>JBAMCM010000100.1:10000000-11372083 GCA_037075145.1 Scaptodrosophila latifasciaeformis | reverse complement strand
CATCAATGCCCACGACGACCTCTGCATGCCACAACCTGTGGCGCCAACGGCGGTGGACACAACGACAGCCAAGACCAACGGTACCGGCCCCCTGCTCAGCAATGGCCATGTCAATGGCATCAAGAACGGCTACAAGCCTGTGGCCAATGGAGCGGCGACGGGCGCGACGTCAGCCCAGTCGACGGGGTCGAATGGTGTGGCACACAAGTCGAATGGTGTGCTGCTGACAAATGGCTATGGCAATGGTCATGCCACCAAGCTGCTGGAGGATGTGGCCCAGGAGCTAACGCAGCGAAAGATACACAAATAATATCGGGGCAAAGCGGGGCGGCGCCACACCGAGCTTAAGACATAGAACGGCGTACAAGTAACTTTTAGAAAGCGCCAGGAGTTTTGATCAAACTCAAAAGTCATTAAACCCACACAAACACACA
The DNA here is from genome assembly GCA_037075145.1 of Scaptodrosophila latifasciaeformis. NCBI lineage: Eukaryota > Metazoa > Arthropoda > Insecta > Diptera > Drosophilidae > Scaptodrosophila > Scaptodrosophila latifasciaeformis. The sequence goes on along the minus strand of JBAMCM010000100.1, from coordinate 11,371,649 downwards.
CACACGCACACACATACACACATTTATTTACACACCCACACATGCTGATCATATATATATATATTTCTTCTTTTTTTTTTGAAATTTTATTGACATTCAAAATATGTTTAGTTCAAAAAAAAAAAAAAATTATATATATATTAATTGCAAAATTAAGTAAAAAAAAATTAAACAAACAAGCAAAAAAAAAAAAAATATTGAAAATGTAAGAAAAAAAAAAAACAAATTTAATAAATTGGAAACGCTTGAGCGATTTAATTTCCAGACACAAAAACTCTAAGAATTAAGGGGCATATTTGTTATTGATAAATATACGAGTATCTGTATATGTATTTGTAATTGTATGTATGTAGTGGTAGGCAAGCTGTGAACAATTCAAAACTAAAAGCAATTGCTACCCTAGAAATACCCTCTCACATACGATCTTATATATAAAAAAAAAAACAAAAAAATTCAAACCAATAAAGAAAAAAAAAACATTTTAAAAAATATATAGGAATTTACAAATTGCATATACACATACAAATATATAAATATATATATAAATAGTTTATAAAAATATAAAACATTTTGTTGCTTCTTCTTTTTACCTACTTTAGTTGTACAAAGCATAAAAAAAAAATTAAAACAAGTAAGAAGAATTGTATAAAAACTGAAAGCAAAAAAAAAAAAATACAAAACAAAAAAAAATTTATAAATTTAATAAGCAAGCAAAAAAAAAATGCATAAAAAAAAATTTATAAACTAAAAGCTAAATGTTTATTAAATTTAATTATGTGTGAAGATGGAATTAAAAATTTAAGCATAGAATTTAATTTATATATAAAAATAAAAAAGAAAAAAAGGAAACTACAAATATGAAAGAAGTTTTGTAAATGTATAGAAAAAAAATTAAAAATAAAATAATAAAAATATTTAAACTAGGCAGAATAATTGTTTAAAGTCAACCAAAATAGTCAACAATAAAAAACAAAACGAAAAAAAAAAAACGAAAACAAAAAATCGGCATTTGATGAATAAAATTTTGAAAACTTCCCACATGATTCATTAATTTATTATGAATAAAAAAAAATGCAAAACTAAACAAAAAATGAAAGTAAAAAAAAAAAAAACAAATTACACTAAGCAAGCTGAAAACAATATAAATTAAATTAAAACATTTTTGCTATTGCTAAATTAAAACGGTGCATGCAACTTACAAGCCAACAAACAAAAATATTTACATACTTGTGAAATCAAATTCAAATTAAACGCATTCAAAAAATTAAACAAAACAAATCTTGAAATTGATCTTTAACCCACTCTCCCCACCCCCCCAGCCACAACCCACGCAAACAAGCAAACAAAGAAAGTAGACTGTAAGTCCCACTCTAGGCCCAAAAAGGAAAGAAGAAGAAACTTAGGTCATTTTGTATGCATAAATAATTAAATCATGTGAAACATTATAAATATATAAAGGAAAACAGAACAACAAAAATATAACTCTATGTAATTAATTATAATATTATATATATAATGGAAACAAAGAGTAATCAAAACAACAACAAAAACAGAACACGAACAAAAAAGAAAAAAACAAAACAAATAAAAATTGTTTAGAAAATTAGGCGAAAATGGAGTGTGGAGCATTTTTTCAATAAAAACATTCAACTTTCAAATAAATCAAATTGATATTTTTGCGTTTGTGTCTCAAATTGAAAAAGAAAAAGCCCAAAAGTAGGCAACACTATTTTGAAAGACTCACTGCCTAGCGATTTGCTAGCGTTTTTTGTTGCCCCTAAGCCGATTTCTATTCGTACCCTTTAAAAAGAGACAAACTTGGAGTGCGGAGAATTTTTTCAATAAAGAAATTCAACTTTTAAATAAATCAAGGCCCAAAAGTATCCAGCACTATTTCGGGAGACACACTGCCCAGCGACTTGCATGCGATTTTTATCGCGCTTCACCCGCCAACTATTCGAAGCCTTTAAAAGCAGATTAAATTTGAGTGCAGAGGATTTTTTCAATTAGAATTAATCAATATTTTTTCGATTGTATCTCATATTTCAAGAGGGAAAATATCAAATTAGCCAATACTATTTTGAGAGACTTACTGCCCAACGAATCGCATGCGATTTCTATCGCTCTTAAACCCCTTTCTATTCGAACCCTTTAAAAAGAGATCAAACTGGATTTCGGAATATTTTCTTTTTCAATAAAGAAATTCAACTTTTAAATAAATGAAAGCCCATAAGTAGCCAGCACTATTTCGGGAGACACACTGCCCATCGACTTGCATGCGATTTTTATCGCGCTTAAGCCGTCAACTATTCGAAGAGTGTAGAGGATTTTTTCAACTTTCAAATTATTCAATATTTTTTCGATTGTGTCTCATATTTCAAGAGGGAAAATACCAAACTAGCCACTACTATTTTGAGAGACTTACTGCAAAGCAACTTGCATGCGTTTTTAGTCATCCCTAAGTCGCCCACTATTTGAAGCCATTAAAAGCAGACCAATTTGGAGTGAGGAGCAAGTTTTTTCAATAAAAACATTCATATTTCAAATAAATCAATACATTTGAACCAGCAAAAGCCCAAAGGTAGCCAGCATTATTTCGGGAGACTAATTGCTAATTTCCAGCATTTTTCTAGCGTTTTCTATCGCTTCTAAGTTGCCAGCTATTGGAATCGATTAAAAGCATTAGACGAAAACCTAATTAATCAAGATAATTAATTTATTGTTTATTCAGTTTTTGTCATTCCGGCTTGACGAACAGCTTATCATTATGAATATCATTTCCTTAATATTTGAATAACTCACTCATACATTTTTTATGTTTGTTTAGCTTTGTTCTCCTTTTTACTTTACTTTACGTATGATTAAACTTGTATATTTTATTGTATTTTCTGCAATACCAATGAGACCACTAACTAACATAGTGTATATGTATATTTATATTGTAAGTTATTTGAATTGTATGTGCCAGAATCCATGTGTTTGCTATCTAAAGAGTACACACAATATCAGATGATACGTTCCGAAGAGGCCAGCGGCGTGTGTCTTCTGGTTTATCGAACGCATAATTTGAAATATTTTATACTAGTCTCGGTTGCCTAATGAAAATATCAAATATCAAAAGTATATTATCAAGTATATGCAAGTACTCGTTTATCATAGATGCCTCCTTGCGACAGGGATTGCAATTGTTTCCTTGTGGTAAATTGTATTGCGATTTTGGTAGACGCAAATTCTTTAGAATTTGCTTTTCCTTTTTTTCTCTTTTTTTATATAAAAAGATATTATTGTTTTATATGTAAATATGTATATACGTAATTGTATGTACGACATTAATTAATTAAGAACTAGTTTACTTAAATGACTTCAGTCGAAATTAGGACGCATACGCATTTCAACCTTTACCAAAAGCGTTTCGTTGCACTAATGTTTAAACATTACGAGTAAAATGTAAATTATAATAAATTAAATACAGCACACGTGTTTGTGTTTAGAACTGAACTAGATTAAATATCAGCCATTTGATAGGGCGCAGCATATGTTGCCTAGGATTAATTTTAATCGTTGTGTGTGCGTTTCAAATGAAACTCGACCATGTTGTCCAGATCGGTGATAAAGGACTTGGACTTTTTAATATCAGAGTTGAGCACGCGTAAGTTGCTGGCATAGTTTGGAAGTTTGCTCAGGCTGTCCGACATCTCTTGGGCCACCTTTTTGGCTATTTGGGCAAAGGTGAGGCGAGTCTTGCCCAGACGATGCAGCGGATTGAACAGCTCTGGCATTTCCCTCATTTCGCCATAGTCCAGCACCTGCCATTGGCCCGTCTCCATGTTCCAGGAGAAGAGTATTCGGCACTCGTAGTGTCGATTATGAAATACACAATCTATGCGACTGGTGCAGTATACACAATGCATGGGGGCCGTCGGCTGATCACGCGCCGAAAACTGAGCCATCAGCAAATAGATCAAGGTCTGACTTAGGGGGCACACATTGATGAACTCATAGGCCCAGTCGTAGAAGACATTGTAGATTTTCTGATGCTTCTGGCACAACATGCTGATCACGTAGTAGGTGAAGGTTTCCAAGTCAAATGAGTGTTGTGTTATGACAACACTGCTGCAACGAAGTCGCTGGTAGGAAACCTGAGAGATCATTTGCATTTCCGAATAGCAGGAACCATGGACTTCCATGGGTAGGGAAGTGTGATAGCCCGGGGAAATACAGTCATCTGAAGTGAAAGAGAATTAGTAGGAGTTCGAAAGGTTTCAGCGTGAACTTACCCTCTTCGCTGGTTATGACCGAGGTGGCATCGTCCTCTTCCACATAGATGCGCTGCACCTTCTTTGTGCAGACAGGTTTCTCGGGCATTACCCCGCCTTGGACAGGCACCTCCACAATGCGTTGCTCCTCGCGGCGCGGCGATAGGAAGGATATGCCGGCACTGGGCGACATGGAACCACCAATCTCAAAGCGCTTGGCCATCGACACTTGCAAGGGCGAGAGGGCCCCTAAGGGACCCACGGGCTTGTAGCTGAGCATTTGCTGTGTGGCCTGAGAGAGCGGAGGTGACTTCTGATTGTAAATTTGAGCAACTACCGATGCTGCAGCGGTGGCATGGCGGCTGGGAGACCGCATTAAATTCGAACTGGAGGGCGGTGAACGAAAGCCCAGATGCGGTGGCGGCGGTGGTGTATGGGACGGATGTGGTGAAGATGAGGGCGAAGCGCATGGAGAGTTGTGAAAGAAATGTGCCGTTGGCGAAAATCTATGCAGGCTGCGCCCGCTAGAGCTACCGGCCGAGGGACTGAAATGTGGTGCTGTGGTGCGACCTGCCGACCGCACCTTGGTAAAGGGTATAATGTTCTCAGAGTTGTCCTCGGAAAAGGCATACTTCTTTTCGGCCAAGCGACGCTTTCGAAAATGTGGAAATGTGGATATCTTCTCGCATTTCTCATTGTCCTCGGAGAACTCGTAGGCATTAGACTTGTCCGCCGAACTGGAACTGGGGGTGCTCTGAAATATACATTTTTCAATAGAGAATCTATTTCGGGATCGCTGGAAACTCACCTGAAGGTCTATGGTGGTGATGCCATTACGGAAAGACTTTGTGACTATGCGTTGGTTTCGCCTACGCGACTGGCTCGCCATCAGACCGGCAGCCTCGCTGGCCACGGCCGCATTCTGCTTGGCTACTGTGGAAACCGTGTCCGCCGGTATGTTGATACTATTGGCGTTTGAGACACTGGCATTGCCACTACTGCAGTTGGGTGAGAATATGAGTTTTTCATAGGTTTTGGGTGACCAACAGGGGCTCTGTTCAGGGCCGCGCGATTCGTTGTTATTGTTGTGACTGCTGCGCTGGCTGTGCTCCGATTCTATATCACTGAAATCGGCTATGATTCTGGCCACAACGCTATGCTCGATGCCAGATTCTGTCTCGGAAAAGCCGCAGCCGTCATCAGCCGTCAGAGGCGTGCGTGGCAAGATCAGGGGAGTATTGGGTATGGAGAAGCTTTGTGACTGTGGCAAGACAGCGCTGCTAGAAACGACCGGCGTGCTAACATCAATGCGCAGCATATGCATAAAGCCATTCGAGATGATGAGTATGCGTTCTGGACAAAGTAGATTTATGTGAGGTTCGAAGGGAGGATCGGTCTCATTCGAGGAATACTTTGTGTGCACTGTTAAATTGCAGTACAGGCAGTGCGAGTGATAGAAGGAATCTGAATGGACAAAAGGTCTTACTATTATGGTACAAGGTATTTCGTTTATCTTGCTTACATGGAAGGTCGTCGTTTAGTTTTTTACACTCCAAACAACCGAGTTTAGGAACTTTTACGTATGTTATGTAGCTTTCTTCGCTCTCCTCAGTGCCAGCCCCGTGAACCACTAGAATCTGCTTATCAGCATTCTTCCATTGGGTCATGGTCACCACCTTTATATTGTCCACGACGTGATCGTCGAAGAGACGACGTGTAAAGAATTGTCGCAGCCTCTTATGTGGTTGAAAAATCCAAAAGTATAATCTGTATACGATAATTTAAATATAGAGATTGGCTTGCTCAATTGATTTGCATAAACTTACGTATACTTGTAGCCCACATTAAAGGAATAATGATTAAGCGATGTGTTGTCATTGAGGACCACGCGATAACTGAGCATATATTGGCCGCAGGCAGTCAGTCCCATAAATATGTGTCTGAAGCGATTAGATTGATTAATAATTTGACCTTGATACGCTTAAAATTCGGCTCACCCTTCAACTGTATTGCTGTTTAGTACGTCCTTGAGGTATAGTTTTAATCTGTTTGGCACCTTTTCGTATGGAAGTTGTGTTTTCTGTCCGGCACGAGACCGACCGGAAAAATATCCAGTGCGCTATAAAAAGGATAGGCGAAAATTAGAAAGTGTGTGTGTTTGTGAGAGGGGGTTTTATGTGTATTTGTGTTGCTCCTACCTCTCTGTCGTACAACATTTGCACCAAATTTCTGTGCTGTGAATTGTATGTTGGCGTCATTGTGAGTTCTTCTCCATCGTCAGAACTATCCATTTCCACGGAGTCATCGTCGGAAGATACTCCTGACAATGACTCGACATAGTGGTAATTCTCAGTCTCCATTATTTTAGATTTTAAATCAGACTTTAAAAGAATTTACATTCACCGCTGTCGCCGCTGTCTTGGCTAACCAAATTCCAACGTCGAACACCAGTAACATCGGCTTCCTACGTCGCTAATTGCATACGCCAGGTGCCTAGATTTTAGTGATTGCTATGACTGCACACATTTCCTTTTTTTCAGCTGAGAAAGCGAATTAAAAAGATGTAAATAAAACAGTTTTGAGATTTTTATGCATCTAAGTTTTTAAAATGTTTGGCAACTCCGTTCATCTTTTCTGTTGCTACGACAATATAGCTATCTCCTTCGCACATTCGGCCCGGCCTTTGAAACGTTTTTCTAAGTGGAACGAACGAAATGGAGTTACCATTTTTTGAATAATAATTAATTTTTTTTAATTTATTTCATTTAATTGATTATAAGCTTGAATTTCAAAAATGTATAATAAAATATACAATAAATTATACATATGTATTAAATAAAGTCCATATGCGTGTTTATAGAACTATTTAAAATTTATTGTGCTCCGGAAATTAATGTGTGTAAGCATTAATCTGCTTTATAGATTTAAGTGTTTTAAGTTTTATCAAAAATTTATTATTTATACAATAACTACATTAAGTGGTTAAGCAGATTTCGAAATAATGTATCTTCGCGCCAATATTTGTGTGGAGCTGTCTAACACTAATCATGTTCACAGCTTGTGGTTCCTTGTGAACTAGTTATTCTTTCGCGCCAAATTCATAAAAATAGTGTTTTTTTTATTTTTAACTGTAGTTCCCTTACTTGTGACCTTAGTTTTTTCAAAATTCGTTTCTAAAACAAATCTAATACAAAATTTCTAATACAGCTGGCCAATTCCATCAAGTAAGTATGCCCCTATCAATTAAATATTTGAATTATTTATTAGTGTTTTAATATAGAAAAATAAATTATTTAAGCCTATTTGGCATTCTTTATACTATTAACTGTAACCGCAGTCGTCACTTCAGTTGGGACGTCCGTTGCAACACTGTTAGTTGTTTCATTGTCTTCGATGGGAGCCACAGTAGTCGTTTTAGTTTCTGGAATTGCCCCAAAGTTTTGCTTACGCCATAAATTATGCATATTCTTAATTGGCATGGGAATTTCCGCAGTAGGTGACGAATCCATACTTATAACAGGTGGCTGAGGCAAAGGTGGCTCCTCGCTAGCCTTTTCATAAATCACCCAGTGATCGGGCCTGCAAACAAAACCTGACTCAGTGGTTTATTTAACAACTTTCAGCGACTTACCTGTCTGGCTTTGTGAGCACTGTAATAGGAGCAAATGCCACATTTGCCACTGGCAACACAGGTCGCTTCTTAGCTTGATTCCCCGCCACAAGTTCATCGTAATCTTCAGCTAAAATGTCATTGCCCAGTTGCTTGGGCACACTATCAGGAAAAACCGTTATTTTACTATTCGTAGTCGCTCTGGACGATTGCGATATCAGTGGCCTAGGCATTTCTGTCACGTAGGGATGTACAGTCTGGTTGGCCAGCATGGGCAGGACATAATTATCATCCAAGTAGGTAATATTTGTAGAATTTTGTCCCTCAGTTAAGTCAGTCTTGCCCACACTGTTGAGCATCAGTTCTGGTCGCAAATAACCGTCATTGTCATATTTCTTAGTAGTCTCCGTACCAGTGTCTTTTATTTCTTCCGTCTCCTCGTCATAAACGTAATCGTCATTGTCAGAGTTGGCAGCAGCCGCAGTGGTTATGTTAGCCAAAGTACGGCTGAGGTAGTCAAAGTCTCGTATATCTAGTTTGTGGTCGGGTGCATTAAGCGCTTCCTTAAGTTCAGGAGCTCGTGCATAGTAGTTCGATGTTAATGCCTGGGGTCTGTGTGAGGAAAATGGACTTTGACTATTAGATTGGATCAGTTCTCGGTCATAGTAAAGTTCTTCTTGTGGGTAGTTTGGCTTAGTTTGGGCGAGCAGTCCATAGCTGCCAGCCTGGTTCTGTGGTCTTGGATAGGAACTAACCACAGGATTGATATCAGGTCTCGGTCGTATGTTGAAACTAAAAGTACTGTCTGCCCCATTGGCACTGGCCACCCCAGAAATACTACCGAAATTGCCAGCACTCACGGCGCTGCTGGAAGCTTGAACTACGCCTGTTTGGGGATGAATTCCAATCTGTGAGCTAGTCGACACGGGATAGGAGTGCACAGATTGTCCAGGTTGAACAGATTGTGTAAGAGGTGGCCTTGGTGCATAAGAAGTGGCTGTAAGCCCGTGTGAGCTATGTGGACTGTTCACCACAAAAGAATCATACTGTGAGGAGGGCCCAGATGTGGGTGAGGCTGTTGGCCGACGATGCGGATTGAAAGTATTCGTGGCGAAAGTCAGAAAGTTCTGGAATATATTCGGTCTGGCGGTTGTACGTCGGTCGTCATTGTCGCTCAGATAGATAATAGTCGGTGGCTTGGTTTTCTGTGATTGGAGAGAGAGTGGTGGAACCGAAGGTGCTGGTGGATAGAAAAGACTGCTGGGAGTAGTGCTACCATATTCCAGGTACTGATAGTTGTTAAAGGGTTTATAGACTGTCGTGAATTCGGAGTAGTCGTTGGTAGATAGATGTGTGGGGGTACTTGGACTCTTGTTGGTCTGTCGTATGTTAATTTCGATTTCGTACTGATCCGAATTAGGTCCGTTGACTACAACCTTTTGGGGTCGTGTATAGATCGGTCGGCTCTGGTATTGATATTGGCTGCGCAGTTCGACGGATCGTTTGGTGGTCTTTGAGAGTTTTGGATTTTTGGTTGTACGAAAAGGTCGCTTTGTGGTGATAGGGACTGTCAAGGAGGTATAAAAAGGAGTCGATTTTGTATGATTTCGTAGTGCTAGGAAGACTTTGCCAGAGCCTTGGATCTTCGTCTCCAATGGTAATGGATCCTTGCCAGTTTTCTCCTCTTCTGTCAGCTTACGTCGTACACGTTTCAGTTCTATTGTTTCGGAAATTGTCTGCTTTACAGGGTCTAAGTCGTCGTCTTGTTGATTTGGTACAGTCTCGTCAGTCTCATCTTTTAAAGGTTCGGCTTGGGTCAAGTCCTCGTCTTCTTTGTCGTCACCGCTTTCAGCATTTCGTAGCTGAACCGACACATTGTTTATGATGACTGTCCGTCGTGTTGTGGAGCCCACCGAGCCAGAATTTTTGGGCGACTTGTCCAGTTTGTTGTGCACCCCAGTGGCAGGCTTGCGAGTCGGAGTACGATTACGGTTGATTTTGGTGGTCTGCGTTTTTCGTTTTAGGTCTAGTTTGTCATTGATTTTGGTCGTATTATTCGGTCGCTGAAAACCTATGGCAGAGTTGGGAATGAAGTCAACATGCGGCTTGGCTGGCTTCACGCGATTGGAAAAGCCTGCCTTGTCCTCTTTGATAACTTGCACAGTTGCCAGGCCGTTCGGCGGCGAGACCGCATGGAATATCTGATCGGGTCGTGGTTTTGGTGCCCCGAATGGATCTTGTTCTAGCCAGGGACTCAAATCAATGGGCGCCAAGACACCATCACCGCAATTGATGCGTTCATTGTCCTCAAACTCGGCTGGTATAAAGATGTGAGGCTGGAGAGTGCCACCACCTACAGCACGACACATTACCTGGGCCAGAGAGACACGGCGCAGGGAATGCAGCTGTGCGGGTGTGAAGGAACTCTCGAAGCCTCCATTCTCATACCAGAAACGATCACCACGACGGGAATTGCTGAACTGCTGGGCAATGATGCAGGCAAACGTGGGACCCACCAGACCACCCACCACAGGCCGCTCGGCTATGCCGCCCACAAACAGATCGATATCGTGGACACTGCGGTAGGCGTGACCTATGCGGCGTGCCGACTCAGGGCCCACCACATTGGCAAAGTCGTCCCAGCTGTGTATGGGCGTCAGACCGCAGGGCACGCGCCATGAAGTGTACGGAGCTATGCCGTGATCTCGGCCACGTTGAATGTTAATGGCAGCCAAGTCCAGGCCAAAGGGAAAACCAGGAGTCTGGAAGAGATGGTTGGTCAGCTCGGGCGTAATGAATTCATCTCGTTTCAGAGCACGCTGGCTGGCCAGGCCGCGCAGCAGACGATGCAGCGAGCCAGCCGAACCAATGTCTCCACGCTGGAACTCCTCGTGCAGGCTCACGTCTGTAGCAGAGAGATCCACTGTAAATTTTGTTCAGATAATCTCGAGTTTTAGATACTCACTATTGTTGATGATATTATGATGACGATCGCATCTCATATAAGAATTCTGGACCAGGGAGTGGCCAAAACGAAAGGCTGCAGCCGCAAAAGCATTTGCAACTGTGGGATTGATCTTTGAATCATAACCCTCATAGTAGCCTGTGCTCATCAAATTCAGATCGAATAATTTGCACACTTCCTGGCCCAAGACCACGGGCAGAAATTCTCGGTAGGTGATGTGCTGGAAAATGGCACCCACAATGCGCCTGGTCTCCTGGTAGATCTTCTCATCGCTCCAATGCGGATTCATCTCGCTCAACTCCATGGCAATCCGGTTGTGCTCGCCCACCCAGACATGGTGCATAGCCAGAAGACCGGGCTGTTCACCACTTCGCCCATCTCCTGCGCGTATGCACTGCGTGGACATGGCACCGCGTTGGCAGACATCTTCGTCGGGATTGCCGCGTCCATAGATCAGCAAGCCATTCCGGAAGACCCGTGCATTGTCTGACATTTTGACACTGTTGGAATAAATGGGCGAGGCATCAATAAATGAAGTGGCCTGGTTGGTCTGCTCACGCCAGGACATGACGCAATCGCGTCTCTGGGCCGGAGCTGAGCGCAGAAACTCCAGGCACCGCACTTTCAGAGGAGCCAGCCAGGGATCATCAAGTGGCACTTTGATGGGAAAGCAAGACGGATGAAAGTCCTTGCCACCACAGCAGCTGGGTATGGAGCCATTGATAGATCTGCAAATGATCAGAGTCTTAGCAGAATCTCAAGCCTGTGGGATTTTCGTACTCACCGTGGCTGAGCCGTGGAAGTCAGATCGTGATCTAGCAACTGACCCCACTGGGCTATCATCAGGGTCAGAGGCGCCTCACCTTCACGCGCCCCGTGCACCAGCAGGCTGACAAAACGTGAGGAGGAGAGTGTGCTGCCATCCGTAGAGCTGCGTACGCTGTCCACCCCATCTCCATACTCCGGCGGCAGGAAGCGATTGAAGGGCATTTGGGCAGCACCCCAACGAGGTCGCCGCTTGTTGTTACAGGTGCCATCATGGGTGCGATACCGCTCCGCCGCTGGCATGCAAGTGGGTGGATCTCTGGGCGGACACAGACCCTCCAAGGCGGTGCGCCTCAGGGAAATCTTCTGCGCATGCGATTGTCTGGCCAACTCATCAATATGCTGAAAACTGCAAGAGCATTGAGTTGGCTTGAGTTAGGTCAAATCGTCCTGGCCGATGGCAGCCAGGCAAAAGTGGCCACAACGACATGGCTGCTTTCAAACTTCGTTTTCGAGTGCTGCCAATTGCTGGCGCTGGCTTCTATTTATAAAACGTTCGTAGAGTTTGGGGAAACGAGTTCGCCGCTTGGCTGGGGGCTCAAAGATGGGCCCCCTTCAACAACGAAAATATATATATATCTCAAATTAAAGCAAATTGCATTGGCCTGGCATTATCAGCTCCATGAGAGAGCCAACGTACGGGAAAACGCATAAAAAAAAAATTTTTTTTTTTTAGCTGTGGTTTTGGCTTTTGCTTTCCATTTATTAGCGCCTCGTGGGTATGTTTTTTTTTTTGTGGTGAAAGTGAAAATGTTTTTCTCATGATTGTCAACTTTATTTTGGTAGAGTTTGTTTTTATTGTGGAGCTGTTAATTTGTTGAAAACTTTGACTCTGGCCTACACCTTTGCCACATGGCGTATACGCAATGTTTATCACACAAACACGCGCACGCTCAAAGCGACAAACAATCGAAAAGCGCATTGGCTATACTCGTAAAGTCAATGAACTTTATAAAACCAAAAACAAAAAAAAAAACACAAACTTTCGTATGCCGCAGATGGAGGCCGAATCGAATCGAATTGAATTCGTATGGAATCGGAGTTTTTCGAGTCGTGGATTCGTGGCGCTTTGTAGAAAACGAAAGTCGCGTCTTTTATTATTATTATTATTTGTTGTTGTTGTTGTTGTTGTTTTGGATTGTTTCTTTCTACAGTTTCTCAGCTGCGGCTTTTGTTTGGGTTTTTTTTTCTTCTTTATTTTTTTTTTTTTTGTTGTCACAGTTGCTTTTTTGCTGTTGGCGTTGCCGTCAACGTTGCTTGATGTAATCAAATTGCGAATAAATGGAAGCCAAAGCAAACTCAGCCCACAGCCAACTTCTTTCTTCTACTCTTTCTCTCTCGCTCTCTCTGTCTTTCTTGAAGCTAAGTTTCAGGCGGGACGGGTGAAAGGAAGCATTGCAAATGTATCTTTTTTATTTTTTGCTAACGTTTAATTTGCCAAGTTTCATACAAGATGTTTCGGGTTGTTTTGGTTGCCTCTATAATTGCCCATGCTCACTCGCTTTCTTCTAATTTGGCTAAATACTATGTTTGGCATTATTAACGAGCAGCGGCTCAGCAGACAACCGAATAGTCACATCATCGAATATCATTGGTTCGAAAGATGGTTAATTTTTTTTTTTTTGGTATAATTTTTTTTTTTCGGTTGGCATCTTTTTTTGTGGGGGTTCCAAACACAGCTTTTTTGTGCTGTTTTTTCTATCAATTTGTTGCTATTTTTTGTGTTTCTTTTATATATTTAATTTTAATTAAACAAACTAATCGTCGATTTCGTAATGTGCTGTTTGGTTGCCACAAAAAACAAAAAAAAACAAAAAAACAAATCGGCAACAAAAATCACATTTCTGCCATGTTGACATATTTACGCATATGGTCTGTCCAAATGGCTTTGATGACCGTCTTTATGGCCATTTTATTTTTTGTTACTATTTTTTTTTATGGTTGTTGATATTTTTTTTTTTTTTTTTGTGGGGACAATTCCCAAGTGCTGGCTCACTTAATGCAATTATATAAAAATAATAAAAAAGAAGAAGAAGAGTTTTATTTTAATATTTGAAGACGATTTGGTTTGGTCAAAGCTCATTGCACTTGAGTTTGAAAGCAATTCAGTTTTGGGTGAAAGTTCTTTTGTTCAACCCAAAATGTTGAGTGTGGAAAATTGAAGAAAATTTCACACACCAGCCAGCGAGTCTATAGAGCTGTGAAAATTTGTAAAAAGTGAAAACTTGCAAACTGGAAAAACAGCTGACAGGCCAGAGTATTGAAACTAATAAAATAAAGCTGGTGGCAAGAGTTGAACAGGATGAGCCCAAAACGAAGCTGAGCTAGTTGGGCATTTCCGTTGGCCAAAGACAGAGGTCGTTTAACTTTGCGCCCAGGCCAGGCAGGTGAATAAACAGACAGAGAAACAAAAAAGGAGGAGAGAGAGAGAGAGAAAGAGTAAGAGAGTGAGAGGGCAAGTTGGTGTATTTGGTTTACCTTCCCTTGGGTCTACAATTGACAGAGCTTTTGGTCCAGGCTGTGTGGTTGAACTGGCTCAAACCAATAGTGGCAGGGGTGACTTGAAGCTGCGCTTGCAATTATGTGGCATTTCAATGTCAAAGTGAAAGTTGCCTCTGGTTTGTATATACACACACATATGTATATTTATTTTTTGAGTGGTTTTCGTGATTGCCAAGGGGAGTTACCATCCAGTCAGCCAGCTAGCCTGCCTGCCTGCCTGCCTACCACATTGTAACGTACTTCAACTCATTAGCCGGAGTCGTAGAACTCGTTAATCAAGCGAGAAAGTTGCCGCAATTTTGTGGACAGTCTTTGAGTGTGTGTGTGTGTGTTGCCCTGAGAAGGGGCTCTCATACGCAAATGGACTGATCATGTTTTTAATTTTTTATCTATTTTTGATATTTTTGCATACATTAGATGGCATTTGGCTTGATTTGGTTTTGGCCTGCCCGCAGGGCTCTATAATGCGCCAACTATTCGTTTTTTGCCAGTCCATTTACACCCACACACACACACACATGATTTTTAATTATGCGCTTTGAATTTCAAACTTTTGTCATTTTGCTATTTCTTTTTGCCAAAGTCAAAGTTATTTGCGGTTGGTTTTATTGGAAAAATACTGAAACAATTCCGCCCGGCCCCATCTCACCCCACCCCGCCCCATTTGGACTCACTTTTTGCGAAAGGCTTTGGTTGCTGCAATTGTGGCAAAGGCAGCCATCTCCCTCTGTTCGGTGTCCATGTGGGGGGCATTGAAACGTGAGAGCAAGGCAGCCGGATGATTGTCCTCCAGCAATTGACCTGCAATCAAAGCCAATCAGACGGGCTCGACAGACCATCAAGAGGCTCTTACCATTCCGTATCATATCGGGTTGTATTTTTCCATATAATTCAACCATTGCATCCAGACCCTGTCGCACACTCTGCTGCAAGGCCACGTCCATGAGTGTGGGACGCCGAGAACGTCCACTTCGCTGGGTATCTGTGGCCTCATCTTGGCCAAGCTGAAAGTGTGAGGTAGCCAGTGGTCTTGGTAGTTCTTCTGTGGGCGGTTTGCTGGTAGCGTAGGTGGCCGCAGAGCTACAGACAGCCACAGCCAGCACCAGCACCAACTCCCACAAACCAAGTGGTGACGTCATCAGGTGTGGATCTCAGCTCTCTTTGGTCACTCTCGGGTTCTGGTCAGTTAATCTAGAAAAACTAATTTCTAAATTGTATCGATTGCAAAAACTTCTGATTGAATTGAAAATATAAATTCTAGAAACTGGCAATCAGCTCTGTGGTTGAGTTATTGCAATTCCAACTAATTTGCAAACGCCTTCAATGTCAATTAGCCATGCCGATGTGAATAATACAAAAGCAATTTCCACTCTTGATAGACTGCAATGATTGCCAACATTCCCCACGGCCTGATGGATGAACTAAAGGGGGACAATTTTAATTGAGTGGATGATTGGCTTGGTGTCTTGATCATTTGATTGACTAACTCAGAAATTGCACTAATAAAACTGTATAAATTAATGTCAAATCGCAAAATTAATTGAATTCGCCAGCCACCTGAGGGTGCAAATATTAATCAACCAATACGCATTTCATCCATTAAAAGGCTTAAACGATTGAGTGTATTTTTTTATATTAATGAAAATTCGAAATATTTCTAGAGACTTGGACAAAGTTTTTTGATAAAATGTCTGGAGTTTTCTATAAGATATAAGTAGTAATTTATTTCAACATAATCAAATTAGTTTCTTTTAGGAAAGTTAGAAAAGGTTGACTGAAGACAGGGGAACTCGGTGAATCTGAGGTTCATTGAGATCATATAATATCCTGAACAATATAATACCAAAACCAAAAGGGATCTGTGACATGATATGAGTCATTACAGGTCACTCTGTCTTTGACCATATAGCTGGATGTAATTCTCTGACTTCTGTGACAGATAAAGTCGAATCTGTTCAGAGAAGATCTCTGCTTCTGTCAAAGGAAGTGTTATCGATATCCTGACTAAACATTCTCGAGAGTATGGCAAGCTTTATTGATTCGACTAGTTGGTTCCGGTTGAAACTGGATATGACACCGGTTCCCGGCAGATATATTAGGATTCTAGGCCGGAATACTATTCAGAAAACCAGGCAATTAATTTCCTTTCAGAATTTGAATTTTACAGCCAAAGTCATTCTTTAATCTATTTCGTAAGCTTTTAAATTATCTCAGGAATCTTTGAAAAAAGTCTAAAGCAGAAAATCACATTCGGAGTTCTCCAATCATCTTGGGTATATATTTATTTTATATATTTAAGATTGCTTCATATCTGTCTAATTTGAAAGTTTGGGGAATTAGGAAAGCCCTGGAATATCTAAAGTAAACCTTTTCCTCAAAATTTCCCATTTACAAGTCAAACTTTATTGACGAATCACCTGTCATCCCATAAACAATTCAGGTCAATTTTGGTCTCTTTCAAATCTTTTCAGGCTCAAAGAAATTGCTTTGATTTTATAATATTACAAAATCAATAAATTTAGACATTTTTTTTTTTTTAATATTTCGAGGTTGTTGTAATGCCAATTTTACCGTTAGTTTTGTTACAGTTACTCGAGAGCTTTGATTGTTTATTTTTATGATTATTTTGATTATGTTTGCGACCATCAGCGACGACAATCGATTACGTCAGCATTGAAAAATTTGCCATAATTTGGTTATGCTTAAAAATGTTTGTTTTTTTGTGTTTTTTTATTTCAAATAATTAATCGCCTGATAAAATTTGCTTACTTAACTTTCCGGGAATGCAAGGAGAGCAACGAACCAAATAAATAAATAAACAAAAATATCAGACAATTCACTCTTTTAGCTAAAAGCAATTTGGATTTATTTTATGAATAATGTTTTAAGAAGAAGAAGAAGTTAAAATAGTCAGTAAGGCGCTTTTTTTATAAAAAGTGAATCGCACCCTTGACTATGTTTCTTTCCCCACTTGGAATTGAGCTCTCCTCAACTGTAAGCGTCTTTTACTTTATTCTTATAAAGATCTTAAAATATATTTTATATATTTCCATTTGAAACTGAGCTCTCCCCAATTATTAGTCTCTTACTTTATTCCCATAAAGATCTTAAAATGTATTTTAAATATTTTTTTTTTCATTTTTTTTCAATTTCTTCCCTTGGCTACATTTCTCACCCCACTTGGAACTGAGTTCTCCCCAACTATAAGCCTCTTTTACTTTATTTCCATAAAGATTTTAAAATATATTTTAAATATTTCATTTTTTTTAATTTCTTTCCCTTTGCCAAGAAAAGTATTGAGCATTCCCAACTCTGAGCAGGTGTTGTTTCTGTCAAACTTTTCTTCCTCGTTTTATTTTATTTACTGTACATACAAATAAATAATTTTTTATTTTATTTTTTGTTTTCTTTGTTGCACTTCTTTTTGCCACTATTGCGGCTTAGTTTATTTTTATTTATTTATTTTTTGTCGATGCTCTGGCCGAGTGATTTTTGTGCTGGTGCGGGCAGCTATTTTTATTATTTTTTTTTTCTATTTGGTATTTTTTTTCAGCTTCTTCGTGTTTTTGTTTGCATTTTGATGTAATACAGCCACTTAAAATGCTTGAATGGTCATAAAAATAAGCGTTAAAAATCGACAGCTCGCATATGTAATAATAACTTATTTATGCCAAACAGTAACAAATATTTGATAGTCTGGTGGATCGAAATTCCTTAGAACTTGAAATAATTCAGTGTGACGTCATTAAAAAAAAAATGACTTGAATTATGCAAGCCCAAAAAAAGTAAGCCTTTTGAGTGGGTCAGAAATTTTCTCTCGCCCGCAAAAATCAAATTTTTGCCTGAACTCTGCCAACATTGCAAATTTAATACGAAGCGTGCAAATGGCTTTAAGACACGCTCACTTAGCCAACTATGACAAACAGATCATTAATTATAACCAACAAGCAGGTAAGTGGGTTTTTTTTTTCTTTCAATTTTGTTCAAAACGGAAATTGATTTTAACCAAAATAAAAAAAAAAAGCAAAAACGCAATTTGCACTTCACTACCGGGTAAAGGGTGGATTTTGCTTCTTTTTTTTTTTGTTGCAGTGGTGAGCCAAGTTGGTGTGTCTCTTTGTATTTACCAGCTTCTATGGGATGACCGGAATGTGTTATGTTTGGTCTCACTAGTTGTGGCTTTGATTGATCCACTGTCCAGTGCCGCACTCACAAAATAGAAACTTTTTCGCGTTTGTATCTTTGATCGCCGTAAACCGAACTAAATCGATTCTCACCTTACAGCAGCCATTAGAAGCCGAAAGATACGCAGAGAAGCACTCCACATGGAGTCATGCGGCAGCATCCATGAGCGGCGCCATTAGCGGCAGTCGTCACAGTCAACGCGGAAGAGTCGCTTAAAAAAAAAACAAAAAAAAAAAAATAACAAATCTTCCAGGCAAGCGACCAGTTCTTCTTGGCTTTCATTCAATTTCTTCTGATGGTTGCCTAGCTTGTTGTATTTGTTGTATTTGTTGTTGTTGTTTCTTTTACACTTTTAAATATTTATTATTTATTTTCAGTTTCTTTAAAGTTGCCAGCAGCGTTTATCGTTTCAAACAAGCTGTGTGGCTTTATTTTTCTCCTGGTGTGCGTGTGTCCATGTGTGTTTGTGTGTGTGTATGTGTGTATTTAAATTCAGTCCATGGCCCCTGGAGTAGAGATAAAATGCCCTGGGGCCGATTCGAGTTCCCATTTAAGAAGAGATTTCTTACTCCGTCTGGTCAGCAGCAGACACAAATAGCATTCCGTGGGGTCCAGGGGGCTGGCCTCCGATCACCAGCCACTTGACAGACCAACCAACCAACCAACAAACCAACAAACCAACCAGCCAACCAACGAACCGATTCATCAAAACGTCCACAAATTAAGCCGGCCAACAGCGTTGGCGATCACGACGACAACATCTGTTTATCGTCTGCCTCATCGAACTGCTTTCAATTAGAAGAGAAAGTTCTTGCTACCAAGAAAAAGTGAAAAAAAAAATATCAACAATATCAAGCACAAATTGAGCAGAAACACTTAGGACCCTGTCCGACTTGGCAATACTCTTTATATCCGACTAGAAACAATAGGGAAAATCCCAACAACTCTCACCAAAAAGGTGCTGTCAATTCTGGCATTCTGATAGTTTCTTGTGCCCAACAATTTCACAAGTCTTAGATTAATCAGACATAAGTAAAGTACAGTGCGGACTCTCACAGGTGTGGAAACGAAAATATTGCACCTCATAAATTAAGGCAACTTGGGGAAAATTATAGCGGAGGAGGGGTGAGGCGGTGTCAGGCCAGATAATTATTTGCCAATTGACGGCTACTTACTAGGTGGGCGTTGCATTACGTATACGCCTCGTAAATTAAGTATACGTAAGCAAATAAATTTGCCTGACATGAGGCACGTACTTGGTCAATTGAGTTCAATTGAACTGTGGACACCCTCGACAAACCTAAAAAAAAATTAAATAAAAGCGCCCAAACGAACGAGTTAGACCAGCGGAGTGGCAGTGAGAACGGAACCGAAAACTTCGACGTCGAACGAAATTGAAATGGAATGAATGACGAACCGCTCTTCCAGTCCAGCACAGAGACTGGGTCACTGTTACGAGCGTAAGAACAAGCGCGTACGCTCACCACACATACACTCACACATGTAGAGAGGCATCGGAGGCCAGTCATAATTAGAAGCAATCGCTGGCTTGAAGAGACAGCGACGACGGCGACGTCGGCGTTGGCAGCCACTTTAGCGACTTTGCCGCTGTTGTAAAGAATGTAGAAGCTGCTCAAAGAGGAGGAAGAAGAGAGTGGCAGAAAAAAAAATAAAAATAAAATGAAAGAATGCTTGAAAAAAAAAATATGCAGCACGTCTGACAGACTTCGCTTTCATTTCGTATCTTTTACTTTTCTTTTTCTTGTTGTTGCTGTTGCTGTTGTTTTTATTTTCTGTCTCTCTTTTTGTTTGACTTCTTCTTTTACATTTTAGTTGTTGTAATCTTTAATTTATTTTTTTGCGCCCGGACTTTCACATAAAAGCCAGAAAAGGGTTACCTTTGTTGTCACCTCACCAGCTCACCCACACGCGCCTTCTAGCATTCACATCTCGCCTTTGGCCCAATTGAATATATAAAACTTTAAACTTCCCAAGAAAGAAAAAATAAAAAAGAAGAAGAAGTTTTCATAACTTCATGATTGGACCTTTGTGGATTTAATTGAATTCGGAGATTGGAAAGACTGGTGTAATTTTTTGGTTAAAAAAAAATTGAATTTTTATTGCTTGTTTTGTTGTTATATATTTTTTTAAATGCTAAAAATAAATGTTTAAGTATTTTAAATATAATAAATAGAATAGATATTTTATATAAATATATATATATTTTTTTTTTATTTTTCCAGAAAGAATAGTTTTATTTTATTTTTTTAGGAAAAAAGGCTAAGATCTAAAAAATTGACAAGAAGAGTTTAGAGGGAAACCTTAACGACTTTAAAAGTTACAATTTTATTTAGTTTCTCTTGTATTTTTTTTTTCTATTTGTGCTTTTTTTTAAATTTAATTTTTTATTTTCATTTCCGTTTGCTTTTGTTTTTTTGTTTTCTTGTACATTTTTTTTTTTTTTGCCCAGGAACAATGTGGATGTTTGTAGTATTTATCAAAAAATAAACTTTAAACTTTTTAACTGGTAGTATGTGCGTGTGTATGTGTGGGCAAGTGTGTGTACGTGCTTTGCATGTAGCTGCTGGAAATCTCCAGAAGCAGTTCCCGAAAAGTACAAAACAAACAACAACATGCAAAAGTCACCAGATGAATGCCAACAAAAACAAAAGAGGAAAACGGTTTCGATTTTTTTTTCTTTTCGTATTTTTTTTTTAATAAAAAATGTGTGTGTTAATCGCGCTTAAAATTAAAACAAAACTTAAAGCTATGCATATATCCACATACATACACACACACCACACACATGTATACATATTAACAAGTAGTATGCATGCCTGCCTGCCCATATGCCTGATTGGGTGTGTATGTTTGTATAGCTAAAGTATTGCACTAAAAAAGAGTATACATATATATATTTATTAATTTATTTGTTTATATATATATATATAAATATGTTTGTATGTATAAATAAGATAAACAATTTACATGGGTACACAGAATTCATATTAACATTTTTTTTTTTTTTTGTTTTGAATTTTCATTTATTTCTTTTGATGTCATTTTGCGTTTAATTTTTTTTTCACCCCAAAAAAACCCTAATGGAATTTTTTTGTTTTTCTTTTTTTTCTTGTTTTATTATTTTAGTTATTACAATTTTGTTTTTATATATTATATATGTAATTATTTTAAATATTTTGTTACAATCATTGAGTCATGCTTACGTTAACTAAAAGTGAGAGAGAACTATGAAGAGAGAGCGAGAGGGAGAATGTAAAGAAAGGAATTTCGGGGATCAAGCCAAACAGGGAAAATAGAGAGAGAGAGAGAGAGAGATAGAGAGATAGAGAGAGGGGGAGGTAGAGTAGAGCAAGTGAGACAGAACCAAAGCCCATCGTATTGGTTTGAAATAAAATTAATAATATTTTGTTTCTTAACAAATTTTATAATGTGGAATGTTGTCGTTGTTGTTATTGTTGCACTTGCCCCTCACTCACATACACACATACACGCAGACGCACACAAGCAAACACACACATACACACAAACACACTCAACACTTAGAAGCCTCATGGCATGACCCAAGAAAATAGCACAGCACTCTGAACATAGACGCAAACACACACAAACAGACACACATTGCATACACGCATACACACATGCTCACAAAGCCAGAGCACAAATGAAGGATGAAGCAGGAGCGCACAGACCAAGCCCCCATCATGTCGAGCATGGAAACCATCAGTTGCGTCGCTCTCCGGCACGCGTCGCTGTGCCATGCCTTGTCTGTGATTGCTCCTTCTCGCGCAGCTCCTTGATGGCACCCACCGTGCCGAACATCACCTTGGCCGTCAACTGTGTAGACTTGCTGCCATTGCTGCTGCTGCCGCCGGAGAGTGTGGCATTCGCGTCGCGATCCAGCCCTGCATTGCTATTGGCATAGGCACTCGTATAGGAGACGTAATTGTTGTTCAAATCGCGACCACAGCTGCACTGATGCGACATTTTGTATATACAATTTTCTGTATTTTCTTTTTATTTATTTTTGATTGAGGCTCTAAAAGCTCTGGAGCTGTGAGTGTTTATTGATAGTTTCTATTTGAGATCGGTTCCACGGCAATTATGATTGACTTGAAAAAAAGGTGCAAGTTTTGCGGAAAATGCGTTTTTGAAAAAATGGAAAATTGTGAAATTCAATTGAAGAATTCCTTGTCAATATTTGATTTGGCGTTTTTCTTTTCTTCTTTTTCAGTTTGCTTTGTCGCTATTCAATTGCACGCCCGATAGTCGCTCACACTTTCACAGACTCACTAGAACTAATTTCGAAAAACTTTGGTGTTGTTTTTGTGGCGGTGCCAGCCACACGATCGCAGAAGACTTACTGACGACGCGCCGACGACGACGATGGCGATGGAGCAGACAGAGCCAGCCCCACGGCGCGGCGGGTATGGCGATGAGAGCGCCCGAGAGCGGCGCATGCCAAGCGCGAGCGGACGTTGAGTACACCAGCTGCTTGCGGGAGCCAAGTGAGCGCCAAAAAAAAGAAATAATAAAATAAAATAAAAACACAACAACAAACTTGCTGCTGCGCTTGGCCGACTGCAGTGAAATGATAAATTTCTCTACACTTTGCAGCTGCTGCTGCTGCTGCTGCTGCTGTGGCTGCCGCTGACGTCGTCGCTGTTGCTGGCTCTGCCACTATTGGATGATCGTGGTGGCGTGGGCTTGGACTTGGATGCTGCTTTTGCTTCGTAAGCTTCCAAGTTTGAATTTGAGCTTTCTTGATTGCACTGCACTGTTTGGCTGTCTAACACACGAAAGCCTTTCCGTCAACTCACCTTCACCCTCTCTCTCTCTCTATCGCTCTCACTAGTCTTTGCTCCATCGTAGCTGCCGTCCCGACTATGCGAGGCGAGTCGACGCTGCGCTTGTGTAATCTTTTTTTCACAGTCGTTTTATTTATTTGTTGTGTGTTTTTTTTTTCTTTTTCGCCAACTTTGTTTATAACAATTTGCAAATTCCAAAAGCACGCTCACTTAAAAATAAAATTAAAAAAAAAATATATACAAAACAAGTTGGCTGAGCTGCTGGCATCAGGTGAAAATTACTAATTTGGCCGCTGTCGGCTGCACTGCAGCGTCTCACTTGTTGCTCTGTGTCTTGCCTCTCTTTTTTTATTGTTGTTGTTGTTGCTGGCATTCATCAGGTTTCATTCACCTTTTGTCTGTACAAAATTTAATAAAGTAAAAAAAAAAATCATTGAGCGCGTGCTTGGCTCTGGCAATTCCGCTTACCCCGCCAACTGTGCCTCATTTACATAATTGAAATGCAAATAAGCGCAACTTAAGTCACAATTTGTAAATTGGAACTATATCAAGATCCGCTCTGGCGCTGTCTTCACGACAAAGATGAACCTGACCCAATTACGAAAGCAACATTTTCTATGACTAAAACAAATTTAGAATGCATGACATAAACAGCGATCGACCAAAAGAAAAAATACAAAAAAAAAAAAACTTGAACAGTGGCCAAGCGCATTCGCTTTCGATCAAGTGGCCATATCACTTTCGTCCATTTCTACTGGCTCTGCCAGCCAGCCAGCCAGCTCAGCCAATGTACAACAAGTTGTACTACCAGTTTTCTCCAAGAACTTCAATTTGACCTATATAAACGCACACAAGCACTCCGACACCAGACAGAAGTGGGTGGCAGCGGCAGAGGCAGCATTGCCTGCCTTAGAACGCAGCCGGCATGAATGAGAGCACAATTATGAAAAAAAGAGAGAGCCAGCGAGAGAGCGCTTGTGCTTGTGTGAGAGTGTTTTTTTTTTTTTTTGCCCAAAAGAAGAAGTGTAAGTGTTGTTGGCTTCTGCTGACGCTACTGCTTCTTCCGCTTCTTCTGTTAATTCTGCTATTTCTGCTTTGTGTAGAGTTCGAAAAGAAAGCGAAAAAGAAATTTCAAAGCAGAGGCCAGCGAAGCGTAGAATGAAGAACAGAGTGGAGTGGAGTGGAGACTGAGTGACTGTGCTGATGGCTTTGCTTGATCACTGGGTCGGTGGGTCGGTATGTGGTCGGTCGGCGCAGCGTCGACGTCAGCAGAGATAAGTGTGTCACTGAGTTACTCAGTCAAGTTGTGTGGTTCTTGTGATTTTTGATTTCGTCTCCATATAAAACCGGCACTGCCCGAGACCACTGACGCAGCAGACTTTCCGCCTTACTCTCTCAGAGCTTTTATTTTGCTTTTGTTCCTTTTCTAAATTTAAAAACAAACTAAATTTTCTTATTTATTTATTCTCATCATCCTACTATCTGAGGCTGCATAAGTTCATCTGGGGGGGCAGAGCTGAACAGAGCAGGGCCATGACTGACTCAAGTGCATTTGGTTTTGGCGCTTTGGCTGCGTTTTTCTCATGCGCAGAATCAATTAAAATCCAACGAAACTTGTTGTGGGAAAAATTTCCGAAAACCTGCATAAAAATCGTGATTTTTAGTTTTTTTTTTTGTTTGCTTGCGGTTTTATTTTTACTGATTTTTTCTGTGCTGCTGCTTCTTTTTTTGGTTCTTTTTGAAAAAATGTTTTCTTTGGTGGATTTTATGTTTTTCTATTTATGCATTTTTTTTTTTTTTTTGTGGGAAGCTGGCTTGATTTTCCCAGTGTATGTGTGTGTGTGTTGGAGTAGGTGTGGGCTAAACTGGTTGAGCACTCGTTGGCCACCCGATGGCAACTGGCAAACTTTGTGGAGGCTTTTTTTTTTTTGGCCGCCTAAGTTGCCTTTGCCTTTGCCGTTGCTGCCGCCAAGTCCGCCACCGGCAATTCTGAAGCCGTTGATGATGATGATTTATAGCTGAACTTGTCTTCTGGAACACTAAATTGAAATAACTTGCTGGCCACAGCCATGGCGTTGTCATTTTATTTAATTTTTTGGCTTTTCGATTTTGGCCGATTTGTTGCAGTTACCAACAGCTGAGCCCAGGCCAGCCCAGCCCAATGCAGGCCAGCTGAACTGGAGGGCATTGCTGATGTGGCCGCTCAGTAAGATTAGACCGCTGGGAAATTTATTAACCTGTTCCGGTGTTGTGAAGTTGCCATTTGAATTACTTGTTTATTTTATTTTTTTTTTTTTTGGATTTTTGTTATCTTGACTGATTTTTTGTTATTGTCACGCTTACCGGGCCTGTTGACACACACGCCAAGCAAACAAATATTTGAGTTAGTTTTTCTCGATTCTTTGGTGGCCTGTGTCCTCGTATTTTTCTGAGTCATTATCTCCGTGCGTGTGCTTTTTTTGACTATTAAGATTTATGATCGATTGTTTTGCCTATTCGAAAATGAAGCATATGCTGTGCTATGGTGAAAATCACCCACACGCTTTATGGCTTTCAAAAAAAAATAAATAAAAAAAAGTAGTAAAACGTCACGGAAACTGCTATTTTTATTCTAAGAATGCAGCATGATTTCGATTACAAATTGAATGCATACGTGTTGATTAATTTTGAATTGACGTCATTGGTGCAGCTCACCTCCCCACCTACCCATCTCCGGGGTGAAAGACATAAAAATTACGAGCAGTCTACAAATCTTTGGGTGTTTGGGATTTTCATAATGATTTTTCGTTTAGCTACTTAATGATTTCAAGCTGCGTTATGGCCACCCTCAGCCATCAAAGTTGGCTAAGAGAATTGCCAATTAGCCGAAACAAAAAACTACAACATAAATATAGCTTTTGCTCCTTTTGGCCGGAGGATGACTTTCAACGATTATTTGCCACATTTATCGCAATTAGCTGACGAATCCTTAGTTGCATAATTAAACTATTTACAGCTCCGTGGCGCAGTGGGTGGTAATGGTGGAATTTTCGTACAATTTAGGTTGAAGCTCTAAAATCACATAAAAACTAATCGAAATGTTTCTTGGTAAGGATCTGAAGGATAAGGATTTGTGTCCTTAAAGCGCATTATCGACAGCGTAGAGCGTTATGATAATTCTGATTATTCAGGCCAAAATGTCAGCGCCGATGGCCAACCTAACAAGCAAAGAGGACATTTGTAATGTGACTCACACACACACACACACACATGTACATTGACATGCAAAACAACAGAAAGAGAAAGAAAGAGAGAGCAAGTGACATGCAGAAACTTGTGTAGACATTGGAGAAAACAAATGTGGCCGCAGGACTAAGAAAGCGGGACAAGGAGCAATAAAGGTTTACGCTGACATTGTGAAATGAACAGTGGAATGCAAGAAAGAAATTCTTTGGCGTTTCACTTTTTGATATGTTACAGTTAAAGGATACTACGCATATCCTTTCCTAGCCTTTGCCTATCAAGACAGCACAAACAAAACAAATGGAATCACCCGAGGTCCTGCATGTCATTTAAACTGTCACCCGACTGCCTCTCCCCCCCCCCCCCCCCTTTAGCCAAACAGCTGAAGAGTCACAAAGGCAAACTCTTTCATTCCCCGCCTCCAACTTGGATTGACTAATGCTTTCTCCCTTTTTAGTTTTGTTTCACAAACCATCTTCTTCTTGCTTCGTTCAAAATGAGAAATAGTTGTGCCCACACATGGCCCGTTTCGAATTCGATTGAATAAAAATTACTCATACGAATTGACAGTCAACAGGTTTCAGTTTTCTTGCCTAAGTTTTGGCCAAACCTTCGAATTGAGACAACCCATTTCGCTGGCGGTAAATTATGGTACTCGAATTTCTGGTGACGAGCCGGTAAGTATTTTCTTACCTTCAACTGCAATTAACACTCAAACTCTCAAGTCTCCAACAACAGTAAAAGCCGCAGAAGACAGCAAACAGCCATGGCCAGGGCCACTTGTTACATCCTGACGGCCTCCCACCACCCACAACCCACAGCCTATAGCCCACCACCCACCATCCATACCCAGTTTCCCCTATAACTTGATGCTGTGGTGAATAGCGGGCTGAGAAATTCAACTCAACTCAACAATGTCGTCTCGGTCCTTGTGGGTGTTTCGCTGATAACAGCGAAACCGTTAGGCTGCCGCCGATATAAGAGCCAGCGCATCCAACGACAAGGATTCAAAAGTTAACCGACATCTGATCTGTCAACGTGCACAAAAGACCAACCAACGAGTCCGCTCGACGGCCCAGGCATAAACCATTACCAGATATCCTGAGACCATAGTAACCTTAAGAAGTGTTGTGGTATCCAAGTGCGGTTTAGAGTGACGAAAATTTGTATTCCAAAAATTTAATTAATTAATTGGCCAATTCAAGCTAGGCGAAAAGTGTTTCGTTTCCTCGAACAACGGATAAAAATTCTTTGTCCTTGTCCTTGGCTGTAAGTAAAATAATAATTTGTAAGTTTCGATTACAAAAAACCACCAAAGATTTTCATTTTTTTTTTTTAATACTTTTTTAAATGTCACAATTATTTTGGGCTTATTATTTTTGTATTCAAAATTATCCCAAGTTAATTGTGGACTTATTAATAGCCGTAGGATAAAGCGTGATAAGAGAAAACACACATACGCCCTGTGGCAGCCGAACCTGGCAGCATACAAGCTGAGATATATATATATGGCTTGATTAATAATATGATTAAGGAAACCCGAAATCAAATATAATTTTACGAAAATATCATTTCTGAATGGCGGTTAAATAGGGCAACGTCCTCCACCAAATTAATTACAAACAATTTAAGACCTTTCAGTTTCATTCTTATTGAGCACCTTTATCAGTAGTTGATATAACTTTTGATTACAAGAATCCTTATTGGACCAACTAATTTTGGTTAACAAAAGGGAAGACAGCAAAAGCCAAAGGGTGTGCATCTTGTTTAGCTCTGAAATTATCCTCTTCATTAGCTTTGAGTAAGTTTATTAAGCTGTCAGAGCTCACCTTTGGCTGCTCTCAATTTAAAAATGATGCAGAAATTACGTGAGCCTCAATTGTGTTTAGTTAATTTTCGCTTCATTTGTGGAGCTTCAGACCTGGGGCAAAATTGCCGTGTATGACTGTTCAAAGCTCAGGCTGATGTGTTCTCTGGCTTTTTCCAACACGTCAGCTAAAAACTCGGGTTGATTTGCATGTCTTTGTCATTATTTTCCTCGTCTTTAAAAAGGCTGCAACCCAAATGAACGCCCCGAAGTTATAGCTCAACCTTGGCTAATTTCTAATTTTCTAAGCAGCCTTTAAAAAAATAAAAATAATTTGTTTTTTCAATAAAAAAATTTAAATATTTTCTGGGTAAAGACACCTGATACCATAGCCCCAACTAGAAGAAGGGCTTTTCAAAATTTGAGGTAAATTATTTTTGCTTAATTTAAAAATAATCATTTTAATCCTAGGCTAAAATTTCAAAGTCAAACAGCGCAATTTAATTGATAAATTTTGCTCAAAGTTAGCCTAGGAAAAAAAAGGAAAGAGAATCTTTGGTCCCTTTTCCTTTAAAGGATCAAAAGAAAGTTTGTTGCCTTTTCTTTTATTTCCTTCAAAATTGACCCAAGTCTTTCCGAAATATTTTTCAATTTGAATAATCGAAAATTTTTATGCCATTATTAAATTCCAACTCAATTGATTTAATTTTGTGGTGTTTTAGTCACAACAACAATAACAACAAATCATTTACATTTTATCGCTTTTGATCTATTAAAAATAAACCGAATATATGGAAAATTCAATTTCAATAGCAATTTCATAGGAAAACAAAACAAAATTTGATTATATGAATCGCCTGCAGTCAAATAATGAAATCTTTTTGAGCAGGCGGAAAATGTCTTTTACATCCTTAGGGGGCAGGGACCAGGGTCTAGGGGAGTCGAATACGCATACGCCCTGTCAAAGATGAGTGCTGAAAAAATCACAGCATTTGCAGACAAAAACAGAAAGACAAGTCTCAATCAAATTGCAATTAAATATATACCAACAGCCCCAGCCAAATCCCTATATGCGTAGTCAAAACAAAAAGGACAATTCTTGATTGATGACTGCGAAGAGAATCGAAGTAACTTCACTTTTTCGGGGGGATTGAATGCTCTGGTTTTGTGGGCAAATTGAATCAAAACAAGTATGGAAATAGTAAGATCCCGTCGAAACCCCTAAAGACCCAAGGGCAATGTAACAAATATTAAATAAACAAACTAGCATTTCCTCTCCTTCGTCTTCCTACCAAGACTCCGACTTCAGCTAAAAAGTCGGAGACCTTTTGGTTTTATTTATTTTTCTCTGGTTGCCAAGTAATTATCCAATTCTTTTCTGTTTGCTTAGGTTGCATCTGTCCCATTTGAAAAGTTCTTTATTCTCAGAAATTATGTATGTTCTTTTAAGTTTAAGGTTAAGTTGAAGCTTTGCTTAAAATTGTTCAACATTTTTCTAGCTAAAAAAAGGAAGTGTTCAATTTTTTCAAATAATTATTGAATTCTTTCTATTTGCTTAGGTTGCGTCTGTGCCAGTTAAATTTAGAAATTTATTTCTTCTCAGAAATTATGTATGTTCTTTTAAGTTTGAGGTTACGTTGAAGCCTTGATTAAAATTGTTGAACATTTTTCTAGCTAAAAAAAAAAGAAAGTGCTCAATTTTCTCAACTAATTATTGAATTCTTTCTACTTGCTTAGGTTGAGTCTGAGCCATTTTTATTTGAAAAGTTCTTCATTCTCAGAAATTATGTACGTTCTTTTAATTTTAAGGTTAAGTTGAATTCTCGCCTCGATTTATTGAATTTTTTCTTAGATAAAAAAAGGAAGTGCTCAATTTTTTTTCTCCTAGCTTAAGTCTTTTATTTAGCCTTGGCTAATTCCTTATGAGGTGTGAGTGCCTTGAACGCTTTGTTTTCTTGACTTGCGTGCTCAGAAGTTTCCTTAATTAGAAAATGGCAACGCTGAGCTTTGAGGCGAGCTCTTTGAATTTCCGTTCGCTGGCAACTTTGCCAATGCATTGACCAACCTAGGGCCGACAGGCAAGTCGGGCCAGCCGGCCCAGTTGATGGCAGCAAATAGGACTTAGTGGATGGCAAACTAATCGCCGCAACGGATATGAGAAAACCAAAACCAAAAGCTTAAAGTTATGACAACAATTTGCTGGCTCAGCAACTCAGTTCAGGTTCAGGTGGGTCCACCTGTTGGCCAAAGAGCCAAGAAAACGTAAATTCATAAGCAGTTGGCGTAAAATCTCATTTGCTGTTTTCTAGCAAAAGTTGAAAGGTTTATTGTCTGCCCTTTGTCACAATTCCGCGCGTGGTGAATAGATTTTTATGATTCAATTCTTAGCAAAAGGTGAAAACTCTTTTTAAACTTTTTTTTTTGTTTTCTTTCTTTCTTCATTTGTTTTTGTTTTTTTTTTTTTTTTAGATTTATGATAGGAAGAGGTAGAAACACCAACGTCACTATCAGCTAGCAGCCATCAGCCATCAGCATTGTCACTATGCCAGGCATACCAGCAGAGCTCTTGATAAAGTCTAACAAATATGACGATTTTTCGCCTATTATCAACGCTTGGGGGCGTTGGTTGTTCGGTGCTGTGGTCGCCGTTTTATTGTCCTATGAGAAAAAGTGCAGCTGCTGCCCTCTGCATGATTGTAAATCAAAATGTTGTCCTTCGTCTGCGGTGCAAATTCATACACAAACACACACACACGCACGGTGGTACCGACGAGCGAGGCGACTTTCCTCTGATAATGCGAGTTTCATATGCTTGTCGCCCATGTAACCTGTTGCATGATTTGTTGCTGTTGTTATTGTTATTTTTGTTGACTTGTTGCATTTTAGCCGTCGGTTTTTGCAATTTATGACCGCGCTTGCCCGGCCATACGGCCAACCCACGGTCACGGTACCTTGGGTCGTATGCGTAATATTTTGTATTCAAGTTTTCCGAAGAGTGTGAATGCTATAATTAATTGCCTCTCTGTTTGCACATCATTATGTTGAGCAGCGAACATTGATGGCTTAAAATTCACCCCTATCGACTATATCGACATTGCCAGCCAACTAAGCTCCCGAGAATTTCAAGGCGAAAAGCCAACAACTTATCAGCTCAATCTGAAAGGCTTTCGGGCTGGGTGTCAAGCTGGCATAATGCCTAATTGAAAATTGTCATGCCTTAAGCATCATTCAGAGGCGAAAAGAATTAAACTATGTCATCATCATAGTCGCCAAAAATAACACCAACACCCTCGAGTCCTTGCTACGTGCGCAATTAAGAAGCAATCCCTGACATTCCCAGCCCAGACAGCTCCAGCTCAAGGGGGAAAGCTGCAATGCAAATATACTTGTTCTTCGTATATACTTTCAATTATTCGTCATTTTCTTGACATTTCAACTCGGCAGTTGCAGTCTGAATTGGAGACGCTCTTTCAGTCACCAGTTGCATTGACAATAATGACAATGCGCATCTCAGTCTTTATTGGCAGAGTAACAAAAGTTAATGGATACATGACTGGCACTCAGCGGTAGAAGTAGTCACCATTTACTACCCACTAAAGACACTTAAAGTCAGCAAAAGATAGGGACCTAGCGAAGAGTGGTAGGAGAAGCCAGGCCAGGACTTTCTGTTAAATTTGTTTAAACTTAAAAGTTGGCAAATCTAATTGAGTCCTCCTACGCTTTTGCCCTTGTCGGATTAAGCTGAGCATAACACGCACTCAGCAAACTTCTCACCCAAGACAGTTAATCTCTGGCCAGGGGCCAGGGACGTCAAGGAGTAAAATTTGATGAGTCAGCAGGAAAAAGAAACCTAGTTGTCTTTAGTTGCTCAGCTAGTTTTCAAAAGTAATTGAAATTTTATTATTTTTAAATGCGATGACATTTGTCAAGTTATTCACATTTCTTTCTTGAGAAAAATAGTTGAATTCCCGACTCTTTAATTGCAGCTAGAAAAACTAAGACAAATGGAAACACTTTAAGCTTATATCAGTTTTTAATAGTTTCTAATCTGTCATGTCCCTAGGTATGAGTCGATCTTTATATTTCTCATAAAAAACACGAATTTCCTCTTCCAAAAAATAAGTCTTTGACCACTGTCTTCTTCTGTTAAAAGTAGGCTCGAAAGTATTCGGCCAAGCTGTAACCAATACAATAAATTGCATATTTGCCTGTGAATTTTCGGAGACATCTGCTTCACCCATAAAGTATGCAACGTTTTTTTGTGCGTTCGTTTTTCCACCACTTTTTGGCCATTTGCATAAATTACTTTTTGTTTGTCTCACTGAGTATTT
Organism: Scaptodrosophila latifasciaeformis; assembly: GCA_037075145.1. Classification (NCBI taxonomy): domain Eukaryota; kingdom Metazoa; phylum Arthropoda; class Insecta; order Diptera; family Drosophilidae; genus Scaptodrosophila; species Scaptodrosophila latifasciaeformis. The sequence goes on along the minus strand of JBAMCM010000100.1, from coordinate 11,339,120 downwards.
AAGCATAGTCTGTTGATTTTCTTACTTTTTACAGACGTTCTAGAGATTCGAAAAATTTCCACACAGTACCCAAAGCAATGAACGCATTATCCGTCAATGCTCTGCTCTTGGCAGTCTGCTGTCTCAGCTCTGCCTTCTGCTCACCGGCCTTTTCGGGAGGCGATGCTGATGCCCTGCTGGCCAATGCAGACAGCTCTTCCAGCAACTCGGATAAGCGGGCCGAGCGCTATGCCTTCGGCCTGGGACGGCGTGCCTATATGTATACAAATGGAGGCACGGGCATGAAGCGTCTGCCAGTCTACAACTTTGGACTTGGCAAGCGCTCCGACAACAACATCTACGATCAGCAATATGACCAGCAATACGACTACAACATTCTACCGGCGGCATCTTACATGGCAGGTAGGTAGATCTTTCCTTCTGCTTCTGGCAGACTCTGATTGAGGCTTTTCCTTCACAGATGAGAAACGCAATCGGCCCTATAGCTTTGGTCTGGGCAAGCGCGAGATGCTTGACATGAATCAACGCAGTATGCCACAGCGATATGGCTTTGGCTTGGGTCGACGTTAGAGGAGATAACATATGAAATAGTACTTCAAAGGTCACACAAATGGCAACTTTAAATGATTACCACCAAATTATCTTCCTAAGCCTCCAGCCAGCCTGCCGTTTGTGTGATCGTTTGGGGTGGACGGTGCAGCTCTCTTAGATTCTTTTATTCACTAACTACAGCAAGAATAACAGTGAACAATTAAATCAAATTTGTTGTTACAAAAAGCGCCAACAATTTGAAAAACACACAAACACACACACACATATATATATATATAAATATACACTTGAAAAAAAAAGAATTCCTAAATACTTAAATAAAATTAACTAAAGAAAATATAAAATAAAATGTCTTCGAAAGCAAATTGAAAACTTATGCAGGCTCTTCTTAAATAAATTATTTATTTATTATTTATTTTTTCTAAACAATAAAAATTAATTCCAAATGCCCAAAAGAAATAAATTATATTCGGTGTGTGCGATTTAAAATTTTCAAAACTTGAAATTGCTCAATGTATAAATAAATTATTAACTTAAATATATAAATATATACATATACATATTCGATCCGTTTAAATATATATATATTATACAATATACTATATAAATTTTAAAGAAAAAAAAAATAATGTAGAAAGCAAACGGGGTTAACAAAAGCAAATAATTAAATAATTTAATTCATTTGGGGCACTCTTGCAAGGAGCGGTCGAACTAGCAATGGCACTCGTTGTAGTCCACAGGGCAACAGCAAAAATAAAAAAAAAAATCAAAGAAAAATATGATTAACAAAAATGATAAAGAACTATTATGAACTATCGATGTAACTATTTAACTGATTAATTATTTTTAAATAAATGTATTTGTTTTTTTTGTGAATATATTGAAATAAATCTGAATTTAAGCACAGCAAAATTGTGCAATGAAAATCGAAAGAAAACTCGTTGGTAAATTAAACATTTTTTTTATTGTTTCGAAAAAAACTTTTACATAAACATATTAAGACTAAAAGGTGTTGGGTCAAATTTTGCACAATTAACAAAGAACAAATCAAAAAAACGTTGTTACATAAATTAAAACAATCAATTCAACTTAAGACTATATAATATTTATATCCAGTTTACAGAGTATGGTATCGAAGGCATAGACCGATGATAGGAAGGTGTAGGGGCTATAGCGTATGATGCCGAAATCGGGTTCCAGGCTGGGCAAGGCTTTGGAGGAGAAGCCGGATTGGTTTTGCGTAGCTGAGGGTACGCGGGGCTTGCGCACATTTTGCTTCATTTTCTCCTTGCGCACCACCAGCTTCTTGGTCTCGCGGACCATGTAGATGGCATCGGTTGTGGTCATGAAATCGCGAATTATCTATGGAGAGAAAAAATTATTAACTACTGAAGAGAACTATTTAAATCTTTCACTGACCTGACGCTTTTTGGGGCAGTGAGCAAAGACCCAGATTAGAGTGCAGAGTGTGTTGAAAATCTCGCTGTCCTTATCGCACCAACGCAACAGCATTTGGGCTATGGTGACCAGGCCACCCTCTTGGAATGTATTCACCGTGGTGGAGTTATAGCGTGCCAGGTTCAGAATAATACGACTACAGCGTTCAATGAGCTGCTTGTCCACCTCCGAGCGTATGGCCTGGGCCATGATGCCATAGCAAAAAGTGGACATAAACTCCGAGCACCACATCAGCAAATGCGGCACAGTCCGGGAGAGACGATCTACAGGGCAAAAAATTTCTATTAAAATTCGAATAAATTGGAATTCAGATTGACTTACCCAGTCTATTGAGCACTGCCAGGGCCTCAGAGGCCACAAAGCGGCCACGTAGAAAACGAACGGCCTCCTTGACCCTGGAACGCACTGAGTTCATGGCAGTGGCCTCTGTCTTCAGCTGCAGAATGCGCTTTCTGATAGCCTGCAGACCCAAGTAGCGCTGCTGCTTGCGTATGCGATAGCCTCGCCAATAGCGCTGGATCAGCTTGGCCGCCCGCTTTTGTTGTATGTATTCCATCATTTCGGGTGTCATCAGGGCCTGGAAACGTTTACGGGCCAAAAAGCCACGTGCACGAGCTTGAAACTGTAAGGTGGACTGGCGTAGGAGTTGGAAATGTTCACGTTCGATTTGCATTTGCCGTTGACCTCGGAACTTTTGCTGCAGATGAATGGTGACACGTCGGAGCTGCTGGTACTCGGTTCGCGCCTTTATCATGGCCTGGCGGGCACGAAATTTGCGTTGAAGGTATACGGTGAGTGAGACAAGAATCTGGTATTGGACACGTATGCGCAGCATGGTCTGACGAGCTCGATAGCGACGTTGGATGACAAGGGCAGCCTGACGCAGTCTCTGGTATTGCTCACGTTCAGCTTTCATGGCTAGGGTGGCCCTCAGTCTACGTTGAATTTTCTTAATTTGTTCCACAGTTTGTTGGTAGATTTGTTGCTGCCGCCGGGCAGCAAGGGTGGCCAGCCACTTTCTCTGTATGATGATGGCGGAGGAACGGATGCGCTGATAGCTTTGTTTCTGGTCACGCATGGCCAGGAGCGCACGATATCTGCGCTGGACACAAATGGCTGCCTGACGTTGCTCCTGGTAGTCTTTCAGAGCTCTACGCATGGCCAGTTGGGCACGCCAACGCTGCTGCACCTGGATAATAAGCTGCCTGGTTTTAAGGAACTCTTGGCGCTGACGACGCATTTCCACCTTGGCCCGCCAGCGTGCTTGTATTTGAACGACAGCTTGGCGGAGATTCTGGTAATTGTTTTGCACAGTCTTCATGTAAAGTTTGAGGCGGTAGGCACGCTGGACGATGATGGCGGCTTTCTTGAGCTCTAGGAATTGTCTACGCTGGCGTTTCATTTCCAAATGTGCGCGCCAGTGCTGCTGGAGACAAGTGACAGCAGTCATGGTGCCGCGGTATTTTGCACGCAGGAACCGCATCTGCTTGTAGGCACGGAACTTCCTTTGTATGGTGAGAGCAGCGTTACGGATTCTCTCGAATTTAGCACGTTGCTCCAACATGGAAGTGTGTGCTCGCCAACGTTGCTGCAGGCAAGTGACCGATTTCCTGAATTGCAAGAATTTAGACCTTTCTTTTCTCATGGCCAAGGTGGCTCGATATTTTCTCTGGATGAGTATAACACTCTGACGCAAGTGAAGGAATTCCTCTCGTTGCTTTCTCATGGAGCGGGTGGCACGCCAACGCTGCTGCAAACAGATTACAGAAGTTCGCAATTTCTGATAGTCTTTGCATTCCTTCATCATGGCTAGGCGAGCACGATATCGTCGCTGAAGGACCACCGCTGCTTGGTGCAGTTTTTGGAACTCGCCACGTTGTTTTCGCATTCGTTTCGTGGCCACCCAGCGTTGCTGTACCTTTAGAGTGTAGCGCCTGCGATTGAGGAATTCCAAACGGTTCTTCTGCATTTGCTTTTTGCCTCGCCAAAGTCTCTGCATCTTGATGGTGCGACAGCGTAAATCCTGGAATTTCTGTCTCTCTTTGAGCATGGAGCACTTGGCACGCCAGTGCTGCTGGACAACTACTGCAGCCTGGCGCAGTCTTGTGAACTCCGCTTGCGCCTGCCGCATTTCCCTGGTGGCCCGCCAACGCTGTTGGACTTTTATGATGAGTTGCCTCTGGCTTAAGTAAAGTGCGCGCTGCTGCTTTCCCTGGCGATAGGCCTGCCACTGTATTTGTATGCACGCGGCAGCCGCTTGTCTTTTCTGGGATTGCTGCATTCGGACTATCTCCGCCGTGGCCAGTAATTTTTGAGAGAAAAGGCGACGCCGCCAAATGCGCTGCAGGAAGATCGCACTATCCCTCAACTGCAGGAAATTGTGGCGATACTGACGGGTTGCCTTGATGGAACGATACCAACGCTGTATACGTATAATGGCCTGGTAGCTCTGGTAGAGGTGCTTCTGGGCCAGATAGCGACGAATGTATTTCTGCAGGACCAGGGCGGCCTGTTCTCGTTCCTGCCGATAGATCTTGACATAGAGACGGTCTTGATGGCCGCGAAAGGCGGCCTGGATGATAGTAGCTGCCCGCACTTGACGCATCAGCTCCTTGTGGGCTATGCGGCGTCGTATGACCACGCGCAGCCAAATACGACGCCACCACTGCTGCAGAATGCGAGCAGCTGCATGGAACTTGGGCGAACGGAATTTGTAGATAATCTGCCAGAGCAGCGAAAGGGTTTTCTCGCGATGTCCGTCCACAATGTCGGTGGGCGCAATATCCCCACCGAGCTGGAAGTCTGCTGCACTGAGTGCAGTCAGAGCCAACTTGACGTTGAAGACACGCTGTAGCCTGGAGATGGCTGGCACACGCAACTGCCGCGTGAGATCATCTCGTAGCAGGATTACCTCCATCACCCTGGTCAGGCGTACACCATCTCGCAGATCTACGGCCAGATTTTTGAAGGCATAATCGAATTCATCCAAGAAGGATTGCTTGTGCTGGAGCACATAGCCCAGCCGGCGCAGCTCGCGAGTGATGTCGCCAATGTTGGCCAGCAATTCGGAGGAGAAACGCAGTAGGATATCCTTGGTCTCCTTGTGCGGCGACTTCTTCACAAAAAGGCAGGGATTGTGCTTGACAATGCGCTTCTCCTTGGCCTTGTCCAGGAAGAGCAGGAGGAACAGCATCTTCTGCAGCGTGTGCTTCTTTATGGTCTCCGCATACTCCTCGGTGAGGGTGTAGGCTTTGCTGAACTTTTGCTCTTCGAATTTGTTGCGGAACAAGCGATTCAAAATGAAAGTGCTGAGACCCACAATGTCACGACTGGATTGTAGATGGATTTTCTCGCCGAAGACTACTTCCAGGCCGAGGCGCAGCCAGAGCGGATTGAAGCACAACAGGAGTTCAAGTATGGAGCGCTGCATGACCACATCCAGATGGAGATTACGATCGCTGCGTATGCGCAAGGCCTGCTTGTTGACATAGACGGCCACCTTGGAGCAGGGCAGATGCATCTCCTCGCTGAAGAAGAGCTTGACGGCGGCACTTCGCAGGGTTTCCAGGCGGAATTTGGTGAGATAGTTCATAGATTGTTCCTCCTTGGTGGGAGCCAGGACAATCTCCTTGTTTCTCACCTCGTTGAACAGTTTGCCAACATCAATTTTGTTATTGGTATCGGCATCCAGGTCAGCGGGTATGGAGACCAAAGCATTCAGCCACTTCTTAAAGTCGGCTTGGTGACGCTCGACCGCTTGCTCATCCAGATACATAGTGGACGCCAAGAACGGGTCTACGGTGGTGGTGGCTGCAAAAGGATCGGGATTGATATTTGTCTGCAGGAACAGATCCGAGTCGTAGAGCTTGACCCGTGGCTCATCTCGCAATTTCCGGGGTGTGGTCTGTTTCTTCATCAGCGACAGTGTGTGAGCCAGCTTGAATTTCTTGGGCTGCACGTGATTCCAGGCCTTCACTCGTGGAGCCGAAGCGTTGGCAGGTGCATTCCTAAAGGACGAGGTATCCAGACCATCGACGCGTTGACGTTTAGGTGGGGAGATTTCCATAGTATTGCTTGGTGGCTGGCGATTAAGGGATTCAGTGCTGGGCGAGTCTGAGAAGGAGAGCTCGTGGGATCGACGCTTCTGGGCCAGAATCTTCTTGGAGGTGAGGGTTGTATCCATTGTTAAATCGAGTTTCTTGGGACTGCCTTTGCAGGTTTTGCCACGTCCCAGCTCGTTGAGATTAAAGCGACTGGACTGGGCCAGAATTTCACTATGATTGAACATCAATTCATTCTGGGATACCACGCTCGCTTCACTGCTCAAGGAACTGTCCAGAGAAGGATCTATGGATTTCTTGACCTGCACTTCAGCAGCTGGCTGGGGTACAGTTTGCTGCTGGTAATAACGATTCTGTTCTATGGAACGAATCTGGGCCATTTCATTGAGATTGGGCATCGAACCCTGTATGGCTATCTTGGTCTGAGGCGAGAGTAGTGATAAGTCCTTCATGGATTCTGAATACTTTCGCAATGGTGAACCGACCAGCTGGACATCGCGTTTGAGGTCATTAGCTCTGTTCCTGACCGGTGGAGGAGGAGCTGGATTGGTAGGCTGATTTGGAAAGTCCTCTTCGCGTATGCATTCCAGGGGACGCGTGTAAGTTGCTTGAGTTATTGTCGTGGTCTTATTCAGCAAAGTGGGAGTCTGGAACACATGATGCTCCACACGGGAATTGTCCAGAGTATCTACCGATATATTGATGGTTTCCGAGGCTCCCAAATCGAAGGTATTATTACGTATAATATGATTAGTGGTAAGAGTGGTAGACTCTTCGTCGTGAGAGGCTAGCTCAGCTGCTGTCAAACGACGTGGTCGAATCTCGGTGAATGTTTGGCAAGTTTCTATTTGGATGGTGGGCGTCGGCCAGGCGGCTAAATTATCGGGCATTGGGTTGGGTCGATTTGCGATCAACGGTGTGAATTGGAATTGATCAAATTTATGTAAGGCATTGCCAGGCGTGACGGGGCTAACATTTTCCTTGCATTTCTCTGAGCCCACGGGCGAGATAAATTCCTTTTCTTTGGCACCGAAGAAAACATTTCGCTCAGTCAGCGGTGGTTGAGATGCTAATGATGAACGCGAAGCAGGCACATTCTTGAATGGTGGCTTGGAAACAGTTGTATTTGCCTTGGACTTTCCGGATGCACCTACAGTCGACAGTCTTTTCTTTTGCTGAGCAGTTGGTAAGCCGATTGAGGATTTGTGAATTTTTAAACCGCCGGTTGGCGATTTTAGTTGCAGGGTTTTGCCCACGGTGGGAAATTTGCGCGTGTTCTTTTAAGGGGGATGAAATTCTTGTTACTAACAGGAATAATTTGAGGGTTTTTGCCGCCAAACTTACTTTTGGTACCTGATTGCTTTTCGACTTCAGAATTATCATGACGTCCTTGCGAAAATTTCGATTGTCGAGGAGCTGTAAGGTTTCTTTGCACGCCACTTCCAGCTGTGGACTCCAAACCAATTCCAAGGACGCCTCATCGCGTGCAGTCACAATACATTCTGTCCACTCCACGGTGAGGTTATGCTCTGGACTAATGGGCTTATTTACTTTAACCTGGAAGTAAATAGGGTTACACTTTGGAATTGCATGGCCCTGCCCTGGCCTGCATTGATCATACAATCGCACACTTTACCATGGCTGCCGTTGCCAGGGTGCACTGCGCATGCGCTACCTTGTTACCGTGGCAGATTAAGATCTATGTCGGCGACCAACTAACCTCAATGTCCTCATCACTAGGGTTTATGACGCGTACAATGCGTTTTGCTGTCTTGGTAACCGGCACGTCCTCGAATTGCACAATAGCCTTGGCTGAAAATGGCGCCATTACCACGGCTGTGGGTTCACGTGCCTCTATGCGCTTTTTTTGCTTCAGACGCGACGGGGTCACAGTGATCTGTTAGAAATTGATATTAATTCTGATATCAAAAATATGTTTTTATCCACAAACCTCAAAAGCGCTCATATTGAAGGCAGAACGAAACAAATATTTAACTTCAAAATAAAAATCTCAAAAGCACACACACAAAGCAAACTGTACTGTTTGTTCTAGACGTTCCGAAAATAGTAAACATTAACATTTAACGCAATTAAGAATGTGCAAATTCCTCAATTAACGCGGCTATAATAATTCGCGTCTGCAGAAAAATAAAGGCGAAGACGCCGCCGTTGCCATTTTGAAATGAAAATCGAGTTGATATATCAAACTAGTTATCGAGTTGTATCGAATCGAATGTAAAAAGGAACGTGAACTAGTTAACCTATAGGAATGCAGTATATGAACATGAAACGTATATGAGAGCATATCAGAGCTTAATAATGTAAATTTTATTACAAGATTAAAAGAATAAAGAAACCAAAAACTTTATTTTTACATATTTTACTTATGTACATAGCCGGATTGACCAATACAGCGGCTTGCATGGAAATATATTTGAATGTGAGCCCGCCCGCCCGAGCCTTTCACTTATAAAATACTGTTTTTGGTATTTTAAGTAACGTGGCAACGCTGGTTTGTTTTGCGCCAAAATAATTCAGCTTAAGAAATTTTGATTTCGCTATAACTTTTGTTTCGTATTAAATATTTATTTACAAATCCAACAACAAAACTTAAATTCAGTGATACACAACTCTGCCGATTAAAGTTATTTTCCGATTAACCCAACCTGCTTGGTGGTAAAATGTGTGTGCTCTGCATGAAACGAGTTCCACGCTCAGCTTCACCAGCCTCGGAGGAGTACATATTCCTAAAATATCCAGGAAAAGGCGTAGATGTATCGTATTCGTTGCCAGTATCATCATCTGGAGGATCAACAGCCATGAAGGATATTGCGAAACCGCGCAAAGAATTACTGTCGTCTGTCTGAAAACGTAGTAACAAGGTGTCAGATGAGGACACTATGACAGGCGGCCGTCTTTTGCCGCAAAAGCGTCCGTGAATGGTATTCATAGCATAGCCCTCCTCCGTAACTTCCAAGAAGTCATAATCGCAACGATCGGAGTATTCCACTTCAAAGTGGTTAAATTTTATGCCCACACTACTTTCCGGGTCAGCCTGGATACGCCAGTCGCAATACATATTCCGCTTGTAGGGCAGACTTCCAAATCTGGGATGAGAGTAAAAGACCTGAGTATAATTCGTGGCCCGTAAATAACCGCCACACTCCGACATAAAAGACGCCTTGAAACCTTTCCGCTGCAATCCAGCATCCGTTTTCAAGACCATAAACATTTCATTTGCTGATGTGGTGACTGCATAAGGCTCACGACCACTGCAATAGATGCCCAGTGTGGAGGCATTCTCAGAACGTCCATCATAGATAGCCACATAATCATAAATGCATTCTTGATGCTTCTCCACATCGAAATCATGAAAGGTCAGCTGAATGCGGTGGCCAAGCACCGTCCGGAAGTGCCAATAGCAATAAATATTCCTTGGATAATCATTAGGATAGTTGGGACTTTGCAGCACCCCGTACGAAGAGGTGATCTCAAATTTGCACTTTGTTTCCGTACAATTGTGTTTATTCTCATGGAGTGTGTAGCCATTCCGGCAACTACATTCATAGCCGCCAAATATATTTCTGCAACGATGCTGGCAGCCTCCATTATTTGTGGCACACTCATCCTCATCTGTAATTAAATCCAAATCAGCCAATTTCTAAAATATCAAAAATATAAAAAAAAAACTGACCAATGAAAAACTGAGCCACAAATCCACTGCGCTGAACCGTCCGGTCCGAATAGAATTCCAAACGTAAAATATGCTGATCCGAGTTGACCACAGGAGGCAACTCGTTGCCACAATAGACTCCAATCTTCTTGAGACGGTTATCCCTCAGCTTAGAGTAAATCACCAGATAGTCATAGTTGCATTTGCTATATTGGAATTTCGTGCCCTCCAAATCGAAGTGTGTAAAATTGAGGAAGACGGCATGTTTGGGTGGAGCCACCACTTCCCAAACACACTCCTTGGCATTCGGATACAGATCGGGATAAGAGGGTGAGTAGAGAGTGCCATTTGAACTCGTGGCATTCACAATGCCGCCACAAGCATCTGGAAAAGGAGGAAGAGTTGATAATTTTTTTTCTAACATTCAAGAGAAATGGACTCACTCTCACAGGTCTTGCCATTGGCCTGGAGCTCATAGCCGGCATGACAGCCACACTGATAGCTGCCCAGGGTATTTATACAGATGTGCTGACAGCCATGCTCATTCGACTTGCACTCGTCCACGTCCAGAAGCAAGGAGGCCGAGAAACCCATTTTCTGCACTGAACCATCCGAGACAAATCTTATGTACATCTGATTGCTTCGGGTCCTGTGAAAAGAAAGGGTGAGAATAGTTATATGAATAAAGAAAATCCGATCGACTTACTTGATATTCGGTGGCAATTTGTCTCCACAGAATTTGCCTATCAGTCGGGCTTCGCTGCTGTTGCCGTCGCGTATTTCAATGGAGTCGTGAATGCAAGAATCGTGCTTCTCCAATTCAAAGGACTGAAACTTCAGAGCCACTTGATGGCGTTCCGGGGCAGTGATTCGCCAAATGCACTCCTTATCCGGCATATATTCCAAGGGATAATTGGGTGAGTCGATGGACTGGTCTTTCACAAAGTGTATATTACCGCCGCAGACCACTAAGAGAAACCTTTTTTTTTTTAATCAGACAGAGTTAGAAACATTCCCCTTGCTTACCGGTGAAATTGGCCTTGAAGCCGCGATAGCTCAAGGCGGCGTTCCGATTGACGTATTTGATGAGCATGCGACTGGACTCGGTGGTGATGGTCTGGTCCGTGGCATTGCCACAAAGCCGACGTATTAGCGGTGAACGATGCCAGTAGCCATCGCGTATCTCCAGATAATCCTGCGAGCAGTTTTCCGTTTTCAGTAAATTCAGTAGCTGCAAGTTCAGGATAATGCGCTCCCCATTAGTGGCTGTTATGCGCCACTCGCAGGCTTCGAATTGACTGGATGAAACATCCTCTTCGCCAGCATCACCACTGCCCTCGTACTCTGTCAACACGGCATTTCCGTTGTACACGAAATGCGGAGCAATAATGCGGCCAGAATTCTGCTGGAACGTTCGCCCGCAGGCAGCGCATTTGTAGAGATAATTGGCCTGACGGATATCGTTGGGACTCAAACGCCGACGCTGGCCCAATTCCATATGAGTGCCCGGTTGTATACCAATGGGTGTGATGGTGTCCAGGTAGGTGCTCTTGGAGAAGGAATTCTTGGCATAATGCATGATGGAGTTGTAGTCGTAGGGTTGCAGGGGCACATCGAATTCTCCTGGCTTCAGTGGATTAAAGTTATCCTCCTGGCCGGGCATAATGTTGGCCTTATTGATGATGATATGCTTGTCCCGATCATCCCGGGTGTGTTCATGGTGGAAGCCAATCGTATGACCCAGTTCGTGTACAATAATGCCAAACTTTTCACAATTCCGACCAATGGAAATTAGCTGGCGGCCCTTGCCATGCATGCCCAGATATGAACAGCAACTGAAGGATAAAGTTTGTTTTTTGTTATAATTTTTCAACTTGTGTGGGAAGGGGAGGACTTTCAATTGGACTCACCCACAATTCTTCACGGTGAAATAAATATAATTGGCATGCAGCTTGGCATCGCGTTCGACGAACTTGATGCAGGTAAAGTTCTCCCAGTAGCGCATGGCCTGCTTGAAGAGAGCCTTGTGGGCCCCATCGAAGATGCTATCGATCTCATAGGGTATCACGCCATAGTCCCAGGTTTTTTCCTTTTTAACAGTGACGGCCCGCCGGCTGCGTCGGCTTTGTTCTAAAATATCCACATTCTCATCGGTCCAGAGCATGGCCGGGGCAGGGGGATGATGGCGGAAGCGTATGCCAGGCTGTTTCCGGCGTTGTCTGTGGATTGAGGAAGAAACAATACGAATGCGTAAGGTGAGGCGATTGGCTGCTGATTTATGCCCCAGTGTGACGCCCCCCGCTCATGTATCATTGATAAGGCCTAGAGGAAATCCCTACATGGCCAGGCCAAATGAACAACAGCAACAAAAACAACGGTAGCAGTGTCAAGTGGCCCACATCAAGTGGCTCCATGGTGACACAATTGAAATGTCTGCCTGCCTGCCTGCCCGACTGGTCGGATGGTTGGCTGGCTGACTAATTGTGTTGTGCTCTTGTTGTCGTTGTTGTTGTTTTAACAATTCTACTTTTGTCTGATTCCATTCACTGGGTACCGTACTACCCCCCGCTTACCCCAACTTCCGTTTGCTGTAGGCTTGAGGCAGCCTTGTCTGCTCCTGTTTGTATTTTAGTCGCTGTCTCCTCTTTAGCCTGTCAGACTGGGTCTGGGCCATCTTCCAGCGAGCGGGACCATGGGTCCTCGTTTTGGGAATTTCAGGTCTATAAAGCCCCTGAAAAGCCAAGCAATTAAAATGTTTTTTTCCCACGCCACTAGTCAAAAGACTTACCGCCTGGTGGTCATTCTCTTCCAAGCCATAGAAATCCTCTGGACTTTCCTTGAAATCAAAATCACATTCATCCTCCCGATCTGCGAGCACCATCTGCTGCAGGCCCAGGCCATGTGACAATTCCAACAGCCCGGCCGACACCAAGACAGCCATCAGGAATTTCACTTTCATTACCATCTCGTCATCCAGTTTATTACCCTCGATGTTTTTTATTCTCCTCACTGATCGATCGCACGACTGCGCCAAACAAAGCCAAAATTCTAACTGAATGCCTAAAATGCTGGCCTGCCGAATTATATTTCTCTCAGAAAATTCCTAAGGGTTCTCTAGTCTGGGTATTCGGGATTATGCCGGCGCCGCTGTCAAGCAGGTAACCAATCGGCAGACCAAACATCTTGATGTCGTCATCAACAGGGCGAAGAGCGCAGAGCAGACCATAAAATTCATTGCTAAGCTGCTGACCATTCCTCCTTGGCAGCCTTCAATGGGTTTTGATTTGGGTATCCCTACACCTTGACATTGTCAAGCCTCGGCCCGCTCGCCTCTCTGTCTGTCCACTGCCTCGCTACCTGTGGCGCACTTTTGGCTTGATACAAAACGATCTCTGTTTCTCTCAAGTGGCACTCGGTTGCACTCGACTCACGTAGGACTCGATCGGGCGATCAGGTGTTGCTTATTTATTTTAGGGCAGGTCATAAATAAAAGGAACTTTCCAGCCATAAAACTGATTGAATATGCCAGTTAATTAACCCTTCAAGCAGATGTTTCTATTTGGTTCATAAAAAGTATAAAACAATTTTTTGGTTTCCTTTTTTTCGTTTAAATTTTTAAACATTTTAATTATAAGTTTTTCATTTTTTTTAATATATATAATTAATTACGTATTAAGTTGTTTGTTCAAAAATCTGAGAATTATAAATTAGAATTATTTGTTTGCTTGTAAATAGTAAAGGTAAAAGTTTTATTTAAATGTTTTCTTTTGGCAAAACCCATTTGACTTAATCTAAAAAAAAAAAAAAAAATTAAAATAAAAATGCCCTTAAGAGAGAGAAAGATAAAAAGGAATTAACAATTTTTAAATGCCAGAAAATTTTTCAAAGAAATTTGCACGTTTTCTTTCATGACTTTTTGAGAGCCCCGATATCCCGGGTGTGGTGCCTTTTGGGAGAACTGATAATACTGGGTATCCTTTAGTGTAGCACAAAATTATTTTAATGATTTTTATATTTTTTTGTCTTTCATTTTGTATATATTTTTTTCGGATATGCCTGACACACTAGAACCTAGGGATCTGATTATGTGAATGTAAAACTAACATTGGATTTTATCTGATAATTATGATTACAATTAGTTTTATCTTTTGTTGTATTAAATTCTATTCGATTTGATTCGATTGACAAGAGTGATAAACGTGTAAAAGAGCAAAAAATGTTGCTAATATGTACGCGAAGATATGCCTAATTATTATTTATTTCTTTTTAATAAATTCCGTGTTTTTTTCATTTAATTTATATTGTCATGAATTTAGAGTGATTTCTTTTTTTTCCTATTCTTTGTTTCAATTTGACCAGGAGGAAAATCTACTGGGATAACTATAGCGACCGCGATATTGACCATTCAAGATCAATTGATTATCGCTAAAATCGGTGTAATCATCTGTTTCTTCGGTGTCCTCTTTGTAGATGCTCTTCAGGGAGCCCGGAAAGGGTGTGACCATTTCGGAGCTATAGGAATTCTCCACATCCTCAAAGCTGCCATTGAAGGGATCGAGGGCTATATACGAAGCGGAGAAACCCTTCATGGGCACTGAACTGTCCGTCTTGAAGCGCACCAACAACGAATCCGTCAAGGAGATTATGTCTTGAGGCAGCTGAGAAAAGAGAAAGGAGAATTCTTGGAATCGAACTACAGAGTAAGTAACTTAGGGGAATAGCTTACCACATTGCCGCAGTATTGACCATACATGGGACCACTGGTATCCTCCATGCCGGAGAAGACCTGAACGTAGTCATAAGTACAATTTTCAGTGGGCTCAATGTCAAAGGTGAGGAAGAGCAACTGGACATTGCTATTGGGTGGGGCCTGGATGGTCCACTCGCAGTCCATGTTCTCATCATAGTCGTGATTGCCAAAGCGAGCATGCGAATAGAATTGCTGCAGTTGATTGGTGGCTCTCAGGTAACCTCCACAGGCTGGAAAAAAAAAACAATCAAGAGAGGATTGGACGGGGAGAAGAGTTTTCATTTTTACTCACAAGTCGAGTGAATGGCGGTGAAACCGTTTAGCTGTTTGTTCTTGTCCGTCTTCAAGACCATGTAGAGTTGATTTGTGGTGGATGAAATAGGATAGGGAATCTTGTCGCCACAGAAGCGACCCAGTATAGAGCTAGCCTCGGATTCGCCATCATAAATGGCCACATTGTCGTAGGCGCATTCCTAAAAAGATAAAAGCCATTTAGTACCTGAAATAATTGAGTAATCCCACCTGATCCTCACCTGATGCGACTCCACCTTGAATTCATTGAAAATTAGCTTAATTCGATGACCTGGTGTGGTGGAAAAGTGCCAGACGCAATCTGCATTCGGTGGATATGAGTCTGGGTAGTTGGGGCTGTAGATCGTGCCAAAGGAGGCGGATATTTCATATTTGCACTCCCCCTCCTTGCAGTCGTGACCATTCTCGTGCAGCGAGTAGCCATTGTGGCAGAAGCAGGTATACGAACCGATCGTATTCCGGCATTCGTGCTGGCAGCCTCCATTATTCTCGGCGCACTCGTCAATGTCGGTGACAAAGGCAGCCGCGAAACCGGAACGCTGTATACTCTTATCCGAGTGGAATTCCACACGCAGGGCATTGCTGTCTGAGGTGGCTGTGGGTGGTATAGAACTGCCACAGAACGTGCCGATGCGCTTCAGGCGGTTCTCGGAGAGTTTGGAGTAAATGGTCACAGAATCGTAGCCACAGTCTGACTGCTGATGGGCCGTGCCCTCCAAGTCAAAGTGGGTGAAATTCAAAGAGATTTTATGCTTGGGTGGGGCCACAATCTCCCAGATGCACTCCTTCAGCACAGGATACATGTCCGGATAGGAGGGTGAGGTGATTGTGCCATTCGGATACTCAATGACACCGCCGCAGGCATCTAAACAAAGCCAAAGCCGGCAGGAGGAGAGAAAAAAACGTAACATGGATAAGCTTATAAAGAGGCATAAAACGACAGGAACACAAAGAGTGGCTTGGTCGATATTGCCAGGACATACCTTCACAATGCTTCTTATCGCTGTGGAGCTCATAACCAATCCGGCAACTGCATTCATATCCACCCAGCGTGTTGATGCACTCGTGCTCGCAGCCGTGGTTTTGGGTTTCGCACTCGTCCACCTCCTTCATGAATATGGCCGAGAAGCCAGCCTTTTGCACCGATGTGTCCGACACGAATTTCACATACATCGAATTGCCACTTGACCTGAAAATGCAGTCAACAACAAAAACACACCAGCCGCGTATAAAATAGATGCTAGGCTAGGTTGGAGCGTGGAATTCGCTCTGAGTGACTGCCTGCCACTCATCTGCAGAGCACTAACACTTGCACTCACTTCATGTTCGGTGGCGGCTTGTACCCACAGAAAACGCCAATTAGTGTCGCTTCCGGTCCCGCGCCATCCCGCACCTCCACATAATCATAGACGCAGCTGTCATGGTTCTCGACCTCGAATGACTGGAATTTGAGTGCAACTTGGTAGCCCTTCGGTACGGTGATTTTCCACACGCACTCCTTGTTGGGCAAATAATCGAGTGGATAGTTGGGCGATTCCAGGCGTCCCTCGGCATCGTCCACCGAAAGTTCACCGCCGCAAACAACTAAGCCAAAGAGTGAAATTGTAAATGGTCGGCTAAGTTTGGATTCTGTGCCAGTGGTACTCACCCTCGAATTCGGATTTGAAACCGCGGTAGCCTTCACTGCGATGCGTATTCACATAAGTGAGCAGCATGCGGCTGGATTGTGTGGTAATTACCTCATTGGACACCTTGCCACAGAAGCGTCCTATAAGTGGGGATTTGAAAAAGTAGCCATCGCGTATTTCCAGATAATCCGTTTCACAATTATTCGATTTGAAAATATTCTGCAGGAGTAGATCAAAAACACATTTAATTTTTTTTTTTTTTAAAGTGATTTATTTGCTGTGGCGCCCCTAGCTGTTTAATATTAAAGTGCTTTAAGTTGGCATAGCGATCAGCTTTTGTTGGCTTGACAGGTCAGGGCTGTCTTTTCGCTGTTTGCTTTAATTTTGCAGGGCAAAAAAATGATTGAATTATTATAAATAAATAAAATGAGTAAATTGGTTGACTGGATTGGAGTAATTATGAACTTACAATTAATATTTTAATCTTATCAGAATTAAGCTTACCATATTTTCCAGCCGCAGGACCACACGTTCGCCATGGGTGGCCGTGATGCGCCATTCACAGTTCTCGGTTTCATTGGTGAGGGCTCCGGCCGTATAATATGAGGGACTGGCAAACTCACCCGTGCTCTCCTGGAAGGTGCGTCCACATTTCGGGCATTTGTAAAGGAGATTAGCCTGGGCTATATCGCCTTGACTTAGCCTCAAGCGCTGACCTATTTCGGGCCTCTTGCGACCCTTCATTTCAATGGGCAGAATTGTGTCCAGATAGGTGCCCTTGGAGAAGGTGTTCCTGGCATAATGCATAATCGAGTCATAGTCATAGGCCATACCCAAAGAGTCCACCTCGTCATCGGTTAACTTGTTGAAATTGTAATCCTGTCCCTTCATAATGTTGTTGTGCTCAATCACCACATGCATTTCACGATCCGGACGCGTGTGCTCATGCCAGAAGCCCACCACATGGCCCAACTCGTGCACCACAATTCCGAACTTGTCACAATTTCTGCCTATTGAAATGGCTTGAGGTCCATTGCCACGCTTGCCCACAAACGAACAGCATCTATAAAAAACCAATTCAAATTCACTAACGACTTGGCCAAACTCCTCGCCTTCCCACTCACCCGCAACTGCGCACCGTAAAGACAATGTAATTTGGATGAATCTCAGGATCGCGTTCAACAAATTTGATGCAGGTAAAGTTCTCCCAATGCCGCATGGCCTGCTTAAATAGCGCCTTGTGCATACCACTAAAGTTGCCATCAATTTCGTAGGGTATCACACCGTAATCCCAAATGCGTTCCTTTTTGGCTGTGACGGCTCGTGCCACCCGATGGTGATGTTGCAGTTGCTTCAGGCTTCTAGGAAAAAGAAGAAAAAAATTTGACAAGAAAAGGCAGGTTTAAAAGCGAGTGCTAAAAATTAGAAGGGAGTTATTATAAAAGTTTCACACGGCGTATGCGTAATTTTAATTACCAACATTCCTCTCTATTTTTTGTTTTTTTTTTTTTGCGAATACTTTTTTGTAGTTGGCATAACTTTTTGGCACACGCATTTCCATTAAAATTCATAACTTTTCAACTTTTATACTGCCACATGCCAAAGGGTGGCAAAAAAAAAAGAAGAAAAGAAAAAAAAGACTGCATTGCCGGCATTCGCTTGGCATGAATTGAATAGTCCCTGCCAATTTCTGAATAACCAGGAAATGGCAATGGCAACGGCAGCGGAAACATTTGCGGTTCCAAACCAATTCCATCCACGATTTCCCCAACTTACTCGGCATTCTGCAAATCCATTTCCAGACTCGAATGCCTTTGCATTTCAGCATTCAGGGCAGCCAAGGTGGATTGCCGTTTTGTTAGCACATCAAGATCATCCACAGTCAATGCAGAAGAGTAATTAAAAGCAGGTTGGGGCTCTGCATAGATGGCAATATCCTCAACACGATTGCGATTCCGATTGCCACGGCGCCGTTTCTTATGATGCGTACGATTTGCCAGATTGTGAGGATGGCTGTGCGTGTGATGCTGTTGGGCCCTTTGCGGTCTTGGAGGTGTGTGTTCGGGCCTGTTTAGCTCCTCTTTCAGTAGCTGCACCCGGCGTTCGTATTCAGAATTTTTATTGCTGCGTCTGAAATGGGGGTGTCTTGGAATTTGTAGCCGTAATTGAACTGGGGTAACTGTGGGACCTACCGATTTTTGCGACCACGTCGATGTCGGCGGCGCACCACACCGCGGGAATGCAAAAAGTCCACATCGTCGTCCAGCTGCATGCCATTGCCGCCGGCATTGCTATAGACATTGGGTAGCGTGGAGCGTTGGGTGGGCAGCGAGGTGGGCACTATATGAGGGGGCCTTCGATCGGACACAAAATTATGACCAGAGTCATCCTCGATGTCCTTGTTGTTGGATTGAATCTTGCGTTGGTCCACATTGCGCAGCTGGGCAGCATGAGTCTTGTTGGTTGGCAACTGCATTGCCGCCAATCCAGCCTCCATCAGCGTCAATTTAAGTGCCTTCTGGCCACGGCGTTGGGCCGCTTCGGGTGGCGAAAGCACCTCATTCTTATAGCTAGCGGGCTGGGCGAAATCTGCCGGAGATTCGGCGCCCGATTTGAGTGGCTGTGGAAAACAGAGTAGGTGAGATTTAAAGTTTTCAGACTCGCGGCCAAATTAAACACACCTGATTGGCCTCATTCGAGGGATGCCATTCCTGACCAGAGTGCGGACTCTTCAGCTGGGCCGACGAGTGATTGTTGGCCGCGCCCACCGATGGCAACTTGGTCTTTTTGCGTATGATGTCGGTCAGACCCTCCTCCTCCACCTGCAGCCCCTCATGATAGACTTCCTGTTTGAGCTTCTCCAATTCCAGCTGGAAGCTGGCATTAAATTTTACCGGGGCTGGAGCATCTGCTTGAACATTTTCCTCCACATCGGAGTTGTCGACCTCATCGAATTCGTCTGTATCATCTGTCTCCTCCTCGGTAGGCGTGTGCGCGACCAAAGGTCCATCCTCATCTGGCAGTGCAATGTCCCCCATAAAGCCACCTAAAAATATAGAGTTTAACTATAAGTCAGCTGATCAAATTATCTGCCACTCGACCCTGATTAAACCTTCATTTTAATTATAAACGGCAGGCATATAAATTTTTATTTTAATTGAAATTTCATGTGATGGCAAACACCAGCAGGCCAGCAACCGCCAACACTTTGCTGCCACTCGCTGGACACTGAGACAAATATTTTGCAATACACCAGACCGCGCGTGCGGTTGGTAATTTATAATTTACACAGACAGCGCGGGCGGATGGCCAGACGCGTCATATCCATTTAATCAGTGCAGTTTTTGTTGGCCACCACGGCGGCTGTTTGCTTTAAGCGGCAACAACTACAAAAACAATAGCCTACCGGACAATGCTGGCACTACGTGGCGTATACGCAATGCGAGTGAGAACGTTGATACTGAATAAATATGATATTGTTGCATGCTGGCGGCCTGCGCTCTGTGCTCTTAGTCTGGCTCAGACATGTTAAATAAAATTAATTAAGTGTGTCTGTTATGAGGCAAAAAAAAAAAACAGGTTGAAATAAAAAAAAAAATAAATAAATAAAAATAAAGCAAAACAAAGCCAAACTCATTTGCTAGTGAAAATAGAGCGAAAAAATGTTTACTGACAGGAATGTTGTATACCGAGGAGTGGGGCATGTGAGAGCCTTGCAGCTTGCAAAATGTAGTACAGTGAAGCTCGGTGTAGTGGGCCGGCGCATCTGGCAAATGTTAACGCCGTTTTGACTTCTCAAGTGCGGAGAAGAGTTTCAAAAGCTTGGCCTGGTTTTTATGGCCACAATTTGATTATACCAAATGCAAAAACCAAACCACAAATCAAATAAGCTCAAAGACACGACAAAAGCTTAACTGAATAAACTGGGTCAATATGCATTGGGGAAATTCCATGCAGACTACTCACTCCGTGAGTCTCGAAGGGAGCTGCCATAGCATTTTTTTTTCCTTCCCTCCCCCATCCCTTTGTTTGTAATGTATGAAATACCTGAGAGCATATCCATTGGCTATATTTCTGATAAATATTTCCTTAAGCTTCCGTTCTGTCAGCTCCCAAATGGGCGCTCATGGTTTACCATTCGTATGGAGTTTATTGTCACGGAGCCTGGAGTTGTGCTATTTGGTAAATTGCAAATTACGTATTTATCAAATTGCAAAGAGTCTTTTGATGCGAGATTTTTCCAAAAGCCCCCACAAGCAGGTTAGCATTATGAACAATCAAACGGAAGCACTAAAGTCCAGACACACACGCACGCAGACAGAGCGAGGCAGGCAAACAAACAAGCGGATGAACTAAGTTTATTTTACTGCAATCAATGTCAATCATACGCACTGTGGTCACTTTGTTGCACATACACATGCCAAATGCACACTCACACACACGCAGACTTAAACCAAACCAGCCAAAGCGAGAAAGAGAGAGAGAGAGATGGAGGTTGAAAATCCGTTATAAGTATAACAATAAAAGCTAACCAAACAGTGAATGAAACAGAAGTTTGAATCGGAATAGAAACAAGCTGAAAAGCAGAAACCAACAGTCAGAGGAGAATCGTTAGTCCAGAAGAAGGGAAATCAAACCGCATTGAAAATGTGCACGCCAATTGAATTTCAATGTGATTCAGAGTAGCAGGAAACCGATTTCATATATTAACAACAAATAGCATTAATTTCATTTGCAGAACCATCCACAAGTTCATTAAACTCGCGGTCAAGGTGGTCCCAGAAATACATCAAATGCTTTCGAGTCTTTTTCAAGAATGTTGAAAACTATTTATTTATTTATTCCATTTTTTTTTTGTTTGAAAAAATTTGAGAAATTTATTTATACACTTTTAAAATAGGAAATAAGAGTACATTGAGTTTATTCTTAAGGTTGTAACGCGTGGAATTGTGTATATTGGATTCCCAAAATTTACCTGGTCAGGCGAATTATTTCCGTCTGTCTGATAATCTCTTTCTAAGCAAAATAGTCTGTAATTTCTTATAAGGCCCAAGGAGACCAAACTTAATTTTTACTATATTTTTGTATTTCCCTGATCGATTTCATTCAAATTTGATATTGAGAAAACTTATGAAATAATAGATATGTATACCGACTTTCACTTGAAACCGATCGTAATATCTTAAGATCTTATGCTAGGAATATCCTAGTCATTTATTGACCGATCTCATAATTTTATTTATGGAATATTTATTTGGTAATTTAATGCACCGAGTTTTATTCGATTCCTAGCGAAATATCCTGAGAAAACACTTTTAGGTTTTAGGCATATCTCAGTCATTCATTGATCGATCTAATTAAAACTCGACTTATCGAATGTTTATAAGATGGTAAATATATGTATAAAATTTCATTAGATCCTTAAATTGCATTCGTTGACATACAAACCAAACATGGTTCTCGAAAAATCTCTGTCATATATCCAAAAATTATTTGGAAAAAAACTTCAAAAAGAGTGAAATTTGATCGAAAGTTAAAATTTCATTTTTTTTTATAATTATTGAAAGAAAAGGAATTTATTTTATTCTGATTCATGGTCCTGTGGCATGCAAAACATTTCATAAATTCGAATTGAAATTTACACTGATTTTCCCCCAAGCCAGTTTTATTGAGCTTATCGAAAACCATTCAAGTGTGCTTGCGAAAAATGACAATGAGAATGGGTTAAGTGTTCCGAAGAAGACCCTGGAGACCCACATGAATAGCAGAAGCAGCAGCAGCTCGAACAGAAAGCGAATGGTTAAGCTTGCTTAGGTGTGATGATCTGGAGGGGTGGGGGGGGAAATTTGGAATTAAACACGCTTGACAGTTAGGCTGATTGAGCGAATCTGGGTAGGCGAAGAAGAGGTGGGGTGGGTTGGGGTTGATGGCACAAATGGCTTAGTATAATTGCGGCAAACTCAAACCGAGCTTTTCTACGGCTTATTTGGTTTTGTCTTTCCCTACGTTTTTTTTCTGTCTTCCTCTTTCTTTTTTTATTTTGTTCGCAACCAATGGAACGTGTTGACTTTAAATATTTACATTTGATTTCACAACAGCAACAACAATTGCCAGCATTACTCAAATATTTATTCACAAAATATCCAACACAACGAAACAGTGAGGAGAGCGCAGAAAAAAAAGAGTCAGCGCCCAGGGGGCAAGGAGCAAGGGAGGGCCGGGTTGTTGGCAGTGTTGGCAAAGACAGGGAAAATTGTCAATGCCATAAAAATACGTGTACCTGGTGTGTGTGTGTGCGTGTGTGAGTGCTGATGTGTTTTCTGTTTTGTTGTGATGTATTTTCTGATTAAAAATATTTGCATACAATTTAAATTTATACACACACTCACACACAAGCACACGTAATTCGAGTGCACCATGACGTATGATTGATTTGAATTTTTGATATTTAATAAAAAAAAAAAGAGAGAATGAAAATAAGAAAAAGTTTGGAAAAGTGGAATGATAGAAACAAGACTGAGACACGTTTGCAGTTGCCATTTAATCCTGTTAACAGAAGCAGCCCAAAGCGAAAGCATAAAAAACAGACAACTTCAGAAAGGAAGTCTTGGATTGCGGGCAGGGGTGCAAAGGTTGCACTTTTCAGCAGGCAAAAACTTTGAAGCGCAAAGCATCCCAAACGACAGACTAACGGAGTGGGACACAGTCAGACAGAGAGGCAGAGACAGAGCCAGGGAACTGGATAAACTGTCTGAATGACTGACGTGCTGGCTGTCAAGTTTTATGGTTGAGGAGGAAGTCTGCGTGGGGGGAAGGCAAAAATAAAAATCATGCAACTGGATTTGCTTGGGGCGGACATTGTTGCAATGTGCGTGGGCCTCGGAATCAGCGAGTGCCAGGGCTTCTGTTATTGTAGAGCAGATGGTGGCTTCTGGGATCCCTGTGCCGGCAACAATTTCATTACATTCAAGTTAAATGCCTTCAGTTGCTGTTTTGCCTTGTTGGCCAAGTCCAGAAATGTCCAGCAACCAACCGGCTCTTGGCCAGACAATAAATAGTCAGCACAAGTGAAAGTAATTAAATTTTTCAACTTACCCACCCCCTCACACCTCCCACCACCCACTCTCAGTCGACACGAGAAGGGCACGCACGTTCTTCACGTCCAGCTTTAAATCGAGGGTTCCGGTTAGTCTGGGTCGGAGCGAGTTGGGTCGGGTGTGGCCCGGATTGTTGAGGGTGCCAGCCTGTGATAAAGAGTTGGTTTTGCTTGCCTCGGGCCCGGTTTTTATGGCCACCGCAAAAATGTTCACACATTCACCAACTTGCAGCAGGTTCCGAGCCACGTGGGCCTGCCGGGGGTTGGTCTGGACTGGGTCAACAGCTCCAAAAAGAAAAAAAAGGGGGAGAAGTAAAACCGGAAGGGTTGAGACGAGCACAACTTTAATTAAAAATAAGCGGCAACGCTTTCAGGCGCTCATTCGCTTAGACTGATTAGATGCTTTAGGCAGCGCGTTATGCCTGCATGATATGAAGCCGGGCAAAAAGAGCAGCCTCGGTTGGATGGACATGTTGGGCTATGCCGGGGCAACAGCAAATAATTGAACAACATGTTCTGATGGTCAAATCCCCTCGTCTCTCGTTAAAACAGTAGCCAGCTCCACCAACTTTGCACACCCTTTTCATGGCAAGCCAAGCTGGGAGAGCTCCATTTTATGCGGATCGAAAAAGAGTATATATATCTTTTTGAATTGTTGGATACGCTGTGGTGGCCACGTAGTTTGGCTTCAACAATAAAATGGCTCATTCAAATAAAACACAAACGATTAAACATGACAAAAACTAACTGGACCATAGGACGTACAGGGAGACCAGCTAACCGACTAAATAAATGACAGACTGACTGATGAGTGCCAGAGTGGGAGATGAATGTGTGAGTGTGTCCGGGACCCTGACTATTTTTTCAATTTAACAAAGCTTGGTTCTGGGCCAAAGGGGAGGGTAGGGGGCATCGTCGTGTAATTATGCAGAAACTGGCACGGATGCTTATGAGTTATGAAAGGCGGAAATGCATTTGAAAAGCAAATGGCGGTGCTTCCTGAAGGTCTCTCCTCTTACTTTTTCTCTCTCTCTTTCGCTCTCGCTCTCTCGTGGTCTCTCTCTGTCTCTTTTCATTTTCTTTATGATCTTGTGGCGAAGTGTAATTACAGCAGTCCTAACAATGGCATTAAATTACCAGCACACACCCGTGGGGCATACTAAATGGGCACGCAGACGCACACACACACACACACACTCACATAGATATACCAGGTCTACGTGCATACAGGAATGTGTGTATATAAATTTATCATGCTTAAATTATGTTTTGATAAGCGTTCCTACCTACAAATCGAGATGAGCAAATAAACAGAGAAGGAGAGCGGCAGGAAGTGAAAGAAGAAGAGCCAACAGTGCACTATGGGGCAAACGACCAGTTTTTGTGGCATTAATTAATAACTTCTAAACGAAGCAACTTTTTTTGATCTAGTTTTTTTTACTATGTTAATAAGTCTAAGCTGGACCAAATTTAGGGGGGAAATGGGCGTGGCAACGCCTTTGGGATTTTTTTTTTTTTTTGTTTGTCTGATACATGTGCGATATGAAATAATTGGAGCTTTATTTTTTAAAAATATAACAAAAAATAGTAGCATTGCTAAAAGAACTTGCAATTAGAGATCATTTTTAAGTTTTATAATGTATTAAAATTCGATATGTTGCTTGCGCTTGTCAAAAGATCTAAGGGAAGCACGGTCGCTTATTTCAATAAATATGCTCCTTCAAATGGCTCCAAGATATTAAGGGAGGTGATATATCCAATGCCCTGTGGAATATTTAAGAATTTATCCATTGTCGTATACGACTGCGTTTGCCGCTTTTATCAATAATTTTACATCTTGATTATTTGATTCAGCAAATTTTGAGGCATGTTTTTTCACTTATTAGTTTCAATTGCAGAGCAGGGCTCCCGAAAAATATTTTTTCTTCCATTATAATCAATTTTATGAAATAATTTTGCCAAACTGAGTGCTTTTTTAAAATTGCTTGGAGCTCCCCTTACATTTCATCCAATTCGATGTCATATAGTATCAAAAACGCTTAATTTGGTCTAATACCATTTCAATACTCTCATGAGAAGTAACTTTTCATATTTACGCCTTGAAAATATTGAAAACGCCATCGTATTTTGCTTTTTATGTAGCCACTAACATACAATTGGCAAGAAAATGGGAAATTCTGTTTCGGAGGTTAGGTCGCAAAAATTCAATTTGCAGACAAAGTGCGGAAAAGTGCGGTTTAGAATAAATTGATAAACGTTAAGAATTGATTACTCTACAATATTAAATAAGTTTTATTGGTGGACTCCGCTGGACTCATTTTGTATGTCTATTCAAAAAGTGACTTTCTTCACAACATTTTGGCAGCAAGTTAGTTGGAATGTACACAGAATAACAAAGAAAGCATAATCATATTTGACAATTTTAAGTCAGAAATATATAATATAAGTCACTCCGCTCAGAATCCAATTCAAATGTTGCAATGATTTTGCTTAATTCATATTTTTTTTTCATTTTGAAGTTGCCCCACAATATTGGCAATTTCACAAGCACATGTTTTTCGTCAGAAACAGCTGTGTTTAACAGCTGTTATCCTAACAGTGACGCGTTCTGTTGATTTTTTTTTAACATAACATAAAAGGTCCATGTTTTTTTTATACATAGCGATCAAAAAATTATTATTTTAAGGACTTTTGAAAAATGGATTTCGGCCACCAAAAGTGGTCATTTGCCCCATAGTGCAGTGGTTGGAGATGAAATCAAAACAAACAGTAGCAAATAGAAACACTCTGTCCCCCACACACACACACATCCCAGTCCTCTCGGCAAACACACCCAGGGGCTGTCTAATCCGAGAGCGCAAAATGCAATCCGCAGGAGCCGCCACTCGAGTAATATGTGGCCCAAGCCCATCTAACCACTCATTCTCTCTTTCAAAAAAAAAAAAAAGTAAATGCTCTCGTAAAACTTCCGGCCTCTTGGAAGTTAACGAGAATCGCTTGCAATGGTCATTTTTGTAGGGTCTTCTAATTCTGTATGCGTGTGTGTGTGTGTGTGTGTATGTTTATACAATGAAAAACACTTTTGCATGAAAAATCTCGGCCTGCGAGCAAATGGCTTAAATAGAGCTTTTCAAACACGTCCACACACACACACACACATATATATATACAAGCATAGACTAAGGTATTAAATCAATTTTTGAACATGGAAAATTGAAAAAATGCCAGACCCCAAAATCTTGGAGGAAACACTGAAATGTAATCAAATATTTAGTTCCAGAGAAGTCGGTTGATTTAGTAGTTAATCTCCACAAAGACTTCAGATGAAATGAAAATTCGGAAACCTCCCAATTGCCCTCATTTTTTAAGACTTTTATTCTTTCGTTCCTTAAAATCAAAAGAGAATATTTCATATTTTTGAACAGCAAAAATTTAATTCCAGAAAAGTCGGTTGATTTAGTTGATCTCTAAAAAGAATTAAGATGAGATGAAAATTCTGAAACCCCCCAGTTGGTCTAATTTTTCAAGAATTTTATTCTTTCATTCCCTGAAATCAAAAGAGAATATTTCATATTTTTGAAGAAATACCTGGAGGAAGCAGAAAAGTCGGTTGGTTCAGTAGTTGATCTCTAAATATACCTCAGTTAATATGGAACTCCTGAAACCCCCAAAAAATTTTCAAGACTCTTATTCTTTCGTTCCTTAAAATCAAAAGAGAATGTTTCATATTTTTGAAAAGCAAAAATTTAGTTCCAGAAAAGTCGGTTGATTTATTTGATCTCTAAAAAAGTGAGATGAAAATTCGGAAACCCCTAAATTGGTCTCATTTTTCAAGACTTTTACTGTTTCATTCGAAAGAGAATATTTCATATTTTTGAACTAGCACTTTCATTGGATTTCGTTTCTGTATTTCAGTCGAAATATCTTGCCTAATTGATGGCCGCACCGCCCCCTGCTGTGTCAGTCTAAAATTGAAACTGAAATGGGAATTCCTTGTTTGGTGAAATAAACATAACACTCCATGTTCTCTGGCTCTGCCCGGGATGCAGTGAGTGTGAGTGTTTTGAATTCTGGTACCTAATATTTGAGTGATCCACAACAGATTTATGATGGTCGGAAAGCATTGAAAATATATTTATGCAGCCCTAGTTGCATCGCCCACTGGCCACTCTGTCGTTGGGTAATCCCAACTTCAATGGTTGCATTTTAACTGGGGCTTTCATGTTGGCCACTTTTCACCTTTCAGCAAATATAACATGAGAGGAAAACTATTTTCCATTGCTAGCGGGAGTTGAGAAATTTTTAAAAACAAAACGCATTTCCATTCTCATACATTTTGCGCACAAAATATTTTTAGACAAAAAAAAAGTTCTTCCCCATAGAAAATGTGTGTTTTTCTTTTTTCAAAATTTGAAAAAACCGAAAAAAAGAAGAAAAAAGTGGAAAAATGCATTGAAGTTGGCCGCAACTTGCCACCAAAAACTGCACATGATATGCGTGTGTGTGTGTGTGTGTGTGTGTGTGTGTGTGTGTCTATTTGCCTCTCTTTCTAATGCCCTGTATCTGTATAAATATGGTCGGTGATGTGTGGCAGGCGTTTTATATGTTTGGCACAACTTTTGCAGCCAGTTTATTACGGACCAACTGGCAACAGCAGCAACCAAATCAAATGAGAGGCAGCCACATCAGCCACTTGGGTTCAATAAACTCTCTCAGTGCACAATGAATGCCACACGTCCTGGGCCAAACCGAGCCAATAGACCTAGGCCCACCTACCCAGCCAGTCAGTCAGTCAGTTAGTCACTCAGTCACTCAGTCAGTCAGGCAGTCAACGGCTTCCGTCTGTCTGTTGTTTTGCATCTGATAATTGTGCCGTGACAAGAGCAGCCAATGCCGGCAAAGAGGGAGAGAGTGAAAGGGAGAGGGTGAGAGAGATGAAAACTGTAACTGTTTGAATTTATTTTTGAAATGCACTCTTGTGCCGAGGTAGTCGAGCCATTTGTACGCCTTGTAGAGTCTTATTAATCTTAACTCAATTCAAAAGGAGCTGTCAAGAGGTGGGCCCTGAGTGCAATACCCTGTCAAGGGTTAAAGTGCAATTCAGGACTCAGTTGGTTTCAATTGGTATTTTCTTTCTCTGCTCGATTCAATTTCAAATTCCCCATAAATTCTATGTCGAATTTTCGCAATTTGCCTTTCCGACTCGGCCTCGCACACAATGAAGGATAAATGCATAACCTCTTAACTCTTCACCCTTGCCTGAAAAAAAACCGACTACCCATTTCAATTTGTCTTTTCTTTTTTTTGAGGGGGAACTAAAAGAGAAGAAGTTTTGTGTGTTTTCGATTTTGGGCAACTGTTGGTGACATTGGTAGCTGGTTTTGCTGTTGTCCCACTAATCTGGGCAAGGAGAAATCAACTTGGCTGCCTCATATATTGGCGCGAAAAATATGAGCCTCTCTGGGGTCCAGCAAGAATTGCCTCCATTTCAGCTCATAAATTGCCAGACTTTATGACCAGAGAACCGACAGAGCTAAACTTTTGGTCATTTGGTTTGAGGTTTGTTTTTTTTTTCTAGAAAATATTCACAGATTTCACCACACTCATACAAACAACGACAAATCCGATTTGTATTTTAGTCTATATAAAAATTGCTTGTTTTCGTTTTTAATTTTTTTTTTTTTTTGTGTTTTGCCTTTCTTGCTTCCTGCAAAACAATTAAAATAACATTTGCAACTCTAAATGTGATTTGCATAAATTACACAATGTATGTGTGCATGTGTGTGTGTTTGTTTGTTTGTGTGTATGTGTGTGCTTATCTACATAAAATCACAAGTCTAACAATTACTCTCTTGGCTTTGCATTTTTCTGCTTCGCTCTGCTCTGCTCTGCTCTGTTCGGTTTTGCTGTTTTAATTTCAGTGGTTCTGTTGTTTTTGCTTTTGATTTGGTTTACGGCTTTTAGTGTTATCTTAGCATTTAAATTTGGCTGCAGCTTTTATTGTTATTGTTGGACTATCGTTGTTGCTTGTTTAGCTTATTTATGCCACTTTCTAAAGCAATTTCCATAGAAAATGATTGCCAATTCACATAAAGCAACACAGACAGCCCAGCCAATAGCAAGACGAGACTTTCATGACAGCAGTATTTATGTTTCCATAAAATCAGGTGATATTACAGAGAATTTGTAAATATTTCTGGGTCTCTTAAATCATTGAAATAATTTTCGCATAATTTATCAAATAACTTTGTCACTTCAACATCATTCCCAAAAGTGATTATTTTGAAAGACTTAAGCTGACCATAATATATTGTAATATATGAAAAATAACTTCAGGATTTGTCAAATAAATTATGCTTGTACTATTGGGATTGAACTAAAATTGGAGAAGACAGTTACTTGAAATAAATCCAAAAGGTTCACAGAAAAGTCCAACAATAAATAGAAAAAGATTTGGAAGGTTCCTAATCGGACTTAAGTAAATATCTAATATTATCGCTAGATTCATATGAAAGTCGGTAAACATGTATGTCTCTAAATAAAACTTTTTAATATCTAATTTGAACGATTTGGTTTCAAAAATATAGGAGATATCCCTAAGTTCAGCTTGGGTTAGGTATGACAGAGATCTTATCTCAATCAACGTTAGCTTTCAAAAGGTGGAAGAGTTTTCGATCAACTTTTTTTCTGAAAGATACACAAATATGTTGCCATTCTGTTTTTTTTTTCATATTTCATAGGGTAATAAATTTCAATTCAAACTTGTTTACTATTTATTTTGAAATTGCTTGTTGGGTGAACCAAATCAGCGCCCTGAAGTATGCAGTGGAAAATTCGCAATTGAGCATTTCAACTCAACTCACGCTGATATCGTATTAAGTTTTGGGATCCATGTCGGATGCCACTGACTGTGTGCATTTATGTCTGTGCGAGTGGCAGTTGCATTGTCTATCTTTCTCACAGTTTAGCTGGCTGCCTATTTGAATGCATGGGCAAGCTAAATTTCATATCAAAATGATGTTTAAGCTTCAGAGCAATGAAGTGAACACACCCAGGCACTGGCATGAACATATGTCCGTGTATGTGTGTGCGTGTCTGTGTGTTTGTGTGAGTCGGACTTATCATAGTCCTGCTCATGGCAATCCAGTTGAAACGTCCGAATCCACCTCATCCTCACTCTGTCTTTCCCTCGTTCTCTCTCTCTTTTTATGCGCCCTGCCTAAGCTGTCGCACCTACTGCATTTGGGATAGCTACAATTGTGCGTGAAATGAGGGGGCCTGGTAGGAACTGCCTTAGCTAAGGACTCATACACATGTCTAGCTCAGTGTGCTTGTGTGAGTATGGCAGTGCAGCTGTCAGTCCTCTGGCATTAATTAATTATGTAAACAGTTTTAATGCAAGTTTATTTTATTTACACATGTTTGCTGCCTGTTTTGAGCAGACTTGCCAAGTCAAGCCCAACTTCCCTGTCCCACCTCTCAATGTAGCCCTAGCTGGCTCTGAATATGAATTGCAATAAATGTAGATAGAATGTTATAAATTAAACTAAACAAATAAAAATTCTGGTGAATAAAACATACACCCAACAAGGCGAAGATTATATACTCTTTTTGAGGTTCTTATGACAAAACTGAGCCAGTTCAGTCCAACCGGTTTTGCCTAAAAAGTCAATGTGAAGGATTTGACTATATTGACTCCGCTGAGAGATCCTTTGAAACAAATCTCAGGACAATGTGAATATACTCTTCAATTTTTGCACTCGTTGTTGGATTCTGCCTTAGATTTATGTTTGTGAAATATTTGTTTACTTTGCTGTGGTAACTTTCAGGTGTTTATTTTCAATGCATTTGTAATGGAGTGGAAAAGTTTTATTTCGACATTGAAAGTATACAAAAAATCAAAGAACCCACACACAAACACGCATTCCGGCAATCACTTCCCTGAAAATAGGACACAGAGGGGGGCAGGGAGTAAATGTTTTAAACAATTTGTTGAGGACAGCAAAAAAAAAAAGAGAAGCATATAAAAGTCATCAACAAAAACAATGACAATAAAAATGAAATAACAAAGAAAACTCAACTAGTTGAAGACATTAGCAATTTGAGTTTTTCTCAAAAAAAAAAAAAATAAAAAAAACAGCAAAAAAAAAAGAAAACTTTTTGTTTGTGTTTCAAGAATGTTTTCATAGCAATCCAAGAATATGATATATTTTGCTACCTCTTCATGTGGCTCGTTGTGTATACACTTAAGCTCTCTTAATGTCCTGAAATTCTATGCAATTTCTCAGCAATAAATTAACTTTCAAATGAAAATTTAAACAACTTCTATTGAAATAATTTCAAATTGGAAGTCATGCAGGCATTTTGGAAAACCTAACATGTATCCCAAGTCTTGAAACAAAACCTAATCAAATCAGAAACATTATAAGAACTTAAATATGATCTTGAGTTTGGAAGTAGAAGTCTTGCAGGAGGTTGGAAAACTCTAAACATATCGTCTCTGGAATATATCTGAAATTTTGAACTAACCTCGATTCATTATAAAAATCTTGAGAAATAATATAGGACCTTAGACATGATCTCGACCTGAGAATGGAGAAGAAAGCCAGCTTCAATTTGAGTTTAAAAAAAACCAAAACATATCGTGTCTGGAATATATCTGTAATTTTGAACTAACCTTGATTCTTTTTCTAAAATCTTGAGAAATTATATAAGACCTCAGATATGATCTCGACCTGAGAGTGGAGAAGAAAGCCAGCTTCAATTTGAGTTTGGGAGTGAAGAAAAAAAGAACCCTAATTTAGAAGTGGATTTTATTTAATTCAATTCTCAATATTAATAATTCTGATATTTTTTAGTAACAAATAGACTATGAAAAATTATCTAACCTAAGGAGTATATTTTTCATTTCGAAGTAGAACTAGCAATCCTTTTGAAGTGTGACTTTGTGTAAAATATGTTATTTCCTTTATTTCAGGTATAATCATTCATTTTAATAAATTAAAAAAAAGACTTTTTTTAAATGGTTTATTCTAGGATTAGAGATAATTGTAGCATGTCTAATTATTTTTAAAATATTACAATATTTTTATCTGTGAAAAAAAAACAAATATTATATTCTTGTCAGATTATAATTTCTTTAAAATAAAAAGCTTTTTTTCCAACACTTAAGAATTAAAGGCTTAAATCCTTGTTGTCAGGTTTTTGCAATTTTTGTTTACTCTTGTTAACGGCTTGTTTTTACTTTATTTTTATTTATTTTTCAACGTTCCTTGTTCTCTTAGATTGTTTCATTGTTGTCTAAATGTAAGCGCTGAAAAGTCTCACAAACTAACTCAATCTGTCTAGCCAACAATGCGCTTAAAGTGCGAATTGTAAATAGTTTTAGACATTTTATGCCAGCCCACCCCGCCTCTGGGCAAATTGAAAGGATAAGGCCTTTCCAGCTGGGAGTAATGTATATATCTAGCGAGGAATACCCGAGGATTGCCGCGGCTGGCCGACTATGCATGCAATGCCCTTCTAAGTGGCCTCTCATTTCTATAGAAAAAGTCAAAGGCAGTGTTGGTTGGCAACCGCTTTCAGCAGGCCTCGTCCTGGCGAGCCTTGCAGGCAAATGTTTGTGTGTGTGTGTGTGTGGATGTGTTGAATTATTTAGAGTGAAAGGGGCAGGTTGATGTGGCGCAAACGTCAGCGCCACTTAAAGCCACCGTCACCACCATCAGCGACTGATGCTCGGCTGATGTTTTGGTCTGGTTTTGTGGCAATGTTTTGGCTTGTTTGCTTATGTTTTGGTTGTTGTTGTTGTCATCATTACTGTCGCTTGTCGTGGGTGCCTTCTCTGAAGTCTTGGGCGCCATTTGTGCATTTGTAGTATCATTTGCGGTTTGATTTGCAGCCGAGCAACTCGAGGAGCCCACCAACTAAGCAACCCACCAAATTGCAGGGCAGGCCAAACAGACCCCTCCCCAACGCCAACACAGTCTCTTGACAATATCATCAACAACTACAACAACAACAACGACAACATCATCATCATTATCATCGTCATCATCGGCTCCGTTGCTTTGATAAAAGTTTTATGCATTTCGGTGTATGCAAATTCATTAGCGTGGCTGCGGTTGCCTTCTCTGAGGTGACGACACAAAACGCGCCAACGAGACAAGCTGGGCGGCGTTGCAAGGGCGCTGCAAGGGCGGCGGAGAGGCCAATGTGCAAAACCAAAATTTTGTATACTAAATTGTTTAAAGTGTGCGCTCGCTCGTACGAGTTGCCCTGTTCTAAAATGTACATGAAAACTCACAAGTTGACTGTTCAGGCGGCAAATTAGAATTTCTTTGAATTTTTTCCTCGATTCTTTCTTTGCTGCATCAAATTTCAAACATTGATTAGCTAAAAGTTCCGGTTACTTCTTCTTTTTTTTCTCTCTTTCATCTTTTTCACCCGAAAATATTTGAACCCACTTTGAAAATTCAATTAGTCTGCTTTCTTGTTGAGTGTATCTGTGTGTGTGTGTGTGTGTGCGGGTGAATAAATTTCAGTTTTTCCATTTCTGGGTGAGCTTTGCGTGCATTTGCATACATTACCACCCCATTAGAAGACCTCTTCACGCCCCAGAGCGGATAGGTGGCAAAGAGCTTCAGGGTTACACATACACGCCAGGGTTGGAGCTGGAAGGGGATTATGTGCATTATAAATCAGTAGCCTAGTGACCCACTTTGTGGCAACAAAATACAAACACTCCATTAATTGTTAAAGCGACAAACGGCAGCAGCAAAAAATGCGCATATGGTAAACATCAGCCAGGGATGATTGATGATGTAGCCGGACATTGTGCGGGGGCAACGAGTGGAGGGTGGGGGGAGAGTTGGGTCAATTGGGTAGGTAGTGTGTAATCATCATGCGGCAGGAATGTGGCAGCTAGACTTTTTGGCTGCATATGCATGTGTGTGACTTATCTGGACAACGCGAGGCTCCAGACGCCAAACACTAGCGACCTTCAATTGGCCAATCACAATGGGACAAACAGTGATATTTTTAGGTATTTTTTTTTAGAAAAAAATCAATTTAACTAAATAAACTGATTAATTGAATTGGTCTAATTTAAATAGTTTATTTAATTTTCAAAATGGGATTAATAGAGGTAGAGAAAAAGTTTCCTCTTTGTTGATTCCAAAATAGTTTAAATTTTTAAAAATGAAATTAAAATTGTATCTAATTTGTCTTTAATCCTTTCGGATATTAAAAAATTGAATATTGTTTTGAATTGAAATTTATAATAATTTAATTTTCTATACGTGCTGAATTTCATTCGGACTCCACTCCATTATTAGGTATATAGCTGTGGTACGAACCTAAATCGGTCTTGAGAAAATCTCCAACATTTATTGACTGATCTTAATCAAATTTAGTATTTCGAATTTATGGATGGAAGTTAACCTCTTTACTTAATTTTAGTCGGATCGGTGTACTATATCATATGGATTTTACAGCAAATAAATATTTTTAAAAAGTCTGTAATCCTTTGCACTCTGAAAATATTGTAAGGATTACTTTATCTTTACTTTATCAAGGGTATTATATTCCTCCCATTTTAGTCAGGGTGGAAAACGTAGAAAGATTGACCTTCCCCGAATACGAAAATATAATCCATAGAATCAAATCTAAATAACTTGAGTGCCATATAAAGAAGAGACAAATCTGCAGGATTTTGAAAAATTACGAACGACTTGATTGGTAACTTCTAAGTAACTCATGGAGGTCACTTTTGAACGGCTTGATTATATTGATCTTGACTTGACTAAGATCAAGATCACCATTCTCTGACAAAGAAAAGAAAGAGCCTTTTTAACGGTCTCGAAACTTTTTTTTGCTTTATATCGCCCATTGTCAGCGCTCTTAAAGCGATATTGACTACTTGGCACACAATGGCAATGACAGTCGAGGCGGAAATCGTTTGCCGTTTGTCGTTAGCCATGGAGCAAACTTTTCGACAATTGATGTGAGTAAATACTTATAAGTCACACAGACTCTTATGCAAACAGAAGAAGACTCGGGCACACACACAGGCCGACTACAGGCATAGCCGGTTGGTTGGGGTCTTATCGTGGGCTGGGTAGGTATGGGTAGGTCTGGGTGTGGTGTATTTGGCGGCCAGACAAATTGCAGTCGCCACACATCATCAGGGCATCCACAAACATGGAAAGCTCGGAGAGGGAAGCACACACGCACACAGACTCGCCGATATTTTCATGGATGTATGAAGCGCATTGCTCAGTCAATTTTTGGTCGCTGCGGGTGTGTGGGGTACGTTTTTTTTCTCATTTTTTTGAGCAAACTGAGGTAAATTCAATTGAATTGAAAAGCCAGGCAGTCATCCAATCCGGCCAGCCAAGCCAAGCGAAGATGCGAACGCCACACGCCAAACGCCACAATGGCGCTTAATTTTGTACGCTGCAGTCTCGCGGAAAACTGGGTTGACTGGCGTGGTGGTTGGTGGGGGGGTTCGATTGTTGTTCTGGGGTAGTTTGGTTGGCGTAGGTGACAGGTTCAATGGGTACCAGTGATGATGCTTGCTCTGGCTTTAGCTTTGGCTTTGGTTTAGGTCTTGGTACAGGTGTGCCTTTGAATGCGTTGGGGTCTCTTTTTGCCTGCTGGCTATAAATAATATTGAGTGGCGTTGAACATGAGCTGGTGAAGACGAGGAGAGGGGGACTGAGGTGGGCGTTGGGTATATGGGGAGTTCTGTGTGTCTGTGTTGCGCTTAAGTTTACAAGACTTTTCGCTTTTGCTCAAACTTCCGGCAAGCCAAGCTAACACAATTTTCCAAGCTTTTGTTTTCTTTGCGTGTGACTTTCTAGCTATTTGTGTGCGTGTGTGTGCGCGCGAGTGTGTGTGTGTATGTGTGTGTCTTCACTCAGGTGAGTTTTGTATAGAAGAACATCTTTGTCAATGGTTTAGAATATATTGGCTGTACCTAAATCGGATTTGTGCCGAAGCAGCGGAAATGCGAAACCACTTAAAACGTGTAGTTGCATCTCGGCATTAACTTGCTTTTCAAAGGTTGGGTTAGGACGAAAGCTAGGGGGTATTGAGGCGAAGAGCAAGTCTCATAGGAAACCCTGCTTAGAATATAGAATATTCCTATTGGAAAGGGGAAAAAATTTATAGGAACTGGTATTAAATTTGTTGATCTTAGTTGGGTCTTTAAGTTGGCTTATCTATTTTGGTAAAACAGTTTGGATATTTAGGATATAATATTTCAGGGAAATACTAAAGGGGGGAAAACCATTGATTCCAGATGCAGAATTTCAAAGCTTCAATTTTTGTGTTATTCTAAGGAAAAGTTACTTTACTCAAATAATTTATAGGGGAGCCCCCCGTCTATGTGTTTAACTCTTTCTTTAGTCAGACTTATAGTAATCTTAGTCAAAGTTAGCATACAGACTGTTTTCATGGCAATCGGTCCAATCAGATACAGACCCATATCGGTCTCCAAAATTTATTGATTTATCTCATTTAAATTAATGGTCATCCCTATATAGACCCTCATGTACATGGCTCAAATTTCAGCTGGAGCCAATCACTATATGAAATAAGCTTCAATCGATTCTAAGAATATCTCCAGTCAATTTGTATATAAGGAAATCGGAGACATATACACATAAATATATCATATAGCTGTCATAAAGACAGAACTCCAATCCAATTGAATATAAGTGAATCGGAGATATAAATACAAAGCTATACCGAGTTTCACTTGGGTTAAGCTACTAATATATGAATCGGAGATATAAATACAAAGCTATACCGAGTTTCACTTAGGTTAAGCTACTAATATATGAATCGGATATATAAATCCAAAGATATACTGAGTTTCACTTGGGTTAAGCTACTACATATATGATATATCTACCGCTAGAACCTATTCGATGTTCACATTGAATTGAACTATTTCAAAAAAATTATGAAAGCTTAAAATTTGTAAGACTTCGACTCACCGGCTTTGCAGGGATCCATGTCTATGTCGTTGGAGACTTTTGGTGTAACTTTCATGTGCATTATTTGCTCTATGGTGTATTTGCTGCGATACGGCCGACGATTGATTAGAAATGGAAACTGATCGAAATGTGAATGGCTGTGTTTCTGTTGTCCATGTGAGTGCAAATATTGCTGATGCTTTGAATGGGTGTGCGCCGGGTTTTCTATTGGTTCAAGTGGTTCCAGTTGCTCCAATTCCAGTTCATGTTGTCGCACATGATGACCTCTCTGGGTGCTGGCAAGTGCAGCGACAGGTGCAGTTGCATGAATGTTCTTGTTATCGTTTTCATTGTCATTGTTGCCGTGGCTTTGTCCACTGAAATTGTCAGAAGCTTTGACACCGACCTGGTCGGCACCTTCACTGCCGCTCAAATCGTGCAGCTTGGCGCTTTTGGCATGTGCCGAGATTAATACCAACAGCAAGGTGGCCGTTAGCAGGGCACAGTTCATATAGTTCATGAGACCATAGCCGCTGCCGCCTCCTCTGCCCAAACGATATTTGTAATGCCTCTTGAGTGGTGCCATCTCAGCGCTTCTTTGTTGTTCGATTCTGTGGGGGCTTCAATTGTTTTCGCGTAGTTTGATTTCGTGTGTGACTTTCTTTTAGTTCTTGACTTTTCGGATAACACACTTTCAGAGACCAAAACGCTGCATTTTCACGTACCACGTGGCCTGCAATTAATCGAAACAAAAACAAAAAACGAACGTTTTAAAAAATAAATTCCATTCAACAAAAAGAAAAGATTATTTTGTTTTTTATTTTTAGGGCGGCTAAAACCACTCGACACCGACTAAAATCGGTTTCGATTTTCTCTCGGATTGAAATATTTTCAAATCCATCAAAAGAGTACTCGTTTAGTCTTACACACTCACACAGATATTTCGCTTGTGTTGGTGTGTGTGTGTGTGTGTGTGTGTTTGCACTCTCGAGTGGTGCTGATAAGAGTTTTGTTATTGAATGAATGAAATGATTTATTATTGTATATTTCAGATTGAGTGTCAACACAGCGTTCAGCTCAATAATTGCGAGTGTGCCATAGAAAAAGGTTCTTTTATTTACAAAATAAATAACCTGAGTGGACTGAATTTATTCATGAATAAAAAATTTTGCAATTTGATAGTGCAAAAAAAAAAAAAAAAAACTAGAATTCAAGCCTTTTTTTGTGGGAGATTTTCTGTTGGGATATGAACTACATAAATTTATTATACAAATAAAGAGTCTAGACAATAAGTGGATAATTTAGCATTTGCATAAATTGTGTTTATTTATGCCAGTTTGTATAATTATTAATATTATTTTGGGGTGCCAAAGACCATATACTACTTTATTTTCCATGCCTGCCAATAATCTAATAATGTATTTGTCTATCTGCAGCTTAGAATATATTTTATGATTGCAGTGAATTTTGAAGGGATCCAGACTATTCCTTAAATGAAAATATGGTCCGGGCTATCTTTGAAATCTTCTTTTAAATTATATAATTGATGTTATTACTAAGTATCTACATTTTTTTTTAGCCATCCATTGCAGTTTTTCAATATTGAATATCAAATTTCATAAGGGTATTCGGCATAACCTATCTGTATCTATATGATATAGCTGTTCGATTTAGATGAAACTTGGTATATTTGTGAGTATTTTTATAAGTGTTCCAAATATATAATATAAATAAGATTGGTCTATACCGTTTGAAGTTCTATTCAAGAAAGATGCTGGTTTGCTTGCAAACTAAACTATATTAGTCGTCCGATTGATATGCCAAATTTCATTAGGTTAACTTTAAGATCGGCTTTCTTTGAGTCTTTTTATATGGATTATAGATTGAATACCTTATATACTATATTACATGTATGGATATTTACTTCTTCTGATTAATATGAATTGAAGAAGACAAGCTTTATAAATTAAAATCTCAAAAGTCTCAATAAAAATCACTTTTGTGTAATTTGTTTTTAATTAAGTAAGAATGAAAAATAAATACAAAATCAATAAATAAATTTTAAGTCTCTCTCTTGAAAAGAATTG
Source organism: Scaptodrosophila latifasciaeformis (assembly GCA_037075145.1). Taxonomy (NCBI): domain Eukaryota; kingdom Metazoa; phylum Arthropoda; class Insecta; order Diptera; family Drosophilidae; genus Scaptodrosophila; species Scaptodrosophila latifasciaeformis. Next base: position 11,299,524 of record JBAMCM010000100.1, on the reverse strand, counting down.
TGAGCCATAGAAAATGTCAGGAACATAAATTTAAATTCGATGTTAAATAAAGTGTTCAGAGTAAATAATAAAAGCAAGAGCACTCAAATAAAGATCTTTATGGATATGCTAAAATTTTATTATTACTTTTTCATAAGTAGCAATTTCAATATGTTTTTGATGGATCGATTTTCGGGGGGCTCCCCTCAAAGGCTCCATGAACACATAATTTAAAGAGTTGTATGCAAATCAATTTACCCTGACAGGAGTCTTGAGGCAAGCTCAAAAGGAAGGGGTAGACTGCTCAATTCAACACATTTTCGAGTAGGTCAGGGATAATTTTGAAGATGATGACTATGATGATGATGATTACCTTAGCTTCTGATCTTTTGTGCGTTCCACTCGAGCAAGCATCTAATAACAAATTTATGAATATCTACCAATGTCCTATGGCAGCGTAGCAACGCAAAAAGCAGAAATTCAAATCTTTTGGGGTAAAAGGAGCACACGTGGTGCGTAATTTACATACAACCTAGAGGTGTCTGTCTGTATTTACATTGGCAGCTGTGCTCTCTGTGCATTTGCCTCGAACATTTCTTGCTAGCAGCCGCGAAACATTAAAAACAAAAGCCATGTAAAATCTTTGAACATGCAACATGCGGCAGAGAGCCTGAGCCACATGTGTCTGGGCCAAAATAAGACAAGAAAAACCCAACTAAGAATTCGCTAGGTGGACGTGGGCGTGTAGACAATATTGCAGGCTGAACCAAGGAAGCCAACCAGAGCATGGAGAACCAGGTAAAATGGCTTGCCAGAACACAACGTTTCGGAACTTAGCACTCAATTAATTTAAGCTGAAGAAGCTGCAGAGACCCGGCCATCCGCACAAGCAAACGCACAATATGCCAGCGCTAGACGAGTGGCAAGAAATAGCAAAAGCAACAATAGCGATAGAAATAACACTGACAGGTAATTAAAAATCGTTTAATGCCAAATGTAGAGTGGCTAACAATCTTTTGTGACCCGCACGGCAATCGTTTCATTTCAAAGCCCTTTCAATTAACTAAGCGACCCAAACACACCACCCCCATTGGCCTAGCTAAACTGGCCTCAAATTGTTGCAATTTCATTAAATCATTTAATTTCCTTGCATAACAATTACAACAATATAAAATAAAAGGCACAAAAGCAAAGCAACGAAAGGCAAGGAGGGCAGCAAAAATCTTGAGCCTTTTCGAGGGCAAATTAGACTGCGCCAGTGGGCCATTCACAAAGGGCCAACGATTTAAGCAGACTAGCAAATAAAACCAAAGGACCAGACAATTTACACTCAAAACCTGCCTTCGGCACAATTTTTTTTTTTTGAAAAAAAAAAAAAATATAAAAGCAAAATCCAAACCCTGCCAAGACAAATAATAAAGGCTACGCAAAATGTTAAATGGAAATGGTAAAGTGGAAAAAAGTGTAACATATTTTCCTAATTTCATTTCATTTTGTTCGGTTTATTTAAATCAGTTACAGTGGCAGTGGCAGTGGCAGTTTTCATAATCCACAAACGCATAATTACGTATACGCCGCATGGTTCCACAGTTGTTGTGGCGAAATTAAAATTTCAATTGATATATTTAGCTAGAGTTTTCTCGGAAATTAGCAAAGACCATGCTGAGTTCAAAAATGTTTCTCCTCCTTCACCCTAGTCACCCACATGACTTTTGGAATTGGCCAGCAAATGCCTTATCTGTCAACGAAATTTGAAAAGGTCGAGGTCTGGCGTATTACTTTTGCCGTAAACATATTAATATTTGATTTCTTTCTTAGCTTAATTGCTATGGAATATGAAACATCCGAAAATAGAAACAACATTGCTAAAAAAAAAATTACCTGTTATTCGCTTTTTGCAAAAAAACAACATGGCATTTTTGGCTCCAAAGTCCCTGCCAGGCACCCAGCTGAGAAAGACGCAAAACATTTACGCATATGTACACAGGCCAAATGAGAAATTATTTTCGAGGCATTAATAAATAATATTAAAAGCTTTTAAATGTAAACTGGCAAGACATAAACTGACATTACGCGACATTTTCTCCCCCGCTTAGGAGTTGCCAGACTGGGTAGTTTCAATGGGGAAAGCGCTGAAAGCTACTTTCGAATGCCATCATTTTGTTATTAAAATGTTGATTCATTAAGGGAATCATGTTCTTATCGAGTTAACAATGAATTTCGTGTCTTCCAACAAAAATAAAAATAAAGAGCTTATTTAGAAAGGGGGAGCTTTCGAAGAGTTATTTTTAAATAAAATTTATTTCAAAGTGCAAAGTAACTTGAGTTATTATTTTCAATAACATTTCACTTTCAAACCATGAAAGTTTTATGAGAATGTAGTAGAAAGGTGTTTAACTAAGCCTCAAGGTTTCTCTAAAGTTTGAGAGGTATTTACTTTTCCATGAAGAAGTCTAATAATATTTGAAAGTGTATTGAGTCAGCTTAGTGTTTTGTTAGTTTTTGTAAATCTGTTGAGTTCCATCAAATTCTCGTTTATCAAATGTGCTAAGATCCCGAGAGCCAGAAAAAGTTCGCTTTCAATTCCTTTAAGAGATATTCACCGCTTGAAGTCATTTAATTATCTGGCACAAGATGAGTTGAGAAGGCAATAGATGCCACACAGCTGGCAATGAGTAGAGATTTTGGCACACACACAGAGCCATCAATCAGGGATGTCAAGTACGCGCAACTTTCAAACTACATGGCTGACAATGACAAGCGTCAAGTGGCATTATTGTGGCTCTAAGCAGGGGCGGAATAGGTCCACACCAAACCAAACCAAACCAAGTCAAGCCAAGGCAAGTGGATTCGGATTTTACTACTCCACTGTCATTTCTTTTTTTTTTAGTATTTTGTTAGCCCCGCTTGGCAGTGTTTGAGTGGTGCTGTCAGCAAATATTCGCCTGTAAAGTATACCAGGTTGGTTGATGTGGACAATTAAAAAAAGAAAAAAGAAGAAACAAAGTATATGGCAAGCTGGCGGCGCCATCAATTTAAATGCAAGTTAAATTCAATTACCAACCCAATAGAGTAGACTGAAACAATGCACCAAATGTGGCCCGTGGCCCGTGGCCAGTGCCAACTGAATTTATATGGTAAAGGCACTTGCACCTGATCCTCTCTCAGACAGGTCAGCCAGCTGGAAAGACTTTTGCCAGAGCAAATGCAAAATGCAATGCCGAAACCAAACCGACTAGCAGACACGATAAAATGGATATACAAATAGACACAGAAAAGAGGCATGCTCCAGGTCAAAACCAACGGCAAATAATTAAACTTGGCCAGATGTGGCACCTGTGGCCTCGCTCCTGTTACGCAAACTGTTTCAAAATCCGGGTGGGTGGCTGCCATGGGGGTGGCAAGCAATTGGGAATTCCATTGGACTTGGCTTGCTTGTTTAGCAAAGGGGTCCAGGGAGGGAAGGAGGGGACAGCCGAACTGGCTCTTTCTATCTTTGCTAGCGAATCCTTGGCAAAACGAATGTAAATAAAGTTCAACCATAAAATACACCGCAGACAGATAGGCAACCGGTCGGTCAGTCGATGGTGGCGGTGCCCTTGTCTGAGCGCTATAATCTCCAACTAAAATCCGGCGTCTGTAAACACGGAGACTGGGCGGACTGGTAGACAGGCAAGTGGCAGGACAGCACGGACAAATGCCTGGCCAGACCAGACTCTGGCGGCGTGCTGTTTATTATGTAAAGAATATTGTGCGATTTATTTATAAAGTTACCGGGGACAGACTCAGCACTCAGGCTAGAGGCTCGGTCCGGCCCGCTTCGGAATGGCTGGGTCGGGGAGTAGTAAAGTTAAGAAATAATTAATACTAACGACGAGGAATGACGACCAGGCCAGAGCACCTTTGGCCTGGCCCCTTAGGGATGGGGCTTGCTGTCTTGGTTGCTGCTGGTCTTTGGCATTGTTGTGTTGTTGTTGCATGAATAACAATTCTTTTGGCCCAGAATAATAATAACAACAACAACAACAAGTAGAGAAAATATGAAGCTGAGATTTCTTTTTTTATGGTGATTGCGTGGGAAAATTGCTTGGTGTCGGAAGGCTCCCTAAGAATGGACTGGCACAGCGACGATAAAAAAAGAAAATGAATAAAGAAAGATGCAAATATGAAAAAAGCAAATGAAATCCTTTTAATTTGCCAAATAAGAATCACTGGAAACGACAGTCTCTCCCTCTCCGACTTTGTTAAGATATATAAAAAATTTGTTAACGAAATGCTTCTGACTTTGACTGAAGCAGCAAAACCAGGAGGGGGGCGATGAAAAGGAGCTGATGGAACCGATCTTTTTGTGTTATTTTGGGGGGAGCCGAACCCTACTAAGTAGCCACTTAAACAGCGGGTGGCAGGAAGTCAGAAAGCCAGAAAGCCAGTCGTATCATAAAGAATATTCCGGCTAATAACAGGAAAGAAAGCATTTTTCCCAGCATTGCCAGCATTTTCCATTTTCATCTTCAATCTGTAGACTACATTTTATATATAAGCATTGCCATGGCAATGCAAATGTTTGCAATATTAAACGAACAGGGAGAAATAGCATATAAAAAATAATAATAATAATAATAATAATATATGCGAGAAAAAATAAAATTGCTCATAAATAAGTCTGGAAGAGCTCGGAGCACAGACAGACCGACAGAACCGACTCAAAGAGTAGAAATTGAAAGAAGGAGAAATGAAATCTGCTTAGACTTCAATTAATTACACATGTTGTACGAGGACGAGGGGTAGGAGCTTTCCAGAACAAGTCGACAGAGCGTGCGGAAGCGCACTTGGTCACACATCGAGGCAAAGAGGCTGGCATAAAATCTGGAAACATTTGCTCACCCACTTGCGACATATCATTAACTTTGCTTTACAATATTCCAACAAAGCTTCTTCTTCTTCAAAAAAAAAATATATATATATATATAAAATAAAAATAAATATATGGCAGCTGGAGCACTTGCCGAGCCGCAAAAGATGAAGTGAAATCCGAAAAGAAATAACTCGTCACAGGAGTGTCGTGTTTAGCCTCCTGCCCGGCCAGGCCAGCTCCTTGTCTGTGCCAGGCGTCAGCTGTGGCTGTGACACGACATCACAGCTCGGCTGCCAAATGGGCTACCCAAAATATTCATAACTCGACGGACGGATTGGCAAATATGCAGTGGCTTCATATCTTGGCAAACACCTTTTCGGAAGGGCAAGAACAACCGTTATAATTTAGTTAACATGGCCAGAACTCTTTATGGCCACACAATCTACTGGTTTACCCTCATTCACTCTCTCTCTCTCTCTTTGGCTCTCCTTTCTGCCCCTTTCTTTTATATCAGCCAACAGCTGTCCAAACTTAAGCGAGTCGGTCTCGCACTTGCGTTGCACTTAATTCGCTTTTAATTTTTGGTTTCCCAACTCACACACTCTCATGGCTTGCCTGAAATAACGCTGAGCTAGCAAAAAATAAAAAAAATAAAATAAAAGTAGAAAAGAACTCAAGATCTGGAAAAACCCCTACGTATACATGAAGTGGAAAACCGAAAATACAGCAAAAAAAAATTTGTTAAGCACGCGCATCCGTCCTTCGTCTCTGCTCAAGTGCGTGAGGAAAGCAAAGTGAAATGAAATAAATAAGAAGAAGACGAAGAAGAGGAGGCAGAGCAAAAAAAAAAAAAGGAATACAAGTGAAAAGAAGGTGGCTGGGTCGACCGAAATGGAAAATGGGTTCTGGGTGTGGGAATGAAATGAATTCTATTCAAAGTCTGCCGGACTAAAATATGAAATGTCGTCCGTTGTCCTTGCCTTTATTGTTCCACTGCCGCTGCCGCTGCCGCTGCCGCAGTCGTCTCTGGTGCCTGCTGCCTGCTGCCTTTTGTCGACGAGTCAGGCAGGGAGCAAAACTGAATTGTTCGGAATTGCATACGCGCGCAATTTTTTAATGCGTTGAGCGAGCGAAATTATGATAGACAAGGGAATAGAATAAAGCCTGAGCGGGGAGGGGAGGGAAGTGGGGGCAGGCAGTGGACAGTGGGTAAAGACTTGAGGCATCAAGTTGCGCATAAAGTGAAAGTGAAATTTTTGTGTGCAACTCGATCTTTCTGCCTGGGCAAGTCTCCCACAATTGTCCTCCCCCACCTCACCCCCGGTGTCTGTGTGTGCATTGAAGCAGCAGCAACCTGGCAACAATATCAATGCGGAAAGCCACGCAGGAAAAACTTCTCAACGCCAGCCCCATCACCACATCCTTTACCGAATTTTGCCCTCCTGCTGACAATTGTTTGCCAACGGAAGTTGATTTTCTGGCAGGCGGAAGTGTTGAAGCATAGCGCGATTCGTAACTTGTAGAAGACTTTTGGAGCAGCAAAAACGGGGGGAGGGGAAGTGTGGGGGGGGGGGGTTCTTGCAATGCTTTGAATTTCATATTTTGCGTGTCCTTTTCACAGTCTGGAGCGTTTAACGGTGCTGGCGTTCGCATAAATTTTCATCCAACTGACAGAAGCATCAGGCAGGCTACTTTGTCTGAATCACGAGAGTTTCAGGGGTAGAGGCAGGAGAGAGTGGCAGAGGAGGCACGGTTGAAGTTGCTACAAATTGTAAGCACATGAAATATTTTTTTTATTTATTTATTTTTCTTTTTGTTTTTAAGTTTTTATTTTGAAATGTGTGCAGAGCCGTTGAGCGCAGAAGATGAGAACTAAGTTAAGCCCTAAATGGTCAGGATGGTCTTAACCAGACCAGACTCTGATGCAGCCAGTCCAGGTAAGCCAATTAACTCAACTCTAATGCCCAGAGTGGTGGCCATTTAAGTTGAACTTGAATGCTTTCCTTACCTTTAATTGCACAGCCGCAGGCCTCAGGCTAAGCAAGTCCAGCCAAAGCCTGATCAGACAATTGGTTCTTCGACGTTTGCCTTGCCCAAAAAAAAAAAATATAAAGCAAAAGATCAAAAACCACAACAACGACAACGAAAAAGCTTTATATGCCTTGCGATCGAGCAGGTTCGTTGCTACCTTTAGCACAGCAGAAGATGGATGGTAGAAGAGGAAGCATTCACAATGTCTGCTTGGGTTGTGTTGGTGCGTTGTTTACATTTCGTGTTCCGTCGTTGTTTGTTTTTTATAAATTTTTTATTTTGATTGCCACAGTGTTGGCCGCCTTGACTTTTGACGTTGTTCCTTATTGCAGCGGCGCAACGATTTCACATAGAAATTCTATTTTAATTACTGCGACGTCCACGACAACAAGACCGGCAGCGACAATGGCCTTTGGATTAATATTATTATTATTGGGTATTTTGCGTTTCGCTTTTGTTTGGCTCTCGAAATGAAAAGCGGAAAGAAAACACATGCGATTCTGATTACGATTACGTTGTATGCTTGCGGGTTAATAAGATGCGTAAAGTACCCAGAGCACCCGAACACACTAATAGATCACAAGTAAACGTAATCACACGACAGGCAGACAGACAGACAAACACCCAAGCAGAGTCTGTTGACTGCAGGGGAGCAAGATTGAGCAGAAGAGCCACAAAGTGCAGCCCGCGTGTTTCTGTCTGTTATTTATAGCAATTAAATGCTGCGTTTTGTTCTATCAGTGAACAGCAGCAGCGACAGTGACAGAGGCTCTAGCAACAATCGCACCCGCAGCCAAATCGACTGTCTCAAAAAATAACGCAAAAACAATGCGCGCGTTGGTTTGTTGGTTGTTGGTTTGATAAGGAAGCAATATACACATGTACACACACGCACACAAGCACACAAGCACACGATTATAACGAAAGCGATCGAACGAGTGCAAAGATTGCAATGTGAAAAACACCGACAAATCGACTGATTGTCTTAACTTTGACTCGCGCAGCAAGTCTGGACACTTTCTTCAACTCACACAAGTGCGAGTCGCACACACACAGTTAGTTATGAGCTTTCAGCGTTATTTAAAATGGCGTTTGATATGTTTCCGTTATGTTTTCACTTTTATGGGTTTGTTTTTGCTATTCGAAAGAACTTTTTATTACATTTGTTTTAAGTCGGCCTTTGAATATGTAACGGTCAATATTTTAAAATGTCTTTCCGCACGCGTCCGTTTAGTTTAACGGCTCGAACTCAACTAAAAAAAAACACACAGTAGCCGAAGACGCAGCATCTGCAGCCGAGACCACACGACCCACGAATTCCGGCCGAGCTCGAATGGACTGTTCGTCGTGCCTTCGCATAGAATAGGTGCTAGGAGAGGAGGACCGAAGAGTAGGAATGTTGATGTCCTTTTGAAATCGCACAGGTTGTTGTTCTTCAGTTTTGTTTGGAAAGTTAAATCTTTTAACAGTTTGTAAAAATTATTATAATTATATAAAAGAACATGCATTCTAAGTCGGTTTTATATTCAGAGTGACCAAAATTGAAAAATAAATAAATGTATTGAAATTCAAAATTACCGCGTACTTTTTGTTGCTGCCAACTTGTCTGAAAGTGTATACGCAGCTGTAAAAATAGCACCGCCGTTTCTGTAAATTATCGGCTTGGGTGTCTATGTTATAAATGAAACCGTCGTTAGCATTTTAAAGTAAGCAAACACATAATCTGGCAACACTGTAATTGTTAAACAGTTATGCTTTTTTATCATATTGAGTTTTAGTTTTGATTGGCATGATAGATTTGGTCACCTTAGTAAGAAGCAATTAGAGCATGGAATGCACATCGAAAATATGCAAGAGAAAATTATCATTCCAGTTGATGCACATTAAGGCGTTCACAACAGTAGAAGCAGCCTGGATAAAGCTGAAGCAGCTACGCACACAAATTGGGCCTGTCCGGAAGTACAATTATATCAGAAACTACTATGTAGGAGCACATGTAAAAGCGGAGAGATTGTCAGAACTGGACATTGAAATCAACGAGGAGTTGAAGGTCATAATGCTGTTGAGCAGTTTACCGGATACATGGGAAAACTTCGTGGTCGCAATAGAAACACGCGACAAATTGCCGACATTTGACATCGTCAAAGGAAAGTTGCTGGAAGTAGGCGCTAGTAAGCAAGAAAGAGCAGAACTCGTTGCCACAAGCGGTGTATACATACAAGTTATCATCCTCAGTCCCTCAATACTCGCTATGAAAATTATAATCAATTATCATAGTCACTTCGGAACCTATTGGCTGTCACCCTCAATCAGTTGACAACCCCAATCCCTCTGTTTTTAAGTATGGAAATTGTAAACAATTTCATAACCACTTAGGATCAATCTATCCGCACTCTTTAGCCATTCTCCTAAAAGCATAATAATGTATCCGAAGCCTGAGCGTTGGCTCGAACCACTCTTCTCAGTATCAATTACACCCCCCACTCCTTCCCAATAAAGAAACACTTTTCCAAGAGGCATTTAAATTGCGCAGCTGGAAAACGTACACATTGACCTCTTGGTCACTCATCACCCATCCAAAGTGGAACTGTCCTAAGTGTCGCAAAAATCTCAATCAAGAGCGTGGCAAGAAGCAAGCTTTGACATAACTTCAACTATAAGTAACATAAGAATACCTTTTGTAACCTTAGTCTTAAATTTGCGATCAATAAAGGCGGAAGGGTTCTTCCCGAAAATTAAATTTTTTTCCATCACGAGTTCGCGGTCTGGTTAATTGGCGCCCAACGTGGGGCTCGCGTTAAAGTTTTAAATAAAATCACACGAAAGATATTAAAACCCACAATATCAAAGTGTGGCGAGTGAACTTAATCCGGACTATTGATCCAAAGCGGCGAATATTCTAAAAAGCCGTTAAGAACTCACTAAGAATTCCGCAACGATAATCTGTGGACAAATAAATTAACAAAATAAAGAGGAACTGAAAGCAATAAAAAGCAGCCTCAAAGTGCTAAACCAATAAAAAACAGTGCGCCGATGAGACCACATTGACAAACTATTTTGCTAATGCTTAGCAAGTGCAAGAACTACAAAACAACCAAAGTTTAATAAAAAAAAATATTAAAAATGAAAAGAAGAACTAAAAAAAAGATCAAAAAAAAAAAAACAAAAACAAAAAAAAACAAAAACCAATTATGGTAAACAGACCCGACAGGTTAATTGGCACCTACGTACTTCCTACTACCTTCCTTGTACATTCTCATGGAGCAGCATGCTGCTTCACGCCAACTAACATAATTTGCGTAACTACCTGTGAATTCGGGTATAGACTTAATAACGTCAAATGATTCATCACATCTGATTAAGTCATTTATTTGTGTCGGTTGGTATTCTTGAACTCTACTTGTACTGGTATTAATTTGTAATTTCAACCCGGCAATTTCCTCAGATAAGGCTTTAGTTCTATTCGCTATTAATTAAATTAATTAAATCTGCTGTCAAGGACTGATTTTGAGCCATTTTTAAGTTTTGAAAGCTACTTATAAGATCCTCCAGTTTTTTTTTTTTAATTTAAATTAACTTAACAATAAAGAAATGCAGTTTTTTTTTTAATTTGAGGTTATTCAATAATAAATAAATGTAATGATGGAGCTCACTTGGATGATTTTCCTTCTTAAGTCACGGGTTGTTCTTGTTGGGTCTTCCTTCCTCGCTTAGGGGCTTTCTTCTTTCCTCAATTTATGTCCAACCATTTGAAACTTCATAAAACTAAATGCAGTTACTAAACGTAACAAAACAAAGATACCTAAAGTTGATCTAAATACTTTGAAATCGCTCAATAAAAAAATTGACAACCTAATGGATACTCCTTAGAATCGGGGACGATTCATCTTAAGAAAGAGGGGAGTTATCATCCTCAGTGCCTCAATAATCGCTATGAAAATTATTGGCTGTCACCCTCAATAAGTTGACAATAAAGGCGGAAGGGTTCTTCCCGAAAATTAAATTTTTTCCCATCACGCGTTCGCGGTCTGGTTAATTTACACGCGAGGTAAAAGTAACGGTACCAGCAACAGAGACAAAGCAGAAAACAGCAGCACCTAGCAGAGCAAGCAAAACGCAATCATTTAAAGGAATATATTCGTCGAATAGCGAATGCCACAATAAGAAAAAGAACACAACGGACTGTGTTAAAGAGCATCGAGCAAGTTGCGCACTGCACAACTATGTCGGCAAAAGGCGCGAAAGCATTTGGTGTATCGACAGTGGCGCAACATGTCACATGTGTTGCGAACGGAACAATTGACAAGAAGAAGACTTTAATAATGCTAGCCGCAAAAAAAAATCGTTGGATCCCAAGGCGTCGGGTATTGTGAAATTAGAATACAAAGACACAAAGTTAATGTTGCAAACTGTTTTATTTGTCCCAGAGCTGCATATGATGCATATTGTTTTTTTATATGACATAAGTCATAAAATTAATTCTTTACTTGTTTTCATTTTTAATTAAAATAAAGTTTTTATTATTACTCATTTTTACAATTACTATTTTTATTATTTCATCATTTTCTTTTTTCTTATTTTATTTTCCTTGCACAGTCATTTATTGTCTGTTTTCAGTTTTTTTCCTAGCTCTATTTAAGCGAGAGTACGAATCTAAAAAGCGCGCCGTCGTTTTTGCCGTCGGCAACATGTTTAACCAGCAACACTGTTGCTCAAAAACGGTCAGCAACATTGTTGCTCCAAAACGATGCTTTTGTTGATGTCCTTTTGAATTCGCACAGGTTATTGTTCTTCAGTTTTGTTTGGAAAGCCAAACCTTTTAACAGTTTGTAAAAATTATTATAATTATATAAAAGAATATGCATTCTAAGTCGGTTTTATATTCAGAGTGACTAAAATTGAAAAATAAATAATTATTTTGAATTTTTAAAATTACCGCATACTGTTTGTTGCTGCCAACTTGTCTGAAAGTCTACACGCAGCTGTAAAAATAGCACCGCCGTTTCTGTAAATTATCGGCTTGGGTGTCTCTACTATTTTGGGACCAGAGAGCCTTCCGACGAAAATATTTTATTGAAAAAATGGCTCAACTTTGTGAAACCACCAACTGCGGAAAGGCAGCAACTCTTCAGTGTCCTACCTGTCTCAAGTTAGGCATTAAGGGCTCATATTTTTGCTCGCAACCTTGCTTCAAGGGCTTCTGGAAGGAACACAAAATAATTCATACCCTTGCCGGTAAAAATAATTTCCTTTTACTTTTCTGTCGGTATTTTTCAATGTATAAAATTTTTAAATTTTTCAACTTAGGTGGAGCCGAGAAACCAACTGAAGGCAGTGCCTACAATCCATGGCCACATTTCCGTTTTACAGGAAAACTGCGTCCATTCCCCCTAACCCCAAAACGTGCCGTCCCTGATGTGATTGAGCGACCTGATTATGCCGACCATCCAGCCGGACGCTCCTTGTCCGAGGAAGCTTTGCGGGGCAAAGGTATCAAGGTCTTGGATGACGATGAAATCGAAGCCATGCGCGTGGCCGGACGTCTGGGTCGCGAGTGTCTTGATGAAGGAGCCAAGGCCGTAGAAGTTGGAGTCACCACCGATGAGCTTGATCGAATTGTTCATGAGGCAGCCATAGAACGAGACTGCTACCCATCGCCTCTTAACTACTACAACTTCCCCAAATCTTGTTGTACATCAGTCAACGAAGTCATTTGCCACGGTATCCCCGATAAGCGGCCTCTGGAAGATGGCGATATATGCAACATAGATGTGACTGTCTTTCATCATGGATTTCATGGAGACCTTAATGAAACGTTTTTCGTGGGCAATGTTTCAGAGAAGCATAAAAAACTAGTCCAAGTCACGCACGAAGCCCTCACCAAAGCAATCGAGCTTGTACACCCTGGAGTAAAGTACAGAGAAATTGGCAATGTCATACAGAAGTATGTGGCACCATATGGGTTCAGTGTGGTGCGACAGTATTGCGGACATGGCATTCATCGCGTATTCCATACCTCTCCGAATGTGCCGCATTATGCCAGTAAATAAGTCTAACCCAGAAACAGAATAATGAACTAACTATATGAATATTTACAGAGAACTCTGCCGTAGGCGTCATGGCACCAGGACATTGTTTCACCATTGAGCCCATGATATCCGAGGGCGTACAGAAGGCTGAGTCCTGGCCCGATGATTGGACTGCTGTCACTGCCGATGGGCTCCGTTCAGCTCAATTTGAACAAACACTGCTGGTCACCAACACTGGCTGTGAAATTCTAACGAAACGTCGTGAAAACAATGGCCAGCCTTGGTTTATGGACAAGGCCTAATGGTCTTGGTTAAAAAAAAACTCTTCTGCCGTTTTTTATAAATTAAATTTTTGTTGGATTGCAAGTAAAACGAGCGTTTTTATTACATAAATACTACTACATGACTATATTAAATATCCTAGGATTGAATCGTGGAAAGGGTGGGGGTGTTTACTTTTCGAGCGGTGCATAATTGAGCAGTTTTTCAATTAGATCCACATGGCCCAGCAGCATGCGGCGGCAACAATAGCGTTTCAAGCCAAGGGCATCAAGAGCATCTCTGTGGAAATCAGTGAGTAATAAATACGCCAAGGTGCAGTTTAAATCGCTTACCCTTCAGTATATTCGGCTTGCAGGAGACCTAAATATGACTCCCATTTGTTGCCAATAACTTTTCCACAAGTAAAACAGCGGATTGGGATAATCATTTTATTTTAATATTTTGTCGGCGTTTGTTATTCTTTGACTGTGTGGTACGAATGAACAAAACAACGCGGACTGGTTCAGTGAATGAACGAAAGAGAAAGTTCACGAGCTGGAACGAATAAGTTTAAAGACTGGTCACACTCTTTATTTACCTAGAGGCTGTTAAATTTCTAGAATTTTTAGATTTCAAATAAATAATTAGTTTTTATTAAGCTACAGACTGCTCTCTATGTGAATGCATTTACAAATGATTTCGTTAGATTAATATTTGAACAGTACTACAATCTATGCCGTAACAACAAGAAATAACTAATTTTTGCCTTGATTCCCGCCGGACACCTCCACAGATGTAGAGACTTCAAAGGAATCCTTTTGGTTGTCGTCATCTTCAACAGTGCCCTTCTTGATATCGTCTGAGCGTTTCTGAAGTCGTTGCTGTAAGTGACATAAATTAATTTTAGAAAGAAACAATTAGGTTTGATTTATTTACCGTTTCTGTATCCTCATCGGGCACAAAGATGCGCAGCGGTGTGTTGGTACCCAGTTGCTGCTGGACCAAACGTTGATGTTCCTCAAACGCGGCTGATGCAGGATCCAGAGGCACTGGCGGTTGTGCTTGTGACTGCTGCAGTAATTGTTGTTGCTGCTGCAATTGCAAGAGTTGCAATTGTTGCTGCTGATGCTGATGCTGCAAGTGTTGCTCTTGAGCTTGGGCCTTCAATTCCTCCAAATGCAGCTGCTGCTGGTGCTGCTGCTGCAACTGTTGTTCTTGGGCTTGAGCGTGTGCCCTCAACTCCTCCAAGTGCAATTGTTGCTGCTTTTGCAGCTCTAAAGCGGCCTGCTCTGTCTCAACCTGCTGACGACGAGCCTCCTCTTCTGCATAAGCCTGCAGTAATTGTGATGAATCGTGGGCATTACCGTAATAGTTGGATACTACAAAGCCGCCTTCGGGTGCCGTGGAAGTCACCGCAGAGGCCACATTCGGCAGATGGAAGGGCGCTGTCTCATAAATCTGCTCCTCACCCAGCGATGGGGCGGCTATGAGAGCTGCAAATTGAGGTGAGGCATCCAACACAGGATGTATATTGTGCTGAGGATCCTTGGCAGCCTGCAAAATCTGACCATTGCTGGCCACCTCCTGGGTCAAATCCGCATTCACATACCCCGTCTCCACAATCTGCTCCGCGCTGGGCTTGAAGAGCTGCTGCTTGTGCTGACTGTACAACTGATTGGACTGAGTGACCAGATAGGTGGGATTATAGATGGGAATCGGAGCCGCCGGCACAGCAGCTATGAAGGGCTGTAGCTGAGCCTGCTGTGTGAACTGTATGGGATAAATTTCCGGCACTGTTTGAGCAGCTGCTTGGGGTCCAACGATCTGCACCAGAGGCTGAGCTGGCAGGTGATTGTTTTGGACATCCGCTGGCAGTGGCTTGTTGTTGCTCGGCGTATTGAAAGACTCGGTGGCTGGACGGATCTTAGAGGTAGGCAGTGAGGGATCTGGATCTGGGGCAAAGAGTTTCTGCGAACCGGAAATGGGATCACGTATGGTTTGATCATTGGTCTCATCCTCATGTACACTATACTGACTGCCCGAAGCGGACTGTTTTGTGGGCGGCAAATATGTCTGTGGTTTGACAGTGCTCTGTATGGGCGTGTTTTGTGGTGGTAAGTAGACGGTGTTGGGATCTTCGTGCAGCTGATTGTCATGTAGTGCCAGATTCGGTGCGGGGACCGTGTAAATGGGTGCAAAGTGATCGGTGATAAAGTTGGCATTCGAATCCAACTGTTGAGTATAATGTGTGTGAAGGAGTGAGCCTGTGTATGTCAGGATTGGCTTACTTACCGGCAAACTCTGCAATTCACTGTAGGCCACGGACGAGGGCTTCTCATATTTGAAGGGCTTGTCATAGCCAAAGGTGGGCTTCAGCTTGGGCTTGGAATTGTTTAGCTTGATCTTAAGCGGCTTTCTGAGAGTGCTGGCCGGCTTCAGGTACACAGGCGCTGTGTATTTCAGGGGGCGTGGTGCGCGTAAGTGCTGCGGGGCATGCAACAAGTGCGTGTGGGCATGCAGATGGGCATGGGTGTGCGGATGGGGCAGCACATGAGTGTGTGCTGCATGGGTATGGGCAGCCAGCTGGTGTTGATGTGTGTGTGCCCCAGGGCGGCCCTTCAGGACCAGCGGCACTGGCTGGTCGCTGCGTATTTGAACCACAAGAGTGCGCTGCTTGCCAGGAGCCACACCCACACCAGTATTGCGACCCAGCTGGGCCAACTGCTTGAGGTTGCCACCCTTCGGTGGCCAATTGTTAAAGACAAGTGGACGTTTTGAAATGGGCGGTTCACAGCTAACGACAGCCAAAAGCAGGACGACAGTTTGGAGAATGGCAAAGGGCTGCGGGGCAAAAGGTAAACACAAGATTTTTTTTAATTATTACTCAAAATTATGACGAGCTAAGTAAGCTTCAAAAAGACAAGGCAAATGGTCGATGAAAATTTAAATAAAAATAATGAAACTTTCTAAGCTTCGCGCTTTACGATAAGCCAAATCGGACAGAGAGTGTGTCCGCCGCTGGGCGAGGGGCCTGTAATCACTCACCGAGGCAACCAAAAGTAATGGCCTTAATTTGTAAAATTGGCGGTTTCTAAAATTTTATCACGTCGCCTGCCGTGCTCCGCCATTCACTGCTTACCACCGCTTAACCGTCGTCAAAACAAAAATAACAACAACAAAAAAATACCACAAGCTCAAAGTAAACACAATATGCCATAATATCTTTTAGACATTTCACTCGCTGGTCGATTCGTCTAATTAAACGTGCAGTGCCTTGATTTTTGGGCCAATAAACGTTGATAGAATGAAAGTGAAAAGTATTCCCGTTTTTGGTATTTGGGTTTCAGTTATGGTTCTTTGGTAGAGTCGTGACAGGCAAGCGCAAACTGTATGTGTCTGGGTCTGTTGAGTTCGATTGGTCTTTTGGCTGGAAGTGAGCAATTTTGGCTCAATTGATACCATCAATTTCACTTGTCCGGCGCTGACTGTTTCTCTCTCTTTCTTTCTTTGCCACAACGGCAGACAATGAAAATACAAAGACCATGGCAATGACAATGTTCAGCCAACAGACTCGGCCTGTCAATCAAATGCTAAGAGTGCTACTGCTTACGGGTGAAACTGACGCCTCACCCAGGATGGCCATTGGCAGCCCACTGGTGACCACTGGTCAGGACTGGTGACCACTGCTACTCTATAGTTATTGATTACGTGCGACGTTTGCTTAATCGCAGACGTAATTGCTACAAAATTGTAGTCATATTGTGACTTTTTTGTTGTTGTTGTTGTTGTTGTTGTTGACTGTTTGGCTAGTTATTTGGGGTGTGAGTTTGGTCTGTGGTTTGACGCTTTTGCATATTCATAATAAGCATGTCCAAAAAGATTGACTAGCTATCTGAATGTTTGTCTGTCTGGGCTGACTGGCTGGCTGGTCTAGGCTCGTCTGGGCCGGAGCTGGTGAATGAACTTGCCGGTAGGTATGCGTTTGGGTGTTGCAACTTGTTTGAAGAAAGTCGAAATATGCAAGTACAATTTATGTCATTTATAGTTTCCGTGGGCGTGTTGCATTTTTTTGGGCGGCCAATTAAAATGTAGACAAAAGACCTGAGCAACGAACCAAGGAAAGTAGCACTTGTTCCACAATAATGAACCTTTGATTATGCCTCTTAAGTAGACAGAGTCGAGCCGAGCCAAGCCAAACCATCTGCCATGGTTAACCCAATTGGTTGAGCTAAGATATTTTGTGCGTTTTGGTTAAGTTGCAAGGCAACTTTTATTTATATAGTATGTCCCGTAATGTGAGCTAAATGCAGCGTTTTTATTATTTTTTCTTCAAGTTTCTATGTGCCACACTGCACTGCACATTGAGGCAAAAATTGTAGACATCATACAGTTTCTTGGTTTTACCCATCAGTCAAGTCAAAGTGAGTGTAATTGGTGCAGATAAAATGCTCGGCCCACCATTGTCTGCTCTGGTCGGTTTGGCGAAATTCACTTGCATTGACATTGCTCTTTGGTTTGGGCCCGGACCATGAGATATTATTTAGTAAATGAAAGTCTATACAATTGCCAGCAATTACAAATTGACAAATATTCCAGGCGAAATGTAAAAAAAAAAAAAAAAAAAAAAACAATCGAATCGTCGGCATTGGCAATTCCAATTGTAACGGCAACTCAATCAACTGGCAATTTGAAGATGAGCGATACCAGCAATGCTCAACTTGTCTTTGGTATGTGGACGTGTGTAACTGTATCAGCCATTGTGGCCACAAATTGAAATTGAAGGTGAATGTCGAGTGTCGTTGTACCAGGCAAAAGAAATTGCCTGCTCAGTGAATTTGCATGAAATTAAATTCAATAATAATAATAATTACATTTCTTTTTGTAATGCATTTTTCTTTTTTTTTTTTTTGAAATAACTCAACTTATTTCCCACATATTTTATTATTACTGCTTTGTTATAATGGCACTAACAAATACTACTAATTTGATCTGTAACAGCTGCCAATAAACTCATAACTTACCTTCATTTTCTTTAGTTTTACTTTTTTGTTTTTATTAATGAAGAAAGCTGGAGTTTTTTTGTTTTTTTTTTTTTTTTTTGTTTTGGGGTTGAGATGACTTTTGTGCTTAGACCCCGGTTTCTATTCCAGCAGCAAATAGATGAAGATCAAAATAGCAATTAAGTAGATAATCACATCAATTAACTTCATGTCAGCTCAAGTCGCGGCGCTTTCTTTTGTCGGCGACTCTCCGCACGTTTGCAAAGATTTACAGAACGGTAACGAAATGATTGGATTTTCGTTTTACTTTTGGTCGAGAGTCAGATGAGCTGAGTTGGGCAGACGTCTGCAGTGGTTGAAGTCGCGTAGACAACTGAATTGGATCTGCCTAGCTGGCTTGGACAAAAACAAACGCCAATAGCTGACTGATGGATTGCACTTGCGGCTTAGTCAGCCAAGTACTCGTGTAGTAGTCAAGTAGCTGCCAGTTAGACAGCCAGCCAAAGCAACCAGACTACAAGCCATTGGAAGCACACGTACTTAATGGTGAGCCAGTGACGATGACGTCCATTGGAAGCCGCAAAGAAAGTGGTCGGGTTTTCTTTTGCACTCGTTGTCGCCGGCGATTGTGCGAAGCAGTAGAAAACTTGTTTAACGGTCAGCACGCGACCACAGACATGAAGCGCCATTAGGTGCACCTTTTTTAATAATGCCTTGCCAACTTTAACACAATAAACGAAAGTGTTTTTTTACTTTGCTTGTGTTCTTGCCTTTGCCCACAAAATACTAAAACAAAGCAAAACAAAATCAAAATAAAAAAAAAAAAACAAAAGACTTAGGCAACGAACTTGTCTTTGCGGCCCGGCACTTGGGCTGGTATGGTGGCGCTGGCACAAAACAAAAGCCACACTTGCTTTTTACCTTAAAAAGCAATATAAACCAGGCGAACATGAACACGAAATGCGTTCGCTGTCTTAAAGCACCTGCCAGCCGCTAGTAGCCAACAGGAGCAAACTTAACTACTACCAACGGTCATGAATGGCAAGTGGCCTCCAATGGCAGGCAGAATTACGAAATGCCTTATGTGCCTGGGTAACATCTGTTGCATTTTGATTTGCTGCTTTAATGCCAACACTTTTCCATATGCTTTTAGTTTTACTTTTCTTTAAAGAACACTCGAAGAGAGAAAGAACGGATGATTGGAGGAACCCTGTAAAATAATGCGACTCATGAGTCCAGATTTAATTTTAGATTTTTATCATTATAATGAGAATTTGAAAAATCATTTGAGCAGCCCAAAATCTTTGAAAATTTCTTAAAAACAAAATCCTTGCCTCCATCTTCTGGGACTTGAAAGATCTACACAACTCTAATAATATTTTAGGTACCATGTTAAAGAGTCCGCAGAAACAGAAAAAATTTTAGGAACTCTTCGAACTGATTTTAGTCTATTGATATAGATTTTGAAATATGTCTGGGACTCTCTAAAGTATATAAAATTAATCCGAGAGAATTAAATGTTCGATAAGATATTTTCTAGATGAGCCTCAAATCTTAAGTCTTCTTAAATGTTGAGTTGATTTTGGATTCCAGATTAATAGATCAGCAGTAAGAAATACTATAAATTTTCATCATATATTTCGTAAGCTTGCCTTTGGGAATCGAAGAAGCTCAGGTAGTGAAATGTCCAACACAGACTAATCAAGCCTGAAGAGACCTTAATTCGATTTCCATAATTTATCAAATAATAACCTTTTCCGATAATAATTTACAACCAGATCAAGCTGTCAAAAATCCCCCCTAGCCTAATGGATTGCTGCTCTGCCTAATTAGAGAGCATTTGAGCTGTCACAACAGCTGAGGGCACCCAACACTGATGGGCTGACTTAAGCACCCTTTTGGCTGGAAATGTTTAAGGTACGCACATTGCGTATTGGATTATACAACCGGCGCAATTAATGAGCATGCAAAGCATCTAAAATCAAATCGCTTATGAAACGAATGGTTGTAATTGGGCGCGATTTATGCGACACGCGACTGCAAATTTCTAAACTTTAATTGGTCATTGGAATTTCTGATGTAAAGTGGGTCGATTTATTTTCGGTTGTCATAAGTCAAATTTTCACTTTTAATAAGACGTCAAGCGGATTTCGTTTTCATATATTTTTTTGTATTTTTTTTTTGTTTTTATATTTTTTTTTTATTAATATTTTATTTGAAATATTATTTTAACAAGGTTTTTAAACATTAACAACATAATATTATTTTCATTTCTTTTTTTGTTTTGTTTTTGTTTTTCCTTTTATGTTATACATTTATAATTTTTTTGTTTTGCACTTCATTAGGGGTTTAATCATTTGTTTTTTTCTTTTTTTGTTTTACTCAAATCAAATTTTTTAAAATGTGCATTTTAAGCGGTTTTACTTGATTTTAAGTTTTATTTTTAAAAAATTTATTTTATATATATATTTTTTTTAATATTTTACTCTTTTGCTTGAAACTAAACTCATTCATCATACGTCATTCATTTTGTTTTTTAGTTTACCTTTTTAATTTTAAGTAAATAATTTGTTATGTTATTTTTTACTTTTTTTTTATTAAATTTATTTATTAGGTCTACTTTTAAGATTTATTTTTTTTTCTGTTTGTAAATATATAATGTATAAATAGCGAGTAAAAACCAAAGTTTTAATTACATTATATAATTTTTTTTTACATATTTTTAAATGTATGTTTAGGTGTATAAATGTTTAATAAATTGTATTAGTTTTTTGTGTGTGTTTTGTTGTGTGTCTTGAAAGTGCTGCAAAATCATACAAAAAATGGTTGATTTTTTTTCATATTTATATACGACATTTTTTTTTATTTTAATTTTTTTTTTTTATATAATTTTTTTTTTTTTTTTATTAAAAATGAACATTTCTTTGCTGCTTAAACTTGTAAAATTTTTATTATTATTTTATTTTTTTGTTTTAATTTTTTTTATTTTTTATTTGCAAACGTTGATTCTATACAAAAAATCTAACTACAGTAAAATGCTGCATGTCTTCACATTTACGAGTATGATAATTTTTTTTTTTTTTTTAATTTTTAGTCATTTGGATTTTTTTCTACAAAAAACATTGCACTTAATTTTACGGCTTTTTATTTTTATTTTTTTTTTTATGTGTGTGAAAATGTGCTTTGTTTTGTTTTTTCATCGCAAAGCTAGAATGAGTTGAAAATTTTTTGAAAAGCAAAAAGCTGAAACTTTAATTTCTTTCTTACTAAAATCTTGAGAACTTTTGGCCTTAGCTTTGTCGTATTTTTGTTTTCAGTTTTTAAATTTTAGAAGCATTTTCGGTTCTTTTGTGGTTAAGTTGGTTTGTTGATGTCTTGAATATATGAATTTATTTATTTGATATAAATTTGCTTTAGCGTAAACATGATTTTATCAAGTTTCACAACATCGAGAGTTCATTTTTGTTTTTTTTTTTAAATTTTTTTCCTGTTGCTTATGAAGTTTCTCTGTGTGTCTGTGGGCGTGTGGAGATGTGTGTGTGAGCGTGTCCATAATAATTCTATTAATTTTTTATAACTATTTTATCCATTTAAAAATTATGTTTAACTTTTGGGTTTTTTTTTTTGGTAGCTTCTTTTTTTTTAGTATATTTTTAGGATTGCAAATGCGTTTTGTTTTACTCGCTTAAATAATTTTTGGTTTTTTTGTTAATTTAATTTTCCTAAATGTAACACTAACTTTTTGGGTGAACAGGTTGTCACTCGAATTTGTTGTTAGCATTCTTGTTGTTGTTGTTGTTATTTTGTGTACTTTTGCTAAGCTAGGCTATGCGGTATTTGTTTTAATGATTACATTTACACATTACAAATTACACGAGCTTTTCTCACATTGCACAACTACATACATACGTTTTTTTTTTTTTTGTTTTAATTTATATAAGTTTTGAAGGCGCATAATATTCACAATTTAATTTTAATTTTTTTTTTAATATATTTTTTTTTTTAATTTTTTTATGTATATGTTAATATTTTCATTTACGTCGTTTTTAACCTAAACTAAATTTTACTGCTAAAAATTAAAATGAAATTAAAAAAAAAGAATGGCCTCTTTTAATTATTTTTTTTTTATGCTGTATTCTCCCTTTCATTTTATATTATTTTTATTTAAATTTAAAAGCTCGAATTCGTTTTTGTTTTTACTTGCTAAACTTTTGTGGCTGTCTCAAAAATGATTTCAATTTATTTTCTATTACACAATAATAAAAAATAATCAATAACAATGTCGATGTGCCATTTGTTGTTACTTAAAAAAAAAAAAAAACATTTTTTTTTTTCACTTTTGTGTCTCTGGTGGAATTGAATTTCATTTAAATATTTATTTTTTCTATACTCTTTTTTTTTAAGTGATTTCTATACGCGTTGGCAGTGTTTTTATTTTGTTATTTGAACAATTTCAACTAAAACAAGGCTTGACTTGAAAATAAGACTTCTAAGGTGAATGGTTATTTACATTCTATATACAAATAAACAAAGATATATACTATATATATATATATGTGGAGCCTGAATCGAATTCAAAGTTTCAGTTTTAGGAGAGGCGAAAATGAAAGGTTCTGGATTTTATTTAATTAATTTTTAAAACTTTTGTTTAGAACACCACAGCTTCTGCTCTTAAATCGCAAATTGTGCGCCTGTAAAAAAAGCGCACACACACATACACAAAAAAATTATTACTAACTTTAAATACTATAAGCATTTTTGTGATTGTTTTACCATGGATATTTTTTCAGATTATGGACAAAGAGATTATTATTTTTTGAAATTCTCAATTTTTTTAAATGAAAGAATTATTTTTATGTATGTGTTGTCGATCTGGCAAAGTTTTGTCTTGGTTTATGATTTCAGGTTTTCTTTTCTTTTTTTTTTTGGAATTTGAAACAACCTTTTTGTTCTGTCATTTTCGAAAATTCTCTACTTTCTCATTTTTGGTTTTTATTTTTCTTATTAGCTGATTGTTGATTCTTTGTTTTTACCATTAAATATCGCTAGTAATATTTTGTGATTTTTTTTTGCTTTTATTTACGTAAAGTTTAAAGATAGATGATTACAATATGTTCATATAAATCGTTTTGCGCATGCTCAGAAACTTCTAAATGCATTTTTTTTTTTTTTTTGAATTTGTATGCTGATTCATTTTCCTTTCTCTTTTTTTTTTAAGTTTCTTGTTTCAAGTTTACGCAAGTTGTTTTTTGTTTGCGTTGAAGTTAAGCCATCATTTTTTTTCCTTTAAGTTTAATATAAATTGTAGCGTAGTTGTTGTTGTTGCTGTAGCTTTCATTTTATATAGTTTTTTTTTCATAGATGATAAATTTGTTTATAGTACAATAGCAAATTTAGAATTTTTTGTTTTTTTAGTTTGAATAAAAAAATTATCATTTATTTTTAAATATAGATAGCGTTTTTGTTTTTTTTAGTTGTTGATTTTCGCTATATTGTTTGTAGTTGTTGTTGTTGTAGTTTTGGTTAGCATATTTAATGTGTAGCTTACCTCACTAATGGTTCCCAATTGCTTACGTCACACCATTAAGATGGATTTTATTTTTTGATTCTTTCAATATGTATTGCAATGATAGCGCCATGAATTGAACTCAAGATCTCAATAAAACCAGAATAATGATGATAATGAAAAAAATTGTAAATGAAATGTTTAAAAATGAAATACGTACCTCGTCGAATAACAAATGATTGTTGCTCAACAATTAAAAGCAAATAAATAATGTGTAGGTCTACTTTTATTACAAAGAAAAAAGAAGGAAAACAAGTATAAAACTAAGGGAATTTTTAAATATTTATAATGACAAAGTAATTAACATAAATCATAGTGGAACAAAATCTACAATAATAATAATAATAACAATATTAAATTATAATAATTAATAAGAATATTTTTAATAGAATATATGAATATAATTTCAAGGTTCTAAAAAGGCATACGGAATGGTGTGGGAAGCAATCAGTTAGCAATTGAACGATGGATATCGCAGAAGGATGGCATTTCTTGCGATCCGAATGTGTCTTTTATATTTGTGAAGATTTTCGACTCTCTGCACCTGAGGCTGACTGTGGCTGTTGTTGTTGCTTGTTGTTGTTCTAGCTGATGTTGTTGCTGGTTGATCGAGCCTGAGGGTGTGGTCGTGGTCGTTTGATTTAAAGCAAAATTTTTGTTGTCCCTTGATTGTTTTGGCAGGATGGACAAAACTTTTTTTTTGAAAACATCTTCACAAATATAAAAGTACAGAGCAAAACATTTGTTGGCATTTAATTTTACAAAATTTGTGGGTATTTTTTTTTTTTTTTCAAAGATACTATTTCACCTAGGTACAATTTGTGTGTCTTTTGTTTTTGTTTTTGATTTTGTTGAACCAAATCTTATGCCAATATTTGTGCCACAAATGCTTCACTCTGTATACAATTAACATCTCCATCGTTCAAATGTACGAATAAGGACCATCAGTTAAGGCGCTACACAGTAACAATCAAGAGTTATCATCCTTGTTGGAGCCGCCCCCACCGACCCCAGAGCCTTGTGTGTTGGCGCCGCGACCACCGGCCGGAGCACGCACCGCTGGCGGTTTGTACTCTAAGCCCGGATCGAATTGCATTAAAACGAATACCTAGAAAAGCCAAATTTCATTTTCATATATGAATTTCTTTAATTTAGAGTTCAGAATTACCTGATCTGTTGGCAGTAATGAGAAGTCATCGGGTGGGTTGGTTATTACATAACGTTTGCTGCTAGCATCACAACTTGAGCTGGTGTCCCGGAATCGGTACAGTCCTATGCATAACATGCCATACGACTTTAGTGCTGCCACAAATAAATCGCCATATTTGCCACACTCCCCAAACTGAGCCAAGGGTCCGTCATATAAAGATATTTGACCCACACGACATCTGAAAAGTATATATCCCAATTAGTATTGTTTGGTACATATTTTCCTTGAACAAACCTGTCGCGATTGCTCAGACTCTCTACTGTGCTGTAGCCACCACGTAGGCCAGCGCCCTCGGCCAGTATTAACTCCAGTTCCGGCGTTGCACCACCCGTTATCAGTGATCGTATCAGCGTTAAGGCGTTTTGATTAAAGTATGTCTAAGCGGGGGCAAGTCCGAAAAATATATATTAGAGTCAAGTACAAAGGGAATGGGAGGGGGAATTCAAGTGAAGGTTTACCGTTGACATCAGTGAGTCTAAAACACTCACAGCGAACGCAGTACCGCAGGCAAACGGCTGCGTCAGATATAGTTCTGTATCTGGATCATCGTCGTCGTCTTGATCGAGAAACTGCACGTTACTATCATTGACCAGTTCTTAAAACGACAACCAACAACAACAAGATAGAAGGTTGTTTAGTTACCAATGCAAAAGCTAATCAATCAAAATTCACTTGAGCCCGAAGCTGATCAAATATATGCCACAGTTGAAGGTCGAACCCGCCCCCACTAAGATCCCCAGACTATTTCAACTGTAGCCAACAGAGTGGAGCTGTTTGAATATTTGGTCAGCTTTGGGCTCAGCCTGAGTCAAGTCACAGCGTAGGCAGCAACTTGGCGTAGAGTCGTTCGCAAACTTGGCCAACTTAGTGCGATGCAGTTTACCTGTTATCATAGGCACATTGGCCCCATACACTGAGCCGCGCCGCTGCAGCACTATCGGGCTGCCAGCAGTCGCGCTCAGGTTGTCGAACTCGGGGCCGCGCTGGCTCAGCACGCCGATCGTGTCGTCAAACGTCATTGCCTTGATGTTTAGAGAGGCTAAAATCGCCTCCTTATCGGCCAGCGTAGGATCGTCGTTGCTAGGAACTTTGGCCGACAATATGCAGCACATATCACACAGATTGACGTTAACGGCGCGCAAGTCGGCACGACTCAGCGGTGAGCCATTCAGCACCGAAATCTTTGGTAGATTCTGTAGCATTTTCCATTCGCGTCTTATGTAATCCACAGAGCCTACAATCACCACATGCTTTAGCTCGTGGTAATGAAAATTGGATGCTCTCAGAGGCATGACCAAATTTCGAAGGCCAATCAGCGGTGAATCGGGATCAGCAAATAAACAAACGACCACATGGCCATTCAGCACAGTCATGGCCGCCTGATTGCGATCCTACACAAAATATAACAAATATTTTTATTTAACTTTTATTTAAAATATTTTTTTTTCAGCAAGATTTTTTGGACTAACCAAAATACAGTCTTCTAAGCTTTTTGCCGGACTCCAGTGGAACATGCCTGTCGAGTCGTACTTCATTTCGGTCTTCTCGAAATCAAAGTCCTTGGACTGATCATCAGCAATGCCGGCAGGCAGTGAGACGCCACCGTTTTGATTTTGGGTACCAGTTCCGGAACTGCGGCTCGTTGGCCTAAACGTGTAGAGAAATGGAATATGGAAATGGTTTTTAACTTGAGCGGTCTGTGCTGTTTACCAATATCTTTACGATCTTTTTTTTATGGCATATCATGTTTTATAATTATTTTTAATATCAACCAATCAAAACGCTACATTTAAATGCAAAGTGTTCTTCGTAAAGCTACGAATACGATTCGTTCCAAAAAATACGATATTACTTTTAAAACGTGTTCCAAAAAACGGAACTTATCTTATTAATAAGTGAGACAGATAGTTACAGATACAGAGTAATACAGAGATAGTTATGAAGTTAATTAGATAGATAGAAATATAGAGCAAGAGTGTAAGACATAAAAGAGAGAGAGAGTAAGACAGAGTTTTGTGCTAGTTAAAAAAAGAAATGAAACCAATGGGAAAAATGTGTAAAAAGAAAAATGAAATATATTCTTTCAACTACTCAAAAATCGTTCCGTTTTTCTTGTTGGCTTCAACTGTGGTTTGCGGCAGCCCTCGTTTAACTGAATGACAGAGTGATTAGGTGACTGTATCTGTATATCTGAATATGAAGTACCGCAATTTTGGCATGCACACGAGTGTCACCACAGGTCTGCCATTAAAAATATATATATATTTTATCTTAGATTTATTCAACAAATTTTCCTATTAAATTTTGTAGCAAAAACACAAAAAAGTTCAGTGCAATTTTCACAAAGAAAAACTAAAAGAAACACGAGAAACAAACAGACACAGTAAAGTGCATTGAGAGTACACACAGTTCATTCAAATTTAAGATGAAACAGGCAAGTTAAATGATTAGTTTATGCTTTAGTTATTTGTTAGTTAGAGTCATTAGGTTTTAGAATATCCTTTGTCTCAATTGGCTGATCAGTGTTCACTCGTAATTAAAATTTTTGGAGATGCCAGTAGTTTCAATTATCCTATCAATGAAATGGAATTTTTAGTACATTTTCTTTCTGAGAAAAAAATTTGATATGAACTTGATTTTTAAGGACTTTAATTTGTTATCTGAACGAAATGGTAACCTTAAGCCCTTTATCCTTTTGAGATATAAATTTAAAAGAAAAGTTCTTTGATTTTCGATATTTTTAATCCTTTAACTGGACGAATAAGGAATCTTTGTAGACTTAACATTAATTTTCAAGGACTTTAATTTCTTATCTGAACAAAATGGGAACTTTAAGCTCTTTATCCTTTTGAGATAAAAATTGATATAAATTTAAAAGAAAAGTTCTTTGATTTTCGAGAACTTTAATCCTTGAACTGACGAAAAAGGAACCTTTAAAGATTAAATATTAATTTTCAGAAAGGTCTTTTATTTTGTAAATCTTTAATTTTCCCTATATAGCAGAGAATTATATATGAACCAAATGAGACCAAAATAGTAGAATTTGAATCCGGAAGAAAACACAAAAAACTAAATTCTGAGATTGGTAAAAATTAGCCAGACCAACTGCTATTTGTAAAATTCCCCTAATTAATAGACTATAAAAATTTTTGTACATTTCTAAACAAAAATTGGGCAAAAATCGAATTGCCTTTTTTTTTTTGGGTATTTGTGAAAAAGATATACACAATGAATGATGAAGTAGAGCGAAAGAATGAAGGCCAAACGTAGTTACAACTTACAGATAAATGAAAGAAAAATGTACACAAGTTTTGAATTGCTTTGAGTTTGGTTTAAGCATTTTCTTGGTTACTTTAAAAAATTGAAAATTATGAAATATTTATTGCACACACACACACACACACATATATATATATATGTGTGACATAAATGACAAACACTGACAGAATCAAATGAGACAGCAAAGATTTGAGCAGTTTTTAGTTAGTTGTTTATGTTGTTAGTATAATTTTTTTATTTATTAAAAATAAAAAGACACAGACACACACACATACATAGGCGAAAAAAACGAGCACACCCAGACAGACATACAGCTAAATGAGTTACAACAAGGCAATCAATGTTTAAATGTTATTTGATGAGTTAGATAGCTTTTTTTTCGATTACACAAAATCGAGTTAGACAGAAGAAAGAAGAAGAAGAGAGAGTATGTGTGTGTGTGTGTGTGTGTGTGTGTGTGTGTGTGTGTGTGTGTGTGTGTGTGTGTGTATATGAGTTTGTTAAACAAAATGCATATGATAAACAAATGTTGTTAAGTTTTATAAATTACGAATACTAAGTATATAGATTTTTAGTTTGATTTGATTTTGAGTTTTTCTTAGTTTTTTTTTTTTTGATTTTTTTTTTTTTTAGTAAAGTTTTCTAGGAAATTTATGGACGCATACATGAGCTTTTTAACTTCGTAAGCAAGTTGATAGCCCGCATAAGGGTTAGCATCATTTTCTGGTGGCCTGAAACAAAATGTTTTTCGTTTTTTTATACATTTAAACTTATTAAAAATTTATTTGTTCTTAATTTGTTTTAGATTTTGTGGTAGTAGTTTGTTTGTTTGTTTTTTTTTCTGTTTATAATTGATATTAGTATTAGTAAGAGTATATAAATAGGTGTGAGACAATTATTTCAAGAGTTTGTTGTTGTTGTTGAGTTGAGTTTTAGTTTTAAATTATTAATATTGTTGTTGTATTTATAAAGCATTTACATATTTACGAGTTGAGTTTTTCCTTTTTTGTGTTTTTTTTTTTTTTTGTTTTTCTTATTGGTTGATTTGTGAAACAACGTAAAAATTAATTTAAAAAGTGAAATCAAACACATAAATTGACAAAGAAAATATAATGAATACGTTCAAGTAGTGTTTTTAGTTATGCTTCTGAACCCAAAATGTCAAAGGAATAAATAAATTCTTTTATTTTTTTTTTTTTTTGCAGCTCGAAAGAACTTTAAACAAAGCCCTAAAGTGTTTTTGTTGTATTTCTCCTTTTGCTTATTACCAATTGGACTTTTGCCTTTTGTGGTAATAAAGTGCCTTAACCGTGTATGATATATTTATATATATATATATATATTTGAGTATAGTTGGGTGAACATTTCAGGAGCCATAAATATGTCCGACCCTATCAGACGGGGTGACACACATATTTACAGCCCACTCAATGGTGGAGCCTGTGTTTATACCCTGTACCTAAAAAGGTACAAGGGTATATTAAGTTTGTGCAAATGTATGTAACATAGAGAAGGAGACGTCGGAGACCCCCCAAAGTTACCCACAATATGATCAGGGTGACTAGAGAAATTGATATAGCCATGTCCGTCCGTCTGTCCGTCTGTCCGTCTGTCCGCGCGTACGCCTAGATCTTAGAGACTATAAGAGCTAGGATAACCAAACTTGGGATTCGGACTCCTTATGTGTGTACGCTGGTCAAGTTTATTTTTTTTCTCCCCCCGCCCCCCCTTCCACCCACTCATTTTTTCAAAGCCATATAATGTCTAAACCTTTCGGATTTAAGTATTAGTTGCTTCTGAAAAGTTGTTAGGAATCTAAAAATCTTTCGATTGATATCAAACATGACTAAAATTGGACCATATTTACTCGAGATATACAAAAAACAAATTTTGAGGGTCAAGATTTTAATTCCCCTTGCCTAACTGGTAAACTGCCGAATGAGCAGTCCGATAGATGGCGTGCTTGCAATACTGTGAACAATGTGTTTTTGGATTCAAAGGAATATTAAGACCAGAAGTTTTATGTGAATGCAGGCGACCAGGGTTACCACCCGACTAGGGTTGCCACCTTTTTTTTTTTAATTCCGTCTACTAGGTACAGGGTATCCCAAACTCGGCCGCGCCCGAGTTTAACGTTCGGCTTCATTTATGTTTATAACTAATCACTAATTGGCCTACTCACCTGTTGTATTGGGAAGGTGATATGACTTGGCCCTCCACCTGGCGGTTGACCGTCGGCTTCACCTTATTCACCTGCTTGCCAGCAGCGGCAGCAGCAGAGGCCACCGCTGCAGCCGTTGTATTGTTCATATGATGCATGGCCCCGGTACCATTGCCAGTGCCATTCGGACGGCGCACATTGCGATTGAGTACTGTAAAATACAAAAGACACCACAAGGATTAAGAAAATATATTTTTAATTTTTTTTTTTTTTTTTACACCAAGAGACACACGACAGGACAAAAGACTTTAAGATGGAGAAACTTACGATTTGTATCTTCTCTGTCACGTGTGATATCACCTATGTTGGCAAGGAGATGGGAAGCAGCACAGCAGCAGCAGCGGCAAGAGATAGATAGAGAAAAGGCAAATACAGGCCATTTGCAATTTGTAGAATAGAGAACAAGGAAAAAGATAAACGATTAGGTTTCTTCTAAAGGGCTAAGATTAGTGGCAAAGAGATAATCAAAATTTTTGATAGATTTTCTATAATTTTTTTTTTATTAATTTTTTTTTTTTTTTTTTGGTATTTGCATTTAGTCCAAGTCAATCAAGAAAGGTATTTTTGAGCCGCAAGTGTATATTTAGATTCTCTATAGCAATAATTGCTGGTTCTGTAGTTTGGTGGGTACGGGTTGGTGGGGAGTTAATTGTGTGTGTGATTATTTATTTTTATTTTATTTATTTTTTTTTTTGGGGGTGGCGATGATGTCGATACAAGTGATTAACAAAGTATTTTAACAAGCAATTTGTATTTGGTATGATGCAGTAAGATGAAACGGAAGATCACACCAAATAAGTATACAGAACCAAAAAAGCCAAAAATCAAATATTAAATAGACATCGATCAAATGTTGTTAATCAAGTTTAAGTTTCGATATTAAATTGAGAGATAGATAGATAAGTATTTCGATAGTTAGGTTAAGGTAGCTTGAAGTATCATAATAGTTGGATAATTTAACTATTTTTATAAATACGATAACATTTATGTGTTAATTAATTGATTAATTAGATCATATATTTGTCATTTTACATAAGCAATAAAAGAGAATTTCTGTGTGTATTTCGGCTTGAAGTTGTTAGAGAAAATAACTCAAAACGAAAATAACAAAAGGAAGACTGCTAGGCAAACCATATTCAAAATAATTATGAGAGCTGTAAATTTTTATTTTCTGAAATTATCTTCTGATATTTTTGAGCTTGGACATTTGGATACACGTGAAACTTGGACATTGGTTTTCTGTGAGAAAAGCAACTACTTTTGAGGTGACTGAGTTGACTGAGTTAATTGAGTTGATTGATTTGAATGCAATGATTTGTGATTGAAAAAAAAACAAGCTAACTAAAAGGCAACACTGAAGGTGAAAATTGTTTTTGTAATTTTCGTGTGATAAACAGTGGTATGATTTTAGATTTTTCAAATCGATTTGTTCAACGCGTCTCACGCTTTCCAGTTTGGTGTTCAAAATAACCTTTCTTTAATGTGCAAATTTCTTTTGATTTGGTATTTGTAATAGTTGTTTTGTTATTTTAAAGAAACTTTACCCGATACAGATCCACGCACATGCACCCGCTTGGGTAGCTCTGGTGGCGTAAATGTGGGTGCAGGATGGTGTTCATCTGTAAGATATTTTTGGTTTTGTTATCGTACAGCTTCACGTAAACTAAATCGATAATTTTTTATTTTTTTTTTGTTTTTGTTTTTGTGTATATATATATAGATAAATAAAACTGATAAAGTTGTCTTTTTAATATACCTACAAATACATTTATTTATGCATGTATAGGTATAAGTATTAAATTGATTTTAAATTTGTTTTTTTTTTTCTTTTTTTAGGAAGTGTTTTGTGGGAACTAAAATCAAAATAAATTGTGGTTCCTTATAACCAGTGAAATTGTAACTTTTTTAAATGGGAACTTGAAAGAAAGAAAAAAAAAAACTTATGGGGAAAACTGTGTCTGTAATCAAAATCATACCAAAGTAAGAGAAAATAAATACATCTTGTTTCAAATGGTTTTTTGGGAAATGGTTTTTGAAGGGAATTTGTTGAGGTAACTTTGGATTATTATTTTTTTGTCATTATTTAAATATTTAATTGAAAATTAAAAAAGTCAAGTCAAAAGGCATGCTAATCAACGTGTTGGAATATACAAGTGATTAAATTGTGTTTATCAAATATTTAGTGAAAGAAAAAGACTCTACAAAAGCATAAAGCAAAAGCAAGGCATCAAAAGATTCAAAGGCAGAGACACTGTATTTGATTAGTTTTCGATAATTATTTATGATTCCAAAAGGCAATTATTTTCATTAATATATTGATATAGTATATATATTTTATTATTTTTTTATGGCTGTGAAAAGAACAAGCAACGCGTTGGTAAAAGTGATTTCTTTTTTTTTTTTTTTTTTGATGGTTTACAAGAGGCAACAATGAAAGCAAAGTTTTCAAATTGATTATTTGTAGGACTTTGGTTTAATAGACTTATGCATACAGCTTGGCAGAAACAACTAACTCATTTTAAATTCTGCTAACACCCATTTCTATTGAACAATTTAAAAATATCTACCAAATGCACTAAAAACTACACAGCGAAACGAGCGCTGTGCTAAATAATTTTTAACATTATTTGAGCATAACTTGATTTATTCTTGGCTTTTTTTTTGGTTTTTGGTATTTTTGAGCAATCGAACTGCTTGTATGTAATTTGGAATTTGATATTTGTGCAAATTAACATTTTAATTTTTACTAAAGCTCTCCACATTTTTGGGCTTTGGTGTGCTGCTGCTGATTTTGCATATTTTTGTTTGTTTGAGTTTCTTTTTTTTTTGATTAAGCCTAATGTGTTTTTTTTTTCTTTGACAGTTGCGTTGCTTTTTTTAAACGTTTCGCATTTATTTTTGTTGTTCGGTATTTTTTTTTCATTTCAGATATCAGAAAACCTTAGGATTCTCATTTACTAATATTAATCATATCGAATTTTTGACAAAAGTACAACACAAATGACACTTTCATTAAAAAAAAAAAAAAATTAAACTGGAAACTAATAAAAAATAATTGAAAATAAAAGAAGAAGAAAAATATAAAATAATCGAAACCATAAATAAAAATTGTAATCGTGCACTTGCACATTGGATCAAATGACTTTATGTACGAGTAATTCTAAAATTCACAACTGATAAATAAGAATATATATTTAAAATTTTTATTTAATGTTGTTACACGATAATTATGATTATTTTGACTTAGTTTTGAACTTACTTGACAACGAGTATTCATCGTCTTCTACACACACACACAGAGATATATAAATAGGTACGAGTATTGTTGTTGTTGTAGTTGGTACGAACACACAAGTGGGTGGTATTTTTTTTTTTTTTTTTGGGGATGGGAAAGTATATAGAAATATCATATGGTTTTTATATTACAAAGAACATAAATAGCCCCAAACGAAGTATATTTTTTTATACAATATATTTTTTTTTTTTGGGTAATAATAAAAAGTCAGAATAGTATGAAAGGAAATTGTTTTTGGATTTGATTAAATCAGAGAATTAATTTATCAATCTCAAAGGATTTTTCCTTTTTTTTTGGAATTTCGAAAACATATTTCTTTGTTTTTTTTTCTTTAATCAAATCTGATTTGGCGAGAAAGAAAATGTTTCTGTTTTATGAAGACTTGGAGTGTAGAGAACAGTGTAGGGTTGAGTTTACAGGACGACAACAAGTACAGTTTCTGCATTTCTTTATGAATGCAATAAACGATACAACAATGCAATTACAGTTTACTTTACTTATGTGGTTATGTGGATAGTTTATACAAAATACAATAGATTATGTTGAATATGTTTTGTTGGTATGTAAGTAAGACAAATTACACTGACTGAATATGCGTTTTTATAAAGAAAAAAAAAGTATATAGATATTTGATATGTATACATAGTATTGAAGTATGGATTACATACGAGAACAGAACTTTAGAATTTGGAAATTTGAATAATATTAATTGTGGAAACATTTCATTTTATTTTTTTTTTGTAATTTCCAGTTGAAACGTATTTGATTTGGTTTTTATTTTGTATCGACTTTTCTACACACACATACACACACAGGTTCTAAGGTAAAAGTTTGATTATGAAAAAGTACACAATTACTAGAACGAACGAGTAGAAACGATTATCGAGTGTTGAAATATTGATTTACATATAGGTTAATGTGTTTAACGGGTAGAGTGGAGGGGCGTGTCTTTGTCAGATTGTTTGTATGTGGGGGAGCACATGTAGATAGAGAAGAGTAGTAGGTGTGTATGTGAGACCTATTTGGCTGTACTCGGGAATGAATTTGACAGATTCATATTGATTGATTGAAAAGTTGATAGGAATTTTGAATTGTCTAAGTTGTAGCTGAACTAAAGCAATTGAAGTTAATTTTAGAGTTAGTTGGTGAAATAATTTTGTATAATTAATTTTATTTCTTCGATTTTGTTAGGCATTTTTTTTTTATTTCTGTTATAATTGAATTGTTGTTTTGTTTTTTATTTTTTTTTTTTTTTTAATTTTGCTGAGTATATAATTTTGTATGCTTTGAGGGGAGTACAGTTTATGTGGTTTTAGAGACAGAAAGTATACAGAGAGAAATAGAAATAGAGAGAGAAGGAGAGAGAGAGAGAGAGAGAGTAGAGTAGAGTAGAGAGAATTATACGTACTTGCACGCCCAACCATTTGTACGGCTCGGACGCCTTTCCGGAAGGTGGCCACTGTTTTTGTTTCATGAAAACAGAATTTTATAGGATTCGTGTGAATAGGTAAATGATGGTAAGGTAATGAAGGTATAATTCTTTATTTTTATTTTTTTCATTCTTTTAAATTTGAAATAAAAAATAAATCAAAAGAATAAAAACAAAAAAGATTTATAGAAATATATTAAAATTAATTTTCTTATATGGACAAAACTAAATATTCCAAAATTAATAATTATACATTTTGGTCTTAAAACTCTTCACACCGCACATACTGTTCTGGTCGATTTGTAATTATTAAAAATATTATTTTATATATATTTATAAAGTGTTAGTTAAATTCAATTGATGAATATAGGAAATGTTCGTCTATATATTTATAAATTAAGTTTCTGTATGTATTTACTAGTTTATGGCGCGCGAAATATATTAAATTAAATCAGAGTTTATATCGCAAAAACTAATTTCTAATTGAGATGCTATATTTATACTGAGATAGAGTGAATATATCCACAGACGAGATAGAGAGCATAATAATAATATTAATTGATTTTGAGCCCAACAAATCTTCCTATCCTTACACTAAAATAGATATGCTTTTCCGTTAGAGACTTTCTGCCTAAATTCTTCTTCATTGACATCGCTGGCGGGTAATGCGTAGGACTTTTTAAAATTTGGTAGGAAAGAAAAATAGGCAGGTTTGCGATTTCTTTGGCAGCTGGGCACATTTAACAAAGGGCGCTGTTTAAGTTGACGCAACGGCAATTAACGTAAATTTAGTTTCATATTTTAAATGAATATTAATTTTGGATATTGTTTAATTAAGTAATTAGATTAATTTATGTCGATATTTAATTTAAACAACCTGGTCGAATTTATTTTTCGGCTAGCCGAACTTTTCACACTCTCCAAAATATAAATGACGATGAACAATGACAGCGACCAGTCTGGCAACCCTTAAACGAACTGCAGCGAACAAAAAAGTTTCTTCGCTGAACTTGTTCTTTTTTGCGCTTTCTTGCCGCCTCAATGAGCACATTTCACTGGGGCTTTGGGGAATTTTTTATAATTACAATCAAATCAACCAATCTTATTTCTTTTCAATTTAGCGACCATTTTTTCTTCTTAATTTTTTTTTCTTGTAATACAGATAGTCAAATAATATGGATAGAAGGAGAAATGTTTTTGGAGAGTGTTTATGTATTTTACTTTGGATATTTTAAGTTAATTATTATTAGCAGCAACAGAAAATCTTTTTTTTTTTTAGCGTTTTACAGTATATTCAATATAGTTGATATGTATATGTATAACGAATAAATTAGCGCACAAAATCGTAGTTATTAGCATTTTTGTTTCTAGTATTTTCTCGGTTTTATTTTTAAGCGTACCCTCCATTGTATTCATCACTGAAGTGATGCCTTGGTTGACCATTCCCGTCTGCATCATAATCATGCCCACATCTGTAAGATCGTGACTGTTTTCATATACATTCATACAATATATCACAAAAACACAGACATACACACAGAATCAAACTTAAGCACTAATAACTACCAAGGAATAGATTATTTATTTTTATCTTTTTTTTGTTTTTTACATATAAAATGCGTTTTTTTTTATCATTTGCAGCTGCAAGTGGCGGAAAACTGGGCTTGCATCGGGGAGGTTTTCTCAGTTGAATAGTTTTTTTAATTTTCTGCATTTTTTTTTTTTTTTTTTTTTTTTTTTTTGAAGCCAATCGCAGCCAACACAAACTCGGTGAACTTACTAACTACTTGAGAACGTTGCAGCTAAAATATCTGATACAAATCACATTATCATATTGCATAGGTATTATATATATATATATATATGTATGTATATTTTGTATTTTATGTAAGAAGTTATATATATATATATATATGTATTGATATTTTTGGTACATTATGTAAGTTAGTTTAAGGCTACATATATAAGAACTAAATACATACACTTTGTTAATATTTATGGTTTTCAGTTAAGAAGAAGAATGCATAACGCGACTTATAAAGTAGTTTGGTCTTTAAAAGGTTCATAAATATAAAACACATAAATTGGCAGCTGACACGCTTTAAGGTTAATTTTAATATTATTAAGGTGTTTAAGTCATTAAAACCTGTGCTAAACATTATTTACACATCTCATTTTAAGGATATTTCGACTGCAACTACTCGGTTTTTTTAAACTCATATTTACATTTTTCTTTTCTTTCTTTAGAGTGGAATGAGTGCGACGCTGAGACAAGAAAATGGTTAAACAAGTATAGAAAACGACGCAGAAAATATTTGATATATATAGTATGGGATCAATATACAGGAATTAATGGGGCTATAGAAAAAAGGAGCTTGAATGAATTAAAAGGGTTTTTATTTTTGGCATAATTCTTACCATTATTCTTTTTTTTTTTTTTTTGTGGTGTATTAAAAATTTAAAAATAATTTTTGTGCTTATATACATGCACCTTGTTTTGAATTTTTCTTTTTTTTTTTTTGACATCCCAACATATAAGTAGATAGTATATAAGTACGTATAAAGGAAAGAAGAGCGATTCTTTATAAAATTCTTAAAAGAAGAGCAGAAGGAGTAGCGAGACAGACTTCAAAGGTGCAGTTCAGATTTTGCATCAATAAAGATATCGATCAAATTTATTATTATTATTTTTTTTTTTTTTTTGCAAAAACAAAACAAATTATTCAAAAAATTATAATAAAAAAAATAATGGGATACTTTTCGTTTCTCTCCAAAATATTTCGTTGAGTTTTCTATACAATTTTTAATTTGCCAATTCAGTTGATCGAAAAGCTAAATGTAAATAAAAATAATAAATAATAAAAAAATTAAGAAGAACTTTATCTCTTACTAAGTTTTTCAAAATTAAAAGCAACACAATTTTCAAACTAGGAAATACTATTCAAATAGGTGAGGAAGTAGTAGTCAAATTGGGCTGAACTAAAACAATTCTTGCTCTTATTAATTTAATATTAAAAAAAAAAAACAGGGTTGCATGTCGCACAAACATATTTACAAATTCAACGGTACTTTATTTTTTTTATTTTTTTAAGCCATTTGAAAGTTTTAGGTTTTTTAAAAAATTAGTTATGTAGTATAGGCAAATGCAATATAATTGGAAAATGGTAGCCGTTGTAGTAAGTAGATATAAATTGAAAATTGTTAAATTGTTAAATTGTTAAAATGGTGGATTACATAGGGTCGCATCTCAAAACAAACAGTGACCAAAATAGAACTGCACTTTTTTTTTTTTTTTTTGGGCGGGACAATTGTTCATTAATATTGATAAGGGTTGTGGTTGATTTGATTACATAAAAATCTTAATATATATATTTTTTTATATGCTCGGATAGGGGGGGAGTGATTTGGGTATAAAGAACACTTTCAAAATGCTATAACTTAAGTTGCAAATATTTTAGTTTATGTGTGACTAACAAATCAATATACTCGTCAGAAAATTTATTTTTTCCATTTTTTTTTTTTTTTTTTTTTTTGGAGAGAGAAAAAAACCAATTTAAAAAGTGCACTTGAAAGTGTTAACAGTGCTTGGGGCTACTGGGGGGGAAAAATATATGATAGATGGGCTGGTTGGGGTTTGGAATTAATGAATAAATTTATGGAATTGGTATATAAAAATGTTGGCATAAAATGGCCACTTGGAAAAGATAAATAAAAATCATAAACATTTATACAAAAGTTGGAAAAAACAATTTTTTTTTTCTTTGTAACTTAGGTGTGATTGTAGTAGTAGTTTTGTTGTACTTTGTAGGCTTGTTTTGTATTTTGTAATTTTTTTGGAAATTGTTTTTCATGATTTACCTAGATCATCAAATTTGTTCCTGGGCTGAACAGTCACTGTGGGGCAAAGTTATGAATATTTGTTTTGTATTATTTGATTTGATTGAATTTGCATTGATTTTATTTTATTCCATTTAGTTTCGGATTGCAAAATAATATTGTATGTCATCATATATGAAGAGAATTTGCAATCAAGTTATTTTATTATATTTTTTTTTGTTTTTATAAAAAATTATTGTTTCGATTTGTGTTTGTTTAGTTTTAAATTGAAGGGGGACCATACGCGCCAACACACATTTAAAGTAAAAAATAAAATATATGAGAGATATTTGGTTTTAAAGATATAAATTTGTACATTATCAAGTTATTAAATATTAGGTATATTATTGTAAAGAAAAAATCATTTTGAAGGCATTTTGAGTAAGTTAAATTAGTATCTAGCGCTGCTTAATGTATATTCGGCGGTTGTCGGAACCTAAGAGCTGCCTAAAATATCTTAAAGATAAATCGTAAATCTATATAGATAGGCTTTTTCTTAAAACGCTTCTCTTTTCATTAGGCTCAACATAATAAAATAATTAACAAATAAAATATATATTAAATTGAAAAGAAATAAGTGAAATCAAATACATATACATATACTTAATTAGGTAAGCAAATAAATTGGTAAAATATCTGAACTTACAGTTTTTGCATTTGCATTTCTTTATTAAAGTCTCGTCTTTAATATCCTCATGGCAGGCCTTGCAATAGAACCAGGCACTAAATATGCAAAACATTTATTATTTCTTTTTAAAGATCAAAAGATTTATATATTTACCGCTTAACCTCATCGGCACTTTGTGCTATAAAGAAACCCTGCGTATTTGCTTGTATCTTGGCGCCACGTGGATTTATAGATATCTTACTATCCGCACCTTCCTCAGCACCCTTGATCTCGATGGCAAGCAGCAGGAGTTTCAGTTTGGAAAAGCACAGCCTGTATGGAGTGGAAAATCCTGAATTAGAATTTGTCTTGTCATTTTAATTAAATATTTAAGCTATTTCATAGATATAGTTTAAAAATTTTAAGCCTAGTTTAGGAAGTAGTACAAAGCTTTGTGGTACTTTTTTACTACTTTTGAAAACTTCACATGCAATTGTGTGCGTTGAAAGTGTCGGCACAATATGTACAGAGTATGAAAACAGATCACACACACTGTAAAAACAAAAGTAGATGCAATCTAAAAACTAGAAAAAAAAAAAAATTAATAAAAAAAGATATATAGCATGCCAAGCAATTCGCTAAGAAAATATGGAATAGTATTCTGGATTATCAGAAAACGTTGTTACATACAAAAATTTGAATTCGACTAGAATGCAAAATTGTTGGAAAATGCACAAGAGACGCTTTAAGATTAAGAGTGCTCCAGTATATTCTGTGGTTCTTGACTCTGTTTTGGATGGTGGCTGGGTTCAGTGATTTAGTGGCTAGTTGTGTGTTGTTACAGACAGTTAAAGAGTTAACGGTATACGCACATGCCAAAGGGGCTGGGGTTAGGAATTAAGTGGTTTAACGGCTTGGATGGTACAGTTAAATATATCGTGCTGATCTTGACTTATATCAAGTCTAGTATCGGCTGTTTGAGAGTGTTGTTAATTGTTAATTGGTTTGAGTCTAGTTTGATAATGGTGAAAGCGATCGCGTGAGCCCGTTTCTAGCTCTCTCGATACGGAGTTCTCTTTACATTCCTTGCAAATATATATGATATGCTTGGTATGTTAAGTATATTGTGTTTTTGTTAGATAATAAAGGGGATGCAATACGATTGTCATTCCAAAAATAAAATTATCGAATATATGATCAAAAAGAATGTTGAATATAATACAAGTTAATTTATAATTCGATTCGACTTGAGTTGGTTGCGAGTAACTAGTTAGTAGGGTAGTACGAGTAGAAGTATTCAATTATGAGTTGGGGAGCAAAAAAGTATTTGTTTAAAGAGAGTTTAAATCAAACAAAATTGAATTCAGAATTGAGAAATTATACAAAAAGGAATTGTTTAAACAAACTTATTTTGTACAATGCAAAAGGTATAACTTTTTTTTTTACACAGCTTTTGTTTATATAACTTTTGATTATATATTTTTTTTGTTCGCTAATTTCTCTTATATTTTTTTTGTATTTTTTTTTTTTTTTTGTTTTTTTAATTTGGAGTCTTACTCGCTGGCTTGTGGAAATGTCATGCCGGTAAATGAAGGTGATAGGGTTTCGGTATACATCTCACACCCTGTACCTTGAAGATAATCATTTTGCCAGGCCTGTGTGTCTGGTGACTGAAAGTTAGAAAATGGTTTTGTTGTGGTTTGGATTTAGTAAGTTCTCTAAAGTAACTACAGTGGCAGTTTTGTTTGTTTGTTGGGTTGGTTGGTTGGTTGGTTGGATTGTCTGTTTTGTTTGTTTATTTATTGGTTTGTGGCGATATTAATTATTCACTGTGATGGCGGGTATGTTCGGGTAGTAGCTGATGTTGTAGATGTGGCCTTTTCGACTGGCTACTGGGTCACTAAATGGCAAGACTAAACAAATAGGGCAACACGGAGCACATGTTCAGTTTCGATTTGAGACGAAGTATGTGTGCTGCAATAGTTTGATTTGTGTTGGCAAATGGAATGGGTCAGGCTTTGCTTTAGCTTTGGCTAAAATGGTCAATTAAAAATGGCATTTTCTTTGTTCTTTTTTTTTTTGGTTTTAATTTTTTTGTTTTGTACACTTTTACGGCATATACAAATATTAAAGTTATATGCTTATACACATTATCTTATTGCTTTAGTTTTAGCGTCGGGCACTCCTTGGAAAGAGAGATTATCTTTTGAAATAAAACAACAACGATCATTGTGTGGAAAAAGTTCTTGTAGAGTCAACTAAATCTCAATTAAATTGTGTCAAACTTAATAGAATTTCAAGCAAACATAAATTAATCAAACTAAATTCAAATCAAATCAAA
Source organism: Scaptodrosophila latifasciaeformis (assembly GCA_037075145.1). Lineage (NCBI taxonomy): Eukaryota > Metazoa > Arthropoda > Insecta > Diptera > Drosophilidae > Scaptodrosophila > Scaptodrosophila latifasciaeformis. The sequence continues at coordinate 11,257,545 of JBAMCM010000100.1, read as the reverse complement.
ATTTACACGCGGCAAAAACTTGGGAATCTTTGAAATATCAAAATACTTAGCGCTTCTTAAGTTATTATATTATATTGTATATATTCAGTATTTATGTAAATGCATGTAGGTGTGTGTGTGTGTATGTGTGTGTGTGTGTGTATGTTTATGCCTGTTTCGAATATTTGCCTGAATAGTTCGTAAATTATAAAAGAAAAAATGAATTAACAAAACAAAATTGAATAGAATTGAGCAAAACAAATCATTTTTCATTTTTTCATATTTGCATACACTGAAGGCAGTTTGAACACTTAGAACATTAATTACACAAAGAATTAGCTTAAAACAACGACTATTTTCATTTGTTTGTTTTGTCACAGTGTATGAAAGAATGTCTCAATGTGTGTGTATGTGTGTTTGTGTGTTTAAAAAGAAATAATAATTTCACAATTGTTTTTGAAAAACAAAACAGCTCGACACACATTCAATTTTACAATTTGCAATATTTCATCAATAATTTTGACGTAAACATGCCAAAAGCTGTTTTATTTCCCTTCATTTTCTTTGTTCAAATCAAACAGACAAAATAAAGAAAAGAATTTTTATACAACAACAATCAGAACTGAGCAGAAAATAGTTTGAGTTCGTGTGGAAATGTTTAAACAATTAGCAGACTGTGTGTGTGTGTTTGTATGTTTGGTTTGGTTTTGTATTCTTTCAACGCTGCACGAATATTAAGTAGTAGAATAGTAGAATAGTACGATAGATACGATATCGATAATTGTAATTTTTATTTATTTATTTAATTTGTTTGTAGCATATTTATAGAAAAATTTGTTCGGCCTGCTGCTTAACTTACTCAGTAGCCTGAGCAAATGGGATTCCAATAAATGTGGGACTCAATGTTTCAGTGTACATTTCCATGCCAGTGCCGCGTAGATAATCATTTGTCCAAGACTGCATATCTGGTGACTATGGGGTTAAAGACATACATAATAATAGACATACATAGTTTTGATTCGATTTTGTTACGGCTTATCGTATGTGGTTTTGTTTAATTCACTTCATTCGATTGCCTTCTCTTGTATTTTTTCTTTAAAAAAATATTAAAATTCACTTCAAGTATTCTCGCTAATTGGAAAGCTAACTCGTTAAACAGTTCATCTGTAAAATGGGTCTGGTTAAAACTACCGAGTTGAATGTGGAGTTGTGTCTGGTATTTTTATGGCATGGTATCTGTAGGTAGTTTTGTGTACATAATTCTAACTTTATTACTTACGGTCTTAAAAGAGCGCATAGCAAATAAGTTCGCCATCATTGTGGAGAAACCCGGTGCCAGGCAGCTCTGCGCTATGAAACCCAGTTTTAATTCAGCCAGACAAATGACATCATCACCCTGTTTCCAGTCCCACGAAGGGATATTCAGCAAGTACGCCTTTGAAAAGAAAAACAAATTTTTAATTAAACAAACAAGCAATTCTAATTGCAAGAGTGGCAGGCCAGCTTGCATTTTAATAAATTTTACAACAGATGGCGCGCTTGAAATTGCGAAAACGGGGCTGCCACTCTGGCGCGCCAAATTTAAAGGTTTGCAATTTACATACCTTATTGTGGTACTGCATCAATTGAATAATAACGCGTATATCGTCACTGTAGTTCTTAATTGAGATAACTCTCATTATATTGGCAGCATCTTCTGCGTCGGGATCTTGGCAATATTTGTTAGCAAGCACCAGGCAGGCGTCGGCTTCGTGTACCTTTTTTTTGGCAAAGGCAATAAATAAAACAAAATTAATTATTATTAAAATATTTTCAATTTGTTATTATTTTTTTTTTTTTGTATGGTATGGTATGGTATATATGTTTTGAGATGTCTATATAAAGTGTATGATAGACACAACTATATAGATTTGTATTTGATGAGAGGTATAACTGTATGTGAGGTTATGTTTGATTTGTTATCGTTACAGTTTGTTCGTTAATTACTGAATGATCTGAATTTGTATATAGTTTTGTAAGTAGTAAGTGGTTGCACAAGTGTCACGTATGTTAAGTTTTATGTAGTACTTATTTGTTTTATTTTATGGACAATTGAGTAGTAGTATTATTATTATTATTATATTAGGTAATTTATTTTGCATTGAACGAAAGCAGTTTACACGCACATCGACTGCACAACTATTTAAAAATGTCACAAGTGAAGTTTTGTATTGGACATTGGTTATTGTCAAGGTATTTGTATGAAAGCTTACACAAATTGTACAAATACCATTAACAAATAATTGGTTGGATTTGATTTGGTTATTGGTTTTTTTTTTTTTTTTTTTTTGCTTTTCATGTGTATTTAGTTTGGCAACATTGGCGATAGGGAAACAGAAAGCAGTAGATTTGAGTACGTGGAAATTGGGTTTTGAGAGGGGGGTCTGGTGAGTGGTGGAGTGTTTTTTCGTGTTGTGGACTTGATAAAGATTTTTAGAATTTTTTATTTTTTTTTTAACAAATTATTATCAATATTTAGATTAAAAGCAAACGCTGAGTGCTTTAGAAAGATAGTGTCATATTCTTTTTGATGTGGAAGAAAATCATTAATCGATGCCATAAATAAAGGAAATCATAAGAATAGCAAAATCTGTCAATAGATCAATAAACTTTGTTGTTCTCCAAGATACTCGATAAAAATTACTGCCTTGGCAACAATAAGATGTATAAGCAAATCAATCAACAAAGGAAAATTAAAAATATTTATAAAGAATAAAAAGATAGACACTCAAGCAAGTCAAACTATAGAGAAAAGGCTTGGCATAACATGGAGCACAACATTCTACCATAACATTTTGTATATAAAACAAAATCTTTCATATTTTTTTTTTTTTTGTTTGAAGGAAAAGATGATCAAATTTTCTTGAGATTTAACCAATTACCAATTATATATATATATCTGATTTGCTTTAATACAAAACGCTAATTAGGTTGGCTTGTTAAAAAAAAAAAATTATGCATGATTATAAATATTTTATGTATTTACTTTAAGTCAAAGTAAAATATTATTACACTACATAGACATAAATAATTATATAGAGATATACATCGTGTACAATAATCAGATCTGTAAGGTTTTCTTTGTTTCTTTTTCTTCCGATTCTGTGTGAATCAATCTAATCCATCCCAAAAGGTATCACTAAAATTCTTTTGAAAGTCTGAACCCTTAAGGCATGAAATATATTTTTTAATAAATCCTGAATTTGTTTATTATCCTAATCTCAAAGGAATTCCAGATGATTCTTGGAACGTTAAAAAACTGAATTTCTGAACTCATTATCTGACACCAATTGATAATTTAATAAGCCTCCTTTATGTATTTTTTCTTTGCTCTTTATCATAATTAATTTGGATATATTCCCACTAAAAGAAACAATGAAAATCTCAGAATTTCTGGTGTTACCATTTTGTTCTGGCTTGGTTCTGTTGTTTGTTTACTAAGTGTTTTGAGATTCTTATTAATTATATACAATAAATACTTATTACTGGTACATAGATAAATTAAAAATTACATATGAGAGTTGATTTGATTTGAATGATTTTCTGTGTTTTGCTCACACAAAAGCCAAAAAACAATTTACAGAGTGACCGATTTTGAATATTTTCTCTTTTGTGTGAAAACAATTTGAGACTTATATTATCTGATATCGGTGATAATCACGCATAGAATAACATGGAAGCCAACTCAAAAAGACGCGCCAATGCATAACGAGCACATTAAAAAATGAATTAACATTAATTACGTATGCATAAACATTAAGATGATTATTGAATATTTACAGATACGAATATACATATATTACGATACATACGATACATATATATGTTATATATCTGATAGATATTTTGCTTTTGTTTTTAAATTTTTTTTTAGATACATATGAGCGTTTATTATTGGAGTTACAGTTAGACGAGTAAATTATATGTAAAAAGTACAGTAACGGTACATTTCGCTTAGTTACTTTTTGTTTTTTGAAAATGATAGAAAAAAAAAAGAAAATACAACGGATTCAATTGGCTCGAAATTGAGCAAGTTGACAGATAGAAAGAAACACTCGAAATGATAGTCAAAACGAAGATACAAAATGAAGCGACAAAACAAACAGTCAAACAAACAAACATACAAAGAAAAACATAGATAAACATATAAAATTATAAATTGTTTTACCTTAACCCTTTGCAGATCAATCGGATTCATAATGGTTCCTTGGAAGAATTCCACGGTGGTAAAATGACGTTTGAACAAACCCTCAAGTTCCAAATCGGGTGGTTTACTTTAAATTTTTGAATATTTTTTTTTCGAGTTGTTGTTTTTTTTTTTTTTTTTTTGATTTTATCGGAAAAATAATACAAAGTTTGTTTTAGAGTTGTATTTGGTGTTGTTTTTGTTGTTCCAATGTACACAATTTTATGTGGGTTTGTTTTATAAATTTTTTAAATTCATTCAAATTTAAGTGTGATAGAACACAAACAACAAACATTACGCAAATTGTGCGAGTGATTATAGCAAATATGAAAATGAAAATAGAAAATACTCTTAATACATATTGCAGAGATCGTCGTTTCACTTAAGAAAAAAAAATATATATATTTAAAAAAATAATATAAATCAAAAGTAAATTAAGAAATGTGCAAAAAGCAAGTGCAGCGAAGTGTTTAATGTAACTTAAATATATTGTTTATGAAATATAAATATATATATAAAATAATCTAAGCTATTATATCTGAAAGCTCGAGAGACTTTAAAATTAATCCAATTTATTTGAATTTTTCAAAGTTTTCTATTTTGTTCTGAAAATGAAATAAATTAAGCTTAAACTTTGACTTAGGTTTAAGAGCTAAGCTAGTTATATTTTCTATGGGAATTATTTACAAAAAAATACATATCAAATGGAAGCCATAACTTCTTAGACTCTTCGGGTATACTGTCCTCTAATAAGGTCTAAAAATTTCTCGAAAAGATTCTATATTACAAAAGATTTTCTCAAGAGAGAACCAACTGGAAAAATAAAATTCTTTTAAAAGATAACTTAACTTAATAATATAGTTCTATATATTAGATAAAAAGAAGACATTTAATCTTGTTAGATATTTCAAAAAAACAAAAAAAGATAATAATAAATCAGCTAATAAGGACATTCCATAAAAGCGGGTTATATATTTTTACTTGAAGCCAAAAGTGTACGAAAAAAAGTTGTTTTTTTTTTTGTAATTTTTTTTAGAGAAAAAAGTGAAATGAATATTAAGATATATCTTCTTGGTTAAAACTAAAACTTCTACAATTGTTCAAAATTGTCTTAGGTAAATTTCAATAAAAAATTGTTTACTTCCAAACTTGTTCAGTAGCAAATTCCATACCACACAAAATAAACTCAAATCAAAAAGAATTAAAGCATTTTAAATTGCAAAAATCATAGTATATATCATATAAAAGATATAAAAAGAGTTAAAAGTGAGAGCGAGCATAGAGAGAATAGAGGGTGTTTTCTTTTTTTATATTTAATTTTCTGTTTTATAGGCTGCTGTGTGCTGGCAACATCCCAACGAGTTTTGCGGGCTAAAGGGTCATAGAGATTTGCAAACACGAATAAAACAGTTTTGGTTTTGGTTTTTGTTGGAAAGTTTTTATGTTTTTTTTTTTTTTGTATTTTCTGAATTTCGAAACCACTAAAAGTTGACAATGCTGTGGTTATGTGTTTCCAGCACAAATATGGGTTTATCTTTTGATTGAATGTGAGCTCGATAAGTTCACCACTATAAACACATCATTCGATGATATTTGTGAATGTGTAACTGACTTCTCCACCCTTTTTTGAGACTGTGATTAAACGCTTTTCCGGTGTCTTTATGTAAGTATATATGTTCTTGTATCTGTGGGTGTCGGTGTGCTTTATGTGTTTCTGTGTGTATGTGTGTGTGTGTGAGTTTATAGTTTTTGGCGCCTTGGTGTGTATTTGTGTACCTTGACTCGTTCCAGATCGACTGCATTCATCATAGTGCCCTGAAAAAACGCCACTGTCGTATAGTGACGCTTCAGTAGTCCCTCTAGCTCCAGGTCAGGCTCTTTGCTAATTGTTTTAATTGTTGTTTTTTTTTTTCATTACGATACGATATCGTACATTACGTTATTTAGTTAAATTATATATTTTGATTTAATATTTAATAATTTGTGTTAGAAATTAAAATTTAAAAAATCAATACAAAAAAAAAGAACAATAATATGTTGAAAATGAAAAACCCAACTAATGACTAAATACTTAAATTAGTGCCTTGGTCTAATTTAATTGTAGACTTAACTGATTGATTTTCTATATATTTTCTATATAGAGTGCAAGCAAATAATTGTCAAATTCAGTATTACTGTTGGCAATTATTTGCTCAGAGTATTTACTGATTTACTTAAATACTGCACTAAGACTGATTTATTTTTAAGTTGCTCATTTGAAACCAAAATTATAATAAATTAAACAAATTATAATAATAATAGAAAATAATAAAATAAACAATAAATTTTGTTTATTTCAAAATACATTGAACAAATGATAAATTCAAAAGAAACAACGGCACATCTATTGATAAACAACATTAGTTGTGATACAATATACGATAATTTAATGGAATCAAAAAAGATATTGATTAACTTACCGATGTAAAAAGACTACTTCGACATCGACATCTTCTCGATCTTCATGCAGAAAGTCCTTGAGAAAATGCGACACGGACTCGTATGTTATATGCCCGCATACCACAATATGTCTAGATTGGGACAAGAGATGTGTGTATGTGTGTGTGTGTAACGGGAAAAATATATTAGTAAATTGTTTATAGATATTTTTATAGTTCGGCTATGCCAACAGCTTACAACTAAATGCAAAAGCGCTGTACATGTGTGTATGTGTGTGTGTGTAAGTATGTTACTGTAATGTGTTGGATGCATAAGTATCTTGCCTAGTATTGTGTGAGATACAAATGTATCTTTGTGTTATGATGAGCAGGTGAGACTGTTGGGAAAAAATTATCCTCCATTTTTTTAATCAAAACGAATTAATTTTTTCCCGCAGCTTTGATTATTTCATAATTATTTTAATTATTTTAATCCACTACCAAATTTGGTTAGATTCTGTGCGTTTGAATGGATGAGTGTGTTTTTTTTTGGTATGTAAAAATGTCTGTGTGCTTTTATATATTTTATATCTGTATATTGTGTGTGTTCTTTATAGTATATATTTTGTATATATTATTTGTATTTCATTTATAAGCATATCTGTTTATTGTTATCATTTTGTTTTATTTATTATGGCTTGTTTTCAATTTATTTCATATATATATATTTTTTTGTTGTTCTTTTTATTGTATGTTATTCGAAGTAAAGTAAAAGTTTCATAATAATTAAAATTACGTTGTATTTCATTTGAAATTAGAATTTAAAAAAAAAAAAACATTTATATATTTATATTTTTATATATAAGAAAAAAATAAGTGAACATAAAAATTAAACAAATCAGAATTTTACTGACTGCAAATATGCATGAATTTAGTCTGCTACCCCAGTAGTTTGTTCAAAAACTTTTAAACAAAAAAATATTAATAAAAAAAAAATTATACAAATTCAAAAATTAATAAGAGCTCAAATTGACAATAGCAGGGTAACTTCTGGTCGCAACAGATTTGACTTAGACCCAGCCATTGCCAAAAAAAAAAAAAACAAAAAGAAATAAAAATTCAAAAAATTATTATTAGATAAACTTTTGTACAGAGAAAATGTTAGCTACGCACACCGTTGTACTTCAACTTTAACTTACATGCAACAAGCTTTTTAAAAAGAATTCAACTGGCGTGTAAGTCAAGTCATATCGTATGGATTTTTTTAGTACAGACTAGAATATCTACACCATCATTCAAAAAGAAGAAGAGAGGGAAAAAAACAAAATGGACTTTTTTTTCATACTACATAAAAGAGAAATGAAATTAATCTATCATTCAAGCATGCTTATCAGGCAATCAGGCAGACCGGGCAGGCATACAAGTTCCTACTTAATGTGAGAGGGTGAGGGTGCTCTAATTATATTACAACATGCATACGGAGGTAGTAGTTTCATACAAACCATGCCAGCGCAAGAGTGTGAGTGAATCAATTAACTCTTAATATAATTCATTATAATTTTCATTATCTTTTGTTATTATGTTTATAGAATCTTCACGATAAATTAGTTGCAGCAAAATGGACCGCCAATTCGATTTGCTATGGAATCGAAATTATTATAATTTTCTTTTTTTTTTTTATTCTTACTACAACCAATTTAATGTATTTCTTATAAACATTGTGCTAAAATCATCCAATGTTTTTTTTTTTTATTTATTTACATATTTTTGATTTTATCTACTTGAAGAAAGGTGTTGTAGTTGTTTTTTTGTTTATTTGTGCACTGCTATGAGAACTTAATAAATATTCTTTGGTTTTATTTATTTATTTTTTTGCTACTGTGGGGCAAAAATGTGTTTGAGAAAATTTGCATTTAACGATCAAACAAACAAACGAACGAACGAGCATTTTGAACTAAAATTGCTTCAGTTCTTGCTTCTTCTATTAAGTGCTGAGAGTTTTTATCTAAAGAGTATACAAAATTATTTTTAATTTTTTTTTTTAAATGGTAAATTCTCAAAACTGAAATAATGTGTTATAAATCCAGTGAAACTTGATAGTTAATAAATTAAATGCCTGGCCACGCATTTGTTTTCATTTATTCATTTTTTAATTGGGTATCCACAAATTTATTACAAAATTATTCAACATGTTCAACACATGATTTGAAACAGAAATAGACAAAAAAAAAATAGAGTTTTGTTTTGATGTATTCAATATATATATTTTTTTTCGGAAATGCACTGAAGATAGGAGCATATCAAGATGTTTATGGAAAAAAGAGTGAGTAAAATAAAAACTAGATGTGTGGATAGGACAACCAAAGAGAGAAGAGCAAAGAAATCATGAATGGTAACTGGGAATGAATGAGGGATTTCTGGACTTGGTCTTTGGTTTAGGGTAGACGGTTTTAAATTATGTTATAGAAACTATTTACGTAACACTTGGGCCCTGCCCTATGGCGGCGGCTGCGAGGAAGGCACCCACCTAAATATCTTAGCTGCCTAATCGAAAAGTGTTAGTTCCGAACTGAATACAAAAAAAAAAAAAAAAAAAAAAAATACTTAATGTGTTTATACTGGAGAGATTAAAATATATTTTTGGTACGAATATATATAGGTAAATATTAATCAAGTTAAATCGATTCATTTCAGTTTCAATTTTCTTGAGCATCCACACATGACACTATTTACGATATTTGAATATTATAATTATTTGATAGCAGAGAGACAGAGTTTTGAGATGGTTTGGTTATCAACCGATTGGTAGTACAAGAAGTCACAATATCTAGAGTTGAGAATATGGTAGTATTTATATATTATGTATGTATGCATAAGGGTGTTTATGTTGTATATCGAGCCGTTGTTATTTTATTTCATTTATATACGCAATTCTGTTTTTTTTTTCTATATTTTATGAATTTTTTTTTTGCTTTTCTTGTTTTGTTTGAACAGAAAAAGGGCGAATTTTTTGTTGAGAACTTAAATAAAAAACAAGAAATAGAAGAAATAGAAGAATTGAAATATCCATAAAAGAAAATGAAGAACTGCAAAGAGGTCAATAAAGTAGGTATGTTTGTGTAGAGTAGAGTAGAGTAGAGTATTTAGCGGAAGAGTTATAAACAGTACAAATGTTTCAAGAACTACGACATAGATAGTAGTTTTTACTGAATAGTTTTCCAAGAGGAAGATAAAGTTAAAGTTATATGATTTTGTATAATATGTAAAAATTTGATTTTAATTCTTTTTTTTATATTGATTAACTGTTATACACACACACACACACATGTATTACATACACAAAAAGCAAATTCAAAAGATTTTATAAAAATTAAAATCATTTAATTTTTACAAAGTTTTCCAAGATCTTTTGAAATTATTTTTTTTTTTTACAATTTAAAAATATATATAATATTTTTTTTAAGTATTTTTGTGCATGTGTGTGTATGTATAAATTTAATTTTATTTTACAGCTCTAACAAGTAAGTACAAAATTTAATTGTTTTTATTTTTCAATTATAAATTTGTATTTGTATTCTGTATTTTTTTTTTTTTTATTCGATTTGCATAATATGTAATATATTTTATATATATGGAAATATAATTATTTGATTTATTTATATACTGATTACGACTTCGATATCAAGGACTATATGTATAGACATTTACAATTACCATATTTAATAACACAATAATAAACACCAATCACTGGTTCTCCAAGGGCTAATACGATGCAGAATGGGTAGATGGCATACAAAAAAAAAAAAGTATTCAAATCAAAAGACTCGAAATAAATCTCTCAAAAATCGTCTTGAAAATCATTGCCAATTGCTGCCTTAGAAGTGCCTGATTTTTTCATTGCCCTACATTAGTTTTATTTCCACAAAATCCAATATGTTTATATATATAATCAAATTAAGTACGCCTAAGAGAAGCGTAAAAAAATAAATAATAATAAGTCAAAAAGATAAGCGTGCAATATGAGCGCTGAGGAGCCCACAACTCAAAAATCTAAGGAAAATTTTGAATAGTTTTTGGTTTTGATTTCTTAAGATGTCAAATAGGAGAGAAGAAATTTTGGGTTTTAATAATTTGGCGTTCAAGTAGAATGTATGAAAGTTACAACAATATAGTTAAGAGTAGAGTTAAGAGTACGCACATCATACACAATACTCAAAACATTTTTAAGTAAGAAACAATTTTGATACAGCTCTCAATAGATTTCAAAATGCCAATTAAACTAAAATCAAACACAAAAAAAATAAAGAAAGAAAGAAAATATATTTTTGTATTATTTAGAAAATCAACCAAACATTCGATTATGGGGTGGGCATTGAAACTAAAACCAAACTAAATCGTTTTTTAAATAAATTGAAACTGCTTGAAATGGCAGAGATGGCAACTTGTTTTGTTGCGAAAAAAACACTAAATTTATTTATTAATTATTTTTTTTTTACGCACAACTACTTACGAAGGCGACATTTTTTTTATATAAATAATTAAATTAAAATATTAAAAATAATTTCTTCTTAAATTTAATTTATATATTGTTTTTTTAATAAAAGTAAACAAATGACTGTGAAACTAAAATAAAAATTATATAAATAATTTTTCTTTTTTTTTTGTTTTGATAATTTTTGCTTTTGTAATTGGTTTAATAAATATGTAAGGATATTTGTATTTTGTTTTTTTTTTAATATTTGTGGACTCTTCTGTATGGTTGTGTAATTGTTTGTTTGTTGGAATGATTTGACTGTTTCGGTTTTTGACCGACTTTTGGATGAGTGAGGCAATTTTCTTTATTGAATTGCTTGAAATGCGATTGTGAATGTCGCTTTTACTTTTTGTATTGAAGAAGAACAAGTGTCGTCTGCTCGGGTATTGATTGATTGATTAATTGTGATTGATCAATTTGATTTGGAGTGGTTTTTACTCGAGAGTGAAGCGCAAGTAGTTTTTCATGTTAGTCTGGTTTGGTATGAATGAAGAAGGTGGTCTTATGATAGTCTCAAAGTAACCAAAATAAAATTTCAGAATTGGATTGCCGAAATAATTCGTATGAGTGAGAGGCAAAGTAAAAATAACGAATTTCTTTTTTTCTTTTCGCTTTACAGAAATTTCATTTTGATTTGGTGTTTATTTGTGTCGGCCACAAAGTTAGCGTATTTAATATATATATATATATATATATATATATATATATATATATATATATATATATATATATATATATATATATATATATTTTTTTTTTTTTTTTTTTTTTTTTTTTTTGTTTTAGCTAGTTGGTGATTGATTTTTATTTATTAAATATTCGTTTTGTTAACATAAGTATTGTGTTTTTTTGGTTAGTTTTATTTGTAGTAGTAGTAGGAGTTGTAGTAGTATTTTTTTTATATATATATTATTATTTTTTTTGTTAATCGTTTTTCGATTAATTTGTTGTTTGTTTTTTTGTAAGAATTGTAAGAATTGATTTTGTCTCACCTTCGCCCTTTTTCATTTTTTAATGTGCCCCCATATTTGGCTCTTGTTCCAATCAAGTCTATAATCTCAGGTATACAACTTGCAAAAATCGCCTGTTTACAGTATGAAAAAATTGGATGATAGTGAAGTATTTTCTTTTTGTTTTTTTGAGGAATAAAAATTTTAAAAAGCATAAACAACAATTTTGATATGCACAAATCAAAGGAATCGTAGAATTGTGGAGAGTGGAACGCATAGGGGGGAAACAGAGACACACAGAAAACAGAGAATATCGGAAAAGATTAATTCAAAAAAGAAAAGTAAACCTCCTGAATCTGACGATATCGCTTGAAAGATTCTTTCCTTTATGTTTGTTGTTGTTGTTACCGAAGAATTTGCTGGACCACCGAGCGCCTCAAGTTGTTATTTTTGTGAATTTGTTCTAGTACTGTTTCAGGGTCTTAAAACTTATTTAAAAAAAAAAAAATCAAAGCAATATTGTTTAGAAAATAATTATGAATCAATATGACAACGAAAAAAGGAAATAATAAAATAAACCGAAAACTTTTTTTTTCATTTTCTTATTTATAAAACTGCTTGACAGTTTCTCAGCTAATTTGTTGCTCTAGTTTTTTTCTTTTTTTCAATAAAGTGTTCATAAATATAATTGTATTTATATATATAAATTGTTGATTTTTTTATAGGCTTTTCGATTTCTTGGGGGTAAGTGTTGGATTAATAAATCAGTTTTTATACACAATTACAAAATATTTGAATACATATGATATAATTTAATGCCTGAATGGCCAATAGAAAGTGAAAACAAATACACACACACAGGCACACACACACACATACACACAGCTCAGAATTGTGACAAGCTATAACTAGTAATAGAAAGCATTCCGAGAGATCTTGAAATACTTTGAATCCAAACTGTATAGAATGCCACAAGTCTGGAACACACATCAACTTAACTTGAGTTATTCTCTTGGTTTTGCTTGAAAATCGTACTTGGTCCTACTTTTAACTACTTGATAACTTTGATTTAACCAGTTTAGCTACGATTTTATGGATATGTGTGTGTCTTTTGAGTGTGACAGAGTTACTTTCATCCTTGTCTAGCAAATACTTTACATATTGTAGAATGTGTGAACTCCGATTCTTTGTGTGTGTGTGTGTGAGAGGGGTTCAAATATTTTCTAATTTTCTTGGAGAGGGTTGGGAAAGAGTTACAAGTAATGTTGACATGATGCTGATACTGATACTGATACTGAATATTGATAGGGGGATTACATAATATATGTTTGTATGTAAGTAAGTATATATATAGTTTCATTTTTTGTAATAAAAACTCGAACTTTTTTTACTGTTACACATCTAAAACCAAATAAATAATTCTGACTAAAAATTTGATCAATTTCATTTTGGTATTCGTTACAAATTTTGTTTATCAATTTTTTTTGCTGCTCTATAGTGAACAGTACAGTAGATAAAAATCATTTCATTATGCGTGGCTGCGGCATACAAAAGTGGGTGCAAGCAAATTAACGACTTTAGTTTAATTTTAGATATAATAAAACAAATATAGAGTTTTGAGTGTATGTGTGTGTTTTGATATATTTTTATTTCAAATATAGTATATAATATATATTTTTTTTGTTAATTACAAAAGAAAATAAATATTTAACGCAACTACTGCCTTTGGTATGTAAAAGGTATTTTAATTAAATTGTAAATTTAATTGGTTGGTAGATGTAGAGAACTCGTTAAAAAATTGTGAAAACTTTGGTTCTTGTTGATAGAATAAAAATAATCAATACAGTTTAACTCATAAGAAAGTAGCAACTTGGTGTGTGTTCAACAAACAATTTAATAAAATGCATTTCTTTGGTTTAGTAGTTAGTTTAGATAAGATAAAAACCAATAACACAAAAACTAAAACGAACCAACAAAAAAGCCATTTTTAGCGCTAGTTTAGAGCATTTCTTTTATATTCACAAAAAAAAAAAAAACAATCATAATAAATAATCAAAAATAGAAGAAGAAGAAAAAAGAGGCGGAGAGTGACGCTTTTGAAGTTGCATAAAAAAAAAAACAAACAATTTTTTACTCATTTGTTTTTCTCGACTAAAACGAAAAAAAAATTCAAGAATGCATTGAAAAAAAAACGAACTGAATTAAAAAATTTGTTTTCTTATATTCAAAATTGATTTATCACACTTGCTGTTTCCAAAATGTTTTCAAAATATTAAGCACGCCTTTTTTATTTATTATTATTTATTCGCTTTGCCTTTTATGTTTCACAAAATCTGCGGTTGAATTACTAAAAATTTATCACCGCAAAACCCATAATTCAAATACTTCTGTAAACTTTAGTTTTCTTTTTTTTTTTATTTATCGAAAACAACAAAATAAAAGTGTTGTTTCTTGTGTGAGTGTTGTTGCCTCTGTAACTGTAGAAACTTTTAGGTTTAAGCATGCATTTATACAAATTGAAAAAACCGAAAAGATTTCGAACGCTCTTGACTTTAGCTATTTATTTATAAATAAAAAAAAGGTAATATAACAAAATTAGTTTGTCTGTTAGAAGCAAGCTTAGTTCGAAAGGAAATATTATGAAGTTGCGGTGTTGCCAGACTGTTGACAAAGCACTGCGAGCTGTGCCCGTATTTTCCTTTAGGTGAGGCTGAAGATGCAGAGCAAAACAAAGGGTTAACAATAATTACGATTAAATAATAAAATCAACAAAAACTCAAACCGCAGATGACAGTGACAGCTTGCACACACACGCACACACACAATTGAGCGGAGTGCAAAAAAGGCACATTGCAGAGGAACGGAACCTGAGCGGGTGTTCGCGAACGTGAACAATGGATTCGTTCTTAAAAATTAAGTTCAGTTCAAAAATAAATAATAAGAATAAAAAGTGTTTGTATTAAAATTCACACATTTATACGAATATCTGAATGATTGATTGATTGATTGTGTTGTATTGTGTTTTTGGTTTGTCTTTATCTCACTCTCTCTCTCCATCCTGTCTTTTTACTTTGTAAGCTATGTAGAAAGCACACACATATTTATATATATATAAATATATAGAGAAAAAAAAGGATACAAGTATAAGCCAAATTGTATGCAAAATGTTAAAAGAGTAGAATGTGGAATGCAAGTAAACAACAACATTTACAGAAGGATTTGACAAATAGATTACAGAGCTGATTAGCTTTAGCTTATGTTTCGATAAAAAAAAAATTATTAGTTTTTTAGTACTTTCATTTGGTATTTCAAATATTTAGCAACAAATTTTCTTTGTTTGTTTGTTTGCATGTGTGTGTGTGTGTGATTTTGATTTGAACGCAAAACTTTGTGTGTGTGTTTCGATTGGATTTGATTTGATTTGTTTGACTAAATACAGACACATGCCGCCAAGAAACCAATGCCTTTTGTTTAATTTTGATGTTAATATTATTTTTGCACTTGTTTTTTTTTTTGTTTTTTATTTACTTAATGAATAATAATAGAAAACGAGCGTTTTTGAAAAATGTTGGAAACCGCTGGCAACTGTTTAGTTTTTATCATTTCTGATTTGCTGGTTCAATAAAAAAAAAAAAAGTTTTCGTCTTCTTTTTTTATGCAATTTCAAGTGACGTCGTTTCGAAATTAAAAACAAAAATAATATAAAAAAAAAGAATTCAAAAATAACTTAAATCATTTATGAAAGTACTAACAAAATGTTTCATATTTTTCTGAAGATTTTAGTACGAAATGTGAGAAAAATATGTTTTTCATCGCTGCGGTATTTTCTTTGTTTTTTTTTTTTCTTTCTTTTTAATTAATTATATTCTTTTATAATTATTCATGTTTTATGTGTTGTATATAGATTTTTTTATTATTATTATTATTTTTTTTTGCTTGTAGTAGTATTTGAATATTTTTGAATTAGCGGTACAGCCAGCAACGTGTTCGTGTACCTTTTTCTAGGATCCTTGCTATATGTTCCACCATATTTGCTTCTTTGGGCAGCCAGTTCAGTGATTTCTGGAATCCAACTAGCGAACACAGCCTAAATTCAACAACACACATACAACAATTAAGAAGAGACACGTGCCAATGCATTTTGCATGATTTTTGTTTGTTTTTTTTTTATATTGGAAAAAAATAGACCTTAACATTTGTTTTGGTTGTGTGACTCAAAGGAATAAAAATGATAAAAATGTCAAAAAAAAGAAAAAAAAAAAATACAAAAACGTTGGGTTAGAAATAAACAAAAAAAAAAAAAAATGGTATTTATACTATTTATATGACAACGACGTTGACGTTGACGCAGACGTTGAGGTTGTTGTTAACGCTGACGCAGACGATGGAGCAGATCACATCGTGAATAGTGCATGGGGTGTATATACCGACCCACCCACCCACCAACCCACACATCACCTCTCACATAGCGCACCCAGTCAAACACAAAACATACACTCACTCACGCACGCACGCACTCACGCACACAGATAGGAATTTATATTTACATTTCAGATTCAGTTGAATACTCTAGCGCACTTTGTCTGATTCGAACATTCACACTTTCAAAATTTTTAAGGTTTTGTTTTTTGTTTTTTTTTTTCTAAATTGTACATTACTATACAGAGATTTGCAATTTAGTTTCCAAAAGTTTTAAATGATTACCGTAGCTATGTATTTACTTAACTTTTATACAACTAATCATTTACAGTTTTGTTTCTTTTTACAATTTTTACCAAAAGTGCTGCCTAGGCTTACGCAGAAGGACCTTTCAATGATCTGTTTTACGAGTACTCATTTATTTTTCTGGAGGGAGGTAATAGTGTTTGTTAACTTGTACAAGAAAACTTTAAGTGACATGATAAGTACAAAAAATAAATTTTGAAAAAAAAGTGGTGGCGTTTTATTTTTTTTTTTTACTGGTGCATTGATTGTTAATTATGCTTTAGATACTTGATGGATTGACTGAGGATTTTTATTTCAAAAAATTCCGGCCCACTTATATCAAACGAAAAATAAATTTACTCTTTTAGTAAAAAAAAAAGAATTAAATGAATTTGATATATTTTATTTTTAATTACTAAAAAGTGGGTTTTGGATCATAAAAATATTCTTTTTTTTTTTTTTGTTTTGGAAATTGTCAATGCGTGACCGATATATTTATTTATTTATTGGTTTTTGTGTGATAACAACAATGCGCCTAAATATTTTATTTTATGCTCAATAAAAAAAAAATAGAGTTAATAACGAACCTTTTAACTATTTTGCAAAATTGCATTAAAACGCATATTAAAAATCTTGTGTGTGTGTTAATACGGAAAAATCGTTAAACGTTTAAAGCATGGCAAAGAATAAAATTTACAAAATCAAATGAAACGTGTACGAATTATTCAACAAACTTGATTCAAATGTAATTATATTTTGTATATATGTTTTTAATATAAAAAAAAAAATTATATATATTATGCACGCCTACAGAGACTGTCAACGGAACGAGGTAAAACAAAAAAAAAAATATTAAAAATAAATTCCAACAAAAAACAAAAAAAAAAAAAAAAATAGAGGAAAAAAGAATCTCAAAATGTACTAATGATATTTTTGTTTGGTCTATATACATATATATAAATATATATATTTATATATGCATATATATTTAGTCTGCTGCTGAAAAATGTGGCACACGTTTTGAAAAAAAAAAAACATCAATTCAAATTAATTATCGAATCAAACAAAAAAAAAACTAAATTCCTTGTTATGAATCGAAACAAAAAAAAAAAGAAAAAATTTAACAATAAAAAAAAATGAATCAAAAATTAAATGGTTTGATACAAATTGAAGAATAACATAAATAATTTTTTTTTTTTTTGTTTTTGTTATTTGTTATTATGATTTATTAAACTGCTCTAGAGCAATCACTAAATCGAATGTCATGTCTGTTGTAATTAAAAAAAAATAATAAATAAATAAACTAATATTTATTGGAATATCTGTAGAGACTCAAATCGGTTAACTACAGCAAATGTGGACTGTTGGTCTTTTGGGATATGATAATAAAAATCTTATGCGATTTTCAAAAATACAAGTCATTTTACTTTTGAAATGAGTCAACAAATTAATGGGTAACAGACTAAGGATTATGTCAATAGCTAATTAAAAAAATATATAAATAAATTAATGATATTGACTAAATCAATGAATGTTCTTCTTGATTATTAAGTGGGTAGAGTGAGTGTTTTATTTTGGTTTTGGTAAGAAAAACACACAGAGAAATTCGTTTACGAAAATGCCTTTTTGTTAGAAACTCAAACCCAGAAAGGAAGAAGTAGGTGAATTGAAAAGAATTTAGATTGAAAAACCTTTCGGTTTCAATAAATTTTTCGAGTTTCTTTGTCTTCGGATTTGTTGTAGTTAATTTCGACTTTTACTTTATTGTTGATGGTTTTATTATTTGTTTATATATATTTTTTTTATTTAAAATTGATTTATTTTGTACTCGCAGTAAGGTGTTTTGCTTAATTTATAAAATAATATGGTTGTTTTTGTTTTTGTTTAGATTTTATTGAATAGTCTACCTCTTTCCATGTTCTCTTTTAAGTTCACCGCCATATTTATTGCCACTACCAACAAGTTCAATTATCTCCGGTATACTGCTGGCAAACATTGCCTAAAATATTTTATATATATATATTTAAATTATATGTAAATATATATCAAGTAATTTAAAAATGTTTTTTTTTTTGGTATTTAATAGTTAAATGGGGTTTTCTTTTTTAGCTCTGTCTTAGCGTTTTGAGAATTACGTTCCGATTCGATTCGAGTTTCTTGAGGGGGTTTCAAACGAAGCAGCCAGGCTGCGGGCCAAGACAATCACACCAGCTACTACTTTGGATTGTTAACATTTATGGTAAAACCTTCAAAAAAGCATTTCGGGTATATAGATATGCGGCAGCCAGCATTATAGCATGCAAACAAAAATTATATATATGTATTAACATTGAGTATATATTTATTTTTTTTTTTCAAGCTAAATAAATTTTCTGAAACAAGATCCATTATATGATTTTTTTTGGGGGGAGATACACACACCTAAGCTTATAGAGTATTAATTATATAATAATTTTCTTAAATCAGGCTCGGGCCTGTTCCTGCTGTGTGTCTGTCTGATGTTTTCGATTTTCTTGGGCTTTTTTGTAATCCTTTGAAATGTTTGTTATGTTTTTGTATCTGTGTAGAGGTTTGTCGATACTTTTACTAGGATTTTTTTCGACTTGTTTACAAAACCAAAGGCAAAATTTTTGAAAAACTTTGAAAATGAAAATTGTTTTTTCGTGGTTATGTTTTTTGTTAATAGAAAATAGACAAGTTGCATGCACACAATTGGCTCTCAAAAAAAAAAAACACAAAAAAAAAACTAGATAAATCAAGAGAAGAAATATTTGAAAAATGATTGTGTGGTTTGTAAGATGAAAATTTATTCTACCAGCTGCCGGGCTCGTGTTAAAGATCTTTGAATGTGGAAATTGTGTGATTGTTTTTGTATTCGTATTCAAAAATAATCAAGTTTTTTTCAACACGCTTGAATCGCAGCAAAATGGCAAAAGCTTAAGTGAGTTTAATCATAATTTGAACAAAACTTTTGATGAAATTTTCAATCAAAAGGAAAATATAAAAGATAACGGAAAACTAATTAGTTTTTTTTTTTTTTTTGGTTGTATTTTTACTGAATTTTAACGAAAATTGATAAACGTTCATAATCAAATAGTTTAAGGTGCAGCGTTTTATATGCAGCTTTATTTTATTTTTTTTTTTTTTTTGTAACCACTCTAGATATATACAAATGTAGCATTGTAGTTATTGATTCCAAAATATAGTTTAAAAAAAAAGGTTTTAAAATATTTGACTAAGATTTTTATAATTAATATTCATTTGAATTTAAGCATATGGCACGGATTATATAGTATAGAAAACAATGAGAGAGAGGGGGGGGGGGGGGGCCAACTCTTAATATTTTTACGTCTAAAAGAAAAAAGGGCTACACTCGATTCTCTAAACTAAGAGTTTATTTAGTTTTAATACTTTTTCTTGGGTACTGTTTACTTTAGAACTATATATATATAATTATTTTTTTTTTGGCTAATAAGCCAAACCATTCACACATTTTAAAGCACTTCCAACCCAACCCCGAATAGGCGCTCTGTTTTAGGCTCTTTATTCATTTGATGGTAATATGGTAAAAAATGGATAATCACATCAGGGGTATTACTTGGTAGACAAAGAGAGAAAAATCTTTTGATTAAAAAAAAAAAATGAAAAAAAAAATAAAAGACCTACTTTGGCTGTTATTGGTTTTTCCTTTTTGATTGTGTTTCACTTTTTTTTTAGAGTGTAAAAAAATATAATTTTTTTTTTGTTTTGTGATTTTGAAAACTTACCAAGCCGACGAGCAGAAAGAACACGAGAAATGTTCTTCCCAAGACAGTCTCACAGTAAACGTCACCATATCCTACCGTTGACATGGTCACAATTAGGAAATAGACACAGGTCCAATAGGATAAACGATGAGCATTATTAAAATCCAGCGGATCGCCAGAGTTCTCCAGCTAAATTTTAAGTAAATGCAAATGCAATTTTTTATTGCAAAAACAAAAATGCATCAGCGTTTTTTTTTTCTTTTTCTTTTTTAGTTTTTTTTTTCAAATGCATCATCATTAATTCTCTATTGGACACTAAATGAATTTAATTATTTTTTCTTTTAACCGGGTTGCTCTTCAACTTGTTTACCCATTTTGTCCCAGCCAGCAATTTGGTGTTTTTATTTGAATTATTATTTTCACTCTGGCTTAAACCGTAATTGCCAAAGCTGAGACAAAATAAAATCATATAAACAAGCAAAGCAACCTCAAAAAAAAAAAATGCATCTGAATTTCTTTTTCTTAGTGTAATTAGAAATGTTTAGAGAGATCTACATACCAGATGTATAATGCCCGCTGCTGTTAACCACACGGATATAAAAATTGATACTAGTTGAGCCAAGCGTATCGAGCTCGATGTTTTTAGTACATTTAAATATTGTAAAATATCTGGAACAGTCATGAGACGTAGCGCTCGAAGAAATCGAAGACCTGTTTATGATTATACATTTTATATTCTTTATATACTCGAAGCTATATTTGGAGTTAAGCACATTACATGCATACAAATCGATCGGCAGTTACATAAGTTCGGACATAACCTCTAAAGTCATGTCTTATGGTATTTGTGTATTTGTGTGTGAGTGCTTTGTGTTTTTGGCATATTCAATATAATTAATTCTTTCAATATATATCACCGATTTGTATGCATTTAATTTTAGAATTTTAGGAAATTTTATTTTTATTTTTTTATTTTTTTTTTTAAATAAATTTGTTTTGCGCTTACCGATCCATGTTCGATCTAAATATATTGATACGAAGGACGGGGGTATTGTAAAATAATCTACAAAACTGTACATTTCTAACATAAACCAAAGCTTATCGGACGCCGCTATGAACTGTAAGAGAATCAATCAATCGAAAGGAAAAAAAAGCAAAGAACATAAATTTTATAAAAATCTCAATTTTTCTTTTTTTCAAATTATAAATTATTGTATAAATTTGCCCAACCAATTGGATAACTTAAAAATTAATCAAATCAAATCAAAAAAAAAAAGAAATCATAAATTAAGTGTGTCTTGTGTGAAACTTACTCGTATAAAAAAGTAAACCATAAAAAATATATTGAATGCGAGATCGATCTGTTGAGTAATGTTATTACTCCATTTTTGGCATCTTTCGACTTCTTCGCTAGATGCATCAACAAAGTATATAATGAGGGATGCAATGCTGAGTATAAATACGAGTACGACCTGAAAAGAAACCAAAAAAAATATATAATTTTTATTATTTATTTTCTTGGTAAATTACTAAATCAATATTTGAGGAATATGAAATTTTTTTTTGGCACACAAGATACTTCCGAAGATGTTAAGCACAGAAGATTTAATGGCCAAAATGGCTTGGCCAGCAAATGTGCAATTTTAATTGCACTTCGTGGCTCATTTGATTCATGGGCCGCAATCATCTGGTTCTCCGCAATTAGTCGACTCGATTCGGCCAAAAGGCGGAAAGTGCTCCCCGCTGATAAATCTGCTGTGCAAATGAAAGTTTTACAAGGTAATTGGCCAGGCCAACCGCCAAACGAGCCAGCTTGAATTCACTTCTTCTTCTTCTTGTTCTTTTTATGTGCACTCGAGCGTCATTGATAGCCAAATAAACTCATGTTCGGAATAGATTCGAGTAGGGTTCTGGTGGCTCGGTCAAGTGAGGCCGCGTGGCTTAAGGTCACGGACGTATAGGCAGTTTGTCGGTCAGGTTTGTGGACTCAGAACGTTTCATAAATAAAGAGTTTATTTTTTTAACAAGGTCCAGACTTGCTTTAATTTATTCATAGATTGTTTACTATTCATTTTGAGGCCTAGAGTGGAGCTTGATTAGTCGAGGAAAACCAAATAGTCGATAAAATGAGACCTGATTATCGTGTGAGTTTATTATGCTAATCCAACCATATCGGTCTTTATGCTTAAATGAAACGAACTAGGAGAATTTGAAGAAAAGCTTATATCTAATCGTGCAACTGACATATCTGTCTTTATGTTTAAATGAAACGAACTATGGGAAACTCCGCAGATCATCTAACCAAGCAACTGACATAATGAAATCCATTTGAAATGGGTCCCCGAGCTCAGTACTAGCTTTATTCATTTAATCATTATAATCTATACGAGTCGTAGGACCACTGGCTACCTTCATATTTTCATTAGTTTTATCCTAATGAGAGTCGGATTCCCAGAGCTTACAGTCCCCTTTGGATTTTAATTATCTAAATGAGTTCTTCAATATTCTCCAACAATTTGGATTTTTTTTTTCAATTCAGGAAACTCGAAAAACTATATATACCAAGAAACCTTTTTAATAAATTAGAATAAAATGAATTTTTGTCATTACTTCAAGAACAAAGAAAACAATCTTCATGATTCTCTATAGTTAGACTATTTTTTTTTATTCTAGTAAAATTCTAGCACAAATTCATTAAGGTTTGATGAATTAGCTAATAATGAAAGCTTCCTTTCAAAGTCTTTGGATATAACAATATATATGCACAATATAACAATGACGAGTTGTCTTCTATATATCCCAAGTCGTAGTAGCTCTGATTTATTTGCCTAATAAAATTATATCCACAATTCGCCTAAGCTCTTAGTCAGTGTCTTGGAATAAAAGCCACATTTTTGTTAGTTAGTTCGGGGTGAATCGAAATTGGTTGGTTTCGTTTTGTTATTTCTTTTTCTATTTATGGTATTTCTATTTGTTGTGAGTGTAATTGCCATCATTTGGATTTGGCTTGTGGCCACATTGCTGATTATATTGCCCAACCTTGGCCACGTAATTATTTTGATAATCAAAAGCGGATAGGGAAAAACCTAAATTTGGCACAAACTGGTCTACTCTGCAACCGTTGCCACTTCAACTAACCACTTGGAGCAACCCACACGCAAGCTACTTAAGGGTCGTAAATTAAAGCGTTGCCCAGGCTGGAACATTTCTCTAAAGTCGCCGGCTCAAAGGCAGTCAGAACTTGTAGTAGGTATTATTTTTGTTATTATGTTTGTTCTTGTTCTGCTGCCACTTGTATACAAATTGCATACACTCTGGAATTCTCCATGACGTTTGAGTAGAGTGAAAACAAAAGTTTTTTGTATAAGGGAAAGGTTTTTATTATGCCGGCAGTAAAGATAAATAGCCTGACCCCGGGAAAAAAAATTAAATTTTAAAGGAACAAGTTGAAGCTATTTTTATTTTTTTTGCATATTTATTAGACTAAACATGATGACAGCCTCCTGTGGTTATTGGCATTCATTAGAAGCCTTAATTGGCTACCGAGACTAATGAAATGGGCCCAATAACCGCTGACGTAAGACGCCCACAACACTGACGTCATTGCCCGAACGTCAACTGGGCTTGAATGTTCCAAGTGTTGGGCACTCAAGCCAAAGCCTGTCAAGACAAAGGCGAGGTAATCAATGCAAAACGGCAACAGCAGCCCGAGAACAGGCGGCACCAAAATACATAAGAATGATAAAATTGCCTTTCTTATTGCTATAATGGCCAGGTCATACATATAAGAAACTGGGTCAAGAGAGAACAGACAGAGGGAGCCGAAAACAAACAGAACAGGAGGAATCTCACTCAACTCCTCCGCCCATCACGACCTTCTTTAAATAATATGAAATATTGTATACATTTGATTGAGAGCAAAAAGCACTCAGACAACATTTGCAAACATATTAAACTGGAGCAGCCAGAAAATACACACATTCCATAAGTAAATCAAGACAAGGCGAAACCAATAAAAGCAAAAACTATAGAATCATTTGTAGTGTCGAACAAAAAAAAGAACACGTGTTTTTTTTTGTATTTATTGAAATTTGAAATTATGCCCCGGCATAATAAAAATAAACAAATAGACAAGCGATCATAAATATTTTTTTACAGCAGTCATCATTTTGTTTATTCTGACAAAAATAAAAAAGAAGTGCATAAAAATCGCATCGTCCAATGTCTGCCACTGACATAACCATAAACAATAGCAACAACAACAACAACAACAGTACAACGGGTCAATGGCTTAATGGCCAGCGGCAAGTGCTGGCCGCACTCTTATGGTTATTGCGGTCATAAAATTTATAACAGCAGCCGCAGTTGGCACCACCACCTTCAGCCTTGATTAAGCGCACTTCCGCAGCACTTTGAAATGATGATTTTATTTTTACCACAATGCACCAATCAATTGAGATCTAGATGGCGTGACCCGAGGCCATTGCACACTTTCCACTCTCTTACCCCATTTTAAGTTAAGAGTGGCGTATCGCCAAACACTTCCGCATTTAAGTTGGCTTCCACTTTAAAGCCAATTAGTTGGCTTGGTGAGTGGGCGGGAAAAAATCACTGCATACTTTTAAGCGCTGCTAGAAGAAGGCTTAACTAGGAGAGCCAGCCAGCGTGGGGAGTTGGAAACACAACCAAATCGATTGTATAACATTTCAAATGCAAAGCCATTTATTTGACAAGGCAAAAAGCCACAACAGCAACACTTAAACAAATCAGGCTTAACGCAAATGCCAAATGAAGAAGACAAGCCAAATGGACTAAATTATTTTAGGCAACCAAGACTAGTGTATGCTCTGAATTGTAAAGTAAATGGTAAATGTAAAGAAGTAAATGGTCAAGCCTGGAATCTTGTACGATTTTTGAAAATTTACTCTTGGCGGCAATAAGAAGCAACCGTGGGCAGGGTTGCTCAACACGATCTATCGGAATTTTAGTATAGATTTTGATTCTTTATGAGCGTTTCCTACTTTTGGGTGTGTTAAAAACACATCGAAAAGTAAACAACATTTTATATATTATATTAAAAAAAAGGAATTCCTTCTGCAACCTAAGCGTCTCTTGATCGTTGTTAAATTAAGACGATACAAAACCACTCGGTACAAGCCCAAATCTACTTCAATTGCTTTTAAGAAGCTCAAACTTTTTCTTCTTTTTCGGCTTTATTTTAAGATTATTTTCCCTCTAAGCGTAGGGTATGAACAAAGCCCAAAATGTTGACAATGAAATGGAAAACAAGAAATGGAGAAATAGGAATTCATTTCGATTTTAGTGCAAGGAAAAACGATGTTGTCTGGCAGCCAATTGTCATGTTTTTTTTGTTTTTGTGGGCAGAAGGCAATAAACATTTACCATCTCTTGTCCTCCAACTTCCTTCTTAAGTCTTGACTCTCATTTATATTGCCAGGACAATGAAAACACTCAACCACACATGCCGAATTGTTCGCGACTTATCGATTTTTTTGTTTGTTATTTTTGCCCTTTTTATGGTGCCTGACATTTGGTTCTTTGAATTTCTTTTTTGTTTTTTTGTTTTTTCTTTTTTTTTTTTTTTTGTCCTGCCTTGGTCGTATATTATTTACTTTTATTTGTTGTTGTTTCGAGTATAGTTTGCTTAAATATCCACCACCCACTATGAATTACCAAAGAAAATAGAAAATATTTGTATGCATTTGTGTGTGCGTCGTTTGCAGTTTGTCGTTCTTTCCCGTTATTAGCTAAAAGTTATTTGTGCCATTTTCATTTCGCTTTACATAGAAATGGAGAAGAAGCAAAACTATCGATAAATAGCCTCAGACAAAAGAGCAGCTCGTTTCGGGGGTGTCAGAGTAGTTGGCCACGACTGACACAAAGGCATAATAATAATTATTATTGCGCTCGTACTAGTTGTTGTTGTTGTTGTTGTAATATAAAGCACAACATGAAACGTCAAGCAGCGTAAACCCATTTAACGTACATCGACTGCTCTACATGGTTGGACAGTGTATGTGCGTGTGTGTGTTTGTGTGTGCTTTGGGTGGACTCCCCACAGCTTCTAAACGTCACTATGTGTAACCCAGCAAGCTGCTGTCATTGCCATTGTAATCAGAATGCTAGTTCTTGTTGTTCTTGTTGTTGTTGTTGTTGTAAGGCTTGTCTTGTTCACCATTCAGCTGTCAAGAGATATTATGCTGGCTGGTGGCTCGTGCTACTCGTGCGGTGGAATAAATGTTCCTGGGTTTGACCCTTTGCCTTGTACAAGTGTCTGTCATCCGCACAGTCTCGCACAGCACAATAGAGGAAAAGACTAAAGCATTTTCTGATCAAAGTGGGAGCGACCCAAACCAGATGATAACAAGGACAAGGACAGCAACGAAACGAGTTGCCCTCTAGTCGGCAACTCAAAGCATTTTATTTGATACCATAAATACTGTTTATTAACTCCGCTAAGCTCATTTAAGGCCCGCTATACCAGATAGTTAACGCCGTCTAATGGATGGCGTTCAACATGACGTATGCGTAATTTTTAATATCTCACTAATCCGGCACCAAAGCCAACGAATTTCGGCATTCGGCAGCCGCAAATATCTTTGAGTCTACACCACGCTTCATATAGCTTTAATATCAATTAGGTCTGCAAGTATTTATTGTACGGGGAAATGGCACATTTACTTTGCTACTTCCGCTGCTAACATGCAATGCCGCATGGCACCTTTCCTCTAAATATAATAACTCCCACAGTAACAATACAAAAAAAAAAAAGAAATAGTAACTAACTAAAAGTAAAACCGAAATACTAACACAAATTTTGAAAACACGCAAAGAGCCTTGGGTGCCATTCAGACCTGTTTGCCTTTCAGGCTAATTAGAAGGAGTGTGCGCCAAATGCAATTTGATGGACATCATTCCACCACTGCCACCACTCTTAATCATTTCGGAAATTCACCAGCTGCAAGTATGCCTTATAATTAAATAATAGGAACCCAGGCCTCACGGCCCCAATGGGTCAGCCAGCAAACTGTCATCATTCCGACTACGACTAGGAACGGGGCGCACAAATATGTCAAAAGGGATTCCACATGTTTATAATAGCACAGCAATTTGCATAATTCATTTACTTAACTAATGAAAACTTGAACATCTGATGCAATTTTAAATATTCATAATAACCTCAAAAACCCAACAGCCAATTTATCGTATGAGCAACATGAAATGACTAAACTAATATGAGCCGGATAGACCAAACAATGTTGAAGATATAACAAATTTATGGTCTAAGTTTGAACAGGAATTCCTCATGAATATACAAAAGAATGTGTGACAAAAAAGTAAACAAAGAGAAGGGGGATTGTTTTTAATGACAAAGTTAAAATTGAATTGTCTTTTGAAAGGTTACATTTTTCGGTATCTAAGATCATCAGAATATAAAGTATGAATTGAGCTATAGCTATCTATATTTATGAGATAAAAAAGATAAATTTTTAAAGCAAAGAAAGCCAACATTTTGAGTTAATAACTTGCCGCATGAGGAATATATTTTTTTAGGATATTACTAACATGTTGAACTAAAACAAAATGAGCCTCAAGAATAGCTTCATCAATCTCTGAGAGGATAATATTTATCTTTCTCTCTGAAGGGAATATGAAGTATGAAAGGTTATATAGCTAGCTATATTTTAAGAATAATAAGATGGTTCAGCTTACTCAAAATATATAAAATTGAATTAGGTAATGCTAATATTTCAGGAGAATATTTTGAAACATAAGAAAAAAAATTTCCAAAGATTTTTTAAGAACCCAAAGTATGTCTCATTCAATCTTTGACAGGATAATATATATACGTATATCTGTCTCCAACTCATGGGAAGATAAAGTCTGAATAGATCTATAAGTTTTAAAGAAATAAATACATTACGGATTATCCAGTGAATGTTCAATATTTTAGGGGATATCGTAGATACGTTAAGGGAATTTCTCCTATTTTTACCCTAAATTAAGCTAAGCCCCTTGACTATATTCTTCGAACTTCAGCTGGATATTATCTCTCTTCATCTCTCTTATAAAAATATAATTATGTAGTGACCTTTATTTATGAGCTAAATAGAGATATATGTATAGAGAAACTGTTCCGATTTCAAGGGGAAAAATTAATTATTTCAAAAGGATCAAATATTTTCAACGAATCCCAAAAAAATCTTCTTAAATTTGAGATGAAATAATTTAAGTGACTTACCAAAATTCGACCAGTTGTTGTTTGACCCGAGATAAGTTCTCCAGCCCAGTCTTTTGCTTCTGTCATAAATGTTCCCTCGAACTCCTGTTTGTTGCGTGACGCCTTCTGCTCCTTTTGCTTGGGATCGTTGGGTCCCAGCTCTGGCTCCTTGCGGCAACAGATGAAGGCAAATGCACGCCATAATAGCACAATGAGCAGGCCAGCAAGGAATGTAAAGATGCTGGATAGCAGAAAACACCAATATTTGCGAACTTTGAGACAATCATCGGAATCGAATGGTGAATCTGTTGGATCTTCAGCCAATGATTCGACAGTGCTTTGATCACACCCCGACATCCCCTGTTTCAATGAATAAATAGACAAAAAAAAAACCAATTTAGTATAATTTCATAATAATTCTTATGTAGTATATATAAAAATATATATGTACTATATGGTGTACTTTAAGTAGCCAACTAAAAGAGCAATGGCATTCAATGTTGGCAAGTTCTCAGATACCACGTCACAATTGACATTTAAACAAAATTTTTGTAGCTCAAGTTTGTGTGTCAGTGCCAAAAAGAGGACAGATTCGTCTGTCGTTGTCGCAGTTGTTATCTCTCTCACTATATATATATATTTTTATATATTTCTAGCAAATGTAAACAAAAAATCAAAATGTTTTTCCCCACAACTTTTACGCTACTTGCCAACAAAATCGAATGGCTAAGAGTTTGGCCCATAAATTTATCACTTGTGACTAAATATGATTTTAATGTTTAGGGTAGAGCGGGTAGGTTTGGGGGTAAGGTAACGGTTCTTACATTTGGCGAGACGCTGATATTTGTGCTGATCAAGAGGTCCACCATTTTTAATTGTTTACATGGCGGACAACACTAAAGACACAAACACACACACACACACACGCGCACTACACTGATTTTCAAAATTCTATTTTTTTTTTTTAATAATTTCAAATATTTTTTGATTTGTATTTTGTATTTTGACGCTTGAACGATTCTTGTGCCTTTTTCAAGTGCAATTCAACCGCTTTGGACGCATTCAAATGGCGGCATTTCTGTTCGGCCAGTGACGCCACACACCACAAAGACACCAACTCGACAAGGCAGAAACGAAAAAAAAAAATAAAATATTTGGCCGCGATGGTTGCACGTTTTTATAAATAGCGTCAAACAAATCTTATTTTTAAAGTGATCTCGCAACAACAACAACAATAACAACGACAACAAGAACAGCTAACCGAGCACAGAGCCGTAGACCGTTCAGCACTTGGCGCGTTTGACAAACGCAAAATACACATCGACGTCAGTTATATGTACATACATATATATATATATATATTTTAGACATATAAAAGAGATTATATATATGCTTGGGATTCTATACAAATATCAAAAATAATAAGGCCTCTTTTTGCCTTAAGCTTTTTTTCACACACAATTCGTTGGGGGAGCACACAACTTTAAACCATAATTAATATATGGTCAAGATATAATCTCTCTTCCCCCCCATGGCTGTGAGTGGGGCCGACGCACTTCACTATGAATCATCCAATCAAATACAATGCACTTCGATCCACTACACACCGATCAAAATGTAAACGCTCGCTATGGCCTATATAATAAGTATATAGGTATATATATATGGCCTATATATATTCATGTACAATAAAAATATCTATATATATATGCTTTGGGCATATAAAGCAAATATTTGTCACACATAAGCAGAATTTCGGAACCGTGTGACATACGAAAAACCGAAACCGTTTCTTGAGTTTTTTTTTTTCGGTAGCCACCAAAAAGGAGGCGCAGGCAAACGAGTGTAGACCGAACCACAGACGCGTTCCAACTGAACGAACTGAACCAAAGAGCCAAATTCGAAAGTGCGAAACGTCGACGACCACACGACCCACTACCAGGCATATTTCAATTTTGAGTGTTAGACCATGTGTATGTGTGCCTGTGCGTGTCTCTGTGTGTATGTGTGTGTCTTTTCTATCTCCTGGCTTTTGATGGCTCTCAGCGGCCACTGCCATTGTCGTTAGTGACCGCGAAAATTGCCAGGCGACAAACTTGAATTTAATAAAAAAAAAAAAACAACAACGAAACGTAAAAGAAAAAAGTCAAATATAAAATGTATTGGATCTGTATCTGTGTGCGCGTGTATGTGTGTGTGTGCGTTGGCAACAATGAATTATTGTAACAAAAACAACAATAGCAGGAGCAGAGCTGCGATGGCGGCGCATATAAATAAATAAATTATGAGTTTTTTCCCTCTTTACTCATTTTTCCCTCCTTCTTATTTTCCTATAAAAATATCTCTATTTTTTTTTTGTTCGCCTTCGCCGTTGTTGTTTTTATTTATTTTTTGCATTCCCTGGCAGCCAGCTCCGACATTTCGGACTCATGTAACCGGGGAAAATATGCCCTTCGCCTACACGTCTCACCTCCGTCACCTGCGTTAGTTGCTCCCTCCGGGGGACAGTTAACTTTCTGCACAAATGCCCCAAAGTCACGCAACTTGAAAAACAACCCAACCCCCTCTCCCCATCCTAGCAGGTGGCACTCGGCCCATCCATCCATCCATCCATCCATCGATTCTAGCACCTAAGCAAGCCAAAGCTTCAGGCATTTTTATAATTTACGTGCTTTGTTTGCTATTTCCTGTGGGCCCGGTAACAAGTTAACCCACTTCTTTGTTTATTCCTCTCTCTTTCCATTTCTCTCTACCTTATGTTTTGCCTTACCCCTCCAACTATTTCAGCCATAATTGCTCATCAGAAAGGGGCAGCTGACTGCCTGTTTGGAAAGTGCATTTCATAATATTTCAATTATTTATTTTTAGTTTCATTTTTTTTTCTCAGTTGCCGCTTTTCTGTAGTTTTGAGCATTTTTCACTTCACTGCATTTTTGCCCAATTAAAACAAAATTTTGTTTATTCAATTAATTTGGTTGACTTATTTATAAAGATTTAAAGAGCTTGTCCACCAACCTTGAATTCGTTGCCTTTGAGTACTTTTCAATGGCATCGACGAATTCAATTTTAAAAACTAAATAAAATATATAAAAAAATATATTAAAATTATGGAATATGTTTAATAAATGATTTTCCGAAAAGAAATTAAATGATTCTAATAAGAAAATAAAAAGAGACGAACTTCAAGCTCAGAAACAACCGAACTAGGTATACCTCAAACCTAGTAAAAGGAATTAAAAAAATTAAGGAGGATTTCTTCAAACAATACGTAAACTAGAAAGTCTCTGTTACATTCACAAAAAGAAACTTTAATTCTAATATAACTTTAAAATCAAGAAACCATTGTTCGCAGTAAAGCAAGCGCGCCATCTATCGGTCACCTAGTTAAAGCGAACTCAAATCTGATCTCTGCAAATTTTTTCTTATATCAACCGTATATATGGTCATGTATTCATCGAAAAGTCCTTTGACTTCAAATATTTTAATGAAAGCAAATCATACCAAATATTTTCTGAGTATTAGAGCGCTTTAAGAAATGAAGAGAAAGAGGGAAGTTTGGGAAGGGATAGGAAATAAATTTGTCTAGGTCTTAGCTTAAGGAACCCAATTCCCAAGTTTTGTGGCTCCAGCTCGTCTAGTGCCCAAGATCGAGGACTTTGATGGGAAAGTTCTCAATATATTTTGGAGGTCTCCGACAGGTCTCTCAGAGTGTCGTCACAACTTTTTGAATATTTCCATCATTCAAAATAGTAAGGAATTTGGTTTGTCAAATACCTTATGAATCACAAGTTTTCATTCAAAAAATTTTAATGAACTCTTTAGCTGTCAGCTTGGCACTTTTTGTAAACATTTAAAAATTTCAAAATTTCACAAGATTAACACTATCACAAGTTCTTGAAACAAATTATTTTTAGAAATATTTTGGACAACTTTTCACCATGTCATCGATTCCGTATCAAATGCACCAAGCAAATGAGTCGAATTTATCATATTTTTCACTACAAATTTCTCACATACAATTTTGTTGAAATTGTTTTGTCATTGCCGCTTAGCATGAAGCTTTCTGATTGAAATATTTATTACCAGTGGGGTTCTACGGTCTAAACAAAATTTGGAATATCTTTTTTGCCTCAACTTAACTGGTCTTAAGATAGCCGCCCGCCTGACTAGAAATTAGCTTAGACTATAGATAGCCGAGGTAGTCAAACAGAGCGGACCAGGGAATAGATAGCAAATGCGATATCAAATAAATCATGTCGAAAATGTAGCTAGAAAATGCTTGAAAGCCTAAAAGTGAATTTAGACGTATGAATTTGGTATTCAGTTGGAAAATCTCTTGAGTAGAGGGCGCCAATCAAATGGGATTTAAATAGGGAGGGGAATTTTTTTGTTTCTTTTCAGGTAATGGAAGACAATTCTAGGTGTACTTGATAATAATTTACATTTGCACATTGTCATTTATTGATTTTGGTCAAATGATGTGAGTGGGTTGTGGGCGGTGAACCTGTCCGTCAAATAGCCCAACGCGAAAGGGCAAGTTGAGGGGCCTGCTTGGTGGTTTGACAAAGAATGTGGAATACCAAAAACATAAAAAACAAAAAGACAAAGAAGTCAGCAGTGACAAGTCTCAGACATATTGCGAGCGTTTGTGACAAATACCCTTCGACTTGTTGAACAATTTATGGCTGGTCGGTCTGATTGTTTCAACTGATTGCTGCCAATAATGACGCTGGTGACGACTATGGTGGTTTGTCATGTCTTGTACTACATATTATTTCAATGCCAAAGGGCTTAAACATGGCGCACCTGCTGGCCGCGGTGCCACAACAAATTGTCTGTGTGCCACATGCGCAAAAGGTCAACCGAGCGAAATGTGAAAGATTTCTGTGTTTTTCTTTTTTTGTATTGTGTTGTATAATTTGTGTTGGCCATAAATAAGATTACTTTTGGGTCATTAATGATGGTGATGATGACCATCTAGCTTGATTGAACGATTCAATATTGATTGGAGCGACTTAGCGTTCTAAGAATCAGAAAGAATTCGAGTTTACCTTGGGCATGATGGGCGGATAGAAGGGTGGCAGTTCATGGCAATTTGGACACCAACTGGCCATGTTAGTCGTTTTGTAATTAAAGACCAATTTATTGCCGTACAATTAAATCTTCTTTCTGTTGTTGTAGCTGCCGCCCTGCGTCTTCTTAGTTGCATATTCATGGAATTCACTTGAAATCAATCAGCATTTCAATTAAATATCTTCCTAAGCTTAATTGTTTCTTTTCTATATTAACGGTATTTTTTTTTAGGGACTTACCTAGTACAGGCTAAACCACCGAGGCAGGGCTCCAGGGCTGCCAACATTCACACTTTAAAATCGCACATTAATTGTGTTGAACAATTTGATTTGAGTTTTGATTAATTTGCAGATTTAGCTGGTTGGTAGAGTTGGTAGAAAATTTGAAGAGAACTTTACAAAAAGTACAGTTGATATATCCTTTGATTCCGGGTGCTTCCGTTCTCTCCTTGCCTTGAATTGATTTTGTTTTACTTCATAGTTGGTCAATTTGTCTTAAAAGTATTGAATTTTATTTTATTTTTATTTTTTTTTTATAAATTTATTTTAATTATTATTATTATTTTGGTTTTGTTTTTGTTGATTTAGAATACCGTTATCAGCTTCATTGTGCGTTTTGTTTATATAATTTTGATCGATCGGGTTTTTTTGCTTTCTTTCTTTTTTACTTATTTAAATTTGCTCTCATACATTTTACACTGCTTTGAAATGGCTTTTTGGGACTAGAAATTTATTTTGTTAGCTGTAAAAGTATATGAATTTTATTTAGATTATTTCAACACTATTTAATTGATTTGAAATTCTTTGCTTATTTTAATAAATTGTTGAATATTTTTATTTATTTTACTTGTCATTTGCTTTATTAATTTTTCCACTTTCCACACACACACACACACGCACAAATACAGACACAATATACTTTATTTATTTTATGAGAAATGAGTTCACATGGCGTTTAAAATTTATGACACTTGCCACAGCAAGAAGTGCATTCATTTTCTCTTCTTCCTATACAAATTTCACTAACGGAATTCACGTTGTTTCCCCATTTCCTACCACAAATAAAAGAAATACAAAAAAAAAAAATATCATCGGATAGTGGCATCAGAAGAGTAACCACAAAAACAACAAAAGCAACAACAACAGAGTCAAGTAAATAAATAAATAAAGACGCGAAACAAACTTCAAAGCAAAAACAGCAGCTGAGCGTGATTCTCGATTTTTTAGGACTCTCTTTCCCACACTCTCTGGCTCGGTGCTGGTTCGTTAGGAGAGAGCGCATGTGCTTTCACTTTACTCCGAAAGAAAGCGAAGACAGAGAGAGAGAGAGAAAAGTCAAGAAAGCTTTTGTCTTGCGCTGGTTAAATGAACAGAACAAATTAATTCATATTAAGCATACGCAGTGTTGGCTATTTCTTATTTTCCTATTTCAATTTATTTATTGGCTACTTGGGGTTAATTTACAAATTCTTATGCATATCCCCATGAAAGAGTAGAGTGCAGGCACTCGAAAGATGTCGGAAATGTGGTTAGCCAAGACAAGGAAAGGCAAAAGTCAATTATCCAGGGCGAGAGAGGCGCGGTTTTGGGCGGGGAAGCAAGCAAGTAAGCCAGGCGAATGAACGAACGAAGCATTTGGTGCCAAAAAGACGACCACCACAACAACGAAGCGTGCGCGTGAGGCGTATGCGAGGCAATGAACGCTTCCAAGAGCAAAGTTGCCGCTTCTACTTTCGCTGCCGCCGTCTCTGCCACTGCCACTGCGACTGCCACTGCTGCTGCTGCTGTGGTCTGCTTCGAGCATTGCTGTTGAAACGGAAACATACTGCCCTAGTTTTCATTTTTCCTGTACAGGGCACTCACTCGTGCCCACACACACACACACACACAAACAGGCTCATGCACTCGGGCACGCACATTTGCAAGTGCAGAGAAGGCTTACTCACTAGAAAATTAACAAGGACCGATTGCCATACTATTTGTTGGATTGCAACAAAGAGAAACATAGAAGCACTCACAAAGGCCACCACCGCATATTTTCATAATAAATAAGCTAGCGACACAATTACGAACACACACACACAAACACACACACACACAAGCAAACGCAAACACAATCAGGCTAGGTAAGCTAACGAGCTGCAATTACAAATCGTTAGGTGGGCAGGTGAATGCGAGAATTTGTAAGTGTGTGTGTGTGTGTGTGTGTGTGTGTAGGTGTGTTAGCAGTTACCAGTGTTGCCATTGTTGGTCGAAATGTAAACAGACAAAATGGTCGGGTGCTTTTGGGGGCGCGCGCGTTGAACTCGGTTGGAATTGGGTTTAATTTCTTTGTAGGTATCTACTCCTAAGCATGGGCACACACACACACACACACACACACAAACTGGCATTCGGCCACTGACTGACTGACACACATATACCAATACAAATAAGCACACACACAAGCACACAGACACAGATACACAGGATGATGACAACGAGAATACGGCGACGCCGATGCCGAAAAGGAAACAACAAAAATAACATTGACGATGACAGCCAAGAGAGGTGTGGGGAGGAAGGGCGGGAGGATATAACTGTATCTCTGCCTGCCCATCGACTCTATCATCGTGTCCTTTCGCTGGCAGCGATGTCGTCGTTTGTGCTCGTTTTGTGCGTTTGAATGTAAAACTGGCGCACTCTGGCGGCCGACGTAGTCAACGATATGTATACACACACACACACCACACATACACATACGCATACAGTAAAATACTTTCACATCAATTTATATGTCCAAACGAATGTATCTTTCTAGCTTTGCCTGCTTGTGTGTGTGTGTGTGTGTGATTTTTTGTAAATGAAAAGAATCACCCAAAAAAAATTCTTTGGAAATTAATCATTTTTCATTTGCCTTTTTAAGAGATTTTATTTTCTTATTATAATCTTTTTTTTATTTTATATTTTTTTTTTATTACTTTGCTTGTTTTGAACACCACAAACACTCAAGCATTTTTTTTTTTTTTTTGGCAGTTTAATTAAATTTCCTGTACATGTGTGTGTGTGTGTTTCTTTTCCTTTTTTTCACTCAAACGATTTTCACTGGATACCGACATTTTTCAAGAATTTTCTTAAGAAATTCATTTTTATTGGAATACAAAATTTTTCTCCAAATTGTACGAAATTTCCGAAATATTTGAAAAATATTTTAATTAATTTTTTCCACTGGCAAAAGCAGCTCAGAAATTGAAAATTTTCACTTTTTTCCGTTCCTGTATTTGTGTATATGTATGACACAATGTGACTCTGTGTGTGTATATGTGTTATAGCACTTTTCTTTACATTTTCCCACACACGCTCACGACGCGCACAGACCAACCAACCAACCTTTCTTGTCAGCAGCGTATACAATTCTGAGCGACGTGGTCTTGGCCAACTTACTTCGACGTTGGCAACGACACAGGGTAAGCTCGCTTCTCGAGCTTTTTTCGGAGTGACTAGGGGTTCGTATTATATTCGAGAGGGTAGATGGATAACCCATAGATTTATTTATTCTGGCGCCAAAATGCAGTCGACTTAACTGGCTGCGCACCAGGCGTAGGAGTAATGCTATCTGGGCAATTAACAAAATATATTGCATAGTTTGGGGAAAATTTTATTAATTTGTTTTCGGCAATCAAAACCATTTGCAAACTGATTAATGTACAAACAATTTGAATTTCAATTTTCTTCTTTTATCTTTTTTTCGACAAGTTTTTGGCTTATTAGAAAATAATGAACATCATCTTTGATAAAGCTTATCTCATATTCAAAAATTAATTACAACCAACTTGGGTTTTTTTAAGCTAAAATAATCAAGATTAAATTAATACTTGTATGTCTTTGTTCCAGGTTATTAAAAAATAATGAATTAAATTCCAGAATAATATTTTGGAGGGTATACATCGAGACTGTACTTCTCCCTTAAGAACTAAAAAGTTTTAAATTATCTTGGTGCTTTCATTTTTAGCATTCATTACGCATAACTGGAATGAGATTATTTTCTGTTAGGAAAAGCTCAGCTTTTTCTGGCCAATTGGTGTTGTTGAGTGCCCTAGGACTTGGATGTGGTAGTTGCAGTACGCGCACGGATTTGCAGTAATGGGAATTCTTTAGGGCCCCATAAATATAGCTGCCAACAGCCACAACTATGCTAGGTTGAATTAACTGGAACTCCTGCTCTAGAGCCTCCAGGCAAGTGTTACGTATCTCCGTCTTATAAGGGCCTTTCAGCTCACTTGGAGTGATGTTGTGACCGGCTGCATCAAAAAAGGCCAAAGGGCAAAAATTGTGTACGAAACATTGCTGGGCAAAGGTGTCCAAGCTGTCGCCAGCCAACTTTTGAAATAATTCCCACAATCGCACGCCACTGGGCTCTTCAATGGTGCAAGCTAGACCAGAGACAGGACGTTTAGAATGCACAATAGGAGGCTGTTGCACGTCTCCTGAGATATGCATTAGATCACGTACAGTGCGCACATTGCCAAAGGGCACCTAAAAGTATATAATAATTCACGGATGTACTCACCACGCATTATAAACAAAGACTTACGCCGGTTTGGCCCATACCGTTTGGACCAGGATTCATGCCAATAAACATGACCTGCTTGGGACCACTCAAAAAACACTGCAAATAGGAGCAGTGCAATTTCTCAGCATATTCCAGAGGATTGTAGGTACAAACAATGGAAGGTGAGACAGACAGGCTTGACAGTTTTCTATTAAGCCCCTTTTCAATTTCATAGAATTGCATCCAGAATGATGGCCCAAAATGCTTAGATTCTGCTGTACTTTGTCTGTGTGCCTTTTTCGCAATAGCTTCTGAATTTTTTTGTAACTTTCGCTTTAGCATTTTATTGTTTTAATAAACACATTCACGCGGTTAATTTTTCAATCTTTCAATGTAAAACAAGCAAAGTAAACAGCTGATTTACGGCGGGGTTGCCATTACCACCGAATATATATTCCGCTTACATTTATTTAAATTTAAATTACAATTTATAAATATTATTAATAGAGCTATTACTGACCACGAACGAATTTGTCCAATTTGGCTTCATTATCTTTAACAAATTTAAGTTTAAATTGCTTGATATTGTTTTCAATGTTTTTCTTCATTACGGAACCAAATATTTGCAGAAATTGTCCCACCTGAAATAAACTCAATTAATTGCATGTGAAGGAAAACAAAATATAAGCATACAGTCAAATTCTTTTCCGGACATCCCAGTTTTACGAATTCACATTGTGGTGCGTGTTTTACATGCTCTTTCCAGGGGTCATCATCCGACTCCCAACCGTCCAAAGTCTTCCCGCAAACAAAACAAGTAGCAGTATCATTTTCACGTTCCGTCCCCGACCAGTAGAAACCAGCCTCAGCCATCTGTATATTTAAAAATATTCCTTATTAAATATGTTCCATTTATAAAACCACTGCAACTTACTTTGGTTACACTGCAAGAAGAATTTTCAGGAAATGGCCATATTTTGAAACTTTCCACGCGGTGCTGTTCGAGCAAATGGTAGGGACGAAAAGATTCCATTTTATTTTCATTATTTACATCAATTGCCTCCATTTTATCAATTAACACAGTTCAACTCTTATTTTACTAAATGGTTTTACTATTGCGTGCCGAGCGCGTCGCTTTGTTTTTTTTGCTTTCAAATAGAGTTGCCGATACATTAAATATTCTGACAATCATGCTACAGTCGATAACATTAATCGAATGGAGCTCAATTGTTTTTGCAAATGGCGTTAGGTTCAAATTTTGCTTGCTACTCAAGCTGCAATACTCAATATTTAAATAAACTGTTACATAATACATTCCATACTAAAATTTATATTTCGCAGTTTTATGTATCCCATTAAAACCTAAAATTCTTTTTCTTTCTGTCATCTAATTGTTACAAAATGTATCGATACCGTAACGACTTCAAAATTATCATATAGATGGCGCTAAGGCACATACACATGTATTTTACTAAAACATATGACAGGTGGCGGCAGCATATTTGATCAGAGTAAAAATATAAATAGCCGACTTGTCGTCGGTTCCTGATAAAGTGATAACTAAAATGCCAACGGCAGTCTTAGGTGGAGGAATTAGTGGCCTTTCTGCCGGTTTCTATTTACTTCGAAAATATGGCAAGCCGCTAACAATTTATGAAGCATCTCCTCGAGTCGGTGGCTGGATCCGCACAGAAAAACACAAACATCGGGGGTTTATCTTCGAAAATGGACCTCGTACTATACGTCCCAAGGGTGTGCCGGGTGCTAACACTCTAGAGTTGATGGAAGAACTTAACATGCCCATTAAGGCCATTCCCTCGAACCATGTGGCAGCACGTAACCGTATGATCTATGCCAAGGGTGAACTCTGCTTGCTTCCGAACAGCCCTAAGGGAATCTTCACCACCCTACCACCATTTAGCAAGCCTTTGTATAGAGCACTGCTGCGAGATCTATTTACAGGCAGCACCCAAGCTAAGAATGGCGATGAATCCATCTACAGTTTTGCTGAGCGGCGATTCGGCAAAGAAATTGCTGATTACGCCATCAGTCCAATGATATGTGGAATTTGTGCCGGCGATGCCCGTGAGATTAGCGTGCGCTTTCTCATGGAAAGTCTTTTCGAAAAAGAACAGAAGCACGGTGGCGTGCTCAAGGGCGTTCTCCTATCTCGCTTCTCTGGAAAAGTGGATGAAAAGTCCGAGGGACTCTTTGCGGAAAAGAAGCCACCGCTGTACACCAAAGCCTGTCAGGAAAACTGGGCCATGTATGGCATTGATGGTGGCCTGGAGGAGTTTCCCCATACCCTGCGTAAATATTTGGGCGAGCACAATGTAAATGTCCAACTAAGAACCGAGTGTCGTAACCTTAATTTCACCAACGATGGCGTCCAGCTCAGAATACGCGATGTCGAAATACCTGTAGGCCATGTAATAAGTTCTTTACCCAGCTATAAGTTAGCCCCATTGGTGAAGGCCCAACATCCCTCACTAGCGGCACAACTAAACGAGATTCCCTACGTGGACGTAGTGGTGGTCAATATCCAGTATGATACCACTGAACTCTTGGAGCAAGACGGATTTGGCCTGCTGATACCGCCAATAGAAAAACTACCCGTGCTGGGCATTATTTTTGACAGCTCCTGCTTCCCCATGGATAATAACACTGTGCTGACTGTGATGATGGGTGGCCACTGGTTTAACCAGTGGTTCGGGAACAGGCCCAATCAAAAGGAGATTCTGGACACGGCATTGAAATACGTGCGTCAGATACTTAAAATTAAGGAGAGCCCCAAATTCAGTCGGGTGAACATACTCCACCAGTGTATACCACAGTATACAGTGGGCCACAAAAAACGGGTGGAGAATATCCGTGAATATATAAGAAACTATAAGTTGCCTTTGAGCTTGTGCGGAGCTGCCTACGATGGTGTGGGCATAAATGATGTCATTTTATCTGCTCGCCGCCAAGTGGAAAGCATTCAAAATCCAGCTGCTGCCTAGATATATTTATACATCCCTTTCAACTGCCTGTGAATTCCATTTACTTTGTTAATTGCTTTGTAAAGTTCTTCTTTCCACGTTCTATTTGTATATAAAAAATTTTGGTGAATTGGTTTTACACTTATGGAAACTTTTCATTTGCCGAAACCCATGCAGGGTGGGCTCTTCTCTGTCTTCTGTCCGGGCTCCCACTGCTGAGGTGTTTTCGTTTCAAGCGACAGGGCATGCATGAATTCAAATCCTGCTGCCTGCAGAGCATTCTTCACTATATCGTTGACTAGACGATGGCGCTGTTTGGGATGAAAGGATAAGATTTTAATTCGCACCTTTAGTGATTAATCACTCAGCTCACTCTAATCAAAGTAAGATCATTGAATTTATCCGACACCACCACAACTTTGAAATGCGACTCAGCCTCTTTTGGGGCATGATGAAGGGCCGACTCGTTTATAACATCCAAGTGAACAGGTTGTAGCTCAGCATTTAGTGCCTTTCTCATGGCTCCTTCTATGGGCAAATATTCTGATGTATCCGCCATTATTTAATACTTTTTTCACGACTTTTAATTGAACACGTAATTTTGAGTTTGCCAATTTTGGAGTGTTTTACCTTTTGTTGTGCCGCATTGGTATTTTGACAGCTGTTTTGTTTACTGCTTTTCGCAATAGGTGGCGCTAGTTAAATTTAAATAATAGCTCGTTCCCGCCCTTTACAAATAAAAAGGTAGTAGTTTGTTGTATATGAAAATTTATTGAATTAACTAAAATTTGAATAGTTTCTTCACTTTCCAAAACCACCCAAGCACGGAGGACTTTTCTCTGGGTCTTGTTCGGGTTCCCACTGCTTGGGGGTTTTTGTTTCAATAGATAAAGCATGCATAAATTCTAGCCCAGCTGATTTCAAGGCATTTTTTACAGTATCGTTCACAAGTCGATGGCGCTGTAGAAAAACAGAAATATTTAAATAAAAATCTTTTCTCAAAATAACTGAATTAATGTAGTTGTTGTACTCACTTTTATTAAGGTTAGGTCATTAAACTTAGCAGACACCACAAACACTCTAAAATGGGATTCGGCCTGCTTAGGCGTGTTGTGCATTGGAGATTCATTAATAACCTCCAAGTGAACCGGCTGCAATTCAGCATTTAAGGCATTTCTCATGGCAGCCTCAACTGGTGGATAATGCGGTGTCTGTGAGTATGCTGCCTTCACCGCAACAAAGCTTGTTGAAGGACTTGAGCGTAACAATTGCTGGACTTGCCATGACGATCGTCCAGCCAAACGACGTAAACTTAAGCCAAACATTTTTTACTTAATCCCACAGCTGTTCAATTACATAAACAAAACTACACCAGGGCTGCCCATATAAGATTTCCTTTAGATTGGCAGCACTGCAATAAAATTTATTTTTTTTTTTCAAAAGCCGTTATTAGTTTGATTGGCAAAATATTTGTAAACGGGTTTTATTCAAAGTAAAATATGTAAATATATAACAGTTAACGCTGCTACAAATAGAAAAAAAATCCTAATGGCTAAAATAATCGAATTGCCTGTATAAATTCAATACAATTAATAATCAACCAATTTCTTGAGCTTTGGTGGTGCGGAAATCACAACACGTCCACGATTTCCCCCACTATGCTGCTCCTCGCCGCGGTCTCGATCACGCATGCGTTCCTGAGCTCTGTACCTATCACGCTCTCGCTCGCGTTCTCGATTTCTTTCCATGCTGCGATCACGACGCCGCCTTCTTGATTGACTACGGCGGCTGCGCGAACGACGTCTCTCTCGACTGGCACTACGACGGCTATGGGAACGCCGCTTTCGATCCAGGCGACTATTGCTCCGTCGACTACGAGAACGCGAACGCTGCCTTCTTTCCCGTTCACGACTAGGACTACGCCGTCTACGCTCTGACCGACTGCCACTGCGTCGTGGCTGGCGACTCGATGAGTGCGGTAGCTCCACCGGGCTACGCTTCCGACCCCGTGAGCTACTACGTCTCGAAGTTTTCAACAGCCTGCTTGGTCCCTCCGAGTCCGCCGACTCGGCCCCTTCGCTATCCTCACTGACCTTGCCACTTGATGAGGGCGTCCTGGTTCCATACTTGTGGCGCAGCTCCCGTCTCCTGTAAATGATGAGATGTGAGAGGGCTTTTGAGAGCCACTCACAACAGATCACTCACCTGCGCCGCAGCTTCAGAGCCAGCTCCCGCATCTCATCCTCACGCTCCTGCTGCTGCTGCCGTTCCCGCTCGGTCTTCTCAATTTCAGCCCGCTTATCAGCCTTGTCTATAACAAAAGAAGTTGTAAACAAAAGATTTTCCCTTTATCTTGGGTTTCCGCTTACATTGCCTGTTCAAGAGATTCTGCATTTTCCGCTTGAGACGCTCGCGTAAATTGGGTCGCCCAGCACTGCCAGAGGATCCCTGTCCAGAGACCTGTAAAAACCACCAAGAGAGGGTTAGCAAAATGGATTCACCCTCAAGCTGAGTCGTCAAAATTTATTAACAGTCATTGGAGGTCAAGTGGAGTCAAAATGATGTGACAACAAATCGTTAAAAAGGGTAAATCGAAAATGTCCAAAATGTCTGTTCAAGGACAAGTTGTCCAGGTCGAGTGCAGCATTTTGTGCACTTTTAGGTCTGAACGTGTTTTGTTCTCATTGGTTTGGATTTTGAGGTTAAGACGTGAGAATTTTGTGGAGTACTCCAGTTGTGTGAGGCAATGAGACATTTGGCTTTGCTTACTGACTTTGGTTTCGGTAGCAGAACTATATTTGCCTGTTTGATTACCCGTAGAGGACGACGACAATGCTGGAAGTGGATGAGAGCGTTCCGATCTGCAAGGAAACGGAAGAATTGAAAATTTAAACGTGGCAGTGGAACAAAAGTGCTGAT
Source organism: Scaptodrosophila latifasciaeformis (assembly GCA_037075145.1). Taxonomy (NCBI): domain Eukaryota; kingdom Metazoa; phylum Arthropoda; class Insecta; order Diptera; family Drosophilidae; genus Scaptodrosophila; species Scaptodrosophila latifasciaeformis. The sequence continues at coordinate 11,213,245 of JBAMCM010000100.1, read as the reverse complement.
CAAAATTCACAACAATTTGGTTAGTCAACTTTACCCACTGGCTGGCCATCGCGGCCCGGCCACAAACTTACGCAGTGTCCACATCTGGCTCGTCGGAATCATCCGGTTCTCTGGCATGCAGGGATTTAGCTGTCTCCTCAGCATCGCTAGCCTCTGTGGCGGAGGAGGAAGTGTCATCTCCACGCTTACGCCCATAATAACGTTTCAAAGGTGGCGGCGGTGGCTCCACAACTTGTGGCAGCGAGGCCGCCGAATATGAAGATGCCGCCGTACTCATAGCCGGTGTCGCCGTAGTCAGACTCAACACTCGCGTGGTCAGTGGATAGCTAATCATAGCCGGTTGCGAGGGTACGGCGTGCCCTGGTTTTGCTTGAGGTAGTTGCTTAATGGCCGTTATTGTAGTGGTAGTGGTGGTAGTGGTGGCACTGAGGCATAATGTTTTTGCTGTTGCTGGTGGCGGGGTGATGGACTTCCTTTTGACTGGAAGTCGGCCACGACTGCGTCGACTGGACTGGGACCGAGAGCGGGAATGGCGCCTGCGAGGCGAGCCATAAGAACTGTCGCTGGAACTCCTCGATGAGTAGGAGTATCGCTTGCGGGAGCGCTTATAGCTGGGGCTACGTGATGTATAGCGCTTGTAGGAACTAGAGCGTGAGCGGGAATAGCGGCCATAGCGCCGCCGGTGCCGGGAACGTGTGCGGGATCTGCGATGATAGCTGCGTCGTCTGCTGCGACGGCGACTGCCGCTGCGGGTACGAGTGCGACTGCGGCTGCGTGACTGAGAGCGCCGGCGGCCCGAACGTTTGGCGGAAGCTTCGTTCATTTGTTTGAGCTTGTCCAGGTTATCTTTGACTTTTTGAGCATACGAGACGTGAGTAGACCCACTCACACCACTGCTGGCACTGATGCAAGACTCACCCAGGGTGAGTCCTGGTTTGGTTAGGTTGATGGTAATTTTGGAGTGCGGCTGCATTTCATCTTCTCCACCGAATGAGGTAATGTAGGTGATCTTTTCGCCCCCGCCGTCGGCCGGGGAGGGTGAACGGGATTCGCTATCTTCGTCCTTGTCGTTGTCGCCCTTCTCCTCTTTGGCGGCATAGCTGGGCGGACTGAAGGGCCGATTGGCTATGCGTCGTTCCTTTTGGGCGCGTCGTTCTCGACGAGATTTGCGTCCGCTTAATAGCATTTTTTCCTGTTCTTCCTCACGTGCTATTCTCAAGGCATCTGCCTCATCTGCATCCTTGGTGAGGTAAGAGTAGAAATCATTGCTTTTCATGCCATAATTTCTACCACAGGCATTCAGTTCGTGGGCCTGTGCCGTGTCTAGCTTGGCTATGTCAATGGAAACGTCCACATCCATATCTGAATCGGATTCGTCCGAGCCCTCGCCCTTTTCGCCTTTGGGAGCCTGGCCGGTAGAAGGCCCTTGTTGGGCGACTGTCACATTCATTAGATGACCAAAGGGTTGCGGTCCCATAGTACTGCCAGAATCACCCGTGTCATCATAGGAATAGCCAATGGTGGCACCGCCAGTCTTTGGTTTTTTCTTGGCCAAATTACGCTCTGCTTCCAGTTGCGCATTGGCTCCGAATTGCTCCTCCAGATACAGTTGATGTAGAAATTTGTCTTCGCTGACATTGAGGAAATCATTTTGAGCCAGAATCCGATACCGTTCATAGTTGAGCTGTCTTTCCTCCTGGGTGAGGTCTGCCTCTGTGTCGCCTCCTTCGCTGTTACTGCTCTTGGCTAGTGGAGCAATGTAGTCCAAATGGGCACGCACATCGAAACGGTCAATTAAATTATCTGTCTGTCCCTGCCACGGCACTCTGTGGAGCAAAGAGTTACACGGTTACTTACTATCTGGGTTGAAGGGGGCACAAATTTTATGTATATGAAAATCTTAAACTCAATATCACTTGCATGATGGCGGCTCCATCCCCAGCCGCAGCCACGGCTGGATCCAGATGAATTTTGCAGCGTCTGCCATGGACTTGTATGAATTGTGTGGGATCGGCTTGCTGCAAAAACCAAAGTCGAATTAATTTTTTTCCGTTCGCAGCCAGAAGTGAAAAATGTTGCAAGCGACTCATACAATGGGCGCATCACTCACTATTTTCTCGTAAAAGTCTTGACGCCTTTCTGCTCTTTTACGGTAGTCAACAATGAGGCCGCGAATGCGGCGCTCCTGTTTGCGTGCCTCGTGCCACATAATTTAACGGAATGAAAAACTTATGCGGCAATTTGCCGGTCACTCGCTTTTTTTGCGGCCGCTCGGTCTGTTAAGTGATACCAGGGACGACAATAAACGCACGACTTCGGAACTATGTTCACGAACTTGTTCCGTTTGGTTTCTCTCCTGAAATAAATTTTTTTTAATTATCGAGAACTTCATATAAAATGCAGTTGGTGGTTAAAAATACTAGTTTGAAAATTGCAAGCAGTCAGCATTTGAAATGAATAGAAAAGACAAGGATGTCACGGCGCATGCGCTTCAGTGATGGAAACTACAAAAGGCTAATAAATAACAAAGAAAACTGGAATGAGCCACAACACAACAATTGTCTGTCGCCGCCGCCTTATCCTACTACAAACATATGCGGCATCGATTTTAAAAAGACGGCCAACGTCCTTAGAAATAGTGGAGATATAAAACACAAAAACTAGAACTAGGAACCCGTTTCGCGGATCCGGTTTGAGGACGCCGCCTAATGTCTGATAGAAATTACTATTTCCCAACAGACCAAAGATACAATACATCGGGCGATGAGCCTTTGTTTCCTTACCACAACGAGGGGGATGGAGACGGGGATCAAGAAACTAATGCTAACGAGCCGGACGCTGACAAGGACGATGACTCCGAATTCGTGCCCTATTCATCGAGTAGCGTTGATCGCAGCTCAATTGGTTCTATACCCTGGGCGGATGATGCCATCAAGAAGAATAAGCAGGACTGGGAGCGAGTTGAACGTATGCTGAGCGGAGCAGAAGCCCTACCTGAACAAGAGGCCGAGCTGCGCAATGAAATTCTCGACTGGCAGCGCAAATTCCCACAACTGGTGGGTCGCAAAGTGTTACCCCTGCAACAGCAGAGCTTCGACAGCGGTCACACCATACCGGATGACTTGGGAGACATCGACTCGATATCAAATCTGAGTCTAAACTCGTTAGACAACGATGACGAGGACGATAGCTTTCTCACGCCAACTATGGAACGGCAAGGCCAGGATAATCGCCACCAGCAAACGCGCAGCTACCTCCGGCCATCGCAAAATCTCGTAGACATTTTAGACAAGGATCTGCGCATCACCTCCGTGAGGCTGCGCAAGCGGGAACGCTCCACGCAACTGCAACAAACCCCACCCTTGTCGCAGCAAACACCCCACTCAGCCACGGCCCTCAGATCGCGTCTACGCATGCCGCCCATCCTCAATGTCTTAGACTCGAATCGACGATTCCGTGGTCTCCTCAACAACCGCAGCTTTGTCCAGCTCACCCAGGTCAAGCAACAGAACAATCGCTCGGCCTGGCAAATGCCACTCACTGCAGCCAAGGCCTTCAACAACAAAAATGCCATTGTCCTGCCTGCCCTGAATCGACACAGAGACTTCACCATGCCCGGCCTAACCTCGACCCAAAGCAATTCCAGTGGCGGTGGTGCCCACAACAGTCACAGCAGCAATAGTTCCTCGCTGGCCGGACGCCGTCCCATGGCCTACAACCATCCTCATCAATTCCATCATCTACCCCTCACCCGCAGTGGGACCAACTCAAGCAATACGCCCTCCACCGGCCGCTCCATCTCCGCGGCCGTGCACCATCCACGCTCGGAGTTTGCCACAAATGCCTTTTTTATACCGTACAGTGCCTCGAAATTCAAAGCCTTCAAATAACCTCATGTATTGAAAAGTAAATAAAACTGTTTTCATTTGAACTGAAGTGTATTTTTTTCCTGGCTTAAAGTAACTAGAGACTCAGATTGTCCAGACGCAAGCGACCATCGTTTTCGGTGAGATACAGGGTATCTGCCAGGCACTGCTCTATGATGAGCTCCTCCACGCGTTCATTAATCTGTTCGGTGCAAGCAAAAAATATATAAAGAGGCGATCAAGATTATAGGTATTTATTTTTAACCCACCCCTTTGGCCTTTCTCTCATTCAATACTTCGGGATACTTGAAGGCGGGTCCAAAGTTCACACTCACTGTGGCGCTCTTGTGTATGGAAATGGCTGGGAAATAGCTGCCAGCATAGATATCTTCAAAGGCCACGCCCTGCGACTGGCCATTTTTGAAGAACTCAATGCGACTGCCGTAAAGTGTGCTTAGATTCTTGAGGGTTTCCGTGATCTTATCCTTGTCCTCGTAATACAAGTGAGATTTGAATTTGACCAAGGGCTGGACAGAATATTAAGATTTTAATTGTGAAAAAAAAAAACAAAACGTGAACAAAAGACTCACTCGATCTTTGAAAGTGTTGGGCAGGTAGTCCATGTCTGGTTCCTCTGGCAGTTCGATCAATAATCCCAGGGTATCGCCCTCACCGTAAGGCCCGCTATAGTGCTTGCCATGACTCTCGGTGAACTTTGTACCCTTGCGCGAGCGCCAGGAATAGCCAAATTTGTCATAGCCCAAGGGAGCCTGCAAATTGCCATATTCACGACCCCAGCCCAAGCGTGTGGCGGAGCCCTCAGGCATTTCCTCAATGGTTATTTCATAATACCAGCAGCCTCGATTAACAGCTGGAAAGGAATATTTCAAGATTAGAAAATTTATGAAAAGGTTGAGTTTTCTTTTCTTTGCTTACAGTGTGTGGCCCGCACCATGCAATAGCCACGCTCTCCTGTTACGGCCAAGCGATCTTCGGAAATTTTCAGTTGAGGGGCTCGATCGTGCAACGCCAAGAGCACTGAATGCGGCACCAAAGTTCGGTAGAGCCAGCCGGGAATGGGTTTGCCCGCCCAGTCGGAGCTTTCGTCAAACTCCTGCCGGAAGGGAGCATGTGGATCTGGCTCGGCCAAAATATAGCGATAGCCATCTTTGTTGAATGGATGCTCGAGGGGATAGCCATGTGGTGGCAGCTTCACATTGGCCGAAACGTCCGAGCTGGGACGCCCCTTTTTTCCGGTGGGTCCCGCATCTGTGCCTGGGAATTTTCGCTTCTGTCGATTGTTCTTGGCTAGTGTCACTGCAAAATTTAGAAAAACTAATCAGCTAATCTGTGTGGACTACGTGACTGACAGCTGTGCTGGACTTGGGTGTGTCTATGTACTCGATTTGGTCAAGCACTTACATTCCTCATCATTATTGTTCAAGGAACCAGGTACAAGTGTTGACGTCATCACAGGACACACGGTAACACGAAGCAGCAAAACAGACAACAAAATCCAAATTGCGCCGCGTTCAAAATCAATTGGCACTGCTACTCACACAATCACACAAACATAAAACACACACAAGCTCAACACAGGCAGGCCAAAGAAACCCGAAAAAAAGCACAGCGTACAAACTAACGAAACAACGACGGCAAACTAAATATAACAAAACTGTAACTATTTAAAAGTGTAATGAATGAGTTGAGCATTTCCGTTGACTTGCCCCCCGCCCAACAATGTTTGCCAACGATTGCGGCTGCCAGATGTGTTACTTGGAGAGTAAGAAGCTTGTGTGGGTGTGTGTGTGTGCGTGTGTGTCGAGGCGAATACAGAAACTCAAAACAGAAGCGAAATAATCGCGATCAACTTTCTTTCAATTGTTGCGAAAATTTACGAGAGAGCAAGCTTGTGGTGAGAGAGATAGAGCGATAGAGAAGGCAATAGCGTGAGAGAGCCAAAGCTAACTGTATTTACTGCAATTCAATTTGTACTCAATGCAAACACTAAAGCAAACTATTTCCTTTGAGTTGTCAAATCTTGCATACTCTTTTTGTGATTGCGATTTGCAAAAACAACAAAATCTGCGGAATTAAATTCAAAAATTGTATATTAAATTCGGTCTGTCAACCATGGCCGCAGCTAAATTAAGAGCGAAACTTCATTATCTACTATATCAGCTGTTCATTTTCAGACGAAAACAAAGAAAAAGAACCGCCAAAACTTGTTAGGTAGAAAAAAACTACGTACCTTGCGTGTAGCCATCCTCAGCGCGCAGAGCACCTGTCTTACTCATGCTTTCATAGTTGGGCTTGATAACTCGCACATCGGGATTGAATAAGCCGTACATGGCTCCATGCTCAACGTGCTCTTCATAGGTGAATAGAGTATGCACGTCTTTGACCAGGGAACGCTGCACCGTTGAGTACCAGGACTGGGTGAGTCGACGGGGCATGGTGGTCATTGCTTCCCAGTGTTGTTCAATATAGGGTATAATCTCTTTGTCCTTGCTAAATTGAATTTGAGTCTTGCCTTCGCGTAGTGCCGCCTGTTGCATAGCGGCAATGGCACTGTGGCACATTTGGGCAATTGCTGATATTCGAGAATAGAAAATGAAATTAAGAACTTTAAAAATAGGTTAAGACTCACTTGCTTGACTCTTGCGAAAACTCTCCAGACCCGTGGCAGAGCAATTTTTGCAAATGAACACATAATTGGTGATGAAGGGCACCAATTTGCCTAGCTGGTAGCTAATGCAAGACTCGTGGAACCAACGGGTGCATGTGCCGCACATGAGCTCTACAATGTTTAAATTGCGGTCTTTACCACTGTAAGCAAGAAAAATGTAAGAAAAAATATTGGAGTGTAAGCTTACTGCAATAATATATTTACCAGTAACACAAGCCGGCCGAGACAGATTGCTGCTGAGCCGAAAGCTGTGGTTTGTCATCAAATGCAGAAAAGTTGTTTTCAGAGTTTGTCTCTGTTGGGGAGCTCGTTTCCATGGGACTCTCATCCATTGTTAATTATTTTGTTTTTTAGAGATTTTTATTCACAAAATAAGTAAACAAATGCAATGAATAAACAATACAGATGGAGTGAACAACAAAGACTTGAGTGGTTCATTCCATGAACTAAAAAAATTCGTTCCACAGCAGATTCATGACATTTATACTAAAGTTAAAATTGTTTAGCTTCGATCTGAAAGGCTTTTACCTTGCCTGTCTTATAGGACTCTAAAAATTTTTTTTTGTATAAACTCATCGTATGCATAATACATAAGTGAGTTGAAAGTGAGACGCCGAGGGTTATAACCTGCCAACTCAATTTTTAAAACATTCAAATCCAATACTTTCAAAATACAACGATGGTGTCAGTACTAAGAGGTTTGTGTAATTTTTTATATCTACAACTTTTCGTTTTAGGGGAATTGAATTAATTGTCATTTTATCAGATTGGTGCAATTTTGGTTAAATGTCAATTTGTCAATTTTCTAAGCGAAAGGATACCGATTAATTGTGATTTTTGAAGTCTGACAGATTGGCGCCAAATTGTGCAAGAGCTGCCAGCCTTCTCCTCCTTAGGGTTGCCATAAAATTGCAAACAACTTCCGTGGTTTTTTTTAATGTTTTTCGCGTGTGTTCTTTTTTTTTTAAATATGTATGTCAATAGACGAAACTAAAAAACATTGTAAAACCACTTTGGACCCGAAGACACAAGTAAATATTTAGCTACCTTTTGAAAGTACGAAAACCATTTTATATACTCACTCCGACTCTTTTTTCAATAAAAACCAGTAGTCGAAAATTTTTGCAAAATTGCTTGGAACAAATGTTAGACAAGTGCGAGTGAGAAAGAGTGAGAGTGTAAGTGCATTTTAAAAGCGCATAATAAATGGAATTGCACGAGCATTGCGACCGATTAAACAAAAACCAATTTTTCGAGGCAACGCCGAAAGGCAACTGAGAAGCAGCTCCACCACGGATCCACAGAAGCAACTAGATTTTCAGCAGTCGCCGACGCTTTTAAAAGTCGAACAGCAGCGGCGTTCGGAGGGCGGTTATCGGCTCAGGCTCACAAAGTAGAACAATGTGCGACGTTTGCGCCGATTTCCAAAATCTTTTGGAGCTGTGTAAGTACCACAACAAAATGGTTGCAAATTTTTTTTGCACAACTATGTGTCGGCATTTGCCGGCGCGGTACGTGTGCAAAACTACTCATACCTATTTTGCCCATTGCTCTTTCCATTACAGATGAGGTGCGGGTAGCCAGCTCCGAGCTCAAGTTTCAGTTACTCCTAAAAAGTGAAATAGAGACCGCATTTAACTACATACAATCCTGGCCACAGCGACAGTGCATGTGCCTGTACCGTGACACCAAAAACTATGAACGCTTCAATCTTGTGGTGCAGTCACTAATATGCCTAACCCTGCAGCATCTCAAGCATATCGATCAACTGATTGATAACTACAAAAGACTTACGGCCAGTGCCGCACAGGTGGTAGCTCAAGCCCACCAGCAACGACAGACGCCATCGGACAAGGCAGATTCCGACACTCCCGATGCAGACTCAGACAGAAGTCACAAGGAATCCACTTCGGCCTCATCATCCCTGGATGATTCCGATGAGAAACCCTCAACTGCAGCACAGCCTGAAGCTACGGATGAAGAGCATAATGCTGCGGGCGATGGTCCAACCAAAAAATCGCAATCATCGTCTAACCCTCCCAGTACATCAACCGCATCAACCATTACCACTAATGCCACCAAGACCCACACACAATACACCGAAGAACCTTGGATACTACCCGAAGTGGAAAAATTATTAGTGCTCGTTTCTAAGGTTTTTCTACTCAACTTTCCATTGTACATTGCCCACAAGCATGGCATGCACTCACGCCTCGACGACCTGCAGGCGGAGGAGGCACACCATCTGGCTCTTATCTGTGATCTCCATGACAGCGATTTACCCATCTATTTGTTGCGGAATGTAAGCCTGTTTTGCAATTCCGGCGGCTTTGGCGCCATGTCAGTCTGCTTCGAACATCCCGATTTACCGGTCTCCACGGCTCACTCAATGACGGCCACCATCTCGAATGTTAAGCTCTGGCTAAACTACCATTGCAACTCTCAACTCTTCGTGCCCCTCCGCAGCCGCATACTCCAGTACATGTGTAAATTGTCCGACCAGAATTTACGTTCGGCTGCTACTCGAGCCATGGCCGATTTTGTCTGGTCGTCGATGCGCGATCCTCTGGATGTGGCTGTTAATTTTGACACCGAGGGCCTAGCCTTAGCCTTTAAGTATTTCACATCCACCACTCTGACCATGCGCCTAGCGGGTAAGCATAAAATTGTCTACCTTTGATAATTTCAAACTACTCTAAATTTCATTTTCCACCAGGAATGGCCCAGATTAATGCCCATATAAGTCTATTCAATGAAATATGCACTACGGAGACTGTGAATGAGGTCGAATTGTTTGGCCAACGAATTGCCAATTGGCTAACTGAAAATCACATAGTTCAGCATTTGTTTGGACCCAATCTGCATGTGGAGATTGTGAAGCAGGCCCATATTTTGTTGAACTTTTTGGCTGTGGAAAACCAAATTTCCGAAGAGGACATCAAACTGATCTGGCAGGCCACCCAACTTAAGCATTGCTCAAAGACTATATACGATATTTTGCCAGCTCTGGTCAAAAATCTAGCCCCCAGACCGGCCATGCATCTGTATTCGCTGCTCTGTCGTCTAGATCCCAAGGATCACACCGAACAGAGCATATACATTGCCTCGGCTTTGACCAAGCTTATTTGGACGCGTGACTGTTCCAGGTCACAGATGAACCTAATACAAGATCACCTCCTCGGCTCGAATGTAACAGCCTCCAGTTCGGATAGCGGCAGCATCGAGGGCAGCAATACTGAAGACGATCATGTGGGTGCCGATGACAGCAGCATAGCCAGCGGCGGTGTTGTGGCTACTGTCGGTCACAAGAGCCCTCTGGATGGCGTCACACCCTGCAAACAAGCCCGTCACAGACGTCACATCTGCGATCCCACCACTGAAAAGGCCAAACAGCTAACCGAATCTGAGCTGGCCAAAGTCGATATGAAGTAAGACGAGCCGCATCTTAAAACTATCTCAAGTTAACCACATTCTTTTATTTTTTTTAGGATACAAAATCATCGCATTGTGAACATTATTGACAATACCAGCAGCGAGGAGGAGCTGCAGTCCCGTGCGGCCCTTGAACTCCAGTTGCATCGCAAGAAGACCAACAAGCGGCGCAGGCAAAAGAATAAACAATTGCAATTACCCCCTCATGACCTGGTCGAGTCCTGGGAATTGGCCGAGGATGTGCCCAGCAGTGATGATGTCGAGGGCGAGATTCTAGCCGACAGCGACGAGTGCAGCGACAGTGCCGGCCAAGTAGTACCAGCCGCGGTGCTCAAGCACCTCCATGGCGAAGGCCCCTACATACGCGCCATTGCCGAAACCAACATAAGCGAGCTCTTCAGTGGCGCCGAGAACGATGGAAGCTACTCCTCGCCCATGAGCAATAAGTCCGAGAAGAACCTAGCTGACTTCGATGATGAAGATGTCTCACCCTGCGAGGAGGAGCTCTCACAGATAACTCATAACACAAGCCGTGGCGGCAACGTGCCTCAGGCCTTTGCGGCAGCAGCGGCCGCCATGGTCGTGGCCCAATCCGCCATAGCCATGCAGAAGTCTGGCGAGACTAATGTAGCAGCCGCCGCTGCTGCCGTCTGTGCAGCGGCCGTGGCCACCGGCAATGCTCAGCAGTCCCTGGCGGCCATGCGACAGCACGCTGCAGCCGCTGCTGCGGCGGCCAACTGCTCGAAGCCCTCGGACTCAGATATCGATCTATTGGATGTGAGTAAAGAGCACTCCTCAAAAGAGTCCTCCTCGGCCGCCAGCACACCCGTCCAGCCCTCCTTCAAGTTGAACGATGTCTGCCAGCCCGGCAATACCTTGCTCTGGGATCTGCTCCAAGACGATAAAATTGTAAGTCTTCACATTTTTTTTCTTTTTGCTAAAATTTTCTAAACAATGTTTTCCCCACTTAAGTGCCAATTGGGTGAGTCTTTGGCTCTCGAGGCCGAGAAAGCCTTGGCCACTTTGTTGTGCTTCAACATCGACCGCCAACTGCGCACCAAATTCATCGAGGGCTGCCTCCAAAATGTGGCTAACAACCGGAGCGTAATCGTGAGTCTACGCCTGTTGCCCAAGCTGTTTGCCTCCTTCCAGCAATTTCGACCCTCCGACACACACGCCGTAACGCTCTGGGCAGATCGCACTCACCACATGATGCAGAGCTTCTTTAACAACATACGCTACTATTCCCGTCGCCATGCCGAGCTCCTAATCAACCAGAATGGCGAGCAGCAGCAAAAGGAATTGGGCCTGCAGCTCTACTCGCACAAGACGCAGGTTTCAGTGCGGCTGCAATTTCTTTCCTCGATATTCTCAACCGTTGGCTCGCCCAAGAATTTTCGCCTGACGGTGGAGCAGTTGGATGCCCTTTGGGAGTGGCTGGCTCATGATCCGGAATGTGCCGATTGTTATTTCTCCTGGCTGCAGGCCCAGGCCAAGGGCGGTGATCAGCATGCCTTGGGCATAGACTCGCTCCAGCATTTGTATTTGAAGAAACTGCCTGAGCTGCGGCCGGAAGAGTTCTCGATGGTGGCTCTTGGTCTCTTCCAACAGCTGTGCAGCTTTGCTCGAATTGCCATGGCCGAGTACGAGAAGCATAGCGATGCCCTGCCCGGGGCAACCTCGAATGCCGTGGGTATGCATCATCTCTGGCAAATTGCCCTGCGGGCCCAAAGCAATGAGGTCTCCTTGGCGGCCATTCAGTATATCAACATGTATTACATGGGCCAGCAGTTGCGTCTTGAACAGGAGTTCGTTTCGCAGTGCATGGATAATCTGGTTCAAGCGGCAGCAGCTCTGGAGAGGTAAACAATAAGGCATTAGGTTTGTTCCTTTTTAATTGTTTTTTTTCTTTTTTTGAGCAGCATCGAGGACGAGAATGCCTTGATGCGAGTACAGCGCGGTCTCCTGCTGCTCAACACTCACCTGGACACATTTCGTAGGCGTTATGCCTTCCACTTGCGTCGCTGGGCCATCGAGGGCAAGGGCATAGGCTCCCACAGTAATCTGAAGAACGAGGGAGCAGGCCCGCCAATCCGGATTGTACTGCAGCAAGCTGGACTCTCGGAGAAGAGTCTGCTGCATATGCATGCCTGTGATTTGATAGCCGATCTCAAGGCCGAGATTTCCAAGTGGTGGGAGAGTCTGCAGTGTAATGCCAATTCGGGCATAGCCTCACCGGTGCTGGGTCTGCTGCTGAGCGATGGTCCACTGCGAATAATCACCCAGGGCCAGGAGCTTACCTCGGACTATGATGAGCGTAGCCTGGGCGATGCTGGCTTCAAAGATAATCAAATTGTCTATGTCTCGCTAGGTGGCCGTAGTGCCCGGCGCAAGGAAACCAACCTGGAGCATCCCTCCATGCAGGCTCCGCCACCCAAGGAATGCCTGCCCACGGTGTTGCTACTCCAGCCCAAGTACTTTGAGAAGCTCTTCTGCCTAATGCAAACTCTCGGCGACATGACGCGACCCCAGGCCAATAATCTGCAGCACCACACCAAGGCTCAATTGCTGTCGCGCCGGGTGTGGGACATCCTGGCCATGCTGCCCACAAATCCCTTGATCTTGGATGCCTTCAAGAGTTTGGTCAACGATCTCAGCGACATTGAGGAGCTGGCCGGCGAGGAAGAGCAGGCCAATAAGCGCAAAGAGATTAAACAAAAGCTAAGCGAACTGCTGGATCCGAGCAATCTACAAAAGTTCATGTATTCCTTGCACATAGTCGAGAGTCTGGCGGTCAACAGTGCTCAGCAGAACAGGCATGCGGCTGGTGGCTGCTGTTCCGGTGGGGCCACCAATGGCGGCCTGGTGATCACAGAGCAGCAGCACAAGGCCCGCAGTGGCAGTGGTACACCGAAGAAGGGGAGCAATCGTCGTCGGAACAGCAATGAGCAGCAGCCTCTGGGAGGAGCTCCCAAGGAGCCGGAACTGAAACGCAGCAGTAGCAGCAGCTCCTCCCATGAAACCAGTAAAGAGATTTGTGATAATTCGCCCATCAAGGAAGGGCCCATGACGCCCACGCCCTGCCTGGACTCCAGTGATCCGAGTGAAGTGGGCAGTGGCGGGGACAAGGAAAACCAACCCTCCACGGTGAAACAGCATAGCAAGCGGCACAAGAAGAGTGAAGAACGTTCCTCAGGCTGTTCCACACCACCACCCCCACCTCTGCCGGCCCCACCTGGGCCACCAGCCGTGCTACGCAGTGCCCTCAACGAAAGCAAGTGGAGCGAGGCCTTCATCAAGTGCGGAGGTCTGCGGCATCTCTACGACATCTTCATATCCGGCCAATTGCAGCAGAGCGCCCATCCCAAGGATGTCCTAAACGAGTGGCGCCACGACTGCCTGGCCAGCTTGCTGCGCATACTCTGGCTGCTGGGCTTCGAGGAGCTGCAGACAGACGATATACACGTTCTTATGTCACAGCCCCATGCCTTTATGCTGGAGCTGATGGATGTGCCGCTCTGTCTGCGTCGCCTCTCCACTATACTCAATGATGAGGTCTATCAGCACTACTCGGCGGCCACTTCGGTTATGTTTCCTTATGCCTTCCATCATCTTCGCACCGGCTTTTGGGGACGCGCTCAAGTTGTCCAGTTCACCATGAACATCTTGGTGAGTTTTGTGCATGCCTCGCCAGAGGCAAGGCGTTTGCTGTGGTCCCAACCGGAGTATTGCTCGTGGGTACAGAAATTCATACTCGAGGATCCGGAACCGGCTGTGCGTCGTGAGATCTGCGCCGGTCTCTATCGTATTTGCCTGGGAAACTCTCAGAGCTATCAGATGCTGTTGGCCCCTCTGCTGCACAAGCTCATCTCGTTTCTGACAGTGGCCGAGAAGATGACCTCGACGGCCCAGCACACTCAGTTCCTACTCTCGGAGGAGGGTAAAGAGCCCTATGGTCCGGCCTGCAGGGATTACTTCTGGCTGCTGGCTCGTTTGGTGGACACCCTCACCATGGAGATGGTGGCCGAGGAGGAAATTGACATTGAGCTGCTCTGCGAATCCATTTCCCAGAGTATACTCACTCGGGACTATCACGAACAAAGGCATGGCTACCAGGATGACGGCCTGGTGGGTCTGCTCAATCTCATGTCCAATCTGATCAAGTATGACACCACCTTCAAGTTCACTCCAAAGGCTGTTAAGTTCATAGAACAAATTATTGGATTTCTCTTCGAGATGCCTTCGCCGGCAAATCGCCAAAAGCCCAAGTGCAAGTCGGCCACTTCTCGGGCGGCCGCCTATGATCTGCTGGTGGAGCTCTGCCGTGGCTGTTTCACCAACTATAGCTACTTGCATGGACAGCTACTGGCCCAGCACAAGTCTGGTCCCAAACAGCCCTATCCCTGGGACTATTGGCCAAGAGATGATGGACGCTCCGAGTGTGGCTATGTGGGCCTCACCAATCTGGGTGCCACCTGTTACATGGCCTCCTGCATCCAGCACCTGTACATGATGCCCCAGGCTCGAGCGGCCATACTCAGAGTGCCACCGGCAGGAGCTCAGAAGCATGGACCCACCCTGATGGAGCTACAGCGTATGTTTGCCTATTTGCTGGAGTCGGAGCGCAAAGCCTACAATCCACGTTCATTCTGCCGGGTTTATCAAATGGACCACCAGCCCCTTAATACTGGCGAGCAAAAGGATATGGCCGAGTTCTTTATTGACTTAGTGTCCAAGCTGGAGGAGATGACCCCGGATCTGAAGCACTTGGTGAAGCGTCTTTTCTGCGGAACATTGTCCAACAATGTGGTTTCCCTGGACTGCGGTCATGTCTCTCGTACGGCCGAGGAGTTCTACACGGTACGCTGCCAGGTGGCTGATATGCGTAATCTCCAGGAATCCCTGGACGAGGTCACCGTTAAAGACACGCTGGAAGGCGACAACATGTACACCTGCTCGCAGTGTGGCAAAAAAGTGCGTGCCGAGAAACGTGCCTGCTTCAAGAAGCTACCCCAGATTCTCTGCTTCAATACGATGCGATATACCTTCAACATGGTCACCATGCTGAAGGAGAAGGTCAACACTCACTTCAGTTTCCCACTGCGCCTGAACATGTGCCATTACGTGGAGAAGACCCTCATGCCGCACCAGTATAAGGAAGATCGGGAGAAGCGTCAGCAAGAGCGTAAAGAAAATGAAGAGTCCGGCGATGCCGGTGATGAGAATGAAAAGGCCGAGGCCAATTTGGACGCGGATATCGAGGAGTGTTTTGAGTGAGTCAAAAAAGAATAACACTGAATACTCTGATTTCTAATTGCCATTCTACTTCTTTTCAGATACGAATTAGTGGGTGTGACAGTGCACACCGGAACAGCGGATGGCGGTCATTATTATAGTTTCATTAAGGAGCGCACAAAGGGCGGCTATCATCCCCATGAACGTTGGTTCCTTTTCAATGATGCCGAGGTGAAACCTTTTGATCCCTCTCAAATAGCAGCCGAGTGTTTTGGTGGCGAAATGACGGTAAGTGGATCCCATTACTTAGTTGGTATCTTTATTTGAAATCTTTGGAATATTTTTAGAGCAAAACCTACGATTCGGTGACCGAAAAGTATTTGGACTTTAGTTTTGAGAAGACCAACTCGGCTTATATGTTGTTCTATGAGCGACGTTTGCCCGAACACCTGCAGCGTAGGCATTCCGAGCTGCTGGTCACACCCACACCCAGTCCCACCAACGAGGATAAGCCAGAAATTGAGGAGATCGCAGCAACAACGACCGTGGTGGGCAAAGAGCCAACGGAGCCCAAGTCTGAAGAGATGCAGCTGGAAGTAGCTGAGGAAAAGGAGAAAGAGGAAACGAAAGAAGAGCCAGCAACAGGAACAGCCAATTGTGATAATTCCAAGCCCAATAATAGTAGCCAAATTGTTGGCAGTGGCCCCAGTGAACCCCAGGCCTCCACTTCAAAGGCAGCCCTAGCCGAGTCTAAGGCAGCCCTAAAATTGCGTCCGATTCTTAACAAAGAGTTAGAGGACTGGATCTGGCAGGACAATCGACAATTCTTGCAAGATCGAAATATATTCGAGCACACGTACTTTAAGTAAGTAAAAAATCTGTGGAGCTAGGAAGCATATAATATAACTGATAATCTGATTTCGTCCGTTTGTATAAATTCCTCGATATTAGAAATTATAACTTGATAAAACCAAAATCTGACAATTTATAGATCATAAAGATATAGAAACAAGATTGGTAGGTGAACTGATCTCTTAAATTGGTAGACAAATTGATCCAATAGCCCTATTTATAGGGTCTATCTATTTAAATATATAATGAAAATTAGTTTTATACTGTGTACCGAATTTTTCTACATCATAAACCTCCTATAGATCCCATTTAGTATTATCAAAAAGGCATTGAAAAATATTGAGCTATAAATTTATAGAAATGAATTTCTTGACTATATAATATTTCCTTCACATTAAATATAATCAACTTTGTTATTTTAGTTTTATGTGGCAAATTTGTGGCAATATACCACAGTCTTTGATATCGGAATCCGATGTGACCTGCATGGCAGCCAAATTATCCATATCGTTTTTCATCGAGACCTTCATACATGCCAAGGAAAAGGTGAGTAAGCGCGAAAAAAGTTTTGGAAAAACTTAATCAACCTTTTTTTTTTATTTGCAGCCCACCATGGTGCCTTGGGTGGAGCTGTTGACCAAGCAGTTCAATGCCAGTCAAGAGGCCTGCGAGTGGTTTCTTTCGCACATGTCCATTGAGCCCTTCTGGCCTGTTCAGGTGTTGATACAGTGTCCCAATCAAATGGTCCGTCAAATGTTTCAGCGTTTGGTCATTCATGTCATCCAGCAGTTAAGGTGCGTTGAGCCGGATAGGATCTTTTAGACTATTACTCAAATGGTTATTTCTTGCAGAGCCTCTCATGCTGATTTGTATTTGGATGTGGAGACAGATGAGGAAGACAAAGAGCTGATTGGCCAGGCTTCCTGTGTGACACGTTTTATTAGCTCGCTCATCTCGCTGCTCGAGCATGGAGCAAGGTCGCATTTGCGCCACCTATCCGAGTACTTCAGCCTGCTGTACGAGTTCTCCCGCATGGGTGACGAAGAGGCCATGTTCTTGCTACGCATTGGCATTTTAAAGAGCCTGGTGGACTTTTATCTGGGACACAAACAAACCGATAGTGTAAATTATTCGATTCTTTTTCCTTGAGAAAGAGAAGCTTATCAAAATTCATTCTACCCGGCAGATTGATATTAGCAGCGACAATGAAGACAACTCATCGGACGAGGCCCTGTCAGTGGAAAAAATACGACCAGCTTCGCTGGACAAGATGATTGCTCTGTGCGCCAGCCTGGTGGAAAAATCGCGCGGCACGGATTTTCGTTTGCGTCTCTCGCAGAAAGATTTTAATGCCATCGCCGGTGGGAAGGTGATACTCAAAAAACTTGAAAGAGTCTATACGATTTGAAGAACTCTTCAGAATTTAATTTTGTTCATTTTAAAATTCTGTTCTTGTTTGTTTCCCGTAGGGCTTTCCGTTTTTATATCAACAAATAAAAGATGGCATCAACCCGCATCAGACGAAGCATTTAATCCATGCTCTCTGTCGCTGGGACGATCGTCTGGCCACCCAAATCATAGGCATGCTTTTTGCCTCGGTTACCAAGCACACCGAATTGTGTGCCCCCTTCTTTAAGCTCCTCACCCTACTCACCGAAACCCAAGGTGGCGGTCCAGCTCCGATCATGGGTCTCCCCTGCTTCACCCAGTTGATACTGCCTCGCATGTGGGATGCAGCCGAGTATTGCCCCCAATCCGTACTCGATTGGTTGTCCCTGCAGGCCACCAAAAACAAGGTGGCCCACAGCTGGATACTTCAATCGGCCGAGAACTGGGTCGAGCAATTTCTCCTGGCCCACGACAACACACGCGTTCGCAATGGTAAGTCTGGTCAGGTTATCGCGGCTGCCTTCTAACAACTATTTAAATTTTAGCTGCCGCCAGCTTGCTCGTGGCGCTGGTACCGTCGCAGCCTTTCCGAGCCAACTTCCGTGCACACTCGCAGCATAAGCTTCTGTCTCTCAACCAGCATAGCTATCGGTAAGGTTGAAGCCTGGAAAGTCCCAAGCAAATCCTTGCAATTCTTTTCTTTATTTCATCAGCGAGATCAACAGCGAAGCCCAGGTGGTGCTGCATCAGATAATAAAGCTGCTCCTCCGCATGCTGAGACCTGCCCGAGTCTACGCCGACATTGTGGCCCACGGCACCACCAAGCTAACCTCCTACTTTAACCTACTCAGCTATTGTATGGTTTCAAAGACTGAAAAACTAATGGCAAGTTCGACAATTACTGGTGTCATTTCCAATCAGCTAATGTGCCAACCCTTTTTTTTTTGTTCCTTTGAAACCCACAGATAGGTTCGTTTATGCGCTCCTTGTGGGAGCTGTTCCATCCACGTCTCTCCGAACCAAGTGTGCCAGCGCATCACAACAAGCACGCCCTGCTCACCTTTTGGCATCATTCGCTGGTGGACTGCCCAGAGAATGCTGCCCAGGTAGCCAACTGCCCGGAAATCACCCGCAATATTGCATTTAATTATATTTTGTAAGACGCCATAGACATTTCCAAAAATCTTGACAGTCCTTAAAAAATGTTTTTCCTTTACTTCAGAGCCGATCATGATGATGCCGAAATTGTCACCTATAATCGATCCATGCTGCCGGCCTATTATGGCTTATTGCGTTTGTGCTGCGAGCAGAGTCGCTCCCTGACCCGCCAACTGGCCCAACATCAGAATCTTCAGTGGGCCTTCAAGAACATCACACCCCATCCCACACAATATGCGGCGGCTGTGGATGAGCTTTTCAAGCTGATGGCTCTATTCGCCACCCGACATCCGGATGCCAGCGAACAGGAAAAACTCGATGTGATACAATTCCGGCGTTCGGCCATTTTGTCCTACACGGGCAGTCTGGATGCTCGCGTCTCCTGGTCCACACTGATCAGTGCGCTCAAAATACTCGGTGAGTAAAATCCTTACCTAAAAATGAAAATGTGATTAAATTGAATTGCGCTTTCCTCTACCAGTGGACAATGATGATGATCGCATGCTGGTGATTTTCAATGGGGGCATTGAGATGTGCTTTGAGGCTCTACACACGCTACATTCCATGCATCACGAAGCCACTGCCTGCCATGTGGCCGGGGATCTGTTGGATCTGCTTGGCGAATTGGTCTTGCTGCTGGGCACTTTGCGCACGCGTACCGACAGTCCAGCCCAGAAAAAGCAGCAACAGCAGCAGCTGGAGCAACAATTGCAATTGCAGCAGCAACAGTTACTTCAAAAGCAACAACAATCCCAGTCCACCTCGGCCCAGACGCCTCAGCAAAAGGAGAAGCAATTGCAGCAGCAAATGCAACTTCAGCTGCAACAAATGCAATTCCAGCAACAGCATTTCCTGCGCCAACAGCATCAGCATTCCTCGTTGTCAAAGGCCCTGCCCGATGCCATAAAGCGCTTGGCCACTTTACTTAACACTTTCAATTCGCCGGAGATTAGTCGCATGGCATTGGAAGTACTCAAGGAATTGGTGCGCAATACCAGCCTGGAAGCCACCAGCATTCTGGCACCCATACTCATCAATTGTCATCTCTCGGTGGCAAATGCCCCGAATGCCATTGGTCCCTTGGGACCGTACTTTCCACGTCGTGGAGCCAAGGCCCCTTGGCCCTTGGGTGCGAAGAATTCACCCAGACCGCCCAGGCCCATGGTCCAAATGTGCATTGCCCACTCGGAGTTGTCCAGAGGCGTGGACCCAGAATACGATGCCCAAGTGGATGCCTTCTATCGGCCGTACCATGACTTCATCGATGTGATGATGCGCATGTGCGTCAACACGGGCACTTTGAACGACACACTCGTGAAACTGCACTGCCTGGTGGCCATCGAGTCAGCCCCCTTGCATTTCAATTACTTTCCCAAATTCTGGGTGGGCATACACAATACAGTCCTCACGCACAAGTAAGTTAAATCATCGAGAAATGGTCATCAAGTTTCTAATCTGATCATCTTCATTTCTAGATATGCCGAGCTGTTGGTCAAGAATCAATTGTTGGTTGAATACTTGCACATTCTGCTGAGAGATGAGAGAAAAATGTTTAAGGATGCCTTTGTACGTGAATTTTTGGAAATTTACTATCCCAAGGTTGCCGCCCATTTACCAGTGGCTCGCGTTATCTATACCATCAACTATGCCATGCACTCCAAAGATGATATCGATGAGTTGTGCGGCGACCTATTTGCCATACGTGTCATAGCCAGTGCCACGGGTGTGCCGGCCTCTGTGCGAAAGGAAGTGCGTGGCTCTCTGCGCGCGCTGCTCAACAAGAGCGAACGGTTCAGGAAAGAGGCTGAGAAAGGTAATATTCCAATAGACTAATCCAGCTAATTTGCCTTATTCATGCTCTTTGCTTTTTTTTATCTAGAACAATTGCCTAATAAGAAGCAGAAGCGGGATTCATACAACAAGGAGAAAGAGCAATCTCAATCGGAGACGGAGAACACTGAGCCGCAGACCGCAGCTACTGAGGCACCCACCAAGGAGGTCGTGAAAAACTCGTCAGAGCCAACTGAGACAGCCAAGCCCGGTGAGCCGCCAATGCCCAGCGAAGATGAGCAAATGGAGAGCCCTTCAGAGCAGCAGGAAAAGTCCTCGGTCGGCTCTTCGGATGACGATACAGAGTTAGAAGATGAACTAGAACCCACGCCCAAACGCGGCAAGACTGTGAAAAAGTCGACCAACAAGAAAACTGCCCAGGATCGCCTCAATGAAGATCGCAAAAAACGCATAGCCACCCTGGTCACCATGGACACCTACATACATGCCATTTTAGGCATCATGAATATTAAGCGAGATTCAAACTCCACCAGCGGCCAGATCAGTTCTATAGCCCACCACAATGAAGATCAATTGGCCTCCACATCGGCGGCAGCAGCGGCGGCGGCAGCGGCCATAGTAGCAGCAGCATCCACAGTCGTCAAGACCCGGCCCCGCCAGGCCTATACCCCACCCGAACCGCAAGAAGAGCCGCTGATTGATTTTGCCGATGTCAAGTTAAGCCACATGGATCTGGAGGCCAATGATCTGCCCTGTTTGGCCAAGGCCAATGGCAGCAACACTGTGACTGCCGGCCCCGAAAAAGCCGAGAGCGCCTCGGCCACATTGTCGCCGGTGGCCAGCACATCGGTAGCTGCCGCCGCTGCTGCTGCTGCTGCCGCCGCTGCCGCTTCATCGTCTCAGGCGGCGAGTCCTACACAAATTTAGTTGTCGTTTAATGATTTGCTGAACATTTTATTTTTTGGCAAGACGCTGGACTGATGAGTAAGCCGTAGTTAAGAAGCAGAAGACAATTCTCCAAAGTCTTTTGGCTTTTAGGTTTTCGAAACACTTAAATTATAGGAATTTCTGGCCAAAGGTCAATTTAAAAATTTAGAAACAAGAATCAAGAAAAAAACAAACAACCCAAGGTTGGTGCTGAAGCTCAAAGATTGAGAAAGAAGTAGTTGAACTCGTAAAGGTTGCCAGCCAGAAAGAAAAAGCGGAGAAGGAGGAGAGAAGCAAGCAAACTGTCACAGTGAAATAGGCCGAAACATTTTTACATAACCAGCACAGCCACCACAAGCCACCCAAACCATCACATAAACGCAACTCATAACGCATACAAAAACCACATAAATATATACACACATACATATATATATAAATAAATATATATATATATATAAAGGAATTTAATGTAAGATAAACTCACACCAATCCAAAATCACATTCATCCACACACGCGAACCTGGCAAACCTTTTCAATGTTAAATCAAAAGTTTCGAAAGTTTTTGTTATTTTCTAAAAAAAAAAAAAAATAAAAATTAAAAATAAAAAATGCCAAAAAAAAAGTAAAAATAAAAGGGCAAAATAATTTTTAAATAATTAATAAAAAAAAAAGGCTTATGAGATGCTAATATCTTTATATGATGTAGAGATCTTTAAGTAATCACTTATTTATTTTCCCAAAAAAACAAAAAAAAAAAAAAAAAATGGCGCCCCACTCTACCCAACACATGCACGCACACAAATACACACACACTCGCACACACCCATAACTATTAGCTTTTTTATAAACTCATGCAACGTACGTTAAATAAATTTTAAAAATTGAAAGATACAAAAAAGAAAATCTACCCGAAATTACTTAACGTAAATAAAATTAAAATCTAACAAAACAAAGCAAAGCAGTAAACCAGAAAACTTAATAAACAACTTTTTGATTATATGTAAATTGATGAACAATTAACTGTAAAGTTTTAATGTCTGTATTAAAGGACGCAACATGTTGTAATTTCCGCATAAATCTAAATAAGTACGACTAAGTTTAGAAATCGATAAAATGAAACGAAAAAACTTACGTGGTAAAGCAAAAGGGGAGCAGAAATTTGTTAGTCTTAAGCAATATATAATAAATGAAATAAAACAGAAAAAGAAAAAACAAAGCCGTGCAAAATACTATAAAATACGATGTTGAAAAATCAAATAAAAAAAGATAAGAATCGAATTGATCAACAAAATAAAAGAAAACTCAAAAATAAAATAATAGTTAAAATATATTCAATTCATAATTGATTTGCTTGTTTCATTTTTTATTTTTGATGGGGTTAGACTGTACTTATGTTTAATTTGGTGGTTTACCGTTACTTGAACATTGAACTCTATCAATTTGTGCTCACTCAAAAAATGAGGAAAAAAAACTTCTAAAATGTGAAAGCCTTAACAAAATATAAAGAAATTAATATCGTGATGAATTAATTAATCAAGAGCGAAAAGTCAAAAATAAATATGTAAATTACTTAACCTAGATACTGATACTGATTTTTACATCAAATCTTCAGTAATTTAGCCGAGGTCTTTTAGGATCAGTGTTCAAGCTCCAAGCTCATATGTATCCTTCAATCCCTGTTAAATTTTATTTGAATATTTTTTGATTGAGAAATTATTGAAAAATTTCTTTCAAAATTTAATTCGAATTACCTTTCACCTCCGACGCCTCAGTTCAAACCTGTTAAGTTTCCGCCTGTAAAATTGTAAAAATGAATCTCGCATCCTTCGAAATAAAAGTCAAATTCATTAGATCCAAATTTCACAGTCAGCAGTGAAAAGGCTATAGCAAAATTAGAATTTTCTCTTTTAGTCGTTGTCAGAAAAAAATAAAATAAAAAATGCCTTGCGTTGGTTGCGAAAAAGGTAAGAAAATTGGATTGTTTAAGTAGGAAGATGTCAAGTTTTTATATAAATATTTTCCAGGGTGCAAATGCACTGCCGATAAATGTTCTCAAAATTGCAAATGCGAAGCAAAGAGCAAATGTGGCTGTCGTCCGGGTTCCGGAAATGGTGACAAGTCCAAGGCAGCCCCAAGCGGCGGCAGTAGCCGTGCCAAAAAGTAAAATATTTTCTAAACAAAATTAACAAGTAATAAAAAATTAAATTAAATAAAAAGATAATCATTAAGCCTAAACCAGATTTTGTTTTATTTTGGGAATTTTTTTTTTTTACAAAAAGAAAAGTGAATTAAATTCATCAAGGTGCAGATTAACAACAACAACAACAAAACAATTAATGGATCTGTTATTTTATTTTTTTATACCCTTTACCTTACTTAGAAGGAGACGTCGGAGACTCCCCAAAGTTACCCACAATGTGAACTTGAACTTAAAGAATGACAAGTGGGAAGTGAATGTCCAGCCCTATTCTGGCTCGCCAGCAAACTTGGCTACCTATACTGGCGTGCTGAAGCCCCATGACCGCATCATGGACCCGGATCTTCCCGATGGTGGCCATTTGAGCCATGGCTTTATGACAGCCAACAAGCGCACTTCGATCTTCTTCGAGAGCATGCCTTCTAAGGTAAACCGCCAGACTGGCATTATTGACTCCGATCAGCTGGAAAAGATAGTGCTCACCTTCCGTCCCCAGGTCATCATAGACGGCATCTCCTGTTATTTCCGTCTGCTGGACTATGCCCGTTTCCGCAAGATTTGTGATAGTGTCGGTGCTTATCTGCTGGCCGATATGGCCCATGTGGCAGGCATGGTAGCTGCTGGCATCATACGACCTGGAGGAGCGCATTAATATGGCCGTCTTCCCAGCCCTGCAGGGCAGGCCCCATAACAATGCCGTGGGCGGCATTGCCACTGCCTTCAAGCTGACCAAGACCCCCGAATTTAAAAAGTATCAGGGGCAGGTGCTCAAGAACTGCCAGATCCTGTGCAAGGGCCTTATGGATAAGGGCTATGACGCCGTTCCTGGCGACATATATGTGCTGAATAACTCAGGCATACGTCTGGGTTTGTTTGAATGAGAGTAAAATTGTCTTTGTTGGTTTAGCTTTTATTTCCACTCCACTTTTTAATTAAACATAATTGAAAATTTCATTTTCCAACAAACACAAGATACTTCCCTCAGGCATACGTCTGGGCACTCCGGCCCTCACCACACGAGGTCTAGTATAAAGCGACATCGAACAGGTTGTGGAATTTATTGATGAAGCTCTCAAGACTGCCGCCGATATTGTCAAGAAAGTCGATAGCCCCAAGTTGGTCGACTTCAGCCGTGCGCTCTATAATGATGATGAAATCAAGGACACTGTCGAGGACATCCACAAGCGCGTTATTGAGTTCAGTACTAAATTCTCCATGCCCGGACATGATGATATGAAAACCAACAGAAATATGCTATTCTTTTCATTGACAGTTTAGTTTTTTTTTTTTTTTTGTTTTGTTTTGGAATTTCCAAATTATCCAAGTCTAGACGTCTACGTTTTTTTTATTATGCAAATTTAAAGTTAAGAAACCATGGATCGGAATGATCAAATGTTGAAAATAAAAATAATAGAATCGTAAAAAACAAAAATACGGTCTAATAGATCAAATAGCTGTCATAGGAACGCCAACTTAGTCTTAGCAATAGAAAAATTGGATTTTTTTTTTTCAGTATTGAAAAGTGATTTGAATATTTTTTGATTGAGAAACTATTGAAAAATTTCTTTCAAAATTTAATTCGAATTGGCTTACTCCTTTTACCTCCGACGCCTCAGTTCAAACCTGTTGAGTTTCCGCCTGTAAAATTGTAAAAATGAATCTCGCATCCTTCGAAATAAACGTCAAATTCATTAGATCCAAATTTCACAGTCAGCAGTGAAAAGGCTATAGCAAAATTAGAATTTTCCCTTTTAGTCGTTGTCAGAAAAAAATAAAATAAAAAATGCCTTGCGTTGGTTGCGAAAAAGGTAAGAAAATTGGATTGTTTAAGTAGGAAGATGTCAAGTTTTTTTTTTTAATATTTTCCAGGGTGCAAATGCACTGCCGATAAATGTTCTCAAAATTGCAAATGCGAAGCAAAGAGCAAATGTGGCTGTCGTCCGGGTTCCGGAAATGGTGACAAGTCCAAGGCAGCCCCAAGCGGCGGCAGTAGCCGTGCCAAAAAGTAAAATATTTTCTAAACAAAATTAACAAGTAATAAAAAATTAAATTAAATAAAAAGATAATCATTAAGCCTAAACCAGATTTTGTTTTATTTTGGGAAATTCACTCAGACCGCCCAGGCCCATGGTCCAAATGTGCATTGCCCACTCGGAGTTGTCCAGAGGCGTGGACCCAGAATACGATGCCCAAGTGGATGCCTTCTATCGGCCGTACCATGACTTCATCGATGTGATGATGCGCATGTGCGTCAACACGGGCACTTTGAACGACACACTCGTGAAACTGCACTGCCTGGTGGCCATCGAGTCAGCCCCCTTGCATTTCAATTACTTTCCCAAATTCTGGGTGGGCATACACAATACAGTCCTCACGCACAAGTAAGTTAAATCATCAAGAAATGCTCATCTAGTTTCTAATCTGATCATCTTCATTTCTAGATATGCCGAGCTGTTGGTCAAGAATCAATTGTTGGTTGAATACTTGCACATTCTGCTGAGAGATGAGAGAAAAATGTTTAAGGATGCCTTTGTACGTGAATTTTTGGAAATTTACTATCCCAAGGTTGCCGCCCATTTACCAGTGGCTCGCGTTATCTATACCATCAACTATGCCATGCACTCCAAGGATGATATCGATGAGTTGTGCGGCGACCTATTTGCCATACGTGTCATAGCCAGTGCCACGGGTGTGCCGGCCTCTGTGCGAAAGGAAGTGCGTGGCTCTTTGCGCGCGCTGCTCAACAAGAGCGAACGATTCAGGAAAGAGGCTGAGAAAGGTAATATTCCAATAGACTAATCCAGCTGATTTGCCTTATTCGTGCTCTTTGCTTTTTTTATCTAGAACAATTGCCTAATAAGAAGCAGAAGCGGGATTCATACAACAAGGAGAAAGAGCAATCTCAATCGGAGACGGAGAACACTGAGCCGCAGACCGCAGTTACTGAGGCACCCACTAAGGAGGTCGTGAAAAACTCGTCAGAGCCAACTGAGACAGCCAAGCCCGGTGAGCCGCCACTGCCCAGCGAAGATGAGCAAATGGAGAGCCCTTCAGAACAGCAGGAAAAGTCCTCGGTCGGCTCTTCGGATGACGATACAGAGCTAGAAGATGAACTAGAACCCACGCCCAAACGCGGCAAGACTGTGAAAAAGTCGACCAACAAGAAAACTGCCCAGGATCGCCTCAATGAAGATCGCAAGAAACGCATAGCCACCCTGGTCACCATGGACACCTACATACATGCCATTTTAGGCATCATGAATATTAAGCGAGATTCAAACTCCACCAGCGGCCAGATCAGTTCTATAGCCCACCACAATGAAGATCAATTGGCCTCCACATCGGCGGCAGCAGCGGCGGCGGCACCATCCACAGTCGTCAAGACCCGGCCCCGCCAGTGCTGTACCCCACCCGAACCGCAAGAAGAGCCGCTGATTGATAAAATATTAATAAATTTATATCGTGATGAATTAATTAATGAAGAGCGAAAACTCAAAAAGAAATATGTAAATTGCTTAACAATTTTTACAAGAAATCTTCAGTAATTTAGCCGAAGATCTGCTAGGATTCAGAAGAGGTCTTTCAGGATAAGTGGGCTTGGGTCAAAATCTTTTTAACCCGTAAAAACTTTCTCTTAGAACCAAATATATGTGAGGACTTAATATCATATAAATATTGCGAAGATCCATGACAGATATATGCATGTTTTTAACTAGTTTGTTCCGGATTCTTTTTTTTTATGATTTCATAATGGTTTCTGGGTAAATTTTAAATGAGAAAACTAATTCGGTATACATAGTATACATCATCATAATTTAATCTGAGGACTTAGAGCAAAACAAAATTTCTATTCCACTTGAAAAAATTCCAAATTAAATACTATAAGCATTTTGGCTTTATGCTAATTGTGTTTAATTAAAAACTATTCCAAAAAACAATTCAATATTTCTTTTGCTCTGATATTTTAGACAGACATTGTAGACTTTGAAGAGCTACCTATCTATGGACACTACTCTCTCAGGCTGAGCATTCGCGATAAAGCGATCTTAATCCCATAGATGTCAATATATATCGGTCCAAGGTGTATCTTCAAAATTTATTAAACGATTCTTTCATAGATGGTAATCGAGTGAAAGCAATATGGGTGATGCAAAAATGTTACAGGCTGCACTGATCGAAAGCGATCCCGAGTTGGCTGCCATCATTAAAAAGCGGAAGCAACGCCAATGCGAAGGACTCGAGATGATTGCCAGTGAGAATTTCACCTCACTTGCTGTGGCAGAGTGTCTGGGCTCCTGGCTGACTAATAAATATTCCGAGGGTTATCCAGGCAAACGTTCTTATGGCGGCAATGAGTTTATTGATGAGGCGGAGTGCCTGGGCCAGGTGCGTGGTCTGGATCTGTTCAACTTGAAGTATGACAAGTGGGGAGTGAATGTCCAGTCCTATTCTGTGTCGCCAGCAAACTTAGCTACCTATACTGGCGTGCTGAAGCCCCATGACCGCATCATGGACCCGGATCTTCCCGATGGTGGCCATTTGACCCATGGCTTTATGACAGCCAACAAGCGCAATTCGATCTTCTTCGAGAGCATGCCTTCTAAGGTCAACCGCCAGATTGGCATTATTGACTCCGATCAGCTGGAAAAGATAGTGCTCACCTTCCGTCCCCAGATCATCATAGCCGGCATCTCCTGTTATTCCCGTCTGCTGGACTATGCCCGTTTCCGCAAGATTTGTAATAGTTTAGGTGCTTATCTGCTGGCCGATATGGCCCATGTGGCTGGCATGGTAGCTGCTGGCATCATACGACCTGGAGGAGCGCATTAATATGGCCGTCTTCCCGGCTCTGCAGGGCGGGCCCCATAACAATGCCGTGGCCGGCATTGCCACTGTCTTCAAGCAGGCCAAGACCCCCGAATTTAAAAAGTATCAGGGGCAGGTGCTCAAGAACTGCCAAGGACAAGGGCTATGACGCCGTTCCTGGCGAGGAATCTGCGTTGAATCCCTCAGGCATACGTCTGGGCTTGTTTGAATGAGAGTAAAATTGTCTTTGTTGGTTTAGCTTTTATTTCCACTCCACTTTTTAATTAAACATAATTGAAAATTTCATTTTCCAACAAATACAAGATACTTCCCTCAGGCATACGTCTGGGCACTCCGGCCCTCACCACACGTGGTCTAGTATAAAGCGACATCGAACAGGTTGTGGAATTCATTGATGAAGCTCTCAAGACTGCCGCCGATATTGTCAAGAAAGTCGATAGCCCCAAGTTGGTCGACTTCAGCCGTGCGCTCTATAATGATGATGAAATCAAGGACACTGTCGAGGATATCCACAAGCGCGTTATAGAGTTCAGTACTAAATTCTCCATGCCCGGACATGATGATATGTAAACCAGCAGAAATATGCTATTCTTTTCATTGACAGCTTAGTTTTTTTTTTGTTTTGTTTTGGAATTTCCAAATTATCCAAGTCTAGACGTCTACGTTTTTTTTATTATGCAAATTTAAAGTTAAGAAACCATGGATCGGAATGATCAAATGTTGAAAATAAAAATAATAGAATCGTAAAAAACAAAAATACGGTCTAATAGATCATATAGCTGTCATAGGAACGCCAACTTAGTCTTAGCAATATAACAATTGGATTTTTTTCAGTATTGAAAAGTGATTTGAATATTTTTTGATTGAGAAACTATTGAAAAATTTCTTTTAAAATTTAACTCGAATTATCTTACTCCTTTCACCACCGACGCCTCTGTTCATACCTGTTGAGTTTCCGCCCTTAGAATTGTAAAAATGAATCGCGCATGCTCTCGAAATAAACGTCAAATTCCTTAGATCCAAATGTCACAGTCAGCAGTGAAAAGGCTATAGCAAAATTAGAATTTTCTCTTTTAGTCGTTGTCAGAAAAAAAAAAAAATAAAAAATGCCTTGCGTTGGTTGCGAAAAAGGTAAGAAAATTGGATTGTTTAAGTAGGAAGATGTCAAGTTTTTTTTTTAAATATTTTCCAGGGTGCAAATGCACTGCCGATAAATGTGCTCAAAATTGCAAATGCGAAGCAAAGAGCAAATGTGGCTGTCGTCCGGGTTCCGGAAATGGTGACAAGTCCAAGGCAGCCCCAAGCGGCGGCAGCTGCCGTGCCAAAAAGTAAAATATTTTCTAAACAAAATTAACAAGTAATAAAAAATTAAATTAAATAAAAAGATAATCATTAAGCCTAAACCAGATTTTGTTTTATTTTGGGAAATTTTTTTTTTTACAAAAAGAAAAGTGAATTAAATTCATCAAGGTGCAGATTAACAACAACAACAACAAAACAATTAATGGATCTGTTATTTTATTTTTTTTACTACATTTACAAAAGAATGTTTTTTTCGGTTTATTTTATTATTTCCTAGAATTTAAAAAGTGCGGCAAGAATTGAAATTTTTGAGTTTTGCAATTAATTTACAATTTTGGTTTATCCGTTTTTTTTTTTTACAAGTTATAAAATATTCTTTCTTTTGTTTTGTTTGAATGAGAGTAAAATTGTCTTTGTTGGTTTAGCTTTTATTTCCACTCCATTTTTTAATTAAACATAATTGAAAATTTCATTTTCCAACAAATACAAGATACTTCCTATGCACCTATATTCATATCATATAGAATAACTATTTTATGTATGATCTACACAATTCAATAATTAAACTTTTTAAGATTAAGATATAAGACTTACTAGATTGTTATAAAAAAAAGAGAAAAGAAAAAAATTATTTGAGAGTTGCAAGGCTTTTATACAAATTAAAACGAGTGGACCAGGGAATGCTTGATCCGCATTAACAAATTTTTTAGAGAACATTTGCGATGAGGAAGGGAGGAGGGAGTAAACAAATTGATGAAAGTCAAAATTGAAAAATAAAAACAATGATCAACTTATTTATCTAATTCCGCTTTGATTTGCGCTTTTTGCGACTCGCCGCTGACGCTGCCGCCGATGGGGAGGTGACCACCTTAGATTGTGTATCGTTTTGAGACGTTGGACTGATGCTGCTGTTCTCACCGCCGGAGCCGGTGAATTTGCGCCAAAATGTTTGAAAGTAACCTGCATCTGAATTGTTGGTATTTTTACTATTTGATTTGTATGCCACATTGTTGTTATTGTTGTTGTTTCGATTATTTCTTGTCTGCTGATTTTGTTGATGTTGTTGTTGTTGTTGTTGCCGAGGAGGCGGCGCACCAGTTGGTTGCGCTTGTTGGGCGTATTCTCATGATTGCTTAACCTTGCCATTGAGGGCCGCAGCACGCGAGCTCCTGGAGGCAGCTCCACTACCTCCCACTGCCGCCTCGGCAGCATGCGTGGCCACATGCTGAATGCCCTTCTCCATGCAGCCTTGATAAATGGGACGCATAAACTACGAAAGAAATATTGAATCAAAAATATATTCCATACTTTTGGATAAGATCAACTTACATTCTCCCACATCTTGGTGGCGAAGTCATCTAGCTTGCCACCAAAATCACTCAACTCGCCACTGTATCTGTGGATTAAGAAGAATATGTAATTCGGCTTACTTTGAAGAGTATAGAGCACTCTTACCTTATGTACGCCCACAGGGCCAGTGTGAGTAAGGCCACACCCATGACCAGATTGCAGAAATTGGCGAAAGTGTAGAGGCCCACCAGGCCAAAGATGCCGCTCAGGATGTACATGATGACGGCACAGGCAAAGTAAACAGCCGGTGTGCGTGCCGCCTTGAAGATATTCTTGCTTTCGTTGTGCGCCTTGTAGTTGACAAAGACCTCCTCCAGGTCGTCGTCGAGTTGCACGCGGAATTTTTCTGTAAACTCCTCCCCGCCCATTTTGCGCTTGGAGGCGAATTGGAACAGAGCCTTGTCCTTGACCCGCAGATGCTCTGTCTCCAGGTGAGCAGTGCTTAAGTACGGCCGTGTGCCGCCGCAGACCTCCTCCATGAGCTGATTGTAGAGTTCCTTGGCAGCGGCAACGGCTGTCAGATGATTGGCTTCGGCAGTGGCCACCAACATGCTCTTGGGCTCGGGCAGTTCGTTGCCCTTGTAAATGTTCATGTACGATTGGAAGTACTGGATGAGATCGCGAGCACGCACCTTCTGGCCGCTGATCTCCTTGTAGACGAGATTGTCTGGCGCCAGCAGCATGGGCACCAGAGTGCGAAGGCTCTGCTTAAATTCGGGCGTGATATCGCTGAGGCGACCATCGAATTTGGGATTTGTGGCAACATTGAGACCCGGATGTGGCATGAGGAAGCAGGCGACTTCCATGAAGCATGAGGAGATGTGACGGCGCAGAGATTGCAGCTCCGGATGCTGCTTATCGGATACCTCAAGTCGGCGTTTGAGTATCTTATCACCGCCAACGGCACCGTACTCGGCCTCGTAGGGGAAACTCCAATCGCGCACCAGAAACTGCAGGCGTTGGAATGGCTTCTTGCCGGTGTCGGCCAGCGCCAGGCGACCGTACTCGGTGAACAACTGCAAATGCTGCAGATCATCCTCCTGTATGTTCTGTGAAAGATTATAAATCTGCACCGACGACAGCATCGTGCTCAGGGCAAACACTGTGGCGCAGTCCCGTACCGTGCTCTGGCTATCGAAGGCACCCTGTGTGTCCAGCAGTATGATGGCTATTTTGTCACCGTTGGGATAATCGTGCAGGAATATGTCAGACCACATGAGTATACCGGTAGTGTCACGTTCTGATCCCCCGCGCCACGAAAAACCAGCCAAGGGTTCCTGTTCATCGCCCAGCCAATCTGTGGCATCGTGATGTACATACTGTAAAATTTAAATGTGCATTTTAGTCCAAATACTTCAAATATTTCGACGACTCACCTTTGAATACATATAACGAAGGAAAAAGTCGAGGAGAAAACTTTTACCCTTGCGGAATGCCCCGGCCACGGATACCACACAAACAAAACGATCTTTGATTTCCTCACGCATCAGTACCTCGCTGAGGGCATCTTCGTTGAGCACAAAGGTGTGCTCCTCTGAGGCATTGATCAC
Organism: Scaptodrosophila latifasciaeformis; assembly: GCA_037075145.1. Taxonomy (NCBI): domain Eukaryota; kingdom Metazoa; phylum Arthropoda; class Insecta; order Diptera; family Drosophilidae; genus Scaptodrosophila; species Scaptodrosophila latifasciaeformis. The sequence continues at coordinate 11,180,676 of JBAMCM010000100.1, read as the reverse complement.
CTGCACTGCCGAGCCGCCACCCATCATGTGCTACTATTTTTTACGTTTCTCCGTGAATATTGTGGATGTGTTGAGAATGTTAAGACGATTATTTAAGATTTTTCAGACTGCAAAGAATAAAAAAAAAAAAAAAAAAAATGAAATGCATGATACAAATTAAAATCTCAAAAGCAAATGTTGCTGGGATGTGTTGCCAGATTGCCCGAAACTAACGGTTCTCACACAACACTATTTGGAACATAATTCGGGCGATACAAAACTTTCTGTTTTGTTGTGCCCGTGCCAAAATGTGCCATTTCTGTCTGCAATTATGAGGAGGCCAAAAATAAATCCCAACCATGCGCTCGTCAGAGACGTTGCCATTGTCGCCGCCACTTCACATGCCAACAAAGAAATGTAAATGACAGAGACCGTGTTCGTCTCTTCCAAGTCTTTTTGCTTTTTTCTTCGTGTTTCAAAATTGCATCATAGCGATCTTTGAAGATTTTCCACCTGACTGACACAGATGACGATTTTATTTAGTTATTGGTATGGATACGTCCTCACTCTTTAATTTACGTGGGTGTCACTCTGCTAATGATGCTGGCCAGCAGGCTGATGACGTCGACAAAATTTTGTGACTACGCAATTGGCCAGAGCGGCGATTCTAATTGGAAAAGAAACAACCCACAGGTCGGTTGACACAATTTCCCCGTTAAGACAATATAAAGGAAAATTACAAAAAAAAAAAATAAATAAATAAAACAGAACCAACCAATGAACAGATTAAATCCGGTGTGTGTCACACAATAGCGAGAATATATATCTATTTGAAAAAGTCGGTGTTGCTTTCTGTGTTTTCTTTAATTGAATCGAATTAACAAAGGGAGAGCAAGCAAGCGAGTGGCAGAGCGACCGGACCGTCGCGACTGTCAACCAAATCAAACTGCTGCACAACACGCAAGTAACCGCCATGGCCCCAAACGCCACACCAAAACCGCTTAGCCAATGAGCAGTGAAATTGCGAGTATTTTAAACGATGGGAGCGATCTCAGAGAGCCACGCCAACAGAGAGAGGCAGAGAGGAAACGAGTCTGGCGACAGGTAGAATGTTTTTCAAACAACTGATTGTGTCTGGCAGGTGCATATTTGTTGTCTCAATTTTCCTATTGCCAGATCACTGTTTTTGCAATTAGTCAGCTTGGCTGAGAAGAGTCGTAATAAACAAATTTCAAGTACCACTCATAAAAATTCAAATCCCCGCCACATGTTTCTTTTGGTTGCATCTGGCAATGCCGTCAAAGCCACGCTCAGGTGTGCGACAAGGCCAGCCATGCTGACTTGCCGCAAATAAAAACAAAACTACCTGATCATAAAACGACATCAATTTCCGTCTCTGTTACTACCACGGCCATGCGGCTTGAGAATTCTTTGTAAACATTCTATAAAAACAATGCAAACGCAAGAGAAACAGCAACAATATGTGACGGCAACTTCGACGCCTGCGTCGGCAGCACGATTAGTCAACTGGAAATGGAAGGCACAGAGGCAGCGACTGCGCCCGTCACAACGGTTGCTGAGAGCAACGCCGACTCAAACCAAAGCCAAAGCAAAGCAGACAGAGCGGGTCAAACTGGCAGAGCAGTCAGAGTTCTAGGCAACGCCAAAAAATGCAAGAAAAAAGTTAAACGCGCAGACCAAAACGCTACGAATTTTCTTTTTTTTTCCAAAACCGTAAGTTTAATTTGGTTGATTAGAGGAAAAAGTGTTTTAATTAGGCTTAATTTAACAGTCAGCCATACGGAGCCAGCCATTCGACAAGGGGCACACTTAGTTTGGTCATCGCACACGCTAGGCGCATAGCATGGAGAGCGGACACCGCCCAATTGCCAGCTGGCACGGTTGTTATTTCTACCTCGTGGTGTTTGGTCTCTTGCTTTTAAATGCTATACCAACCCACCAGCAGACTCTACAGGATACTGCGTATTACTATGTGGGCTGCTATACGGCACGCACGGATCTGCTCAAGGAATCGGTATACGCCAAGACCCCGCAGACCTGCATTGAGATTTGCGAACACCAAGGCCATAAATATGCAGTGCTGGCAGCAGAGAAATGCTTTTGTGCCAATCAATTGGAACAGGAAGCCAAGCAGGATGAACAATTATGCAATACCCGTTGCCTGGCCAACAAGTCTCAATATTGCGGCGGAGTGGGTGTCCACTCGTATTACTCGGCTTCCCTGGTAAAACAGCCGGCCCCAAATCACCTGCGTGTGATCAATGCCACGGAGAACAGCCTCAGCCTGGAATGGGACGCATATGAGCCGCGCAAGCTTTTGGTGGCGGGTGCCGCCGAAGCCATGACCAACGGACAGTCGATAGCCAACTTCCTCATCAAGACACAAGTAGTGCGAACCTACTCCTCACTGCCAGGATTTCCTCAGCCGGAGTTCATAGTCCAGGGTACCGAAACCCGCTTCGAGTTGACTGACCTACAGCCGGCCACCCTGTACAATGTGAGTGTAAGGGCGATTTGTGCTCAGCAAGTGGAGTGTGGCAGCGCCTTTCTGGAGGGCAGCACCAAAGTGGGCTTGCCCCAGCCAGTGCCAGCTCAGCCGAAAATTCTGTCTAGAACGGACACTACTATCACCGTGGAACTAGCGCCAGTAAAGAATGACAACGGTCCTGTGACCAAGCTCTTGATTATAGTGGAATACGTGGACGATGCACTGAGCCAACCATTTGAGGAGCAACTCCTAGGCAGCTGGCAAAAGGCTCAGCAAGACGGTCTGCCTTATTACATAGCCGCAGAGCTGGACTACGACCGACCCGAAGACAATCGAACCCGCCACTTTGTGGTGGGTGATGGCAAGCGCTATGGACGCTACCAAAATGCCCCGCTCGAGAAACAACCTGAAGAGGAACAGGCCCATGTGCACATCAGTCTGGGCGTGGTAAGTGCATCCAAAAAAATTGTTGACCATATTTAAGAATTTTTAATTTTCAGGTCAGTTCCTTGAACGGCGTAACCAAGACGCTTTATACGCGGAGCTCTCATTCGCAGCATGCCACGTCGCTGGACGACTTTAGCTATGCCACCTTTGAGAAGGGTGAATCTTCGGTGGTGGCTTTGGCCGTGACTTGTGTTATTTTTGGAACCTGTTTGCTCCTCAGTTTGATTACCTATTTCTACCTACGCTACAAGACCTGCCAGGGTCGAGGTGGTGCCCGCAATGCCCATGAGATGACCTTGCAGACGCCCATCATCGAGCGAGAGAACAATGGCTACCTGGTCGAGGATGAACTTCCACCCACATTGGAAAACTTCAAGCAGCAACTGCAGAGCCATGTGGAAAGTCTGGAGGTGATGAAGCGCCTGCCACGCAATGCCCTGCGCCTGAATGTGAATGACATAATCGGCGAGGGCCGCTACGGCGAGATTATCACCGGCAAACTGAGCTCCAGCACCTTGCCTAGCGATGCACACGAGTGCACACTCCATATGGTGGCTCTGGACGAGCTAAATGGCTCGACACAGGCCTCTTTGCTGAGAGAGATGAGAAATTTAGTGCAACTAAGGCGTCACGATCATCTGCTCGATTTCTATGGCGTCTCCGCCAGTGCAGACTGGTTTTATCTGGTCTTCGAGCAACAGAGAATCACACTCAAACGGCGCTTGATCGAGAGCCGGCGTGCCCCTCACATGGCTCCAGTGCAAAGGCTGACCACACTCTCTGAGCAGCTGATCCTACAGTGGATCTATGAACTGGCCAGTGCCCTCATCTATTTGGGCAGCTGCCAGGTGGTGCACAAGCAGCTATGCTCTCACAGTGTCTACATCACAGCCGAGTCCAAGCTGAAGCTCTCGGTCTTTGGACCCCTGCATTTTGCCAATAGCAATCATCAGCAGGTCGACCTTACGCGTTGGCTGGCACCGGAAGTCTTACGCCATCCGGCACATCACAGTGTTCAGTCAGACGTTTGGGGCTTTGCCTGTGTGGCCTGGGAGTGTTGTGCCCTGGGCGGCACACCCTATGCCAGTTTGGCCAGCAATCAACAGCTTCTGGAGGCCATACGCAGTGGTTCGCGACCGGCCCAGCCCGCCTATGTCTATGAGGATTTGTACCAGCTCTTGCTCAACTGCTGGCAACTGGAGCCGAGTGAACGTATCGGATTCGAGGACGTGGCGTTCAGTGTCCGCCAGCTGATGGCCTCGGCTCGTCATGCCTTGTGCTTCGATCGGGCACCCGACCAGGCACTGTCAACGACTTCGGTTCTAGACACATTGCCATTCTACCTGCCCATGATGGAACTAAGCAATTAATTATTTCTGGGCCTAGTTTATAAGTCTTAAAGTGCAGTTAAATAGATTTAGTTAAAGATTAAATGAAATCAACAAAACCAATCGAAAGCGATTACTTTTTGAATGAGGTAATACAATTTTATGGCTACTTCGAGAGACTCACTCTCTCCGAGTTTTTTCTTTTAGCAAATATTTTGTCTTTATGAATATTTCAATTGACGGACGAACACACGATCAGAAAACTGCACTTAACGAACCAAAAGCAACAACTAAGCGACGAGTCAAAAATCCCCAAGAAATTCAAAACGAAAGAAATAAGCAGAGAGTGAGATAAATTGAGAGCATTATTAAATATTCAGGTGCGTGTGTGTGTGTATTTGAGCGAGAGAGAGAGAGAGAGAAAAAGATCGCAATATAATAGCAATTAATTATAGAAATACATAACATTACAAAAATAACAAAAAAATTACGATTAATCAGTTTAAAGGTCGCCGCACTGTCCTCCTCCCGCTACACCACAAACTAACAATCATTTTCAAAATATTTAATTAAGCAAACTGCAAGCAAACAAACAAAATCACAGGGCCGATTTAAGCAAACACACACGCACAATAAACAACATAAAAATTTTTTGGCAACAGCAAATTGTTTATGTTTAATTGTTCTCTCAAAATTAGTCATAAAATCTAAAGAGTGCTGGGGCATGCAAAACTGTTAAGATTGCTAAATAATTTTGAGCATTTTTAAAACTTATTTGCAACGTGATCTTTTTGGTTGGAATTATCTTGTCGCAATGGTCCAATTGGAAACGTGTGCTCTCTTATCTTAGTGGTAGTTGGTGGACTATCGTTGTCCAATACAAAATTGATAAGGCTTATAAAGTCTTTCACAGTCTCGATTACGTGTTAAGCCGAAAACATGAACACACAAGTATTTGTATTGATATATGGTTTTTTGAAGAGCGGCAAAGCCAATGAAGCGCAACCATTGGAACCTGCCAAAAAACAATAACAACGAATAGCACCATTTTTATTTTTTATTTTCTTTCTTTTTGCAAAGAGCGACTTTTGCACTCCCGACGTTGACGCTTTGCGAGTCAAGGTGAATGACGTTACCAAACACAGAAACAGAAACAGCAACAACAACAAAGCCAATGGCAATAGTATGCGCAATACATATGTATGTATTTGAAATTATTAATAAATCAAGCTGGTGGGCTGCTGCTGGTGCCCGATTCGGAGCCCTGACAAAATCACAGGAAGCTGATTGGTGCGCTCCTCTAAAGGAGCCCGCGCAATTGTCTTGGAGTTATCAACTTTTACGTTTTGGGTATGTAAACTGACACATAGGCTGACGGACACGACGGCTACGACGACGCAATAAAATTTGTTATTGTTTTTTTATGGAATGTCCAAAACTTGAGCAATTTGCCAACGTAATAAAAACTCGTTTTTTGCTGATATCCACACTATTGGCGCACACAGAACTCTTCATATTTTAAATGGGTTTTCTTCAGAGTCTATTAATATAAATGTCTAGTTACTCACTTCTTGGTGTTTTTGTTTAATATAAATAAACGTGCATTTGGAAACTACTTGCTTTGATGCGTTCTCGATCTGATGAAATGAACGAATAACTGGTTCAATGGTTCTGTGAATGAACAAAATCAGCTCACAAACTGAACTTGTTCGTTGGTATAAGCGAACTAATTTAGCTCATTTAATAAACCGTTAAAGATTAAAAATATATTTATTTATTTTCAAACTGCTCTAAATTATATTTAGATTAATGCTTTTAAGTGTTGTCGACTTGATTTAATTTAAATCAATATGTCATCATAGATTTTAGATTTTAAAATTCTTTTTTCTACGTAATTCTGAACATAAATTAACTTATATACCTACGATCTATATTTACTGTTTAAATAGACTCAACGCGGCCGTCGCGTGACACCCCCGTCCAAGCACATATTTTTCTTATCGCTTAAACAAGAAGCATAGCCCATAGCATGGGGAATAAAGTGCTGCTCGTAGACCCCAGTAAATAGATGTGAAAATGGGCCACTCGCGAATACAGCTACATCGTCTCCACCATGGGTTTCCGATTCGAGAGGCACAGTGGTGGGAAACATGAAATCCTTGTTCTTCATATTAATTTCTCGTAGATTCTTTCTTTTAATTGCACCTTGACCTTCCTCGCGCAGGTAGTTTGTATTATAGCCCGGTCCATTGGCATAGCTGAGCGTGGCATAGGGCAGGTGGTCCGCTGCTAGTTGACCATTATTGATACCAAAAATGTCGTTCTTTCGACTAGAATAGCCAGCCACGGACATCGTGTGTGAGTGATCTGATGTAACCACAATTAAAGTGTCTTCCACACTAGTTTGATTCCGAGCCAAACGCACAGCCTTGTCAAATTCGGCCGTCTCATCGATAGCTCGCAGTGCCAAAGTATTGTGGTGTCCATGATCTATACGACCGCCTTCCACAAACAAAAAGTAACCGCGGCCACCGCTCTGGCGCTCTAATATGCCCAAGGCAGCCTGTACCATCTCTTCAAGAGTAGGCTGTTCGCTATCGTTAGCTATAGCATCCAGATGGTAGGGCATATGATAGGGCGCAAACAAACCTAGGACGCGACTGGTGCGATTGGACAGTTTCAATAGTTCAGTTCGAGTCTGGACGAAATGCGCACTATTCGTGTGTTGTTTTTGCCATTCCGCGATCAGATTTCGTCCATCAATACGGAGCCCCGGAGCTCCAGTTGAGTCCTTGACATTTTTGGGCAAAAAGTTTTGTCGTCCACCGCCCAAAATTACATTCAACTTTTGACCCACTGGTCCGTCTATCAATTGCGCTGCTATATCTGGGCAAACACTAGGATCCCCATTATCGGCCACCACTTCGGCATCATTTTCCCAGTTGCGATTGGCCGCATGAGCATATATGCCCGCCGGTGAGGCATGTGTGACAGATGTTGTGGTGATTAAGCCAGTGGCCATGCCTTGCTTTTGAGCCCAAGCTGCTATGGAACTCACATGGTGAGCCGATTCCGCTTGTGCCTCACAATCTTTTAGCTGAACTGCTGCACTGACTCCCAAAGTACCGTAGTTGGCCTTCACACCGCTCAGATAAGCCGTAGCCGTGCAGGCTGAGTCTGCCACTTGCATATTGGCACAGTAGGTCTTGCTCAGGCCCACGTAGGGAAATTGCTCGAAGGTAAACTGCTTCTCCTCGCCGCCCAGGTAAACTCTGCCTGCCGTGATGGTGGGTATAGACATCCCATCGCCCAAAAATAGCAGCACGTTCTTTGCCAGCTTTGTATTTATGTGAGTCTTGCTTTCTAGCTGCTGTTCCAATGTCTGCTGGGCCAGACCTTGCCAATATTCATTATATTGCTCCTCTGTCTTGCTCGGGTCAAAGTAAATCAATGGCATGCCACGTTTCTGCCTGCTTCCCGCTACAGTTTCGCCAAATAACGGATGCATACGGTGATCTTTAATCCATTCATTGACTGGCAAGGCTGTTAAGATTAAAGTACAGTCACGTTTATATTTTACATATATAAATGGGCGTGCAATTACTTACCGTGAGCATTGACCAGAGGCAGAAGCACTAAACTTAGTATTAAGAATTGCAACATCTTCTAGTCGAGCTTTGATTTATAATCTGACTGTTTCTCAGCACGTTTCGCTTGTCACTGATAGCAGCTCGCACGAGACTTTAGCTATTTATAGAGACCACATCAGTCTATACACACTGACCGCGCCGGACATCTCGTGTAGCTTGTTTACACACGGTTTTATAACGGTCACTGATAATGGAAAACTAGCAAGTAATCATTACTGTGGCCTGTTGTCTGGTGGTAAACACATTTCATTCGTTTTTCAGAAACAAATTTTATGATTTTTCCATATGCCTTATCAGTTTTAATGAAGTGCGGCCTACCCCGGCCTTTATTGACTACCAGCTGCTCACGTGATCAACATGCAGTTGGCTGTACCTGTGTGTATTCATGCTGCACCATTTGCTTTCCTTCATTAGCACAGGACAGTAATTTCTGATTTAAATGTTCCCGCCTGCACTGATTCACTGTGAACGGTAAATTTTGTTTGCTGGCGCAGGCGCCTTATATTTGAAATACGAAAAGCGTTGCCACTACAATTCAATCAACCTGCACTGGCAACCTTTTCACTCTCTACGCACTCTCTTTCTCTCTCTAGAACTCAGACGCAGCATCTTTTCCGTTAGAGAGGAGCTTCTGTCTTGCCAGCGCGCATTTGGCCGAAATAGTTGTTGGTTCGCATGCAAAACGTTAAAATCGCATAATCTAAAACATTTTTATACCAACGGCGCGTTTTTAATTTTTTCTACACTATAAAAAATATATAATAAAATATAAAATAAAGAAAAAATGAATTAAAAATAAATCGAAATAAAGCAGCAGATATTTAATAAAATTTAAAATAAAAAACACACTTTTAACACATAAATTGTTGTTTTTAACATGATATCGAAGTGAACGCGTATAATTTGTATATATCTAAAACAAAAAAAATATATATATATATGTTTTTAAATAAGCTAATAAAATTTCAATAATTCTTAACAACAAGAGCCAAAATAAGAAAGGTAGCAATGTGAAAAGTGCGTGTGTCTTTTGTGTTAAATTAAATTACAATACAACTGAAAATCATCTAAAACCAATTCTACCCTTAATGGGATTTACAATTTTGTTACATCGATTTTTAAGTAACCAAAAAACAAAATTTTAAATTCAACTCTTCAGTGTAGGTTTTCGATTTTTATTTTTTTATTTTTTTTTTTTTGGCAAAAGAATCTCAAGTAAATTTAATGTGTGAAAGACACTGGAAAGCTTGGGATGACAACTATTTTCTAACAACTTATTTAAAGTTATTATTTTTTGTGTATAACTGTAAATTACCAAGTATTAAGCCGAGCACACACACACACACACACATCTCTATTTTTACAAATACAAATACAAAAAAAAAAAGAATTACCAAAAAGAAAATAAGAAAAATACACCAAAATCATACATAATACAATACACTAAATTGCTCGGTTTGTGTTGGTTGATCCGTGTGTGTTTGTGTGTGTGTGTGTGTGCGTTGGGATTATGTGACTCCAAAAATATACAAACATACACACGTATATCAAAAGTACACAAACGTAGTTGGTGATTGGGTGGGAGACATTGGTAGTGGTAATAGTACTATTGGTATCCCTACTTTCACCCAGCTGGCTGGATGGCGGCCTGGCTGGATGGCTGGTAGACCGACATGTTCAGCATAGTTTTCCGTTTGACAAATGTGCTTGTGCTTGTGTGTGTGTGTGAGGCACGAACTTTTTACTACATGTTCGCCATACCAAAGGCGCTTTAGATCTCATTTTTCTTTTTCTGTCCTACCAGCATCCTTACACACAGACACCTCCACCAAAGCGAACAAACAAACGTACGCATTCAAATTCATTCGGAAATGAATCGGAGTACACAACTCGTAGTGCCCGCATGGCCGATTCTGCCGAACTCTGCCACCTTAATTAAAGCCATTTTAAATTTGACAAGGCAAGGCGAATGCAAGGATCTGGACCAAAAATTTTACGACCTTTTAAAGCTGGATTTTGGGAGAGCGCAAGTGGTTGGGGGAGTTTACATTCTAGTACAGCATCCCCTAAGACTAACGGTATTTGCGCTTTGGTAACAACAATCTGGCAACTTTCAATTGGCTTCATTGACAGTTAAAACGAAAGTTATAAAATACACGAAAACAAGCCAAGTTTCGCCAAATTCTGGCAGTAACTACAAAAAACAACAGAAGCATTAAAAAAAAGCGACAACAACAACAACAACAACAATGAGAACAATAACAAAGCAACGACAACTCAAAAGTCAAACACAAAGCCCAACAACAACAACAACAACAAAGACAATTAAATAATAAAAAAAATTTTAGCCAAGAACTTTGCCAAGACGCTCACACACACACACACACACACACAAGGATAGATACGCCCTCCCATACAAATAACTTTCTGCTTGGCGTCTCCAGGGCGGAGGTGTGGCGCGTTCTATACATGAAAAAAAAGAAACTTTTAACATAGTAGCCTACATACACACACAAACACACACACACACACACACACATATACTTATATATATATATAAACTTACAAAGTAATAAACGAAAGGACAAACGACCGCACACTGTGTCAAAGTTGTAATGATATCAAAAAAAAAAAAAAAAAAAAATACAAACAAAAAAAAAAAAGAACAACTGGACCAAAATTACAATACAAGAATAAAATACATTTAATGTTATTGTGAATACAGATACACATTGTATTTGTTTTCCAAAAATGTGATAGAAGATACAAAAGTCCTACCAAACAAACAGTGGGACAAAATGAAAAAATTCTGACTAAAATATTTTTAAACAATCTTTAAGGGCTTCTATCAATTTTAAACAATTCATTACTTTTTATTTATTTTATTTTATTTTATTTTTTGGGGAAATTCCAATTAATTTGACAATTTTAATCTGAAAAAATGCCGAGTAATAAAATGTTATAAATATTCCGTTTTAAATTTATTGCTTTTGTATGGAAACAGAAATTTTTAATTTTGAAACAGTAAATTAAATTTTGAAAGGCAAATCTGGTAGGCCAAGAAATTCGTATGACAAGATATTAATTGACTTACCACTGTACTGCCCAGCATCATTTGATAACAACAACGACAACCAACCAACCAGTCAGCCAGTTAGCCAGTCAGTCAGTCAGTCAGTCAGACTTTTAGGCAGTCAGCCAGAGTCCAAAAAGGATACAGAAAACAGATACACGATAGAAAGCAACGGATGAACGCCCGCCCGAATCGCTCTAAAGCCGAACCGAATGAACGAGCAAAAGCTCTTTCTCTTATCTCCATCTCTCTCTGACTCGTTGGGTTAACTTTGCCGTTGTGCTTCGTTTAAAATGAGTGCTCGTTGAATGTGTGAGTAATTGGAAGGGATGCTGTCTACATTGGCGTTGTGGGGAGGGAGGCTCTTGAGTAGGGTGTGGGTGTGGGTGTGGGTTTCGAAATGGTCTATAGGGATTGAGCTGGGGCTCAAAATCGGGCTTCGAAGGGGGAATGCTGGGAGCAAACGACAACAAGCAAAACATTGATGTTACTTCTGCTGCCAGCAGACGTTGCCTGCCGTCGTTTTTATGGATCGAAAAGGAGTGAACTGGCGCCACAGCTGAAGATTTATTTGTATGCTGGTGTGTGTATCCTTGTGTGTGTGTGTGAGTGTTTGTGAAGTTATGAAAGCATTTCAGTTCGGGTTTTGGGAAAGCACTAACTTTGTGGGTCGCTATATATTTAGGCCATGTGCTCCTGAATGCTTGATTGTTTTGTTGTCTTGTATATGCATTAAATAAACACACACACATACACACACACATACATCTGTATATAGATAATTTGCATTTGTATTGGTGTAGGTGCGCATGTTTGCCAACACTGTGTTTGTTTGTTTGGTTACCTTCGCTTTGGACTCTTCAGCTCTTCAGCCAGGCAGCTGGCATTGCTGATGATTTGATGGCTGTTTGGCTGCATGCACTCGTTAATGGATCCACATTCATATTACAACAGCAGCCCACAAATTGTGGCCATGGGCTTCAAGCAAGTCTAGAGGAGGGGAGGCGGTGTAAAAGTTGTGCGGCACTCGCAGGGTCACCAGTGACGCGTCGACCTTCACCCAGTTTACGATTGTACATTGCTAACCATTGAGAAGTCAGCCAACTGAAAGTTGAAACTTTATTTATTAAGAAAAAAAGAAAAGAAAAGGATTTCACAACACTGGCACTGGCATTGCCCGAACAGTGTTGGATAATGCATTTATAGGGACTTGCATAAATTCTCGTTAATACAGCAATATAAATGCAATGCGTCCCGGGCGATTGCTATGACAACGAGCTTCAAGCTTCCAGCTTCCTGATAGCTTTATCAAAAGCAGCCTCCCCTCCCCTGCCCCTTTTAATAACTGCCACAGGTTGGCAAAAGTGCAATGCGAACAGGTTGCCCTCAAATTACCCGGTACTCCCGAGCTACGTGGCGGGTACAGTTGTGTCCTATAAAGCCCAAAGGCATCGACTTTAGAATAGTTAGGTTTCGACTATCGGCTCCATCAAACACACAATCCACTCGGTTATCTATTAATAAATAATTAATTAGTTCTATTTTCGGTCTTTGCCAGCGAGGAGGCAAGTGAGAAAAAACCAACAAAAATTAAATCACTAAATTTATTCATATTCTATGTGACATTAAGCTTCTAAATTAAAAACAAAAATTCCAACGACACGCTTCTTGACTTTAAAATTATGGCTCATAAGCAAAATGCAAAACAAAAAAGAAAAGAATTTAATTTATTTATTATAATTTTTTTTTTATTAATTTTTTCCTTTCCCAAAGAATTACTTATCCCCGAGCTGTGTAAGCGAATGGTGTCTTGGGGGTTGAGTTGATTGACGCTAAAAATTGCCGTCATTAAAAAAAAATTTACAACATCCTATAAAGATTGAAAATAAATCAGCTTATCGTGTCAGAATGTCTGTATATGTATGTATGTGTGAGTGTGTGCTTTTTGCTTTTCTGAGGCGACTTTAAAGTCGCAAATACATGTGTATTCAAATATTGGCATGAGGAAATTACAAATTTGTTTATTTACATTGTTGGCGCTGGTGAAGAAAACATAAAAAAAAAAAAACAAAATAGCCAGAGAATACACAAAACTAAAAAGATACAAAATGTTTAGTAATAAAAATTTGTAAATGGAATATCCGAATGCCTCTATACATCCTTATTTATAGATAAATTTGAGTGGGCTTTTCATTGGAAGACTAAAAAGTGCATTGCAGTTGAATAGGTTTTTAATTTAAGTGAAACCAAGAAGAAAATAATTCAATTTGAAATTCTGAAAGATGATTGGCAATTTTCAGAGAAAAGGTAATCGTATTAATTTGTGGTCTGAGAAAATTTCATGGATTTTAATAAAGTTCTCAAATGAACCGATTCGGCTCAGTTAGTAAAAAGTATAGCACAGACTAGTCAGTCCGGAAAAGGCTACCAAAGATCAGGAAAGCAGAGAGCTTTTATTCATATTCTTCTCACTATTTTCCAGACTCTTAATTAAAACAAAAAAGTGCATTTCAGTTGAAAAGGTTTTTAATTTAAGTGAAACCAAGAAGAAAATAGTTCAATTTGAAATTCTGAAAGATGATTTGCAATTTTCAGAGAAAAGGTAATCGTATTAATTTCATGGATTTTAATAAAGTTCTCAAATGAACCGATTCGGCTCAGTTAGTAAAAAGTATAGTCTAGTCTAGGCTACCAAAGATCAGGGAAGCAAAGAGCTTTTATTCATATTCTTCTCACTATTTTCAAGACTCTTAATTAAAACAAAAAAGCGCATTTCAGTTGAAAAGGTTTTTAATTTAAGTGAAACCAAGAAGACATATTCGATTTGAAATTCCGAAAGATGATTTCCGATTTTCACAGAAAAAGTAATCGTATTATTTTGTGCCTGATAAAATCTCTTGGATTCTTGGTTCTCAAGTGAACTGATTCCGCTCAGTTAGTGCAGACTTTTCCGCCCAGAAAAGGCTCTAACAAGCTACCAAAGATCAGGGAAATAAATAGCTATCTTTTTGTTGTTCTTCTTCTTTGCCTGGCAGGCAAAGGATTAATTCTTAATTGTATTTTTCTTAATAAATTCCTGGAAAATTCATTAGTGCCCAATTGCCCATAAAGAATTCCCTGAGTAATTTTCTGAAAAGCTCCTCAATTCAATAAAATTTACTGTCTTACATCCCGAAATAGTTGGTTGAACATTAACATTAGCTTTAACTAGCTCAAAAGGAGCCTTTGGGGAGAAATCATAAAATGCATTTATGAATTGTCCCCAGGCTAAGATTTGAGCTAGCTTTAATTAAGGTTTTTCTATTTTATTTTGTCGAACCAATTTATGTCTGAGTTCTTGTTGAGCTCGCTCAATTCCATAGAATGTCTGGCCGCAAAAACAATCGGTGTAATCCGAGTCAACTCGAGGGTAAGAATAACACAAAACAATTTTCAACTTAATTTGCTGCCACCTTCAGTGCAATGAGAATACGTATACGCCCCCTTGGAACGTATAAATAAACAATTTTACTTAAAGCTGACAGGACAGCTGTTACATGGGAATCATAAGAAAAACCAATTCCTTGCTAGACACACACAAACACACACTCACACACACATACAGACATCTCAAGTTATTGAACCTATAAAAGTTTTTAATTAAAATTCAAATTAGACAAATTAAAAGCCGCGCTTTTTCTTGTACGAATTTCTTTGTTGGTTTTCGTATTCATTTTTTTTTTCGTTTCTGTTGCTTTGGTTGGCTTGAATGAAACTTGAAGATTGTCATTGCTGGGGCAATGAAGACAAATGAATGAATCTGGTAGGGATCCAAAGGGAGTCCAAATCTTTCTCAGAAAAAAAAGGGCCACATCAATGTGCGTACTTTGTAATGCTGCGCTCGGTACGTGCGTTAAATTTTAATTGATTTTTCCCAGCAATACGAAATGTTGACGTTGGAGTTTTACACACACACACATACACAAATACAGAGAGAATGGAAGAAGAGCAACGAGAGGTGAAGAGGCGAAGAGGAGAGGCATACCTGCCTGCTACGAAGCGAATTGTGGAGTGTACAGCAGCATCCGATAAACAAATACAACTACACTACAACTACATATACAGATAAACACACACACACACACACACATACATATACAAAGAACGAGAAAGAGAGAGTGAGAAAGATAGAGAGGGAATGAGAAAGAAAGCGTACAACTGGCAGACAGTCAGGCGTGCGAATAAACGAAAGAATACACACACACACACAGAGTAATATATATACACAGGCTACATTTATATCTTGATATATTTGTATGTATATAGTATGTATGGGTTTATTTGTGTGTGTGTGTGTGAGAGAGTACAGACAAACGAAATGAAATCAACGACAGACTTAACGAACGAATGTTGCCTTCACATTGGCTTGGTAGGGGGGGGGGGGGGGGGGCTCGGCTGTGAGTTGTGGTTGGTTGGTGGTGTGGGGGGGACTCAAACATATCGGTAGGGATACACTGAAAAAAAACGGACTTAGGCATTGGGTATGGGACTGAATAGAACAGAGTAGAGTGCTCGTTTGGCTAGGATATGAATGAGCTCTGCTAAGGATTTTCGGGCGGTTGGGTAAGAGGGTGGGTGGCCAGGTCGGTTGGTCTTTCTTGGTGGGTCCAGCAAAAGGACGATTTGAGGAGGCAAAGCAAAAACAATTTTGCGATATTGTTGTTCTTGTTTCTGCTGGCGGAGGCTGTTTATTGCTCATTGCTATTGCTATTGCCATTTTGTTGTTGTTGTTGTTGTTGTTGGAGCCTGCCTGCCAGCCTGCCTGTGTGTGTTTGTATATCTGTTTGTATGTATTGCGTATACATATACAGTTTGTTCTCCTTGTGTGTGTGTATATATATATATTCTGCTTTTATATAGCAAAGCATTTATCGATTTATTTTGACTTCTTTTTATGCGCTCGCTTTCTTTGGTTGTGTGTTTGTGTGTGTGTGTGTTGCCTAATACATACAAAGATATTATTTAATACAAACAGAGGCGATAAGCACAGTACCAGTAACAACAACAACAACAGCAACTTTAGGGCGCTTTTGGATTTTAGAGCGTCCCAAAACAACAGCAAAAAAAAAGTAGAAGAAGACGAAAAAACTTTTGCGCTTAATGCGCCAATTTTGACAAGCAGCAGCTTAAAAAAAATACAACACACACACACACACATGTATAAATATATAAGAGTAAAAAAAAAATATAAAAAAAGGCAAATATTACATTGCCAACGACCTAAAGTCAAATTGAGTAAAACGCATTGAAAACTTAAGTAATTTCCAGAGGCGTAGCGAAAGAAGAAAAGGCAAAAAGTTCTAACCAGCGAGCCCTGTTAAAAGCTTTCTGCTTCTTCTTCTTCTTCTACTACTTTGCCACTCATCTAAGCTAAGAACAAGAAAACAGTTAAGGCCTCAGGCTTAAGTTGTTTGCTGTTGTTGTCGAGGGAGGAGCAATCGGGATAAAATTGTGTTTTATAACAGAGAAGTAAAAGCCAGTGGCAGCTGAAAATGCACTGAAGTTGAAACGCAGCCTCCTGGGTAGAAGTATGGAGTAGGTGGAACAGAAAGCACTCGGGCAGACCGGTGAGGGGGGAATTCATAAACTGTTTAATGAAGCAGAGCAATTACATAAACAGAAAGCCAAACCAAACCAGACCAGACCACAAGAGAAGACGGAGGAGGAAACTCTAACAAAAATAATGTTCTTTTAACAATCATCAGGCAGGGCCCTTCTCCCTCCAAAGAAGAAGCAAACAAACGACCAACAATTGCAATAACACTTAAAAACAAGCAATTCCAGTCTACCGACTCAGCCAACTCAATTGAAGATCTAGATAGATGTGAGGGCCAGGTACAGCTGGATACTCTTGGACAGGCAAAAAGAAAATCTCATAAAAAATAATTATTAATTTTAAGATGCAATAAATAAATTGAAATTACTTTTAACTTTTCTCCATCTTTAGCTAACTGTTAAAATTGTAATCTAAAAAAAAAAAAAATGCGTGTCAAGCCGTCCTCTTTACAAAAAGAAAACATAAAAATATATAATAAAAAAAATTTACTTATTAATAAAATCTAAATTTAAAAATACTATTCAATTCAAAAAAAAAGAAAAGAAAATAAAATAAATATAAAAGTTTAAAAAATATGCAATTGTTAAGGGAAACGCAACCGAAGAAACTCCAACTAAAAATTCACTCTCAATAAAATTGATCAAAATCATAGAAAATCACTGAAACAAGTGTGCCAAACCTCAAAAAAAGAAGAAAAAGAATCTAAAACGTGTTACAAAAAAAGAAACAATTTATTATCAAAAAAATGGCCGCTTTGTCTTTGGTCCATCTTTTGCGTGCGCGTGTAAAAAAACGCAATGTGAAATAAACAAATATGAAGAAACGAAATAAATAAATTATACCAAAAAGAAGCCACAGCAAAAAATACAAAACAAAATAAATAAAATAAAAGTCGAGCAGTAAAAAAGTATTAACAAAAAAATATATATAGACAACAACAACAACAACAACGACGACGTCAGAAAACAGAGAGCAGGCTCCCTCCTTCCCCGATGAATGTCAACGCCGCAACAACAACAGCAACATAAAATTCTGTATAGCAACAAACAAATACCTCTACACACACACACACACACACTCACATACACACGCACACACAACACACACACATCAAGGTAATAAAAATCAACAACAACAACACTAACAACAACAAAAAAAAATAATAATAAATGCTGCCTACGCCGCCGCCAGCAACGACGACGACGACAATCAAACACAAAAATAAAATAAATAAACGAATCACGAAAAAATTCATCATACGCACCGTGTGACACGGCAAGCGCAAATGCAGCTAAACATTGAGCGGTGAGTAAACCAACCAACCGCAAACCCAACCCCAACCAAGCTGGAGTGAGTGACTCCTAGAAGAAAAAAAATAAAAAAAAAAATAAAAACCTATTTTGAGTTTTGCCTTTTTTTGTGCCCTTCCTTTTTATATATATTTTTTTCCGTTCTTTCTTATTTTTTTTGGTTTTTTCTCAATTCGAAACACTAACAAAAATTCGTTCTTTTTAACCTTATACCAAAGATTATATCCGTATACCTTTTAACTTAACTTACTACTACCTAAGTGTGGTCCCTGGGGAAAGCTTGTGAAAGTGAATTAATCAAATCATAAAAAACCTGATCTGCGCTCCAGAAAAAAAAACAAGAATTTGTTTGCCCCCAATGCTGTGCTATGACTTTGATGTCTCTTTTTGGTATTAAAACATATTCAGGTTATTCAAAAATTGCCAAAGTGTGTGATATTTTTATGGCTGGTATTAACAAGCGTTTAATAAATGTGCTGACAATTCTACACACACACACACACACACACACACATACACATATGCATACATGCCGACATGCATAAATCTTATATCATATCAAATCCATATACAAACTCATATTCATGGACTCAAAACCTGCCTGGCTGAGCATTAGCAATATTTGAAGAAGCCAAACGTGCTATGCCGTTGTCAATGCCAACGTATGCGGGGAGAGGGGGGGACTCCCCCTTCACAGATGAAGGGGGTAAAATAAAAGATATAATATGAATTTAATGAGAAATTTCTTAGTGAATTTTATGTATGCAAAGAGCCAAAGAGTTCAATGACGCCGCCAGTTTAAAGGAAAAATTTTGTGAAATCTTTAGATTGGTTTGGATCTGATCAGATCCTATATAGGGGTTATACTATATAGACCTTGAACTAGTGTACAGACAGACTGGCCTTCATTGTCTTGTCTCTGTTGAAATTGTGGCATTCGTTTCTCCAGTTGCCCACGGAACTGTCTGCTGGGCACAATTGTTTCGATCTTGTGTTAGTCAGATATTTATGAGTAAAACCAAATAATAGACAATTGACGTCATCGTCAAAAGGAATTTCTTATTTATTATTTTATTTATTTTATTTTATTTTTTTTTCTACGTATGCGGTAATACTTTCATTAAGTCAAGACGTTGCCAAAAAGAATATCACCAAAAAATATATATATATATACACACGATCCATATATATCCATATATATGTATCTATGAGTCTGCTTGACGAAATA
The DNA here is from genome assembly GCA_037075145.1 of Scaptodrosophila latifasciaeformis. Classification (NCBI taxonomy): domain Eukaryota; kingdom Metazoa; phylum Arthropoda; class Insecta; order Diptera; family Drosophilidae; genus Scaptodrosophila; species Scaptodrosophila latifasciaeformis. Next base: position 11,161,556 of record JBAMCM010000100.1, on the reverse strand, counting down.
TATATATATATATTTTTTTTTTTTTTGAGGGTCTTGGATGACTTATGAGCCCGGCAACGAGTTGATCTATTGCTGATAAAGTGAAAGTCAAGTTATGTTAGAAATGTAATTTTTCACCGTCCACCAAATGAATGCTGAATGAATAGCGAAGCGAGAAGAGAAAAGAAACAAACAAATAAAAATTGGACAAAGAAAATATGATAAAAACTCACGCCGAGGAAACATGACCAAGACGAGCCAATTGGGCAACTTAAAAAGTCTTTAGTCCAATGAATTTTCCGTTGAGTTCCCCTCTCCTCGTCTGTTTGTCTGTTTGTCTGTCTGTCGATCTGTCAGCTTTGGCTTTGTTTTTTTCCGCTTTTGATGAACTATTAATTTTTTTTTGGTTTGACTGCGAAAAAAATTTATTTTTGTCAAGTGTGGCACGTGTGTTGGAAACATATTTCGGGGGGTGACAACAAAACGGGCTATATAGAAATTCAAATAAAAAAATTTTCCTACATTTTCCAAATGAATACACCTGTTTTTTTTTTTTTTTTAGAAAAAAAAGCAATTATTGCTTGATAAGTTTCAAGTTTGGCATATAAAATATTAATCAATGCCAAAGGCGTGGAAATCTCTTAATGCTAAATAATTTGTCTCCGCAAAAATAAAGAATACGTTTTGTATAGTCTTGAAATATTTTACTAGCTAGTTTGTTTTTTTTTTCTTCGGGCTTTGGCCAAAACAAGGTGGAAAGGATTAAGTGTAAATTCAGCAGAAAATGATTGAAAATTTGAAAGCTTTTTGAATCAGGTGCTCAGCCTTGAAATAATTTTATTTACAAAAGTAGACCAATGCCGAGTTGTATATGATTCATTGATGTATACAAACTGATTGAACCTTTGGATAAATATTATTTCATTAGTTCTTTCTAGGATTTTGGGAATTTTTTTTATGGGTTTTCTCTGTAAAAAGAGTTCTTTTTATCGTTGATTTTATGTGTGTTTCCGAAATGATCAATTAGAGAGTCTTGTGTTTTGCTTTTGCTATGAAATGACAGATGCAAGTTTATTAGCATCTTTCTTTTTTGTTTTTTAGGTTTTTAATTGATGTGGAAGAAACATATATATGTCAGACATTCGCAAAGTTGTGTGTTCCAATTCCGAATGGCCTCAGGATTGCTAGTTGACCGAATTGTAACTTTGTAGCTAGCAAATGCAAATGCAAAGGCAGACAGATTCATAATTGGGCGTCTGGTAGGCCAATTTGCTACAGACAACGACAGGTGGTCGTGGTCGTTGGCGGCGATGGTAACAGCTAAGACGGCGACGCTGATAAAGCGCAGCAGCCAACATGGCGTATGAGTGTTGATCAGTTTGCTTTTGTGTTGGGCCAATGTTTATGTTAGACGAGGGTAGCGGTGTGTCCATTAGCTGATTTAATGAAATCGTAAATCAAATGAGCAGAGATTCCTAAAAATACACACGCGCGTATTTTATGTTTTTTGAAGTGGAACTTATGCCACATACTATCGTATCGTATCGTATCGTATAAGCCAAATCCTAATGCGACAAACAATAGATAGAACGTGGATAATTGTGCCAAACTATGCCGGTCTGCCTCTCTCTCTCTCTCTCTTTTAATCTTTAAATAAAATAGATATCTCTGGTTATACTGTAAAAAACAGATCTTTATATGCCTTGTGCTTATGCCCTAATGATGAGCATGTGGATCGCTTTGTATTGCAAAACTTGGCGTTTTATTTTGACATTTCTAGCTGTGAATAATGCATACGATTTCTTTTATTTTTGCTTTTCTTTTGCTCGTTGCATATTTCGTCTTTCTACTTTTTTTTTTTTTTTGGTTTTGGCAACTATTGTCTCTGTCTGTCTGTCTGTGTGTCTGTCGATTTGGACTAACCGACTGTCGTCCACTTTGTTGGGCAAGCCAACAATTTTAGCTACGTCGCGTCTTTTTATGATGCGTCGGGCCATGTTCATGGATGGTCGGCGTCACAGTTTTGGGCGTCGCCTCTATTGCAAGATTGCACATTGGACTATGTATCTTTGTATCTCTGTGTGTGTGTGTGTGTTTTATTTATTTAATTAAACTATTTAATTTGCTCCATTGTGCATACTTTTAGCCCTCTGCCTGTCTCTCTGCGTATGTGTGTGTGTGTGTTGATTTATGCCTGATTTTTGCCATTGTTCAGCCCCTTCGTGTGCATATCACGTCCCACGCTTTCGTGTCCTCAGTGCGCATCGAGTGTGCTTTAAGTTTATTTTTGATTTGCATTCTAATTCATTTTATTTTCATTATTAATTGTGTGATATACATTTTTGTCTGTGCTTTTTCGTTTTATTCTTGTTGACTGCGCATGTGACTAATTCAATTTGATTTTGCAATATTTTTTGTCAATTTGTATTATTATTTTTGCGGGCTTGTGGGCAAGTCTTTACGGTCTAGAATGTCGTCTATTATTTGGTATGGTCTTTTTGAAATAAAATTAATTTTCACTTACTGTGTGCCATGCAACATGGTTCACAGTTTATTTATATTTGAATTTGTATCTGTGCGATACAAAAAGATAGTTTTTGTCAAGCCGCGCGCCAACATTCTTAAAATGAAATGTCATCAAAATGTGATTAATTTTTATGCCTTTTTTCTCCCGCCGCCCCATTCGTACATATATAAATATTTATTTTTAGTTTATACACACATTTTATTTATTTATTTGTACTGTGACCAGAACAAAAGAGTTTTCATATTATTTTCAAATATCAAATGGAAATTTTTTTAATTGGATTAAGGGTTTTTCAATAAATTAATATTTATTTTTTATATCACACAAAATCAAAATAGGACGAAGGATTTAATTTTGAAATATTATCTGGAAATAAAAGAATATTTTCCCAAAGGCAATTGGGAAATTTCACTTGGATAAATTCAAATTAAATTCATAAAATATTTATTCATTAAATTGCTTTATTTACACTTTATTACTTTAAAATTAGTCCTTCGCTTACAGCATGTGCTGAGAATTGTACAAAAGCTGATTTTTCTTTTTTTATTAGACCCATTAAAACTTTTCATAGACCAGACTTTTGCAATTAACAGTCAATGTGCTGAAGTGTCTGAAAAGGGGGAAAAATGGGGCCACCAAGTCGAGATTCCACTTTGGGCCTTCTCCACACACACACACACACACACACACACACACACACACACATACTCTCAATGGGCTATTAACCCAAATTAAGACAAAGGAAACTGCAACTCTTAGAAGCCATTCAAGCTGAAAATGCTATAAAAACAATTTTCAAATAAAAATCAGTGGAAAGCTCCAGTTCAGAAAAGAATGTGTCTCCGCCTGTATGTGTTTATGATCTGCACATTCTCATTAGCCAGAGTGTTCGATAATTAAATCAAAAAGTGTGAAAACGGAGAGATCCCAGTTGGCGGTCCCGTCTAAAGAACCTTGTCGGAATCCATGGGAAATTCATTTGCCCAAAAGCTGTTGAGTACTGTTTGTGGCATGGCAAATGATTAAACATATTCCGAGCATGTATAGCTTGTTGTTTGTCATCAGCATTCGCAACCAACCAACCAACCACCCACCCACCTAAAATACCTATTGAATATGCCTCAATTCTCAGTCCTCACCCCATAGAAATGCGATTCATTTACGCTGAGTCGTCCACTTCTGTGCCTCTTGTTCTTATTGTTATTGTTGTTGGTGTTGATTTTATTTTTGTTTATTGAGAGGCAAATCAAATGGTTGCTTGAAATTCGACAACAAGAAATTTGCTTATATCAATATAAACAAGACCAACAACAAAAACACACCAAAATCAACCGGCTCAATCCAATGCATATGTCATATATATGTATGCATAAGTATGTGAGAATATCTTGTCGATATATATGATTAAGATATACCTATATATATGGTATTCTACAAATATAAATATATAGGTGGATAGAAATAGAGATAAAGTTGATTCAAGCGTCTGGTCGTTTATTTGTTTATTTTCTATGCGCGCGAATGATCTTAATTGGATTTTGATTTCAATTTTGATATGCCGATTTTTGACTTTCTTTTCACATTTGGCCTAACATTGAAATTATTTTTATTATATGGCATCTAAATTTATCTAACCGAAAGATATAAATAATTTTGCCATTTATTTTTCTATATTTCTACAACGGATCGTATGTGCTAATCGACAAAGGATGCGACATTTTGGAGAAAATTTATTTATTTTGCTGAAAAGTTTTTGAAAGATGTTTTCCTTTTTTTTATGACGCCAACCATTGTTAATATTTTATAGGGGATTAATGGTTAAATGAAGTAATTAATTAAAATTATTTTAATTAAAGTGTTGAGTGCCTTTTAATATGTCAAGAGTTCATATTAAATTTGTTCAAGGAAATGTGAGTTAGTTTCAAATTTTAATATCGAATATCAAAGAAGTTTTGTTTTTAATTTGCTTTTGACTATTTCATTTATGATTTTATCAAAAATTCACAATTAATATAAATTCACAATGTTTGCTCGCGTTGGCAGTGCCTTGAACCAATTGTTCCAGTGAACTGAACATGTTCTTGGGTTGTTCAGAAATTGAATTCCTTTTTGCAACCAAAAAAGTTATCGATAACAATCCTTTTGTTTTTATTTGAATAAAAATGTGAAATTTTCCACTTGAATCTCATTTGCAATTTTTCAAGTGATTTTATTAGATGGAAATATAAATTTCCAAATAAATGATTCCAATTTGGATTTTTGATTTTGATTTATCTATTTTGTGGAAAAGCATTTCATTAGCTAGAGTATTTCATATTCGCCAGCAATTCCCCATGGAACAATTCAATATATTTGTTGAGCATTTTCCTTGAACACAAAGTTTTCCACACAAGCGCGTATTTTTCGATGACGCAGAGTGAATCCGAGCGTGTGCGTTTTGAAATTTGAATGTGTAATGACCACAAATGAATGTTTTTATAATTTGTTATTGAATGTGTTGGCAAGTGTGATAGTAATTAACTCGTTCGCCATGCTTATTAGACACTAAATACTCTTAATACAAACCACATATATTTCAATATAAAAAATAATTAAAAATGATTCTATTTCATCTCGAGAATCTGCAAAAACAAAAACAATGAAATCAAATATGTATAAAAGAAAAAACAAAAAAACTAATAAGAAAACATAAACATTTGGTTTTTTGTATATAGTAAAATATATTTTTATTAGCCAATTTTTGCCACAAAAAAAAAAGAATAAAAAAAATAGTGTCTTAATGAGAAAACGCGTTGAGGTTATCATGGAATTCTTTAGAGTTCCCCTGCGCCACTTGCCTCTCAGATTTTCTATTCTTTTGTGAAATTTTTTTATAATTTTTGTTGTTGATTCTTTCTCATTTTTTTTTTATTTTTTGGCGCTTATTGTTTTTGGTGTGGTAGAGCGCCTTGGCTTTCTTCATTAGTGGATTTCGGCTGGGCGTCTTGCCAAACATTTTGTGAAACAAATTTTCGTCGCGCTCGACAACATTCCGTGCGCTTACTACCGCCCTGTCGCATTGACATGGCATAGACAGTGGCAACGACGGCATTAGTATCAGCATCAGCATGTGCACTGCTGATGGCACTGGCTATAGCTTTCGCTATATAGCTATGGCTATGCCAGCAGTGACGCCGTCCGACCCACTGTCACACTGTGCCACTGCACCACTATGCCAATGCATATTTCTAATTAAAAAAAAAAAAAAAAGAAAAGCTCGAAGACAACACAAAACAACTACGAGTATTCCGTCCCAGCAACGAGCGAAGCGAACGACCGACCGTAGATACTTTGGCTTGGCCGTCACATTTGCCGTTTGCCATCGTCCGTCGCCGCCAGAAAGTTGTGTACCTACGTAAGGCATCTTACGCATTTGAAAATTTTGTCTTTTGCTTTTGCCTCTGCGTTTGCCTCAGCATTTGCAATTTACATTTCTGAAGCTGTTGGTGCATCTGCATCTGTTGCATTTTGAGTGCAGTTCGTTTGGTTCTCTTTTCTTTCCAATTTTTGTAGTTTTGGTTTTATTGTGTCTGTTTGTGTGTGTGTGTGTATGTGTGTGTGTTAGTCTGATGTCTAACAACATATGTGGTCCGCCATTGGACTCCCATTTGGTCTTTGGTCTTGTCTCTTTTTGTCTTGCCTTGTCAGCTTAGGCTAGTTTGATTTCTCATAATTCAACAAAGAAAAAGATCTATTTTTTTTATAAATTGTTTGAGTAAATACAAAATTTTTGGCTTTGTTGAATAACTTTCTGAGTGGGGCAAAAGAGAATAAATTAATTTTCAAATTTCAATTCTTTGTTTTAAGAAATTTTTTTTTTTGGCTCAAGTCTTGTCAGGCAGAGAGGGGAAGAAACATGAAACATGAATTAAAATTAAAAATAAAAAAAAAAACAGAAAATTACAATTAAATAAAAGAAAATAACCACACAAGAATTCACAGACAGAATATACAAAATCTTAAATAGAAAAACAAGAAGGAAAACCCAAAAACTATGGAAAATGCAAGATGACAAAGAAATGTTTTTCATTTTTTTTTTTTTGGATGAGTGCATAGAAAATATTTGAAATTGTCGCCACAGGCGGCATGAACAGAAAATCGAAATGAAACTAGCGTTTTTCCCCAGAGACAAAAAGAGAGGAAGGGAGAACAGAAAACGTGCTTTCCCAAAAAAAAAAAGAAAATATATATAGATATTCGCAAAAAGAAAAGCGCAGAAAAATAAACTAAAATAATAAAACGAAACATTTTCAATGTCACAAAATTACTTAACTAATTTTTTGCTAACAAAAACTAAAATTGAATAACTTAATGCTCGGTCAAACACACACACAAACACACACGCACATACGCACATTTACTCAGTCACGCAGTCAGCCAGCAAGTCAGTCAGTCAGACAGTCAGTCATCATTTTGCCCAGCCAACTGTCAGACCCCCAAGCCACCCAGCCTCTCGAACCACCCACCATTTGACATTAACAAAAAAACTCGCCCCCCCTACGCCCCCCTCTAAGCTTTTCACCCCATCGCACCAGAGCACCAAAGTCGCAAGCGCTAGGAAAAAAAAACTAGCGTGTTTTTTTTTTTGCTCTTGTCACTTTTTCATATACATTTTGATTGCGTTCTATGTATTCCGTACATGTATCTTTGTATCTTTGTATCCGCATATTCATGCTCAGCCCGTTGTCGTAATTTTTTTGTCCGTACCACCCCCTCGCCTAGTCAGCATTTTAGCATTTCTTTTTTGTTTTTTTATTTATTCTTTTATTTTGGCACTGCTTATGTGAATGAGTTTTTCTCAGTGTTATTTTCTTTTTACTCATTCTATTTTTTTGTTTGGTTTGCTTTGGTTTTCATAGTTTAATGCACACATTTTTATGCATCAAATTTGTTGTTATTTTATTTTTTGTTTATTTTGTTTGCCAACATAAGGCGCAACAACGAAACAAAATTCAAAAGAGAAAAAGAAATATCGTTCTACAACCAGAAAATCATAAAAACTTTTTACAGATTTTTGATTTTGTACCCCCATCATCACCACCACCACCACCACAACAACAACAACAACAACTACTACAACAACAACAACAACAACAATAAGAACAAGCACCTACAAGTATATCATCATCAACAACAACAACAACAGCAACAAGAGCAGCAAAGGCAACGGCAGCAACTACGTCAAGTGCGATTGCGATGGCTGCCATAAATACGGTAAGTACGAAGTACGCGAAATAAACGACAGCAACAACAACAGCTACAGCAACAACAACTATCATAAAAGTTACAACAACAATTTACAACAGCAACAGCAAAGCCCGCCATTTTGTGTGCAATCATTCATAAAGTACGATAATATATACCGAGGTGTACCTGTATGTGTGTGTGTGTGTGTGTGTGTATAAATACCTGTGCAACCATTTTTATGGTATAAGTATGAGTATATATGTATGTGAGTGTGCTGCTGCCGTTTTGGCAAATTATGATTTATTTATTTTTATTTAATTTAATTGGGCTTCATATGAATTCGACCTCACACAGATTACTCATACGCCCTGTTGTGTGCTTGTAAAAAAAATTATTCATAATCATTATAATCAAATGCATTAAATTACAATAAACAAATGCATAAATTCTTATGTATAATTAAAAAAAAGTTTATGAAGTATTTCATTGGGCAGAAATCATAATTAGATCAAGTTTTTTTGTTTTTTGCATTTATGAACAATTTCAACTGAATAAAATAAAACTTGCGTAATTATGAAATTACGTTATTTACGCATATGAGAAAAAAAAAGAAAATTGCCGTAAATTAACAGTTCAAAGGCATATTCATAAACAAATTTAAATTCAAATAAACATAAAGCCAACACGGAACAGAACCACAACAATAACGACAACAAGAACAACAAGAACAAGAGAAATACTAAAATACCAAGAATTGCACGCCAAGGCGCAGACAGACTGAGCATAAAGACATTGATGAATCGGTTATTGATGATGATGCCGAGTCTGAGTCGGACGAGCTTTCTGTTGGCCAGAAGCGGCACATGCAGGATGAACATGTGTTTCAGCTCATTTCACTAATAAGCAAACGAGAATGCCAAATTGCCGGCTACATTGTTCAATATATGTTTTATTTCTCATTGTTGTTGTTGTTAATTTTCATTTCATACTCTTTATGTCTTGACATCTACTTAGGCCTGATAATGCTCAATTTTGGTCACATTCTTAAAGATACTTTTTTTTTCTTCTTTTTTGGCGGGGTTCTTTTTTCTACTTTTGAACTCTTTGTTTGGCTGGGGTGGGTTTTTCATTTTCATTTTTTTATTTTTTGAATGACATTGACATTTGATTGACACGTGAATCGTGTTGCGAAAATAAATCAACACTTGTGTCTGTGTGAGTCGGTGTAAGTCGTTGTGTGAGTGTGTGTGTGTGAGTTGAATGCAGGTAAACTTGGCGGCATGTCGTAACAGGATCTGCTGTCATGTTGCCCGCTCGCCTCGTCCGCAAAGTCATTGGAGTCGCTTTGCTGTTGTTTTTGTTGTTGTCATTGTTAGCTGCCTCCATATGACAGGGCGGCATGTTAAATAAAGCTCCCCGCCACGCCCACAGTGACATCGCCCTTGGTTAGCTGAGATTTTGTTTTTATCAGCCAACTGAAGTGGCTCGTAAATCTTAAATCTTGCCACATGGCATAACAAATAATTATTTGATACCTTAAATGATTTAGTACCTTGGATAATTTATAGGCTACGAATACGCATTTGCCATAAACATAAAAGATATTTACCAGGTCAGACCAACTGCCTAGGCATTAGAGTGGCTCATATTTCCCAGATTTATTCAAGACTTCAACAGAAAATCCTACTGAAAATTATAATCATATTAAAGCTTTGCCAAACTTAACTTAACGGTAAATTCGATAAGGGGAAAGCGAAATAATAAGTCAAAGTGTTTCTGAGTATTTTAAGCTTAGCAGCCAATTTCCAAGTTTATCCATTTTTAAGAGAGAATAAAGTGCATTTTTACATCACAAAAGAAGGATTAAAAATCTGAAATGAAATTGTTTTTCTTTTAACGAAAAATTGTTGAAGATTTTAAAAAATCAAACTTTTACTTAACTAAGAAGAGAAGGTAAAAGCATTTGCCTTAGTGTTTAGTTTAATAGTTTTGTTTTCCTCCACTAAGAATCTAAATATTATATATCTTATTTATCAGTTATTCTAAGAAATTGATAAAACAAGCTGCTAATGGTTCCATTCGAAATATTTTCTTTCTTTTTTTGCTGAGGAATCCAGCGGCTATTCACAGATAATTTCAATATAATAAATTAGCTTCTTTCTGATTCGTTCATTAAACAGTCGGGAAATTATACTCAAGAGCAATTTTATAAAAACCAATTGAAATATATTTTTATTTATTTATTTTTTTTCCTTAACTCGGCGAGATTTTTTCACCTCTTCTTGTTTTGTTAGTCAACATTTCCGGGCAAGGTTATCAAAACATTTTGGCTTTTGAGTAGTTTGCCATATTCCCAAATGATAACTGCTTCATGGCTCATTTCAGTGAGTGTGTGTGTGTGTGGTCTGCTAGTTGAATGGCCACTCTAATGATTCACAAGAGCCATATATATTTCATAGCCTAATGCAACAAATTTTAAATAAACAGACGCCAGTTAATTTGGCAGCAACAAAACACAGCCACTTGTGGCTGTTTTGGATTTTTCATTTTTTTTTTTTTTTGCCTTTTTCTTTTTGTTTGTTTTGGATTTCTTGAAATTAAGTTGTTGGTGTTATTTTTACTGTTTTCCATGATGCTTAGAATGTGCAGAGAAATTAACAATAATAAAATGTTTGTTTTTCCAAAGCGAATTTTATGGGTTTTTGGCTTGGCTAATTTATGCGAATGTCGTCGGTACTTGGAAATGAAATATTCGTATTTTGCCTGAAGGCGTTTTTTGTTTTTATTTTTTTATTTATATTTTTGCAATCACCGTGGCAGCATCAATTGGGCATTTGCCTTGTCTAATACACATTTAATTGCCATATACACCTCAGGTTAATTAGTATAAAATCTGACCGAACAGTAAGTGGGAGGATTGTCGTTGGCGTAATGGCTGAATTATGATTCCCATTAAGTCACAATGAATTTTGGTGAGTTAGTCAAACGGAAAATCAGACAGGGCAGGGCAGGGTTGGGCAGCCAGAAAAAATATTGAGAGGCTAACTAAAAATATACTTGGGCATTGTTGTGTCATTGGGTAATTTGCCAAAATCATATTAAAATTATAAGCAAAGTGCTGTACTGAATTATTTGAGCAAGGCCGATGGTATATGGCTTTGTCGGTTCCTAAAATGCCAACAGCCACCACTCCCCAGTTGAATTTGCATTGTTCTTTAATACTCGTACCACACGGCGTATGCTCAACTTCCGTGCTTACTTTGAGTGCATCATGTTTGCATTTGCTTTTGTGTGTGTGTGTGTATGAGTATGTGTGTGAGTGTGTTTGTGTTCTTGTCTCTTGCGGCGAATAGCTCAAAGTGAAATGCATTTAAATTAATTATGCGACGTGGCAGCCATTAGGCGACAGTTGCTCTGAATTATCAATAATCTCGACTAATCTCACTTGACAGCGCTTTTGGCAGCCGCTGGCCACGAAGCGGCATTTAAAATGTATTCTGCTATTTACAAAAAAGAAAAAACGAAGAATATTAAAGAAAACAAACACACACACTCACGCACACACACACACACACACAGACTGACTACGGGAGGAAAGTAGTCACCATTAAGCATTAGTTTGTACTCGTATGTCGCATATAAAGTATGTTTGGTCCTCTGTTTCTCTGCGTGTTTCCCCTTAGGTACCAAAGAGCATACATCTGCCTTTGTCAAGTCTGAGTACGCCGCGCGTGTTGATGTGCAGTGCCTCTGTGGGAACTGAAGGATCTGTGACACTCCAACTGAGAGATGCTAATGTTCTGGAAGCAATCAACACAAGCAGTAGCAGCAGCATCAGCAGCAGCAGCCACAGCAGTACCAGCAGCAGCAACAACAGTTCACCAACGGGGATAACAAACACATCGACAGGAGCAACAAACTTAAATAGTACAATCATACCAACAGCCAACACAGCCAGTCAGACAAATGGCGTCACAGCAATCGCGACGTTGTCAGAGGCAACGTCGACGTCAGCATTAGAAAATGCTTTGACCATTGGCTATCCGGATCCGGATATGTTGGCAGATGTCTTAGGCACAATACAGACAGCCTGTAAGTAAGCAAAATGCCCAAGCCCATAATAACTCATAGTAATTCATTTAATCATGACAGCTCTTAAGAACAATCACGCAAACAGCAGCAGCAATAACTTAGTAGTCGCCGCAGTAGCAACTTCAAGCAATACTACCAACGTAGCAACAGCAACAACAACAACAACAGCAGCAGCAGCAACTTCAACGACTGGCCATCACCATCTTCATCAGCATCAGCATCATCATCTAAGTAGTCCTAATAAAATAACCATAACACGACGCAATACAAACGCGAATCAGGCCAACCATAAAATAACCGTACAAACAGTGTCCACCTCCACAAATACCAGTGGCAATAGCAACAACAGCGGCCAAAGTGGTAACGGCACAGGCAGTGGGAAAACCAATACCAGCTATATCAAGAACTGTCTTATACGCAGCAGCAGCTGCAGCAACACGGCCACCAATGTCACGACTCTGGCCCAGATTATGAGCAATAGCAGCACCAGCAGCGCAGCCAGTTTACTCAATCAACACAACAACAACAGCAATTGTAGCAACAGCAGCAATTTCAGTAACGCCTCATCCGTTGGCAGCAGCATTAGTGTTAGCAGTGGCAGTAGCAACAATAGCAACGACAGCACCAGCAACCACAGTTTGAATTTTAAGAGCAACGGTAAAAATGTTCCTGGCCTAACCAACACTAACAGCAACGGCAGCAACGCCAGCAGCAGCAGCAACGTCAGCAACACCACATCAGCAGCCACAAATACCACAACATCAAGCATCGTTGCACCAAAGAAGAGCCGCCCCAAATTATCCTCTCCAACGCGACACGGACCGCAACAGTGTCAGGTGCGTATGGCAGTTGGTTTCCATAAAGAGTTGCTCGTTGGGGCTTGTTTTTTTTTTTTGTGCGGTTAAATTGTTGATTTATTGGTGGCCACTTTAAAGCATATGAAAATACTTGAAATGTTTTGTACAACGTGTATGCCATATTTATAAACAGGCATTAAGGTCGCAGTTGGCCTGTTAGCCTGTTAGTCTGGCTGATTGTCGGTCAGGTAAAAGCGCTCGTAAAAAGCGGCCACCATTGGCACTTAGACAAAAAAAAAAAAAAAAAATATTATGGCCGTAGCCAATAAACGGACGCTAATTGAGCGTAGAGCCCATCTAGTTAGACACACAGGCATATATATATAAACTATATATACATCATGTTTATATATATATATATATAATACAGACTGAGAGTAAAATAAAGAGAAAGAGAGAGAGAGAGAGAGATTAAGGGAGCTCACGTGTCAGTCCTGAGAGATATGAAACTGGCATCGTGCGCGGATGTCTGTCAATAAAATTGACAGCAACTTAAAGTGCTGCAATTTGCAATGTTTTCGTTTTCGTTTTGTTTTTGGTTTTCATTCTTTCATTTCATAGCTAAACAGAAAATATACATTTCCGTTTTATAGACCATTTTACGATTACTCAATGGGCACTTGACTGGTGGCTGAGGTAATTTGAGTCCATATGTTGAATGAAATTGTCTTGGCCATTATTTCATCTTGGTCATAATGGGCCAACTAAAGTTACCAGATACGCTGGGCTGAAGTAAAGTTGGGCTGATTTTATGAGCGCAATAAGATGAAATTCATTTAAATATTACGTATACGCCTTGAGGGTCATTATAATTAGCAAAGCAACCGCAGCATTTTCAATTATGCTTGTACAGAACACCGACGCTAATTACATACTATTTGGCCCGTATCTTTTATATAAATATTGTTATTTGGGTCTTCTTGATTCTGTAGATTTGTAGTAAAATTTTTGGAAATGCCTCAGCGCTGGCCAAGCACAAACTGACGCACAGCGACGAACGGAAATACATTTGCGCGCTCTGCTCAAAGGCATTCAAGCGGCAAGATCACTTGTGAGTAAAATAACATATCCCCACCCTACCCCCCACCCTATTGGCCAATTTTCCAATTTACCATTTGCCGACCAATTTATTTCCATAGAAACGGACACATGATGACACATCGGAATAAAAAGCCTTACGAATGTAAGGCGGAGGGCTGTGGCAAATCGTACTGCGATGCCCGCTCCCTGCGACGCCATACTGAGAATCACCATGGAGGCGTGGTCACGCCCACAAATCAGTCACTCTCACCCACAGCCGCCCCGAGTGGCGGAGGCAGTAGCAGTAGCAATAGCAGCAGCAGCAGCAGTGTGGCCACCAGCACGCTGAGCTTGTCGCCGGCCACGGCCAGCGGGGATGCTAGCTCGCCAGATGGCGCCACCTGTATACGTACCTATATATCCACAGGGGGGTCTGTGGTGGACGCAGCCACGGGCATTGCCCTGTCCGAGGAGCAAATTAAAGCCATGAATTTACCCATCAAGACGGGCGTGACCCTGCTCTCGCCCACCACATCGACCTCTTCCAATGCCTCCTCCACGACTTCTTCGTCAAGTGGTGGTGGGAGTGGAGGCTCTCTGGTGACCAGCTCACCCACCATAACACTCAGCGATGGAGCCACCCTAGAGGGTGAGGGCCTGACTCGAGAGCAGCTCGACTTGATCAGCAAGATCATGCAGCAAACCAAGCAGACCAGTGCCCAGGTGACCGTCTCATCGCCTACCAGTGTCAATTCCTACAAAATCAATACAGAGACGGCACCGACCCAAGCACGTCCACGCACCTGGAACATGCAGTTGGTAAGTTCAGCTTTCGCAAATTATTCGATTCTGATTTAGACTGAAGTTTTAACTCTGTTCTGCACAGCTCAACAGCTCACAGAATGTGACTGTGACCGTGGAAGATAGTACCACCGATTTGGTAGTAGCGCCCTCATCGACCTCCCCGCAGGAAGTCAAGGAGGATGAACTCAGCCCACAGCTAGTGGCTGCCATTAATCCTCACTTGCTCAACATTGTCAAGATCGAGAAACCCGTAGAGTGTAATCTCTGTCACCGTAAGTTCAAAAATATACCAGCCCTGAATGGGCATATGCGTCTGCATGGCGGCTACTTTAAGAAGGATCCCGAGACAAAGCGTAATGAGAAAAAGGATCCCAGTGGACCGCCCCTACAGACAGCCAGCATTGGCGTGCGTGCTTTGATTGAGGAGAAGATCATAAGCAAACGCAAAGATATAACAAAGGTAAGAGAATCTAAAAAAAATATATATATATGAATTTTAATTAAATAATTTCAATTTTGTTTTGATTAAAGGGTGCCTTCGTAGTTCCTGCACCACCTGGTAGCGTAGCCAGCAATACCACCACCATCCGTCGATCGATTAGCGATCTGGAGAATTTTCTCAACCCCAAGTCCCAAGCCAATAGTTGTAGCAATAGCAGCATAACTCAGACAATGTCCAGTGGCACCACCACGACAGTTCTGCCGGCTGCCACCACAATTAAGAGTAGCAATGGTCTGAGCATCCAGCAGATTGGTCTGCCTCAAAGCATTGAGATCTTCAGTAGCGGCCAAAAGCAGCAGAAGACCTTGAGTTTGGGTAGTGGTGCCAATACCATAACTATAACCACCAACAATGTACCCACCACGGCCACCATGGGCTCGTTGGCAGCTCTGGCCAGCGGTGGAGGCCAAAAGATACACAATGCCACCGATCCGAAGGATTCCACCCTCATCGAACTACTGAAGCGTGGCACACGGATTGCTGTCACCGCCAAGAAGACACAGTCTCAAGGCCAGATCCAAGCCCAGAGCCATACCCAAACCAGTACAAATTTACTGATGAGCAGCAGCACCGGCATCCAAAGCAGTGGCGAAGTGGCCACCATTACCACCACTCAAACTGGTCGCCAGATTATAACCAACAACAATCGCACAGTCATCATACCCTCCGACGTCCAGGTAGTCTCCACCAAAAGTAAATTGAGCAGTCTGAGCAACCTGACCACCAGCACGGCCAGCACCAACACAAGCATCACGCGATCCTCCACACCGGCCAGCATTTCCCTGCCGGATGGCACACCCCTATCCCTGACCATTGCACCCAGCAGTGAAAGCAATGGCAGTGGCGGTGGAGACGTTTACACCGTTACCTATACCAGTGACACTGCTGACTTCTTCGACGACGCTGAGGTGTACAATGTATCCGATACGGAAATGTTGTTGCAAACTGTGGACACCATGGAGCTGCTCAACGACGAAGACGTCGAAAATATTAAGACCGAACATTCCGACGAGTTTGCCCTGGTCACAGCCGGTGAGCCCGGCAATGGCGGCCAGACGCATCTTGTCAAGCTCGAACCCGAGTCCAATTGCAGGCAGATTATTAATAGCAATGTGAATACCGTCACCAACACCACCACCACCGCACTGCCCACTTTCCAGCAATTCCATTCCAAAGAGATCATCATGCAGAACAGTTCCCAGATACAGGCCATTGCCAATATGCGTACCAGCACACTCACCTTGCCCGCCGATCTGAAACAACAGTTGGGCGTGCTGGCCTCGCCGCTCCACTCACCGTTGGCCTACCCCACGCCACCTTCCAGCCATGAGAATGTGGCGCAGTCGTCGCCCTTCATTGAGGATGCCGCTGCCCAGTTTGTGGACAGCAGCCACACATTTTTTGGCGACAAAACGGACTTCTCTCATGTCTATTTCAAGACGGACGACTCTGGCCAGCAGGAGCTCAGTGACAACGAGAAGATTCTCAAGCTGAAGAGCGTCTTGGAGGAGAGCGCCTTTGATGCCTCCATCAAAGTGGAAGATCTCTTGAACAGCACAGAAGACGATGCCGAGTGTGATTTGCGGGAGTTTGCCGAAACGAATCTCTCCTTCCTCGATGAGGATCAAGAGTTTCTCAATGACTCCCGCAATGCCACTTCACCCCTCTCCGAGTCCTTCTTCACCAGTGGCATAGGCTCTGCCGAGGAGGTAAAACAAGTCCTGCGCGAGGTCCTACCCGATGAAAATATGCAGCTGACCACTGAGCAACAGGGTGAGAATATAATTGATCTCTACTATTTGCCTGGCCTGGGCCTGCAATCCCAAATGATGCCCAACTCGGAGGACCCACTCCTCTCGTCTTCACCACGTGAGTTCGGTCAGCAGAGACAAGTGCAGCTGCAAAACCAGGCTCAGGTCGAGACAGTCGATCCCAATCAAATGCAGGTGCCGCAGCTCTACCAGCAACAGCTGCTGCCACAGCAGCAACTCACCACGGAACAACAGCAACAGCCCCTGACTCAACAACAGCAGACAGACTTCATCTTACCCATGGTCAGTGGTGGCACGGTCACTGGGAATACCCTGTCATATGGCAATGTGCAAGCCCTCGCCCCAGTACAAAACCAGACGCAGTTTTTGGATGCCAGTCAGCAGCAACAACAGCAGCAGCAACCACAGGCAATGGGGCTGCAGCCAATGAACAATCTGCTTCAACCTTTGCTCTATAGTGGCACAGTGGACAATAATAATGTGATCACCCTGGGCTCCGAGCATAAAGAGGTCCAGATGATTACCGATAACAACCTTGGATTGCTGGCCACTGATTGCAGCAACAATGTCAATAATCAAAATGCACTGGAGAGCAGTTTGTTTTTCAACTGCAACAACAACAATAATGGCAAGCCCCTGTTGACCACAATGCCCATGATGGCTGCCCAGGTACAAGCTCAGTCACAGACTCCCACATCCAGTAGTATACCGAATCACATGGGCATAACCAACCTGCAGCCTCTTTCGAATCAAACGAATTCCATACTCAAGCGTAGGCTGCGTCCGAATGGTTCGCAGGATACCCAAAACTTCTCCAAATTCCAAACACTCTCACCACATCGCTCTAAGCTGCGCAAGCCATCGCGTACTCACTACACACCGGCACCCATTCTGAATCCGGATCGCAAGGGGACGGGTCTCTATTGCAATGTGAGGAAACAGCTCAACCAAGGCTTGTTCGATGTGTTCGACGACGACTTCGGGGATCCGGTGTGTCTGGTGGACTTCTGCGATGAGTCGAAGGTAAACTTGGGCTCGGCCTACCAGGCCCAGATACCAGCCCTCAAGCCAATAGAAAATCCAGTCGAAGTGGTAGATGCGGAAGACATAGGTGATCAGTTGATGTGGGATCCAAGTGTGCAGCTGGACGAGAAGATACTCATGCGCTACATAGATCTCAGCAAGTCGTCAGCCGTGCCACTGGGTAGCCACTCCGAGGAGGTGGCCTTGCAGACACTGCTGCAGGCTCAGGGTAACTCGGCGGCAGCTGTGCTCACACTCCTGCAGACACAATCGGGGGCCTTCCAAATGAAATGGAGTGCTCATGAATTGGAATTATTCCTACGCGGTCTGGAGAAGAACGGCAAGGATTTTGCCAAAATTTCCAAGGAGGTGAGTGCTTGCAAAAGAAGTTTCATTTTCTAGAAAATTCTAAGATTTTCCACTCTTCATTTCAGCTTACCACCAAGAGTGCTGGAGACTGCGTACAGATGTATTATTTCTGGAAGAAACTCTGTGTGGATTATAAAGTTTCGCATTTGAAAATGGAGCCAGTCACGCCAACGACTCCAGTGGTGGAGCAGAAACCCTATGTCTGCGAAATTCCCGATTGTTCAGCGGTAAGTTGATTTCAACTCTGATTGCATGACTAGGAACTTCACCAATCATTTGGCATTCACCCAACTGAAGTCATCACACCTTGCCAACGTTTTTTTTTATTCTTAAATTCTTGTAAATAATTTTTGCTCAACCATTCCTGCCATTCCGATATCGCCTGCCCAACCGCCCGCCTACTTTCCAACAGAGCTTCAGTTCGAAAGCGGCGCTGCACGGCCACGTACGCATACACGCTTATGGTAGAAATACCAGCAACAACAACAACAACAACAATCAGCATGCCACAACAAATAATTCCAATTCCACCAATACCACCAACAACTGCAACAATACTTCCAATGCCAACAACAACAGCAGCAGCTACGCATGTGCACCCTTGGGCAGTAACGGCCATGGCAATGGCAACGGCAACCTGAATTCATTAGCGGCACACCAAAACAGCAACAATAATAGCAACAATAGCAACAATTCCAATGGGGTCAATAGTTTGGCCGCCACCACCTCCTCCTCTTCCTCCACCGCAATGGCTAACAATCAAACCAAAGAAACGAACAATCCGACTACGAATTCAACCAATGCCAAGGAAGGTGAATTCCCCTGCAAGGTGTGCGGCAAGTAAGATTCCCCCAAGACAATTTCTTTTTACCAAATCAAATTTACAAAAACCAAAAAAAAAAAAAAAACAAAAAATGAATTGAAAAAAAAAAGAAAATCGATCGAATTAATTTATGAATCAATCCCAAATCGAAAGCATTTAATGAGCGATTTGAATTTGAGTGCCCGTATTGTTTTGAAGATTGAAATCGTATAGCACGTTATATCGTAATATAATTTCCATAAATCGTATCAGAAATGCTCTGTCAACTGTAACTGAGTTGACCATTTTCTTATTTTTTCTGTTTTTCTTTTTCGGCTTAGTTTTTAATTTTCAAAGATTTTCTTTTTATTCAAATTTTACTTTGGTAAATTGTTTTGAGTTTTATAGCAACTGTCACTCTGTAACTCTCCTTATTCTATTTATCTCTGTAACTCTTTCTCTTGTCATAAGCTCTATACATATTTTTCTATTACTAACTTACTTGCTCTTGATCATTGGTTTAGTTTTCTTCGATTCTTGGTTTTTGTTTCGTTTCAAGTAGAGTTTTATCGATTTTTCATTTATCGTATGTTTCTATAGTTTCCGATTTCTATGCCATTAAGTTAGTTAGCGTTTTTCCACATAAAAGCGATATTAATTGTTGTTATTGTTGTTGTATTGTATTGTTCCTCCATGATGCGAATCAAAAAACAAAAAATATATATATCCGATATTGAAAATTATATACGTATATAAAAAAACAAAAAATTTCAAAAATAATAATTAAAGCCATAAAAAAAAATACATTAACAATGAATCGAAATCGAATTTTAAAGCGAAGAGACACAAGTCGCAAATAGAAGATACTGAATTCTGAAATCAGCTACCACACACAGACACAGCGCCAAAATACCAAATATTTAAAGTATACAGAAATACAGCAAATCCAAGTGGTAAGTAAGGCTTTCGAATTTTGCGTTTTTACTTTGCGTTTCTTACGTTTCATTTCCTTTTTTTTGACTCATTTACTTAAACTCTCTGTTCTCCTCTATCTCTCTCTCTATCTATCTCTCTAACTTTCTTTTAATGGGTCCAAAACACCGAAATGTTCTTTTAATATAATTGTATATTTTTTTTTTCCTCCCAAAAAATAACCTAACAAATATGCGCTTAATGCTATTTACTCTTTTGTAAATAAAATCTTCATCAGGGGTATTTAAGTTTTTTTTATTTTTATTTTCTTAATTTCTAATCAATCATTTGTCTTTTCAAAAATTCCTTTGTGTTTCTATATAATTCAAATGTGATCGCCGGCAATACCAATTGGCTTAGAAAGATTATTTAACTGAATTCAAGATTATTTTTTGCAAGATCACAAGAGAATCAAAAGCCAACACTCTGCTCTCTACTTCTCTCTGGATCTCTCGATGTACCATTTAGACTTGTTCCAATATTTAAGCGCACATACTTAAAACTACATACAATTGTTAATATAAACATATTTTTATATTTTTATGTGTTTCCTTTTTATTATTAAAAAAAAAAAAAATACAAGAAAAAAATAATAATTTTTATTTTGATAAAAAAAAAAACAACAGAAATCCTCTCTACTCTACATAGTTAATAAATAACAACCAAGCAAATTTTAACTCCACACAAGGTTAAGTAATGTAAGAAAAAGAAAATTAATGCTTTTCTCATATCTTTTGCATGCCACATATCACCACTCTTCTCTAATTACTTTCAGGCAAATTGAAAAGCATGCCAATTAGATTTGTATCTCTGTGCCTTGCCCTATCTAAATGTCTATCTAATCATATGTATTATATGAACATAATTAATCCATATTTATTATATGTATAAATGTCCCAGATAAATATTGACAAGTTGCTCTCATAAATCACTTGGCATTCCCTGCTCTTTGCTTGACTATTTCGCAGAGTTTTCAATAAGGTGAAGAGTCGCAGTGCTCATATGAAAACGCATCGCGTCCAAGAACCCGAACAATCTGCCAATCGCAAACAACAGGATCATCACCAGCAATCGACAGCCCAGTCATCCCTCGTAGCTTCGGCGACGGCCTAGAACTCTAAACCATCCATCAAGGGATTTCTCAAACGAAGCAATCTTAAATAATCGACCGCGCTCGCTCGTCTGGTATATTGACAATCGCATTAAGCAAGCAGCAAGCATAGTTTTAACCTAAAACTGTTAGAATTTAATGTTAGACAAGTGTAATTTTGTTGCTCCACAATTAAGTAGTCAAAAAAAAAACAAAAAAAAGAAAACGAAATCCAAAACAAAATTGTAAAATATTTTACTTACTCATAGTAGTTAAAAAGGCATTTCTTCTCTCACACACACACACACACACACTCAAATTTTCCAATTTTTTTCACCTTACCTTCTAGTTCAAGTCTTTAGCTCTCTAAAACTCTGTCACTATCCTCTATCAACCAAGTCAAAGAAAGTAGTTCTCTAGCTCAATTTCAATTAGCTATTAAAATTAAGTCAAGAATTCAAGACAAGAAATTGGTAAAAGTTCAAATTGAATTGTTACAATATTACATGCTATACAAGAATATATATCTATATAGTATATAGTATATATATATATATAAATGGTATGTGTGTACATTATATTAAGTAGTCATGTGGAATTATTCTGTTATTGACGCATACACGTATTTTTGTAGTAGGCGTTTTATTCTGCTCGACTTGACTTCGACTGTAGGTTTACTCTAAAACTCTAAAATCTGAATAGTAGCATGTATTTACTGTTAACTACAAGTTTTTTCTACTCAAAAAAAAAAAAAAAAATAAAATTAAAAATAAAAAAAAAACAGAAAAATTCAGAATATTTAAAAACTAGTTGCAAAACACTCTACACTGATACTTTACAAGTGCGATAAATGTTTAGTTTATAAGTAAATCTCTCTATATATACATAAATATATATATATACATATATTAATATATATATATATATATATATATATAGCTATTAAAAATATGATATATGATTGTTGTTCTAGTTTTTTAAGGGAAAAGATAAAGCAACTTCAAAACAGTTGAGATTTTACTTATTATATACTTAAATACCTATAAACTAAACTAAACTAATTATACATTTAAATGGCTCAAATGAGAAAAATAAAATAAAACGAAATCTAGTGAAATCAAGTGATATTGAGTGAGATCAAAAACGATTTTAGCTAAACATACAAAAATAAAAATAACAAAAAACAAAAAAAAAAAGAACTATGCTCAAATTAAAAATTTTAACTTTTAAAGAATCGAGTTGTAAGCCTGTAAGTTATATTTGTAAATATAGTAAATTACTTTTATATATATATAGTCGATACGTAAAAAGTTCTTCTTTTAAACCAAAGACATAAAAGACATTAAATTAATTCTATGCACACAACAACAAATACAATAAGTAGACAAATCGAAAATAGTCTAGGACAAAATCTCTACGATTATCCTATTGACTCAAGACACACAAACACACACATAGTTTTCTATAAATTGCTAAGACATTAAATATAATAAATATTATTATATATACAATTTAAGTGGTACAACAGTAAAAATCTGCCAGAATAAAAACAACAAAAGTCACACGTTTTCCATTTGGACAGTGAGCTATATAAAAGTACTACAACAATTGATGAAAACAATTGATCGATGTAAATTAAATGTTGATGCTAAAATACCAAAAAAAAAAACCAAAAACAGATCTGTAAAAAGAATAATCAAGTGGTATATATATATATAAATTAAATGGATTGTAAAAATATTAAACTACCCACGAAAGAAAAAAAAATGAAGAAATAATTATGTATACAATATATATTTTAAATAGTCTTCGTAAGCACACAGACCCTAAGCAAAACTATTAGCAATTTTCATGGTTGTACTTTGCCAGTTCGTATGTCAAACTTTCAAATACAAATCTGTTAGTGTTTATGTACTATTAAGGAAGGTCTTTTAAAGGTAGCAATTCTTCAAGATACAAAAAAAAAAAAAAAAAAACTGCAGCATCTTTGGCTCTTGAGCCTCGTATCGCCTTGTGTTCTATTTAAGTCTAGACAAAAATGTAGAGTTTAATTTATCAACGAGATTTGATTAGTTTATGTGTGTGTTTTGATTTGTGTTAGTTAGTTTTAATCGAGAGATTACTGTATTTAGATGTGTAAGCCGCTACAGCAAAACCCACCATTGAGCACCTTCGTAACTGTTGTGGGCCTTGAATGCCGTTTAAAGACTCTGATTACTAACATAAATATTTTTGTACTCTTAAACATTTAGCCTTTGTTATAAATAATACAAACCAACTTTTGTTGTGTGCATTTGTCCGCGAAAAACTCTCCAAATGAAAATGTAATAATCATTTCTTTTCGTTTCTTCCACCTTATTTCTCAGCAAAGAAAAATGCCTTCAACTGTAATTTTTAAGTATTATCAATAAAAAAATTCTTAAGATGTACAATATAAAAAATAGAAAAAGAAGAAAATTACAATGCCGTAAATTTAGGAATTAAGTACTTAAATTGAGAGTAAAATGGTTAAGGATACTGTAAGGATAAGAGTAATTGTATTTGTTTCCCAAAGACAAACGAGGCATATGACAAAAATTAAAAAAAAAAAAAAAACTATTTCAAATTTATGCCAAAAAAAAAATTCTAGTCAAATGCTAAAAAAAGCGTTGTTTGTTTTCTTTTTTTTTCTATTATTTAATTTTGATATTTCATTGAATACTTTAAGTTTTGTTGTCATTGTGCCAGATATTTTTGAAAATTTTGTTTTAAATTAAATGTGTTTTATCTTTTATTTCTCTATTAAAAAAAAAACAAAATAATAAAAATAAAAAGGAATTGATTAATTGTTTGTTTTAATTTTGATTTTGATTTTATCATTTCCATTTGACCTTCAGAAACGGAAACAAAGTAGATATGACAATCTGAGAAACGTATTTTGTGCTTTTTTCACATTTGCTTAATTTCAAAATAAACTGCAAACTCAGCGGCTCCCAGCTCTTTATTCGAATACTCTGCGTTGTGATTGTTCATAAAGTGTATGTATAGCAATTGATTATACATACTCTTATATACACGTACTATATACATACAATACATAAATTTAATTATATATACAAATACATAAATATATATAAAAAAAAAATAAGCTGTACATAATTTAAACAGATGTAGGCAAATCAATGAGGTACTCTCGTTCGAGATCTTCGGATCTCAAGAACCTTTCAAATTCCAACTCAAGTAAATCAACAATACGCATAAATAAATAGTAAATAAAATCTCAAGCATTAAGAATATTTAAAAGTCTACATGTACATGGTCAACTTCTCATCAGTTTCTAATATATATACAGAAAGTAAGACATATTTTATAGAAATAAAAACTCCTCTTGGATGGGAAGGCAACTCACATTAAACAAATGCAACTGAATTACTACTTCGAAATACAATACAAAAGTAACAAACCTTTTTGAAAATTGAAAACGATTGATAATAGCTCTTAGACATATCAATTTTATTTTAAAATAAAAACAAGCAAGCAAAACGTAAAAAAAAGCATTACAAAAAAATATATATATATATACCTTACCATAAAGTACGAATACGAGTATGAATAATCTAAGTGAATGTATATTTTCTTGTCTAGAATGTAAGGGAAATTTTAAAGCTGTGTACTAAATAAGAGAGAGAGAAAGAGAGAGTCGCTTGATTGGTTAAATCAATCAAATCAACACCTCGAATAAATATTTCAAATAGAATCATTCGGAGAAACTATACTCATACTATGTGCTTGTCATGTGGGCCTTGGGCCTCGAATCGAACCAAGCCTACTCAAGCTATGCAGATTGCTGTAATCTTTGCCAAACCAAACAACAAACTTTACTATTCAGTATTATCGAACTAGTTCATCGGAACACACTCCATTCCGCAAATGGAGCCGATCCAGTGGCAATTTTCGACTCATGTTATAATTAAGATGATAATGGCTACAATTTATTCATAAGTTTTAAATGTAATGATGAATAACTTTTATAGCAGAAAACTGTTACTTTATAGCATCGAATTGATGGGGATATGCTATAAACTCTTGTTGAACGTAAAATGGTATTTAGAAAGTATTAAATTTAAAGCTACTTTAAATCAATGGTACTCTTAAAATCTATTTAAATGAATATGTATAATTTGTGGTAGAAATTCGCCATACGTGTACATATTCCATAAGCATTAAAGTAAACTTGAATGTTTTCATGGTTGTAAACTGATGATCAAAATAGGCTTAACTCGAATCAAACGAAATTGACACCCTCTCACTTTTTAATCGAATAGCGAAATTTAATTAATTTACTCGACTTGTTTATATACTTTTTTAGGCATTTGTCACACACACACGATTTTTAAGGAATTACAAGAACATTTTTGTATTCTGTTAACTTGGGAAAGAAATCAAGTTTTTTTTTTTTTAAATTTACACTTAAATTTGATAGAAAAGATAAATAAAAAGAAAAACGAAAAACTTAATTGTAAAAGTATCTATAAAATCATGAATATTCCCTCCAAAATAATTTTTAAAATTATGTATTGTAATTTATGGAAAATGCAAAAAAAAAAAACAAACAAAAATCTAAAGAAACATCTTCTGATTGGCAAACATTTTATTCAGATACGAAAAAAAAGAAAAGTTTTTTTTTAGAATGTTGCAGACGATTTGTCTCATAAAGAAGAAAAATATTATATTTAGCCTGGAGTTACCAGTTATTATAATTATTATTATGATTACAATTATTATTAATCTGATTATTATTGTGCAATGTATGTGTGTATGTGTAGCGTACTATATACAAATAAGTCTCTCAAAGGAAAATGAAAAAACCCAATCTAAGGAAACTAAAAACAAAGCTGTGGCACACCTTTGCCATTAAATTGTAGTCAATTCTTCAAATGCATTAGCTTAAGTGTGACTAAAAAAAAAAAAAAAAAAAGATAAAAATAAAAATATAAATGGGATAACTTCTAAGAACAGTACTCAACGGATACTGACGATAATGATAACTATAATGAAATGATGATATATGGATACTATTTTCTAAACATATTACAACAATAATTTATTAATTTGTTGGTAATTTTATACACATATATATAGATATAATACATATATATATATATACACGGTTACTTTTGTTAGCTAGCAGAAACGACAACGACAACTTAGGTAGGTTAACTGAGGTAGTTAATCTTTTTGAATGAATTAGCAGAGAGCCCACGAAAAAGCCCAGATAACCCCGAACGGCAAATCAGTCTAGTCCGAAAAGAAATATTCCTGCCTCACCTGTGCTCAAGGCACGATTCACCTACCAAGCTAGTTAGGTCCGCGTCCCTCAACACACATACATATATACTCTTTGATTCTCTCTACAATTGAACTTGGTTTGATATTTTGTTCAACTTCCGTAGGACTATTCTATGTAGCGATTATTAACTCATATGTGTGTATGTATTTGTTGTACTTTGCCATTTTGGTGTGATATTCTATTGGTTGTGCGGTTGTTTTTACACCGTTTTACACACACATTGTTGCATTTCTAAAGTCAAAAAAAAAGAAAATAATATTAATTATAAACAAAAATGAAAAGAAATCCTCACAGACGGAAAGTGAGTTTTAAACGAAGTTTTCGAATAAGTTCAACTTCAAATTTCCTGTTGTTGTTTTAGTTGTACGAAACTGTTTTTGTATTGGTTTATATGAATTTTAAAACTAAAAGAAAAAAAAATTAAAAATGAAAAAACTTTGTTAACTATTTTAGTCCATATGTTAAATACTTTTTAGATTAAGCACTTGTAATTTAATCGTAAAATTATTTAAGCAGCCTCAAGCCCATTTGAGGTAAATCTTACAAAAATGAAAATAAGAAAACACAAATAAAATGGTGGTCGTAAAAAAACATTAAAACATTCTTTGAATAAAACAACAGAGGAAGGAAGGGAATATATAATGGCATTTTCAAAATAGAGAAACATTCATTTAAATTATTAATTAAGCCAAACCGTTTCCAACTTAGCCAAGACACAAACCAGTTGAGAGCTTTGTTCGGTGTTTTGGCTGAGCTTTCGTGGCTTCTCTCTTCCATTTGCTATCGCACTCAGATTGGCCACCGTGCCGACTGGCGTTATCCTTTCATTTCGCTTTCGCATTTGTATTTTCGGTTCAGCGTGTTTAGTTCAATTCTGGCCTCATATCCTGTCGCTCTCAGTCGGTTCCTGCTACCGCAAGCACACACACACGCACACTCAGCCAATTTACCTGAGCAGCCAAAGCTGAGCGTATTTGGTGACTGCAACCAAATAAATCAAAATAAGAAAGTGTTTTTCAATCCAAGCCTGCAAAGTGCTTTGCTAAATTTATCCAAAAGTATTTAAATTATATTCGAAATATCGTAAAATCAGTGAATGTCCTTTGGCAAAGCGACAAAGTATACACAACTATTAACGAGATTGTGGTGGTTTAGTTGAACCGCCAGCAGTCGTGTTCAGTTTCTGCATCCATTTCGATTCGTGGTTGACTAAAATAAAAGTGCTAAGACCTCTTCAGTCGGCCGGGGCTCTATTGTTTTTCCAATTCCTGTGCGTTTGCAGCAAACGGCTTCAAAATTAACTACTCAAAGTATCATCACAACGCTATGTCCCTCTCGGCCATAGCCAAGGTAAGTTTTGTTAGACCAATTCGAGTGCCATTGCCAATGCCATTGGCAAAGGTGGCGCGCTGCAACATTTTGACTTCCATATATAAAATGAAAAAGAAAAGGAACCATAGCCCTGAAAACTCACTCATACCAGGCTGACAACCTCAGATGTTTGGCTTGAGTTTCACTCATCCTGCCGTGTGCGTTTTATGGCGCGCAATTGCGCATGTGCGTTCCCCTTGCGCCAGTTGCGCGAGCTTTTTTCGCCAGCGTATACACTGCATAAATGACGCGGGCAGAGTTGTCAGCCAACTGGCATACGGCTAAGCCAGCCAGGTCCTTAGCTTATCCCTGGGTAGCTTGGCAACTCCAGCGAGCGCTTTTGACTCAAACTCTCGATGGTAAACAACCCTTAAAATCGCAAGCACCCCATGCCAGCAAAAAAGCAGCTCAATACAAATTCTGAGCTGTTTCCGCAAAGGAAAGAAAAAAATAAAGCATGTACGCGTGCTTCCTTTTTGAGCTCGTGCGGCCACTGTCAGTGTCGCTGCCGTCTGTACATGTCCTTGGCGCGTTGCTGGCTTTCACTGAAAGCGACCACGACAACTTGGTTGAGGTTAATGCCCCCAGCCGACCTTGATCTGCGACACAGTTCGGGATACCTCGGCCAAAGGCAGAGCCATACAGTTGTCTGTTACGACTCTGAACCGTGTGGGCCAACTTGGGATGCTTTGGACTTACTTTCTCATAGGTTCAATGAACTTTTAGGGAACTCATTTTATTTTCATGTCTTCACCTACATAAATACACACATTAATTTGTTATATATGTGTATGTGTGTGTGTGTATGTTTTGGTTGGGCTTTTTGGACCTTTCGGTTCCTGGATATTTATGTATGTGTGAGTGAGCATGTATATCAATTTAGGGCTCGTCCTCGTCGACTTCAAATTTGGTATTTGGTTCGTTGCGGCAGGCAGCTGTTGTTGGGCGCTATTTTTGGCAAAAGGGAATATACGTTTATCATCTTTTTATCCCGTCTCAGTCT
Organism: Scaptodrosophila latifasciaeformis; assembly: GCA_037075145.1. Lineage (NCBI taxonomy): Eukaryota > Metazoa > Arthropoda > Insecta > Diptera > Drosophilidae > Scaptodrosophila > Scaptodrosophila latifasciaeformis. The sequence continues at coordinate 11,132,818 of JBAMCM010000100.1, read as the reverse complement.
GCATTTATACTTCGTTGTTCCCGGTTTCAGTATTAATTAATTCCTCGAAAGTGGCATTCATAATGAATAATGTAATTTCCAGTTAAATTAGAAAAAATTGTTGCATACTTTTTGGCTCCGACATTAATTCATTTCTTGCGATAGTCCATTCGATTGTCAGCACTGTTTGCTGATAGATTTTTCCACTGTTTGTTCCCACCAATAAGTCTAAACAGATAGTGATATTTGTGTGGCTTATCAAAAGGCAGAAAAACAAACAAGAACTAAAGCAAAACAAGAAATAAAAATATATAAAAATCATTTATTTGCAAACTCATGGTGGAACTTGTTTTACTTGATTTGAGTTAGAAATAGTTCTAGTGCTCGTATTTAGAATCTCATGCGCAGCTCATTATCAGAACAACCAGTTCTGCCGATTGCATAAATTAAATAAACGATTCTGATATAGAGAATGGGTGTGTTACGCGGTCTACAGTTGGCCAGCATAGCTAACCGAATATACAAGCCCCCAACGCTGAAACTTTTACCCTCAACTTATTTGAATACATTTAATAAAATGTCCACTAATCCAAATATTTCTGCTTTGACCAATGACCAGCCAATACTATATTCGTATTGGCGCAGCTCCTGCTCCTGGCGCGTGCGCATTGCCATGAACCTCAAGGAGATACCCTATGACATCAAGCCGATCAGCTTGATCAAATCGGGCGGCGAGCAGCACTGCAATGAATACCGCGAAGTCAATCCTATGGAGCAGGTGCCCGCCCTTCAAATTGGTAAGTTATACTCTCTCGATAATACAAAAGAAAATTGATATCAATTATTTGCTATAGATGGGCACACGCTGATCGAATCAGTGGCCATTATGCATTACCTCGAGGAAACTCGACCACAACGCCCCCTCTTGCCGCAGGATGTGCACAAACGGGCCAAGGTGCGCGAAATTGTGGAAATCATCTGCTCGGGTATTCAGCCTCTACAAAACCTCATTGTCCTGATTCATGTGGGCGAGGAGAAGAAAAAGGAATGGGCCCAGCATTGGATAACACGCGGTTTTCGTGCCGTTGAGAAGGCACTCTCCACCTCGGCTGGCAAATATTGCGTGGGCGATGAGATTTCCATGGCAGATTGTTGCCTAGTACCGCAGGTCTTCAATGCCAGAAGGTAAGACTCCACCCCCTTATCTATTTCACTGCAAAAAAAAAAAAAAAAAAAAATGTCGCCTCTATTTTTGTGTAGGTTCCATGTGGACTTACGTCCCTATCCCATCATATTGCGCATCGATCGTGAGCTGGAGAGCAATCCGGCTTTTAGGGCTGCGCATCCATCCAATCAGCCGGACTGTCCGCCGGAGCTGCCCAACAAATAGAATTTTCCGTCGACAACTGCAAAGCGCCGTAAAACGAAAAAGTGAATTGCAGTTCGTTCAGCTCTAAAAACTAAAAACTAAAAAGCAACAACATCACTCTAATAACAACAATAAAAATAATAACAAAAACAAATCAACAACAAAACAAAATATAACTTAGATAGAAACCGAAGCAGGCGGAAAATTGTGTTTGCCATTTTATGGCCCTGGAAGCTGGAACATTCAATTCAGTCAAAATCAGTCCAGTCAATCCCAGCCAGTTAAATTTAATTGCGCAGAAACAGTCGGATGTGATTTAAAAAATTTGCTAACAGCATTTAAAAAATTATTTTGTAATCAATGCTTAAATGCATAAAAATACCAAACAAATAAACATAAAAAAAAACAAAAAACAAAAACAAAGAAAAAAAATTAAATTTGTCATTAAAAAAGAATCTAAAATGAAAAAAAAAAAACAAAAAAATTCAAATAAGTCTCTTCAGTTCTTCAATGTGAAAATTATCTCAAAGATAATTCTTCATTTGGAAAAAAACTCCTATTTTTATGCATTTTATTTAGGCTAAAAAGAAAAAACAAAAGATCAAGGAAAACTCACGACGAAAAGCAAAATTCAATTCAGGGATTTAAAAATGAATATATAAAAACAAAAGATAAAGATAAAGATAAAAAACAAAGAAATCAACTAATTTAAGTATGAAGAAAAAAAAAAAAACAAATATATATATTTAATAAAGGGCTTAACTGTTAAGTGAATTTTCGAAAAGTACAAAACATCAGTCAACAAATAAGATTTACCATCAAAATGGAACGAATAGTGTTTCTACATTTATAAATGAAAACAGAATTGAACAAATCTATATATTATATAAAATCATATTAGAGATTTACCAAACCAAAAGCCAATCTGGATGAAATATATTCATAAAATTACTTACAAATAGACAGAGAGGACCAGCATATATATACATATAAAGGTCGTTGGTTATTTGCATGTCTCTTTTTGGATAAACAAAAATAGTTTTTAATAAAAATAAAAAAGTATTAGTCATTTTTCTCAACTTAATGCACATAATTAAATTCGTAAAAGCCAACAAGTCATGTGCACTGTTCTCAAATACCGAAACACTGATAACTACATAATTCCAAATCTGATATCAGTCATTACCATTCATTCTGTAGTCGTAAGAAATGCTATATAAAAAGTAAAAAAGTACAACAGAATCATAGTCATTACGAATATAAACTGAGGCCCGAATATAAACCTTGAAGACCTTTAAGAAATCGCATTTTGTATTTTACTCCGAAGGCAAATCACACCAACAATATGCATGAAACAAATTTCCATGGTATATGTAACCGTTCCAATAACTTACTATTTTAAAGAAATAAAACTTCAAACTAAACTAAAGCAAAACACAGAGTGAAGACTTATTTAATTTTATGGATTGGGTCCAGAAATTCCTACATATTTGTTTAGTATTTTTCCATTGTCAAATGCCAATAATCTGCGATGTTTACCATGATCAAATAACCTCGATAAACGATAACTGCGGAACAAAAATACGGCAGCAATTTCCGATATTCTCCTTGATCAAATAGGACGAGTATAGTTTCTCATATTTTCTATCGCCCAACATGTCGGCGATAATTTCCCATTTTTTTCATGATCGAGTAGCCTCGATAAACGATAACTGTCAACCAAATATGAGGCATTAATTTCCAATATTCTCCATTATAAAATGAATTCCTGCGGAACAAAAATGGCGGCCATAATCTTCGATACTTTCCAAGATCGATGAAGGTTTACTGTGAAACGCCCTGTGTCAGATTGTTGCGGGATCTTGATCTACAAAATAGTACAAAAAGTATCCAATTACTTAATACTTCTCGGCTGAAAACTCCAAAGGTAAAGAATACAGATTTTTTTGAATTTATAATATAATTTTATTAGTTTTTTCTTTTATTTTTCATTTTTTTTTTTTTTAATTTTTTTATAATCGTTCTTAAATGTGTAATGTGTAGTTAATTTGTTGTTGTTCCTTTCTTTAATTTTTAACTTTTTTATGTACCTGCTAACTCTGCTTTGACTTGACATATCTCAACTGTTCGTTCAGTTATATAATCATCTGGTTATGTCTGTGATTAGGTTTGTTAGTATATTTCTGTCTGTGTGGTTGTGTGTGTAATTCTGTTAAAGTAGTTTGTTTGTGTGTGTGTGTGTGTAATATATTCAACAAATTTTACTATAAATAGTATTACATACATTATGCGCCGTACGCATTTCATAACATTACATTCGATATACGGTCTAACATCGGTACCACCTACCTAAAATTTAGCGATCTCTTTCATAATTTCACTGTTATTGTTATCGGTCGTTTTCCTACTCATTTGTTTCCGACCGAAAAGAGTTTTAGTTTGCATGTTCTTTTTTTTCATTATTGAATATGAGTTTTTTGTCTCTTCTTTTTTTTTTATTGGTATTTGGGTTATATAGCTATGTTAATATGTAGAGAGGAGAAACTGTTAATACACTTGGTTTTTTCATTTTTTTTTTTCTTCTTTTTTTAAGGTTTATTTTGCCAGCCGTAATATACACACTGGCTAGCTTAATTGTACAAGATTTTGTTGATTTTGTATATTTTGTTTTTTTTTTTTCTTTTTTTAGTTGCAAAAAATTAATGATTTCATTTAAAATTTGTATGAGCTACGCTTAGAGAATCTTTTCAAGGATAAATTTTAAAGGGGGAACTTTTGCCTTCTACAATAATTTTCTGCATTTCTAACTAGTCTACTATTTGTTTGGTTTGTTAATGTGTTTTTACATGTCAAACGATTTTGCATTTTTTCTCCGCGAAGAACGTAAATTTATTTTTTTTTTCGAATAATGAAATGAGAAATTGAAATATTTTCTTTATTTTCTTTTTTTTTATGAAGCGTTCATTAATTTTTTGTTTACTTGATCTCAATGCTAAATGAATAAATTTATAAAATCCATTTTTTGTTTTTATTTTTTACTTTGCTACATGATTTCATTTTTAAAAAACTTTAATTAATTGTTTATATTTATATATGTATATATATATATTTATATAAATTTTAAATAGAGCATAACTAAATATCGTTGATTTGTTGTTTAAAATTTTCTCTTGTATTTAATTTATAGAATTAAGTATTGCATTTAGTTAAAGTTGCCTCTGCCCTCAGATTCTTTCATTGAGTTCTGTTCGTCTGGAACAGTGGAACAGTTCAAATGAACTTGTTTCTGCTTGATCAATTTATTTCGGTTTGCTAAAATTTTATTTAAATATTTTGCTAATAGTTTTGTATAAATAACATTTTATTTTCTTTACCATTTAAACTTATGTATTTTTGTCTTTTCCTTTTCATATACTTTCGGTTTTATTTATTCTATTTAAACAACATACGCTAATTCGTACAAGGTTCATTTATTTTTTTTTTGTCAATTTTTTTTAGTTTTTTTTTTTTAGTTTTATTTTTTTACTATGAGCCTATACCAGATAATTTGCTTGCTATTTTGTTAGAGAGAGAGTATAGAATTTATAGCCCTCACAATCTGCACCTACAAATAATATTACATTTGCTTCGCCTATATACGCGCTCTTAGTATATACATTTACATATATGTCCTCTCTCTATATATACTATATATATTTATATGTATATATATACGTCTTTTTTTTTTGTATTTGTTACTTCCTCAAACTTCATACATATCTTGGTTTTTTTTGTCATTATTATTATCACAGTCAAATCATAAAAGATTTAGTACTTTTACTTTTGAATGAGTTTCCATGATTTGTGTTTTGTTTTTATGGTTTTTATATATATATATATATTTTTTTTTTTTTTTGCTAAATGTTCTGTGATTTTTTTAAATGACCCATTGAGTTCCATTTGTTGTTATCTATATATTATAAGAGTTCGAAAAGTATTCGTTTTGTTACCGTTTCCCTTTATTTATGACAAGTGCAACTGAGTTTTAGAATTTGCTCGGTTTTGTTTTAAATATGTGCGTCATTTTCAAAATGTTTAACAACAATTAAGTTCTTAATTTGTATTCATTACGATGTAAGTATTCAAAAGAATGCATTTATTATTTTTCATCAATTCTAAATCAAAAGAGAGAGAGAGAGAGAGACACTCTTGAGCGAACTGCGCTTCTCTTGCTCATTTTTTTCTTCTGGACGATTGAACACTGTTGGAACGAATCTGTCTATATATGCTATATGTTGTGTTCCGTTATTTCGATCTTTATAGATTTTAGTTAATGTTTTTCATGTTTCTCTACTAAGGTACTCATGTATGCTACGATAAATAGGACAAACTCAAACAGCATTCCGAAAAGACTCTACCAAGAAAATTTGTTGGGACTTTGCGAATCGTTTGAAGACAATGACTGTGACTCAATGATCTTTAGATATTGCAAGGCAATATTGTGTAGTATTATAATATTTAGATAATAATATTTATTTCCTTGTTATTAAATAGGACTCTTCTTTGTTGTTGTTGTTTTTGGCAGCAAACAAATAATTATAAATTGACAATCACTTTCTTAACGCCCTTAAGATTGGTTATGTGATTCAATATAAAAACTAAATTAGTTTCGTTTAGTATTTATGAGAGTTTTGATTGTGGCACACACGAGTACTTGTCTCAGCGGCTCCCAGTGTGGAAATGAAAGTGAAACTCAACACAGCCACAGAACGGGCAAATGAATGTATTTTTCTTTAATTTTTTAATCATCGTTAAGCCTTTTTATTTGTTTGAATTAATTCATTAATTTTAATGTTATCATTATTATTATTATTATTTGTTTTTTTTTTTTTTTTTGTATCACACTAACAACTAATTTTACGCTTTTTATTTTTTATTTATTTTTATTGTATTGTATATATACTTTTTATATTTATTTATATATGCTTTAAATATTTCACTAAATTTTATTTTTCTGCCTGCTGGCAATGCCGTAGAATGAATTGCTTTATGACTACACTTGACTTGCAATTTCGTTTGTATGGTTTTTTCTTTTTTTTGTTTTGTGTTGGCAACACTGCAATGCTTGCAAATCATATGCCCTTTTAATGTTATGCAATGTGGTGTGGATTTATACAATTGAAATAAAAGCGGCAAAGGCATAAATGAATTTGTATGGCATTTAGAATGGAATGCATCCTTCTTTCCAGGGACAAGCAATTGCAGAATCTCTGTCATTAATGGCTGAGAAGGAGAGTTGACAAATTAATTTATGTATGCCACATTTTATGGTTTCAAGAGTACACATAACTTCTGGCTGCTCTGACTTGCCCAGAAACGATTTACTTTGTTTTGATTTGATTTGACTTGACTTGATTCGACTCCTATGTATATAAATTGTATGTATTATTTTTATATATATATATTCTTTTTAGTTTTGTATATATCTTTCATGTATATATGCTTATGCATTTTTTAATGTTTAATTGTTCTAATAACAGTGTGTGGGGCAAAGCATAACAAATTAATAATTAACGATTCCATTTTTTTTTTTTTTTTTAGTTTATATATAATTTTTTGTTTCTCTTTTCTTTATTTCTTTTTAATGCATATGATTTTCGATTTTAGATTATTTATGTGATTTGATTGATAAATTGAACTTTTTTTTACTTATTTTTTTTGTATTTTGTTTGTTTAACTTTTATGTGTGTGTTAAATTACTGCAGTATTTGCAGTATTCCTTTTTTTTAAGTCAAATTTGAATTACTAAATATATATATTTGTTTTTGTTTTTTTTAGTTAATAAAAGTTTTCCTAAGTTTTTGTTTTTTACTATTTTTGTTTCCATTTTTTTATTATTATTATTTATTTAACACTAATAGACTCCGTCGTTGAAATAACAGCTGTTTAATCTTTTAGTTCTTTATAATTAGTATTGATTTTTTTTTTTTTAATTAATATTTAATCTGGATTCAATAAAATGTCCTTTAATACGGAAAGCTTAATGTTGCGCATCTATAAAAAGTGCTAAATATTTTTGTTTTTTTTTTTACGAAATTTCCTAATATCCAATAATACAGTATGAGTAGGATGATCAAATAAGGTATGGATGAATGCCATGATTTAAATGATTGACTGACTGATAGATTGGTGGTGGCTTTACATACATAGGAGCATAAGATTTGAATATGGTTTTATCGGTTTTAATTGGTTCGAAATGAAAGCACTTTTTTCTTGAGCTCATAGGAAAAGTCGGCTCAGATGTTTGCAATACCAATTTTTGACTCTGAAGAGTGGCTGTTTTTTTTTTTAGCAATTTGATTATTTTGGAAAACTTTCAAACAATAAAATCCAAACAAGCATAAACACAATTCAGTATACGCCACCGGCACAGCGAAAAAATAGGAAAAACAAAACGAGAGTTTTTTTTTTGATAGGGTCATGAGGACCTGTTCCTTGGGGTCTTGATAAAGGAGAAAGAAAGATAGGTGGTGACAGAAGAGAGACAGAGAGTTGGGGTAAAGAGTTGTTGCCAACCTTGGAAATCATTGGCGATGAATAATTGAAAACTTGATTCGGTTGATTTGTGAGCTTTTGAAGTAAAGCTTTATCCATTTTGTTTTTAAAAAAATTAATTATTTTATAATTAATTTCAAGTTTCATTTTTTTTTTTTATATATATATATAATTTTTTTTTTTAATATTTTGTTGCTTTGTTTTTTTGTTTTTTGTTTTTCTATTCTTATTTTTGTTTTAATACATATCACAGATCCAGTACAAATATATATATTTGTTTATATTTTGTTTTAAACTTCCATTCATTTTCTTCTACTATAAGTTTAAATATATATATATATTTATTTTTTTATTTTTATTTAAATATTTTTTTTTTTTTAATTTTAAACTCAGTGAGCACGCGCTTGTGATATTTTTTTTTTTTTTAGTACGAATGTGTGGATGTGTGTGAAGTTATGTGTGTGCTTTCGAGGGGGTCGAGGGGTATGCAGAATGATCACGGTTGTTCTGGCTGCTTCTGTTGTATGTTTGATCTGTTTCGACCTAAAAGAAAGTCGATAATTTTTGGGTTTTTTTTTTGGCTTGGAGAGCTGGGGTAACGTAGTTGGGGGATTTGTGTATTATGCTTGTTGTGATTTTGTTGTTGTTGTTGTAGTGGCTGAACAGTTATTTGTTGTTCTTGCTGATTGGATGAAGCCCTGAACCCGCTGACCTGGATGACATGAGATATATAAAACTATAGTATTTTCTGATCTTGACGCGAAAAGTTGAAAAAATGTAATTGGAAAATTGATTTGGATTAGGATTAAGTTTGACGGTTGGTCTATTTCTGTGTTTGTTTTTTTTTCATATGCTCTTAATAATTTATTGTTTTGGTGTTGTTGTTCTTGTTGTCTATTAATTTGTTATGATTTATTATAAAAGTAAATAATAATTATATAATTATAATAATAATAATAATAATAATAAATTTTAAAACAGCAACTTTTACATTTCTTTTTTTTTTTTTTTAATTATTTTCTCCTCATTTTTCTCTTATGTTTTTGTTTTTGTTTTTTTTTTTTTTTAATGTTTTCAAGGCACACTAGCATTTACGACTGTACTTTCGATTTTTCTTTATTTTTAAATTTTTTTAATTTTCAAAACATTCTCATTTGTCACAATTGATTTTTTTTTTTTGTTTTTTTTTTCTTGATTTGCATGTACATTTTTTTTGTTTTTTATATTTAAGTTAATCGTATAAATATTGCACAAAATAAGAACAAATATAGGTAATTTCTTCTTCTTCTTCTTTTTTCATATATATATCAACAATAATAGCAAAGAAAACAAATATTTTAAAAATATATTTATATATATATATATATGTGTATATATATATGTTTGTATGTATGTATGTATGTATGTAGAAACCAAAAAAATAAAATGTAAATATTTTAAAACAACTTTTTCAAAAACTTAAAACATAACTTAGCTTAGAATTTCAACATTTTTTTTTTTTTTTGATAGTTTTGAATGAGCGGCGTTTTCAGTGATTGATATTTGATTGACTGACTGATTTGTTGATTGATTGTTGAATTGACATGATAATGTTGTTGTTGCTGTTTGGTTTGATTTTTGTTTTGTTTTATTGTTGTTGTATAGACGCTTGAGTTTATGTAAAGACAGTGGAGCTTGTGATTGACGATTGAGTGCTTTGTGCGGGGGGGTGGTGGTGGTGGTTTTGGTGGTTAAATATTTTTGTTAGTGGTGCTCAAAATTTTTTTTTTTTTTTTTTGTTCTGTTATGGTCTGATTTTTGTGGCTCAAATTAAACACATTTCAAATTGTTTTATTTATCATTTTCGATAAGATTTATTTCAATTTCGTTTTGTTTTTTATTTTATATTTTTTTTTTCATATGCAAAGAAATGTTTAACTTAATTAAATAAAACAAAGAAATTTATTATTACAAAATAAGGCATTTTTCTAAAAACAAAAAAAAAATAAAAATAAAAAATAAAAGAATATGTCAGTGTGTCTGTCTGTGTGTCAATGAATCAAAGGGAAGTAGGGGCAGACACACAAATGTGATGTACCACAGACCTGAGCAGCCGAGGCTCAAGGTATTCTTGCTGTTTGGCTTACTAAATTATATACAAACAAATTATGAGTAGTCTGAAGATGCTTTTTGAATTTAATAATTGCACAGTACTTAAAATTAAAGAGATATATAAATTGTTTTTTTTTTTGTGTGGGTTGTTTTATGAAGAAAGAAACGAAGATTTTCAAAATGTTTTATTTTACAAAGAAATATATATATTTTCGCATTGATTAAAAATAGTGTGATGTTTTGAAAGGGGGCGGGGTTTGGTGAGAGGACAGACTTAATAATAAAACAAGGTGAACAAATGTGCCAATATAAAATTAACATGAATGAAAAGGGGCGATTCTGGCAACTGGCAACTAAATCAAAAATCGCATTTATCCTTCTTCAAAAAGGAAATCATCATCATCATCATCATCAACAAAAGGAAAAATGAAAACAGAACAAATTCAAAAAGGAATCAAACAAAAAAAAAAAAAAAAAACAACAAAAAAAAAGGAGACTCACGTGCGCGCGCAACACATTAAGACCACTTGTGTTTTTTTTTTTTTTTTTGTACAACAAATTCTTCTTCTTTCCGCTTGTCGAAATTATATTTTAACAACATTATCATGTCCAACATCAACAAATAGGAATACGCAATAAGACTGGTATTACGAATCCAATAAAAAAAAAAATTAAACAAAAATCAATAGAAAAAAATCACAAAAATTTATAGGTAAAATTTTATAAATACAAATTGTGTGTGTTTGTGTGTATGTGTGTGTGTGTGAGATTAAAGAATTATAATTTGGATTAACAGCAAAAAAAAAGCACATCATTAGATTAACAAACAGAAAATATAAAACAAAAGAAATTTGTATTAAGAATTATTTTTTTTTTTTTTTTAGCTTTGCCTTAGTTTTTTTTTATAAATTTAAAAACAAATCGGGCAACATATGGCAAGCTATATTGTTTTGTAGAAATCAGTTTTAGTTTGAGAATTGCTTTTATCTAAGTTTAAAAATAGTTGTAAATAGTTTATTATTTATGTGTAGTTGTGTATGTGTGTGTTCTTTACTTCTTTTTTTTTTTGTAAAATATTTACCTTATATGCTTTATTGTTTTTGACACCATTTGGCTATAGTTTTTTTTTTTGTTTTTTGGAAATAATCAGTTGAAAGTTTTCACTGAAAACGCTCGTTCATTTATACAAAAGATATACTCTTCTCTTTTGGTTTATCTCAACATAAGGCTAAACTCTATATAATTATATATATATATATATATAGTTTTAGCTTTAAATATATGTGTGTTTGTGTGTATTGGTGAGGAAGGAATATTAACAAGAATCAACAATTGGGGGTAGCTTTCACAGAGATACAGAGAAAGAGAGAGAGAGAGAGAGAGAGATAGGAAGAAGAGTTTGTCAAAAACAAAAGTTGGAAACACTCAAACATATCTTTTTAAGTAACTTGGAAAATAAAGAAACTAAACAAAATCTTTTCATAACAAAAAAGTTCAATTTTTTTTTCTAAACATTTTTTTTTATAATGGCTAAAATTGTTTATCAAGATTTTGGCTAACAATTTGATTTTTTTTTTTCTTTTGTCTACTTAAATATGTTTGTTTGTTTGTTTGAATTGTTTTTGAATGGCCTCTGCTTTAGTTGTTGTTGTTGTTGCTGTTTTATTTCATATTTTGTTTCGTTTTTATTTTTTTAATATTTTTAAATATTCTTTTGTTTTTTTAATTTGTTTAATATATTTTCTTTCTTGTTTTTGAACAATCCTTTTTTTTTAGTTTTCATTTTCATGAAAATCGATTTTTGGGTTTAGTTTGTTGTTGTTGTTGTTTGTTGCTGTTGTCGTGATTTTATTTTAATTAAATTTAATTAGCATTTCTTTTTTTTGTTTTGTTTTATAATTTCTGTGTGTGTCTCTTTTTTTTAAATTAATTTTATCATTTTTTTTTTTATTTAATTCACAACAGTGGCTAATGGAATTTGTCGCGCCCTCTTTGTCTCCTCCTCGTTGATTTTTTGTTCAATGAGATATTGCGCTTTGGCAATGGCACTCGGCTGACCAGTTATGGTAACAATGCGATTTCTAGTGCCAGGTGCGAATATGCCCTTTTTGGAAATTTGCACATTTGCGCCAGAAGCATGTTGAATTTCAACTAAACTACGACCGTTCGGACCTGGAATATTTGCATCAAATTTTTATATTAAATATGAAAAAGAAACCAAGAACAATTACATAATTATTTATCATTATCATCTAATATAATAATATAGTATAAAGAAAAATTATACATTTCTATTTTTTTTTTTGCTTTCATTAATTAATAAAGTTAATTTTTTTTAATATATTTTTTCTTTTTTTTTTTTTGTTAAACATAAAACGATTTAAGGGGGAATGGTTTTTGGAGGTCAAAGAAATAACATGAAATTTTACAAAAGCCAAAGAACTAAACAAAAAAAGGTATTAAATTAATATTAAAAACAATTTCATTAATCAACTTTGATGTTATATGAAATTATTTGTTTTTTTAATGTTTGCTGGGATTTACATTTTGCATACATTGTGCTTTTCAACTTAACCTAACAAATCTAACAGACACTGAGGTAAACTGTATAACAAATGAAAAACAAAACTTCTCTTAAAAAAAAAACCCAAAATTAAAATTGCACTACACGGCTAAACCAAGGGGAGAAAGGGGGGAGGGGGGCGAGCCCCAAAACTTAAAGCACAAATTCGTCTGTAAACCAAAATTTAAAAACTAAGCGAAAGTGAAACTAACTTTTGCATTCACTATTTATTTGATTTTCCTTCTAAGCTTCAAGAAAGGATGTATGTGTGGGTGTGTGTGAAAGTGTGTGTGTGTGTATGTGTTTATCAAAAGAGAGAGAGAGAAAAAAATAGTCCTAGAAATGTGTGGAGCGCTGTGGTATTATTTTGTTTATTTGTGGGCAAGAACTTGACTAGAAATTTCGCTAAATATTTTGCAATGCGTGTGTATGTGTTTTGTGTGGGTGTGCGGTGTGTTTTTGTGTGTGAATGCGGAATGTAACACTTATTTAAACTAAACGAAAACAATATAAAACAAAAGAAAGATATTTACGAGAATGTGTGCGCAGCAAAAGGAAACTCATTTAACAAATCACCTGAGTCAATTGGAATGCCTTTTTCTTTCTATTCTGAGGAGGTGGCAACGCTGCATGCTTGCCTGCCGCCTGCCTAAATGATTTGGGTGGGTAAGTGTGTGAGTGTGTGTGTGGAATGTTTCTATAGCCTAGGTAGTATCTGTTTGTATGCATTTCTATAACTAAAGCAATTTGGATTTGAATTAAACATAAAAATAATAAAAACTCTTACACAAATTGCAAAAAAAAATATATATCAAATGATTGGGATTATCGGATTGGGAGAGAGGAAATTACATTATGGTATAAAGAATATAAGCTTTTCATCATTATTATTTTTGTTTTTTCGTTTTTTTCTGGGAAACCACAAAAGGTAGTTGCAGTGGTGCATGTGGTAATTGTGTGCGAGTGTTTGGCATTTATGTATAGGGATAATAGTAAGGTCGCCCACCTAGAACAGCGCCAATGATCACTTCGGGAACTTCGACATTTTTGGAATCCTTGGCACCCAGATCGCCCGGTGTGGGACTCTTACTCAGGCCACTGAGTGAGGCAGCACCCAGCTGAGCTGTGGTGGCCGTGCCCGTGGCGGCGGTCAGGCCGAAGCTATTATTGTTTAGGGACACCGGCGTGGTGGCTGGGGCGGCCGAACTCAAATGGCGGAATGCATCGAAATTGACCGCAGCCTCTAGTTGTGACGGTGGTTGCCTGGTGGCAGCAGCCACAGCTGCGGCGGCCGCATACTGCTCCATGCTGACCTGGCCCACAGCACCAAAGACATTGCCGGCGGTGGCCGCAGTGGCGGCAGCCGTCTGCTGATCCAGCGTCGTCACGCCCAAGAAACTGCCGAGTGTGTGTGCTCCGTTGGCATGTGGCACGCCCACGCCCATATTGAGGACGCCGTACTTGGCCAGAATGGCCAGGGCATTGCTCACATCATTGGTGGCCGTATCCGTGTAGCCCAGACCGCGCATGGCAACCTATAAGAGAGACAAGGCATAAGTATTCGCTAATGGAGATAGATATTTCTGGTGGATACCTTAATGTGCTCTAGCAGTTGTGTGGCAATGGCCAAGTTGGGCGTGGGATTTGGTGAGCCCAAATTCAGCGACAAATTGATACCTGTGCCGTTGACTAGGATATTGGCCGCAGTGGCCGCACCACCGATGGTGGGGCCGAGTGTGGAGTTTAGCGAGGCTGTGCTCGAGTTGATGGCATTCTGATTGGTGGCGTAGGGTGAGCCGGTTGGATTGAAATTGGCCACGGGCCCACTGACATCGGCATAGGAGACATTTAGGCAGGTGCCCGATTGGGGATCCTCGACAATTTTGTTGAGTATCATCTTGCAGGCACTCTTGTTGTTCTCCTTGTCACCGATAATGGTGATGCAGCGCTCCTGCAGGGAGACATCTTTCGGCTTCTGAGAGATCTGGACATAGGAGCCGCTCTCCTCCTTGATCTGTTTGATGTAGGCACCGCCCTTGCCAATGATCATGCCAGCGGTTGAATTGGGCACCAGAATTTTGACTTGCTTATCGCGCTCCTGCGTCTGTTTCGATTCGGCGTCCATGATCTTTGTGGTCAGATCGGGTTTCTCACGGATCTTATCCATTATAAAGTCCAGGACAGTCATGATGGCCTCCACAGTACCCGTGATAAGACAAACACGTTCAGTGGTACCTAAAATCGAAATCCCAAATCGAGATTAATTTCCCATTGAGTTTTGGCTTAATCATTGCTGAACTCACCTGGATAGAAATCATGGGATTTGGACATCTTCACCCGGGCACCCGTATCCTTTTGCAATGAGGCAATCGTCTCGCCACCTTTGCCAATTATGGCGCCAGAGGCCACGGCAGGCACCAGAATCTTCATGTGATACGTGGTATCGCCTGCAAAAGACCAAAAAGAAGAGTGCAAAAGTTCGCCGAGCACGAAAGGATTAGTGGGAGGGAATTAATTTTTTTTTTTATCATTTTATCTCTCTGTTTATTTTTATTATTATTTTTTTATATTAGGTTATTGAGCAGGTTTTCAAATTAAAAATAATAACAGTTGAAGTAACGATGGTTTTTTTTTTTTTTTTTTTTTTTTTAGTTTGGTTTTGGTTTTTTGGCGATGGCGTTGGCAATTCAGGCCGCTCGGATCGTTCGTTCGTTTTGAGGAGCAAAATTCGAAGGATCAGTTGGAAGTTGCTGAAGTTTCCTTCATTTATTTTATTTTTTTTTTTTAGGTGTTGTTATGAGCAGTGGGCGTTATGGGCATGGTGCATGCTGTTTGTGGTTAGCGTGAATTTAATTTGAGGTTATGATTCCATTCGAATTCGTATAATTTGCATACTGACTGCACTGGCTGGCATCGAGTGTGTGTGTGTGTGTGTGTGAGTGTATTAACCATGAATAGCAAATGCTTCAAATGAGAGATGCAAGCAGACACACACACACACACACACACATATATATACAAGCACACAAGCTGGCTGGTTGAAAACTTTTAAAATCAGTGGCCAAGTCAGTTTTTTTTTTTTATTATTTTAAAAATTTTAGCCTTTCTTTTTGCAAGTGAAAAAGCACGCGCTTTACTTTTAAACAGTCTCGGATAAAATTAGAAAAAAAAACAAAAATTTTAAATTTTAAAAATAATTCAAATAAATATTTAATACAATTTTTTTTTTTTTTTTTGGTAGACAGAGATGGATTTTAATGGTATTTAATGAAAGAATGACAAAGCTTACCATGATGAATATGATTATTGTTATTATTTTCAATTTCAACCTCAATTCCAGAACAAACTGACTCACCTAAAACGAGAAGAGATATAGGAAAAATCACAAGTTAAATCGGCATAATAAATGTTATATATAGACTCAATTATTTCTATCTCAAAGCAATTAAATTTTGTTAATTATGCTATGCCATCAGATATTTAATAATTTGTTAAAAATAAAAGGTAAAAGATATATGAAAATAGGCAAGTTTAGGGTAATAAAATGTGGAGATTTCATATGAAGATAGTGGAAAATATAGAGATGACTGGCAGGCCCCCAAATCGTTGACAACTATGAGGCGTGCGCCCAGGCGATTGGGTGGCTTGCGTGTGTACAGTGAAGCCTGGGCCAGGCCATAGCAAACTTCTCGCTTGTAGCCGAGGGTGTGTCTTAGGCAGCGTTCACTGTACCCAGACATTGCGTGGCTTGCTGCTGCTCGGGCCCAGTAAACAAACAAATTTCAATTAATAAAATGTGTCAAGCGGAGACGCTCTATTACACAAACGACCATAAAACAACAACGCCACGAAGCTCCTAAGAATGTCAGAATGTTGTGTGTGTGTATGCAAGTGTGTATGTGTGTGCTGGTTGCACCTGACTGTGTGAACTGGTCGAACGTCCAACTAACTAGCTAACCAACATGGGCTTTGCTTGACGACACCGCCTACTACGGCCGTGATAAGATGGCGAGAGAGGAGGTGGGAAAGGGCAGACAAAATCGTTACCGCCACATGAGGTGTGAGTCTGAGTGTGTGTGTGAGTGTGGCACTTGGCTTTCGTTTAATTTTAGTTGCCGTGCCTCACATATGTTGAAATGTGTGCCAGGCGTTGACGGCGTCGTCACTGCCGCCGCTGTCGTTGTCGTCTTCTTATTGCCACTCAAGCAAAGTGTCCTTCAAAAGTATTTCTCTAATTAGATACAAGCGGCACTCACACACACACACACACACAAACATGCTGGCACAGATGTAGACCAAAAAAATGTCATGTGAGCTGGGACTGGGGCTGGGAGGGCTTTGGGTGCAAATTGGGACTGACATGTTATGTTTGATGTGGCACAAAAGCAGCAGCAAAACAAAAAAGATGCAAAGCATGACATTGCAAAGATACAACACGCTCACACACAAACACACACACACACGGACACTCACACACAGAAAAAATACTCATAAATGTATTGGCAGCTGGCCTCCTTAGACTGCCAAAAAGAAATACAAAACAAGAAATGCGATTTGCCAAGAATGCGTGCAAAAGGCAAACAGAAAAGAAAGAAGAAGAACAAGAAAGAAAAAAGAAAGAAAAAAAAAAACAGCATAGGAAAGCAGCCAGAAAAGCTGTGAAAGTGAAATTGAATTGGAATGAAATGCGAGTGAGAAGACCCTAGAAGCACTTCGACTGACAAGCCCAAGCCCAGCCATTTGGCAATTTCCGCTAGAATCGATCCAGAAATAAAGTGTGTAATTGAAAGCATTTCAACAACTTGATAAATAGCTGGCAAAAGCAATCAGCGCCGACGACCAGGAAAATATAGAAATACCGTTTATCAGTTGCTTATAAATCAGATAACAAAGAACAAAGCAACAAGAATTTCAAACATTTTTGTCGCAGAGCAAAGTCAAAAAAAAAGATATAGTGACTTATGGGCTGCCACACCGATGGGAATAAAACTGCAGAATTGCAGTGGTAACTGAAGTTGCTAAAGATTTTATGACCCACCAAGGGCCAGAAAAGTTGCAAACACTGCAACATTTTGTTGACACTGTCATAAATAAGACCGACCCATCGTCCAGGTTAGTCTAATTTTATATGCATTGAATTTAACCGGAATACTTGAAAAGCACCCACATTGGGCTATCCTGGTCATAAAACTAGGCTAACGACTAATGGTGTGGCAAATCTCCAAGGGGCAATTGCTGGAAATGATGGAAGTTGTTAAAGCTCTGTTAAGTGCTATTTGGTCTATCAAGTGTACCACGCTACGTATGCGTAATGTTGATTGAATTAAATCACAAATAAAATTGAAATATTTCGAAATAAAAATTCTTTCAACTCTGTCATAAATCAATAGGAATAAAGCAAAAAATAGATGACTTTATTTTATATAAGCAATTTGGTTAATATGGAAAGAGGCCAACACACACAAAACGCCCACATTCAGTGTCACCCAGAAAAGCTGGCGATTAATGAAATTTCTCTATATATTTTTTTATTCAGCTGATTTGTCTGTGTGTGTGTGTATTTGTGTAGGTGGGTGTTTAAGTGTTAATATAAAATTAAAAAAAAAAGAAATAAAAAAAATGTTTGTGCTTGCATGATTTTATTGAATTATTTCTTCGAGATGTTTCATCTGCACATGAAATAAAATGCACTCAATTTTGAGTCGATTTATCTTTTTTTTTTCTCTGCAACCACGCGGATTTATTTTTTTATTTCAAAATTATTTATTATTGAATTAAAAAGAAAAAAAAAACAAAAAAAAATATATATATATTTCTTTTTTATTATTTTTGCATATGAATGAGACGACGTAAGGCAGGCAGATCATTTTTTAATTTGATTTGACGAGGAGATGATGACTTTTGGTGATGTTGTTGTAGTTGTTGTTGTTTTATTTATATACTCTTTTTTTTTTTTTTTTTTTGATAGATAGCGAGAGCGCGTTATATAGTTATAGTAGAGAAAAAGGAGGTGTTTTATTTATATTTATTATTTCTCTTATCTTTTGATTGGTTGATTGATTGTTTGATTGATTGATTGATGGTTGTTGTTGGTGTGAACAAATAGATTTTTAGATTTTTTGTGCGCAACATTTTGTTGAGATTCTGATTTGCATGTTTGATTTGAACTCAAAACTCACCATAACACCAGCAAGAGGAGCCCGAGGAGGAGTTTTTGAATCCTGTTGATGTTGTTGCTGTTGACGCTGCCGCTGCTGTTGTTGCTGCTGCCGCCGCCGCTGCTGCTGCTGATGCTGCTGTTGGCGTTGCCGGACTGAGCAAGTGTTGCTGGGTAGCCACAGCTGTTCCATTGTTGGCCGCAACCAGTGGCGGTGGCGTGTGGGCTCCTGGCGTGAGATTGGGCGAACCATTGTGACTGAGGGACTGCGACAATTCCATCTGGTTATAGTTATATGAATTTGGTAGAGTATTTGTGTTTGCTTTTAAATGATTTGAGGCAAATGTCAATTGATGTTGCTGCTGCTGCTGCTGCTGCTGCTGCTGCTGCTGTTGTTGTTGCTGCAAGGCTAATGAGTATGCAACATTGTGGTGGAGGTGGTTGTTGTTGTTGTTATAGTTGCTGCTGCTGATACTGCTGTTGCTGCTGTTAAGCGAATGTATCGATGAGGGCGCAGATGAGCTAGTCTTGGATGGTGTTGTGGCCGGTGTTGATGTGGATGCTGATACGGAATGTTGTCTTTGCTGAGGTCGCTCAAGCTGCTGATAGCTGCTGAAAGCTAGTTGCGACATATGAGTGGGCGTGGTGGACGTGGGCGTATGCTGCTGATATTGCTGGTAGGCATGGTGGTGGTATGCATGATGGGATGGCGCCTGCTCTGGTGGCAGTGAGAATGTGGCTGGTGTAGCTGGACTTGATTCTGATGAGTTTGAGGTGGCTGCTGCATAAAAGTCCATTTGTTGTAGCAATTGTTGGGCCGTATCCATGGCCGCATTCATAATACTTTCCATTGTATTGGATTTTAATGGGTCGCCTTCGAGTTGTTCTAGTTGTTGTTGTTGTTGTTGCTGCTGCTGAAATTGCACTCTTTGCATTTGCTTGGTTTAGTGATCGATACTGTTTTGGCTTGGCGTATTTTAATTGCAAATATTCTTGTCTTTCAGTCTTTTCTTTGGGTGCACAGTTTTTCAGGTCCATGCGATGACGGAATTTAATTTATTTTACTTGTTTTTTTTTTTTTTATAAATAATTGATTTTTTGATTATTTTGTTTTAGTTGGGTTTCGTTTTGTTTGTGTGGGTTTCGTTTTAATTCAATACAAAAGTAGTTTCTGTTGTTGCTGTTTTGTTGAACAGTTTTAGGCGCTCTCTCTTTATTTTAGCTTAGGCTGTGGGGCGTTTCCAATTTAAAACAGTTGTTGTACAACAAACGAAAAGAAAAAAGAAATAGAAATTGTTTTCAATTAAGCTCATATCAAAAAGAAATTTTTCGTTTTACGCATTTTGTTTGTCACACAGACAGCCAGAAGGGTCTGAAGTCTGCGTTTGAGTCTGAAGAAGCACATTTAAAATGCACCAGCCGAGCCGCCAAGAGAAAGAGAAAACATTTTCATGTTGGCAATGCCGTCAATTGTAGGCAATTTTAGCACCATGAACGCAGGGCTGCCAACTTTTTAGACATTTTATAGTTCTCTCTTTGTCTTGTTCAAGGCTCTGCTGGTATTTCCATTTCAGCGTGAGAATTGTGATTCGTGGTTAGGTTTTTTGAAAATCGTGCGGACGCGTTTTTTATACACAAAATAAAATGTACTTTAATGGATCGTGTAGTTAGTTTATATCTATATATTTTTTTGATTCTCTCAGATAGAGCGAGCGGTACACAGAAACAAAGAGTGACGCCATTTGGGATTAGTAAGTTTTCTGTGGCAGTGTTTGATTTGTTAAGTCTGCAGGATTCTGATTCTGGATGATGATTTCTTTTGTTTTTTATTTCAAATGATTATTGAATTGTTTTGTTCAGAGAGGCAGAGAGAGCAGAGAAGGCGTGTAGTAGTCTGGAAAAATGGCATTGTTGTTTTGGTGACAGAAATGTTTCATTTGCTTTGGTGTTGATGTTTCGGTTAGGCGACAACGAGTATAACAGCAACAACAACAACAAGTTTAATATTAACAGCAACAACAACAACGAATGACAAAAAGAATATTTATAGAGAATATTTATATAGAAAGGCTGATTCATAGATATTCATGAAGAGAGTAAGTTACTTTCGTACATTTACAATAAAGCAGCGGCAACAGCAGCAGCAAACTTGGAGTAGTATAAGAATTTGTTGTTGATTGAGGTGCTTAAGTTGATTGCTGATTGTTGATTGTTTACAGGAGAGCGATCGATGAATTGATAAACAAATCAGTTGGCAGACTTCCCCACCACCGACTCTTTTGTTTTTAGCATGATGATGGACTTTTCTTATGTCGCTAATTTTGACAATTTGGTAATGCTCTCTATATAGATTTGGTTTTGAGTTTCCGTGGCGCAATATAGATAAAAAAATATAGTTAGGTATAGTAAAGAGATATGCAGTTTGGTGCGTTTTTTGAAAAGTTGAAAATGTCCATGTTTTTTTTTTTTTTTTGTACACAATACGAGTTGTTTTGAGTAGTAGTTGAGTTAATGACGATAGAGAGTTACACAACATCCAAAATGATGGTGGCTTATGGAAAGGCTTTGAGACATTTAGAAAACAATTCCAAAACTTTTATGTTTACCATTAACTTTTTTGGCTCTTTTGAAATTTTGCGTTCCTTCCCGTTGGATCCTCTCTAATTCTCTAGAGGTGAGCGTGAGCGTGAGCGCGTTGTGCGTGCGTGTTGTGGCGTTGAGTAGAGTTCAGTTCACTTGAGTCGCCAGCTTTGCCTGACAGCTTCCAGGTTCAGAGAGGCAGAGAGAGAGTGGGAG
Organism: Scaptodrosophila latifasciaeformis; assembly: GCA_037075145.1. Lineage (NCBI taxonomy): Eukaryota > Metazoa > Arthropoda > Insecta > Diptera > Drosophilidae > Scaptodrosophila > Scaptodrosophila latifasciaeformis. The sequence goes on along the minus strand of JBAMCM010000100.1, from coordinate 11,111,329 downwards.
AGAGGGAGTGAGCGAGAGTGAGGACGGCTGCCGTTGTGCAGGAACTTCGGGAGCTTTCAGCTTGAAGCTTTTGATGACTTCGTTTGCCTTGATTTTTTGTTTATTTAATTAAAATTCTTCTTTTTTTTTGTGTTTTAATGTCTTCTTTGAATTAATTTTTATCACAACATTTTTTTTTCGTTTTGATTTCCTTTTTTTTATCACAATTGAAATGGTTTTCAGTTTTTCATTGATTTCCTGGGAATGCTGCTAGACGAGGTTCGATTTGTTGGGATAAGTAAAATATCAATTTTAGATTCTTTTCGATTTATTTTTGTTTGGCTTAAAATTAGAATTAGAATTGCTAATCGCACGTTTGCCGCTTCGATTTCAACTGCGACCGTTGAAATTAAAATTTGTGTACTTTTCTTTTTTTTGTTATGGCAACAAAAATACTTTGCATGACTGTCAATTTTTTTTTTTATTTTTTTTTTTAAATCATTATTATCTTTTTATAATTATAAATCACTATAGACTTTGGTTTATTTGCTTATTTCATTTTTTTTTATTTAATTTCTACAAGCACATTTATATGTATGAATAAATGATAAATTAAATAGAAATATACACAATATTTAGATTTAATAAAAAGAGAGAGAGAGAAAGAAAAAATTAAGCTGTAACAAATTCAATGCATCAAGGCATTTCAATTCAGCAAAAACAATTTATATTTTTTTCTTAGCATTTTATGATTTTTATAAAACTTTGTTTTATTTTTTTCAATGGGATCCGACCTGTTGGTTTGCTGAAGCATAAAATAATGGCGAAAAAAAGCAATGATTTTCATGTGTTTATTTGAGTGCAATAGTGTGTGTGTGTGTATATAGATCCCAGGCTGGAATGAGATAATCCTCAACCAAAAAAAAGAAATCAGTAAAGAAATATTCAACATTTAATTGCTCTCCCAAAATATATCCCCAACCAAGTCATTAAGTTTAATTTGGATTTCAGAAATTGACAAAATCACATCCTCTTTTTTTTTTGAATGGTGTGGGCCATAATTATTCCCATGAGATTGGGATCCAAACATTTTTAGGGCATTAACGTGTTTAATAATATGAAACAAAATTACTGCTGATAATTTTAATGACCGAAAAAAAAAAATCAAATCAAATAAAAATAAAAAATAGAGATACACAGACCCCAAACTGTCATCAGCAAATGCAATTCAATATAGACAAAACACGATACACCGATTCACGTTTCACAAATAAAATTAAGCTAATTAGAAGAGTGAGCGAGAGAGATATATATATATATTTATATAAAAGCAGAAAACTTTAGTGTGAAAAATTGCCAAAGATCAGACACTCTTTTCAAAGCAAGCTCAGAAATACTTTCAGATTTTCCAGCCAGATTGAACGTTTTGTATAAATAATTTTGCCAACGACAAACCATGTGATCATCTAGTCAAAAAGGGTATGAGAAAATAAAAAAATATATATATAAATCATTTTACAATGTATTCAATGCACATTGACACACAAACAGGCTGACCGACTAAACTCGAATTGACACTGTTAGCGAGCGGCAGAGAGCAGCGGTGCGCGGAGCAGGTCAAGACGCACTTTAACCCGCATTTAACTTGTCCAGCATTTGATTAAAACTCAACTATCTGACCGACTGACTGACTAGCAAACAGCAACGATTAAAATAATACACAAAGACCGACTGAAATGGCCCATTAAAAGCGACAGACTTGCCGATAAACTTTGCTCGACTCAAGACACAAATAGACACAAATATATGCGATGAATGAAATAATAATAAAAACTACAAATGAGACACGGCCAACGGACAGGTTGGCATGAATAAATGAAAAGCCAGGCATTTGTGCAATCAACTGGGTCGAAGGCAGTGGCAAAGACGAAGACGCCCACCAACTTTTGGTCTTCCATCATTTTGCACTACATCATCGGTGAGAGAAAAACAGAGCCCTCTGGCATTTTCATTCGCTTGGGGAATGTATTTGTTGATTTATTTCTTTTGGCCTGGCCAACTGATTGAGGCTACTTGACTTGCACATAGAGAGAGAGAGAGAGAAAAATACAGATAGACCAGCTTAGATGCTCTCAACGAAAAACCAAAGGTTTCAAATTTCTCGCACGCATTAATTGATTTCCAGGTAAAGGTAGACAGGTTCACTTTGTTTTTGTCACATGCAAATTGAGCCGAATGAAAGACACGAAATTACTTTGCTCGAAACAAATTATAAGAAATAATGTAAAAGAGTCCAAAATACCCACACGTAGCCGTGCGGTCTGCGTACCCCTGAGTGACTTGAGTATTTCTTTTTTTTTAATTTTGTTTTCGGCAGCACTTGAATTATTTTCAAGGTAAAGTAAATTTTTTTTTTTGCTTTCCTTATTCTTCTTCTTCTATTTTTTCAACGAGCACTTGAAGCCACCCACACTAGAGTCTCTTGGGGTTCTTGGAGCTGAGGTAGAGCCTGAGAGTGACCCTTGAGTTAATTATCTCAGAAATTGGAATTCATTTGATTTTTGAAAGGCAAAAGTGACAACTATTTATTTGTTTAGTCAGCTAGCTAGTTGGTCAGTCAGTCAAACCATTCGATGTGGTTGGGTTGGATTGTTCATCTGCCCGCAATTTGTTGATTTCTAATATTTTTTTTTTCTTTTTGTATAATCATTTGTTTGACATTGAACTAAATTGGTCGATGTTGTTGTTGTTGTTGTTGCTTTTTTACAAGCTTACACACAAGCACACATAATAAATTTGTATAAATTTATTCCACATACTCGTTTTACTAGTCGCAATCGCCTGTCAACGTTTCTGTATCTTTGGCTCTCTCTCTATCTGTTTGTGTGTGTGTGTGTGTTTCTAATTGTTGTTTTATGTATTTGCGTTCCAAGCTGAACAAAACGCCTGACTGACTGACTGAGTGACTGACCAGGCCAGCCAATCGACCGATCACCATCACGTTTCGCTAGGGGTTTTGTTTTTTCTTTTTTCGCTCTGAACAATTTGCCTAGGGCCATCACCACGACAAGGCTTGATTTGTGGACATACCAAAGAGAATCCAATATGGGTACAACTAAATAAACAGCCCCCCAAAAAAAAAACAAAAACTCACTTAAATTCTGGCAGTTAAAGTTGGCAAAACATGACAAATCACCCAACGAACAAAGCATTTTTTTCCTTCGATTTTTTTTTCTCTTTTTTTTTGAATGAAAGATACGAAAACATGAAAACAAGAAAATATATATTTTTTTTTACTTTTTTTATCAGTCATGTGTGTGTGTGTGTGCGTGTGTGTTATGGCCAGACTCTAGACCTTGAAAGTAAACAGACAAGTTGATAATTATTTTATTCAATGGCAAATGAGATTTGTCAAGCATTGCGTATACGCAGCAGTGGCCAAGACCAAATTACAGGTATTTGGTTTTAGACAAAATACCCAAAAGAAAATAGTTTAAACTGAATTGTCAAGGCCCAAGGTCAGCAATTGTTTGTGTGGGTGAAAATATTTCAAGCTAAATGAGTTCAGAAGGGGCGTTTCAAAGTTTATAAAAAAAAAAAAAAAAAAAAAAAAAAACAGAAATGGGGATTCTTTGTGGCAGAGTCACTTAGCACCTACAGTATGTCGACTGAAATTGAAGCTGTGGTTGTGTTGATTGTTGTTCAAACTGTTGTTGTTGTTGTTGGTGGTGGTGCTGGTGCTGATGAGCCTGAGGCTGCTGTTGGACTCGAGCAAATAACATGTTGCTGATTTCGTTTTTATTTATTTCCAAGTAAATCGAAAATGTTTTTATTTTGATATTTTCTAGTTCGAAGCGAAACAGAGTTTTGTTTATACGTTCCTAATGCTATTTTATTTGGCAGAACAAAACTTGTGAGTTCACTAACAAAATGGCTGCTGTACGTGAGCAGCTGAATCGAACAAAAAAAAACAAAACAACCACGACGCTTACGACGACAACGACTGCCAACGAGCGCACGAACGGCAACGACACTGAAACCGCACTGAAACGCACGCCAAAAACCCATGAAGAATATTTCGGACGTAGTCGCCGCGCCGCAGCCACAAAAAAAACAAAATCATATATACAACACACACACACACACACATACATGCATACACCATTATAAACGGAGTCGGAGTGAAGCCCCAAAGCGTAGAGTTGGCAAAAAAAAAAAAAAACAAATAAGCATAGAGCGAGAGCGCCAGAGCAGATATCAGGAAATTGTTGGTGACCAGGAGAGTCAAGAGCGGAGAGAGAGGCCTCTGGCATGAGTCAGTAAAAAAGCGCGATCACGTAATTCACACACACACACATACAGACATATAGGCACACTTGCTTGAGTATGCCGTGGAGAGTGAAGACTCATGATCTAATGGGTCGCAAAACAATCATGTGTGCGTGAGTGTTTCGTGCTCATTATCAACTCAACACTCTGCTCGGCCCTGCTCTACTCCACGGTGAGGGGGCGTATCTTTGCCTGACTGTGTATGTGTGTGTGAGTGAGTATGATAAAAATAGAAACTTCTGTGGTAACACTTGTGCGATTGAAGTCTGAAAAAAGAACATTCCAAGTAAATAAGAAAACAAGCAGAGTTCAACAAATTTCGCTATTCAAGAAAAACTTCAGATTTAAAGGAGAATCGAAGAAATAAATTAAATAAAATAAAAACTAGCTGCTGGTATACATGGCGTATGTGTAATTTATCAGCTCAAATTGCCCATACAAAATGCAACGTCATAAATTTTGAGAAAACAAACCAACAAAGATAACAACACGTGGCAGAAGAAAAAAAAAAAGAAATTATATATATCGACACCATTTTGCTGTATGTGACAAGCCAGAGTAAATTGCATTGATAGGGGAAAAGCTGACCAAGCCAGCCAAAGGCAAGCCGAGCCAAACCAAACCGAATCGAATGACCCAAATTGCCAGGACAAAAGCTGAAAATGAAAGCAGAGGCAAGTGGATGAAAATGGTATTTGTGGCAGTTCCAAAAAAAAAACTCGTTCTGATAAGCCCAACCACGTTTTCAGGTCAACAATGCAGAATGACAAAAAAAAAAAAAAAAAAAAAACAGAGACAGAGCGAGAGAAAGGGAGGGAGTTACTGGCGTTGGCCAACTGCAAAACACAATTGGAAACACCGGGTCGGACCCAAGGAGGCAACTAACCAAACGACAAGCACTCGAGTTATTAGTAGGCCACTTGAGGGCGTGAGGAGATGCTCTACAAGTGCACACACGGTGGCAACAACAACACCAACACGCCACGAGCCACTTGAGCAGAACAACACAAAAGAATATGCCTAAGAATAAGGTAACCTAAAAAGAAAGGAAAAAAATTGTATATATATAGAGAGAGATACCCTCGTCTCCGGCCCAGAAATAGACAGAAAATAAGAAAAAAAAAAAACAAGAGATCAAAGATGTGGCAGGAGGCGACAACAGCTGAGGTGGCAGGTCGAAAGGGCAGTTTGCCCTCAGGCAATAAACGCACTTCAAAACGGGCCAACCAGCCCAGTGCAGCGCAGCGCAGCTTAGCTCAGCTCAGCCAAGGAGCAACCCATTTTCTCAGTCTTTGCTGCAGCTCAAGGACGTTGCCTGGTGCGACACATTTGGCGGCTGCTGCATTGGCGCCCATTGCTGCAGTCCGCAAGCCGCAGCAGCCTGGCCGGGTCGCACTGCGCAGGACCTTGTGCGACAGCAGCCAAACACACACGCACACATACCACACGACCAGAGACATTTTAAGTAGGTCAACAGCATTGCCGTGTTGCCAAGTTGTCCACCACTTGGCAGTTGCTCACGCAGCGACCTGCTCACGCTCACGCTGGCACGTTCTATCTCTTTCATTCTCTTTGCATTGCGTTGCTTTGCAGCCAGCGCAATATTTTTCCACCACCACCAACCGCCCCCACCACACCTGCCACATCATTTTTCCAGCCCATGCTTTTTTCTATATTTGCAGCTGTGCGAGTCTTTCCTCTACTTCTTCGTCTTCTTCTTGCATCGGACTGTCAGCGTCGATTATATAAGCTCGACACGTTGACCCGCCACGGCCCTCTTCTTATTTATTATTTTCTTCTTTATATTTGGCTTTTGTCATTGTTGCTTTTGTTGTTGTTGTTGCTGCTGGCTGGCTGGCAATGATATTTTTACTGCATTTCCTTGCAGACCACAGCGACGACAGCCACTGACGCACAATCCACACAGCAAAAGAACAAGAAGAAGAAGAAGAAGAAAAGAAGAGAGGTTGACCTAAAAGGGTCTTCTCTGGCCAAACAGAAGGGGTTGCCAAAATAAATTTATCAACAAATATGTCAACTCACTCACACAAACACAGACACACACAGCAACAACAATAACAACAACACGAATACACACAACAAACAGCAACAAATGAATATAAATATTAATAATAAATAAAAAAAAATTATATATGACTGCCAAGACAGCTAAATAAATAAATTGTTTGAAAACTAATAAACAATTATGTGTGTGTGTGTTTGTGTGTGAACAAAACTATAAAGTCCACCAGCACTGTGAACCTGTTCCGAGCTAATAGAATATCAACAGCATCAAATAGAATACCACATCAATGACAGTTAATTAATGGCAATGCCAACAAAAACACACTACACACACACACACACACAGGCACACAAGACAAAGTCTACAAAATATTCAATTCTATTAGAACTATGTGTGTGTGTGTGTGTATGTGTTTCTCCCTCTCTATTTTTTTTTTTCAATCTTCAATCATCTTTATTTATATGAAAAATAAAATCCACACAGAATAGATGAATAAAAGGTAAACACCTAAGTAAATAGAAAAAAAAATACAAAATAAACTAAAGACAGGTTTTTCGGAATGCCGAAGTTTACAGACGCTTTTCCAAGTTCTTTTGGGAGCCATCCAAAACTATTTTGGTATTATTTTTGTTTGAGCTGTTTAATTCACATTTGCAACTCATCAAAAAGAAATTGAAACCAACATGATATATCTTGGTATATGAAATAAATGTTCCATCTAGATGAGACTTGGAGTAGCTTCTCAACTATTCAATTGATTGAGATCGGTCAATAAACACTGAAGATCTTCCTTAAGGAGATTTGGTCTATGATTGAGTAGTTTGATGAAACTTGACATTGTTGTATGAAAAATAAGTATTGACCTGATTAAGATCGATGAAATTATTTAAGCAGATTTGGTATATGAAAGAACAGTTCAATCCAATTAAAACTCTGTACCTATCTATGTCTCTAAAGAAGTATTTCTCAAATCTATTTTAAAGGATATCAAAGACAAGTCGGACTGTGATAGAATCTATCAAATCAGATGGAATTTGAAACACTACTTCTCGGGATTGATCAATGAATCCTAGGCAAGTCCCTACACTGATTTGACCTCATATGACAGTGGAGAACCGAACAGTCTGAGAGCTATAAAACTCAGGAACCAGAACTTAATGAAAGATACTATTTGACAGATGATCTGGGCTATATTGATTCATTAGGTGACACTGACTAAGCTGTAACTTTTAAGTATCTCCGACATCACCTTTTTCGAATTAAAATTCTGAAAGAATAAATTTATTGTTTAACATTTAATTAATTGGTCCAGAACTCAACTTTTTTTTTTTTTGCTAATTCTTTTGTGAGTCTTTTCGGATTTAGTATGTGAATGTATATTTTTTTTCAAATGAATTCTTTATCCAAGAAATTGATCTTTTTCTTTAACAATTTTTGAAATGCAAATTTTGAATCAATAAATGAAGGTATTTATTATTTACTTCAGAAAATAAAATTCAGATTAGACCATTCAAAATTAATTCAAATTCCTCGGAATCAAAATAAAAGTTCGAAAAATTCAAATATTGATACAAAAAAGAATTGGCAGACAAGAAATTAATTAATTTTTAAGTATATATAAAATCTTTTATGACGAAATCAATAGGACAAGTATTATTTTTTGAGATTTTATTTTTAAATATTTTAAATGAAATGCCGGAAAAAAAATATATTTCACCTGCTTGTGGTGAGTATTTTGAGGGTTGCTCAATAACTTTTAACTCGTTTCTAATTACTTGACAAGTCTATATTTACGCCAAAGCAACACCAAAAAAACAATTTAGAAATTCCAAAACAGATCGCCAAAAGCCAAAAAAAAAAAAAAAACAAAATACAAAACATGTTTCCAAGTACAAAATCAAAATACCAAAAGTTAGACACTGCCTTGGCGGCTGGCGGGGGCGGCACCAACTTAGTTTAAGTAGTCGAGAGAATTAAGAGACAAACACTCTGTTTTCTTCACTGTTTGAATATATGTATATATTCAAGTTGGCTATTTTTATGACTATGACGATGATGACGACTACCCAAACGGGAGGGTGCGGAGGGTTTTGGGCATAGCAAAAGATGACGAGACCGCCAAGACGACAGGTACTTGGCACAGACGACTGCCGAATCGAATGAACGGCCTGAGTAGTTTGCTGTCGGCCGGCGGCTCACCTTGACGGCATCAGGCAGGCAGACATTTTTGTTTTTGTTTTTTTTTTGGTTTTGGCTTGTTTCAAGTCAAAGCAAAACACATCGAAGCGAGCGCACACAAATCAAGCAAAGTTCAGACCTGGCCGGGCCAGCCCAGCTAAAACCAAAACCAAAGCCAAAGCCAAAAGCTGTCTGAGTGAGCGTGAATCGTGGTCAGAAAATACATTTTGTATAGTTTGGAAATAGCAACGACTTCGTAAGAGATCTGACACAATGAGCGCTAATCTCGGGCGACTTTTGCATATGAATGAACCGAGAGACACAATGAGCAATCTGCTTCTTTTTTTTGGTTTTTTTGACTGGCAGTTTGATTTGGCCTGCTTTGGTTCAGGGCCAGAAAATGAGACTACAATAGTGCACTCGAAATCCGTTTATCAGTCAGATGAAACTGAAATTGAAATGTCCTCCGAGGGTAGACTAAAAATGTTGTCGTTTTGCCCCGGGGCTAAGGGCTGCAGCTGAGGTCATCGGTAAAATGGGTCAAACTGGGCCAGGAAGTGGACAGCAAACATGGCACCGCAGTGGCAATTAGCACAGTACCACATCTGTCCATGTGTGTGTGTGGGTGTGTGTGTGTTTTGGAGAGTCTTTGGTTTTCATGTCCTGAGTGTCAGAAATTTGAACATGTGTGCTATTTATGCACTGTGATGGGCTTATGGGGCGTATGCGCAATTGATGCACTGATTGCCTTTTGCACTTAATTATGGAGCGGGTGGTGCGGTTGTTGGTTGTGCAATGGGTGTTTGGTGGTGTTGGTGACACAGATCTGTACATTTAGGACGTGCAGTTTTTGGCTGTTTTTGTTAATTAAAACACGACAGTTACAACAACAACAACAATAATAAAGAGAACAACAAGTATAACAAAGTTAAAAACAAAGCACAATGATGGGCAATATGTCCAGCAGATTTGCAATCGAGAATTGAGAGCGAGAGACAGAGAGGGGGGTGATTGAGGAGGAGGTGTGCTTGAAGTGGCATGAAGTGTGGGTGGCTGTGGCAGTGCTGGCTTGATATTGATTGATCCTTTTCGTTAGGCAAAATAAAATCAAAATATATATTTTTATACAAATGAGTTAGAGAGAGAGAGAGAGGGCGGAGGTGTATTTTTGGAGGGGCGGGTGGGGCGAAAGAGATTAAGAAATTGATTGATTTTGATATACAGATAGGCGAGAGGCGAGAGAGCGAGTAGATGGCAATGACAAGAGAAAGTCTGAATCTGATTTAGAGAGGAGAAGAAGGAGTCGAGATTCTCAACGATTTCATTTCTTTTCATTTTTTTTTCTAGATATTTTGAAATGGAATTTATGTTTATTTTTTTTTTTTTTTTTAATTTTTAACTTTGATTTTGGTCATTTTTTTTTAACTTTCTTTTTCAAACTTACCGGAACTGAAATGTGAGCGTTTAGTTTGTTCATTTTCCGGATCGGAATCGAGTGGCCTTTTGCGTGAATCGCCGATTTCAGGACTTGGACATGTCTCCATAGTAGCGTCTTCGGCCATTTTTAACTGAATGTTGCTGGTTTACTGACTTTGACAGATGTTTGGTTTGATTTTTTGTTTTCTTGCTTTTTTCTTTTTTTTTGTATTTTTGTTTTGTTTACTTTTGGTTGTTGTTGTTCTTTTTTTGGGTCTGCTTCAATTTGATTTTAGTTGTTTGGGGAATTTTTTTTTTTTTTTTTTGTTCTTTGATTTGATTTTGGTTTGGCAAGTCGTATGTAATCGAAATGAGGCGGCTTTATATATATTTTTGTTTAATTAATTTATTTTATTTTATTAATTTTTTTCTTTTTTTAATTGTTTGAATGGTGCGAACGAGCGAGCGAGCGAGCGAACGAACGATCAGATGCTTTAAGTTTTTGGTTTATTTGATAATTTGCGTTTGCAGGGGAATCCTCAAATTGGCATCTGAAAAAATGATGAGTTCGTCTTTTTGATTTTTAGGTTAAAAGAGTTGAAAACTTTCGGTGATGCTTTTCTTGATGTGATGAAGCAGAAAAGTAGCACAGAGAAGCACACATGAACACACACACACACACACACGCATACACACAGCCAGCTATATTCTCGTCCGTGTCTGAGGTCTTCCTTTTGGCCAGTTCACACGCACTCAATAACACACACTCTCAACTTGGCTGGGATAACTCGTGGTTAGTTTTGCAATATTCTGGCCAGGATTTATGCGTCCTTCTTTTAATTTTATTATCTGCTCGAACGTTCTGTTCTTTTAATTTATTTTTATTTTTTTTCAGAGTCCTTCTGCATTTTATTTATTTTGTGTTTTTATTTATTGCGTGGCGATATTTGATTTTATTTTTTTTTTGTTTGATTTGGTGTTGATTTTTATTTTTTTGGTTTTTGTGGTGGAATGTGCGAGTTTTTGTTTTTTTTTTTTGGTAAACGTTTATATGAAAAAAAGAAAAAGAAAAAAATATTTTATGAGTGAAATATGCAGCAATAATAAATATACATATACAGTTAACATTTAGGTATATAAATATTGAGATATATATTTTTAGAATGCATTTAATATGTATAGAAAACACACAGATATCGAAAGAGATAGATTGAGACAGAGAAATAGAGATAGAGAGAGAGAGAGAGAGAGAGAGAGCGAGAGAGAATTGCATAACATTTAAATAGATGGTATTATTTTATGGTTGAAGGTGTTTCGAATAAAATATACAATTGAAAGTTAATTTACATTTAAGAATGAGCGACATCGAGAATTTACAAAGCTGAATATTTAGCCTGGGGGAATACTGATTAAGGGAAGCGAGAGAAACACGGAGAGAACGGGAGAGAAAGCTCTGGGGGCAGCATGAGAAGTTTGCAAGAAATGCCATGAAAGTTTGACGTGAATTATCGAAAGCGAATGTGGGTGGCTAACTAGTGAGCTGATCGATACGATTGACTTGATTCTTAAGACTAAATAAAACTATTCGATTTTGATCTTTTCAATAAAAGAGAAAATCTTTGCAATTCAGTTGAAATATTTTCATGCAGCATATTTATTTTACAAGAGATCTTAAATCTAGAAATTAAATATATTTAAGAGACAGTGGCGCCCTCTATAACAAAAGAAGCTTAAAGCAGATATGCCCAAGCTATAAACAGATAAAAAAAAGAATGGATAAATTAATCTAAAGCGCTCTCTATCATAATTATCCCAGAGGAATATACCAAAACCAGCTAAGGTTGCTTACGCCCTAAATTATCCCAGAGGAACATACCAAAGTCAGCTTTGGTTGCTTACGACCTATATAGTGGCGCCATCTACTAAATGACCAAAAAAATATTTCAAGCCCGAAACAACCTAAAATAACTTGAGATGTGGCGCCTTCAAAATTATTAACAAATTAATTAAGCCCACACAGTGGCTTACTCTCTTAGTCAGCCCAGTGGCGCCCTCTATTTAAATAAAATTTGATTTTATTTTATTTTTTCTCAGACAACCAAACCAACTAAGCCAGAAAATCTTATAAGTAAATGAAGCCCTTGAAGAGTCTTCGGATTAGGGAAAATAAATTAATGAGCCCCAGCTAAATGGAAAGACAAACAGACCTTTGAGTTGGCATTACCAAAAACACACACACACACACATACACATACGGCGACAGGGTGACATTGAAAATCACTTATAGAACCTCAGAAATGACAAGTGTCATCGTAGCTAAGCTTAGCTTAGCTGGGCAGGCTCAGGGACAAAATTGAAAGCGAAATACTTTGTTTGGCTATGATTATGGTAAGCCCTCTTGCCCCTGACTCTCTGACTAGGGCTGACCGATAAAGTATCTTGTAAATATGCAATGCACGCGGCAATGAAAACTATAAACCTGCAACTCAATTATGCATGAGCGCGATTCTCTCTCTCTCTCTCTCTCTCTCCCTCTCTCTTTATATTTTATGATTTCATTGCTAATTAAAAATGCACAAAGACTAAAAAAAAAAAAAGCACACAACAAGTCGAGAGCTACGAATCGCGACGGTGAGCAATGCGCATTTATTTGTTTAAAATGGCGTTTAATTATACAAAAATATATATAAAAAAAAAATTGTATTTTTTTTTTTTATTTTCGTTGGTCTGAATGTCTGTTTGATTTGACTGCAAGCGGCGACCTTGACCATTAAATAAATTTTTCGTTTTGTTGGCAGCGCTGAACCACAGAAACTTGAATAAGAAGACAACAACAAATGAGCCAAAAGAAGCGCACACACAAAAACCTACTTAAAAAAAAAACAAAAACCGAAAAGATATTCTGAATTTACCTTAAAAAATATATAGATATAGATACTATATAATAGATATAAGCATCTGCGCTCTATCAGTTGCGACCGCTGTTGTTGTCTGTATTTTATTTTATGGCACCTGTCAAGGCGCACAGAAAAACAACAACAACAACAACAAATACAACAAAATTAAATGTTTAAGTCGCAAAACAACAAAATTTGCATTTGTTTGAGAAATTAGTTAGGGAACACAATAATAATAATAATAATAAGAATATAAAAAAAAAGTTGAAAAAAAAAAATTATAACAAATTAAAAACTAAACGAGTCGAGAGAACAAGTTTTTGTTTTGTTTTTTTTTTTTTTTTTGCTACTTCTTCTTTATTAATTTAGAACCTGTCAGTTTTGCGCGATTTGAATTTTTCAGTTTCAGTGGATTCTAATTAATTAAATGCAGCAATAACTCAGCAAAATGGAGAATGAACAAAGTCTTTTTCTTTCCTGGGGGCACCAGGCAGAGACTCAAGTCTGACGTTGTCCTTGAAATGAAAAAAATGCTCTGTGCCAGTTCAGAGAGAAATAGAAAAATCTTGAGCATTGCATTCAGCTGATTAGACGACGGAATGGGCCCTGCCCCATCGCCTGGCAGCACTGTTGTTGCCAGCGTCATTGGTGCATTCAAGCCATAAATGTGTTAATGATGATGAATTCGAAACAGTTGCTGCATTTTTCTTTGGGGACATGCTTTTTTTTTCTTTCTTTCTTTTTGATTTAACAAATGAAATGCACATTTCAATTGAAACGAGGACTTTTAGCTAGAGGCGAGCCGAGTTCGAGTGTTTTGGCCTTGAGAGGGGCAGTTTTTTTTTTAGCTTTCTTCATTTTCTCATCTAGAATAAATCTGGTTTATGGCCTGAAAAGGTGCAAATTAAAAATTAATATTTCCCGGGAATATTTATAGATTATTTCATCATATTTTGACTGTCTGAAGTGCTTCTTTTTTGATAAGAGAAAAAGCTCTGAAATTTCCAGGAAATATCTAAAAATTTATTGCCTTCTTTATATACCAAGTCCCCCCCGAAAAGAGTTGTTCAGCCAAGACCCAAAAAATAATAAAAAAAAAAATATATACATAAGAAGGCACTCGAAATTGTCCAAGTGTGTGCGTGTGTTTATATAGAAATAAGTTATCTTGCCGGCGCAGTTATCACTCTACGGAATGGCAGACTAAGCGATAAGGTCTTTGCCGATAAGCCAGCCACAAAGGCAGCAATTCTGGGTGCCAAATGAAACGAGTACAGAAATAATTTAGATTTTTTTTTTTTTTTTTTGATTTTTTTTTTAAGTGGGATTGAAGGTTTTGGGAAGTGCGGGCGCCAAAAATCCAGTAAAATCTAATTGGAAGTGGCAGCGTGCAAGCCCGCAGGTTTGACAATATTTTTGAATAATACTCGGAGCCCTGGCCGCATAAATAGGCAATAAAAACTTCAAGTGGAGCACTCGTTTCGTTTCACATAACAAAGTGACAAGACATACACTCACTCACATAATGCTAAATGTGTAGGCGCCTCGCTGATTTGATGATGCTGATTAAAAAAAAGCACTGACTTCTCGACTTCTGGCCAACGCGAAAGATACGGCGGCGGGCAGTGCGCGAGTACGTGAAAATCAAATACAACTAAAATCGAAAACTGAAAACAATTAAAAACGAAATGAATTTCAACAGCAACGGCAACGGCATACCCAAACACACACACACATACAAATACACAGAAAGAGAGAGAGAGAGAGGGAGAGCGAAAAGTATCTATGAAATTCAAACACTTGCTGCTTGAGAGAAGCTGAAAGAGAAAGAGAGAGGTAGAGGGAGAGGGAAAGAGAGTGTTAGTGTAAGAGGGAGGAGTGCCAGAGCAGCGAGAAAAAAAAAAGAGTGAGAGCGCGTGCATTGGCAAATGTATCTGCTAGATACTTTATCTACAATAAAGAGCGAGCTCTGCCACTGAAATGTTTGCTCAGCCGTTTCAGGGAGAGAGTCAAACAAAGAGTACTGCAACTCAAACCAAATCCAACTCGGTCCCCTACACACTCACACTCTCACACACACACACATAGATATGCAGACACATGCATTGGTTTTTTACTTTGTAGCTGTTTTCCACTTCTTATCAGCAAATAGTTTATGGCAAATACACGAGTACATAAAAACACTCAATATATACACTTATGTATATATGAAATATGACAGGGTGTGAGAGTTTATATATACATATATATTGTATGGTATTGTTGTTGTTTTTTATTTACCAAAGAGCCCCTGCCTACTTTGCGGTTGCTTAATTGCTTTGTTTTTGCCACAGACGAATTGACGTCTCCGATAAGTCAGACCCTGCCTGGAGTGGCCCGGACTTACAGCATTAGTTTTTTTTTTTATTTTTTTTTTTTGTGTAATTGGAGCGCAGTACTTCAGTTTTGAAACATGTCTGTATGAATATGAAGTTCTCCAAAACAAACAAACTGATAAACAAAAAGTCGACAAGATTGTCACAGACTTTGATGATTTGGCAAGTGTTGAAAGGCTGAAAGAATCCACACAAAACACAAACAGAGCACACAAACATTCTTTTAGTCTTTTGGGTTTCGTGACACCCCCGGGTTTCGGCTCATTTGTTAGCCGCTTTTGTTTGCCCATTTGGTTTCATTTATCGGCTTTGGATTGTGTATCTTTGTATCTGCTAGATTGCTACTTTATCTGAGAACATCTTGACAAATATCTTGGGTGATAAATCTTGCTGCCTTTCGACTTTTTCAACGCACG
Organism: Scaptodrosophila latifasciaeformis; assembly: GCA_037075145.1. Classification (NCBI taxonomy): domain Eukaryota; kingdom Metazoa; phylum Arthropoda; class Insecta; order Diptera; family Drosophilidae; genus Scaptodrosophila; species Scaptodrosophila latifasciaeformis. Next base: position 11,095,713 of record JBAMCM010000100.1, on the reverse strand, counting down.
ACTAAACGTTTCAATAAAGGACATCATAAGGACACGCACATGCCACTGCCAGCATTCAGGCAGGCCAAGAATTTTTGCTGCTGTCAACAATTAATCTCGACAAACTCGTCCCTAAATCTTACAGAATGAAAAGCGGATTTTCGAATTCCTATGTGCCGCTGTCAACTGCATTTATTTATAATTATTATTTTTTTTTTTATTATCCACACATTTATACATATATTTTTTATTTTTATCAATGACTAATGGCTTCAATGAAAACAAACAGACGAAGCAAGACTTGTGATAATTTTTGTAATAAATCCATGAAGTTGGTATCGTTTCCTTCGGAATTCTGACTCAGCCTCAAGACCCTGAAAGCATGGCAGTTCTAGTGAGAAGTAAGAAGAGAAAAACTAGTATAGATGAGGTAATTGCCTTACTCAAACGCTTGCACTTTGCTATTTGATGAGCTAATCACGAGGCTACTTCGATATCCACAAAGATCTCTCGATCCCACCCTCTCTCTCTCTCTCTCTCTCAAGTAGACTTGGAAAATTTCCCACACCCACACCCACACCTACACACCATTAAAAGTCATGCCTTCAAATCACAGCCAATCCGGGCACCAAACAATTGCCCCAAATTCATAATTGCAGCCCAGCGCAAATGGCAGTAGTAGCAGAAATACTCGTTAAATAGAAAAAAACACAAAACTATTCTAGTGAAACTTGTATACTTTTTTTTTGTATTCAATTCTATATCTAATTACCTAGAAGATCTAAAAAACTGGTTTCGAGAGCTGCACTTAAGGTCAGTTGAATAATACAAGCTCTGAAATCCACTAGACTGATGATAGCTGCAAAAACTTGCTTGAACTCAAAGTAAATTAAGAATTTCATCTTGAGGCATTTTTAAATCATCAATTATATATTTAGAGATTATTTCATTTTCTTATGATATCTCAAAAACCGGAATTGAAAATCTATAGCTTCCTAAAACAGGCACCTCTCAAAGAAGCATAGAAATTCCTCTTCGAATTATTATTGAACTTCAAAAGGAGAAGATGCAAAAAATCTAGTTTAGTTTCTTAATCTTAAATCTGATTGAAAACTAACCAGGATATCATTTACATTATGAAAATTTTTTCCAGTTCTTTGAAAGATCTTTAAACTGTTTCAAAATGAAAAAAGAACAAATCAGCGAGGGGAACCACTTTTAAGGTTTTGTAAACCAGAACCAAGATTATGTAAAAAATTCAAAAACAATTAAGATGTTATAATTATATAGCATTTGATATTTGTTGAGACCTTCAGCTTCGTGTTTCTGAGAAGGTCTTAAGGTATTTTGAAAAGTTCCCAAAGACTCTTCAATTCCAAAGCCAATTAGGTTTGGAAAAACTATCGACAAACTTGTTCCTCTCGCCATAAATATATGGTTTGTGGGAGAGAGCATGAAGACATGGTCTGATAGGGTAAGTGGGTCACCGAATCAACGTAGTTGAATTAACAATACAAAAATATTGTCGGATTACCGGAGAGGGTGGCGCCCCACCACTCTATAGAGTAATGTATATTTTGAATGTGACAGACAGGCAAACAACTGCCTGGTCAGCAGTTGATAACTGCCCAAAAAAAAAAGCAAGGAGCAAAATTAGGGACGGTGGCAGAGGACAAGAACTTCCGCAAAGCAGCAAAGTCAGTAAGCTTCTAGTTGGCAGTTCCGGTGGCGGAGGGTAAAGATTGCTGTGGGCCTGAGGGGTTCGGGAGCTTCAGGTTGGGTTGGTAGTTTTGAGTTGAACATTAGCGGAAGTTGACAAAAGCCGCGTGGAGCACTAAAATAAACACGATAACGACGACAACATCGACACGAAAATGCAAATACAACAAAAGCGCAAATGTCATGAGGCTTTGCGTTATTTCTCTCTCGCCCCCCCCCCCCCCACATGTCTCCCCTTCCTCTTTGTCTCTTGGTAGGGCCCGCTTGTAAGCCGCAGGACATCTTTACTTTTTTATGAGTTTTTAGTGCCATGACTGTCCCAGTTTCACTCAGCCCACCAGACTTACATATTCATTTGCGCAGCTTTAAAAGGAGAAGCGTCGGTGGCAAGGACATTACTTTGATTGTGTATTTGTAAAAAGGCATATGGATTAGTGCGAATGTGTACTTGTGTGTGTGTGTGTGTGTTTGGCAAGAGCAAATATGTGTATGTGTGTGTGTTTAGTTTAGAAACTAAATGGCAAATATGAATGAGGCTGAGCCTGAGCCGCTGGCAAGGCGACCTCGTTGACTTTGCTGGCTCACGTGTTCCCAGACTTTCTTTTACCCGATTTCTTCAATATTTTCCTGCCAAAAAATTTCTCTGGCTTAGCAGTGCCAAATGAAATCCTGCCCCTTTTTTTTTTTTTGCATATGTGTTGACTTGCCAATGTCCTGACCAGGCACAGGTCCAACTCTACAAATTCAGGCACACAAGCTCATATCTACCATAAATGGAAGTTATATATAGTATATTTTTTTCTTGTTGCTGTTGTTGCCTTTGCTGACTCGCATGTAACATGAAAAATGAAAGCGAAAATCAATAAATGAGGCACGCGATCTAAAACTACCGCCCCAACGTGACCCCAACCCGGGTCGACCAAAACACTCGCCTCCTCCTGTTCCCAGCAGCTGCTGTGACTGTTCTAGCCAATAATAAAGGGTTCTTTCTTTTTAGAGTAGTAGAGTAGTCAACAGTATATCGGGTCAACTTCTCTGAGAGCCGCAGAGTCTCTTTACAAATATTTACACCAGTTGGAAAGGCATCAGAACCTCCATTTAAGCACAAGATAAGTGCCAACAGAACCAACAAAACCAAATTGTGTACATTTGTCTCCGTGTCCATGTCCGTGTGTTTGCCTGCGGATATACTCTGGTGTTCTTCTCTGATGTTGAGCCATGAATGTCGCTCATTTCTGTAGGCGTGCAGCAGTGGCAATGCGCCATTTCGAGCTAAACAGAGTATACCCAATTTGTCCTGGATTTTGCAAGGACGCATAAGAAATAGAAAGACAAAACTTTATAGTATCCTGCCAGGTTGAACCGCTATATCATATAGTCAAGGGGTATGACAGGTTCCTATCAAAGTCGAACATATCATATAGCTAAAGATATTGTCCTTGACTAAATAGATATGTCATTAGACGGGAGCAGATAAATATATAATGTTTCCCATAAAAGCAGACAGCAGATATAAACAGTTCTTGACTATCTATTATGTCTGGACCAAACTCTTATATCATTTTCCCTAAGGATCCGATAAGTCTGCACCAATTTAGACAAGGAGCGAAGGGTATCGTATCGAAGGCATATCACATCGTATAATCAGGGATATAAACAATTCTTGACTGTCTATTATATCTGGACGAAACTACTATATCATTTTCCTTAAGGATCTGAAAGGTCTCAACCACTTTCGATAAGGACCAAAGGGTTTTATCTTTTTAATTCCAATATTAGACTGCATGGGATTCCCGAATCCTAAACTTATCTCAAAGAGTATAAAAAAGAGTATGTGATCTCTGGCAAGCCGAAAGGGGAATCCCGGTTTTAGCCTTTTTTTATACAGATTGGCAGAGGTGGGTGTGTCGGCACGTACCACAACGTGTGCCATAAGTGTGGAAACGTGTAGCTCGGGTATGCTTTTGTGCGCATAATTTATGCTCATTTTAGTCCAACCCCCCCGGTCCATATCACTCCTCCAGCCCTTTTACATGTATGCAGGTTTTATTTTTTTCTTCCTTTTTTTTATTTTGTTTGCTGCGTTTCAAGTGGAGTAAGCTGCTTTCACTGTGTATTGGTGTGAGTGTGTGTGTTTGTGTGTGTGTGTAAATTTTGACTTTAGATTTCGTTGACTCGTCTGAGGTCTTTTGTTTTACCAAACCTACAGACTCACCTAGCAGAGTGACTTAATGCTTCATTTGTGTACAATCTGTGTATCAGTGCCTGTGTGTATGTGTGTGTTTGTGCGTCTGTGTGGTGTTTATATTTTATAAATATTATATACCATAATTTGGTAGATGTAGCAGTGAATGCCTGACTGCTGCTGGCTTGGGTTATGCTTATTTGTGCCGACTCGGCAAAATGCTACCCGCTCTCTCTCTCTCTCTCACTCTGTTGGGGAGAGAGCTGGGGTCTAAAATCTCGGTACTCTGAAGTTATAATTATTTATGAGTCCTAAATAACATGAAATTAAATTAGAATTTCTCATTACACGAGGTTGCATAATAAAAAAAATAATAAAAAAAAAAACTAAGAAAAAAACACCCGAGCATTACGTATACGCCAGGTAGGGCCCGAAGGTGTTTTCAGAGAGTCCCACAACACACATAAAACAAATCAAACATGTTGCTATTTTTAATCAGACACTGTGCTTCCCACCGAGCCCCCCTGCACCGTGCACTTGCCCAACCAAATGTTTGACTAAGTCAATATGAATCGAAATTTCTTTGCTGCTTGTTTTATTTTGTCTTCGGCTCGTTTTCCGTTGGTCTCTGCATAAAAATTTTCGTAAATGGGTGAAGGTTGTTCGACGTAATATGCCAAAACGAAACAGCACCAAAACTATTGTAAAAGAAAAAATATACAAACTAAAAAAAAAAAAAAAAAAAAAAGGGCAGCAGAAAACTTTATGGGCAACAATTTAGTTGGCCATTACCATGAATAGCGCGCAGGTTAAAATATTTTCAAGGTACAAGAAATATGCAGCGGCAAGAACAAATGCCGAGCTAAGCAGAAAATAGCCCAGCTGAAAGTGAGTGTGAGTGAGTGAGAATGGCAACAACACTGGCAAAGAGAGCAACTGAATCGAAGCACACATGCCCAACATGCATACCGACGACACCTACAGCTGAGCTGGGCCAAGCACTGGCGACGACGGTGGTTTGGGAGGGGCTGGGCGGACGCACGTCATGAAAACAAAATCAAAAGCGCACAATTAGGCCAAACGAGCTGAGCAGAGCAGAGCAGCAGCACTAGAGCCAGAGCCTGCCAAGTTGTAGCCGATGTCGACGTCGACGTAGACGGCAACGCCGATGCCAAACGACTGTCATGCAGTCATACGGGGCATTCTCTATCTCTGTGTGTGGACGTGTGTATGCAAATTACTGTGGCAAGTTGCGGGCGAGCGAAGCCAACTGCAAAACTATGTCGCTGGGTCGCTCGATTTCGCCGCCAGCCACAAGGCACCAGCAACACAAGCACCACCATCACCACCACCACCAGGCTAGTTGCAGGTGCCCCAACAGCAATAACAAAATAAAGGTGCGTCTCGGAATTATCCATAAATACCACGACAACAACCTCAGCATGGCATGCCACACGAATAAAAAAATTTAGTCAAGAACTGAATTCGCCGTGAGCAAACCAAAAAGCTTGGGGACTGAGCCGTAGACCTCAAGTTGGTCCGAATCGACTAAATCAAACCACTATCTAATTTTGATAGACAAACAATCAATAAAAACTAAGCAAATAAAATGATGAATTAAAAAAAGATAATACCCTGATCATAATTAGATAAATTTATAATATGAAAAAATAGTTCATTTCAAGAAAACTTGCTTCCTTGAATTCCTAAAATTCACCCAAGAGTTCTGGCTGTTTTCTGACAATATTAAAAAATGTCTCCAAGTTTTACCTAGGATTTTGAGAGCAGTAAATTTACAATAAAGTTTTTAGGGTTCTCTTTATTTTCACTACCCAAAAATTATCTTGAGTTCTTAGGTAGTCTTATTCAAAATTTTTCGTTTTTCTATTTTAGGAGAGTAAGTCTAGTCTTAAATCGAATTGTTTGAGCTCTTCCAGTTTATTTTATTTAAACAATTAATTTATCAAAAATGTTGAGCGATAATAAATCATAAATCACAGCTTGATAATTTGCCGCCATATTGACGTCCATCGAGTCAGAATAAACAAACTGGGAAGTCTACCGAATTTGGGAATATCGAACGGGTGTGCTGGAATCCAGCGTTTGCCAACGTTTCAAAATTATGACTAAAGTGAGGAAGGTTTGCGTTTTCGAGTGATTACACAAAATTGAATAATGTGATTAAGAGCTGGGAACGTGGGATATGCAAAACAGTTGCAGGCTCCTTGCTTTGGTTGGGTTAGTTTGCTTTTTTTAATTAAAAATTGGCCTAGTTTGGCTGTCGCCAAGAGTTGCTTCGTTGCCAATTTTGTGAGCCATAGAAATTGACCGAGTGGCAAGGGGAATGGGTGAAGGAAAGGGAAATTGACATTACTTGACTTGGCAGCAGTTGCACCGTTTCCACATCAACAGCAGCCCCAATAGTTGCCCAGAATTCCAAACTAAACTGAGTTGGTTTAGCTACTCCGAATTTTTAACTCTCTGATATTTTTCTTTCTATTTTCTTAGCTCTCTGCCTCTCTTTTATTTTTCTTTACATTATTTTTATAAGTTTATGGTCAGAAAATTCTTGCGCATCTTAGTTAATTCCGATTCTGTTGTTTTGTTTTCGTCTGTTTCTTTGTTCTTTGGCTTTTTCTGTATATTTGCTTAGCTCGAAATTTTTTGTTCCTGTCTGTCTGTGTGTGTGTGTGGATAATTTTTGCATTTTACATTTTTTGTTTATTCAAAAATTAATTTCGTGTTTTGGTTTTTGCTTTGAATGTTACGTCATGCCCTCAGGTATTTCATTAACGCAACGATTAAAAAATAAAAACAACGGTTACATTAACAATACCAAGAAAAAAAATGAATGAAGCAATCAAGTGTAAAAAAAAATATGACTGCAAATAATTATGAATGCAATTTATTTATTTATTTTTTTTGCTTTGAACTTGAAACAATGAACGTTGTTATTCTAACTGATGATTGTTTTTGTTGTTACTGCTAATAGCACTCAATTGATGGGTTCAATTAATAGAAAAAATAAAAATAAATACTGACATTGACTGCAATTTTCGGACTCAAAGCCAAGCGATCAGTTTGAAAAGGGTGGCAACACCAAGGCTGCCAACCAGGGATAGTTGCAAGTTGAAATTATAAAACAAAATTACACTTATTAAATTTTTTTTTGAGAGACCATCAAAATTGTTAAATGTCGAAATTATTTTCCGTTTAAGTTCAGCCTGTACGATCCTCCTAGGCCCTGGTCTGCTTTTTATTATCTATGCAACCCTGCAAACAGCTGTTCACCAACCAGCAACAATTGCATTTAAATTTACTGTCAATCAGTTCGTTTGTTTTCTACATCAACAAATTTTCGAAAAAAAATTTCTAGGCAATTGCAACAGCTTCGGATTTTGTTGTTGTTGTTTTGTTGCTTTATCTGCCACTTAACCCCCTATAATCAATTTGTGACCCTCTCTGCTGACAGCACCTGATTGGGGCTAATAAGGCAGCCACCGAAACAAAAACAACAAAGTCGCTAGCCATTGCGCCAAATGGGTTAAAGTTATTTTGTGCCTTTTGCCTCAAAAATAAAAAATATATATATTCTCGTGCATGTATGTGTGTGTGTGTGTGTGTGTGTGTGTGTGTCTGTTTACATAAAAAAGAAACCTTTATGTTGTTGGTTTTTTCACGTTTTTCTGCTTCTTCGGCTCCGAGTGTTTTGTTTGGTTTGCTTTGCTGGGCTTTATTTTTTTTTTGCTCTGCAGCAGTTTAACCCACATAGGAAATAGACGAGGGCAGGGGGCGGAGCAGGCAGAACTTAAAGGAGGTACTCTGTCGTTCATTCCACAAATTGCGCAACGGGCTGGGCGGTAACGGGGCAGGTGGGCGGCAGCTTTGTGAATGTAAATTTAAGAGAGAAATATATACAAAAAAAAAAAAAAAAAAAACTCACACATAACAGACTGCCGCGCCGAGTAACCGACAATTTAATGCCTATTTGCATTTAACAGAAAACTAGAAAAATGCAACGGTGACACGACCAGGAGAAGCATGAGTGAGGAGAGGAGCGGGGGTGGCAACGAATCAAGTGTCGGAGCAGCCATTTAACGAGCAAATTGATGAGCAGATACACGGCAACTAACTAACAACAACAAGAACACCAGCGAGAGCAACTGAAGGGGGGTGCGGCAGCTTAAACGGACTGACTTTGATTAGAATTGAAGGAATAACACGGGTGTGTGGGTAGAGGGTTAAATTCAGCCCGATCGGGTGACATATAATTTCATTGAGTGTGCTGAAAAAAACCAATTTGCTATTTCTTTTTTTTTCTATATAAAATGCACAGGGAATTTCCAGCTTGACATTTCCCAGGATTTGGAATTCTCCCATATCTCCCACAATTTAACAGATGGAAAGTTGATATTGAAAATATATTTAAGGTTGCCCATATTTTTTCAGTTTCTAAAGTTTCAAGCTGTTTGGACTTTGAAAAGCCAGGATATGCCTGAATCGACCCAACGGAATAGAGTAATAGGAAATCATTGGAGTTATTGGGAATAAAGTGGGGTGAGTCGCTCATCAGTTTATTTATTATATTTAGGAGAGTATGTAAAAACATAACTACATAATATATATATAAATATTGTTTAATATACTTATAATTAGACTTAATTGTGTGTGTTTGTTTTTGTTTCTTCTTTTTATATTCACCTTTCTGCAAGGAGACGTGCATACAGCTGCAATTTTATTACTTGGATAGTACCGTTCGTTTTTGGGTTGGTATATAAGAAATAATGCTATTTTACTTGGAATAGCATATGACTTATACAGAAACAAAACGAGCTAATTATTTAATTTATATTGAATTATTATTATAATTTTTTTTTTTTTTTTTATATTGCAATTCTTTGCATTTTTATTTTGTATTTTATGAATGAACGCGTTTTCGGTGTTCTTGGTAGTTGTTGTTGTTGTTGTTGCTGCTGTTATTGTTGTGCTTTTACTTTGTTGAATTTGGAAATGTTTGACGTTCGTTTTTTTTTTTCTTGAGCTCGTGGATTATATAAACACAATCAGGCACACATACTCAAGCTGTCTCTCTCACACACAGGCACACTCACGCACGCCACAACAAAATTCGCGCTAATTTTTTCTTTTTTATTTTTTCCTTTTTTGCTCAACGCAGCATTAAAACAATTTGTGCCTGGTTTGAATTTGCGTTTTTTGTTGTCACTTTCTAAGCAGACACGAGTTTAACACTTTTGGGCATAACTTAAAAATTTGAATAATTGCAATATTGAAATGTATTGAAAATTCTGTTAAAAACACACACAAGTTTTTCTTTTTGTTGTTTTGTATTTTTCTATAATTTAACTTGCGCGTCACGCGTTGCGTTGCGTTTCGTCTCACATTTGAAAGTGGTCGAGAAAAGCACAAAGCTCTCTTTGGAATGGAACTCTCTGCACAAGTTCTGTTTCTGTTTTTTTTTTTTTTTTTTTTTTTAGGCTGTATCGGTATTTCTGAGTATGTGTGTCGTTTCGTTTACACGTGTCATTTGGTTAGGATTTTCAGTTAAAATTTATGCGCGCTTAGTTTGAATTTGAATTTCATAAAATAAACTAAAGACTTGGCATCATTTTTTTGTGTTTTTCTTTGTTCATTTTGCATTGGATTAGTTTGGAATCTGAGATAAATTCTAGCTTGGAATTCTTATAAGAGTTGCTGCGTTTCTCTCTGTATTTGGTTGCTCTCTGCGCGCTTTGCATGTAAAAACGGAAGAGAGCAAGCACCGAGGGAGAGCGAAAAATGAGTGAAGGTGGTTTGTTGTTGTTGGGGCTTATTAGGGCACTAGGTTTTCACGCAGAATATAGGGAAAATTGCTGCACACACAGAACCCGTTTTAGTCTGGCAGAGCGCAGGTTTTTGGCCAACTTTTATTTTTTTTTTTTCTTTTGGCTTTGCATTTCCTTTTCCTCTGTGTGTGCAACGCTAAAAAAAAGCTCAATAAGAGCGCGCACACACACACACATACACATACATATGAATTGCCAAAAACAGGCACATGGCGTATGAGAAATGTGCTTTGGCCAAGCTCGCCTTGAATAAAATCGAATTGAATTGAATTGAATGCCACATTGTTTATGACATAATAAAGAAACAACAAGCGCGCCATATGTTTGGCCAGGCCAGAGCATTTGAAATCGATTTGAGTGGGAAGCGGTAGCCCGAAAGACAGAGAAAGAGAGAGAGAGAGAAATAGACAAAAGAAAAATATGTAGATTCCAAACAATAACAAGAAAAACTTGTTACCAAATATCCAACATCACCCAAAGATTAAAATAAAATATTTTAAATATATATGTGAGCATATAGAAAATTATGTATACGCGCTGTGCACACACAGCTGAGGCTGTGCCGAGCTGAGCTGAGCTGAGCTTAACCAAACCAAGTCAACTTAGTTCAGCTTAAGTCGACTCAGCTCGGCAGACAAGAAACTTATTTTATCAGTTCTGGCGCGCGCTATCAGCAAGTAACACCGAGTCTTGGTGGGCGGAGAGAGCGGCAAAGAGAGAAAATAAATAAAAGAGAGTGGGCAGTGAGCGCGCGAGAGCCAAACGGCAAGCACAACTGTAGAAAAAAGCTTTGCCAAGGCACATACATAGACACGTGTACATGTGTGCGCTTCTGAGCATGCATGTGTATGTGTGTGTGGCGCGCTCTGCTGCTTTGACACACTTTTATATGACGTCGTTGATTTTAATTTCAATTTTTTTTTTCGTTTGTTCGCTTTTGCGTTCTTCTTCTACTTCTTCTTGTTCAGCCTCCCCGCTCAGCGCGCATACACTTTTGTGTTACTTTGCATGACATTTGACCATTGGAATGAGCTGAGCTCTGGAGTTTTTCTTCTTCTCCTTCTTTATCGCTTTTATTTCTATCTACTTCTTCTGTGGCTTGACTCTGGCTGTGGCCGTACCGTCCCGTCCCGTCCAGAATCTAGCTGCTTGGGATTTGATGTTGTTGTTCTTATTTGAGAACTGAAATCCCAATTCCGTTTTCTGATAATTAAGACTTATTGGATTTCAGACAAACCACTTTTGGGTTCTCGGCTGTTGGTTTTAGTTGGTTTTGTTTTTGGTTTTGCAATTCGTATTGGAAATCCCTTAGAGCGTTTTTGTTTTCAAAATGTTTAGATTTGTGGTGTTAATTAAATTTTGTCGTTCCCTCGCTTCAAATGTAGAGCGTTTCAGTTTTATTTAATAGATTTTTTTTTCTTCTCGGTCTCTCAGTGTATGTGTGTGTGTGTGTGTGTTCGCGCGTGTGTGAGTATTTATGTAACCAGCATGGCTGGCTAAAGGCAAAGCGCACATACCGAAGCATAGATACTTTTTGGCATTGAAACAAAACGTAGTTCACAAAAAGCACACTCACACCAACACACTCACATGTTCGAGATTAGAGAGAAATACACGTACACTCTTCAATTCAGGCACACACTCATACACGCACAGAGATTGCGTGAGAGTGTGTTCGTTGGGCCCAAGATTTTGAGTGTATTGGAATGTATTAATTTAATTTTGTTCATATTACACACATATGCATCAACAACAACAACAATAACAACAATTTATCAACAACAACAACAACAATAGGCACATTGATTTTTTATTTATTTATTTTTTTTTATATTCTAATTAGATTTTTCTTTCTAAGAATGTTTAGAACATTTTCAAAATAAATTCCTCTTAAGCGCGTATTTGGTCAAGCGATTCGATTTAGAAAATTTTATAAATTTTTCTAAATTATTTTAGGGCTTAGTTTGGGTTCTTAGCGTCACACACTATATGGGAAAATTGATGCGTCGTTTTTTATATGTACCAATAAACAAAATTCACTGCCGCTCTGACTGAACTCAACTGAACTGAACTTGCACACTAACTTTGAGTTACTTTATCTTTAGGATTGCCTGTTGTCGTCATATTTTCGAGATATGTGCGCTCTCTTTCCACCTCTCTTGCTCTCTTCTTTTTTATTTAGTCTCTCACCAACACATACGCACAGCCTAAGAGAGCCCAGGCAGCACTGGCAAAAGAACTGTTACAGTTAAACTCTGAAATGTTCGGGAATTGTTCATAATTTTTGGTTTCTCTATTAAATTAGGCAGACCTTTAAAATTCTTGATTATATTTGAAATTCTTTTTATTGAAAACGATTTGTGAATTTTTGTAGCCTTGATGGAAGAATTCTTCTATTAATTCTCTTACAAGTGTTGCCTCTCTTACAAGTTCGTTCCACTCTCTCTTTGGGCAAGCTCTTTCAAAATGAATCAGATTTTTCTCTCTCCGATTGAAAACAACCACTTTTCCAAGCACAACACAGTTTCTTATATGACTTCGAAAATTCCTATAGGTCGCCAAGATACCGTAGTGTCGTCTAAGTTTCCCAATTTGAATATTTTTTTGTTTTTCTTTTTCATTCAGAGATTTATTTAATTGGATACAAATTAACCAATTTGATAAAATTTGCCATATCAATTTGGTGAATTCATCTAGGCTTACATTAAGTCTACAATATCAATATCATAGTATAAATTATGTTTATGATCAAATAGTTTTTGTAAGAAAGTTAAAAGACGAGAATCCATGGAAGAATATCACACAAAATCAAAATAAATTAATAAAAAAAAAATAATTTTTACATTATACAATATAAAATTTACATACAAAGATTCACGTCAGTGCATTGATTAAATTACTTAAGATTAACCAGCAGTTGGCTTATAGGTGAAGTACTTTATCGTGATTATAGTCAGCGCATGAACCTGTTTTCTTGTTTAAGGAAATTAAAAGTTGTTTTCGAAATGCCAGAAATTTGACAATCCCGTGTTATCAGTAAAGTCAGCATCACATAACATGAATTTGAGATTGCAAGTTTGTTGAGAAAATTAGTTTCGAGAATTGACTTCTTAGTCTGGTGATCCTATAAATGTAGTTTAATATTGCTTTACAATATTTTTGGAGTGACCGATCAACTATGCTCGGCTGGGAAGCTGGTCACATAGGCAGCCGTGTCCATGGAGCAGAGCGATGGTGCCACTTTTGGTTCATATTGTTCTAGTTGTTGCAAGAAAGTAAGTGTGGTGCGGTGGCAGGTGAGACTAAGGCGCTCTGGAGATTCCATTAAATTGCAGATATTAAATTTATCCGTTTGGGGCTCGTGGCCAGAACACTGGAGCAGCTGGGTGCGATGCAGGACAAAGCCGATGCGTTGCTTGGGGTCCGTTTCGTTGCTCAGGCGCCGCATGACCACCAGATCCAGATCTTCGTTGGCTGAGACATGCTGGCTTCCGAAGGATGCCTGGGCTCCGGTCCAGCTGTTTTCAGTGTATATAAATTTATCCAGTGGATCAAGCAGGGTTTGGGAGGCCTTGAAAGCGGCCCGGGTCAAGTATCCGGCCGGATGCGACTCTGAGGGGCGGTTGCAGCCATTGATCTGCTCCAGCACCAGCCGGAAGACGTGCAGCACGGGTTTATTGTCTAAGACACCTTGGCCTAGACCACGCTCATCATCGCGGGACAATCTGCGATCTTGCATGATCTCCAACTCGCCAGACTTCAGCGAAGAGCCGCCCAGTGGTTGACCCGTGGTCAGTGTCAGACGCATGTGAGCATCTTCTATGTAGATCAGCGAGGGCACTGGATAATAGTTGGCCTGGAGGGGTATTTTGCTGTAGTACTTTCGTTTGACCACCTGCATGCCGTTCAGATCGGTATAGAAGGTTTCTCCGCTATCGATGTGTGTCTGCAGGCGCATCACGATTTCCGTGTCATCCAGTTCGCCAATATCGACGATATTACGTATTTCAGGAGCCTCGCCACGCAGAATAGTCTGCGTGATCACATTGGACAGACCCACAGAGACGGATGATTCCAGGACACCTTCGGTGACTAACACCACGGGCAGTTGGGCATTCACCATGGGCTGGGCTGGACCGTTGGGCAAGAAGAGATAGGCGCCAGATCGATCCCCATGACTCCTAGTGCCATAAGTAAAGAATTTCAGATGCACTGGCACATGCGGTGTATCCGGTGAGATTTGTATGGACTTGAGCAGACCTTGCTCGGTGAAGGCCACGGTGGGACCATTGCCCACTCGCAGAGAGAGTTCCCGATGCTCGCCGAACTTGACGTCTTCGGGATAGTCGCCCAAGCGAGCGGTGACTGGATTGGTGGTCAAAATTCGATTTGTGGCATAGGAGGTGGAACTGAAAAGGTTTACAAAAGAAATTATAATAATTTGAATAAAAGTTAAGTGGTGCTACTCACTGAGGCTTCGATACGGCTATGGTCAGAACATAAGTGGCTAGGCCCAGGGGTGGCACTCGTGCCTTGAAGATTATGCGAAACTTTGTGGTAGAGCCTTGTGGATTGATAGTCTTGGTGAGGGTGTCGTGATGCCAGCTCCAGACGGGAGCCACCTGAGCCTGTATGGAATTACCGGCTAAGTCGCTGACACTTACAAAGGGACTGGAGACATAGAAATCCACTAGTTCCTCTCGCCAGTGCGGCAGGGTATTGTGCATGACCACATGCTTGGTGGGCAGCTCTGAGCCCAGGATTATGGTGGCACGACTGTCATCCACACCAGGCCCTGGCCAACGTGAATCATCCAGGGTAAAGTAGTGAAACTTGTAGTCCACGCTGTAGATGGAGGGCTTGGTGAGTAGCCTGTAGACGGACTGCTGCATCACAAACTGACAAGCCTTGAGAGCTTCGATCAAACGCTTTTCGTAGTCCACCACTACATGGGTCTTGGCCGTGCCCGTTATGCCGTCATGATGCTGGAATAGCGAGAGCTCCCTACGAGCCATTTGCAGCTTTTCGCCAAAGTTGGCGGCTGGTTCCCATTGGAACCAGGCATGCAGCATTTCGGCTGCTCGCAAATAATGCATCAGGACGCGATCCATGCGCTTGTGATAGGGTCGGGAGGTGTAGTATCCACTCCAGTAGTTGTCGGACCGATCGGCATAGGTGAAGAAGTCTCCGCTCAAGGTGGGGAAATGGGTGTCCGTTTGGCGGTGAACTTCTTCAAAGTACTCGTGCAGAGTGCCAAACTTGGCCTCCACATTGAAATGAGTTTCACTGTTTATATGCTCAAAGAGCTTTTCGTAGTTGATGCGCTGGACATCCCACTCGGTGGTTTGCTTAAAACGGAAATCGTCTCCAAGAGGAATTAGCAGAGCGTTAGTACCATACAATTCCGCCTTTTTCTTCCATTGATCCACTAGCAGCTCAGAGCGTCCCATCACATTATTGTCATCAATTGCTTTGGGAGGCACACGCCAGGGACAGGTCAAGCCAAAGGCTCCCATGCGTTTAAAGTCGAATTGGCAGCAGACTTTGGGATCGGGCCCACAGGTATGTGGTATGTCGTATGAATAGAAAGGCATCATGTGTGTGAAGAGTGCTGTGCTGCCAGTGGTGTCCCAAATCTGACGCCAGTGAAATTCAAGCTGCTTGCGCTGAGCCAGTTCTTTTTTCACAGAGTAGTGGGTACGCTGGATGAGATGGTTTTCAAAGCCGCTCTTTTTCAGAATGTACGGCAAAGTTGGACTATGGCCGAAAGGGTCAATGGCCCATGAAGAAGTTGGAGTGATGTTGAAGTTGGACTTTAGCCAGGTCTGTCCCTCAGTCAGCTGCAGCAATATGTTACGCCAATGGGAATTGGCCTCGTCCGGCATTACCCAGCCGCCGCTAACAAACTCCAGTTGTCGGTTTTTAATGATACTGTAATTATTGGAATAAGTTAAATGGTTTTACCGTTGGCACTTACTTACTTTTTCATTTGCAGCTTTTTATTGGCTCCCAGCTCCTCATAGAAACGTGCAAAATATGAGATTTCAGCCCAAATGAATTTCATGTCAGGGTTTTCGTGCAGATGTCGCAAGGCATTAGAGAGGATGTGCTTGGTATCTCGTTTGTAGTAGTCGTCAAAGGTCTGAATCCAGCCGGGATCATTATGGGAATGCGGCACTACAAATACCTTTAATTTATGATGGCTGTTGTACTTGAGTGGATCGTATTTAATATTCCAGCCTTGCTTCCATACGCCCCCATCGATATCGACAAAAGTCATTTCGTCATATTTGTCAAGCATCTGCAATGGCAAAGCAAAATCACAATTTTTCTAAGTTGGACAAGCACATTACTTACCTGAATATCCACAGAAGGCACTTCCTGGACCAGATCACTGCACTCACTCTGCATGCTACGGAACACCTGTCGTTTTATGGGTGCTGGCCCCGGCCGCACTCCTACATTTTTCGGCAGATGTCCACGTAAGTTCCGCATTTCCTCGACATTTTGCTGCAACGTATTTTCCAGCTGTTGCAATTTGTTCTCAATCGTTCCAAATTGCTGAAACAAACAATTAACTGAATAAATGTCAAAAGCTATACTCCAGACTTACCTTCTTTGTGTTCGCTGCCGGTGCCGCAAAATTTAGCACCAAATAAAAACTGAGAAAAACAAGCACAGAGACGCTGCAAACTATCAACGCCAGCCGCCGTTTTATCCGCACCATGTCTTTACTTTTTTACATTTAACGACTCTGGCGCTTCGTCAGCAAAACACAAATTTAAAAACCCGAGAGGTCGTGACGAGGTGATGGTATTTTTCACTTTTCTTCTGTTTATTAATTTTTGGCTTCATGCAATCGATGTAATCGACACCGGTATTGCCACATTGTTATAATATCGCAGGTCTGAAGCGTTAGGCCGAATGGGCAACTCTGGATATTGCAGTTGGAAAAATACGAATGTTTGAAATCAAATCATAGTAGGCGGGCTTAAAACCTCAATAATTTAAATATTTATTTCAGCCAGTCTGTCTCAAAACTAGCTTGTGAACACTCGTCGACATCGAAAAACGAAAAATATTTATTAAAAAATTTTTGTATAAATAATAAGTCCAAAACCAGTTAACCTCTCTAAAATATTACTCCCTTGAAAGAATCCTAAAAAATTATAAATTCCTTATTTTGTGTAACACTAACGTTAATAGTCAATTAAAATGCGTGAAATTGTACATATACAAGCCGGCCAATGCGGTAACCAAATTGGGGGTAAATTCTGGGAGGTTATCTCGGATGAGCATTGCATCGATGCCACTGGAACTTACTATGGCGACAGTGATTTGCAGCTGGAGCGCATTAATGTCTACTATAATGAAGCCACAGGAGCCAAGTATGTACCACGTGCCATATTGGTTGACTTGGAACCTGGCACCATGGACTCTGTACGTTCCGGAGCATTTGGTCAGATCTTCCGTCCGGACAACTTTGTGTTTGGGCAATCCGGGGCAGGAAACAATTGGGCCAAGGGTCATTATACCGAAGGCGCAGAATTAGTGGACTCAGTGCTAGATGTGGTGCGCAAGGAGGCTGAGGGCTGTGATTGTCTACAGGTATTTTTATAATTAAAACAAAGAAAAAGTTCTTAATGCTCTTTGTGTCCATGCAGGGATTTCAACTAACACATTCTCTGGGAGGTGGTACTGGATCAGGTATGGGAACTCTTCTAATTTCAAAGATTCGTGAAGAGTATCCCGATCGTATTATGAACACTTTTTCGGTCGTACCTTCGCCCAAGGTGTCGGACACTGTGGTGGAGCCATACAATGCCACGTTAAGTGTGCATCAACTGGTGGAAAACACTGATGAGACCTACTGTATCGACAATGAAGCTCTATATGATATTTGCTTTAGGACTCTGAAATTGACCACCCCCACCTATGGCGATTTGAACCATCTGGTGTCGGCCACCATGTCGGGAGTAACAACCTGTTTGCGTTTCCCCGGCCAATTGAATGCCGATCTGCGTAAATTGGCCGTAAATATGGTGCCCTTCCCTCGACTGCACTTCTTCATGCCTGGATTTGCACCCCTGACTTCTCGTGGCTCTCAGCAATACCGAGCTCTAACCGTTCCAGAGTTGACGCAACAGATGTTTGACGCCAAAAACATGATGGCCGCCTGTGACCCACGTCACGGTCGCTATCTCACCGTGGCCGCCATTTTCCGTGGCCGTATGTCCATGAAGGAGGTGGACGAGCAAATGCTAAACATTCAGAATAAGAACAGCAGTTTCTTTGTGGAATGGATTCCGAATAACTGCAAGACGGCTGTTTGCGACATTCCGCCCCGAGGTCTGAAAATGTCGGCCACATTTATTGGGAACTCAACGGCCATTCAGGAGCTGTTCAAGCGCGTCTCTGAGCAGTTCACAGCCATGTTCCGTCGCAAGGCCTTTTTACATTGGTACACCGGCGAGGGAATGGACGAGATGGAGTTCACAGAAGCTGAGAGCAACATGAACGATTTAGTCTCAGAATATCAACAATACCAGGAGGCCACTGCCGACGAAGAGGGCGAATTTGATGAGGATGAGGAGGGTGGTGGCGATGAATAAATAATTCTATATCCAGCCACCATACACATACATACATATATATATACAGACTTACACATATACTCTTTTTATGTCAACTTTGTGCACGGACAAACACCCGAAGAAGCAAACGACCTAAACTTTAAAAATCTTTCATATATTTTCGAGATGTAGTTTGTTTGATTGATTCTATAATTGCTTTGCCGATAGTTTACATAAGCGCTGCTTGGAATATGCAAACAAAAAAATTATAACCATTTTTAAACATTTTAAGACATACGCTGGACTATCGGTTCAGTTTTTTCGTACAAGGGCTTTATGTGAATAAAAAATGTAATCGAAAACAAAAACTATATAATTGAATTATTTATTGGGCAAGAAGAAAACATTTTTTATCATTTATCATGGAATCAAATAGAACCGAATTTGGCATATTTCTGAATTTTCTAACTTGCCCCTCGCGTATGGCAATGCCGTCGTTCTTTTTTAGTAAATTATATCTGGCAGTGCCGTCCTCTTATATGTTTCCAGAGTTACCGTTAACAGTACATTTCGAATGACATCTGGCAATGCCATGCCTAAAACTGTCATTTTAATTCTTTGCTGAGTTTTGAACCTTGCGTGTGATTATTTTTTCTAGTCATGTCGTCGCCACCTAAATCGCCTATTTCCTCGCGTACCAAATATTTACGTGGACGCAAGCGAATACGTCCGCATCGCATTAGTGAGCTACAACGTCCTGGGCCCTATAAAGAGCCAGATTCAAGTGAGGAGGAAGATTCATTCGAGAACAACTCCAATAATTCGATGAGCAACTACAACGACACCATCGACAATGATAGCCTAAACGATTCCAACAGTTCTGGCTACTGGTTGCGCAAAAAGTCTTAAAAATGTTAAGTCTGGGATTCGCTGGCAGAGCAATTATATTTTATTGAATTGTGATACATAATAATACATTGTGTTATATATTTAATAAGGGACGATAGGAACAGCAGAGAAGCCTTAAATCGTAAATAAATTTAACTAAAGAAAACTAAATACACAGAATTGCACAAAATGTTGAGAATTTTGAATTAGACATCATCAAAGAGGCGGCGGGGCGGCGGTCCAACAATGCGTCGCTCTTGCTCTCCCTCGTAGTCATCGTGGGGCTGCTTGAAGCCCACCTGGACTTGCGTGCTCACTCCGAAGCGTTCGTTTATTTCCTCGGAGAGTGAACGCGGCACACCCAGAGCTGATGAAGAGGCAACTGCTGCATAATCATAACCCTCACCATCGCGCAGTAATCCATCGGCTGCTGATCTATGGCCGGCTAGCTGGGGTCCTCCGCCACCGCCTGGCATGCTACTTAAATGGCGGTACTTTGAGATATATTCGTTGGTGAGTTGACTGTCGCCGGCATGTGTGAAGTCGCGACGCCTGGCCATGGCTTCTTCCGCCCTTTGTCGGCGGCGCTTCTCGCGAGCTATTAGATCCTTGCCCTCCTGTACCAGTTCCGTGGCTATGGTCTCATTCTGCAGGAATTGCTGGAAACCCAGAGCATGTAAGGCACGGCTACCCAAGCTAAACCAAGTGGTCAAGCAGAAGGCTAACATGCACATTGGAAAGTAAATGTTAAAGCCATTCGATATGATACCAATCACATCCATGTGGCCCATGATCCGCGTGTAATAGGTTTCCATAATGTGCTGCGAAAGAAGAGACGGTTAAAGTCAAAGGCATAAGCAAGATGGGTCATAGATACCTCTTGTATTATATGCGAATCCATGTGTATGAGACCCAGAAAATTGAGGCACATCGGCGGAGTGAGGCGGCAGAGAAGCATGCCACAGAATATCAGACTGTGCTCGTTGGTCTGATGATGCGGCGCCAAATAGTAAAGATTCAGGAAACGAATGCGCAAGATGGTCGAGTAGGTGCAGTAAAATAGATAGCAAAGAACCGCCATCGAGAGCACTTCTATTGTGAGAAAGTCATTGCTGGACTTGGCATAGTAAATGACATTGGCAAATATGGAGAGTACTGGACGGCGACTGAAGAAGGTCAGCTCGCTCCAGACCACCATGGCGGACATGGTGGCTGTGATAACACAGAGAGCCTTGAGAAATGGGGCTTTCATCAGGCACTCCCAGTACCATTGCAATGTGGGACTGTAGAAGAGCCTCTCCAGTTGAGAACGCTGTCGGGGAAACTCCGTTTTGAAGCGTCGCTCCGCCGAGTGTACATTTCTGGCCACATCTTCCAGATGCAGCACAGTGTCTACCTGGACGCTCCATAGAGCCTCGGTACGTTGTAGAGTTTGTAGAGACTTGATCACCTGCTTGTGTATGCGCACAAGAGCCTTTTCCGAGGGCACAATGGTGGAGGTGGTGCCGCCCAAGCCGTTGCCGCCACTACGGGCAAAGTTTCGATTGGCTCGCTCTTGTAGCTCAATGGGCACCTTACGCAGAATGGTTTCAACGCAAGGTCGGAGTTCGTGATTGTTGGGCACTGCCCGACTAATGCATTGCAGGGACTCGAGCACATCGTCCACGTGCTCCTCCGCCTCGGCCTTCTCCGTGCTCAGCTTGGCAGCTTTGAAGTACGCATATTGTAGCGTGAAGCCGGGCTTGGCATTGTTCCACAGAGAGCGTGGTACCTCGACCAAGGCATAGCCAAGCAAAAGGATAAGCAAAAATAGACCCCAGGTATTGGAGGCAGAGGAGGCAATGGCCTTTAGCTTGGGCCAGTCCAGGGAGAATCCCTTGACTGCTATATAGATGAGCAGGACACCGCAAATAAATAAGTACGAGCCATAGTAGATGGCATTTTCGATTAGGGCTGACTTCAGTTTGCCCTTAATGGTAAAATCGCCAGCCTTGAGATACGACTGCATCAGGGGCATGATCAACCAGGTTAGAAACTGAGAGCTCCAGTAAATTATGCGCCACAAGTTGGGAAATACGGCTTCTGGCACCATGCCCCAGGGGGCCTGGCAAATAGTTTGTGATTCGGCATTTTGTGAGTTAAAGGCTGGTGCAGTTGTGGTATTAATGGCCGGAGTGACAGCAGGCAAGCGATGTTCCTCTTCACATTGGCGGTATATGGTCTGTATTGATAAATTGATATTTTTATTAATCCCTTAAATTTGTTGTGGAAAAGTCACTTACCGAGGTCACGTCCAGCGGTATGGTGAAAACAATGAGAAAGGAGAAACACCAGGCCGTCAGGACAGAGAGTGTCACCAAAATGTGCTGGCGTGGAATGTTACCATAGCGATAGAGTAAAATGCTTGCCAGGCATAGCGAGGCAATGATGCCAAAAGTCAATAAGTAGGCCATGTTTTCTGTATAAAAAGTGTCAATATGTTTGCTTCTGGTGTGTTTTGTTTTTGCGTTGTGCCGGCGTGCAATTTAACTCCGCCCCCACGGCCGCAGCCTAAGCGGCGGCCTTGTCCGTGCCACCAACTTTGCTATTGTTATTACGTTTTGTGCGTTTTTGCTGCAATTGGCGCGCCGTTTCGCGGTGCATTTCCTCCAGACGTTCCAATGCTTGTGATTTTAACGGTATCAGATGGGGCTTACAAAATAATAACTCGGGCTTATGTTCAAAAAAAAGTTTTCCAGTTGTGGGTTCAATCAAATCGATTTTCTCATGGACTTGGTTAAGCAGCTCCTGTTCTACAGTCGACATGCTAGAACCTCAAATTGACAGGTTGCACTTTTAATTTTGCATAATATGTTATCTTTTTATTTAATTATAATTTTGTTTGTGCGTTACGAGTACCAAATCATCGATTCGTCAAGCCGCCCCCTCTGTTTTTACTTAGAAGAGTGAGCGAACAAAAAGTTCCATATTGAACTTGTTAATTTTTACAAAATTTGGTCACATTGCGTGCGGTTGCATATTTAAAATACTTGCCGAGAATATGTTTATTATTAACGACATTTTAAGTGAATTCATTATGAAAAATAAAAATTACAGAAAACCAAGATATTTTGACTAACTTGTACCCTTGCGGGCAATATTTGTCAAAAGCATTTTGGTTTATCTTATTTTAAATGGAATTGATTATAAGAAGGAAATTATAAAGTGGATCATATTTTAAGGAAAAGAATTTAAAATTTGGTAGATTGCATTATGATTTTATAAATATTTAGTCTTTTTTTGTTGCAAAATAAGTAATTTTTCAAAACAAATCCAGTTCCGTTCACTCCGGAACTAGAATTTAGATTCCACTTTTTTGGCTTAGCCACAGAAATTGTTTTCCAAAAAAGCCAGGGTCTTTGATGACATTGTCTAACCAATATTGATAAGCAATGGAATCAGTAATCATTGATGTGGACAGGGAGACCGAACATTTTTGTCGAACTAGTGGCGACGGTATGGAGCAGGAGGATCTAACTGCCACCACGAAAGCAGAACAGAACCAGCCTTCAGCTACTGGGATTGAGGTCAACAACAACAATAACAAAAACAAACGGCCACAACTTTCTCGCAAGGATAGTTCTGTGCTTCAAGAGGCTGCAATATGTAGAAAAACATCTACTAGCAGTGCCACGTCACAGCCTCTACCGGGACTGCATTCGCTTTATCGAAGACCAGAATTGGTCACACGAAGCTTGGCACCTGTGGTACCAAAGGGTGAGTTGGTACAGCTAAAGCCCAGACTCATTCCTCAAAAAGAGATACTTCCGGAACATAAGAAAACGAAACCACCGAAATTTGTGCCTTACGAGCCATATCCAGGAGCCGTAAATCCCATTGTGCCACACCCGGTCAAGCACAGAGTGATGCCGAACAAGAACAACCTAGATATAGGTGTGCTGGTAGATCAAGTGTCAACGCTGCGCACGCAGGAACTGGATACTGGTAATAAAGACTGTGAACCTGCGGAGGCGAGCACTGAAGAGATGCAAACCTTGCGCGAGGAGCTGGCAAAGATACGAGAGGAACGCGATCATTTCCAGGCCCAATACAAATTCCAAACCCAAGTGAACAGCGAATTAAAAAGCCTGCTTGTAGCTTCCGTCGGCGAGGATCTGCAAACGCGGGTCAATGTCTTGACCGAAGACAAGCTTCAATTAGCCCGGGCTTTGCTTGACACCGCCAATAACCTGACCACGCATACCGAACAAATTGAGTTCCTTGCTGGTCAGTGCGAAGTGTGGCGCTCCAAGTTTCTCGCCAGCAGCGTAATGGTGGAAGAGCTGGCACGTTGGAAAGCTGATCTCACCCAAAAGAACCAAATGCTAAACGAATCCACAAAACAATTACTTCATGCCACTCATCAGATCCGTGAAATCCAACTGGACATCTTAAAGCAATTGAAGTTTCTGGCCAAAATACGTTATCTCAACTTGCCCGCCACGGATGTGATTAGTCTCAGCGCTGAGAACTTAAATATATTACAGCAAATGGTATTGCACTCCGGTGTCGGTATGCCAGAAGCCAGTCTCAAACTTTCTAGTGCGAGCACAAGTCCCTTGTGTGAAGCGGAAAAGTACGCTGTAAAGGTAAGAATTGCTGAAATAATCTTATCCACATACGAAATAATTGTTTTGTCCCTCAGGCCCTGGAGTTCATAAGTCAGCCATTAATGGCCACTGACGAGGCCATAAGAGCGCTTTTCGACCAAGCTCAACGACCGCATTATGTTAAATCAGCCGGAGATGCAGTGCAACAGGAACTCGAGACTGCGGCCGTGAAAGATCAGTAGCAATATATACAAGTGATATGTGTTTGTGTGTCTGTTTCAAATATGTTTAACCGTTTTTAACTATACCCAAAAGACTTTGAGCAATAAATGCAAAAACAGAAATTTTACATGGTCATCACTTGTATTCAGTGGCATACAAGTCCAATCGAGGTCAGGAAAACTAGTAAATCATTTCTGGAAATATTTGAAGCGGTGTGGCAGCACTGTGTCTAGGATGCCACCTGCTTCAGCCTGTCAGATATTCGGTTATTTAAGAGTACTTTACAAAATCTGTACTAATTTTAGTTTATAGAAGGTCAGTTTTTCATGTGTAAAGGTCTCCGTTGGGCGAAGTTCGCCAGGCTGCTCGAAATGGTTGCCTAAAGCCTTTGCTGGCGTCGCGGAATATCCTGGTTCCACACAACCGACCAACAATTGTGCAAGATTAACCTGAACACCATTCCGTGAAATCCAACTGGACACCTTAAAGCAAATTAAGTTCCTGGCCAAGAAACATTATCTTAACTTGTTCGCCACAGATGTGTAAGAATTACCCGTTTTTAATTATACCAAAAAGACTTTAAGCCATAAATGCAATAACAGAATTATAACAGAGATTTCACGTAGTTAGCCACGTCAGCACTTCTTTTCAGTGGCATACAAGTCCAAGCGACGTTGGCTGAAGACCGGTATTTGTTGGCGCACTTGTTCAACCAGGGAGAAGTCGATGTCTACGGCCAGGGTTTCTTCTTCATGGCCAGCCGACTTAACAATTTTCGCCCAAGGATCTACCACTAAAGAATGTCCAAAGGCCACATATTCGGCCTGGGTATCTCGGGCAGGTGAAGTGGTCACCACAAATAGCTGATTATCATTGGCTCGTGCCCGCTGCAAGAGCTCCCAGTGCAGGGGACCCGTGGTCATATTGAAGGCAGCCGGATAGATGATCATTTCACAGCCTTCATTGCGATAGATTCGTGCCATTTCCTCAAAACGTATGTCATAACAAATGCCTATGCCAATCTTGTGTCCATCAACATTTATAATGGTAAAGTCCTGACCGGGCGAGAGGGTCTCCGATTCTTTGAAACGAATGCCACCCTTGACATCTATATCAAACAGGTGCATTTTTCGGTGCTTGGCTATGAGTTCTCCGTTTGGGTTCCACACAGTACACGTATTGTAGATAGCATCATTTTCGCCCAGCTCGGGTATTGTGCCACCAACTATATAAACCTGATGCTGCTTGGCCAAGTCCGAGAGTTGCTGAGAGGTTTCGCCACTGGGAATACGCTCTGAATATTTTCGAAAATATTTTGTACCGTAGGGGCAATTGAAGCACTCAGGCAAAGTGATCAAGCGGGGCTGGTGCTCCTTGACAGCGACCTCAATTTTATTGAGTGCATTTTGCAAGTTGGCTGCTTTGTCTTTGGAGCCTTTCAATTGCAGCAGAACCATCCGCATGACTAGCAAAAATTGTTATATTTGATTTGTAAATTCAGCTAAAATTTTATTTTACGCTTACTATTGTTTGCCTTGCTCATGCTGATAGTGTTTATTATCGTAAGTAATTAATGTCGGTTTTGTTTTTTTCTTTTGTGGTTTGATAACGCAACAAAACAGATGATACGAGTCTTCTTCTTATCAGACCTTCCATATGTTGAAATAACAAAGGTTTTTACTGGGATATATTTTAAAAGTAATTTAATAAATTTAATTATTTTTACGTCTTAAGAGAAAGTTTGAATTCAAAATTAAAGGAAAAACAGAAAATTAACCATTTTTTGAAAACATTTGAAGCAGTCTGGCAGCACTGGTACCAGCTGCTTTGGTCTGCCAGACATTCGATTAAAAAATAGTACACTCGATATTTCCTCAGTCTTTCAGCTGGTTCCTGATTTGATCACGTAAGTTTGTTTTTATAAATATTTGAAATATCTAAGCTAATTTTTGTTTATAGAATGTCAGCTACTCAAGTGTTGAGGTCTCTGCTACACGAACTCCGACAGGCTGCTCCAAATGGGTGCATAAAGGATTCGCTGGCATCGCGGTATATTCTTGCTCAGTATAAAAAGTTCCAGACAACCGACCAACAATTGTGTAAGGCACGGAACGAAGCCATCTTCTTAGGCCAAACCTATTTGACCTATCTTAGCAGCTTGAGAAATTACAGCGAACTCTATAAAGAGTATCATGGACGAGGAGAACGCTCAGTGAAAGATACGGCCGATTTGGTAGGATTTAAATTACCAACCGATCCCAAGTGATGGCTAATAAATAATTAATAAATTTGATCAAATTGCTTATTTTATTTATTCACGAGTGAATTTGATATGTATACTGGTTTAATTACTTTTCTATCATAGTTCGGATTAAGGCAAAAAATTGATATGCCATTCTTAGTACCTGCAAAATATATTATATAATAAATCTACTGTATAAATATATAAATAGTCCTTGTGCATACGTTCTTAAAAGTGTCCAATGAGATATTCACGAAGCCCATAGCACTCAACTGAGTTGGTTTCTGAGAACGAATTATGAGTAGTATAAGTTTTTTCTTGTAGGAAATAGATGCATTATCCCACGAATGCTCGTAAGCGCTGCTTCCTATAGTCGAGCTCTGCAAGAAGCAATATATAAGTACCAGAAGATTAATTTACTACATCGGAACCACAAACCATAGTTATGAGCAGTTCTCCATAGGAACAAACCAAGAAAAACTGTAGCAAGGATGTGATTATAAAGCAAATATAGGACAATCCTTGAAATTCCAGGCCATTCAGTAATATGTGGGCACACGTGGTGCACACAAGGCCAGCTGTTGAGAGCAGGTTAAGAAGAAGCGCCGAACCAAAAATACTGTTTAGTTTCGTAATTAATCTAGAATTTAAATAAGTTAGTTCACAGATTCCTGGTTATATAAACAAAAAATTCACTCCAGTAAAAGTTGATGGCTTTTCACCGTTTGCGCTATGAACTTATCATCCGATTGACTGTGCTGCAAATGTGGCTTGAAGTGCATCAGAGAACGGGCTGTAAAATTGAACTGTAGGCAAATTTGGTTTACAAAGGCCACCAACCAGAGATCGGTGCCCATATTAGAAAAGACCAAGTGCAAGGCATTTAGATTGTGAGCAAAAAATAAAAAGATTTTGCTCCAAAATGATCCACAATTAATTTGATCCGATATAAGTAACGGATCAAGCTGTTCATAACAGTTGGAAAATAGAATTTCCGCATCTGCACTTCCTAAATGATACCAGTCATATATATACATTATTAAAACTTGAAGAACGGGTCCCCATATCACCGATATGCAGGAGGCGAAAAATACAATAATTAGAATACGTATGGTACGGGACCAGTAAAATTCATTGACTTGATAAGCTTTACGTTCTTGATTTGCATTCGGATAGAGTTCTTTCAGTTGCTCATATACTTCTCTTATTGCCTTATGATGAATAGCATAGGTGAAATATCGCGTATCCGAATTGATGAAATAGAAAAATGCTACCATGTATTGAATTGTTGTTTCCATATCCACAATCTGGGGACTCCACTCGAAGGCGCGATAGGCCAATAGGTAAACACAAGTACAATGGGAGCCAATTACAAAAACTCGAAATAGCTTCAAAAGCAGGAGCCGCCATTTCGATAAAGGCCGCTTTAAGATATTGAATCCCAGGATCCAAAAAATTGTCTCCGGCATCCAGATAAAATCGTCGAAATTATACTGTACTTCTGCGGTCTCCATTTTGAAATCGGTATGAGGTTGAAACAAAGAAATCTTTATCTTTTATATAAAAATTCTGTGGGCTACCCAACCCATTTTGTATGGGATCTATGCAATATGTTCAATAAAAAGTTTTTGCTTGTGGTTAAAGGAATGTAACTATTCTATAAAGTAATCTGATGTGATAATAGCTATCGATAGATTTTACGTAATTTTGTGCTTGCATTTACCAGCTTTATGATTCCCAGGAAAATCAAGAACTTTTAAACGTGATTGGCTGGTAGCCTATTCAACGACATATAAGGAACTAAGTTTTTCCTCTAGCTAACTTTATAGAAAAGTTATTGAAATGATGTTTAAAGAGTCTTGGGTTCGCGCTGTTAACTTTGAATTGGATTTTTGCCATTTATGTCTAAATTATAAAGACACTTTGCGGTTTTGAATACCTTTGAAGTGGTCTACAAAATAATAAAAGTTTCTGTTTACAATGGTCTGTAATTATGAAGAGACAAGGATTATATCAAAACCTTTCCACCTGAAAAACGGTGATTTTAAACTCTTTTCGAAGGAAATGCTTTGAATCAGATATCATATCACAGTAGTCAGTCAGTATCACTAGATAAACCCTGTCTGTTCCTTCTTTTCTTTTTAATGCAAGTCGGTGGCTCATCTAGTAAAACTATCGTAATGAAACTGGGACACAGACTTTTTTCTGTACATCGGCAGTAAATTGATCGTATTTGGCCGGAATATGCCATAAGAACTTATGTTGATCTTAGGAAAATCTCTAACAACTTTTGACCCATATTTTTAAACTTGATATCAGTCTTATAAATATATCCAAAATTATCAAATTTGTATGGAGACGGGAATGTCAGTCAGATCGGTCCATTATATAGCTACCATTAAAGCTAAATCGATCTTAGGGGTTCCTGCAACTTTGACTGACGAATACCAATCATATGACTTGCGACAGAAAACGTCTTTAATCTTTGGCTCCTTAGGCCTTTTAAAAAAACAAATGCCTTTTATAAAATACTTTATGATAAACTTTATTCACATAAAAATAAATAATTATTACATTTCAACATTTCAGGTTTGTATTATTTTCTTTTTTTTTTACCAAGCACTTTGAGGAAATCAAAATCAATTCAAAAGTTTACGTGACAATTGCCTTAAGTTTTTGTTCCTTATTGATAATGTTGACGCTTTTTTATTGTTGTTGTTATTAATTATTGGCTTAGACTTATATTATAAATGTATATCTTTTATTTCTTAGATTGCATATTTACAAAAGGGCTCATTAAGAAATTAGCAAAAGAAAATGCAACAAAACAAAAAAAAAAACCGATTGCTGTTTTGGTCCAGTTTTGGGATTCATCGTTGATCGTGGAGAAGTGAATTGCTTCTGGTGCAGTGACTGAGGGACTTGGTGGTGAGGTGCATTTGGTGGGGGAACTGAGGTGATTGTGGTATCTATTCAGATTGTGCTGTTGTGTGCTGGGTGATGAAATTGCCTGACCTTTTCGGTTGTGGGTGCGAGGGCGGACTCCCTGCTTCAGAAGGAATTGAAGTGCAGGTTTTGTGAGGCGAATTGCGGGATTCCATGGTTGAGAGCTAAAACTTTACTAATTACTTTTAATTCTTCCAAATTTCTTAAATTACTAATTTGACTAAAATTGCTATTATCAATATTTTGTGAATATGGTTTTTGCTGCTGCTGCTGCTGTTGTTGTTGCTGTAGCAATTCTTGCTTAAATTTCTGATTAAAACTATTGTAATAAGATTTACCTGAATTCAAACTGGACCCTGTGGCTCCATTAACTGCATTTTGTTGTTGTTGTTGTTGTTGCTGGAGCTGTTGTTGTTGTTGTTGTTGTTGCTGTAAATACTGTTGGGCATTCTGCTGCAATTGGCTGCTCAGCTGCGGCGTCAAATGCTGGCGATAGAAATTTTGATTGTCCAGATTTTGTTGCTGCTGGCTGGCAATGTTTTGGGTTGGCGGCAATAGGGCAGAAAACGAATTACTGGGTTGAATTTCCACATTCGAATTCAGACCAAAATTAGCCGTGCCCGACTCCTGACGAAACAGGCGGGCTCTTTGTTGCTGCTGCTGCTGCTGTTGCTGCTGTTGCTGGTAGATGGCATTGCTGACGTAGGCAGGTACCGACAGCTGTTGCTGTTGCTGAAACTGTTGAAAGTTGCGCTGCGGCAGAGCTTGCACTGCGGCTGTTTCAAGTGGCTGTGGAGGTGGGACGAGGGCTGGCGAAAAATTGAATTGGCTCGAAGGTTGAATTTGTACATTCAGAGGCTGTTGTTGCTGCTGTTGCTGTGGTGGGGCTGCTGGCTGCTGTTGTTGCGGCTTGTTGGTGGCAATATTTTCGGCTGCTGCTTTTTGTAAATTTTGCTGCAAATTTTGGAAAATTTGTTGCACTGCATTTGACGGTGTTGGCAATTTCTGGAAGTTGTTAATGTTGTTGTTATTGTTTTGGAGAGTAAATTTATTGCCCGCGACGGCATCACGTAGCGGCAGTTGCTGCTCGATTGGATATGTGGGATAGATAATTGTCTTTGTGTGTGTGCTAGGTATAAATTCTACCGAAGGTCTTATGGTGTAACCCGGCGATGGCGGTTGCAAAGCTTGTATAGCCTCAATTGGGAGTTGTTGTTGCTGTTGCTGCTGCTGTGGCTGCAGATTGCTGGGTTGGGCCAAGGGAGTATTTGTGGCAGCATTGCGATATCGACTCTGTTCTTCTAGCAATTTCAGTTGCCTTAAGATCAGGGCCTGTTGCTGCTGGGCCTGCAGTTTGAGCTGGAAGATTTGCTGCTCCAGGGCTCGCTGCCTCTCCAGAATGTAATTGTTGACAATTGGCGCTGGCGCCAGACCTGTCAGTGGTTCCGACTATAAAGCAGATAAGAATTAGCAGTGGCGGCACTCGAATTTAATTTCATTTCAGACTCACCTTACTAATGTAGTTGACAGTGGAGCTGAGGAAGGTAGGCGTGGTGGAAAGGGCCGAGCTGGTGCTGGTGGTGCTCGTTGTGGTTTGGGCTGTGGAAGGGGTGGCCTGGGTGGGCAGCGGTGTGGCCGGCGGATCGGCCTCCAAGACACTTAGCTTGGTGATGGTGGGACCCACATGTCCGATATGGGCCACCTGGTGTTGATAGTTGGAAGTAGCCCCATGGACAAGGGGCCGCACCTTTTGGGCTGTGCCACGCTCATCTAGATCCACGGTGAAGGCGGTGACCAGTGGTGCCTCCTGTATGCGTATATCCTCCTTGTCTACCAGCTCAATATTCTCACCATCCTCGTTGTGCGTGGGACGCGGTGTGGTTGTGGTAGTTGTTGTTGTCGTGGTGGTGGTACGACGTCGTGTGGTGCGTGGACGCGGACGTGGTGTGGTTGTTGTGGTGGTAGTCGTTTCTTTTTTGGCATTGCGTATCTCAAACTTGATTTCATTACTGCCATCGTTCGAGATCTCATTTGTGCTCACTGAGCTGCTCACACTTCGGGCCAGTTGACGGTTGTCTGGCCCCACCTCTGCAGCCTTGGACTCAATAGGCAGTGGCACCGTGGCTGCACTGGGCTTTCTCAACACCGAGCTGGTCTTCTTCCACAGCTTGGAGCGATCTATGAAAGAGGAGAGCAACTGCTCTTGCGCATTCCGCTCATCGAAAGTGGCTGTATAGAACTGAACCTTGGGTACCACAGCATCGGCGGCATGAGTGCTCTCCTCTAGAATTTCCTCCTTTTCCCTCTGAGTGGTCGTAGTTGGGGGACTGCTGCTGGTAATACTTTGATCTATTTCCTCCACACCAGCATCCGTGTTAGTCTGGCCTTCGTCCTCAGTTTCGGTCACGGTTAGTGTGGCTGCTGCAGCCTCCTCCTGCTCCAGCTTGTCTATGGCACGCAGCAGGGCCTGTCTCACCGAATAGTCCAGCTTTTGTATGGCCTCTCGCGGTATGATCTCATTACTCTCTGTGCTAGCACTCTCCTCTGGGGCAGCACTCGTCAACTGCAACCTCAGGGCGGCCAGCAACAGCAGCGCCAGCAGAGCCCAGGGCAGACGCAGACTGTGGAAATTTTCCTAAACAAAAATATATAGAGTTGAGAAGAGCATCAGGGTGAATCGTTGTGCACATTAAATTTAATGCTAAGTCTGAGCCAATTACACTTGGCCAAGACAAATTTTTTTGACAAATTGAGGCTCATTTAATGACTCAATCCGGCCCTAATTCAGTCGATTAGAGAAATAATCTGTCAGGTTGCGAAACATAAGATTCCCATATTCCCCAAGGAAATTCTGTATGTAATTTTCGTAGAGGCGCCACCTTCATGCCTTCATGGCCACCACAAATGTGGTCTGTGGCCTAATCTAAGCGTGTTCATCTTTCCGGCATAACAAAAGCAAAACAAAAACAAAAACAACAAATGGCAAATCATAACGCATTAAAATACGTAACCACCACCACCACTGCCAACATTACATTGTGTGCTCGTGTGTGTGTGTGTGTGTGTGTGTGTGTGTGTGAGGGCAAATGCTGCAATTTTGGATTTGCAACAGCTTGGCGATTGATTTCTGGTCTATTCAAAGTCTAATTCAGGCCTAGGAAATGTTTTTCTTTAGCGAAGGAAAATCGTCGAGTTTTCTTAAATTTGAGACGCTTGTTGCTTTGTTGAAAGCTTAGGCTAATTGCTGCATCAACAAGACACACAATCCCAAAAAAACAAGCTGCCCACAATCAACGGGGCGATCATTTATATGGCCAATGAGCTCCAGACAAACCAAAGCAAACCAAACCAAAGCAAATCAAATATTTTCAGCCACCTGTCGCTGTTGTTGGGCCCTCCGTCCGTCCGTCTGTCTGTCCTGGGAGCAATTCATTGAGTGGGGGCTTGGAGTCTCTGTTTTTTGAAGTCACGTTGTTGCCACTTGGCACTTGATGAAAATTTTGCATTACAAGTTTTAGCGGCCGGTCGCGCTTCGTTTTCATTTTAAGAGTGCTCAAAATTGTTTAACCACCAGGCCAAACATATCCCGGAATGAGTCGAGAGTGTGGGCAGCAGGTATGGAAATGATTTCAATTTGTTAGGAGACTGGCTGATACTTTGACCCCGAGATGAGAATTTGATCGATCTCATCAACACTTTTGAATAACTTTCTACGCTGCGGCTTCGACATCCGCAAACACTTTCAATTCGATCTCGTCAATTGTTGTTCATTACCAGCAACATGATTGGCAAGTTTGAGCAATAAAAAGAGATGGTAGAAACACTCCAGCCCCCAGGGCCTTAGCTCCTCCTCTGCAGGCTGCCTCCTCCTAGGTTAAAGTTCAAGTTCTGCGCAAAGGGCAGGGGGCTTTCTGGGTACCAATACAAGTTCAATTGCAGTTTGACTACAAAACATTTGATGGGAAATTATTTTTTCCTCTTTTTTTTTTTAGTCAGTCAAAGTTGTCTGTTTTTTCTGCTGTTTTTTTTTGTCCAAATAAAAGCCAGAAAATCAATAGTCTTGTTGTTTGCCTTCGCTGTCCATTTGCGTCAATTTTACTATGGAAATCAAGAGCCAAAGTCATCATGGCGTACAGTCAGTCAGGCAGCCCAAGTCGCTTGCCAGTCCCTCAGTCAGCTTGATCATCCACCCATTCACCCAGTCAGTCTCTCAGTTGCCACTTTTGCGGTATTAACGCTAATCAAGTTGTATGCTGTCTTTTGCTTTCCTGACTCGCCAAATGGGCTCTCTATCTCTCTGGCATATACTACTAGACACATTTAAGACCCCTATATATTCACACTGACTTTAGTATATAGTATATGGTTTGAATATAGTAATCATCATAAATAGTAATGGTCAGTCGAGGTAGGGAAAATATTAAATTAAAAACAGATGCTTCTCTGCATGTTGCAATTTATGTGAATATTTTATTTCTTTTTTTATTTCTGTGTTTTTCTCTCGTCTTCATCGGTACACGAAAACTTTAAGACCAAACGATTGCATTTTAGTAAGTTACTTCCATCTTACTGATAATTGTGTATGTGTGTGTGTGTGTCTGTGTGGTTTTAATTTCGAAAAAACATGGAAAGCGTGTGAATTATTACGGAAACATGAAAATGGCCAAAGAGTTATTCACGTAATAATTAAAAACTAAAGAAAAGAAAAATAAAAAATAAGAAATGACTGTCTTGTATTTATCTCGAATCTATCAATAAAAAAGGCGGAGAGATTTTTGTTGGATTCTTTCAAATTTGAAAAATAACTTGACAGGCTTAAAAATGATTTAATTGAATTATTGAAAATGTACTGGCGTGTTTGGGTAACATTTAACAAGCAGGTAAAATCTAATCACCATTAACTTCACTCCAATGAACAAATTTAATTATATACATATTTTTCATTATTATTATTTTTTTTTAAATTTTATTTGATGTACATTTCCTTTCGAAAATATAAAAAAAAAATAAATTAATTAAAAGTGAAGAGTGAAATATTTGCTTAAGTGTAAAAATGATTATTAAAATGAAAAACGCCAATAAATTAGCAATAAATCAAAGCATATTTAAGCCTCAGGCCAAATCTTTAGTGTGTAGGTTTTTGCCAAACTCAAGCAGCACCAAAACAAAAAGAAGAAGAAGATATAAAATTGAGTTGCGATTGAGTTGCGTCGTTTACATAATGATTACCGGTAAAATTGAAGCCTCACTTTCGGACTTGCTAACCCAGTTCCATTGAAAAATGTTTCAGCTCATCATTTGCCCATAATCTGAGCTGACAACCGCAACGGTGGCGCTGCCAACACCAACACCAAAGTTAGTGGTCCGTCTGGAAAAAGACTCTGCTGACTGCGTAATTAATTTCACGCCTGGTGGCATGGCAGTCGTCGGACACTTCATTTTTTGTCTGCCTGCATAAAACTGCATTGTCCATGGTTTTCAATTTTCACCTCCCCTCACTCTCCCCTCTCCGGTTTTTGCATATTTTTAGACCAGTCCAGAGTGGGGATTACCCAATTCATGCAGCTGCCGGCAGATAAAAGTCTTGACAGATTGGATTGCCCAAGGATTGTATAGACACGCTGATGAGTTGGACGTGTGCAGATTTCCGATTTGAAAGATGCTGGTCTAATCCCTGTAGGCCTACGAAAATTCCACCTCAAATCGAATGCATAAATTATCACAAATATTTTGTGGGGCATCTTGAAGATTTTGTAAGCTAATCTCAATGTCAAACAGATTAAAAACGCCAAACATAAATTGCAATCAAATATATGAATGACAACGAGACATTTTTTACGAGCCAGATAAGAGCGCTAGCCCAACCTCAAAGGGGGCTGGGTTGCTCAATAAATTTGTTATAATATTTTACGAGCTTTTAACTGCTATTGTGGCTACCATGTTTTGTTGTCGATCAAAAACTTGGTGGTTGGGGGGTCCAATAAAATAAAATGAAACAATGTAATTGCTGATGTTGCCGTTGTCTTGTTCAATCCATTGAAATGATTTTGTTGGAAGTTGTGTGTGGGTTATTTTTAAATTTTTTTTTGTATCTGTATTTATTTTCGCCCCACTGCCTTGGTCAGAGGTGCTATTTGCATATCTGTGTAACTGTAGCTTAAAGTCATAATCAAAAACCAAATGGGCATGAATGGGCATTTGCATAATTTCACACTCGACAGGCACAGAGATGTAACACCCAGGTTCTCCTCCTCTCTGAGTGGTCAAGAGATTTCAGTGTTTTTATTTTGTCTTCTTTTAAATTATTACCAATCTCGATCGTTCGAAGATTGACTTTGTTTTGACATGCGCGCGTCAAGCGGCAGTTCAAGTTTTTTTATTTTATCTTCTTCTCGAATTTTATTAGTTTTTTTTTTTTTTTTTGTTTAATTTATATTTTCGCTCTGGTTGTTGATATTGATGTTTTTGATTGGCGTTGATGGGCCTCTGAATTTGATTAAAAGGTGCTCTTCATTGCCCCATTTTGGTCTGGTTTTTTTTTTCTTCTACTTCGTTTTTTTTTCTAGTCCATTCAGTTGTCTTGTTATAACAAATTCATTGATGTCCATTTGTAGTCGGCTTATTAACATATTTATGTGCATTTAATTGAGCCTTTTTTTGTGGAACGGCTTGTTGAATGCATGTCTGCCTATCGTCAAGTGGCTCATTTTGCCCATTTGGTCTGCTAAGCTGGCAATTTCAAAAGATACATATCGCCCAGGCTGATGTGAATATGTGATCTGCTATTAACAAAACGTTATTATGCAAACTGTCAGAGGTCAGTTTTGATTTAATGATAAGACAACAAGTTCAACTTGAGCATATTGGCACTTGTCATTGGCAATAAATCAAATGCCTGGCCGGCAGGTTTTGCTGGAATCCCCTCTTGTTTCGTAGGCGAGTTCAATGCTTTCAATACTTATATGTATAGTATACATGATACACCCCCTAAATATATACAATTTTAGCGAGATAAATAAATGGGCAAGCCAACTCTCGCCAGTAACACTTCACAGTTCATTCATAGCCAGTGAAAATCCAAGATTGTTGCGTTTGTCCAAACGCAAATTTTGATGCCTCTACGGTCTTTTATTTATCCACAGCATTTCATAATAATAATAAAAATAATAAGAAATTACCAATGTATTACAATAAATCTCGCTGTTTTTTGTTGCTGCTGCTTCCAGCCCAAGCAAAAAGTACAACTGCCAGACAGTAAATTATAAAAGAAAAGAAAAAAAAAAAACTAAACAAAAACAAAAACCAAGTTTTTTTTTCCATTAAAAATTTTTGTATCTTTGGCGTTTTTTCTTCTACTCTTTTTTTTTTGCGGGTGCCCGCGTAATATTTTTTTTCTTTTCAGTTTTTCCCCCTCTCCATCCCAGGCAGACGTGAAGACGCCGCATGCCCATTGTTTGGCGTCTATGTGGCTTCTCTTTGCATCTAATGGTAAAGGTAAAAACTGCAATGTCAATGGCATCATCGCTGTTTACATAGGCAATTTCAGTTTCACTTTTATCGACAGAGAGCATCAGCATCTCAGCATCATTTTGAGGAAGACGATCAAGTTGCTTGGCCACTTCAAGTTGTAACTTTTGGTGCTGCCGTTTTTGTTGTTTGGTTTTTTCTTCTTTTTTCTTACGCAGTTTTTTGTGCTTCTTATTTTGTTTGGTTTGTTTTTATTGTTTGAGGGACTTCTGCTACTTCTTCTTCTTCTTTATTATTAATATTATTTTTAATACAGCAATGCATTATGTAAAAACATTTACATTGTCTTTGACGTACCATAATTTTTTACAGTTTATTTCATCTTCTTTTCTTGCCGTGTGCCACTTTTGTGTACTTATGTGGATTTGTTTTGTTTTGGGCCTTGCCGGTCACCCTATTGACCTTTAAGCTTAGTGAGCTACGCTCCAAAAAAAAAAAAAAACTATATTTATATATATATATATATAGTCGTCAGCGATCGCTGCAATTATCATTAACAAACCGCAAAAATCCCCTTCAAAAAAAAAAAAGTTAGAAAAAAACAAAAGACTTAGGCAACGAACTTGACAAACGCTGACAGTAGCCAGCATCAGCTTTTGAGTCTCCAAGGCATCCATTGTATGCTCACAATTATGCATTTATATGGATTGTGTTTGAAATCTATTTACGCGCCATGTCATACCACGACAATAAAATCAACAACAAAAAACAACAACAACAACAGCAATAACGGCAGCAAGCAAACAACTAAATAGATAGATAGCTAGATGACGTGCTGAGCTAGTGTCAAGTATGCTGCGACTCCTTGGAGATCCCAACTGATTTAATGTGAGCCTCTTCTTGGCCCCTTCACCACTTGGTGATTTATGTTCCAAGCGTGTCAGTGTATGTGTGAGGAACAGCACCGAGCGCCTCTTTTCTTTTTCGTAAATTGTTATTTTGACAGTTGTACAATTTCGTGCAAACTTGGCGGGAGATAAACATCAAAAGGCACGATACTTTTTGGCTAGCAAGTGAAGCGCTTTGGTATCTTCTTCTGCATGTGCGGGCGTTGTAAATTCATGAATTCAATATCGTGAATGAAACACTCAATATTCGGTTACTATGTAAGTGTGAGGTACTTTTACTTTTGTAATTCAAAACCAGCAATTAACCAATCGTTTCTCCAAATTGTTACCGATCAAAAAATCAAATCAAATAAATAGTTTCTTCCAATAGCTTTGCCTTTGATTAATCAACTCCCACTGGATGCACACACACAGAAATACATGCTTATATAGAAAATTTTCCCTTTGTCTTGGACAATTTTAATGATTTATGACTTTTTGAGTCAGGGCTTAAACCGTTACGCCCCGAAGCCTGGGCAGAAGGAAGTTTCTCTGGCTCGTTTTTATTTTTGCAGAAGGTGCAAAAAACCATAATCAATTTTAAGCATTGTCAAACTGCAATTATGCAATGGCAAAAAGTGAAATTTTATTGCTTGTCAACAAACGCGTTTCTTTTTTTTTATTTTTTTGGGCCTGCTAAGATGATGACTTGTCGCACTTGCCCAGTCAGCCAAGGTCCAGACGGCAGGCAAACAACCAACTCTCAACTTTGGCGTGGCCAGGCATCGAACAGTCAAACAGTTGAACAGGTCGAACAGTCCCAGGCTGTCCGTTCGAGTCGTCTGGCCATTTGCCAGTTTGGTTATAAATTTCTTTTTTACACACAGTTTTGTTGCATAAACCGAAATCGGATATGCCAGCTTATTTACAATAATTTACCAAAGCCATGCTGGCTTGACGAGGCCATCTTGAAAATGTTGTGGAAAGAACTCGTTTAGTTTTCTTATGAAATCTGACCTTGTCTTGATTTTCTTTAATTGCCCAAAACAATGCATTCGAAATGGTTCATTTCCTTCTCTAATGACTTTTTAATCTTTAAATCTTATTGGCACCTTTGACAAGCTTGACCAAATCTAATACACGAAATACACAAAACTATCTGCAAGACCAAATTAAATGATGATGACCTTTTCGTAGATCTTAATCTTTTTAAATTTGCTCTAAATGATTAAGAGCCATCAAATAGCTTGATGACTCGGCGGCATCTGTAAATCAAATGAATTATTTTATAGCCAACTATTTTTCCTAACCAAATGTCGCTAATTAAAATGTTTTATTGACTTGAGGGTTTTAAATTAACTCATTTGAAGGTATTAAAAAGCCATTACACAAATGATTTGCATAGAAATTTAATGACTTTCAATAACTTTCCTGGAAACAAGAAAAATAAACAATCGGCTTCTTTTTTTGATATCGATTTGACTTCTGTTTTGTCAGCTTGCATTTAACTAGTTTGGCTCAAATGGCTAATTCAATTAACACCGTTTTGAAATGAAACCTATGAGACAATAGAGATATTTGTATTTTTTTAAATTTATTCTTCTTTTGATCTAATAAAAAGAGCAATAAACATTTTATAGAGGAGGAAAAAGCGGGGATTTTTTTTTTAGAATTTCTAAAACTTTCTTTTTGCTAATTCAATTTTCGTATGGTTTAAATGAACTAATTCAATTTGGATCTTAGAAATATGAAAGATTGTGGCAATTAATAACCTTGAGATTTATTATTGGTCGGTTCCATTTGAGTTTAATTCAATAAAAGATGCAAAATAATTAGACCTTTTTTAGATTTATACCAGAACAAATTCAGAACTTTCCAAAGAACCTTGAAATGTAATTAATATTTTTTTGATAGGAAAAAAAATATATTTTTTTTTATTTAAATGAAAGAACTACCCTAAATAATTTGGAGTTTTGACCTTAACCTAGTGAAAATGTAAAAAATTAATATTTTTATTGGCTTTATTCCTTGGCAGTTAAGCCAATTAAATAAATTATGTATTTAAGTTGACAGGTCATAAAAAAATATATATCTCACCAAAATCATTTTTATATATTGGTTTTGTTTTTAGTTAATCCGATTGTTATGTAAATCCAACATAAGCTTAGTTATGTATTGTTATAATCCGATACGTTCGAACCTCCTCCGCAGCCGTCTTTGTGGTAAGACAAAACCGTCAAAACAGGGAAGGAGTTGACCACAATTTGAATGCCTATTGATTGCAAATAAAATTTGTATATTTTGATTGGATCAAAATTTAACTTTATTGTAATTGGTATCGAAACAAATAATACGCGAATTAACTGAAAACGTTTTTTTTTTTTCTTTATTTTACACAAAGTTTTTTATTTTATTTCATTTGGTTTTTGGTTTTTATTTTGATTTATTTTTACAGTCAATTTATGTTGCCGTTTCTCCTTGTTGCACTTTTGCAGTGTTAATTTAATTGCAAAATTTCGAGTCGTTATTTTCAAATTAACAGCTCACACCAACCGGTCGAAGTTGAAGAAGATTGGGCCTAAAACGTTTGGCTGATTTTCGCCTTTGCAAATTTTCTTTCTTATGTTGGATTATTCGTTTACTTTGTTCGGGATTATTCGAAACAAAATGTTTCTTTTTTTTCGGGAGACTTAAAACCGCTTTTGTTGCCCGCTAAAACAACTAATCCGTCTGAATGCTCGCTGCAGACTGAAGCGCCAGCGCTTCATTGTTTCCTGAAGATGCTGCAGCCCTGCTTGGCAACATGTTGCTTGCCTTCGCAACATGTTTCAAAAAAGACTTGCTTTTATGTGATTTCTTGTTTATTTATGACATTATTGATATGTTAACGATTAGCAACTACAATTGGAAAAGTGTGAACCCTATTTAATACTATAATACTTAAATAAATTCAAATACTAAAGTAATTAATTCAAACTATTTCTTTTGAGCCAGCGAATTAGTTATACCGTTATCTACATATTTCGGTAAGCGTTGCTTGTAACTTTCTTCAGCTACTTTTTCTAGGCTGAGGGCTGTGGTGGTACCCGTGTGATTTACCAACTCACGGAAATGTCCGCCGGATTTCTGCAGCAATTCATATGGATGACCAAATTCACAGGCCTGGCCAGCATCCATCACCAATACTCGATCACTATCCATTACCGTATGCAGCCTATGAGCTATCGTTAGAACTGTACAATTTGCAAACTTACAGCGTATGGTTTGCTGAATCAGGCTATCGGTTCTGAAAAATAAATATATAGTTTTTTAAACATGATCAAAATTTAAGGATTCT
Source organism: Scaptodrosophila latifasciaeformis (assembly GCA_037075145.1). Lineage (NCBI taxonomy): Eukaryota > Metazoa > Arthropoda > Insecta > Diptera > Drosophilidae > Scaptodrosophila > Scaptodrosophila latifasciaeformis. The sequence goes on along the minus strand of JBAMCM010000100.1, from coordinate 11,054,836 downwards.
CACGACTTACTCTGGATCCACGTTGGCTGTGGCCTCATCCAATATTAATATGTGATTCTTGCGTAAGATGGCACGAGCTAGACAAACCAGCTGACGCTGGCCTACGCTAAAGTTTGAGCCACCATCGTATATCCGACAATTCAGACCGCCGACTAAATTAGTCACATAAGGCTTGAGCTCAACGTCATCGAGAGCCTTCCACATCTGCTCATCTGAGCACTCTTCTAGAGGATCCAAGTTGTAACGCAAAGTGCCAGAGAAGAGTACCGGATCTTGTGGTATTATAGAAATTTGACTACGCAGATCATGAAGTCCCATATTCCCGATGTCAATGTCATCTATCAGAATCAGGCCCTCATTGCAGGCTAATCGGAAAATGGCCTGAATAATGGATGATTTGCCAGCTCCCGTGCGACCAACAATGCCAACTTTCTCACGTGATTCGATAGTGAAATTCAAGTTCTTTAGAACATAGTCTTGATTTTCCGAATATCGTAGCATAAAGTTGATAAATTCAATTCGTCCCTTGTTGGGCCATTCGGTTTTGGGCTTGAATTTTTTGGGAGTTTCAAGTGGCGGCTCTGACGGTTGCTCTGTGTACTCCAAAATGCGTTCCACACTGGTCATTTCGTTCTCCAAACTGGCTGTCTGTCGCATACCCCACTGGCACATGCCGATCAAGGATATGGACTGCAAAATGGCCAAACCAACATCTCCGCTATTGAATTCATCCCGCAGCACTAGAAAACTAAATGTCACCACTGTGATGTAGAGATTGCAAAGAAGATCTGACCAAAGCGCAAAGGCACGTGTGCAGGCAATATAGAGAAAGTAAGCACAGGTATTGGCATCATAAGAATTTTGAAATTCCTGCTTCAGAGCATTTTCGGCCTGGAGAGCCCGTATGGTGGTGAGACCCTTGAAGGTTTGGTTGGTTAGGGAAAAAATAGGACTGCGCGCTAGAAAGAAAGATGTTCCTTTTTATACTTGAAATATAAAGAAAACACTTGATAAACTTACAAATAGATTCTAGACGCTTGATACTTCGACTTGTATTTAAATACAAATGTCTCAGCCAGGCAAGTAGAGCCACAATTACTACCGTGGGTATAAGAAGCCAGAAATTGGCTATGGCCACAATAGCCAACACACCAGAAAGGTTAATAAAGAACTGTAAAAAGATGGTAGACATTTTTATAAAATTTCTTCAGTAAAATGCTTTTGATTTTAGCTCACCGACAAACAATCCATTAGAGTGTGTGGCAGTTCCGAGTCCACTGTGCTGATATCTTTAGAAAACCGATTCAATATACGACCTGAGGAATTTGTATTGAAGAAATACATTGTGGCTCGACTTATGCCTTGGAAGAGGCGATCGTGTAGGGAAAGCGAGATGCGAAGGCAGATTTTATAGAAACCAAATGTCCGCAAAATGTAGACTACCAAAGTGGAGACCAGAAGTATGGCATAGAATATAATCAACTGCTGCCGTATACTCTCTTCAACAGTCTCTGAGACCCTTGGGACATTTGTAATGTTTTCATTCTGCAATATGGATGCAATCGATACATCTACAGCTGTTTGATTATTTCCAGCATTGTGAGCCACTTTTTCTTCCCAGATAACCCTGTAATGAAAACACTCGTGAATTTTAGGCTAGATCAAAAGTTGAGCTATTCCACTACTCACCAACGAGACAAGAAGTAGTCAATGCCAGAAAGTAATATTCTTCCCAAGACAAACATAAGCATTACCATACCAAAAAGGAACTTATTCCCCAAAGCCTTGAAGTATGAGGCATATACATTTGAATTCACTTTACCTTCGGCCTGCTTCTCTTGGTTTATCTCCTCCACTTGCTCATCATCTTTTAAGAGCTGTTCGGACTCAGGATTTTCTGAATCACTAAAGGAATTACTGCTTCTTATACTGCGAGTATCAGTGTCTGTCTCCTCGGGTTGTTGTTCCAGAAATTGAAATTGGTTAGAGCTTTGTAATTTTTGGTAGCTGCCTTGGGCCACAACTTGACTGTCATTCATCAAGATCAAGTGTTGAACATCAAATAAATATTGCACTTGATGTGTGACCAAGATTCGTATCTTATTTGCCAGAAAGTCTCTTATACAGTTTTCAAAAATATGCTTTCCCACATGAGTGTCCACGGCTGAGAGCGGATCATCTAGAAGATAGATGTCTGCCTTCCGATAAACAGCTCGAGCTAAGCTCACTCGAGCCTTCTGACCACCGCTTAAAGTGATGCCACGTTCTCCCACCACAGTTAGATCACCGCTGGGAAAGAGCTCTAAGTCACGCTCCAGACCGCAGACCTTTATAATCTTCCTATAGCGCCGCTCATTGTATTCCTCTACAAACACGATGTTGTCTCGAATGGTGCCTTCAAATATCCAAGGCTCTTGTGAGGCATAAGATATTTTACCATAGACCAAGGCCTTGCCACTCTCAATAGCCACTTCGCCCAGCAAAACGTTCAGCAAACTGGATTTACCAGAGCCCACAGGACCGACTACAGCAGAGAGGGTCTTATCTGGTATATCGGTGCTAAAATGCTTAATAGCATAGCTGGTCTGCCCATCGTGGCTATCCCAAGTGGCTGACACGTTTTCCAGCACCACTCGCTTCTCCACAGCTTCAGGATTGTGTTGCCTTTTTTTCTTCTGCTCCTCCTTTTCAGGTTCTCGCTGGGCCAATTCAGATTTGTTGGCATCTTCTAGCATGAATTCACTAAAGCGTTGTACGGATACCCAAGCCTCGGCAGTGCTGGTGATTGATGTAGGCCAAAAACCAACCATCGATTCATTCAGTAGCGTAAAATATGCCAGGACAGTGTAGACTTTTTTGGCTACCAAAGGATCTCCCAAATAGATGTAGGAGACTAGAGCCAAGAACACAGAGATGGGTGTAATCATAGTGAAGCAACCCAGAGCTGCATAAATGTAAGCGGTGCCACGAATAGACTTCAACTCACTTCGGCGTGCATTTCCTATTACTCGGGCAAATGCCTTCTCCCAGGCATACATTTTGATCACCTGGATGCCCTGTATTATCTCATTCATAAGCTTCACACGTAGATCAGTTCGTGTGGCATTTAATCGCCTATAGTATGAAGCTTTCCTGGCTGCCCAGGTCTGCAGAGGTATAAAACTCAGCATGAAGGCCACGCCAATGATAGCCGATATACCGATTTCCAGGTACATTAAATACGCCACTATCACGGAAATCACTGGACCCATCCAGGTGTTGTAGAAAAAGAAAAGAAACATTTCAAATCGTCCCAGATCACTGGATAGAATAGTGATGGCACGTGCCGGCAAGCCATCATTACTGCTATTCTTGGAAATCGTAAGACACTTCCGATAAATAAGTCCCGAAAGACCCACACGCAATTTCCGGCTCAATTGACCCATAAAGAATGCATACGGATGGAATGAGACGACCGAGAACAGAGAACAGAATACTATACCACCTGCATACCAATACGCCTCAGAGGTGCTAATTGTGGTATTATCGACGGCAAAATAGCTTACTAGTTGACCCAAAAGTATAGGCATCAGACATCTAAAAGAATTAAAAAATTATTCTTTGTATGAACAGCAAAAAAATATAAAGATCTAGAAGACTGACGTGTTAGCTATGTCGAATATTGAATACACCAGACTAAAGATAAAATAAAAGGATCCAATCGCACGCAATATCATCCGTAAGGCGCTGGGATTTTTTCGTTTCAGTTCTGATTCCCAAAGTTCATTGTATTTATTTGTTAATCTTTCGCAATCTAAAGCATTTCTATGCTGGTAAAGCTCTTCTTCATTTATAGGGCCTTGATTACCCCGCTTAAATATATCACGCAGCCACCTAGATAAGAATTGACATTTTTGGAAATGTTTAGTAAAAAAAAAAATATGTTTGAAACTAGTTATGAATGAAGTCCCTCATAATTTAATGGTCTATCATTCTTATCATCTCATTATCTCGACAAGGTTTATATTTTTTAATTACTTTAATGAGGCTTTGTTATCAGTTCACTGGATATACATGACAGAAAATAAAATGCACATATGAGCCATTGCAATATGGCAAAAATAATTTAGATTCTTTTAGGAATATCAAGTATCACTAACTTTAAATAGGAATTTATATATAGCACTTGTCTTACCAAAAACTCATACGGGAGAGGCAATTGGCATTCTCGTAAGGATTTTTTGGCCGCGAAAATGTTCTTTTTGTACGATTCATATTATACTAAGACTAATTTAATTAAACACTAAAAGGAAAGATTTTCACTTTTCCTAATTCTTCTTTATTTTTTGTTTATGTATTGGAATATTATTCTTTTTTTCACCCACTAAACAATTATGATACATTAATTAAAATTTTTTTGTCGGTTCCGGTTAATTCAGAGCGTAACGCGCACGTGTACACTTCACCAGCTGTTTTACTATTAATTCTATAGAAACTTGTTTGGCAGTTCTTATAAGCCGGTAAAGCTTTCTCTTTGTCTCTCAGCACACTCGCACACAGCTGCTTTATCAAAAAAAAACAAACAAAAAACTTAATTGATTGTTTGTTGTAAAATGATTTCACAATATTGCTCAAATCGGAGCATGAGAGAATTTTTTGCTTGAGAGGCAAATTGCGAGATAAGCGACGCCAAAATATAAACAAAGTCAACACTGAGCGAAACAGAAATGTTTGGGGGGTTCTGGGAGCAAATGAAGAGCGCAAAAGAGCTTTTATTTTTCAATGGTAAAAGCTTTTCGTTCTTTAATTAAAATTAATTTATTATTTATTTAGATGCTTCATTGAACTCTGATGAAATGCAAACTGAATAATTGTTTTCACAATTAGTAGAAATGCATTATCTGAACCTGAATCGATTCCCGTAAGATAAGAATTAATTCTTAGAATATTTATTTTTCTAAAAAAAACTTGCTTAGTTAACAATAGTAAAATCTGTTGTAAAAATTTGTGCAGGCTTGGAGCAAAATGTTGCTAAGCTGGCTGGCAACATGTTGCGAAGCTTTCAGTTGAATTATTGCAAAACTGGCAAGCATAGCTTGCGGTCTTTTTATTTTGCCGCTTAATGAATGAAAGCTGAGCGTGCCGGTTTTTTTTTATTTATACTATTATTTTATTTTATTTTTTTTGGCATGATGGTTGATGTAGCTCATGCCTATGATATTGGCCGTCTTGGAACTTACATCAAAATGCCCTGGTGGGCTGCTGTCATTGAGTTACCGTTGGGCCTGAACTTGCCTCAGGACTAGTTGATCTCTGTGGTTGTAGAGAGCACACGAGCTACACCAATGAATGGCAGACTATTTGTTGTTTATGGTATATCAAATGAAATTTATTAAATTTTTTTTATTTATGTAATAATAATAATAAAAACGATTCTGCTTTAAAACAATTATTAGGGTATTTAATTAAGTTTTTCACTTAAAAGCGTGTAGACTTTTTTTTATATGATTGTATTATTTTGACAATTTGATTGCCAGTCACTTTCCCTTTCGTCTGGCCCAAGCTTTGTTTACTTTTTTTTATGACGCAGTTTACCAATCTTACTTAATGTGGAATCTTCGCTTGGCAACTTATTTTGCGATCTGCTTCACAGAAATCCTTGCTACGGGTTGTCGTTAAGCTTTGGCCACCAAACAGACAACAACTCCATCGCCACCGTTTCCATCTTCATCTGTGCTTTCATCGCCATCTCCAATGCTCGCTTTGGGTTCACAGACGGCATTGTAGTGGCTTTTAATGAGCCGCCAAACGGCCAACGGGCTTGGCCAAAATTGTAAGCCACACACACGCGCGCGCTTTTGCCACAGCTCGCTGGCTAAGTCTGAACTTCCGCATGGCTTGGTGGCAAGTTGCTCTCGAGGCTTGCCTCGGAAATTTGCACAAATTATCAGCATTTTTAAATGTGAATTAACTCATCTCTGCCGAACAGACATACGCATCGACGCACTTTTACAATTTGCAATCGTCAATATTTCCGCTTCTGCCTGATTTCCTTTGGCGCAGTGGAGAGATCTCTGTCTATCCTAGGTGTCAGTGCGAAAACTGCTCTGTCATCAATTGCTTATTTAATTTTTATTATAAAACCGCAACTAATAGATCTTTGGCAGGCATATGTGGCTTGAATAAAAGTGTATTGCTTTATGGCCAATGAAGCTGGCCACTTCTGCAGAAGATAGCCACGGGCATGATCATTGCTTTTGTTAGCCTTTCTTTGCCATTAAAAAACAACAATTGAACAACAACTGAACTTCAGGCTGAGGCATTGATGAAGCTTTGATGAGCAGCAGCTTAATCATCTAACCAATAGTCAGTCAAGTGGAAGCAGTGGCACTCAGCTCATCATCATCATCATTGCAAGACGTCAGCAACGTACCTGGAAGCGTTTGGCCATGAATGACCGACCTCAAGTTGGTGTAAAAGATGAAAATAAAAGCGACGCCCCTGAGGTGTATGAGGATTGACAATCGACCATTTCTTCCGCTGGCTATGCTACCCTCCCCTCCTTTTCCAAACTCTTTGGCTGTTCCCAAAGCAAGGAAAAACCATTGGTTTTGGACATTTTGAACCGAGTTTTGCATCTGGCTTCCCATATGTATTTGCAATTACACTTACGACTCGTTTGGCTGGCTAACCTCGCATCGTTTGGCACATCTTTTTGCCATTAAAATGCTCGTCTACTCGTATATTTGCAAAATACCAAAAACAAAACAAAAACAAAAGCAAAATATGTATAACCTGCGCCCAAAAAAAACCAAAAACCGAAAACCAAAAACTCCAACTAAGCAAACCAAATACCAAATATCCAGTAAACCTGCTTTCTATCTTCATCGTGACTTTTGATATTTAAACATTGCACATTCGCCCAGGCTACCCAAGCTGCCCCAACTGCCTTGTGTGCCTTGCTTGCCTTGTTTGCCTTGTTTGCGCTTTTGAACCCGTTTGTACCCTTTTTCCCCATATGTCTGTGCGTTTTCACCGGGCTTGTGTATGTTGTAGCAACTTTGGAAGTTCATTTTCAATTTGCCTTTTCAAAAAAAAAAAAAAAAAACAAACAAAAAAATGAATAAATAAATCCATTCAACTGGCTGATTTTTGAACAAATTTTGTTTGTGACCGCCTTGGCCTGTTTGGCTGGTTCAACTTACCACATCCCGGCCAGAATTTGTTGCCGTAAAATGAACGTGAGTGCCATCATATTTTGGCCACTTACTTGCCAGAAATTAATTGAAAATTCATGCTACTCCAAGCAGGCTCGTTTATATTGCTAATTTCCCAATGTAATCGGTATGAAATGTTATCTTCAGCCTAATGAGATTTTTGTAAAGTAATTGGCTAGCTAGCTTAATTAATTTGAATTTGTCTTACTTTGATTGGGCAATCGTATACAACATAATCTTAACCAACTATATGGTCTTTTTATTTATTTTTTTTAACAAATTCGCATATACATAATAAACTCATCAGGGCTGTACCCCGTGCCCACTGTACCTCAGCTTTCCCCAGCTTTCAGTCTGATTTAGGAAATTAAAAAAAAATCTCATTTTGTGGCCATTATGACATGCGACTGTCTAAGCCTTCAAATCAGCCACTCACTCACGAAATCAGTCAGACATTTATGATTGGTAGTGGCAAATTAATAGACAATACGTTTGAGTTATATTCGATTGTGAGTATGTATGTGTGGATTCAAAGTGTCACTAACAAACTAGCAAAATAAAATTGTCTTAACAATTTTTGTGTGTATACAAAAAATTAGGCAAAACTTCAAGTCCAAAAATTAGCCAAAAATAAAAAAAAAAAAAAAAATGAAAAGACATTTTTCTGTATTATAAAATAAAAATGTCAATAAGTTTGAGTCAATAATTTAAAATGCAAATAGAAAAAAATATATAAATAAAAAAGATTCATACGATCTTCACCGTTTAAGGTGTGAAATATGAACGGGTGGAGTCTGCAGAAATCCAAAACGCATTAACGAAAATGAAAAAAATAACTAATAAAAATATGCGCAAAACAACATAACAAAAATCAAAGACGAAACTAAAAACCACATGAAAATGAAACTGATTACGGGAAGAGCTAGTCAGGGCAGGCAGGCAGGCAGGCAGGGAGAGCTTATGTATCTGATAGATAGATGATTTGCCAACGCACTTTGTCTCATTTGCATAGAGACGAACGCTCTGGGGCCTGAGAGGCCACATTTTCGATGCGGATCTCCTCCAATTTGTTTTGGGCCAGACAAAGCGGCTCGAGCCCACCAAAGATTTCATTTGTTGTGGCCACGTCACTTTTCAGATTGGACAAAAATGGCTTTTTAAGTAAGCCAAATCAATCATTTTGATGCCTGCTCAAGACGACCCCAAAAAATCAACTAATTGTGTGTGTGTGTGTGTTGGTGTGTTTGTTCATCGATGTGCCACACCCACAAATTAAAGCCTCTGTGCTACTTTTGCTGCCACTCTGGACCTCTGATCTTTTGAACTCCGTGGGCTATTCTATTGTTTGTTGGTGCCACCGATTTTCCGCTTTTAATGGACACACTTCAACCTATTGTCTGGCCTCTTTTGTCCACATTCCAATAAGCCACACTGTTGAAATTATCAAAAAAAGAAAAATAAAGAAAGAAGAAAAATTTTTATAATTTGCCACCAATTCAGTTGTAATGGAGAGACAATTATTTTTTTATTTTTTATTTTATTTTTGGTGAAAGTTACTGACACATTCTGATTGCTTAAACTATTACAAAAAACATGAATTCTCTTGTCTTGTTTTTAATTGAATCAAGGCAAGCAAAACATTTCAATCAATTTTGTCTTCTCAGGCCTCTTTTCTTCTCTTCTTTTTTATGTAAGTCCCAAATAGACATGCTCTTAAATTTTAATACAAAACACTAAAAATCATAAATCTTTGCAATAGAAGAAATATTGTCTAGCGATATGGGTTTTTTTTTTCTTCTTTTTTTTTTTGTTCGCTGCCGAAACTTGGCGCACTTTAAGTTGGATTAGACGAGCTGGAAATGAGATATGATGGGTAGAGGTGATGGTGTCTTTGTTTTTGTTATCTTTGTTGGCCTTTGTATGAAGACTTTTATTTGCCGGCTTGTCGGCACACAATGGACACATTTAAAAAGACTTGTAGGTGGCTAGGCAAAGTCGCCGCCCACGTTGTGGGGTCGCCTGATCTGTTGGTGTTTTTTTTTTGTCTATCTATTGATGGTGATTGCGTGTGAAACCAAGTTGAGTTTACCATACGAATCTCTCGGCTTTGTTGTATCCACAATATACAAATATTATTTCGGCAGAGTCTCTTAAACATTTGTCATTGTGGAGGGCAGAGAGGTAGGCTTTCCAAAAAATTGACTAATTGACTTACTGCCCGATTTTTAATGCCCAAAAACAAAGTGAGTTTCTATAGCAGAGTTAATATTCAACACATCTACAAATGGTTCAGCTTTATTCAATTTGGAAATACAATACTCTAAATATGCATATACATTTACAATTACATTACAATACAATAAAAAAGTCTTACAAATCATATATATGTATCATCAATATATCAATATACAATACCAACTTGTATATGGTTATATTCAAAATAAATCCATTCTAATTTCGAGATATTCAAGATTATACATTTAGATATTTTTGTAATATTCTTTGTTTTTTTTTTAGAATATATTCAGTTTTTTTTATTTAAATAAAAAAATTAATGAAAAATGCTAAAGAAAACACACATTGAGCACATTGAAAAAATCGTTTTTTTTTTTTTGCAGGGTTTATATTATTTTTTGGTTTATATGAAACATTGAACATTCAAATTTGGGGCTTTGGGGATTTTAATGCGTCTTAGCTTGAAACTCTTTTCAGTGCTTTAGGCTTTTAATATGTTTATAATAACTTGCTACTATAGGTCTCTATCAAAAGATATATATATGTATTTCTGTTAATATTTGCCGCATTGCCAGTCAAGTGCTCTTTATTTGGCGCTTTAGGTTATTGATCCAGTTTATTACATACGTGTTTCCCTTGGGTCCTTCGTTACTCGGTGTTCCATCACAATTATTTCAATTAGAGTTGACTATTGGCCAGATGGTTATCGATTACCACCTGAATGATTCTCAGGCAGTCGCGTTGTCTGGCCACGGTGTTGTCAATCAGCTGCTCGATGAACTGGCTGGCTGCGATGTTTGTGTTGGGCGGTATGTCCTGAGTGCAGGATATGTACTTGTTGAAAATCTCAGTGTTTAAGGACGTGGCCAAGTAGTTCTCATCCGGCTGAAGCAGCTTATTGAGCATCTGTGCGGCAACCAGTAAATGCTCCTTGTTCTTTTGATAGGTGCGCAGCTCTTGAAGGCTGCTGTAATCATCGCTGTTCAATTGCACCGTCCTGTCGCCACCCAGGTCCTTGTTGGCTTTCTTAGTCAGCATCTGGTGTATGTGATATTTACGCTCTGACACGAAATTTCCTAGCAAATAACCTGAAAAACAAACAATTCCCTCGTTAACAGTATTTCCCTTTCAAGCACTCACGCTGTGCCATTTTCTTTCCTTGTATTCGACCTGGTTTATCGTACCTGAAATGAGCATGAAGAAGGCAATAGTCAGCACCAGTGAGGCGCAAGTCCTCTTTGACACATATTCTCGATATTCCCGTGAACTGTTGGCTCGCACAGCGGTCTCGTAGCTCAGAACTTGATGCATTTTTCCGACGAAAAAAGAAAACTTTTTTGATGTTTTTTCTTTATATTTTTTTTTTTAATGTTTTCTTTGATTTCAGGATCTAAGGATATGTTTGGTAATATTTTGTATTTGGTTGACTACATTGCTGTTTGGCTTGGAACATTTTGTTGACTCAAATTGTACTTCTTTTTTAGCTCAAGTGGCGCCGCTTGCCTTTTACATTATTAGCATAAAACTGAAACCAAAATGTAAGCAAAAAATGAGAAAAAATAATGTAATCATTAAGAAGTGGAAGAAAACAAGATAACAACACTGCTTGGCCTTTTGATGATAAAATATTCATTTTTAATCTTTCAACTGTAAACAGGAAAAGGAGGTTTCTTCGGAGCAGCCATAAAATATGCAAAGATATTCAAGGATTTGTTCGATGAGTCAGATTAGATGGAAAGAGACTGGTAAATTTAAGAGTGGATTCATTTTAAATAAATATTGAAGTCTATTTTAAAAATATTAAAAATACTTGGAAAACTAATGACAAAAATGTGTAAATTTAATTGAATCTTTCTTTTTTTTTTTGTAACTTTTAATGAATCCATTAAAATCCTGAAAATATCAAGTGAAACATGGCCTTGGGGATAATACTTTAATTAAAATCATCGTATCCATCCAAATTAAGTTTGACATAGTTTTTTTTTTTTTTTGTCGCCGCTTCCCAAAATTTTGGCCCATAAATTTTTAATGCAACATTTTTGAGAGTTTCGTTGATGGATGTCTGGCATATTAAATGACCTTGTTGGATGATATGCACAAAAAAAAAAAAAAAGAAAAAAATGCTCTTGTGATAATCGAAATTGAAAATATTTTTGCCATTTTATTTTCGTCCTTTTGCTCAGCCATGAAAATTTATTTTCATGAACAAAATGGCAGCTGCCAATAAAGAATGCAAAACCCAAAGCACATTCTCCATTTCGCAGTACGAGTAAATTCAGTGGACTGTGATGAATTGCACTTGCAGGTTGTGAGGTTTGGAGGAGGCAAAGCAGCAAGGGAGAGAGTCAACCCACGCAACCACAAAAAAATGCGAAGAGACTATTTTCATAGGCACAGCTTGGCATGCGATGAGGGTGCGATAAAATGGAATGATTACCAGAGGGAATTGGCATGTTTATAGAATATACGAAAATACACAAAAAACAGTTCAGTTTGTTGTCGTTTTAGGGGTGCAAATATTGGGTAAACTGAACTAATCTGATATCAGCAACTATCGAACAAATAAAGTCGGTTTATTTGACTTATTTTTTTAGCTTTCTTAAACCGAATTTTTGCAATTATCTCATTGGTTTACTTTAAAGGATATACTATGAAAATATATACAAACATTTTGTTTTGAAAACAACTGCGCCGATTGGCGAGTGCCCGTGTGCCATTGGGGGAGCATGACTTCATCGTTCTTTGCACACCCTGGCGGGCAGTCAATGAACTTCACCCGCTGCGCCTCGGGCAACCAGCAGAGCAAACAACCCAACATGCACACCCCCACATCCTTGTACACACCCTGAACTCCACACCCAAGCTGTAAGCAACTTCTTCTAACAAGTGTGTAGCAGTGAGGGAGGCAAATGAAAAAAAAAGAAAACTTTCACTTACTTCAGTTGCTTAAAGGCCAGAGAATTGTGGCCATATCCTTTTTTCTTGACGCTGCACTTGATTTTGTACTTTTTTTTTTGTTATTCTATTTTTGAACTCTGCCTGCCTTTGGGGGCCAAACAAAACAGTCCACTGGCTTGATTATATTACACAAGCTTGATTCACTGCATTTTCACTGATTCCGAGTATTTTGAACTTTGGCTTAGGAATCTTGGTTTAGATGATCACAAACGACTCCAGCTATTTTCTTATCAAAATGTGAAATTCAAGTTAAGTTTTGTTTGTTTATCAACTTGGGCTTTCTCTCACTTTCTTCCCTGTAAGCGCTCTCTCTCTCTCTCTCGCTCAGTGATAGTGCGTGTTTGTGTGTGTGTGTGTGTAATATCCTTATTATCCTGACTAACCGACGCGTGTGTTGTACACTGGCAACCGTGTTGGGCACTGAGTTGCAACAAGCTAGTGACAACGGCTTTAATACCAACCCAACTGTGGTGAATTTCAAACAGAATAAGCACACATACACGCCCACCAACTTAACCAGGAGGCAGGCAGGCAACATTCCTGCCAAGAGAACAATTTGGCGAGGTGTGGGAAATTTTCTGCTCTGCTTCGTTACTTGTCCATGTTGGGGTCAAGTTGGGATGCGGCAACAATTGTAATTGAGTATGTTTGTCTGTCGGTCTTCTTCAACTTCTGAGGGTGACGTAGGCTGGTGCTGGCTGCGGTTCTTCGGTGTGCCTTAGAAGTCATATCGATTTACAGAACAGCTGACACAATGCCGACCCTACTAGCCAGCAACTCTAAACTGTTTGATTGTGCTAATCCGGCACCCGCGCCTTGCCCAAACAATTACTTCAAGGATATCGTATATAAAGCAAATGCTTGCTGCATTACTCTCAACATATTGCTTATATCAAATTACAAAAGCCATTGCTGGTCTTTATTTGCCTTATTAGAATGTGGTTTCCTATTTTCGGCTCTATTTCTTACTAAAATCATAAAAACCCTTTTGGGCCACTAATGACTGCTATTTAATGATTGAATTACTCAAAAAAAAAACAAAAAAAACAGCCAGTAGCCAAATTGTGACATAATAACTGAGTTGTTATGGCTGTTGTTTTGTACTTTTCCTTGACTTGACGCAGTTCGGTGACGCTGAAAGGAAGCAATTAAACTAGGATAAGATCTTAAAAAAAGAAATGTGAAATTGGAATTTTGCACTTATCTAACATAGCCATCTAAACGCCTTCAATCTAACTGCACTAACTGCCAGAGCCTGCAACTTGTGCAATTTATTTATTTACAGAAAGTTTTTGTGCTACTGAATTCCTTTACGCTTGCTCAAGTGAGGAATTGGAATGCCATTTGTGCCAAGAAAGTCGTGGTGCTTAAATGTCTACATTGCATTTTTCATTTTTCATTTCACGTTTAACGTTGTTTCGCTTTTATTTTTTTTATTGTTGCCGTTGCCATAGTCCTTTTTGTTGCTCCTGTCTTTGGTCTTTTGGTCGAGCCCCCACGCGCATGTAATGTATTTGCCCTCGTACTTGAACGTTTTGTAGTACAACAAACCAAGCTATTTCACATTAGTTTTGCTTTAAAGGACAAGTTCATAACACACACACAACACACACCGCATAAAGAGAACGCTAAACTTATATATTCAGTTTAAGAGTTATACGAGCCCGCGGCTGCTTATGGTTCATTGTGTTTTGTGCATTATCCTTGGCCAAGGCGAAGGTCTTTTTGTAGTCGTTAGCAACAGCCACAAAGTTTAACAAAGACTTGTAATTGATCTTGCGGCCACAAGGATAATAAGCGCTGAAATTTTACGCAAAAACAGTTCTCGACTGGTAATGCGAGCTTAAATTAAATGAGCCTTGCTACTGCCTTTTGAAATTTCTGACAGCTGGGATAGTGCTGACAGCAAGTGGCACGGGTTAGGAGGCAGTGAAAGTGCAACTGTGACCAGCGAAATGTCATTAGAGTGGGTGTAGAGTTAGTTAGAAATAATACACACTTAATATTAACCATACGCCCGAGTGGCTGCAGTGTAAAAGCAATTTGCTGGTACGACAATTCCATGTGTTTGTTTTGTTTTGTTTTTGGAGGCCAACGTTTCATTAAGTATAACGACTTTCAGCATGCTCGTATGAAACTTGTAGGCGGCTCGACTTCAGTACTGGGACGCCCGCTACGCTAATGAATGAGCAGTGAGACAAACACTCCAAACGGAACAGGGCTACAGTCATATGAGTTGTGTATATATATATATATATTTTTGGATCGCATACGGCAATATGGACTGTATGGCACTTACAGTTCCGCAACTCTGTCGACCAAACAGACCCAAGGGTAGAATTAAACGAATATGTCAGAGCTGAAATGATACAGTGGCCAGCAAAAGTTGGTTGTGACGTTTTGCTGTTTTTGCTGTTTTGCTATTTTGCCGTTTACTTTATTAATTTTTATTGTAGAAGAAAAAACACTTCAAGACATTCACTTGCACTCATTTCGCTCGTTAAACTTTAATGTTGAAATTTGTTTCAAGCACTCGCATAAATGTCAGCGGAGTGCATTGCACTCTGCCTGACAACTTAAACACGTACAGAATTTATTCCCGCATCCCTGCGTGCTCATCCCCACACATACAAACATTCTTATACATGAGCACATCAGAATTGCACAGTTGTGCAGCGATGCACAATTCTCAACTGGATGCAGGCCGAATGCCGTTTTGCTGATTCCTTTGGCAGGCTGTGAAACAGATGCCAAGAGCATTGACACACAAACACAGGGAAGGCTGAATACACACAAACACACACACACACACACACTTATAAACGCACGCAGGCAAACGCACAAAAGTAGGCAACAGAGAAAATGCAGTCAAGGGTTACCTTTGTGTGGGCTGGCCGACGGGCTTAGGTAAATTGAGTATGATGTGGCCCTGTCAGGTCCAGGAATACTATGTCAGCTCTTATCGTTGTTGTTCTGCTCGGCTTGCACTTTCAATTCAAACAACAAATGCAGGCAGATGAAATATATCAAGGCAAGTTGAGTGCTCATAATTGGCAACTATAGTTACGATTGATTGCCATGTTCATTCCGCTTGCCCGACTCGGTCGTAATCAAATCAATAATGCATATTAGTGAAATGCCAGAGTGTTAAATCAACTGTTATTTTAATATTGCGTATGCATATATACATATATGATATTGTCAACGCCTTAGCGGAAACGGAAAATGAATTGCGTTTGGAACGCAAGGAATTCATTAAAGCTTGCCTAAATTAAATATACAGTGTCTGTGTGTGTGTGTGTGTGTGTGTGTGTGTCTGACACGGTCTTGTTGCTGTCATTAATTAAGTTGTTCAATTTATTCCGCTGGCTTTCTTTCTCTGTCTTTCTAAATATAATTGTGGCATAGCTAACAGCGTTGAATGCGAGTGGTGAATAAGTTGAGCTTTGCAAGCTTGACAGAAGCTTGGAAACTGTTATACAAAAAGAGCTTAATTTGAATGTAAGCTTTTAACTGTCTTTATGGCAAACTGTTATACAAAAAATATTCTCTAAAAATAAAACTTGACAGATAAACGATTTCATGCACAATCTTCGTAGATTTTGTTCTAAGATCAAAATCTTTGGCTATTGTTTTCTCTGTTTTGTTTGTTTTGTTTCTTCAAGTTCATTTACCTCCCATAATGTGACAGAGGCGTGAGAATTGTTTTATAATGTCTGGCACACATTTTATGGATTTTCTTTTGGCACATCGGAAACCATAGAAATATTCACTCATGTCTGCCGAGCCAAAAACTGTGGTCATGGCAAATGCTTGTGGTGCTTAGTTTTTCTTTTTTTTCCAATCGTTATTGCCAATGAGAAAATCTGAAAATTGCACATGTCTGCAAATCATACTATTCAAATTCGAATTAATGATTCAAATTGTCTGGCTTTGGGATTTTCGGATTTTTGTCTCGAATTTATCCAATTAAATTGAGTTCGGTGAGGAGAAAGTAATTTGTAGGAAGGGTATAGGTATAGGTATAGGTTTAAGTTTAAAATAAATATTTTTGCTATGGGAAAATTATTTTTCTTAAGTTAAGAAAAATGACTAGTGATACTGAAAAGGCGCCAGCCGAAACACTTGATAAGAAGATCTCCAATAAAATTTGATTGTAAATTATTTATTTTTAATTTTCAAAGTAATCTTAAAAGAACCCAAAAATTAAATATTTTTCGATTAGAATTTTTAATTGATTTTGGTGTGATTTTTAAAATTCACGTTTTACTTTGCGAAAAATGCTTGGAAATTCTTTTGCTTTTAAAAATATCACATTTTTTAGAACGAGAGCTCTGTTGGTAGGGCTTCCCAAATCGAATGGAATTGTCCTCACATGCAATTTTTTAAATGCATTCTTCACGTGTGGCGCCGACCACCTCGACGCGAGGGTAGGCAACGTGCCGCGTCAGTTAGAGATACCCAGACAATGTACTTATGTCTTTTCAATGTGTTATCAAAGTACGAAATGCTAAAAGGCAATTGGCATCAGCATAGCCCTGGCTAGCCTATTGACTTATTCGCGGACTCATTGACCGACTTTTGGGGAATCGAATCGCTAATGTAATTAGTGGAATATACCAAGACGGCAGCTTTGAATTCAGAACAGTACGACGCGAATAATTGGCGACTCAACATCGATGAACCGGGGAAAACAAATAAATTGTGAGAGTGATAGTGGAAATTCAAAAAGGATTACTTGCCTGGCTAAGGCCAGGTCCAAGGATATTCGCATAATTTGTTGAATATCAAATAAATAAGCAATAAAAGAAAATGGGTAAGGACGAAGGTGAGACCGATGCCGAAAAGGCAGCAGGATCGCGTTTGGATTACGACCTGATGATGGCCGAGGAGTACGTACTCAGTGATGTCGAAAAGAATTTCATCTTGGCCTGTGAACGTGGTGACATACCCGGTGTCAAGAAGTTAGTGTTGGCCAATGAAATGCTTAGAAATATTTTTATATTATATTTAACGTGATTATAGAATCCTTGAGGAGTATATTAGCATTCCGGACAAGTTTAATATCAATTGCACGGATCCCATGAATCGTTCGGCTCTCATCTCGGCCATTGAAAATGAGAATTTCGACTTGATGGTTCTGCTGCTGGAGCACAACATCGAAGTGGGTGATGCCTTGCTACATGCTATTTCCGAGGAGTATGTGGAAGCTGTGGAAGAGCTTCTGCAATGGGAAGAAACCAATCACAAGGAAGGCCAGCCCTATGTGAGTGTGTAGATGCAGGCAAACAATATTTCCCAATTCATTTGCTGTCCTCTATTGCTTCACAGAGCTGGGAAGCAGTTGACCGTTCTAAGTCAACATTTACGGTAGACATTACTCCATTGATTCTGGCTGCACATCGCAACAATTATGAGATACTTAAAATACTGCTGGATCGCGGCGCCACACTGCCAATGCCGCACGATGTCAAGTGAGTGTCACTGACTAGTTATACCCGTATGTGTTTATGACCATGAATTTGTAGCCTTGAATGAGCCCAAAATGGCATCAGCAGTCACGTTCCTTTGTTTGTTGCACCAACATCTAGCAAAAAGGACGAAAAAAAATGAAAAGCTACAGAGCCAATAGTTCTTTAATAATGTATCTAATGTTGGCTAAGTTAAGCAAAACCATTGAACTTTTCTTTTTTTTTCTTATTGGTACTTTTAGGTGCGGCTGCGATGAGTGCGTTACCTCTCAAACTACGGACTCCTTGAGGCACTCACAGTCTCGTATCAATGCCTATCGTGCACTCTCTGCTAGCTCCCTAATTGCGCTTAGCTCACGTGATCCTGTACTGACTGCCTTTCAATTATCCTGGGAACTGAAGCGTTTGCAGGCCATGGAATCCGAATTCCGAGCGGAATATACGGTAGAAATCAAAGGACTTTGTGTGACTGATAATTTTTCAAATTCTTTTTATAGGAAATGCGTCATACTGTGCAGGAATTCGTCACCGCGCTCTTGGACCATGCCCGCACTTCAATGGAATTGGAGGTAATGCTCAACTTCAATCATGAGCCCTCCCATGAAATCTGGTTTCCCGGCCAGCGACAAACTTTGGAGAGATTGAAACTTGCCATTCGATACAAACAAAAAACGGTTTGTATTTTCTCAAATTCACAAATGAAAAATCGTCTTAACATAGATTCATCTAGTTTGTGGCCCATCCGAATGTGCAACAATTGCTGGCAGCCATTTGGTATGAAGGCCTGCCCGGCTTCCGACGTAAACAGGCCGCCCAACAGATCGTTGATGTTATCAAACTGGGCTGTAGTT
The DNA here is from genome assembly GCA_037075145.1 of Scaptodrosophila latifasciaeformis. Taxonomy (NCBI): domain Eukaryota; kingdom Metazoa; phylum Arthropoda; class Insecta; order Diptera; family Drosophilidae; genus Scaptodrosophila; species Scaptodrosophila latifasciaeformis. The sequence continues at coordinate 11,036,125 of JBAMCM010000100.1, read as the reverse complement.
TTCCTATTTACAGTTTAAAATATATTTTGGCACCCGAATCGGAAGGTGCCAAGTTTATGCGCAAGCCCTTTGTCAAATTTATCACTCACTCATGCTCGTATATGTTCTTTCTAAGTGAGTAAAAGCTAACCTCGTTTTGGAGAAATTCTAGAAATAAATTCGTCATTTTCAGTGTTACTTGGTGCCGCCTCTTTGAGAGTGGTACAGATCACCTTTGAACTTTTGGCTTTTCCCTGGATGTTGACCATGTTGGAAGATTGGCGTAAACATGAACGTGGCTCTCTACCTGGACCCATAGAATTGGCTATTATCATGTATATAGCGGCTTTGATATTTGAAGAACTGAAATCTTTATATTCGGACGGTCTTTTCGAGTACATCACGGATCTTTGGAATATAGTAGATTATATATCGAATATGTTTTATGTGACTTGGATACTTTGTCGGGCCACGGCTTGGGTTATAGTCCATGTTAGTAGCTCTTCATTGCTTTCAAATAAATATTTTTAATTTTTTTTTTATTTACAGCGAGATCTTTGGTTTCGAGGGATAGACCCTTATTTTCCTAGAGAACACTGGCATCCGTTCGATCCGATGTTGCTCTCCGAAGGCGCCTTTGCCGCAGGCATGGTATTTTCCTATCTCAAATTGGTCAATATATTCTCCATTAATCCAAACTTGGGTAAGTTTGCTAATCAGAGAAATTCTGAAAGAAAATATCTTATTTATAATTCCGCCCAAACAGGACCCTTGCAAGTGTCACTGGGAAGAATGATTATCGATATTATCAAGTTTTTCTTCATCTACACTTTGGTCCTTTTTGCCTTTGGCTGTGGCTTGAATCAATTGCTTTGGTACTATGCTGAATTGGAGAAGAACAAATGCTATCACTTACATCCCGATGTGGCTGATTTTGATGACCAGGAAAAAGCTTGTACCATTTGGCGCCGATTTTCCAAGTATGCCAGGCTTCAAAAAGATTTCCGAAAATTCTGATTCATTTAAACTTTCAGTCTATTTGAGACGTCGCAATCGCTGTTTTGGGCCTCTTTTGGTCTCGTGGATCTGGTCTCCTTCGACTTGGCTGGCATTAAGAGTTTCACTCGGTTCTGGGCCCTACTGATGTTCGGCTCATATTCCGTAATAAACATTATTGTCCTACTCAACATGTTGATTGCCATGATGTCCAACTCATATCAAATCATTTCGGAACGCGCTGACACAGAATGGAAATTTGCCAGGGCCCAACTCTGGATGAGCTACTTCGAAGATGGTGGCACTATACCTCCACCATTCAATCTCTGTCCGAACATGAAAATGTTGCGCAAGACTCTGGGACGAAAGAGAGCCTCTCGCACGAAGAGTTTCATGGTAGGTAGAAAGGATTTAAGCCATCTTTCTAAGACATATTGAAAGTTGACTTGGCCAATGCAATCGCACAATCAAATTCAATCAAGACAAATCATTGCCCACATCATTTTCAATAAAGCTCCTGTGGCTTCGTGCGTCAAACGCTGTTGCTGTTGACGCCAGGCTAAGTGTTAAAAGTTAAAGCTTAATGGGGAATCTTTGTGTCTATTTTTTGCTACGACCACACCCTTCAGCGTAAGTCCATGGAGAAGGCCCAAACCTTGCATGACAAAGTGATGAAATTACTGGTCCGTCGCTATGTCACTGCCGAGCAGCGTCGACGGGATGAATATGGCATCACCGAGGATGATATCATTGAAGTTCGCCAAGACATTAGCTCCTTACGTTTCGAGCTGCTGGAGATTTTCACAAACAACAGCTGGGAAGTGCCAGATATAGAAAAGAAGACTCAAGGTATTTCACCCAAGCTGCCACAACATGTTGCTGACTTTAAAGTCCTTTTTCCCCTTCCTTCTATGTTTTTGATTAGCTGCTGCCGGCACTAAAAAGGGCAAGGTCATGGAACGCCGTATTCTAAAGGACTTCCAGATTGGTTTCGTGGAAAATTTGAAACAGGAAATGAATGAAAGCGAGAGTGGACGCGATATATTCGCCTCTCTGGCCAAGGTCATTGGCCGAAAGAAGACCCAAAAGGGGTAAGCCTTCATTTAATTAATGAGAAATGTCTCCCTTAAATACTAAGTTTTTATTATAGAGAGAAAGATTGGAATGCGATTGCCAGGAAAAATACCTTCACTGCGGATCCAATTGGTTCGAAGCGTTCGTCTATGCAGCGGCACAGCCAGCGCAGTTTGCGTCGCAAGATCATCGAGCAGGCTAACGAAGGCTTGGCCATGGATCAAACTCGATTGATAGGTAAGCTTACCTAGTCAAAAATTTTACAAAGGTCTCATTTAAATATTGTAAATTCTCAGAATTCAATCCGAACCTGGGTGAGGTCACGCGTGCCACACGAGTGGCCTATGTGAAGTTTATGCGCAAGAAGATGGCCGCCGATGAGGTTTCCCAAGTTGATCTTGAAGAGGGAGAAGATGCTGCCAAGAGTAACGGCGAAAAGAAGATGGAGCCCACAGAAGTAAGTCTTATTTTCATATCAAATATTAACTCATTTGATTTTGTTTCATTAGTCCAAAAGAGTTATTGGAGGACCTTCTAATATGATGGCCGCTGCCGCTTTGCGTGCCTCGGTCAAGAATGTGGATGAAAAGAAAACTGGGGAAGATAAGAAAACTGACGAGAAGAAACCATCAACCTTGAAAAAAACTGACGGGGATAAGAAACCGCCACCTGGAGCCCCACCAAGTGGAGGAGCTAGTAAGCCCGGTGACCAGAAACCAACGCCTGGACCAAAGCCACCCACAGCGGCTGGTGGCGCTGGCAAGCCAGCCGATCAGCAGCCGAAACCTGGCGATACTGCAAAACCAAATGCACCGGCTCCTCCTTCCAAGCCAGCAGACAGTAAGCCAACAGCACCCAAGCCAGGTGAAACAGCCAAGCCAGAAGCTGCTGTCAAAAAAGAGGAGGCAGCTAAGAGTGATGCAGCTAAACCAGCCGCTGCCGGAGGTGCTGCTGCCAAGAGTGCGGCTCCCTCAACTCCCGCTGATGCCAAGCCTGACACGACCACAAAGACAGCCGGAGCGGCAGCTCCAAGCACCACAAAGGCTGCCAATGAGACCAGCAGTGGCGCCTCACAGGCAGCCAAACCTGACGAAAAGAAGGGAGACGAAAAGAAGCCAGGTGATGATAAGAAACCCGCAGATGACAAGAAACCAGGTGATAGTGCCAAGCCAGGAGATGCCGCCAAGCCGGGTGAAGCTGCCAAGCCAGGCGAAGCTAAACCGGGCGAGGCCAAGCCGGGCGACAAGAAACCCGGCGATGATAAAAAGCCCGGAGACGATAAGAAACCTGCCCCAGCTCCTGCTAAGCCAGCTATCAAAGTGGGCCAGAGCAGCGCTGCAGCGGGTGGCGAACGTGGCAAGTCTACTGTCACAGGTCGCATGATTTCCGGCTGGCTGTAGGAATTTCATATATAGATAAGATAATATTTTTGACTTTTAAAACTGACAAATTCTTATGGTAACACAAAGTGTATTCGCCCCCATATAAAACGAGGATAATCAAGTTAAAACCAAAGCGACTTTTTATTTCAGCAACATGTTGCTAAGCCAATGGAAACATTTTGCTGCCAAGCAGAAAGGCACCTGTTGCCGAAATCGAGTCCTTTGAGCAATCACACACACATACACACAGTCTAACTCTCTCGAGTATTTTAAAGCAACATTCCAGATGCCTCCCTATTGTTGCTCATTTAGAAACTGTTGTTCGAAACAGAGGCGGACGCATTTAGCCTCTGGGCTTGTCTTTTGTCTCTTTGCATATAAAAGGACGTGAATTGTGGCAAGTAGCAAGCATAATTTCAGTGAACGTGCGAAAGTAATCATCTCCGCATAGAAAAATAAAACAATCTGCAAATATCAAGACCACATCTCTGCCAATTAGGCAAGATACAAAAGACACAAAAAAAAAAAAAACTTTGAGTGTTTAAAATTGAAACAAAAAGTAAAAGTTTAAAAATGAAATTTTTCGTGGGCCTGGATAATCTCGCATATGCTTTTCTCTTATTTCTATTGTTGGCAAAGTTTAGTGCAGCAGGTGAGTAATTTACGGAAATGGAAAAATATGCTAATTGTTGAGTTATAAAGAAATTCTATGCTTTCTTTTTATAAATCCCTGCTAATCAGTTTCATTGCCGGTGTTACATTTGAATAGCGACCACTGTTGCCAAGTTATAAGCCAAAGATTTCTAACACTTACTATAGTGTTGGCAATTTGTTTCCATCAGCTCAGTCGGGTACAAATTATACCAGCTTATCTGCCAGCTGACAGATATCTGAAAAGCAAATAGCCTTCTGCCAATTGCCTCTTGATTAGGGCCAGCTTTGCTGAGGATTACTAAAGATAAAAAAGATCTAAGAAAATTCTGCATAGTTTTCTCAATTTTTATTTTTATCCTAATGGAAAAGAATGTCAAAGTGTATTGAGCCACATGTGTGCATGAATTAAAAATTGTTTATTTTTCTTAACAAAATATTCAAACAGGTGAACAAATATCACTTGTTATTTTTAGCCAAATACGCCATATTATTTTAGGCAAATCAAATTCGGTTGATTGGAAATAAATTTGAGCAGCTCAATTTGAATTACAAGTTAGCTAGAATGAAATTAATTGAATTCGTTTTTTGTTTCCTTTTTTTTCAATATTTTGCAGCCTTCAAATTGCGACAAAAAGGTACACAGAATTTCACAATTATTTCTCACTATTTTTGCTCTACCTTTAATTAATTTTAATTACTAAAAAACCTCTGAAATGATCTACTTATCTCAATTCAAGACATTTTTTCCTCTTACAAATTCTTTTTGCACATTTTGCTGATATTTCAAATTGACATTTTATTCGGTCGGATTTCTCTGTAGTGTAATTTTTTCTAGTCTGCACACCACTCATATTCAGTTTGGTCTAGCAACATAGAAAACATATTTATGGGTCCGTCCACCCAGGGGACTGGCATCCATCAAATGGACCAGTCTGTACTATTCCCCTGGCTGATATGGTAAATTATTTTAAATTGACGCCTGGGAGAGGAAAACATCACAAGGCGTTAAATTGGTAGAACGCGCAAACATTTGCATGAATTTTCAATTTGCTTGAATTTTTCTTCACTTTGCCTACACTCGATGACTTTGCGGTAAATTGCGCGGAGTCAGAGTGTTGGCCACTAACTGCATTAATCACAGTTGACTAAAATGTTTTGTATTTAGAATTGGAAGAAAGCAAAATACGGCAAAATAGAGGCACCACCGGTCTCTATGCCTTTCCGCGCGTGGGACGCAGCGATCCAAGTTTGGCCAACAGCCTGCACGATGCCAGTGAGGCGGTGAACTATGAGAGTCTTTTTGGATCGGGACCCGCAGGGGCTGCGGGTGCATCAATTGAAGATTATGAAGGTGGGTAGTGGTCAATTCTCTTGTCATGCTGAGTGACGCCTATGATTGATTACGACAATTGTCCCAAATTTCAGACTATCCGAAAAGTGAAATTAAGCGTGCCAGTTTGATTCCCTTCCCTCGTGTGGGACGTGGCAATGAGGAGTTGCGTAAGTGGGCGCACTTTGTGGCTCTCCAGCAGGCCCTGGACAAACGCACTGGTCCAAGTGCCTCTTCCGGTTTGTGGTTTGGCCCACGCCTGGGCAAACGCAGCATTGATGCCAAGCAACTTCAGGCCGTGGCTGGCCAAAAGGAACTCTTCTAAATTTTGGCTACATTCTTAATTGGACCCCCGAAAGCTATGCACCTACACATGATTTACGATAATTTTTATGAATACGCACATAATATTTATAAAATTAAAAGTAACGCACTTCTTAAAAAAAAAAAAAAAAAAAAAAAAAAACAGAAAAAGAAAAATGCTGAACCAGTAAACCTCTTTCGTTGGACGGTTTATTGTTTTCATTGTTTTAGGGCACTTTTAGTTAATGCAGCAAAGAGATCAATATTTTACGGGACATTTTAACGGTTATATAACAAATGTGAATGTTTTAAAGTAAAAAACATTATAATAATAATAAAAATAACATAATATGTAATGGGCTGGTGAGGACTTTCATTGAACTGTTTTTTATTTTCAATACTTCAGTGAAAGTCTTTAAAAACTAAAATTTTCGATAAAATTTATAATCTATATTTATTTGTTAAAAAAATATGAATTATATGTACATATTTATGTGCTAATTAACAGCACAAAAAATAAAACTCTAATAAAAACACGTATGGAAATAAAAAATAAACAGCAAGAAGCCGCCAAAACTATTTAAATTATTTCCAATTTTTGTTGAATTTTTGGTATTGTTTTGAAAAGCTTTATTTGGTAGAAATTGATAAAATATTTAACCTAGAGTCGAGTGATAATTTAAAAATGGTATTTTTCTTTTTTTGTGAAAATCTCTATCTACTGATGTTCTTGCTTGAACCTGCGTAGTTCGCTTTGTATGGCCTCGATGATGGGGGCAGCTGAGGCTTTCGGGTCTCGTCTATGACCTGGCGTAGTGGCAGTCGAGACGGACGTAGTCCGACCAGACTCTGCTATTGGCTCTGGCCTATGGAAAGGACCCGCGCTCAAGGGCCGCACCAATGGCGAGTGGGAGCCATGCATACTACTGCCACCCCAGGCGCTATATGTGGGCGAAGGTGGCTGGGTAGATTGGGCAGACTTGGGTGTCTTGTCGGGCTGAGCTGTAGCCGGACGCTCTGTGGTATTATATGTCTTTGTGGGAAGGCTGAGAAAAAGATAATTCATTTGGATGACTTCCAGAAGGCGTTTATATTTATTACCCACCTGGGCAGGCCTGCTGAAGAGCCGCGATGCTCTCGTTTTGTGGCCCTGCGGTTGCTGAAGTCACGTGTGGGCAGAGGCATGGGCAGATCATCTTGGCTGGTGTACATTTGCATAGCTCCTTCCAGCAGACCCTCATAGTGGTTGCGTATAGCCGAGGGATCTTGTAGATCTGCGTAGCTCAAGGCTTCTGCGGAAGATTGGTTTGATTGGGAAGTTCAGTTTCAACAGATTTGTAAAAGTAGCTGAAGGAAGTGGGTTAGTTGATTGATTGCTTGCAGCTGAATTGATTACGCAAATTCTACCAAACTGTTGCCGTAGCCGTTGGGTTCGGGTTAGGGGCTCTCTGACTACATATTTAAATAATTTGTGCATGCAATTAAAACAACATTACGACTACGAAATACGATTTAATAACATTCCCGTTCCCGTGGCCCAGGCAGTGCCCCAACTTGTACATCATTCTCATCATTATCATTATCATCATTTTGCTTAAGTCCACCCGGCTCACCCTTAGAGTGCGCTTGGTCGCCTGCGCTGCCCAAGCGTTTCTTGTGCCGCTCCCAAACGATGGGACCCACCACGCCTGGATCTGGATTATCGCTGTGTGAAGCCGCCCTTACGGTCTTGATAGGTGGCGCTTTTGGACTGGGAAAACTGGCAATTGTGGCAATGGTACTGTTCTTGCTGTGGCTGCCATGCGACTTGTGGGATTTAAGTGATCTGGACGATGACTGCTGTACTGGAGCTGCCGAAGCGAGATCTTCTACGTTGTCGTAGTAGGTCACAAATACCGGATCCAGCACACGATTCAGTGGCTCAGGCAGAGTGTTCTTAGGAAAGGCCCGTACTGAGGCCATGGATAGAAACGAACCTACGCTGGCCGTGTCGGAAGACTTGTCCGATGGTTGCAGAGCTCGAATTATTTCCCTGTTGATGTCCTGAGTGCTGTGCGACTCGTTTTTATTATCCGAATATTGGGTCTTCTGCTGGAGCAACTTGTTCCTGTGGTAGTTGTTGTGTGGATTGTAGGCTTCATTGCGCTGAAAGTTCTCGTAGCTGCGACGTAAGGCTTCGGGAGAGTTACCTTCGTCGGCCGAGGAGAGACCGTGGCCGGCACTAGAACCTTGCACGGGACTCGTCTCGAGGGAGCCCACTCGGTTTTCGTTTAGGTAACGTCGCTTTGATTTATGCCTAGACTTGTCGTTCTTCTTTTCCGAGACAACTGATGTATAAATAGTATCCTCGCGACCCTCAGCCCTGTCATATTGATGGTGACGCCGTTTGTGACCATCGAATAGCCGGGCAGCCTTGTCATCTAAAATGCGCTGTACATCCGCACTGGGAGGATTAATGGGACAGTAGACCGATGAATCGGAGGTGTTGTCTGTGGACGAAATGGAATCTCGTCGGGAGTGGTTATCAGCTGGTGGAGCTGGTGGAAAACTAATCCTAGGCTCATGATCGTAGGCATAATTCTGAACACCCACATCCCGCGAACGGCCAGTTGTCTGCCTTTCGCTATCCAAAACGGTGCCTCGAGAGTTGGGACGCATTGAGTGACCTTCTGACAGTAACTCATTGTGAGAAGAACTTCTGAAAATTAGCAAGTCCAAAAAAAAGTTAATGTCAAAAGTTAAATCAAAAAGATTAGAATATTCTCTCTTACCTATTTGCCGCACTAAGTTCCTTTTGCTGGGCTCTCGAACGGCCCAAGAGCAGCATAGCCACTAGCAATAAGAGCAGCAACATAATGGCTAGGGAACTGATAACCACCAGAGCTATATTGTTTTTCACAGAATTGACAAAACCGGCCTGACCGCTGCGTGGTACCGGCGCCAAGGCAGTGGCTGTGGGCTCACGTATATAAGCTGCAAAGGATATTCAAAATCCTGAGAATTATTTCTGTTAGTTTCAGGTAGCCTATAGTCCCTTACGCTCCGATTTCATAAAGACAGGCTGGCCCATGGTGCTGACTGTCTCGGCTTCTGTGACCAGTTCCATATCTTTGGCAGCCGTGGTGGCCAAAACGGGGCGTCCATTCACTAGGACCGTATAGATTAGTTCCGTCTGATTGGCTATGGGTCGCTCATGGCTGCAAAGAAAGTGAAAGTAAGTATATCAAATTCCTTGGAGGGAAAGTAATAAAAAAAACTTACAATTTTAGATTGACGTACTCTTCCTCATCTATAAAGCCGGCACCTTCGCCACTTGTGTTCCACTTTTGCACATCTGCCTCGGTTACTTGCGTGATATTGTGTATGACCACCCTGACCCGTTCGTCCTTTATCAGAGGATGGGGTGCGTGTGGTGGTCGGCGTTGTTGTTTTTCCAATTGCTCTTCTTCCTCTTGTTGGCTCAACAAGGCTGCTCGTATTTCCTGCAACTTCTCCGACTTTCCGTTCTGTTGTATGAGCTCCCAGGGAATTACCGTAACATATGCCTCATAGTCAATAGGCTCACTTGTTGTCGTTGTGGTTGGCCCAACCTCTGCGGCTGTTACAGTACTCGAGACAAGCACTTCAGCCGATTCCTCTGAAGAGCTTGACCATTCTGTGCTACCTCCTCCACCTCCACCACCCTCGCCAGTGGTCACAACAGTTTTTATGTACTGCCCCTCGTCGGCAGTCATGTCCAGGATTTCAACATCATCAGACGGCAGGTGGGTGGTGCTGGTTTGTTGGTGAGGTTGGCGTCGTTCTCTTGGTACTGTCACAGATACACCAGCCACCTGCTGCGCTCCATTGATGCCCAGGTGGCGTGTTTGTTGTCTTTTTGGGAAATTGAAAAAAATATCAATATTGATTTTGCTCGTCACGCCGAGTCGAAATCAAACAAACTAAAAATATCAGTTCTATTCGATTGCACTTACCTAGTAAAGGCTAGACGATATAGACGGGCCAGTTTCTCCTCTAGCATAGGATTATCTTTGGGTGAATAGAAACCCGACATAACGGTCAGCAGCCAGTATCGCCGATCTGTGGCTGAATAGTTCAAGGGGGGAATACCGCCACCATTGACACCACCGAAATCCCAATTGCCACCACCATCATCCGGCTTGCAGTCCAGGCAAATGGGTATTTCAATTTCCTAAAATAATTTAGTATATTATAGCATTGACATACTTTTAGCTACTCATTCCTTGGACTTACATTATTTCCATCCACATAGACAGTGGCCACCACAGTTTCCGTCTTGACAATCACATCTTTGCCTTTGCTTATGCCCGTGTGTACCTTTTTCAAGAAGTCTGGCGGCCCGTCACCCGAACCAGTCCAAAAGAAATCCTCAAGATGTACCTCCTCTTTGATTTCTGGGTAATCATTCTCCAAGTCATCGTCTGCGGTTTGCGTGCAATTTCAAATTAATAAAGTAGTTCCTACTTATCAAAAGTTCTTGTTATTTTCGAGTTTCTTGAACCTTTCTTTATGGTTACCATGGCAAGGGGGGTTAGGGTTTCTACTTTGAAGTATACCTTTTTCAGAAATATATTTAAATTATGTTAGCCTGAATTAGAGTCTTTCTTTTTTTTTTTTTTGTCAATATCGATAAATCTGAATTGTGGTTACCTACCAACAAGCACTTGAAATTGGCTTTAACTATGCAATAGTTCGGTTAGTTTATTTTTTATGTTTTTATTAGATTCCGCTATTTTTTTTTTTATCTTTTTAGTGTAAAGCAAACTTTGAGTTTGTTTGATCAATTGTCATAATAGAAACGAACTCGTAACCCCATCAACAAGAACTTTGACTGCATTGCTACTTCCTGATGGACTTCCATATAGAATGAATATATATTTCAAGTTGATTATGTTTTTCTATGTTTAAAAATTACCAACCTAGCACCTTTCTAACTGATAGTTTTGGCCTCAATGATGATGACTGAAATAAAGTCCTTTGGTATCCAAGCTAGACATCAGTCAAAATATCGATTAGCACGTCAATTGACGAAAAAAAAAGTGTGCCCCATTTTTATTTGTTGGCCATATTTGTGCGTGTCGGGGACTCAATTAACTTTAAGTCATATTTGTACACCTGTGAGGATTTGCTGGCCAGCCAACTTTATCCGGTTTCTTACTTATTGCAATTAATTTCCATGGATTGTCCTAAATTTATTTAGAGAAAATTTGACCTAAGCTATTACCACTCATTATAGTCTAACCGGAATTGTAATTTTGGCTTGGCCTAAAATTCACATAGTCACTGACGCAGAACATCAAAGGTCACACTGCCAACACCAAGACCTAACCTCGTTGACCACAACAATGTAAAAATATTTAGTTTTTGATTTGTCACTAAAAAGTTCAAAATAATCCAAAAATAAAACTGCGTAAAAATTTTCGCTTCCCAAAGTCCAGACCGAACTCAGCTTGCTCAGCTTACCGTGACTTAATTGTATCAGCGGCTGACCAACTTGTTCCGCCTTGCTCTCTGGCCAAATTTGTAGAACGATGAAGAGTAATAAAAAATTTAGTGTGATTTTCGCTTTCATTTTGAACACTTTTTAATTTGGTATAATAATTTTCAAAATTATTTATAAACTGCACAATGGACTTCACTGGGAATTTCGTTTGTTTGGATTGTCACGGCCGCTTTGGCAAATTATTGAAATTCCTAAAGCACTTGAACTTTTCACTCTGGCTTAGCTTGGTGTTTTCCATTGCACTTTCCGCTTTTACCGAATTTACCGATTTATAACCCGCATCGTCGAAAGTCACTATAGAACTGTGTGTGTTCTCAGTTGTTCTAATCCAAAATGGGGGTCGGTAGCTCGGGTAGCTTGGGTAGCTTGGGTAGTTCGGGACGCTCGGTCTGGTGGTTGGATTGTTTGCTGCCTTTGTGGTTGTTGTTTTATTGTACTTGTTGTTTACATGCTTGTTTTCCCTTCCCCATTGACGCTGGCTTATTTAACACACTCTCTCACTCTGTCCCACTCTCGTTGGCTTGTGTTTTTATTGTGTGGAGTATTTGCTCTCTGTTTGGGCCGCTTTGTATGTGGTCAGTTACCTGTGGCAACAAACAAAACAAAAGCGCGCCGACAAACTCGTTCAAATTCAACAATGCTATATGGTGCACAGATCTATTCAAAGACAAAGGAGGTAAGAATCAACAGGAGAGGATTTGGATCCACCTACAGACAGGAGCCTAAAAAGTTACAGACTCTCAATACAGATTAGTATCAGACGTTGGTCATTACAGACTTAATCCGAATAGACCATTTAGCGATAAAAGGTCAAGCCCAATAGCCATCGTCAAAATTCTGGCATAGGAGCGAGAGACTAGAACCATTAAGACCGGAGTCAGGATAACAACCATCAAAGGGCAACAAAGATGGGAGACTGAGAGCAAGGGCGATCGATTCATGGGCTCATACCAACTAGTCTAACCCCAACTGACAAATTCATGAGTAGAAGGAAAGTCAAGCTGAAGGCTTAAGCCTTTGACTTTCTTACAATAATTTAAACCATCTTATTTAATCGGAACCGCTGGGACCGGAAGACTATATCCTCATAACAGCAGCAATATCTTGGGTATCCGTGAACCAATTTCATTGAAATACTTTTTAATTTCGAGTTTCACTTTCAAAAATGTACTCAAACGTATATTTTTTCAAGTCGCTGTCAAATTTCGTAAGCCGTTACAGCTGAAAGCTTTTCTGTTAAAATTTAACAGCTCTGTTATGAGAATTGGCAGATAGACATAAGCTCGCCGCTAAGCAGCTTTAAAGAGCTTTTAATTCAAACAGGCTTTTGAAAAATATTTGTTCCGTTTTTGAGACGGAAAAAAGATTCCCTCAAATTATACTACAATTATATGGTTTGGCTGATTGGCAGATATGGCCAGCCATTAATCTTAATAATAAAATCATAATTAATAACAGTAATAGAGCATTAAGACTACCATCTTACAATTTAAGCGGAGCTTGGTAGATTGAGCTTCGCCAAGGTTAACAGCAGCTTTATCGTTAAAAAAACATCAACTAAGAAATCAAACCACCTTTTTTGTCGGGTCTGCAAAAAAAAAAAATCCCCGAATTCGTTTGGAAGACTTACAAAAATAAAAAAAATATCTAACACCTGTTAGATACTGAAACTTGAGAGAATGTGGGAAGAATTTGATTAAGTGTACGTATAAGTTCAGGTGCAGCTAAATAAAATGAATATATTTTTGATTCAGGTTTGAAATCAAGCAAAGTTATTTTTAATTTCGTTTTATTGTTTAATTAATATGACTAAATAAAAAACTAACAAAGACAATTAAGTAGATGAGAAACTGAAGATTGATTTTCTGAAGAGATATTTTTAATTAAAATAAAAGCTTTTAAAAAACTTGAAGATTCTTTTATTTAAAATCCAGTTTCGGAGATTATTTAAATGAAGCTTAGGAGTTTATGAAATTGAAAGTGCTTTGAATTTACTACTCTAATTTATCAAGTTACGCCTTTCAAATCAAATGATTGATTTTCGAATATATTGATAATTTATGAATATTATCGAAGCTTTAAATGAGTAGAACTCAAGTTTTGAGAATACCAAGCTTGCACTCTTGCATGACATATGCAAATGAGATAAATGCATCAAAAAGCATTGCCTCAATTTGCGCAGACACTTGACACGGCTAATTGTTGTTGCTCTTGACGCAAGTTGACCAAACAAAAAAAAAAAATGAAGCCAATCGGCCTTAAAATTTTAGCAGAAGCTACGTCATAAATAGATATCATATTCTAAGAACAATAAAAATTCTAGGAACTTTAATCGATTCGGGCCTTCTTGTTTCCTGATCTAATTTGAATATGAATTTAAGCCTAGCAAATAATGTATTTGAATAATAAAGATAAAATCATAAAGCCAAGGGCAAAACTAAACAATAGTCAAAATATAATTTATTGCAAAGCTTTTTATTTATGGCATCTGTCATAAAAGGTAAAAATGTTGGGAATTACGCAATACGCATTTTCCAAACAAAAAAGCAAGAAACAAAAGTGAAACACAACTTTTAAAAACTTGTCTGTCAAGAACGACATGTTTTTAATAACCGATAATGAAGCATCATAACGCGCTTTAGAAGGAATATATTCTAAAACTTGTATGGCTGGAAATGTGCTAAAAAAAAAAAAATGGTTTAATAAAAAATTCTACGGAACCCGTTTTAAAAAGGTGATAAGCTAAGCCATAAGCCAAATGAAATGAAAAGTATATTTTTTTATGCCCCAAAGGGCTATCACTTTTATTTAAAAGCAAAGAAATGCATAAAAGATTTTAAATTATAAATTAAGCGAGGTTCTTAGCCGGCAGCGGATTTCAAGGCACCAGGGCTCAGTTTGCGGTTCTTGATCTCATAGCGAGGCCTATAACCATCTTTGTCGGCAGTGTATACGGTCATGGACTCGATGCCGGTTTTTTCATCATAGGTGGAATAGGAACCCATCACCACGAGCTGTTCTTCGGGTGTGCCAGGATTCATAATCACACCGATTTCCTCGCGTTTGCTGCCATTCGGATCGGTTTGTCTAGAAAGATTTATTTTTTTTTAGAATCTGCTCACTTTAATTTCCCCAAAGACACTGGACTTACTCGAAACGGTAGCCATCCTTGGTGGGCGCTTGGTTGTAGAATTCAGTCATCAGGCTGGGGAAAACATAGTCTAAAAATCCGGCCGAGCTGGTGGCAGCCAAGGCAGCAACGAGAGCTGCGAGAAACAGCTGCAAAAAACATTAGTATTCAGTGATCTATTTAGATTCAGGTCGAATGAAAACCCTCAATTAGACTTTCATAATTAACATTGCTATTTAAACAGCTACAAAACATTGGCAAATTAAACACACGATTGGCATTTTGCAATATTTAATTGCCTCTACCATTACAATGCAAAACGAATTGTCTATCGATGACGGGTTTATCAACTCAGCTGTAATAAGTTTACGAAATCTGTAAGCCTAAGAGCCGCCACCCTTGCCTTGGCAAAGGCCTTCGAAAAGAAGACTTACGATTTTTGCGGATGCCATGTTGATGCGCGTTGAAGTTCACAACCAAGACTGAAACATCCATCGCGCCGTAGGTTAGCAGCAAACTTACGATCCATTCAAAGATCTGCAAAGAATTTTGAAAAAAAAAAACCGACTAGTTTGACCGAGTGACGATCTTGACTTCGACTAAAACTACAACGTTGTCTGACATATTAGCTTAAAACCATTGATGGGAGTAGCTACGCGACTTTTGAGATACAAATACGTAATAATTTTTCTATTAGTAGTTACGGCTATTAAGTCAAACCGGTCTCTGTTGTGGAGGAGGTGTGCACATGTGAATTTTTAGTATTTGTTTCAATTTTATCATTAGGGAAGTTTGGCGGCAGTATTTACACAGGTCCAGCATAACTGAATCTAGCTTAAGGCGGTTCGATTCAACCGGTCCAAAAATAATTCCCCTTGAGTCAAATATTTGGTATTTAACACACTCGTGATTTTCGGATCTTAAATCTAAAAATCTCGTTCCTGTCGCTTTCATATATCAAAATGATGCTGTCCTTGATCTTAACAAACAGCCACAAAATATACAAAATATATTTACATATTTGGATGGTCACAAATACATAATTAAAGCTTCACAGCCAACTGCGGGTTCCGAAAAGAAATTTATTAATCAAACTGGTTTGCTTATTGTCATAATAATTCGGGGCTTTTTAGGCAGCACATGTATTCTGAAATATAATTAAAAATAAAAAATATTATCATGTCATTCCATCGGGAACTAAAAATTTCCCAGGCAGTCTTTTTGTCTGAATTCACGGCGGAAAACCACCTTTAAAAATGATTCATTGAGGTATGCATGCCAATCTTATCGGTAGCCATCTTTGAGTCATTAGCTTTAATCATTACAAATAATTCAAATTGTTTAAGCGATCGAGCAAATCAATGAGGTAGCATGAGAATAACTTAAATAAAAATTACAAAATTGCTAAATTATTCAAATAGTTCCGAAACAATAAAAGCACCTGAAGATTTGTTAAATTAGCATTCCTTCTTATATTTCGATATAACGACAATTTTTAAAGGTGTTAAATTTTTATTATTCACTTGTTTATTTTATTGATAATTAACATCAAAATTAAGCTTTTATAGGCATTTTCGCAGCTTCCTTCAAATTATAACCGCGAGTCTTCTTTTTATTTATTATACCCTGTACCCTAAGGGAAGGGGGAACACTCAGCGAAATTCAATTAAAGAAGTTATATTTTTATTCCTGAAATTAAATAGGAAGGGTTTTATTCTAAATATTTACAAAAATTATGTGTTATTAAAGCGAAGTTCACTTAAAGGCAAAGGAACCCCAACTCAGTCTTAGGAATAGAACAATTCGATTTTTTTTTCCAACATTGAAAAGTGATTTGAATATTTTTTGATTGAGAAACTATTGAAAAATTGCTTTCAAAATTTAATTCGAATTAGCTTACTCCTTTCACCTCTGTTCATACCTGTTGAGTTTCCGCCCTTGGAATTGTAAAAATGAATCTCGCATGCTCTCGAAATAAACGTCAAATTCCTTAGATCCAAATGTCACAGTCAGCAGTGAAAAGGCTATAGCAAAATTAGAATTTTCCCTTTTAGTCGTTGTCAGAAAAAAAATAAAATAAAAAATGCCTTGCGTTGGTTGCGAAAAAGGTAAGAAACTTGCATAGTTGAAGTAGGAAGATGTCATATTTTTTTTTAAATATTTTCCAGGGTGCAAATGCACTGCCGATAAATGTGGTCAAAATTGCAAATGCGAAGCAAAGAGCAAATGTGGCTGTCGTCCGGGTTCCGGAAATGGTGACAAGTCCAAGGCAGCCCCATGCGGCGGCAGTTGCCGTGCCAAAAAGTAAAATATTTTCTAAACAAAATTAACAAGTAATAAAAAATTAAATTAAATAAAAAGATAATCATTAAGCCTAAACCAGATTTTGTTTTATTTTGGGAATTTTTTTTTTTTTATTGGTACAAGGGTATATTAAGTATGAGCAAATGTATGTAGCATAGAGAAGGAGACGTCGTAGACACCCCAAAATCACCCACAATATGATCAGGGTGACTAGAGAAATTGATATAGCCATGTACGTTCGTCTGTCCGTCCTGTCCTGTAGAGACTACAAGAGCTAGGATAGCCAAGCTTGGGACTCGGACTCCTTATGTATCTACGCTGGTCATGAGCCCATGAGCTGAAGTGCCCTGCAATAACTCTCAGCGAACCGACAGCTTCGTTGATTTGATCTCCGATCAGTGTCATTCGGAGATCCTTTTGGATGCCGCTGTTG
The DNA here is from genome assembly GCA_037075145.1 of Scaptodrosophila latifasciaeformis. Taxonomy (NCBI): domain Eukaryota; kingdom Metazoa; phylum Arthropoda; class Insecta; order Diptera; family Drosophilidae; genus Scaptodrosophila; species Scaptodrosophila latifasciaeformis. The sequence goes on along the minus strand of JBAMCM010000100.1, from coordinate 11,019,016 downwards.
CTAACGTACCATGGGAGCCGAGATGCACACCGGGCTGCACATGCCTGGACCCCTCTCAGTCTATCAAGCTAGAGAAGGCGGTGCCCCATACTTTAATGGCGTAGGACCAAGTTGGGCTATAAACATTTTAATTAGACGAATTTTTTTTGTTAGTTGTAGCCTGGTTGACCGCAAGGAGCCAGTCTGGCTTTTTAAGTTGTTGCCTTAACTGCCGTGACATGAGCCCTCCAAAATAGCGCGCGATCCAGTTAGACACCCAGATAGCAGTGGAAGGTGACGCCTCCAATAATTAAATAGGTGAGACCAGGTAAGTATGTTGCTCTCTTTTAGGCATCTATTTCACTGCATTTCCATTCTGTTCAATTTTTCGTAGCATACTTTTCGGCTTGCCTCAAAATATAAAATTATTCCAATCGAAATTTATAGTCTAATTTTTGTAATTAACATAAAATTAATAGTTAAAATTAAGCTTAAGTATTATTAATTAAATTCAAAAATAAATCAAAACCTTTGAACATCTCTTTTTTTGCCACTGAGTTGAGTTAAATATTTTTGCCTTTATTTGCAAATAAATGAACCGAGCATCGATTTAAACAAATTACCAACTATTAATTTAAACAATTAAAATTTAATGTGGTGATTTTTTCGACAAAATATGACTACTTTTTGTCAATTCTGGACAGTTTATCTAACGGTCTACCTAAGAGCAGCAAGTCTTCAGCTTTTACAGTTTTGAAAAGGAAAATGCTTTCCATTCGTTATACCTTGCTGGGACTCATTTTAATCCTAGCAGGCCTACCAGAATCCAAGTCGGAAGATACCAGTCTGGCCTTCGGACTCATCTCCTTTCCAGTTGAGCCCAAGCAATGCACTTGCTCCTTGAGTCTTTCGTGTACTTGTTGCCAAAGCATCATCTTCAATCCAATGAATCTAACCAAATCGGGTAAGGGAAAACTAGACCCTGCCAAATCTAAAGATTTAATTACTTACGCTCCGCACAATTCCAGCCTGCATGACCTTTAAGATTAACATATTGAGCGCTTCCGTGGATGTGACAATTACTTTGGACTCTGAAAATGTGGCCCAATTCAGCATTAGTGCCAAAAATCCACCGACCTATTGCCTGCCTGTCCTGGTCAGTACACCCATAAACATTTGTGTAAAAATGCACGATGTCAAACTGGTGGGCCTGACCGGCATTCAGGTCTGCTCGACTTTTTACACCAGCTTCCAGTCCAACGAAATAATCTCCTATGAATTTCCCTGCATCAAACTCACCACGAGCGGGGTGACGATGGCTTAGGGGCACACGAAAAAGAAATACACAAGACAATTTCATATTATTCGTTTATATTGTTTATTTTCGCTTCTCTTGGATAAATTTGCAGCAAGCCTAAATAAAATTATAGCGCAGAATTATATATCATTTAGCATATTCTATATACAGGATTGCAGATCATAGCAGAGCTGTTGGTATTGATTGACTTAAGTCTAAGGACAATTTCACTTTCTATTTCTAGATAGAAATCGTATATTGCATATTTATATATAACATAAGAGTTATGTAGTAAAGTGTTTTAGAGTTTATATAGTTAGTTTTGTTTTGAGAGAAAATTTTGTTCTGTTCTTTCAATGATTCAAATAATTCCGAAAAAAAAGAGTCGAAGATTTTCAACAAAGTTATTTAAATAATTTTACATAAGATACAAATAAATTGTTTACCCATTTTTGCCTGAACCCGAATATTGAAAGTACTCCAGTGAATCACTCAAATAAATCAATTTACAAAACTTACAACTGAAGATCACACAAAGGATTGCTAAACATAAAACTAAACTAAACCAAAAAAAAAAAATAGTTTTTCTTTTCTTTTTTTTCCAAATTGATAGGGTTAGCCTAAGTGATAACCTAACTACGGATGGTGCATGTCATCTATTGTGGTGCCTCGATCCTGTCCACGCTTTCAAGTTGAAATAAACAGACTTCCCGACCTCCTTGATGGCTGCTCTCTGCGGCTCAAATGCTGCCCGCTCCTGCTGATGCTGACGCCGGCACATCGCTCACAATTGCCTTGCACATGACCATCCTGACTCCGGCTAGGAAGTCTGTTAAGTAACATCATGTGGGTCGTGGCGGTGCCGCTGCCTTACGAGCTGTGATTATTGGCACTCCCGTTGTCGTTGCTGGTGGTGTGGTCGTTGTAGGAGGGGGCGGTGGTGGCGCACTGCGCATACGTGGCACTGGTTTCACAGCTTCCTGCTGCTGTAGATTTTTCACCTTGATTTGCTGCTGTTTGGCCAACGCTTCGCTGGACAATTTTGGTTGTGTCGTTATGACTTTTGGTATGGTGCCCAGCTGCTTAGCCTGCAGGTTTGACTTGGCAATGGCCTGTCGCACAATGTCAGTGTCACCGCCGCCCTCCGAGGACACTGAATCATATGAGGATGGTGTGGGTGAATGTTGCCTGTGGTCGCCCTCGCCGTGATGATGGGCCAGCTTACCCTCTCCCTCGGCCAAATCATCGTCATCCTCATTGTCGTCATCGTCTTCTTCATCCATTTCCTGGTCCTCGATCATGGTGCGAAACTCTTGTATCGAGTTGTTCAGCGCCCACAATTGTGACAGCAGGGAGAGATCCAATTGACGTAAACCATACTATAAAGAGAGAGAGATAGAGAGAGAGAGGGAAGTTAATCAAGTGGCAAGCGAAATGCAATATTCTCATATTTGTATTATTCCAAGTTCTTGACACACCACCAACGCAAATTGGCAGCCTGCAACTTTCGAAAACCAAGGCAAACCAAAATAAAAAGTTTTCTACTTTCGTTTTATGGAAGTTTACATACTCTTTTTTAATGCAAGCAATTTCATAGTTTCCCTCAACTTTTCTCAAAATTAAAATTATACAATAAGTGAAAACTGCTTCTTGGAACAAGACGAATTTGGACTCATTTGTTATTTTGTTGAGCTTGGATTGAAATTTCAAGTTTCAGCTGGATTGGATAAAAATCCAGTAAGTAAGAGTCTCTCCTATCTGATCAATAACTTTGAATTCTTTTCGAAGTCATTGCCAACTTCTTGACAAATCCAATATACTATTTCTTTTTGCTTTGAAAAGTGTATCAAGCCAGGAGACCACCAACGATTTTCAGTCGGTTACTGTTACTACAATGTTTTTGGATTGATTGACAGCTCTACCACCCAGCGACTTGGCCGGTCGTTTAATCTAAATGTCAGTCTGGCGCACCCCATATTTATTTATACATTTATTTTTATTTTTACCATCTGGCCATAGAAATAGAATACGTTAAGCTTTGAGTAAAATCCGCAAAAACCAAGAAGCAGTCAAGTTTTCACTCCAATCCAAGGGCCGACAAAGAGCCGTGCGTTTGACAAGAGTTGAGCTCAGACGTTAAACTGAACCAACTCAGCCATCCATCTAACTCTCCATTTATCCATCTTTATGCAACCATATGGATATTTTCATTGGCTTGGCCTGTTAGTCTGTCTGTGGTCTGTGGAAATGAAAGTTCCCCATGTCGAGTAGGAAGGAAAAATCTCATTTGTCAATTAATATCGCCGCATAATATCTTGTGCAAAAAGAAAAGCAGCCCGAGACCTGAGACAGACACTAAGTAAATCCGCTCCCGTCTCTACTAAATCGGCTAATACGCTTCCAGCGGCGGTGGTCATAGCAACTGGTCAAATGAGAGAGTCTATCGGGCTAGTTGGTTTGAGTAAAACTCAACAAAAAAAAAATTAATGAAATTTTTTCAAGCTTTTAGAATTTAATTTTGTGTAGGAGTGAACTTGTTTTGTTATTGAGCGTTACCATTCACACATGCTGGCCAGTTCAGGAGGTCACACTGGTCGCACAAAAATACGATTTTAGGTCACACACACATGCAAACACTTGGGCCATGGCAAGAGTATGTTAATGAGAGCTTAATTGGCATTAGCAAACAAATTGGTCAAAGTGAGTTCTCCCATCACACTGGAAAAATCTTTTCGACAAACTGTTGGAAAATTTCCGCATTATTCTGCCTGCACAAACAAATCAAAGAAGTAAAGCAAATCTAATATGTATTTTGCCTACAGACACGCACGGATGCCACCGTTGCTTACAAATTGAAAAAGAAAAAATATTGTCTATTTATTGAGGGCAAGACCCGGCCAGAGCAGACCTTAAAACTGTTTCTCTTTGTGTGTGCGTCTCTATTTGCGGAAGTCTTTGGGAGTGGAATTGAATTCTCGTGGCTTCGCCTGGGTTTACCACAAGAACCAGCCAAACAAATCACTGAATGTAAACAAAAGAAGACGTAAGAAGAAGAAAGCATATTGCATAAGCTGTACAAAATGAATTTCTTTGCTCTAAAGATGGACACACGGCGTATACGTAATAAAAATTCCAACTTTATGAGCTATCACCATATGTGTGTATGTGGAGGGTTGGGGAGCGGGAAGCCCAAAGAGTGTTGTGCTGATTTCTGCCAACAACTGAATTTGCACTTAATTTCATTCAATCAACACGAATCAAGCCACTCAAATGAAGCCCAAGCAGACATGAGCCAGCGTCTCACAGTGCCTTGAACTTCAGACCGATGGATCCCTTTAGTTTCTGCCTGTTGGTGCTTGGTCTCACATTGCCTTGGCTTGTCACTTAAATTTGCATTAATGAGTTTTTAAATATTCCTTCCCCCACTCCATCCAGATTGCCGCCCGACGTCCAGGCAGCCACATAAACGAGAGTCTTTATAACCACCAAGCCAAGTCATAAAGTTTCATGTTGATGGCTCACATCTAACGTAAATGCAATTAGACATACACAAACAACACACACACACACACGTGTATAAAAAGGAAACAGATTTGCCAGAATAACCCAGGCAATTAACCTTTTAACAAAAAAAAAAAATAAAAATAAAATAAAAGGAAGGAATTTCTTTCAATCGATACGAGGTCTCAAAATTTAATTAGCCAAGGCCTGACAAAATGGCTTAAAAGAATAATTATAAATATAAATTTGTTTGTCCATAAAGGGTGAAGCCATAAAAATTTGCCCAGATTGTCAGCTCTCTCTCTCTCTATGTCTCCGTCTCTCTCTTTTTGGATGACTTGTTGAGGCAATAAACGGCAATGACATGCGGCACACGTTGCAAAGGAAGGCCTCAAGAGCGCCACATGTGTAGTCACAGTTGCTGTCACAATTGTATTTATTATGCATGCATCTTGTATTTTTAGCAGACAACAACAACAACAACAACAACAACAGCAAGAAGAAGAAGAAATGGCATAGACCAAGAGGGACCAACTAGAAAAGAACTAACATCAAGCACAACTGCCGCAGGGCAGAGACTGAGTGCCTGATTCTTAGACTTGCCGACAGCAATTCTAACAACAACAACAGCAACAACAACAATGGCATTGGCAGAAACATCAAACATTTGTGCATTGAAGCGTGAACTTTGTGACCGCGCAGAATGTGGCAAAATGCGGAAGCGCCTCCCCAGAGATGAACCGGCCAAGCCATTCCAGTCAGCCATCTTGTGCTCAAAGCTATTGCTGCTGTTTTTGTTGTTGTTTTTGTTGTTGCAGTATCTCAGACATTGTAACTTAATTTAGCAAGCTTCATTGTTGTTGCTGTTTTCGTTGTCGTCGAATTTGACACTACACACAAAGCAGCATATTTTTGGCATTTGCATTGCAAGTTGGCGTGTCACGCCTTTTAACTTTAGCGCCAAGCAAACTTGCAAAAAAAAATATTCTCACACACACACACATACACACACTCGAATGGATTTGGACATTTAGAAACGGCAACACCGCGACAGATCGCATAACCCAAGCGCTGGCGCGGTGGTGGCGTCATTTTGACAATCTCAAAAGAACTTTGTCGCCAGCGGTCTTTGGAATTTTTTTGCACTTGTCGTTTTCTTTTATTTTATTATTTTATTTTTGTGCTTTATTTATTGGCTTTTTTTTTCTTAATTTTTCTGGTTTTGTTGCTTCGCCCGGTTATGTGGGGCGTGCTTGGCATGGCAAGCTGGGCAGAAGCAAAAACCAAAAAGCCAAATCAAAAAAGACTCTCGGGCGCTCCTTACAAGCAAACTGAACACGTACCTTGCCAACAACAACAACAGCAACAACAACAACGAACAAACGAATCATGTCTGATAAAATGTCAACGATATCCTATAGCCACACACATACATACACATGCTTAACTGTTTATCTAACGGTGTCATAAATTTGCATATTGGTGCGAAAATAAAATGAGACAGACGCTCAGGTATGGCCAAAGCCGTGGGCAGGTGCTCTTTGATGTCTAGATTTGTGGCAAGATTTGAATGCAGCAAACACACACACACACACATACACACGCAAACTGGCCTAAGGGACAGATAGAGAATTCCACCAAAATCTTGACTAAACAAGAGTGAGCAATTTTGCAAGATTCCTCTACTCCTGGGGGGGGGGGCATCTTCAGTGGCCCCAAAACACACTTGCAAAATTGCAAGAGCCACACGCATGCACCGACATGCACAGGCACGCACATAACCTGACCTGGACTAGCCTCTCCGAACAGTAGCCAAAATAAAAGAAAACAAGCCAAGAAACAAACAAAACCAACAGAAGCCATAAATAAAATAAAAAAAACAGCTCAGGCCTATGCAGCCTGCCTGACTTGCTGCATTATGCAATTTTCTATTGCCACATCTGACTTATCAATAAGTTTGAACAAACCAACAAACAAAAAATACGCAATATTGCCTTTTATATATTTTTATATATATGAAGCAAGCCAATAATTTATTGTAAAGCTAGGAAAAGATTGTCGATAAAGAAATTTTTTCTCTCAACTTTTTATTCTTATGATCAAATTTCTGTGATTCTGAAAGTTTCCTCTGTTTGAGGAGACCCAAACATATCCTATCTTTCCAGTTCGATCCTTTAGCTTCCTCATAAGCTCAGGCCTGGAGGCTGGGAAAATCAGACCATTATGGCCATTATTGATTTAATTTATGGCTAACAAAATACAAAACTTTTAAGCCGAACGTTCAGCAAATTTGTCACTGGGTGATTTAATGTTTTAAATGTTACTACTTCCAGGCAGGCAGGCCTACAACCCGGCCATTTACATTGATAAAATATGGCCAAAACTGATTTGAGTTGCCATGTTGCCGGGCAATAAAAGCGATTTTCTTTCGCTTGCTCTCTTGGCCCACAGGCAAATCAAGAGCTCCCAAATAAAAGAGTTGTCTCTGTGTGTGTGTGTATGTTTGTGTGATCCCCTCCCTCGCCTAGGCTCTTGTTTGCCTTTTGCCATTTTCTAATTGCACAAACGCCCCAGAAGCGTGTACGGGCCAAACTGCAACCTCACCAAGAAGACAACAATCGCAATGGCAACACCACCACCACCACCACCACCATCGCCAGCAACAATTGCCACAAAAATAACGTGGGCAACGGCTGCTTCGCATGTGCGCTAATTTTGTAATTTGTGTGCAACTGTCAACGCGGGGCAGAGCCTTGGCAGCGATGGCGCTGGCGACTGCAGCGGAGGTGCACATCGGGCAGCGAACTTTCACTTACTTTGCACGTACCCAGCCCCCAGCTCAGAGACACTCCAACTACAACTCCAGTTGCAGCCCAACTCCTTCCCACCTCCTGGCCATCCATCATACGCCAATTTACCGATGGAAGATTGCTAAGCTGCTGATTACACACTTTGAGCTTGAATTTGAATTCGAATTCAAAAATTTTTTGAATCAGTTTTTTCGGTGCTCCTCCCCTCTCCTCTCCTCTCCACTACTACCACTACCCCCCCTTTGCATGTCACTGTGCTATTTATTTATTTTATTTTCTGTCTTCCACACCGACCAGAAATGAGTTTTTTCTTTTTTTTATAAATTTCCTACGTGCCTGTTGCTTTCATGTGTTGCCGCTATCAGTCTCAAGTGTTTATTTGACAATAACCACAACAACAATAACAATGAAGAAATAATTAAATTAATGTCCACTCCTATTCAAAATTATCAACAATTGTTTAAGCGAAAACCAACACACCCTATTTGCCTTGCTTTGCTTTACTTTTGTTTGATTTCTCCTAGTGGAAAATTAAACAGAGTAGAACGAAACAAAAAACAAGCAAAAAATAAAATACAAATTCTATCTAGTCGATCTATAGATATCTCAGGAATACAAATGAACTTGGTTGAACTTTATATAGTTTTTCGATTAAAAACCCAGAACCCCAGAAAATCTGAACTGAATAAAGGCCAATTTTGCACAAGACTAAAAATTTATGTATTTTCTGGAAGTACGAAAAATTGCCCCATATTTGCAATAGGAAATATCTGGTTCAGAGGGATAACCTAGGTTGACCAGAATTATCGACTGTTTTTATTCTTATACAATTTAATTAATTTTGATAATTAAATTTCATTAGGATTGAATTTATACCATCCAAGAACCTCTAGGACTGATTTGGTTTTATACATTCCCTATATGATATAGTAGTTCGATCCCGCTGGGTGTCTTAAAATAAGCATTCAAAGTATCCAATTTGAACAATCCCTGGAGATTCGGATCGCCGGCTTAAAAATACTATAGATACCCCTAAGGGTAGGTTGGCATGGCTACTAAATGCTGTACTAGCAGTTTCATCTAGATGAAACTTGGAATATTTATTTATCATTTTCAGAACTAACCAAGTACTGAATTTAATCGAAATCGGCCAATAAACTTCGGATTAAAACTCTGAAAAAATATATGATATAGTAGACCAATAAGGACGGTTTAAGATAATCTGAAACTTTCCATAAATTCATTTAAGCGAAAATACTATATCTAAATTGAATAGGGCATAGCTGAATCGATCTACCTCTAGTTATTGACCCATCTGGGGATCTTCTTTTATACAAAATGAGTTCTAAGTTTTCGAAAAGACTTTAATAAATGTTTCAATGGAATTCGTATGAAATGTTTATATAATATTCAGAAATTTCCTGGAAAATTTTCATTTTTTATAAGCTTAAAAAGAGAAGTCAAGTCGAATGAAATCAGAGAAGTTGGAAGTGTGGTCAGACGCCCAGCTTATTCAGATGATCTAAGCAAATTATTCAATTGCTGAGAAAAAAGTAAAAAGTCTCTCGAAATAGTTTTGATTTGTATAAAAAATAAAAAAAAAAGCAAAAACCGGGTCGATTCTAAATGGCTTAGATAATTTGCATATAAAAGCCATAATGCACACTCACAATATTTTAACAAGTTTATTGCGCAAATTGGCTTTGCCACACATTGTTGTAGCTGGTTAGGCTTGGCCACCGCAAGCGGCATGAAATTTATGGCAATATGCAAGCGGAACTTGGCTTGAGTGACTCGTTCACAATTAAACCCAAAAAGCCCAAAGAGCAGATCAGTCTGCTCCAGAGCATTTCTGGCCTGGCCTAAACTTTCCAAAATAACCTTCGTTCAGCAAATATGATTAATTTTTTTTTTTTATTGTTTTGTATTTTTTTTTTTCTTTGTATTTTATTTCGTTTAGTAAACAAGGTCTGAATTGAGCATTGAAGAGTTGACATTTAGCAAGGAAATAACATTTAAAGACATTAAAATTGTGATCAAATAAAAAGCGAGCCAAGACAAATCGAAGACTTTTGGCAAATGGCAAATGATTTTCAAGATTCCAAATGGGTGGGGCCCAACTCTTTGAGAGCCTTTTTTTTTTTTGGTTTTTCTTCTTGGCATTGTGAAAACTGTGAAAATTATTGTAGCGTTGCAAATGGCGGTAAAAATAAAATGAAAACCATGTTGCTGTTTTTTTTTTTTTTAGTTTTTTGGATTGTGATTCTCCAAGCGCGCTTTAAAAGTGAATTTTACACTCAGCTGAACACACACACACACACACACACACACACACACACACAGAGATTGCCAGGTATTAGCAAAACATTAAATAGAGACCAAAGCAACAGGCAACATTGAGTTGTTGTTGTTGCTGTTGTTGTTTTTGTTGCTGTCACGTTAATTAGTAACACCGTCACCGACATGTTCATTTCTTTACTTGTCACAATTATTAACAAACTTATTGAGTGTAAAAGTGACGCAACAATAATCAAATGGCATTATCCATTGCGCCAAAGTCTTTCTAAATGTTTTTTTTTTTTTTTTTGTTCACTTTTTAAAATAACTTTCACTTCCTGAAGGCGAAAAATGTTAACAAGAACAGAGTCACTCGGATTTCTAATTTTATAACAAGAAAATCTGTGGAACCAATCAGCCCAGCCCCGACCAGACGAGACCAAACCAGCGCAGCACACACAATTCCTCATTCTGCTAAGGGCGTTTACATTTATGCAATTTTATTTATAGTCATCAGCATTTTTCCTTTTTGTTGTTGTTTCAGTTTTTTTTCTTTCCTTTTTTTGCCATAAAAATTCTATGGTTTATTTTGGTATGCATTGCAGGTGCTGTTCCAAGTTGCAGCGGCAGTGATGCGTCAACGATAGCCAAGCAGCAAATCCGTTGATCATTAGTGAGTTGGGTTTGCTGGCCCCTGGGCCAGGTGAGTCAAATTTAAGAAACCATGTTGGTTCGCCCTGCTGTCACTGAATGTCAGTGGCACAAACCGGCGAAAATTTTAATTTTTTTCTTTTTTTTTTTTTATTAATTATTCATGCCAATGGCAAAGCTCACACGCTCAGACTAACCGGAGAGGCCCTCGAAGAAAAAAAAACACTGGACACTTCCTTGCCTACCTTTTCTTCTTCTTCTTCTTCTTAATTTTTTTCTTTTGATATTATCACACTGTGACTGACATTGGTTCCACTGGCTGATTTTGCCTGCTGATGAGATGGGAATTGGTCATGATACTGAGGTTGTTGTTCTTGTCTTTTTTAGCCATTTCGAATTGGCCAAAGAATTATGAATAAAACCTTTTAGCTGACGTTGACCCCAGTAGTAGCAGGCGGAAAGAACAAGAGATCGGTGATTAATTATACACACACCCACCGGCTTGTTATACTTGAGAGCACACCAAGGGCTATCATATGTGCTGGGGTAAACAATGAGTCGGCAAAAATTTACTAAAAAAAATTCGCTAGACCCTAGGGCCCCAATTTAATTAATGGATTGCACAAAGTTCACAGAATGAATTAAAATAAGCGTGAGCTACAGCTGATTAAGCTAGTACTTTCTGCAGCAACCCTGATTTGACTGTAGGCCAAGGCTGCTTGCTATGAAACTATTCAAATTCAAATGATCTTTCTATCTGATGCTAATTGCTACATCACTCAAAACTTTCATTGCCTAAGAAATTACGAATTGGAATGCGGTAGCCAACTTAACTAACTGCTTAGATTTATCAACAGATTAAAACATCAAACAAATTTTCATTTTTTTCGGTTTGTTTTGTTTTGCTTTGGCATTTGAGCATTGTCTCTCTATCTTTTAGGAGATTTACAGATCCACTACGAGTACATCTGTTTCTGGTTAATCTTTTGCTGCCTAAACAAATTTTCTAGGCATAAACACAACTTGGCAATAGTTCATTAAACTCTCTCTCTCTCTCTCGCATTCGTTAATTTTGTCTCTTTCCCGAAGTCTTGCACAATCTTTCATCTTTCATCTGTCAGGGGGCACATCTGATGATTCTGGCCATAAAGAGCGGTACGCAAATCCAGAAACGTGACTGCCTAAGTAAGCAAAGCGAATTAGCAACGCATGCAGATTACTCATTTTGCTGTTGCTGTAAAAAGCAAACAGAAAAAAAAAAACACCACAGAATGCTGCGGTGGAAAATGGCAAAGGCCTAAAGACAAGCGGCTTGTGCCAAATACACCGGGACAAGAAGTAGAAGGAAAACACAAGCCAAGAGAAAATGATTTGAAAGAAAAAGAACAGCGAACACTGAAAGCATTCAAGGCCGTTTTATGAAAGCCATAAAAACTCATTTCATGCCTTAATGCATTTCTCACAAATGCCGAGATGATACTTTTTTCTTCTTCTTCTCATTGTTTTTGCAGCGGCAGTAAATTTTTTCCCCTTTGTTTCTTTTTTTTCTTTCTTTCTTTCTTCTTTTTTTGCTGCCTTTGTAAATTTAATTTGAAGTCATAATCAGAGGCAATGCAGCGCATAAAAAAAGCTACAACAACAACAATAAAAACATCAACATGAATTAGTTGGCTCAGTTTGGCGGGGCTTAATGGCTGCGCTTGCGCTGATTAGTTTTCCTTCTGTTTTCCCTTTGCGGTTAACTATTTTTTTTTCTTTCTTTGTTTACATTTTACACATTTTATTACTCAATCTCTGAAGAAAAGGTAATTTGAAGCCTCGCTTAATTGTTAGAGAAGTTCCAATTAACCCCTCTCAGGTGACTTTCAAAACCCACTACAAAGTCCAATGAAATGGGTCATCTGGCCATTTGAAATATTTAACAATTAAGCTAAAAATATTCCTAGTTTTTTTCTTTTCAAAATTGTGGAATGTCAAGTAGTCGGTCTATTATTTATTTATTTTTTTTTTTTTGCTTCATTTAAAATTATTCAAATGGCAAATGGCTGACCTTCAAACCAACTGTTTACTTTCAATTTCAATTATCTGGCTAAAAAAATATATGTTCCACCGTAACAAAATGATATATGAATATCAAGGCATATATAATAAACTGGCAGTAGCAATTGGCAAAAAAAAAAAAAAAACTATATAAAAAAAAAAATAAAGTATCAATTTCTTTGATTTCGATATGGCACTCTTTGTCTGTCTCTGATCGTTTGGCTTTGTTAAACAATTGAAAGCAAAAGCTGAACTAACAAAATTGCAACAAAGCACATTCATACACACACACACACACACATACACACATGCATAGAAAGATATGTGTGGCAACGGGCTCACACACCCACAAAGACCGAGCTCAACTTGAATCGTTAATCATTCAACCACAGCAAAAGCTGGTCTGGCCACAGGTGAGTGGGTGGGGGTGAGCGTAATTGTAAAACGAGTAAATTTAAATGTTTTTTTCCAACAACAACAACAACGGCAGCCACTAAACAATAGAAGACCATACCAGCTACAACAACAACAACAATAACAACTCGAAGCAATGACCAATTACTATGTCATTGGGTGCGCGCGTCGGCGTCCGGCGCGTGAAATTAGTTGGAGCGCGAAAAGCCAAAAGAAAAATAACAATCACCAGAGCATAATTGGCAACCAGACAAAGACAGACACAAGAAAATTAAAATAGAAGAAAAAAAAAACAATTGTAAGATAATTGTGGTGGCAACAGGTAACAAGAGTCGCAAAACATGTGAGACCATCAAGAGAGTTTGCCGACAACTCCGAGCACTTCCTAGACCCTGGATAGCCCAGCCCAGCCAGTAAGGCTAGAAAATTTACACCAGGCTTATCCAAAGCCCTTTTGCATAATTTGACCCAAATGTAATTGGTCCAAATTACTCAAATGGTTCATTCATACTCTACTCACAGAAGAGGTGGCAGCACTGGCCAGGTACAGTCCCAAATAATTAATATATAATCATTTAACTCAGTAATTAAGTAATTAAAAACAGAGGAATTAAGCACGCCATCTATTGGTATAAGCTGGTAACTAAGCAATCAAATTTTTTGGAAAGATCTCTGGTAATTATAGACAGGTCTTGTTTGGTATCAAACGAAAGATTATTCTAAATATTTTATTAGAACAATGAAAAGTACTGGATTTTAAAATTATATGGCGATGCAAGAGAGGGGAGAGGAAAGAGTAAAAATTAAACCCTTAATCATTTGAGTACAACCAGTCAAAATCCTAAGTTTGATTGTTCTAGCTTTTGGGATCTCCAGAAAATTTGAAGGAGCTGTCTCAAGCAGTTTGTCTAGCCTTCTTGTTTCCATTTTTGACCAACTCAGGAATAAATCCTTTATTTTCTCATCTATATTAATCTGTCCCAACTTCAACTAAAATTTGGCAAATATTTTTGCAGAGTGTCTTGAGTTCAGATTGGCTCAACTTCTTGGGTTTTTTTCATTTGATTTGCTTTAGTTTTGCGGCTCGCCAAATCGAATCAGGCCACAATCAAAAAGGCCAAAACTATTGCAACAGTAAAGTCATTTTAACTCTGTTTTTTCTTTTTATGTTTTTTTGCAAGCTTAAACAAAAACACCTTTTTGGCAGTGTTCTTTTAGTTTAGACGAATCGTGGCTTGTCAGCATGCCGCTCCTAGCCCAGACTTGGAGTTTTCGATTTTATTTTGTTTTTTTTTTTTTATTTTTTTTTTTTACACCTACGCCTGCCGCACTCACATTATCATAGAAATAAATATATATATTTTTTTATATATAAAGATTTAGCCGTATTTAAGGCAACTTTAAACAGGTTCTTTATATTGAAAAGGTCGCTTGGCTTAAGCTCAAAATGTGAAAGGTTTTTGTGGTGTGTTTTTTTTTTTTTTTTTTGTCTTGGTTCGAGTTCCACTTGAAGTGGCTGTGGGTTAAGCATTTGTCTTTGGCTAAGATTAGACCGGCCAGCTGGTCAACACTATGATTAGACTGGTCAGAAAAGTTTGGCAAATCTAAATAATTGTGAATGGCTCATGTGTATGCGTGTGTGTGTGTGTGTAACCCAAATAATTGTAAACGATTTGTAATTAAAAACAAGTTGCTCATTGTGAAATTAAGATTGCGCAAGTGCAAACAAAATTTTAATTTATTTAATTGCTAAGCGAAAATTATTTTTGGAAAAAAAATCAAACTAAATTACAAATCACTTGTCGGTGACAACAAGCACAATAGCAACAACAACAACACTAACGAATAAGCTTGGTCAAGAGCAAACGGCAAGAGGGTCCCAGTTAGTCGATGGCTCAGGCGGCTCCGGCAACTTCAGGTGGCTAAGCCGACGTGCTGTGACGCTTCGAACGTGTCGCATTTCACAGATGTGGCAGACGCTGGAGGCGGAGTGCTTCCCCCGCCGCGTCAGTCAAGTCGTGAGCTTTGGCCACGCATCGATTGCACAGACCGAGTGTGAGAAAACAGAGTTAAAGTCCGGCCAAACGGATGCGAGACAGACAAGTAAGTTGTCAATTTTCTTGGGCCCCCATTCGAACCGGGGCAAGGTTAGAAACTTTCTAACTTGAAAATAACAAGAAAACCAAACAAAAGGCATAGTTAAAAGCAATTGTTCTGTTTGGAGGCTTCAGATTTTCTCTCTAATTTTTCCCACTCCCTCGGAACCAAAATAGAAAAGCCTAAAATGTATTTTTGGTAACTAAATAAACAAAAATTGAATTTGACAGATTCCTAATGGACCCGGCTTATTAAGAGCCTTTTAACCTAAGTGTTACTTAACAGAAAAGAAGAAGCTAATTAAAACCAGAAAAGCAGAAGGTAATTAAACTAGAAATGCTTTTTTCTGGAATAGTCTGAAAGTCTTTTAAAGTCTTTTTTAAGAACTAATAAAAATATATTTTTAAAAATACTTGTAAGATTGCAACTACTTTTGGATGTACTAATCCAATTAGATCATTATTTTTTTCAGATATTCAGATGCTTATCAACCATCGATTAACCAACTGAAGATATAGCAGTTCCCACTAAAAAAAATATGAGTTGGATATAGGTAAAATTTGATATGAATCTGTTTATCTATATAAGCTCTTTGATTATAAATATTGAACAACAATGATCGATAAATACCTGAGATATCGCTAAAACATATTGATAGCTATATGACACTGGGTAACGATTAAAGTGAAATTTGATATCAAGTTATACTTCTATATAAGCTTTCTGATTATAAAGTTTGAACAAGATTGATCAATAAATGTCAGAGATATTCCCAAGCTCTGTTTCTAACTATTCCACGTAGCCTAATGGAGGATTCATAAGTACACTTAAGATTGAATATATCTAGGAATATTATATAAATTATAATATACTGCTTCGATCCGGTCAATTCTGATAAATGCAACTCTGGGCTCATTAAGGCACTCAATCTCACATTTTTAATTTTATTTGTGGAACTTTGATGAAGTGCAATTATATTTTTGACATATAACGCGACATTTGCCTTCTGCCAAATTGATGAAGACTCTGGCTTTTCGATCTTTGTCTTCGGTGCTCAAAGACTGACAAATATTTTCAAGTGCCTTACCGGCGATTTTTATTTTTTATTTGTATTTCTTGACGTTGCGTCTGCGCTTTCAACTTTGACAAAGTGCTTGCGCCTTCATCCCGCCCAGCCCCTGCGGAAAGTTTGAAAAGCGTAGTGAATCGCTCTCGCCGGGGTCTCGTGACTTTTGATTTATATGCACCAGCATCTGTTAATTACTTTTGCAAATTTTATCTAATGAATAAAGCTCCATTTCTTTCTTTTGGTCGTCGCTTCATTTGCCTTTCTGGCCTGACCCAAGGCAGCTAATTTGAATCTCTTTATGGCTGTTTATTTCATATTAAATGAGCGGCAATGTCAAAGTTCGAAATGCCCTGAAAGGCAAGCGGCCATAAGAGGTCGGCTTACTTTCTTTTTCATTGGACAATCGAAAAGAAAGACGATTCGTTTTGAAAAGAAGATTTACAATTCGACCAAAAGCTTCAATTATAAAGTCACAATAAAGCCAAATAACCTGACAATGGCAACAAGAGGAAACTTACCAAGCCAGCTGCAATTTTTCATTAGGCTTTTGTGCAAAATACTATATCGGAAATAGGGAAAATATAGGGAGTGTCCATCACTCAAGACCACAAAAGAAGTGCAAGAGAGAAAATCAAAAATATAAAGAAAGAAGAATTTGTAGTATGGAAAATTTTTTAAAGAGTTTTGAATTGGATAAACCCGTGAAACTCTGGGTAAAGATAGTCCAAATTTTGCGATTGTCTGATCAAGAGAAGCTAAGAACAAAGATTTTAATTTTAGAAGAGACATAAAAATATAAACGCTTTCGAAAATTTAGAAGAAATGGAAATCTTGAAACACAGCTAAAAATCTAAAAGGAAATTTAGGAAAATATTCTTATAAGATATATAAATCTGTGATTTTATTTCCAAGTCTTTAAGGAATCTAGGAAAATATTCAAAAATCTTGAACACATACAAATGTCTGGTCATGAACCCAGGAAACTATATACTATCTAGAAAATTATCCATAAATATATTTTGAAAATATAAAACAAACAAATCTCGGAAAACTATATACTATCTAGAAAATGATCGAAAAATCTTGTAAAGGTGGAATTCTTTTATTTTTCCAGATTAAAAAATGATCAACTAAATCTTTCCCAAATTAATCGTTCGGCTAAAAATAATTCTAGAAAAATAGACTAAAAAATTTTCTTTTTGTCAATCCAAAAATAAAATTTTTCTATTTAAACTTGTTGTTTTTATGAGAGCGTTGCTCTTGGAGACTCATAAAAAGAGCATGTCAGCTTTTTTTGAAAATGTGAAATTTCCGATGATTGAATGACCCGAGTAGTGCTGACACCCCACTCAATGAGAGGGAGAGATGAAAGCACTTTCAAAATTCCTATAAATCATCACATTTCAAGTTGATCATTTCATTCATTTCCGTTGCAGCATATGGCAACAATATTTTTGGTGTAAATAGTTTTCACTCTTTTCGAAACGGGGAGAATTTTTCCAAAGTGTCAATTCAACTCATTTGATATGCAAATAACGCAATTTGATTGCGCCAAAAGTAGCTTAAAGTAGCTGGTCAACTGGGTAGCTAAGAGGCCAATCAACTTACCATTTCCTTTTTCAATGTGGCCAACTGAGCATCTAGAGTGCTGCCCGTGGTTGTCAATGTTGTTAGTGCGGCTGCCGCATTTGATTTTACAGGTGAGTTGGTGGCACTTGGCACTCCTCCCCCTCCTCCGCCGGTTGAATCGTTTTCATTTTCATTTGTTGTTTTGATGGATTTATCGTTTTCATTATCGTCGCTATCTTTAGTTGCTTTTGTTGTTGTTGTTGTTGTTGCCTTTGCCGGAGAGCTGGCATCGCTTTGATTGTTGTTATCACTATCTTTTTGGCTTGTTGCTAGTTTATTGCCGCAATTGCTGTCATTCTCTTTATTGTTGTTGTTGTTGTTGTGGCAATTCTGCTGCTGCTGCTGCTCCAACTGAGCCTCCACATCGCTCAGCAATAGGCCAGAATCCGAGCCCAACAATTTATTAAAGCCGCTGAGACTTTTTGGCAAAGGAGGCAAGCCGCTTATGGACATAACGCTGTAAATAATAAAAAATAACAACATTTTTAATTAAATTGGTTTCAATTGGTAGAGGGGAAAATGTTCTGGGGAAAGTAGGGGAATACCTGCGCTTGGGACCCAGATAGCCATAGCCTTGCCAATAACCCACCACGGCCAGGTCTTCATCATCTTCATCATCATCCTCAAAGAATTCTTCAACATTATTTTCAACACCTTCCTGCCTGCCCCCGAATAGATCGTCTAAGACAAGTGGCAGCTGTGACGTCAACACCTCAGACCCACCCACACCCATAGTCACTCCATCATGATCATCATTATAGTCACTGCAGGTGGTAGAAGTGACACCGGTGCCAGCACACCAGACCTCAAGATCACCCTCACTCTCCTGTTCATCGATATTGAACAGACCGTCTTGAAAGCGCTGATACCACTTGGCCACATACTGGGCACTTGGGGCGAATGGCCCGAAGGCACTGCGACATTCTTCAAGTATCTGGACGGGATAGAGGCGCCTGCGGAACCCAAAGAGTATACATTGCTGGAGTTCGGCCGCCGTGGGTGCGGGTATGGGCGAGAGAAACAACTCATCCAGCTCTTGCTCTTCGGACATTTTGTTTGGCTTGAGCTTCGCTTTGAAGCGACTTATTACATTAGCTGAAAAATTCAGTCCAGACTAGATCATTTTTTTTTTTTAACAAAACAAAAAAAAATATTTAAACAAAAAACTAGAAAAACAAAAACAAATAAGCAGGCAGAGCAAAGACAATTTGATTGTCAAGCAGGCAGAGTTCTCAGGCGAGAGCAGTCTAGAGCCTCGGGCATAAATTCAATCGATAAGCTGACAACAATGACATTTCAATCTTTATACACACGCACACACACACACACATGTGTGTAGAAAACCAGAAACGAAGGCCAGCAGCTATAAGTTGGCTCAAACTGACTTAGACACAATGGGCCGCACAGAGCAAAAGACAGGCAAGAGTATTCAAATTTTGCTGTCGAAAGTCTTCATTTCCTATTTGAAAGTATTTCACTTGAGGCCAAGCCAAGCAATTAACCATCTAAGTAATTTCCTCAGATAAAGATCTATTGATTTCTATACAAAAAGAGACAGAGAAGAAGAAGAAGAAAATGGAGAGACCCACAGTGCATTGACTTGAAGCATTTAGAATGCTCATCAAAAGGCCACATGAAGTCAAGTCGAAACGACCAAAAAGTTAGTAGTCAGAATGAGCTTTGCTACGATAAAAATTTACCCCACAAACGTTTCGATATTTTCCACCAAAGCAGGCCAATCACTTTTCGCCATCATCTCGAGATTTATCGGTCACGGTGCGGCAAGTCAGACCATTTGAGCCCCCCTGACTAGCCCGGCTTAATTTGCAGTTTTATGCCAGCCGCGTAGCCAACTTGGTTAAGATATACGAAACAATGACAGCTGCCTGGCTCGGCTTGCCTCGACTTGCCTCAGCTTGGCTCGGCTTGACTTGGCTTGGCTTGACTTGGTTTGGCTAAAAATGCATTATGTATTGAGCTGATCGCTAATTGCTTTAAGTCTGCTGCAATCGTGGGCAATTTGTGTTTATTTTTTCAGAGTCTTGAGATTCCGTATTTATCTGACGAATCCTGATATCTTGATCAATCTTATCTGGTGGGGAAATATTTATTAAATGTTCAGGAAGTTCCAAGCAAAAGAAGATTACAATTCCAAGTTTATCGAAAAACTTTGAACAGCTGCCTGCTTTTGGCCAAGTACAAAATAAATAAGCAAACGCGCACTCTTTGTTAAATGCAAACAAGCCCAAAATCACAAGCTGACTGACATCAACGAGGCCCACTTCAACTTGCCCATAATTAAACATAAAATTATATGCAAAAAAAAAAAAAAAAAAACAAACAAGAAAACTCCAAAAGTAAGTAAACAAATTTTTAGCACGTTTAAAGAGCCCAAAAGACTAGACAAAAGATTAGTAAAGAACGGAAAGAAACACATAACAAATTTTTGTGATATATCTCATTATCATGAATCAAATGAAAGACTGAATAATGAATGAAAAAAAAAAATAGCTCTTTGAAATAAAAAAAACTGGCTTTCTTGGTAAGTGCTGGTGGGTACCTGGTTAAATGGGGCCGCCTGTGGCTCTCACAGTCACCCAATTTCTCTGGTAATTGTGATTAGGGTAAAAGCATCTC
Organism: Scaptodrosophila latifasciaeformis; assembly: GCA_037075145.1. NCBI lineage: Eukaryota > Metazoa > Arthropoda > Insecta > Diptera > Drosophilidae > Scaptodrosophila > Scaptodrosophila latifasciaeformis. The sequence goes on along the minus strand of JBAMCM010000100.1, from coordinate 10,998,615 downwards.
TCAGATACATTTGCACAGACCTTATCCCCCCCTTCCACTCTCTGATTAATTAGGCAAAACTAAAGAAGAAGAAAAAATATATGTTGGTGGCTTTGAAGTTCATTAGCCCCGGACTTTTCGATTTAAATCTTTGTTCATTAATTCATTGATTTATTTAATTTATTTATTTGGCCAAACACTTAATAAGGCAATTGTCTTTGATTCGAAGATTAGTTTTCTACATTTTGGCTACTTTTTTTATGGTTAAAGCAACGCCTTTTCATGACCCACGCTTGAGTTTATTTTATTATTATTATTATTTTTTTTTCTTTTCTAAATTAATTAGTTCAGGTTTGGCCAAAAAAGGGCTTTGGACTGGCCGAGAAGAAACAATATTTTTTTATTTGACTGCGCGTAGGCCAGTGGCAGAGGATTATGATATTTTAATTTATTTTAAATAATTTTTTTCAATTTCATTGGTTTTTTCTTTTTTTTGGAAGGGAATCTAAAAAAAGCCAACCGAGCTAGCATGCGTGAGGTCAACAGAAATACAGAAACACAAATTAACACACATACATACATACGCATATAGATACATTTGTATCGAGTTAGAATATTTATTTTTATTATTATTATTTTTTTTTATTAATTAAACACTCATTTTGGGCCAAAACAATTGACCCTCCCTCTCTCTCTCTGTCTGCCTCAAAACACTTGAAATCACATAAAACTTGCAAAAGATTAATTTTTGATTTGAAGCTTTTTTTTGAGACAAAAAAATAAATGTATTTTTGTGATTTTAGCCTTGTTGATATTTTAGAACGCTGGGCAATTCCAACAACTACAATAGCGGCGGCAACAACAACAACAACACAAACAATAAAGTAAATTTTGGCTTTTATTTATTTAATTTTTGATGGCGAATCTATTTTTTGTTTTTTTGTTTTTTTCGACGCGTACTCACAAATAATTATTTTTATAAACAATATAGGAAATAAAAACATATAAAAATTTTGATATTTTTTAAACAGTTCAACGGGTTATTTTATTTATTTATTTTATATCTTTTCTGATTCGATTTGCTTATTTATTTTGTCTGTTTTGTTGGCGGTGTCTGCCCGCTGGGAAATTCGCGTACAACTAAAAATTCAAACGTTGGCGACTTTTTGGCCACGTTCAATTGCCAAAAGAGTAAGTGAGAAAGACAGAGAGAGAGAGAGAGAGAGCGGAGTGAGTGAGCGTAATGTCAGATGCTTCCGCCACAAGATCACAGGCTCAGCCGATTTCGCTTGGGCCACAAGAGCAACAACCGAGAAAATTGGAATCACACACACACACACAGAGGCAGACATCAGATAAAAATAATATAAGAAATGCGTATTCTATTGATTTAATAAAAATACCAGAGAACAAGGAAACAAGGTGCAGCAAATGAAATTAATTCAAATTCAATTGCTCCGACCGACACCCTGTATTTTATGACATTTATTTTTAGAAAGCATAACAAAATAACACGTTGTTTCACTCGTTTCTTGACATACATCATATTTGTTTTTGTTATTTTCGGATTGGACCCGATCGCTGCTCCCCTGCGTCTAACAACCCTCAATACATACAAATTGGGGAAAATTTCCTCAACTCAAAGAATCTTCGAAAATATTTGAATACTGTTTTTTTGAAAAAAAATTTAGAATTTCAGTTCTAGAATTGAGTTTGTCGATTTTTCAAAATTTAAAAAAAATATATATTCAAAGGGAAAATATGAAAATTTTAGAACTTGAACCAATTTACGATATCATAAAAAAATAAAAATACTATAAATAATATTTTAGTCTAATCAGAATCACAAAATCGAAAAGGCATTTTTCTATATTAAAAGAATTTATAGAATTTTCCGATGCCTTTAACCATTACCATCAAAACTTTCTTGGTTTTAAAATTAAATTAAAGGATCTCAAAAATTTATTTCAAACCTACTTTTATCAGTAGTTTCAAGTCCAGAAAGTCAGATAATCAAATAAATTTTAATTATTATTTTCAAATTTATTTTTATCCAAAATTTCCTGGTCCCAAAAAATCAGACCAGATCCTTACAGCAAGTGCGAGAATCTAAAATATACTAAAAATTTCTAATATATTTTGCACATTTTTCATAAAAGCCTACTTGGTTTTGGATTCCAAAACTTTAAAAAATTTATACCAAGCCCATAGTTTTCCCTAGAACCTTATAGTTCTTAGTCAGTAAGAGAATCCAAGGAATCTAAAATTTCTTTTGATATTTTAAAAACAAGCTTTTCCTAAAAAGAGCACAACAAGTTCACTATCCCTAGGGTTGATATATTTTTTCCCCTTTTCATTCAGAAAATGTTCACAGCCTTTGTCAAAATTAATTTTTTCTTGTCTTTCGATTCGGAGAGTCCGAAAAAGAATCTCACAAAGATTACGCTTACCCTTGCCGCGTGGCCAGCATCTTTCAACCCCGTTTGGCTATTGGAAACACATCGTGTGCATCGTGTCGCATTTTAAAAATAAACTTGGAAACAGTTCTACGCACTATGAGACACGTACCACATACCAAGCAACGCTGTATGTTCTGGGGCTGCTGCGCCACGCACTAAATACCACAAAAAAGGCTGACGGACTAAAATAGTGCAATCATGCAGGTGGCAAATGGGATCACTTGCCCGTTTATATTTTAATATTTAATCGAGATATATATATATATAGTTTTTTTTAGTAAGTTTAAACAATCGATCAAGGCACGAGCGTGATCATAATATCAATAGTTGACCCACTGAGACCGGCGGCTCTTTCTCTTGGCATTTTGCTTTGTCTTCGAGTAAATAAAGGTTTCTTTATTTATTTGCTGAAGCCATATGAATTTCTCAAGCTTGCAGTTCATTGTCAATTTATGTTTGAACAGAAACAGAAACAAAACCACAAACATGGACCAAATGAGGTCATTCTAGCAACAACGGAAAATTATAAATGAGCTTAAAAGACTTTTGCATGCCCTGAAAACAACTAAAAGTATGCGGGAAACTCTTTTTCTAAAGATTTCACTCCCAGAGCGTACCATTAAAATTAAACTTGGTTACCTTTTAGTTAGTAAAACGAGGAATATTTGTATAAAGTTTCAAGGTTCTAGCTGGTCAATTGTGAGGGAAAAGCCTCAATTGATCTTAAAGTTATAATTGCCAAGACCACAGTTTCAGACATGCACACAATTGCCTTTGCCATTGTGTTTCCATTCTCAATGCCAGTTAAGAAATACTCCAACATTGTGTTTAGACTCGGACCTCACGCATTAGCTACTAATTAAGCGGTAAGGCGAGAAATAATTGTGGGTTCGAAACTATTTTAAACGCACTTTTATATAATTTATACACTCCATTATATATGATGGGAACAATGGAACCCAGAAACTAACCAAAAAATCTGATTATTTATTCAACAAAAATACGAAAAAAAAGTAAATAAATAAAAGAAGGTCAAGCCTGAGTTTTGGCCAGAGCTGGGCTGGGCTAGGCCCAAAGCTAGACTTCCACTTTCTTGGCCATAAAAATTTCTGACATCAGTCATTTTGGCTGGCCTGGAATATGATTGTCTGCGTACGTGGCCGGTGTGGACGCCCCCACAACTGGAAGACATTTTGCATTTGAAAATTGTGACTTTTCGTTTTCATTTGGTAAAAGTTTTAACTTCTTCTTATTATTATTTTTGTTATTTTATTTTTTGTGACAATTGGCCCGCATTTAAAATGACAACGGCGAACCGTTTGAATATGTGTGTATTTTTTTGTTGGACTTCATAAATTTTCAAACTGATTGTCAAGTTTTGTTATTTTTATTTTTGGACATTTCTAAGTCGGTTTTTTTTTTTTTTTGTGAAATTTCTAAATAAATACTAATCAAATGCAAATAAGCTGAGCAACAACAAAATGCGTCATGATTTCTCATTTGGTTGGATATAAATTTATGCCCTTGCCCCCTTCTCTTCGGTTAACCCCGATTAGTCTCAGTTTTCTCTTTCGAAGCGAAACTTTTGTCGAGGTGTCTGCCTTTTGATTTTGGTTTTCTGATTAGTAGAACTAGCCGCCAGCTGGTTTCTACCACAGCAACAACAACAACAACAATACTAGCATCGGTAAAAACAACAATTTTTAGGGCTGTTTTTTTTTTTGTTGTTGTTTTTGTTTTGTTAATTTATGCAGCTTGTCATCGTTGGCTTTTAACGGTGAGTCTAAGAAGGTCTTTCCCCTTTTTGAAAAGAGTTCGCTCATTATGAGAGCTTTTGTTGGATTTGTTGGGTTTCTTGGATATTTCTTTCCTCCTTTTCTTTTTGGTAATACAGAAAAGCGAAAGTAGTCTTGTAATATATCAAATAAGGTAGATTATGCACACTGTCAACAATATTTGAAAGAAGGAGGAGCAGAAGAAATCAACAAGCTAAAAAAAAAAATGTTTAAACATTTTTGGATTTTTTTTTTGTTTTGTTTTTTTTGTTTTTTTTTTTCAATATTGAAATGGCAAGTGGTGTGTTAGGGCCAAGATTAGAAAGAGCCAAAGATGAAGAAGAGAGCTGGAGACTTGTAATGTGCATTAAAAGAAGAAGTCAAGGCATTTTTTTTTTTAATTTCAAAAGAAAAACCCATTGAATCGGATGACAAGACAAATTTATTTTGTTGATTAATTTCATAACCTAAATTCCTTCATATTATCAGCAATTTTCCAGTTAATATATAAAGCCAATGGAATTTTTATAATACTCCGTCTATTAAGAGGTAAATGAAAAGTGAGCGGAATAAATGAATAAATCTTTAATTTGAGATGAAATTGAATCTAATTCTTCTTCTTATTTTTTATGGAGATTTTTCTTATAAAAATCTTCAATTAATGATTTTAAAATCCTTGAAATTTGTTTGATAAATATCTAAGATATGGTTTTTATATGATATAGTAGGTTGATCCCGGGGAAACTTGATATACATATATATGTGTTCTTATTTAAGCATTTCAGGTATCTTATTTGACCAATATTTGTCAATAGATATAGGAGATATGATGAGATACAATTCAGACTTGTCTGACAGATGTATTATTCGATTTCGATGTTCGATTAAACTTGATGTATATTTTTAACGGTATTGAACTGAATACTGATAAGTACTGAAAAAATATATATCTAACAGAATCAGGCAGACATAGCTATATCTAGAAGTCTAAGAATATTGACCAGTCTGTATATAACTCTAAGAAACTTCAAAGAACTCGGTACTTATTCTTTGAAGAGCCTTAAGCTTAACCGTATTAATACTTCCCTTAGAGGTTCTTAATGAAAGTCCCCAATCTTACAGATATCACTCTGAAATTCGATATGCTATTCAAGTGAATTCTGTGATCTGTAAATATTTATTTCTGTTCAATGAGATTACCCAACAATTAGTGTTTCTCTTATTTCTCAAATCACTTTAAAATCAGGGCAGATGTTAACCGAAATCCCTTTGGGCCTGTTGAAATCTCTAATGAAAATCAATCAAAAATAGAGAAATTCGGCATTTGCATTCGCCAAGAAATAATACAAGAGCTCTTTCGAAGACCAGAAATGTGAGCACACCGAGCACTTGACCAGTTGTAATTGTTGGTAGTTTTTTGTCTACCTCTTTCAGATACAAATCTGCGTTGGCTGTTTCAAGAGGAAGAAGAAGAAGATGCGAGAAAAAACCCATAAAGTTCAATTGCGCCAAACACTTGAAAAGCGAGTACAACACAATGAAGAAGAAGAAGAAGAAGCAGACAAAGCAACAACTGGGCATGCGTGACAGAGGCACTCGTCAGTAGGCAGAGCTCTGTCTCTTTCACTCCTTCAACTGGGCTTGATTACAGGGGAGATCAACTTTAATTACTGTCTGTGAATTTGACAGAAGGTCAATGGTTCCGTGTAATGGTCCGACTCTGTTGACACAATTTTCAAAGACTTGGTCAAGTTATTGAAACCAGCAGGTGAACTGCCACAGAAGGTGACAACGCAAAAACAACAACAACAACATGAAACAACTTGAAACCAGCTGAAACAAGTTCAATACACCAAAATATCTTGTAAGTCAAACGCACCCGGCTGTAAATCTTTGAGAGTGTTGGCCGGAGTGCGTGTGTTGTTTGTCAACCCGAAAAATGCCCCAAAACATTAATTACCCGACTTGGCCCGCTTGTTTACTGCACCAGACTCACTAATCTCTGTGGACGAAGGCGGAATTCACAATTTTTTCTGTAAATTTGAATTTTTTTCTCTTACCAAAAAAAAAAGAAACAAGAGTACTTCGTGAATTTTGTTTTTTTTTGCCAAATGCTTCCGGTAGAGTTTTATTTTTATTTTGTTTGTTTCTCGTTTTTGGTAACATTAATTGGTGCACCTCGGCCTGTGCAGCTTTTCTAGTTAATTTAGCGCGGCTGGCCAACACTTGTCGTTTTCGTTTTTGTTTTTGTTTTTGTTTTTGTTTTTGGCCAAGTGGCCGTTTCACCCCTCCACATCTATTTCGTAAGCTGCTTCAATTTTTCTTACATTTTCTTTTTTGATTTTTGCCAAAAAAAAAAAAACACAGTAAATGTTATAAATTAAAGTTGCATGTGTGTATGTGTGTGTGTGTGTGTATGTGTGTGTGTTTGTTTGTATTTTTATATAAGCCACTTGAATCTCGGGCTACCTACGCGCATGCGTTGCCATCACGTCCAACCTTTTCCCCCAGCGCTCCACTCAGTTCCCGTTTCCAGGTCGCCTCTGACTCGGCCTTTTGGCCGATTTTTCCGCATTTGCAGACCGCGTGTATATATATGTGTGTGTGTGCCACGGCCTTTGTTTTGGTTTCTTTTGTTTTCTTTTCTTTTCTCTATCAAAATCATATTTTTTTTCTGACTGACTTTGCATAAAATTAGCACACTTTGGACCAAAAGCCACTTAATTAGTTAATTTGCCTAGTCTTTTTTTTTGTTTTTCTAAAATAAGGAAATGGCTACCAAAATAACCAAATTATATGGTTGAAAGATTTTGGTATTCTATTGAGCAACTCTTAAAATCACTTCGAATAACATGCAATTATTTTTCAAGTGTTTTGTGTTTGGCAATATTGACAATTTCGATGAGTCATTTCTTAAAAGAAGTTACTTAAAAATTATTTAACAAATCAAACAAAAGCCTCTATTATTAGCTTTTTTATATTTACTGAAAAAGTGTTGAATTGATTACAACTGCCTGCTTTTATCTTTTAAGTTATTTGAGGTTAGGTTGAGACAGTCTGTCTCTAAGCTAGATGAGACGTATAAAGTATTTTTGTATTCAATTAAAAAATGATTTAAAAATAGAAAATAATAAATAACTCAATTTTTCTTTTACTTCTCTATGTGTCCCTCTATTTGCCTATGAATCCATTTATCTTTAATTATATTTGTATATACATCTATCTATATATTTTTACTTATCTAAATGCCTCATTGGATCGTTCCATCTATATAACTATCACTCTATATATGCACCTATCTATCTATCTATCTATATATACACCTATCTATCTATCTATCTATCTATCTATCTATCTATCTATCTATCTATCTATCTATCTATCTATCTATCTATCCATCTATTTATCTATCTATCTATCTATCTATCTATCTATCTATCTATCCATCTATCTATCCATCTTTCTATCCACCTATCTATCTAGCTATCTATCTATCTATCAATCTATCTATCTATCTATCTATATATCTATATATCTATCTATCTATCCATCTAACTATCTATCTACCTTTACCTATCTTTACTTGTCTAAATGTCTCCCTAGATCTTTCTATCTATCTATTTATCTACCTCATATTCTTCCTAGATATAGAAAGCTAGGTTGAGCCCAAGTCTAAAGCTCTCCTTTTTTATCTCTTTATCTAAGACCCTTTCTCTGTTTCTGCTCTCCATCTGTCTGACTCTTTCATGCAAGTATCTCTGTTCATTACATTTATTCAGATCCTAGATCCCCACTGGAATATATTAATTCAAGTTTTTGTAAAATTCTTTATATTAACCCAACTTTATTAGAGAAACTACCGCTATATTTCACTCAAAACAATAGTAAAGAAGAAGCTTCCAAATAAATTTGAAAGAAGAGTGGAAAAAAAGAAACAAAACCCTAAGCAAGCTGACAAATATTCCATGTTCTTTGTGACCGATTAAATAGAGCATTGAATCCGGCTACCCTGCTGATTCTTCTCTCAGCCACCCAACCTTCTATAAATTACAATCAGTTACAGTAAAGTGTCAAGATGCTCAACAATTATAATCATGATTATTACAACAGAAAGAGAGACAGGGAGAGGGAGGGAAGAACTGGTTGACTACCTGCCACCATCTGTGGAAGAAGCTTCTTCGTTCTCTGACTTCTGTTTGGTGTAAGTCTGGTTCTCAATCTTCTGGTACAGCTGTCATCATTATTGTCTGGGATGCGCACTTTGTGCTACTTATTGTCAGTTGCTTTTGCCATCAACCTTCTCAGCGGCAACCTGCATTTTTGTCGCATCATTTTGGTTGGCCTATGTGAAGCTGTGGCTGAGGCAAACAGATATAGAAACAGACGCATACACTTGTCAGTTAGAGACGCTTTGCCATACTTTAACGGTTCTCACACTCTTAACTGATGATGACTGGGCTACACCGGCCGCAAAATCTGTCTTAAGACAAACGGTGCTATGGAGTTTCTCTCTCTCTCTCTCTCTCTCTCTGTGTGTGTCTGTGTGTTTGTGTGGCACTCATCATAATTACGAAGGCCCAAAACAGACAACGTGCTGAGCCGCCAGCGCACCCCCACTTGGTTGGAATCCACCATGGCTTGGAAGGTCTCTTGGCTGTCGTGTGCGCCTGCGCAACTTGCGCCCAACCCAAGTGTCTTGTGGGCCCCAGATAGGGTCTCTGGCTCTCTGTATCTTTCTCTCTTCCGCTTGGACAAGTCTAGAGTTGCTTTCCTACAAGTCGAGTGTTTAAAATTTATGATTGCTTTGCGTGATTTTACATTTCTGTGTTATTAGTCTAAACACACACATAGACACACACAAGCACACATCAACAACACCTACGAATTTGCCAAGACAAAACCTACACACACACACTTACACACACTCACGACGACAACTTCAACTCGAACTCTATTTGTGGCCAAGACTTGCACAGTCTTGGTTTTTTTATTTTGAAATTTTTGCTGGATTTCTGTAGACCTTAGACACAGATCATTAAAGCCAAAATTCTAAATCATTAAATTGAATTTGAATGGTTGGCGTAATGAGCTCAAGCTAAATATATATAATACTTGCCAATCAACATTCAAAATGATTGGGTCACAAGGTCCAAAAAAAATATCTGACAAAATGTGTGAAATGCTTTTAAAGTTTTCAAGAACCAAAATAATTTCCCATTGTATAGTTTCTTTGGTACTCTAAAATATATAGCCAATCGGAACCATTTAAAGATAGGTCTCAATTTTCTTTATCTTTTCACATAAAGCCAATCGGAACCACTTAAAGATCGGTCTGAATTTTCTTTATCTTTTCGCATTATTAAACATAAAAATTTTGACCTTGGTTTAATTATTTCCTCCATATTAGTCAATCAGAGCCACATAAATCAAGACTCGATAATTGCCTAAGCTCGACCTGAATTCCTTTGAATAGCTCAGGGTCTAAAGATACTAAAAAATATTTCATAACAATTATCAGCCAATTCACTCATCAATCTAACCAAAAAACGTTCGAATAAACAAATAAATCCAAATCCATATGACCACAGCTGTCAAGAAATTTGGACTGGAACCAAGCATATTTCCGGTCTCGACTAAGTAAAAATAAACAGACTTGAAGAGGTTCTTTCCTTTTCCTTTGGGTTCATATATGACTTCTCATCTGGTTCTGCAGGCCTGTCAACGACTTGGGCTAATAAAAACTGATGCAATGACCTAAACAAATAAGGAAAGAGTGAAAGAATCCAAAGACTTAAGCCCTGAATGCAAATTCGTATTCCTTTCATTGTTGATATTAGTTATGGCAAAATTCCTAGAAAATTATATTGGAAATTGAGAGTCTAACGGGCCGGGTCTGACTGTGAAGTGCTGTTTTGCTGCCTTCATGATCATAATCATCTTCATAATCCTCTTTTCTTGGGGTATCGACTATGTCTGTTGTTTTTCATTTCGGTTTTTTGCTGTTACAACACATTTTTCGTTTCGTTTCGTTTTTAATAATCATTTGCAAATGTCTATTAGTCTAGGCAAGAGACCGCCCCTCTTGAGTTGCGCATGCGCAGCGTTTTTCAGAGGAAACAAATTGCAAAAACAACAACAACAACTCTTGGCTATGGCAACTCCTGATGATGACGATGACGACAACACTCCAAGTCATGCAAATTAAGACTTTTAGTTGAAAAATCAGAGAGAAAGAAAAAAAATAAAAATTATAGCAAAAATTGGAGAGTCTTGTGAGTGGTTTGATTTCTTGTAAATTTGAAAATATTTGTTTTTATACCGAAATGGCATGCAATTTAAAACGGCACCCACTCCTCCTCCTCCTACTCCTCATCCAGCCATATATGAGAGATCCAAGTTTGTTTTACCCTCCCCCTCTGGGATTATAGTCATTTTAATGAAAAAGTAAAAGTCAAGGAGCAAGTTAAAATAAAGTCAGAGTGGCAGTTTCTGCCATTTGGACCACGATTTGCCGAGATGAGGAAAGTTGTTTGTTTGCACAAAGCGAATTTGATTGGAAACAAAACAATATTTTGGAGAGATGAGAACTCTCTAAAGAGAGGGAAACCCCCCAAAAAAAATTCAGATTAAGAATGGTTAAGATTCTCGCGGGAAACTTTTTCTATATTTTTCTCAAAACTAAAAATAAAAATTGAATTTCTCAAAAATCAATTTCTCTTTGGTCATTTCCTCTGATCACTTCCTTTGTCAGATCCGTTACGGAAATCGTAATTCTTAGAGTTCCCCAACAGCCGCACAGATTTTAGCCTGAACATTTTCAGCTGATTATATAATTGAATTAAGAGAAAACAGTAGGAACAAAGAGCCATGGCAATTGGCTGAATTGATTGAATTTATATTTTATAATATATGCCAGAGTGGCAAAAGTTGTAAAAGCTAAGTATCTGTAAGATACAATTTGCATTTTTCGCCTATAAGCAAGACAGAGGAAGTCCAGAGACTGGACCTGCATATATGATAAATTGCATTATTGCCATAATAATTTATTTACAAGCAGTCAACTCAACTCAAACCAAACCAAATCAAACCATATCCAAGAAGAGAAAGAGAGAGATAGTGAGAGAAAGACCAGACAATTGTGAGTCTGTGATTTAAATTCATTCATTCATTCATTCGTGTGTGTATATATATTTTCTTTATTTTTCAAAATGCACATTAGCGCGGCTTCCTTCCATTTCGACAACAAACGCAGCAACAAAAATATATAAAAAAAAAAGATAAAAAAAGAAGGAAAATGGCAAATTGCAAGCTAAATAAATAAATAGAAACTGTTGCAATTGTCGAGACTCTGCGAACCATTTTTGCCTTGCAAATTGGATTATGCTTTATTGTTTGTTTGTTGGCTGGTTGACTCGTTGTCGGGTTGTCTGGTTGGATTGTCATTGTGGCAAAGCCAGAGAGACATCCTCCACTTGCGCCTTGGGCTTGCTTATTTATAATTACAGGCCTGCTCTGGTGGGAGATCGGGCCCACCCCGATCATGCATTGACGGGGTCTCGATCGTTGAAAAAGAAAATGGCCTTTGAAATAAGTGGCACTGCCAGAGTGGCAGGAGCCAGCTTAGATAAACAAAAGTCTGCCAAATTACACATTGTTATTTATGATTGAAGTTTTTCACTCACTCAGCCGGGCCAAAGCAGGCCAACTTCACAAATGGCCAAGAGAAATGCCACGATAAGGCCGAGCCAAACGAAAAAGCCCATAAATTGCCAAATGAAGCATTAAAGTAAATTTCATATTCATTTGTAAATGCCAATGGCCGATTTGATTGGTAATTTTCCCCAGAGTCAAGCTAAAAATATTTTTCTTCTATTTCTTCTCTCTTTTCTTTTTTTTTATTTTTTTAGTTTAATCCCAAAAGTGGATTGAACAACTTTGGAGATTTGTGAAAATAAATCCAGCAGAGAAATTTCCTTTTTTGGAAGTATAAAAAGATTCGAGATTCTTAAAATAAAAAGAGTGAAATTTTTCAACAAATTTTTAATCAGTTTTTTTTTTTAGAATAATGTTTATGTTAATTAATTTTTTATTTGAATGACGCAGATCTTTATGGGGCCATAAAAGCCCACAAAACTTGCTTTGGGAATACCAAAATGGGAATCAATATCTTGAGTACATACAACCTTTATGAGGTTTATAAAACTGATTAAGCCAGCCGGCATATCATTTGGCTGAGCTCACAGAATACTTAAGATAAAAATCTGAAGATTCCAAACAGAAATTTTCATTACCGCCAAAAACAAAATTGAATTAAATTTTATGCCACCAAAAACAAAAAAACAAAAAGGAAATAATTCGCACTTCAATGCCTACAATTATTTTTGGAAAAAATATATATAAAATAAATTAAACTGGTTTCATTATGGATAGGTCTGGCTTTAAGTTTGAAAAGATACGAAAACTTCGAAAAGCTCGTTAGTCTCTGCACACATTTGAGCTTCAATTTTTAATGACTCAATCAATTTGTTTGAGTTCCTCACACACTCCCCTCCTGGCAGAGCCAGGAAATTGCATTGAAACTGTTCAGGAAAAATCAGGGAAACGAGTGCAAATTGATTTAGCCCGTAAGCCAAACCACACACAGCCACAATGGCTTGGCCTTACCTGCAATGGAATTTTGAAAGTTCTAAACCTCACTGGCTGGGTAATTTTTTCACAGCTTTCTCCACTTTGGTCAAATCAAATATAAATAAGACCGAACGAATTGATTACGATGCGCTTGAGCCAAGTATCAAATCCGTACTCATGGCTGACCGAAGATGAAACTCTTCTATGTGCGCAATTAAACAAATTGCATGACTAATCAAATTGAAGAGCAAAAGAATCTGAGAACTACACAAATATTTCAAATCAGCTTATAAGCCCATTTACCTACCAGCGGATAAATCTGTGCAAACAATTGAGGCGAAAATTTTAAATCTCCAAAAGAGAAAATTCTTTTTAAAGAAAGAAGTAAAATGAGAACAGTAGATGAGACCAAGGAGATCTGGGCTTATGTTATATAAGAAATAAGAGAAGCTAAAGATAATCCAGACTCACAAAGAGAGTGAGAGAGTGGGAAGTAGTAAATGGATAAGGAAATATTAATCATTTTCAGGGGACTCAAAAAAAATAGTTAAATTGAGACAATTCATTTGACCAATTCAAATTCCAACAATTTGAGAGAACTTAATAAAAAAGGTGCAATTATTTGTGTGACCCATATTGTGTTTATATAAAACTTTATATACAATTCACTGGGTCTCTGACTGGGCTTACTTATATTTGCATATAAATAACAAAGCGTTAAGTTTATTTTTTTTTTATATTGAAAATCGTAGTAGCTGTGCAAAATGCCAAACAATGTGAGTCACGATAATCAGGCAAGAAAAGTTAGCAACAAAAAGCTACGTTTATTTACACGTCTGATTGATATGTGTGCATGTGTGTGTGTGTGTGTGTGTGTATGTGTATCTTTCACATACAAAACAATACGCGCAGTTAATAATAACAACATTTACGAGCGAATGCATAAAAAAAAAAAATTGCAGCACGTCGAAACGAGTTTTAAATTTTTTGTTTTGTAAATAAAAAAAATATATATATTTAAAATAACTAAGAAAAATATACATATTAATGTATGTGTGTGTGTGTGTGTGTTTGAGTAAATATTACAAAGCTTGATGATGTTGCTACTGGCAAAGCTGGGCAACCTGCAACTGGCAAATGCAATCAGCCGCACACTCCAGCCAAGACGGCATGCAACACCACAGCGGCCACACTGAAAACGGTGTCAGTAATAATTTATTTCTTATTTTTTTGCAAAGAAAAAGAAGAAGAAGAAGAAAAAGAGAAGCCCAAACCAAACCAAACCAAACCAAAGCAAACCCAAGCAAGACAAACGAAGCGTAACCGCGCCTTGGTTGACTGTCGACACCGCAACCAGAAGAAATAATAATAAAAATAAGTCAGTGAGTTGCTAGCCAAACAATGGGCCAAAAAGGTTAGACAGCCGACCATCGCTCTTCCCCATGAAAAGCATGTCAAAAGGCTTCCCAGCTCAGGCAAAAAAAAAAACTGAATTATCTGAGTAGGAGTTGGTTTGGTGAAAATTAAAGTAACACATGTTGGGAATTCCCATAGCTTGGCTCAGGCAGAGGCCATCTTTATCTTATCGATTTTTGCATTCACAGGAATTGATAGGTCGAGGTCTGATAGCAGGGGGCAACCCTCTTGGCAAATATTTGACCCTTCTGATAGCTTAGGAATCGTGGTGATTCGTTTCGGATTTCCCAGAATTTCGAAATTAATTTATTTTTTTTAGGCTGACTCACCGTTTGACAGAGCGAGCTCGTTTCTCGTTCTCGGCCTCCTTGACACTGTCCCAGCTGTCGCCGACGCCAGACGAAGACATGTCGTCGAGACGCTCCTCATCCTCCAGCCCTGAGTCCTCCAGGCTAATATGGCAACTGGTAAGCGTCACTTGTTTGCCATTATCGCCCACCTCAATCCAGTCGGAGGTGCGTATGCGCTGTGAACGCTCCGTGCCATATGGTGAGGAGTCCGAGGAGCAGCCCGAAGGACAACGTTTACGTGGACTGGCCGAACCATTGCCCGAGCCATTGGCCTTTAGGGACTTGTTGACGGCATAGGTGAGGGTATCTTCTTCATCATTATCGCCATCGGCATCCTCAATATTGTCGGCATCCACATCTTCGGTATCGGGATCATCTTCATGGTCTTCAATGGAGTTGTAACGCTTGCGTGTTAACGACTTTGTGGGCGTTGCTATGGCAGTCACTGGCACACTGGCGCCAACGGTAGCTGCGCCCGCACCCATTTTATAAGGCGCCAACTTTACCATGGTGGCTGTTTGCTTTGTCGTGGGCAGCAACTCCAAAGAGCTGGATCTATTGCGCATGGCAGCCAGCTCGGATATGAGCAGCTCATGGAAGGCGTGCTTCTTTTCGGGTGTGTTTCCAGCACTCATCGAAGTCTTCATAGTGGAAGAGCCGGCATTGGCAGCTGTGTTGGTGATGTTATTATTTTGTGTACTCGGATTGCTTTGGATATTTATGCAAGTGCGATTGCCCACCGTCTGGCCAGTCACAATAGTCACTTCGTTCACTTGGGTCTGGGTCTGAGTCTGCTGCTGCTGTTGCCTTTTTTGTCTCTCCCAGGCCAGCTCCTGTTCCAGCAGGGCCTGATGCTGGATGGCCCTTTCATGCTTGGTGATAATTGTGGGATCTGTGGTTGCCTGCTTTTGGCTTTGGCTGATGATTATTTCCGAGAAGAGTCGCTCGGCAGCATTCTTCAAATTGTTCTTGATCTCCACAGTCTTGCCGCCGAGGAAGCCGGTATTGCTGGTTGCCATCGAGCCATTGACCACAATGCCCGTTGGCGAGCGTTCGACACTGCCAAAGCTGTCCAGAGTGGTCTTCGAGCGGCGGAAGATGCTGGTGGCCGGGGTCTGTGGTGGCATCGGTGCCATATCCTCCACATCCATAGTGGCCACTGGCATCTGGACTATTTTGCGTGGCTTAGGCAGCGGCTGCGTGGTGGGCTGCAGGCCGGCACGCTCGAAATCCACCTTGCCCAGGTTGTGGTGTGTTTCCTTGAGGGGCGTGGCCGAGGCGCTAAGTGAATTGTGTCGATTAACTGTGACCACCAGACCGGAAGCCGGTTCAGCATTATTGATGCGTGGCTTGGCTGTAGGCACATCCGGTGCCTTGCGCAGCTTCAGCGGGGGCTTGGGCGCCGCTGCCAGAGCCGTGGTGGGTGTCTGGGTCTGGGCCTGTTTCTTTTGCAGATTCAACGAGGGCGACTTGTACACCAAAGTGCGTCCCACGGCGCTCAATTGGCTAACAAATGTGGGCTTCTTTTGTATGACTGGCGGTGTGGTTGTGGTCGGTGTGGTTGGAGTGGTTGGAGTGGAAGCAGAGCCCGCTGCCACAGCCGCTGTCAGTTTGATCGGTGTGGCCGCTGCATTCGATTTGGCGCGCAATAAGCCACTGCCAGTACCATGTCCCGCCTGCATGGGCCTTGGTGGCACTGGCGGTCCCGGCCTCTTAACTGTGGCCGTGGCCGGCAGCGTCGCTGCTGCTGCGGATGCTGTGGCCATTTCGCTGTCGCTCTCTACAACGTTCTCACGCGAAATTGAGCTTCTTGTCCGCCTCAACCTCCTGGCTTGTTGTTTTGGTTTTGATCTTAGCTTCTCTCTTTAATTTTTGTTTTTTTTTGTTTTTGTAGTTTTTGCTTTTGTCTTGTCTTGGCTTGGGTATGCTTGAGTGGCGTTTAGACTGGCCCAACTTGTTGGCCCAGACGTCGCACAGAAAACCAGTATTTGTAGGTCACTTTGGCTCTGCGGTTGCCGCTTCGTGTGTCTTTTATTATTTTGGAATTTTTTCTGTATTTTTTTCGTATTGCTTTGGGTTTATTTATTAGTATGTTGAATTATTTAGCATATGCGCGCAAATGGAAACTTGTTTTGGTTTTCAACTCGGGGCAGACTCAGACTTTGGCAAGAGCATCATCAAAGCCGCCACTTGGCCAAGTTCTCATTGGTCTTGTTGGTCGATCAAAGCTACTCTCAGCATTTTGTTGTTATTGTTGTTGTAGTTGTGGTTGCCGTTGCAGCCACGTTGATCTATTTTGAATATGGGTTATTCAGCGGTGCATTAATGGTCTCGGTCTCTCCAATAGAAGTTTTTTACTTATCAAAGATGCCAGATTATTTTGAAACTTGATTTTTTTTTTTTTTTTTTGTAACTATTTTTTTCTGCAATTTTTGTTTTTTTTTTTTTTGGGCTTAGAGTATTTTTCTGGATTTTAAGTGAAAGGTAAATTTATTGGTAGTTTTATGATTTTTTGTTGTTTTGTTTTTGTTTTGATTTTTATTTTGCTGGTCGTTTTGGTCTGCTCGTTTATTGCACACTCAATTTAGTTGGTGGTTGTGTTTTCATTTTAATTTAATGTTATTGATTTAAACTTTTATCGCATTCATGCATCAAATTTATTAACAAACTTTTAACATTTTCCTAAACATGTATTGATTTTGTTTTATTTGTTTTAATGATTGTTGTTTGCTTGTTTCTTTCCATTTTTTTTTCGTAATAAGACGAGACTTTAAGTAGTTAAACTCTTTGCCTGTTATTGTTGTTGTTGTTATTATTATTAATTTTATTTTGGCAGCTTGTTATAATTATTGTTACACTTGTTGTTGCTGCTTTTGTTGTTGCCTTTCGAAAGTGTTATATTCGATTTGAAGTCTCTGCTTTTGCCTTGACTTGTTTTTAGGTTAGGTTTCCCTATGAACTGAGTCGCGGGCGGGCCTGCTCTGTGCTGCTGTCCATAACAATCAAGTCTGATTGAAAGCTGGAGAATTCTCTTTCTTTTTTTTTTAGAAAGCTCAATTAGGTTTGGCCATAAAATTTCGTTTGCGGCTAGAATAAATTATGTATTAATGAAGCGTTTAATGCTTTGCTAATTTGATGGTAATTTAAGTGGCTTGAAGAGGAAGAAGAAGAAGAACCTTCGAAATGGTCAAGGAACTTGTGTGAAAATTTGTTAGAAATTATTTTGTAGATTCAGTTATGAGTTTGCTTACATAAGAGAGGCGGAAATGATAACGAGAAAACCCGTTAAGAGCCAAAACAAACAATTAAGAATGGAAATGTGCTCGGTGCTAACACAAACCGGCTGGCAAATGGCCATAAAACTAAACTCATATTTTTGAGTATTTTTATAACCAAAAACTGAACTCAAGCAGTTGGGAAAGATTTTGAAATGAAGATATACAGAAGCTACCTAAGTGAAATTTAGGAAATTTACAAAATTGGAAATTGCCTGAGGCGATTTAATCACGTAGACCCCTCCGAGCACAACTCAATTAGAACATTTTCTTGAATTGGGTCAGGCGAGTTTTTCTTGTTGATTTTTTTTTTTTTTTTTTTTTTTGTAACCAAACTGCAATTACGAAATGATACGCACACAAATGAAAACATTGAATAAAAAACACGCACGCGCGTGTTAAAGCAAACACAGAAAATAATTGATCAAGCAAACGGTAAAAATGCAGTCGCAGCCACCTTTGATTTTTAGCTGCTGCACCTAGTCAATGGCGCAGTGCAAAAGTTCAATGAATGACATAAAACGAGTAGAACAACAACGCTAACAACAGCAACAACAACAGCAGCAACAACAATAGCCGCAGTCAATGTAAATATAATACAAAGAATTTTGCAAGCTAAACGAAATAAAATTGCCAGTTTAAACTCCCACACAGACACACACTCTCACACACACACAATCGCACACTTGGCTGATTACTCCTTGAGCATCTTTTTTTATTATTTGTATTTTTTTCAATTCCTTGATTAATTCAATTTTAATACGAGTACTGCACACCCACGATGGGCACAGACACAAAGACACAAACACACACACTATGGGGTCCAACTGGACGTGAGAGCATTTTTTAAAACTCTATTATTTATTTATTTATTTATTGTTGCTTATTACAAAATTTGTATTATAAATTAATGCTTGTAAATATTAGATTGCATTTATTTACACTTTAGACTTTGTCGCTAGTATTGGTCAAGACAGAATGCGTTAAACACCGCTAACAGAAATCACACACACGACGACGCGCCCGCTGCAACGTGCGTTTTGTACGAGAGCCCGAATAAAATAAAACTGTAAATTTAAACCAAAAGCGAATATTTCAAAGAGAGCCAGCATGGCTAAAAGCGGTAGCGGTGAGCGTGTGAGTCACGACAACGGCAGTCTTAGTCTGTTAGCTATTTTCATCTCATTCAAATATCGATAAACTGAACCAGACAACTCTGAACTGGCAGAGTTTTTTTTATCGCTGGCGTCGTTGTTATCGGTTAATTTCTAAAGTGAATTTGAAATAATTTTGTTTTTGAAAATGAATTTTATCTCTGGTAACTCGAGATTATTTTGGCAATAATTGTTTATCATATATACCAATTATATTCTGAGCACCCTAAATGGTTTTATTATTGCCTTTGTGCGGCTATGATGCATTTGTTTGTTTAAAGTTACTTGATATATTTATTGAAATAAGGTATTACTCACGTCTGTGACTCGTTTGACTTTACTCCACCTCTAATGATGAAGAGAGTAAATTCATAACATTGGAGCCAACTGTTAAGCTCAACTGTTAATTAACATAGAAATGTTCGTGCCTTAGACTTGAATATTTTCATGGTTAAAACGGCTTAGAATTGCCATAGAAACCCCCAATAAGTCTTTAATTAAAGATAAAAAAGCAAACTTCAATGTTTTATGCCATTTAGTAATGCCCCTGACAAAATTATAGCAAAATATCAACAATATTTCAGCCTGTCAATTGTAAACAAAAGACTTGCTCTTCACTGTAAAATTTGAGTCAAAAGAGAATTTTCCAATGAGAGAAAGAGAAAGAGAGACAACTTGCCACAAATTATGTTGGGTTAAAAGAAAAATCTAAAAAAAAAGAGCAACTTGGCAAATGGCCAAAACTGCATTGATTGGCATTTTGGATTTGGTATGTCGGAGGTGTTGATGGCGCCGGCGTCTGGCCGTTGTTGGCGGCTTCTTCTTCTGTTGCCGCAGCATTACAACAGCTGTTGTTGCTACCGGTGCAAGCCACGCCCGCTGCACGTTGTCTCCCACCTTTTCAATGCATTTTAACCATCAGACCAGCCAAATCTCTATTGATTATGTGAATGCTTTTGAATGCCGCTTCCAATGACAAACCTCAAGCCAAAAACAAAACTAATCGCTAAAACAAATGACTTGGTAGACTTTGCTGACTGTCTATCTGTCTGTGTGTCCAAGCCAGCTCCACTCTTAGCCGTCTTTGATGATGACGATTCTGTGTGGCATTTAGAATGACACTGCAGACAAAATTGCAACAATGAGCCAAAGACGCCAGTGCTGCTCCTGGACAAGCGGCATGCATAAAACATATAAATCTCCCCCTCGGGCTGGGGTCGGTCGTTGTCACTGTCGACAGTGTAACTCTTCCTGCTCTCTCTCTTTCTCTGTTGGAGAATTTCGCTTTGTCTGGGGGCCAAACTCTTAAAGTACTTGAAAATATTTCCATGCCACTCAGGAAGTTGGCTTTTCCGGCCAAAAAAAAAAAAAGTACACTCTCGCTTCAGCCACAAATTCCCATTCCTGCTGACAGTTTTTTTTTTTTTTTTTGGCGCAGCGGATGTGTTTTGTGCGGCGACCCAAAGACTGACCCCTCACAATTTGGCCTGGAATTTTTGTCGCATTTTCGGGAATTGCCACGAAAATTTATGGGCATTTGCCAAGCGAACTAATAATTTCTATTTTTATCGTAAAAACTCAGATTTCTCTTTAAAGTACTTTCACATCTTCCCAGTCAGCCAGTCAGCCTGCCCCCACTGCCTAGTTAATTTTACTTCCACTTCAATGAATGCACTTCAAATCCCGGCAACAACCCTATTGTTGAGTCTTCCCCTCCCCCTCAACCACTACAGCCTTGGAGAAGGAAGCCCCAACGATGAAGGTTAAACTTGGGTTTAAATTGCTTTTGCCATTTGCTTTCTCTCATATTATCCTTACCAGCCAGCCGTATCCTTGCCGGCCACTTCTAATCCCGAAGCACTTGAAAATTTTTCAGTTTCCCCAACTGATTAGTCTGTTTAGACAAAAAAAAAAAACCATAACAAAATCAAAGTTTTGAAAAAAAATAATGAAAAACTGTTTCAATTTTCAAGTGCATTTGGATAATCCATTTTTTGGATTAGCTTTAAATTTAGTTTACAGTTTTAGACAAAAATATTTTTGCTTTACTAATTAAATGTAAATTTAAATTGTTTTTTTAAATACAATTATTAGTGTAATGTGTTGGTGGTGTTTTAATTTTAAAGTAATTGCTTTGCATAGTGTAATATAAAATTGTTTTTTTTTTTTTTTAATTCATTGACAAGAAAATGGGCGAGGCATTTTGAAACCACCCAAAAAATTGGCAATTGCATTCACAATAAACGTTTTGATTAAATTATAAATTAATTAACATTGAAAAAAATTAAATAAACACACAAAAGAATAATTAACAATGTTCTCTTTTTTTTTTTTTTTTTTTTGTGATGTTGAGTGTGGTGGCAACTTTCTTCAAATGGCAAATAAAAATACAGAGGAAACACTAAAAAAAATACGAAAAAACCAATGGCCTAATCCGCAATGGCCGTGTAGGGTAGACTGCTGTGTTTTGGTTTTGTTTTGTTGAGGAATACTTTGATGGCGCCATTGAAATCGGCACTAACCAGAACATAGCCACAGCCCTTTTTATGCTGTTCCACCAGCGGATCGGGTTGATTGTTGGGCAGCTAAAACAAAAAAAAAAAAGGGGAATAGGTAAATTTAAGTCATTTGAACATTGCAAAGGTTTCTTTTGATTGTACCTTTTCATGGGGTATTTCATCCGGTTCCGGCTTGATGATGGCCTCCGGATGTGGCGCAAATATGGCACAGGTAACAGTGGCATTGTGTGCTTTAATGCCCTCCCAGAAGTCACTGCGATCACGACGTACCTAAAACACCAAGATAATTAATACAAACAATTTATTTATTTATTTTTCTATACTTACCGAGCTCAGCTTGGAGTAGTCATGATTGGTTTTCCATATATATATGCACTGGTTTTCCGATCCGGCTATAATGTATTTGCCATCATGGCTGAACGAGCCCTTAATTTGCGAAGATACATTCAGATAGCCCTTGTATTTGCAGGACAGATTCAAGTCACGCAAATCATAGAGTCTCACTCGACTGTCATTGGAGGTGACCAGAATTTTATCCTCACCGGGCATGGGCTCTATACCGCTGATCTTTCGACCTATGCGATTCTTGCCACGTGTCGAGCGTACATGTATTTGCGTATGATATTTCAACTGATCGGTATTATAGAAAATGCAGCGTCCATCGTAGGAGCCCACCACGGCGAATTGACCGTTCTGGCAGAAGTTGGCCGCCGTTATGAGTTTCGTTGTGCCATCCACTTCGTTCCAGAGTGCCACCTTTTTGTCGGGTATATTCCAGAGACGCAATTTGCCATCCAAACTGCCGCTTAGGAAATAACGATCATCGCGTGGATGAAAGGCAATGGCTGTCACAAAGTCAATATGCTGGAAGCAGCACAAGCATTCCTTGCGTGATATATGCCAGAGGCGTACTGTCTTGTCCATAGAACTGGAGAGAATGAAGTAATTCTTTGACCAGGAGACATCTAGCAAGTCGGAAGTGTGTCCATTGTAAGTGCAGAAGGGTTTGGGCATAAAGGGGCCAGTGCATTTCTCGGCTGCCGTGGCCATAGCTATGGCCTCCTCGGCCGACTGCTGCGAGACCAATGACTCTTGCGAGGGCGTGGGTGATGACTTCTGATCGGCATTGTATTTATTGCGCATATCCTGTAAATTTACCAGAGCATTATGAGAAAACTTAAGATACAAGAGATTTCAGTCTTACCTGAAAGAAGGGATAGGCATCTTTTAGGACCCAAATCCTCAGGACTTTGTCTTGGCCGGCTGTGGCTAGGAGACGTCCACAAGAGCTGAATTTCATGCACCACACGGCTCCGGTATCCTCGCCCGACAAGTCCTGAACGTGCTGCAATTTGGTAAACTCATAGGGGCCTTTGTTTGAGGAGGAAGCCTTGATCTTGATGTTCTGCTCGGGATTCATGGCATCAACAATGTCGGCCACATCCTCCTTATGCCTGGCATGCGACACCTCCGAGGCTATCGACTTGGCCTTATCCACGGTCTTGCGCATGGTGCTGCCAAAGAAGCGCTTTATACGCGCCGTCTTCTTCTTTTTCAGCCGACTACCATCTTCGGTTTCCAACTCCTCCTCGTCGGGTTGCTGGCCCTCAATACTGGGCGGTATGCCAATCACACTCTCCTCGTCCGATTCTTTTTGTATGACCTCCAGATGCGAGGTCAACTTTAATATATGCAATGATAGAGGATTCCAGCCCTCAGGCACTGGCGGTGATCGCATTTCAGAGAGTGGCATATTCTCGCCGGTATCTAAATTCTTGACAGGAACTTGTTTGAGTATCTCGAAGTCGGTTAGCTCTTTGCCAGAACTGGTGCGGGTGCGTACATAAATATTCATTTGCTTCAGCTCATCCTCATCGCCAGCTGACTTGCGACGCTCCTTGTCATTGGACGGGCGACAGAGTGAAGGGTATCTATTAGAAAAAAGCGAAAGTATGTTACCTAATGCATTTCCTGAAGATTCTAAATTCACTTACCGAGTGGCACTGCCCAGACTATTTGAGCCGGTTCCAGCCAGCTTAGGACGACTGGCATTCTCCATTAGCATTTTCTCTATGCGCTCGATTTCGTCTTGCGGGGGTCCCTGGGCCTTATTGCTGGCCTCATCACGTGGCTTCACTATATAGCCACCCTGTATGGCCTTGAACAAATTCAAGCCCTGCTTGGGGTCAATAGAACTGCCAAGAAAAGAAGAAGATTAAACAAGAGATTCTTCAAATATTAAAAACTCTGGATTTACCTGACTCGCCCTGGCGCGGAATTACTCTTGGCTGAATTTGATGGACTTGGCTTGGAGTAGACCGACGTGGAACTATTACCCAGAGAATGAGAGGCCTTATTTATCTGTGGAGTGACCACAGGGCGCACATGAATGCAGGTGGACGACATTTGCCCCAAGGGTAGGGCTGAGCTATTCACAGCTGTTGAGCTGACCATGGTACTGGTGGAGGAACAAGTCAGCGTATTAGTCGAAGCCGTGGCACTGGCATCGTTCAAGGTATTCTCGAAATCCTTGACAATGTCGTCTCTCAGCTTTTGCTGTACATCACGCACAGAGCGCACCGAACGTGTATCACTATCGGTGTCCTCGTTATCAGCAGGCGGCAGACGCATGCCCTCATTCATATTAAACTGTTCGGATGAGCTGCTGGAGAATTTACGCGTCTTTTTCTTGCGCCTGGGCGGGGCCACCGGCCCACTGGACGTTATAGAATCCGTGGTCTTTGAGTGGGCTAGCTTTGTGCTGGCTATGACATCGGGTTCCTGGAGGATCATGCCGCTGGAAGTACTGGTGGCCCCACTGCCACCTGCTATAGGCTGGACTGTCACGGCCTGGCTGGAGTTACTGTGCTTGGGAGACACGCGTGATGTGCCTGTGCTGGCCAGGACTGTGGCATTTCCTGTGGATGTCGTGGCCTGCACTGCCGGCAGCTGCTGTTGTTGCTGCTGCTGTTGCTGGGATTGAAGTTGTTGTTGTTGTTGTTGCTGCAGCAGCTGCATTTGCTGAGAGCTACTGGAGGCCAAAGACTCTCGATCGATACTAATGGCTGTGTTCAAAAATTCAAGTTACTCATGCCAAGCTTTTGATTTTAATTTTATTTACTCACCTGATGGATCAATACTGCCTGCCAAAATGCGTCCCACACGTCCCAATGATGTCATACTCTGTATGCTCATTGTATCTGTCTCAATCACCTTAAATGGATGTGTTGATCTGGTAAATACACCGTCCGTGGAGCTATTCTGTATACATAAAAAAAAATATGAAACTTTATTAGCAGTTTTCATAAGCATATTAAATTGGAATCAAATCAAAACACACATTCCACAAAAAATTAATTTATCTGATACAAGTTTTTAAAGCATTCGAATAAGATTATTTTTTTATATTTTTTATATATTTTATTTTTTTGAATACCTGAGAATCAGGTGTGAGTGTATTTCCTGGATTATCATCTTCATCATTCATGCATTTGCGTAGGTTGTGAAAGCGTTGTCTACCATACTATATATACGATATATATTTTGTTTAATTTTAATTTTAATCAATAGATATGAAAAACATTTAGGATCAAAGTGTAGATTCCATAATTCCATTGAGAGTTGTACGAGATTAACGAGTTTTCAAAAACCCACAAATATGAAAATAAAGAACAAAAATTTTCGGATATACAAATTAAAAATCAAACACAAATTTCTTACAACAAATTATAAAAAACAACACAATAAATAAACGTGATTAAATTGTCAACACCAAAGAGTAAAAAATCATATTCAAATTGGCCTCCAAACGAAACCCAACAGACCAATGCAATTATGGGTTAAAAATGTTTCAACCTTGAATAGAAACCAAACCGAATATAGGAAAGAATTAATAAAACTATAAAGACAAAATGAGGGAACATATAAAAGCAAAGCAAATACAAATTCTAGGGTGTCTGATTCATTGAACAAATAAATATTCATGTTGAATGCGACAAAATCAAAACAAACCACAATAAAAGGGGGAGACTCGAATTCGCTGATGCGATCACCCAGTGAAATCGGCGAATAAAAAAAAAAAAAAAAAACACTTTTATTTTTTGTTTTGGTCGAAATTAGCGGGTAGGTAAATGACACGCCACCACAGCAACAACAAAAACATAGCAGAAAGGGAAATCGCAAACGTGCCATGAATTTGCCTATAGAAGTGGACAAACTTTTACCAAAACATTTTAAAACAAACAATTCGATTTACTAAAAAACAAAAAAACAATAAAAGCGCATGCAAACAAAGTGAAGAATAGCAGAAACTATTCTGAACTTACCGGCCCGCTTTGTACAGGTCGAGGCTCGGCGAAGAGGGCGGTGGCTGCATCCTGTTGCTTGAGCCGGGCTCCCAGGCTGTTGGTGGGGCTTCGTGTGGCTGGTGTGCCTGCGCCAATGGGGGTGGCATCGCTGTCCGAGGAGGCTGCCGCATTTACACGCACTGCGGGCTCAGGGAATATAAATTCTTGGGCTGTTTGTGGTGGTGATTTGCGTCTGAAATGAAATACACAAGATTCGGTTTATGCGTTTTTTACTTTAAGATGACGCGATTTTTGATTTTTTATGAATCAGCAAAGGTGATACATACGTTTGGCGGCTGGGCGTTGTTGTGTCCTCTGCATCGAAAAATTCCTCTGAACTGTCCGAGTCGGTTTCCAGTTTGCTCATTTTGCTTTGTGCGTGTAGCAATATATTACCTAATCCACTTTTTGTATTTATTATTATTTTTTCTTTTTTTTATGTAAATATGCAAATTGACGAATTGTATTTCTTGCCTCTGCTGGGCCTGAGGCTGAAATTGTTGTTGGTATTGGTTTTGTTGTGGCTGTGACTGTTGTGGCTGCAGTAGACTTGGTTAATAAAAAGGCTTTTACGTCATGTTCTGCAGATGCACAAGTGCCACACGCATTGCATTTAGCATTTTGCGAAATTCGGAGGGCCAAAATATTAAAATTGCACTATTAATTTAAACAATAAATCTACTACTAATTTACCATTCAACTTTTTCGTGAAGGCTGTTTTTTTTTTATATCGATATATCGACTATCGAGTCATTGCGTTAGTCAACACTTAAAATTTCCAACACCAACAGCTGTGGTGGTGAGAGGCAACCCTGGGAATATTCGTTTTGCCGCCAAAACTCAGAAGCCAAGAGATTTGTTGATTAAAAATAAACAAGCATGGACGAGGAACTTAAGCAACAATTTGATGAAATGGGTATCGAGCCCAGTGATGAAGTCTTAACCAAATGTGTTGAACTGGCCTTTAGCTATAACATAGACGATGCCACGGAGTTTGTTGAAAATTGGATGGCCTTCAGTCTCTCCCATCTTAACGGAGACGAGCCTAGTCTGGAAAATCTTGGGGAATTTGAACGCAAAATATTGCAAGTTAAGCGGGAGAAAGGTGGAGCCTCAAAAACGGCCGTTGCTAAAACAAACACCTTTGAATCAGGCCCTAGCGCCTTGGCCACTTATGGCTTGGAGCCCGATGAAGCCATGATGGTTGAATATGTTGGTGATAGCGTAGGCGAGCCACACACACCAAAAGCCAAAAAAGACCATACTCGATCGTCAATACTGAAAAGTGGAGCTTTCTTCAGTCCCGCCAGCTTTTCACCGCAATCTGGAAAACGCACTCCCTCCACACCTATCAGCCAGACACCCGGCAAATCCGGTGACACAACCGATAAGTTCGGACAACGCAAGCTGGTATCAGACTCTACCTGGAAATCCGCGACTGAACAAACGCTTCAAGTCACTCAGAAGCTTCTGTTCAAAGAAGCTCCTCTGAGCTTAAGCAATTTCTCCTATATGAATGACTTATTCAGCGATAAATGTGAATTACTACACGATCGTCTGGGCACAATAGGTCGCGGTATAATGGAGAAAAAACTGGGTTCTTTCGAAGCAGCTGACTGCAGCTTTTATCCACAGGACAAATTCAATTTACAGGACCTCTACGCCATCGGCATGATTCACTCCGATGATGACGAGAGTCTGACGCCTCATTCCGTCCTACTAGCCGTGCCCGATGACAATAACACAAGCTCTCTACTAAGTCTTAACCTATCGCGCATAAAATCGGCCAGCATATTTCCAGGTCAAGTCGTTATGGCTAAGGGTTTCATACCCAAAGGCAAGACCTTTGTGGTGGAGGAAATTTACACAGAGAGAAAACTAATGCCACCACCACCGCTGAACTTGGATCGAGAGTTGATTTTCGTCGTGGCCAGCGGACCCTTCACCAACACCTCCGATCTCTTCTACGACCCACTGCATGAGCTGCTTAAATATCTGAAGGAGCACAGGCCGGATGTTCTAGTGCTCACCGGACCTTTCCTGGACTCGGAACATACCAACTTCAGCGAACTGGCCGAGACTTTTGATTCGTTTTTCGAGAAAATGGTCTCCGGCATTATGGAAGTGGTAGGCAACCATACCAATGTGCTCTTGATAAGCTCCTACAAAGATGTTCTGGCCCAGGCCGTATATCCCACGCCACCACTAAGCCTACGCAAGATATATCCAAACCTGCAGCTACTGCCCGATCCAACGCTGGTCGACTTGGACGGCATTACCCTGGGTGTGACGTCCACCGATGTCTTGGAACACCTGATCAGCCGCGAGTGTGCCGCCAATGCGGGCGAGAAAATGCATCGCATTGTAAACCATTTATTCCACCAAGGCTCCTTCTATCCCATCAGTCCGCCACCAGACGAAAACATGCCCTACGATTCCCTACTTGCGGAGAAGTTTGCCCACCTCAGACAGCTGCCCAACATACTGATCCTGCCCAGCCAGCAGCGCAGCTTTATACGCCTGGTCAACGACTGCCTCGTCATCAATCCCGGACAACTATCGAATGCTGCAGGTGGCACCTTTGCCCGTTTCCTGGCCACTCCCACACCGCCTGGTGCCAAGACGAACATGTTCAACAATGTGGGCTGTGAAATTAAACGCCTCTAAGTCTCCAAACTCCTGCGTGTAAATAAGTCCCCCTTTGCTATTCAGTTGTAATTCTTTAAGCGTTTATTATCATAATTTATGTATATGTAATTAGTTTACAGCTAAACAGTAGGAAATGATTTCTAAACATATGATTTTTCTTTTACTTCTGTTTAATTAATTAATTAATACACACAAAAATATTCCACTATATCGAACTCAATTCAAAATTAAGTGAGGAAATTACACAAGTAAAAATTAACCTAAACAAAACTATCGGTTACATTATACATACATATTTATATATATATAATATTATTATATTTTTTGTTTTTTTTAGCTATACAAAAATACTGCAAGAAACGTTCACAAACATAAATTGATAATTTTAAACTAACATAGGTTTGTATTTTATTTTCTGAAACTGCGCCACGCCACTTGTTAAGTTTTTACCCCCTCCCCCTCAAGGTGGGTATGTGTTTTGCTCATGGAACCAATTCGTGGAGCTAGGTAATAGGCCATCCAACAACTGTATTAGTAGACGGCGTTTAGTTGTTGGGCTCCTGCTTGTATTGTTATTGTCTATTATTGACACCATCTGGATTGTGCACGCCTTGACCGCCGCCGCCGCCGCCAGGACCACCGCCGGTCATGCTGTGATCCATGTTCTTGACAATTACATAGTTTGTTATGTGATTGATGGCCTCGTCCTGGAGGCGTTCGGGCCAGCGTTTCAGATAGGATTTGATAAAGTCACTGAAGGTGTCCACCTTGTCGGGCGTGGTCTTGTGTGTGTCGACAATATTCTTGACAATGTCCACAAATTTGTCATAATCCTCATGAGATTTTTTGATTTTATTATAATTGGGTACACCGCCATTGGTGTTCCCAGCACCGCCGCCGCTGGCAGCTGCAGCCGCATTCATCTGTTGCTCCATGCTGTTGCTGTCGGCCAGACGGGCTGAGGCGGCTGCTGCCACGGCCGCCACAGCCGCCGATGAAGCCATAAAATTATCAACTGACCCAGCATTGGGTGGCGGCTGGGAGTGGTCCATGAAATGGCGATGCATGCCATACTCAGTTCTATTAAATAGAAATCAATAATTTTTTCACAAATCAATATAATTATAGAAAAGACCTACTTGTAGAACCCCTCCGTGTTATTGCTATTAAACTCTTGTTGAGACATTGGATTTTTCCAAACTGGCGATTCTGAGGTTACCGAGGGCAAACTATTGGCACTCGAAGTACTGGTCATGCGTTTGTCTCTATTCAAGAAAATATTGAACTGATTAGTTTTTGTTTATATTTCTTTAAAAGATCGACATACTTGTAGCCTGTATGAGCAGCCAGACTCTTAAACACATCATCCACTTGACTATAAAATTTCCAACTGCTTATGATGCCTGTGGTCTCAAATGTCTTTTGTTCTTGTCTGTAAATAAAAACAAAAAAAAGATTATTTAATTCCTGAGAATATTTAAAATGGGAAAGATCTACCTATAACGCTGGGTTAAATTATTCACTTTGAAATGTACTTCCAATGCTGTGACGGGTACTCCAAGAGCCGTTAGCTGCTTTGCCATAGCCACATAGAGATGGCCATTGCGTTTGATTGTGCGCAATTCATAGGCGCAAACTTTCCATAGTTTAATTAATTCTAATACACCACTATCCTCCCATTGTCGACGCTTTTTATTGAATTTTTCATACTGCAAAAAGAAAATGTAATTTATTTGATCCGTTGATTAGATTAAGGCTTTCATTCACTTACAGGCATTTCACATGGGTCTTCCTGGCCTCAAATTGTTGCCCAACAAACTTCGTGCACCAACAACACTACAGCTAATTGCAAGGTCCGGCATCCGTGTTACTTCATTATCTTGTGTGCTCCAACTTTATCTGCGAAGTAAAAAAAAAAATGAAAATAAATAAAACATTAGCATATTTTTGCTCACAATATTTTCCCTCTCTCTTTTCTAGCGTGTGTCTCTTTCTTAATCTCTCTCGAAATCAACAAAAACATGTTTACAAATTCGGCGCCACTGCGCATAATTGTGTTTAATTTAAGTCATTAAATGATCATTAATCCACCGGCAAAGCACACATATATGCACACGCACACAAATGCACAGTTATCAACGCACACTAGAGCAAGTACACCCACCGTTTCATTGATGATTTGTAAACAAATCGAAGTGCAACGACAAAATTGGAAAATTGCATGCGAAAGCAAAGAAAAAGGCGCAGCTACTCGCAACGGTGTCTAAAAATGTAATGAAGGAGGCCAGTAGTATTTCAAGTGTACAAAAGCTGCGAGTGCCGCCACCAAAGCCATACAGAGAAGATGCTCCAACACGCACACATACACACGCACACACGGCATTGGCACTTGCTGTCTTTATAGACCAGCAGCTCAGCAATTTTAGTGTTGTAACAGGCGGAGCGGGGGTGGTGGCGATGGCGGTAGTAGTTTGGAGGTGAGATGGTTACTTTTTCTTGAATACACAACACGTACACACACACTGATAGCTCATCTTTTCTTACACCGAGAGAGATACATACTTTTTTCTTTTGTGGCTATGCAATTTTGAATTTTGTTCATAAGCCGCTACCAGCCATAATAGCCAAAGGCGGAGCAGGGATTCCAACACAAGCGAAAGCAAAACTTAATAATTACTAATATAATTAATTTTTAATTATCAAATGGAAACACAGATACTCAAAGCGAATTGTATATGCTTCCGCTGCGCATCTCGCGACGACTGTGTATGTAATAATGATGTTGTTAGAGAGAGACAGCAGGTGCACGCAACATGGTGTGAATGATATAGCTATACAGAGCAGTTGGATGTGTAGAGTTGCCAGCTGTTGGCAAAAAAATAAGTCTGTTTTTTGTTGGATTTTTAAATTTGAAAAATAAACTTTTTTCTTTCTATATTTCATGAACTTGTGAAAGTCGCAAAATATAAAGCAATATAAATTTTTTTATACATTTTTGTCTCTTGCAGCTGGCAGCGCTATAAAATTTCCTGGTATTCTCTCGATTCCAGGTCTGTGCCTAGACTTCAGATTTTGTAATTTATCTTGTGCTCTCTGCAGCCAGCTCGTTAAGGCAGCCGCAACCAAATCGCATTATCATCATCATCAGTTGGCTTTGGCAGCCAGAGAAATGAGTAGTCTCTGTCTAGGTCATGGGGCACTGTTTCGTTTGTTGTTCTTACCCCTCCTCAACACAACACTAAGCCACCCTGCCTGCCCCATGTCGATGACGCGCAGCTCTGGCCTTTTGTTGGCGCACACTCACACACACACTCTTTTTGCCGGTCATCATCATTAGGTAAGCTCCTCGTCTCCCCTACATCTGCCGAGCTCTCTTTCTTTTCCAAGCAAACATAAATGCGAACGTCATTAGCGCCAGCTAAATAACAAAAAATGATAATGTGGCCTGTTGCCACAGCCGTTGTTGGTAATCATCATTAAATGCCACAACGACAGCAACAACAAAAAGCACCTCACCCCTCCCCCCAAAAAAGGAACACATCAACCATATCAGCTTCATCAGAGCGGCAGGAAAATTGGAAAATAACCTTTATTTACTTCACTATTAGAAGGCTACCCAGGGGACTCGGATTCACTTACTTTCACTAGACCTCCGCTATTCAAGGGTGCTGAGGCAGAACGGCGAGCCAGGAATATGGTCATCTCCCCATTTCACTGCCAGTATATAATCGCCCAGTTGATGTACCTGATAGACCACACGATATTTATTGCCGCCCAAATGTTTCACCACCACCTCATCACAGGGCCCAGATGGACCTAAAATGCCCACAAACAGCATGTTGCTGCCTGCCGCGCTGCCGTCCACGGTGAATTCATTTCGTTCCAGTGGACTGATATGGTTAAGTCCCAGACCACGGCTCTGGACCTTGCTGGCATCGGACTTGAAAACTGGCACTACAAAAAAACAAATTCAAGTTAATTTTAAATCAGAGTTGATATCAGTATTACTTACGCGAGGATTCTGTGGTCTCCACACCTGCTATGGTCACTATAATAAACGGGGATTTAGGCAATGGTACCGAATTGCAAGTGATATGAACTTTATATAGACCCGCCTGGACCAATTCAAGTTTGACTTCAAATCTTTGAGGATCCAATTGCTTTAATTCCAATGGAGGACTTAGCACACCACTGGGACTCTCCAGCCGTACCAGAAAATTGCCCTTCACGCCATTCCGCTTGATTATAAAGCTGGTTGTGGTATTAATACGTAAGGCTCCGCTGGGAAAATGCAGCAATTGCACTTTGCTGGCATCGGTCAGTTCGGGCGCAATATAAACCTGTGGGGCTTCAATGGGATAGGCATCTAGCAGGGGCGGGATCATATAAATAGAAATTTCTCTCTCCTTCTCTCCATCTCTCTTTGTGTCTCTTTTTCTTTCTCAATTTTTTTTTCATGTTTTCTAAACAAAACAATAATCACTCACCAGCCTCGGGCGTGCGCTGATATTTTCCAAAAATACAGGCACTCTCCGCAGCAATGGGAACAGCATCGGAGGCATTGAATGGACTGCTGGCATTGCTGCTAATGCTCCCAGCACTTGGGCTACTGTCTCCGCCACCAGCCACCTCGCTCTGGCCCAGCAGAGCTGCCGCATTTGTATTCAAACGTATTTGTTGTGACACTTTAAACATTTTCCTCTCAATAAACTCTCAATAATCTCTTTAAACCAAATAATTAATTTCTAAACATTTTTATTTTTTCTTTTTCAATAATTTTTTTTTTTTTTTTTTAATTACCACGCCTGATCTACACGTTGGCTATTCCCTGGACAGACTGGGCTTCGGCACGAATGCTCATTTTCTATAGACCTCAAAATGAAATTTTCATTTGTTTACTCTTAGATTTTCTATATTCCTCAATTATTCCCATTAGTCTCTGTGGTAGTGGGAGAGTCAAAGATCCCAAAGTATATACAATATTTTTGAATTATAATTCAAATTGAAGGCAAAAAACGAATGAGAAAAAAACGATAAGAAAATATAATTCAGATATCAAATTATATATCCAAAGGATATCTGATCTATGATCTGATAGAGTCAATGATAGGTAGCTCTGACCAGTACAAGTAAATCTCAAAGGAAGAGTGCTTTTTATTTTACCCAAAGATTTTTTTACTGGTTGAATACTCTTTCAAGATTTAAAATATAAAAATATATATATATAACAAACTTAATCAAATAATTATGCTGTAATTTATTTCTACTGCTTCTACCCTCACCTTTGCTAAAAGGATCTACGCTTCCTTTACGACAATGTCAAAGCCGTTCTGCAAATTGTGGTACAACTGGGGATAAATCAAAATATCGGTATTAGTTAAATTTCCCGTTTCATAGAGACTGGAATAGACCTGTAAAAACGGAGATTGTAATACTGGATTAAATGGAAATCTGTAAGAGTCCTCACGGATTCGGTAATTTTAAGAGTTTTCATGGCATCGGTTCGCATTTGCATCCAAGTATGACGTAGACGTTCTTCAGCCTCTGATATAAAACCGGGTGCCCAGCTTTCTTGGAGCCGGTATAGATTGATACGATTCTTTTCACGCACTGATCTGGGCAGAATAGTATTGAATCGCTTACGCATACGCTCATCGCGTTTCGCCCGGCCTTGGACAATCTCACGTTGCTTGGCCTTCTTCTCCTCGATCTGTAGTCGCATCTTACGGGCCAAGTCTTCTCGCTTCTTACTGGCTGCTGTTTCAGCGAAAATGGATACCTGATTGGTCTGGCCATAGAAGCGGCAATAATAGTTCGCCTTGCTGGAGTCCATCGGCGGCATAATGCGTCGAAAATTTCCCAGATGACTCTCCTCCCAGGCTATCTGCTGAGCCAAGGAACCGATTTCCACTTCCGGCATATCCAGGTCCTTCGATTTCTGAGTACTGCTCCCGCTTTCTGGTTTGATGAGCGTTCGATTCTTTTGAGAATTGCTGGAGAAGACAAAAAGTTCTAATTCTCTAATTATTTTCTGAGATCTTTGCCAGACTCACGAATCCGTCTTGGATTTCAGCAGTCTCTGCTTGACTCTCTTACGATCCTCCCGCATGATTTGCTTTTTGTCAGCCAACACGGTACTGACCAGGGTCAGAGTATCCCGGATAAGGGGGCGTTTCACCTCTCGATCCACCTGTTCGTTGGTATGAAAACTGGGCGAATGATTAACCTCTAATATGTAAGGCTTTAGTTTCCAATCCACAAGTATATCGAAGCCGAGTATCTCAAAGCAGGCCTGGATCTTGTCATGCGCCGGAAAGCAGGCGTGGTAATTATGCTTTAACACCGACCAGGCACTCAGTACCGTCTTGATAATCACATCGTCCACATTAGCCCAAAACTCGTCCACATCGTAATTAAACCGACGCATCCAATTGTTAATGGCGCTCAATTTTCTCTTGCTGCCGCAATCATCATTGTCGCAGAGATCATAATGGGAATTGCGCTTGTTCACAGAGTAGTTTGTCAGATGCATGTAGAGATCGTTCGCATTACCAGGAGTGGGCTCCACATACTTGTTCGTGGCGAAACGGGCCAGGCCCTCGTTGTAGACAAAGATGCGCAACGGGTCTACGGAGGTGATCAGAGTATAGACGCGCAGATCAAACTTATAGCCGTCAATCAGCAAGGGCTGTGAATGGGATTTGGCGTAAGACAGGCAAATGTTGATCCGGTTAAATACCTACACGATGGATGTATGTTTGGCAGATGAGTCTTTCATTGGGTCCGATAGTCTTGAGATCATTGGTGAGCCAAATGCCACGGCCCTGAGCTCCGGAGTCTGGCTTGAGGATGAAGGTACGCTTGTGATTCAAGGCATAGTTCATGGCATCGCCATAGCTAGAAGAGTGAAGAGATTAGAGCTGAGGTGGCTTCAAGTTCTTGGACTCACTCGGCCGGCAGCATCCAGGTCTTTGGGAATATCTTGTAGTCGTGCGGATACAATTTCAACATGCGGTTCAGGTTTCTTGAGAGCAAATCCTTGCGACAGATTTCAATCATGCCGGGAAAATGATTGATTTGCTGAAAACGTTTCATATTCTTGAACAGTTCCACGCCCGGAAAGGAGTCGGACCAGAGTATGTTCCACAACTTAGTCTCCTTGACTAGCTTAAAGCCCAGGGTTTTCGAGATGCGTCCGATCATGGCATAACGGGAATTGGACACACAAATAGCACTCTTGGTATCACTAAGCAAGGCTTCAAGTTAGGCTTACCCATATTCGCTTCGATTGACTTACCTTATGGAAGGACTCCCATCCTGATGCGTGTTTGGTTCATCCATAATGGCCACGCGGTAGCACATATTATCAAGTTGGATGAGCCCACCCACCGCATGCTCTCCATCCAGTTCATTGTTGTCCACCACCAGCACCTTCTTAGAGTTGGATTTGGCCTTAGTCGTTTTGGTGGCCTTTCGCCGACTGTTATTCATCTTCTTTAATAGTTTCGCTGCCTTCGCCTTCTGACCTGATTTGGTTGGGCGCGGAGATTTGATTTTGCTGTTTGACCTAACCGTTGGCGAAGTGGTGGACCAATCCGATTCGGAACCAATTTCGCCCATAGTTCCGCCAGGCACTCGCCGTTCACTCAGAGCCATTTCAATGCCGCGCTTGAGCTGCACGCGTTGTGCTAAATCTTTACGAACTTTCTCTTTTGAAAAGTGACGCAATTCTTGAATCCTTTTATAAAACTTGGAATTTTTCAAATTCATTTTTATCGTGAAAATCGCTTACACTTAATACAAATTAGTGTTTGAGATGGGTCCTAACTGCCTAAGCCAAAACAGAGCTAGTTAAAATTTGCTTTATAACAATAAATGAAATATTTTAATATAAATCGAATCAAAATAAAATTTTTTTTGTCTTTTTCGTAAAAAAAAAAACAAACTGGGAACATTTTAACTCCAGATGACACCAGAATCAAAACATATCTACAATTATTTGTATACTCTTTTTTCCTCTATATTCTAGATAAAAACGAGATATACACGAAATATAGTGGACTCAAGCCAGATAAATTTAATTTTCAAATATTTAACAAGCCGTATGAGTAAGTTCAACAATAAAATAGCAATTATAAAAAACGAAAAAAAAAGCCGGTTGGACAGCTTTTTAAAGATCAATTATCAATGCGGAATGTCTTAAATCGATTCACAACGGTGGCCATGGATGGGCGATCCTGGGGCACCCGGGCCGTACACTGCATGCCCATGTCCAAGGCACAAATGCCCATGTCCAAATTTTCGCCCAGCGGTGGCATTATGATTTTATCAAACAACTCAAGTCGAAATTGTGGATTCCCGGACTGCCAAATCTGTTCGCAATATTTTTTCAAGTCCGGTTGGCCATTTGACTGAGGTCGGTCTGTCATCAGGCGGCCAGTGAATACCTCCAGCAGCACAATTCCATAGCTGAATATGTCCACACCTGTGCTAAGTTGATTGGCGTTGGTAAACTCGGGCGGTAGATAGACTCGAGTGCCGAAAACCTGTTTCACCTGTATGACAGCATTTATTGATTTGGGACCTTCGCGGGCCAAACCAAAATCACCGATTTTCGGTATCAAGCACTGGTCCAACAGGATATTTGCCGGCTTGATGTCGCCATGGATGAGTGGTGTACTTCGAGCGGTGTGCAGAAAGTAAATGCCTCTGTTGGAACAGTTGAAGGAATGGTTAAACATTTTGGCAATTCAATTTTATTCTCACCGACTTACTTGGCAGTGCCGAGGCAAATCTTGAAGCGTTCGCGCCAAGTCAATGGAGGCAGTGGCTGGTCTTTGGATTTGTGTGCCCGTAGACGATTTTCCAGGGAGGTGGACATCAATTGGTAGACCAGGCAGGGCTTCTCTCCATTTATGCTATAGCCATAAAGTGCCAGAATGTTGTCATGCCTTAGTGAGTTGAGATATTTTAATTCGTTGTAGCTTTGCTGCAGCTCCACTTGGTTTTTGTAGTTGTTGGGGCGGCGGTATTTCATCACCTTTATGGCCACATCGAGCTCCTTCCATTCACCCTTGTAGACCTCGCCAAAGCCGCCCTGGCCCAATTGATTGCTGCGGCTCCAGTTGGAAGTGGCCTTACTTAGTTCCTCATAGTCAACCTCTAGCAGGGAGCTGGCGGCCGCACGCTGTACACTACTCACCCGTATGTTGCCCAAGGCTTCCAGGCTGACACTGTCTGATTCACTGGTTGTGGTGTTGTTGTTGGAGTTACTGACGCCCGACGATGAGGGAAAGGGTGGTCCGTTGTTAATTTTCGAGTTAGACGGCGGTGAGCGGAGCTCACTGATTGTGGGCATGCTCCGGGGAATGTATTTGTGATATTTGACGTCAACAAACTCTTTTATTAATCTCATAGCATTGTGCAGTTTCATTCTGTGGATTGAATTAGTAATGTTTTGTTCTACCCTTTAAGGGAGATAAAACTACTCACTTGATAAACAATTTGTACAAGTTGAAAACGGTTTGATTGTACTGACCACCCCAGATGTTGAAAAACTCGTCTGTGGCGGAACGCCCACGCATTTTCTGGTTTCGGATGTACTCCACGTCATTGGGATATAATTTGACATAGTTGGCCAACTGCAGCCAAACATCCAGTGCATCTAAATGCTCACAGAGGCGCTGGCGCACAGGCATCGGCAACAATCGTATGGGCAGGGAGTCGTCCTCATTGTTGTTGTTTCGCGTTCTCGGTGACGATTCACCAGCTGCACTTCCCACCCCAGTGGCTTCATTTGAGTTTTCTGCAGCAGTGGAACTCATCTTTGCTTACGAAGATAGAGTGAAACTGATTCATCCAGTCGTTGAACTGCAGCAGCGGGTCTGCCAATTAAACCTGTTGCACCGTACGTAAATTCCCAAGAAGCTGAAGCCATAACAAAAGGGGCTCTTGGGCAGTGGTGGCAAAGAATTGTATATATCGATTAAATGGGATGATTAAATTAATCGAAATTGATTGGATTGATATGGCAGCCTTATAAGGTTCATTGATTAGGAACGCAACATATTACATAAATTAATTAAGAAATTTTCTGGAAAAATAATTCAAATTTTCTTTATCAAATTTTACGTGCAAAAATTCGATAGTTCGATAAGTTCCTGACCTGCCAACTCGTTCTCCGAACAAATAATTGTGGAATGCGACCACTAATTTTGGGTTTATTCGGCACGCATACGCATCGCATTTACATCTGAGAGGGACTTTTCTAGTTTTTTGCTAATAAATTATTTAAAAAAAAGTGTAGAATTTTAAACTCTTGAAATTCGATCAACAGCAATACAAAAAGCCTCAAACTGGCGGAGAAAAAGACCCATTCGGCGTTATGCCAAACATCCGTGGTAAGTGCTAGAAAAAAGACAGTAGTAAAAAGAGAGAAAAAATTTCAAATACTATTGCAGTTTCTGCATTTTACTATTGCATTAAACTGTTAAATAGTATATGCCACACGTAGTTCAAATCAAAGGGCCAAAACACTCAAAGGAAAATATGTCCGAAAAGTGAAAGTCTTCTCCTGTCCCTGTGTCGGCGCTTTTTTTTTGTGTTTTTGATTGTGACGGTGTGTGTGTGTGTAAGAAGTCCGCGTATGTGTGTGACACCGTCATACTTATGCAGTTTTAAAACATATGCGTCCTAAAAAATAACTCGAATCTTAAATTGATCGAATCTAGCTGAAGATAAATTCCTCAAGAACTAAATAAATTTAATATAATTCGCAAGAATACATTATCAAAACAAACCTTATCTAAATTGATAATGGTATTATTATTCGGTCACTATTATTCTTTTATCTACGACACTAATTTTTTAAAATTTTTTTTCTGGCTAAATTAATCAATTACTTAAACTAAACTGCATTTCTTGCTTGTTGTATTTGTTTTGTTTCATTTTATTTTTTTTCGGGCTATTTTTACCCACTCTGCCACCCACCTTGCTCTCGCAGCACAAAAATGCAGGCAATGACTTCGTCGAACTTATCATTTTTTTTGTTTTTGTGGCTCCCGTCTTTCCGCGCTCTACTTTGCTTGCATGTTCAGTGAACAGACAAATTAACCGGCTGGCTGAGTTTGTCGTACTGTTTTTTTTTTTTTTTTTTTTTTAATGTTTTAAATTAAAATTTGTAATTTAATTTTTTTGTTGAATTATTTTTACCAGCTAAAGGTCTACCAAACCGTGATTGAAGATGTGATTGTAAATGTGCGCGATGCCTTTCTGGATGAGGGCGTGGACGAGCAAGTACTGCAGGAGATGAAACAAATCTGGCGAAACAAGCTTCTCGCGAGCAAAGCAGTCGACGTTAATCCAGAACCCAATGATAGTCAAGCCCCACCCTCCATAGTTG
Source organism: Scaptodrosophila latifasciaeformis (assembly GCA_037075145.1). Lineage (NCBI taxonomy): Eukaryota > Metazoa > Arthropoda > Insecta > Diptera > Drosophilidae > Scaptodrosophila > Scaptodrosophila latifasciaeformis. Next base: position 10,958,664 of record JBAMCM010000100.1, on the reverse strand, counting down.
CAAATAATCCCAAGGTAAGCTAAAACAAATGAACTAAATTATTTCTGTTTTGTACTTCGTGTGTATCCTTGTGGCTAACTTTTTGTACCTTTGTATTTACTTCCATTGCATGTGTAACTGCAACAAAAAACTACAAACTTCGCGCATCTCTTGTCATTGTCTACGCAATTGTTGCTTTCCATTGATACGTCATTACACTTGCTTTCGTCACCAATACACAATCACACACACACTCACACACTACGTCTTACCAACAGCCTTCTAAGGTAAAGCTCTTGTGTAGACAAAAATATAGCTTGAAATATTTGGTTAAATAATATAATTTTGCTTTTCCTTAGGCCGCCAATGCAAAAGCCAAAAAGGCTGCAGCCGCCGCAGCTGCTTCACAACAGAATAGCAATTCACCAGGCGGAGCTGGCAGCATAAATACCACAGCCACAGACAACAAGCCTGGCCTTGTGGCTTCATCCAAGCCAAGCATTGCGTCGGTTATAGGCGGGCCAAAGAACGGCTTGGTGGCCATAAAACAGGAAGTCAATTCACAGAATCCGCCGCCTTTGCATCCCACGTCGGGTGCCACAATGTTGCAGAGACAGCAATTGGCTAGTGGCTCCACCGGCGGACAGGCTCCCATTCCCATTGTGGCTGCACTAGATCCAAATCGCATTATGCCCGTCAATGTAGGTCACCAAATTGTCTAGATAAATAAGGAAAATGTATATTTTTATTTTGTTGCCTTAGATTACTCTGCCGTCAGTGCCCGGCCCAGGCAATGTAGAATCTCGTGTGCTCACCATACAAGTGCCGGCCTCGGCTTTGCAGGAAAATCAGCTTACCCAAATATTAACAGCCCATTTGATATCATCGATCATGTCATTGCCCACCACACTGGCCGCCTCGGTGCTGCAGCAGCATGTAAATGCGGCCCTCAGCAGTGCCAATCATCAGAGTAAGTTTGGAGCGAGCCCACCAATTGAACTGATTTGTCTTATAAAGATAATTGACATTTCCAGAGAACCTGGCCATATCCAAGCAACTAGATGGCGCCTTGGAATCTTCAGATGAGGACGAAAGCGAAGAGAGCGATGATAATATAGACAACGATGACGACGATGATCTAGACAAGGATGACGACGAGGATGTAGAGCATGAAGATGCAGCCGAAGAGGAGCCATTAAACAGTGAAGATGATGTCACCGATGAAGATGCAGCTGAAATGTTTGACACTGACAATGTCATCGTCTGCCAATACGATAAGGTATTTCGATGAAAAATTCTTACTTGTATTATTTTTTTTAATTTTTCTTATTATTTAGATCACACGATCCCGCAACAAATGGAAATTCTATCTAAAAGATGGCATTATGAATGTGCGTGGCAAGGATTATGTATTCCAAAAATCCAATGGCGATGCCGAATGGTAAAAGAATGCAAAAAAGAGGATGAAACCTGCGCGCTCAGCAACTTAAAAAAAGACAAGACAATGGAAACTACCGTTTATTCAATTTGTTAATAAAATTTCACACACTGACACACAGAGTTGACATATTTCGACGAAATCAAAATCAGAATCAGTACATTTTTCAAAACACTCCCCAGCAGCACCCACACAAAAAAAAAACCAAAACAAAACAAATTGTAATCTATGTAATTTATATATATACAACAAAAAATACATAAGCTTTGCATATATAAATATATATTTTTTTCTCAATAAATACAATTTTTTTTGTGCGACAAAAACAAAGTGAGTGAGTGCGCTGTGAAAAACAAAATTAGCGAAGCCATTTTAAATTTATTGAATTTTTACCTCTTTCCAGTGCGTAAATTTTTATATAGAAAATAACCCTCCCTCCCCCTTTTATTAGGCAGAATAATTTATTTATATTTATATAATTAAACAAATTTATTACTTTTATTAATTTTTTTTTATTTTGTTATATTAAATCAATGAGTGTTTTGTGTGTGTTTAAATTTTCAAGTTGATGGCAAAATCACAAAAAAAATAAATAAATAAATTGTTCAATTTAAAATGGAAAAATACGCATGGCAAAGAAATTTGCAAAAAAAAAATACATATAAATACATTAAATTTTTTGAATGCTTTAATTGGATAATTTTGCCTTTAACAAAGGAAAGCGTAGCGTTGTTGATGAGAAAGTCCCAATACTCTTTTTGCAATAACACAATTGGCTTTATTATAAAAACTTGGGCTCTGTGGATTTTCCAATTTGAGGGATTCCCAGAAATACCTGTAATTACTCTGATTTGGCTTAAAAAGTTTCAGAAATAAGATAAAAGTTCTGATATCTTAAGAAAGTTGTATCGATTGGTAATTTTGAAATACGAATTGGTTGATAAATAGTCTAGATAAATCCAAGAATTGTCAAAGGGTTCCGAAAACATTTAAAGACTGTCTTAACTAGTAAAATAATCGAATGTAAAATAGGCTATGCAAAATCCAAGATATTTTTTCTTTATAAAGGAGAAGTAAGGGTTTTTTCTTCGGATTGTCAAAGCTGTCATTCCAATTATTTAAATTATAATAATTCCCTATTATTTTGAATGTTAAATATCGCTAAAATTCATGATCGACATTCTTGACTTTTCCATCTGTATGATAGCTACATGATATAGTATTTCGATCCTGGTGAAACTTAGTACATATGTCCATATTATTCCAATATTCCAAATAATAATTTGGAATGGAATAAGTCCTTAAATACTGAAGATATCCTTAAACTCGAAATGATGTTTCCGGATTTATTTTGCATAACTTTGAGGAGGTCTCCTACTGCTTTGTAGACAGACAAGAAGAGTATTATATGTCCGTTAAGATTCTAGAAATAAAAATTTCTTTTTTCTGATTACATCAGCTTTTTGAGGATAATAAAACACCATAACTAAATTCATTTTATTTAGATCAATGTTTAATATTTATATAGTTCCATTTTTTCTCTGCTCTTCTCATTCTTCGTTTAAGGATTACAGGATATTACAATCAAAGCACTTACGCAACTTGAGCATAGAGTGCTTTTCACTTGATTTATTTACAGTGTATGCATTATCTTTTTATATAGAATTATTATATCTCATTTACACACACAGATGTAGTTTTTTTTTTTTTTAATTAGTATGAGGGGACTCTCTACTGCCAATGTTTAAATTTTTGATTAGTGTTTTCTTGTCACTTTTAAATTTCTAGGTTAATTCTAAGACTCTTGATTACTGACTAAATTAATGCGGGTGTGCGTGTCTAAAATGATTAAGAATGAAAGACTTAAATCTAAATTATTTTTTGTTTGTAGTTTTTTTTTCCATTTTTCGTCGAACACAAAACAAATACTTAAAATCAAATTTAACAATTATTGCATGAATTTATAGAAATTGAAAAGGGATCAAAATATTCCATTTATTTATACTTTATAGACCGTGTGTAGCCTGTCGAAAAAATAATAATAATAATTTGGCTGGGTTTAGACGGGAATTTGAAATCTTTGTTTGATTCGTTTCATTTTGTATTTTGTGCTAAGCACCAAGACCAAACTTATAACTTAACTCGTTATCGGAGGAAGATGACTTTGATGCCATTTGAAAACTCTCAAACATAACACAAAAGTATAACTCAAGACATTCGCTTAAGTCGTTAGAAGGGCTATGTTGATTTCCTTGACCATTTTGACGCGATGCAGCATGCGTTGCAGGGCATCCTGACTGAGGGCTTGCGTTGAATACCAGACAGGTGAATCGGGCACACACGAACGTTCCGGTTGCAGATAGAATACATCATTCCTTGTTTTTACACTTTCCGGACTATACAAGAGATAAAATAAATTAGTGTTTTACACCAGAGATAAGTGAAAAATAAATTGTTTTACCATTTGGAAAGATAAAATTCATATAGACGCACAGGGCAACGCAAGGGGTTCTCTTCATTTTCCTGCTGCTCGTATACTTTCTTCTTACGCGGATTGGCTTCTGCGGGTTAAAATATAATTAGAATATGTACATTTTTTACTTTTGAGATTCCACTCCACTTACCTAGTCCTGCCTGCGGTGGGTAGAAACGCAATAGGACATTTCTGGTGCCAGGCACTTTGGAATTCTGTGACGAACGTTTCCAATGCTTCATTATATGCGAAAATGACAATTGCATATGCTCTTCCACAGTCTAAAAAATTAAAATTATAAATAATTTTGTGCAAATTGTTTTAAAGTCTCATTCAAATTACTCACAGTCAAATTAAAATGCTTTGTATTAAAAAACATTAAAGTGCTAAGCAGGACATGCGGCGAATGAGCACCCAGTTGTTTGCATTCCCACAAATGCTCCTCCTCCACGCGGGTGACAATGTATTCTAAATAAGAAAAATTCAATCAAAGATTACTTCGAAATTCCCAAATGGTTCAGAAAGTTCAGACTACTCACGCGAATCGTTGTATAAGACGGAAAACTTTCTGGCCACCTCGTCCAGGCATTCCGTAAACCGCTCGTAATAAGGATCATAGAATATATTATCGATTCGGCCGTTTACATACAAATATTGCTGAATACCTGTGGGTGAATTCAATTAGATAAATCGTAGATATTTCGGAATAGTTTAAGACCTACCCAAGACCAGATAGTAGATGGTATCTGGTGCATATTCTGTGCCATTAGGCTTGCGCACCTCTTTTACAAATAGACAGAGGGAATAATTCAATTCATCGGCCGTCATCTGAAGTAGTTCGGTTTTGAAGGGACGACGCCGCATTGAGCTCTTTTCAATGTCGGCATTCTTGGTCATTACCCACTGCTTCCAGGCATTCACACCGAAGGTATATTTGAGGAACATTTGTGCATCGGGTTTCTCCTGTTGCGGCTGAGATGATTGCTGCTGCAGGGCCGAATGGTCCAGCTCACTGGGCCGCTGTCTTTTGCCGGTGGAACGATTATTGCGTGTTGAATCCAAGAGGGTGGTGCTGCCACGCTTGCGACCCCGTCCAGCTCTGCAAGTAGATGAGACTTTAGAATAAAGTTTCTTCGATAATCTTGGTTGGGACTTACCTTTGCGGCGTATCCATCAAGTGATGCTGCTGCTGGTCCAAGTGGTGCACACTCATGTCTCCCAGAGAGTCGTGGCCCATGGGCGATTGATTTGTTATGGTGTTCACTGTCATGGTCGACTCCAGATCAACTGTAGACGACTGATGGTGGTGGTCGTAGACACCGGAGGCCATTTTTAGGGCCATTTGGAGCATGTCATCGCCATAGGGATTGTGGCCACCGCTGTTGACATCGACCACTTGTTGTTGCTGCTGCTGTTGTTGTTGTTGCTGTTGTTGCTGCTGCAGGCTGTTCTGATACTGCAGGGTGACCAGACCCGGATCCGGTTTGATTTCATTGTCCGAGTCGGAATCGGACTCGTGCTTCTCCTCGGCCACCATCTCGGCCATCATCAGAAGCTCAGCCTCCAGTGGATCCTCTGGCATTTTATCCTGAATCTTCTTAATCTCTTTCAGTATACCCTGAGCTGTATTCCGTGTGGTGGGTATAAAGATTGGGACTGGTATGGGCAACGGAATGGGCACGGGCACTGGGAAGGGAGCCGAATACATATACATTGGCTGGGGCACAAATATTGGCACTGGCACTGGTATCAACACTTTGTTGGAGTAGTCCTTCTCTGTCTGCATGGCATTGTCTCTCATGGAGGGCTGACACTGCTCCCCCGTGGACACGGTCATCGGCTTGCAGCTGACACTCACATTGCGCACTGCTGTCGGATACGGCGGCACGGTTATGATTTTCGTTTCAGTCACCGTGGACGGGTAATCACTACCCGTGCCCGTCGACCGCCTAGAACTAACTGGCGAGGGCGAACGAGTCATGGTATAATCTACATGTTTCCTTGGACGTCCTGGCCCCTGTCGATTTGGCTGCCCCGACGACAGTGCCATGAGCGGCGGCGGTGAATCCAGTTTGCGGCCACGCTTTCGGCGCACTGTAACGCTACCTATGCGGGCCTCGGTCTCGCCACTGGCCAATGATTGCACGGTGGATATAACTGGGACTACAGTGCCGGTATTCACAACCTTCTTGGCCGACAGACTTTTGCCCTGTAATGTCAAATTATTAACTCAAGATAATAAAGGAAAATTGCAAAGCTCGACTCACCTGTTGGCCCATTTTCAGTTTGACACGCTTGGGGAGACCGGTGGGAAAGGGGGCTGAATTCTTGCCGCTGCCATGACGCATTGAGGATTGCTCTTGCTGCTGCTGAGCCTTACTGGTCGACGGCAAATCACTGTCCAGAGTGAGTGGAGCCCGGGCGAATTGATTTTGAAATTGCATCACACACTGATAGGTGCAAAAGTTACGCATCGAGGCATCCGACATGGTGAGATGGTATTGAGGTGTGCTGGCATTGCTGCAGTTGTCGCATTTGGTGACGGCACGGGCGGATATATTGCAGGAGACGCCATGCATAGTCAGGCAGTTGATGGAGCAGGTGAGTGTCTCGTGATCAACACCCTGAGATTTGCAGATCATATCAAAGTTGTACTTTTTCACCTTGCACCATTGGCAGGACACAATGTGGCGATTGATGATGATGTAGACATTAATGCAGATGCGGGAACAGAAGAGTTTCGGAGACTGGGGATCGGTGTAGATGGTGTGGGCGTCGGTGCTTTTCCGTTCGAAGTACTTGCAGCACATGGCGCAGGGATCGGCATTCACATTGCTGACGAACTTGAAGGCCGAGAAGCAGGGATTCGAGCAAAAGTAATGCTCCTTCTCATCGAGCAGCATTTCCACCCGCACAGGCTTTTCGTTGTTGCAGACGCCGCACAGATCTGTGCGCAGTTTCTTTTTGGGATTGCACATGTTGTCGTAGCGACGAAGACAGGCCTGCGAGCAAAAGTCCTTGAACTGGTCCTTGTCGCCGACCGGGGCCAAGAAGCCCTCCTGACCGCTGGAGATGTCCTTTTGGCAGCAGGAGCAGGTCTTCAGGCCTTTTTTGAAGGTGTTCAGGCAGGCGGCACAGCAGAACTGCCGCACATCGAAACCGAAACGCACACAGTACTTGCCCAGGGCCGTGGAGCTAACCTCCTCTTTGCAGGTTTCACAATGCGAGCCTATGGTCCTCTGGTAGCTGCCCAGGCAGACCTCGTTGCAAAAGTCCATGGTCTCCCACATGAGCAGCTTCTCGTCCACAATGATGTCGGCCTGACAGTCGCCGCAGCGACGTCGGAAACTCTCGATGCGGTCGAGCCGGGCTGCCTCGGCCTCGGCATTGGTGCGGGCCAGCATGCTGGCATCGGGCTTGTTATTGGGTGCTCGGATGGTGGTGGCTCCAATGTTGCGTACTCGTATCGAGTGACGCTTTAGTTTGTACTTGTCTGGTTCCTCGGCGTTTAACAAGTTGAAGCAGTCATCATTGCAAATGTAAAAGGTGTCCTGATCCTGCTTGAGGAAGTACTTGCATTTGGTCTGCTCCTTGCACTGCAGGCAGGTATTTGTTTTGTCGGTGTCGGTAGTAGTACCTTCGGTGGCTTCGCCAGGCTCCGCAGCATTTTCTGTGTTGGCTGCTTCGCCCTCTTCGGGGGCTGACTCCCCGTCAGCCGGTGTGGCGGGTGAGTCCTCGATGGACACCTCCTCGACCAGGAATTTCTTGCGACGCACAAAATACTTGCCCACCTGGGCATTTAGCAGGGCATCACAGCAGTTCTGGTCGCAAATGTATTCGTAGGTGATAGTGGGAGGCTCAGATTCCTCACCTTCGGGGGCTGCCTCGTTGGGTTCTTGCTCAGACTTTTTATAGCGAAAGCCGCACAATTTCTCCTCACCACACTGCTGGCAGGTCTTTACACTGGCCACAATCCAGCTGATGATGGTCTTGGCAGCGACTCCCAAATCGCCGGGTGAGTCACCATTGGCCTCCTCCTGGGCAGGCTCGTCGGCTTCGGGTGCTGCATCGTCAGCCTGACCGTCTGCTTCTATGGGGCAAACAAAGGCAAGATTTATTATTTTATAGGAAATTAAGTTTTCTTTGGGCTATGAGAAAAGTTCAGTTTCTTAGGCACGCTCACCTTCGGCACACTCAGAGGCTGCTGCAGCTGCTTCTTCAGCTTGAGCTTCTGCTGCACCCGTAAGCAAAATTGTAGATGAACAAAGAGAATAAAGTAATCAGAGAGTCAAGTATTTTTAACATTTACCATTATCTTCTGGGTCTGGAGCATCCGTGGCTGAGCCAGCTTTATTGCCGGCCTCATCCTCTTCACCGGTTTCGTGATGGCTGGCATCTGCGCCAGACGTCAGCTCTGTGGCTGGGGATTTGGACTGGCTTTGTTCAGCGGCAGCTTCCTCCTCTTCTTTTTCAGCCTTCTCGGCATTTTCTCGAGCCAGTTCCTTTTCAGCTTCCGTGACTTCAGTTTCGGGATCGTCCGGTATGAGGCACACATCAGACTCTTCCGGCTCGAGCACATTTTCCACCGTTCCTGAAAAGTTTTCAGCTCAAATCAGTCTAAGTTAATTTGAATTGCCTGAGATGGACATACCATCGCCATGATCATGGTCACCTTCATTCGTTTCAGCCTCGCCCTGGTTCTCATCTTCGTCAACGTCTTTGTCATTTGTCTCGGCGTCGTCGGCATTGCTAGCATTGTCGGCATCGACTTCGTCATGACCTTCGGACAGGGCATCTTGATAGTCTTTCTCTGTATCATCATCGGCCGCAGACTGCATTTCCACATCTTCCACATCCCCAGCTGTGGTATCCTCTGTGGTTTCCTTGGCATTGTCTACCTCCATGTCTTCATCCACATCCATGGCTTCATTGGAGGCCGGAGCTGCATCGACGACATCAGCTGTGGGCCCCTTTGACTCTGCTTCTGCCATGTCTTCATTGGTGTCAAGCGCATCAGTTTGTTCAAGAGTATTAATCTCAGCACTGGTATCCACATTACTGGTTTTCGAATCATCATTTGTCGCATCTTCGATGGCTGCAGATGCCTCTTCTGCCGGCGGAGCTTCTTCGGCGTTTGCTTCGACTGGTGTGGTTCCAGGGGTTTCCTGCTCACCTTCAGCCTCGTCATCCTTGTCTAGGGATTTCTCTGATGTATTTAAATCTTGTGTATCGACTGGTTCTTTTGTTTCCTGCGACTGTTCTTCATCCATTTCCAATGACCCCTCCGATATTTGCTCCAAATCATCATCTGCTTCGCCGGATGCACCGGCTGTTTCAACTGCATCGGCTGTTTCAGCTGCACTTGTTTCTGGCAACTCGTCATTCACACTCTCATCTTTATTAGCCACCTCGTCGTCTCCTCCTCCTCCTCCCGTATCGGCAGTGGTTGGTAACGGTGTGGTGGGTGTAGTTTCGGATTCCTCTTGGGCTGCTTGTTCCCTGGAACTGCCGTCATCGGGTTTTAATGTTTCCGATTCGGGCCGGACTACGGAGTCTGTTCCGAAGGAATCCATACTGGATATTTCCTCCATAACGTGTGGGTATTATATTGCCTATAAACAAATTAGATTTAATCAGCAAATCTGGCAAAATTAAAAAAAAACAACAAACAGTCCCCACAGCCCCATCGTTATTTCGCGCGCAATTTGCCTCAGCTCCACACAATGTTCACCAATGTGAATAACCAGGGACGCACATATCACAAAATGTGTACAAAACTGTCACAAACACACGCACACGAATAATTCAGGCTGGGCACGGTGGTGTACAGTGCACAAAAAAACAAAACATGCGCCACAAAACTATAAAATAAACATAATCCCGGCAAATTACTAGGAAAAGGTTGAGAAATATAATTATTTACTTCGATTTTTAATGCCTTTGCACAGTGGTTAAGGGTTACTCGGATTTGCCGATATCGCGAATATATAGAATTTTCGATCCGAGACGAAGCGCTCGCCGCACGAAAAATTAACCGCAACTTGCTGGCGAAATAATTTTAAACATTGCTTGTGCAGATCTCTTATAATACCAGCCGGTTTTTAAAGCATTCGTTTTGTTTATTTAATTTATTTACACTTTTTTGCACTAAGTAATTTTTATTTTTCTGGCCACTGTAACTCGGCTTGTCAAACAAGAAAAATGGCGCACGAGTGTGTACATAAGCCGAGTGGAAAAAAGACCATTAACCATCGCTATCGAAAACGCAGAAATGAACTAGTTCAAGCACCAGCACTTGGCTCTGCCAACTTCTTGTATAATATTCATATTTGGCGGTTATAATAGTTCCATATTATATATTTTATAATTATGTTGCATTTCACTGTTTGCGGTTGGTCCAAGATCGATGGGGCCGCATCCTCTATGGGATCGAGGGAAATTTTTTGAAAAGAAGGGACGCCACTTCTACCGTCTACCGTATGGTCAATTAACAACTGCTTGGTGCATAAGCCGCGGACCGCTATTCTCCCCAAAGCAGCTAACAAAGTGCGATCACATGAGTTTCTATCTCTAACAAAAAAACTAAAAATATTGAAATTTCGAATCGAAAATTTCTCTTAAAACAAAAAAATAACTGGATAGGGAGAGAACTTCACCATGGCCGGGTGCACTCAAGTTCGGGACTGGGACTTAGACTCCGAAAAGACAAAAGGATGTAGACGTCGTTGTTTGTTTTTGTTGCTGTTGTTTTTCTGTTCCATCATATCCGCCCGTTGGACGGAAAAGTTTGTAAGTTTTGTTTACTTTTTGTATCATTAGTGACGGAACTCGCATCGATTTTGTCCAGTGTCACCCTTCTCCAAATCATTGTCTCAGTTATCGCTGTTTTGTAATTGCTTGAACCGCAGGGCTGGGGGATAAAATGAACCACACGAACGCAACTCGGTTTATTACAATTAGCAGGTAAGAAATTTATTACAAAACACTTCGAGAGTAGCTGGATTTGATTTTTTATTAAATAGTAAATTCATCTTAATTAACAAAAAAAAATTATTTAGCACCATGTAATATATGCTATGTTTTTAAAATTTAAATTTTGCATGTAATTTTGTCTGTTATGTTAGAGTTTTTCTTCTTGAAAATGAAAAATTTAAAAAGTTACAATTTGCATTGTTCCGGAACAATTTGACAATGAGTAGTTCTCAGAACAAACGGAACGTTTGCGTGTAATCTCGGAACAGTTTTTTCTTTTCTCTTAAATGCATCTCTTAAAAAAGCTATAAAAATCTAAAATTTTATGAAAAAAGCTGAAGAACGAACGGAACGATTTGGGCGGAATCTTTGAAATACTTTTGTATCTTTATTTGTTTTACGGTTTTGTTTTTACTGAAATAGTCTTCGAGCAGTCTTCAGTATCACCGGACGTGCGTTTCGTCAAGATCGGGCGTTTTTTTGTAGAAGAAGAAGCATAAAAGAACAGTGAAAACAAGTTCTAAATTTATCGCTGGGAAATCTCGAAATTGTCGTATAAAAAATCCATTGTGGTGATCTGAAGGTAAGCAAAAAACAAAAGAAAATAAATAAAAACAGAGAATTTGTATTCAATGAAACAACTAAATACGTATAAAATAATTGCGTGCCAGTTCAAGGTGATCCTCAAATGAATTAGTAATAATTATTTGAAAAGGTCTTCGTGTCGCTGTCTTAGACATAAATAGACTAGACTATCACTACAATGGGAATGCCAACACGTGGACAAGGTGCGCCCAAATTGCAGCAATTTTCCTTAAAACTCTTGGGTTTTGCACATAGCGGCACGTGATGAAAAAATTGCCTCTATTCTCCCCGCTGGCTCTTGTCTACCTGGCGCTTCCCACCTGTCTGTGAATTTAAATAAGCGCGCGTGTGTATGTGTGTGTGTTTAAGTAACACTATCTGTGTCCCATTCACGCGCACGGCTTGGTTACTCAGCTTCGTATCTCTGTATATATATGTGTGTGTGTGTGTGTATGTTGCTGACTTCTCCAGTGGCGTTATTCAGAGTTTTATGCAATGCTCAGCGCGTATCATGTGATCATTTTGCTTCTTTGAAAGTGACTTCTTTGTTCTAACTTTTGAATAAGTTTTAAATTATGTTTAAGTGTCCAGCAATGGGCACTGCAATATATTTCAGTGAATTGTGATTGATGAGATGTTATAAAGTATTATTAACAACTTTCCGTCATTCAATCAATTCATCGGCCCATCTAATCAATCTAGCTGATTAGAAGCCAGAGCTCATCAATATTTTTTACTTTTATGAATGGCGAATACATATAAATGAGTATAAATCGGGCAAAAATCCATCTAGCCAGAACCACTTGTTAGAGTATTAAGTGCCTCAGCTGCGTGCGCCGCCCACTTATGTAACCAAAAAAAAAAAAGTGTCCATTTGCCCTGGCTATCAGCTGATATCCACCTGTCTATGCAATTTTGCTACGATCCATTCGTAATTCCTGGGAATTAAAATTAAATTTCAAAGAAAACAGAATTGATAAAAGCTGAAATGTTTTTTTTTCTCTCCCCTACCATTTCGAAATCAAACAAGAATTGCCTTTAATCAAACATGAATTGCCAGTATTCCCCGCTTGCTTTGAGTGATCATAAATACTTGAAATGAATTCCCAATTAAACAAAAACCCATATCATAACCACTTTGAACTTCGGAAATACACTACACGCAATGGGTATGTGCTTATCAAGCCAGCGCCATCTGCCGGTAGTGCTATTCATTATACCCTGTACTCGAAAGTAAAGGGTATATCAGAAAGCTGGGTGTGTAAGTAACACTTGAACGGAGACGTGGGAGAGCCCGTCAGAGGGTGAGCCATGCCCGTCCTTAAAATCTCGAGGATCTAGGAAACTACAAAAGGCAGCATTCTTCTGCATGAGCAATCCACTAATTGAGGCAGTGATGGAATTTCAGGCATTGTTTCTTTTAATCAGAGTAATTTACAGGGTATCTAAAATTCAGTATTGCCCGAACTTATCAACCCGCAGCCTCCAACTTTTGAATTGAAATGATCTTTAAACTTTGAATGAAGAAAAATTAATCCATTGAGGCTTTATTGCAGAGTATTGAGAAGTGAATTGTGAAGAAGAATAACACAAAACGATAATAAAATGTATTAATAAAATTAACAAATAAAAACTGCTAGCTTACTGCTGTGCTGAGCGTGCGAGAGAAACAGAACAAAAGACAAACAAAACAAACAAAAACAAAATATTTGAACGAAATTTTTCGCTCTTAGAAATGTGCTGGTGCGGTTGACGGTTAATAAAACTAGGGCGAGTGTGGGGGAGCGGAGGTGTTGGGCCACCCAACCCAAGTGAAGTAATGGGGACCCACCCACAGCCGAACGAATACAGTGTTTTCTTTTTTTTTTTTTTTTATTTCGATATCGAGCCCAAAAAAGACAGAGAATGACCAACGGGGAAAAAAGCAAGCCAACAGTTTAGTCAACCGCAACAGCGTGTTTAGTTGTTGTTTTGAAGTTAAACTGGTTTACACTTGCGTGCGTGTTCGTGTTTCTTTGGCATTTGCAATTGTTGAATTGTACAAGTTTTTTTTTTTTTTTTGTTTTTTATAAATAAATAATTTTTTGCAATTTCAAAGGCTAGAAAGGAAAGTGCGACGAAGCTAAAATTCAAATGAAATATTTATCAACAATAAAGTATAACTTACACCCACACTCACACACACTTGCACATGCACAAACAAAAAATACTCATTTGTTGGTCAGTTTTCATTGCCTTTGGTAATCAGTCGAGAAATATTTATCGTTTCAACTGGGAACTAATAAAATTGAATTCCCTCCGTTTTATGTTTATAAATGGATCTCTATGTGACCGCATATGTTTCCCTATATGTACAGTTTTAATTGCCCTGTGCTTCTGTTTATACTATTGCAAGTGTGTGTGTGTGTGTGTGTGTGTGTGTGTGTGTGTGTGTGTGTTTAGATAAGAAATAAAGAAACTGGCTCTGCCGCCAAATTGCTGAAATAGTATAAAAACTAATTGAATTATTCATTTATTGAACAAAAAAAAAAAAAAATGTTGTAATTATAAAAGAAGAAGAAAATCAAGCCGGCTATTTCTGCTTGAGACCAACACCAATTAACTAACCCAAACCGAACCAATCCGGCTGGGTGGCCCCTGTGAAACGTGTTCAAGAAGGCAAAAAAAATAAATGTTTTTTTTTTCTTTCTTTCTTATAAGAAAAACAATACCCTAAACATTGTTATATTGGCCTTTATCCAAAATTAGCAAACAATTTTTTTTTTTTTTTAGAACAGTCAAATTTACAATTCTTTATATGAGCGGAAAAAAAATATTATTAATCAAGCATTTTATGGCCAACACATCCATATAAAATTATAAAACTAATTCCTGCCCCAAGACCATTAAAAAGTAGCCGACGATAATGTGCCAAACAGCCGTCATTGTTTGCTTTTAGTCTACACACACACACACACACACACAGACAGAGTCACTTTCCTGATAGTCCGCCCCCCCTCCTACCTCGATGATGTCACACGAAAGCACATCGTGTGCTAATAGTCTGGAAAAGCGAAATTGTGTGGTATTTTCGCGCTCTAATTAAATCAGAATACATTAATCACTTGCATTATCTAAGTGCCACTGATTTCTGCCACACACCCCAAACCTATACCATGCAAATATTTTATTCTGTTAATTATTTATCATTTAGGGCGTATAGAAGACGGGGCCTTGAATTTCTGAACCTTTTGATTGCTTCTTCCTCTTTTTTTTTTTTTTTAATAAAAAAATTGATAAGTCAAGTTCTTGAAAATATTATTAAAAAGACGTATCACAGCTAATAAAGATATAGTTTGAGTTAATTATTGTTAAGCAAAGAATATAAATAAAAAATCAAGAAATCAAAAGAACACATAAATCTCTGTGGGTCGAACAAAAACATATTAAAACCCCCAAAAAAAATAATACGAATACAAAGGTCGTAAAAGAAATATTCAAACCACCGACCAACTGGCTGGGGGATCTTTTTATATTATAGACCGATATATCTATAGGGACTTATATAGTATGAGTTATCCAACTGTATTGTAAGATATCGAGGTCTGTAAATAGCCCGAGACGCCTTTCGGGGCACACCCAAAACAAAAACAAAAACAAATCGGAAAATGCTGGCGACGGGGCATTAGCCTCGCTCTCCCTCTCTTTGGCCCTCTCTCTGACTCTCACTATCTCTATGGTTGCTTGCTGCCTGCCAAATTGGCATCTTTTCATTTTAATTGCTTGTCTGTGGAATGTTTTCTCCCAGCCTAAGACCCTGCCCCGGCCCTGCCCTGCCCATGCCGCGTTCCTTTCAGTTGCTCGACTTGCCAGTCAGTTATTCATTTGATTCTATTTTGTTGTTTTGCAGGGTGAGCAACTGACCAACTGCCGCCAAGATGGGGGACATGTTCCGAAGTGAGGAAATGGCACTTTGCCAGATGTTCATACAACCTGAGGCCGCCTATACCTCTGTCTCGGAGCTGGGCGAGACCGGCTGTGTACAATTTCGCGATGTAAGCAAAAACAAATTTGTTTTGATTTAACCAAACAAAGATCTAACCAATACCGATTGATTTACAGTTGAACAGCAATGTGAATGCCTTCCAGCGGAAGTTTGTCACCGAGGTGCGCCGCTGCGATGAATTGGAGCGCAAGATTCGCTATATCGAGACGGAGATCAAGAAGGACGGCATTGTCTTGCCTGAAATTGAGGATGAGATTCCACGTGCTCCCAATCCACGTGAGATTATTGACCTGGAGGCTCATCTGGAGAAGACCGATACTGAGATGCTGGAGCTGGCCCAGAATGAGGTCAACATGAAGTCTAACTATCTGGAGCTGACTGAGCTGCGCAAGGTGCTTGAAAATACCCAGGGCTTCTTCTCCGATCAGGAAGTACTCAATCTCGATTCGAGCAATCGTGGAGCCGTTGGTGACGATGCTGCAGCCCAGCATCGCGGTCGTTTGGGCTTTGTGGCCGGTGTGATCAACCGGGAGCGAGTCTTTGGCTTTGAGCGCATGTTGTGGCGCATTTCGCGCGGCAATGTGTTCCTCAAGCGTTCGGACTTGGATGAGCCTCTGAACGATCCGGCCACGGGTCACCCCATCTACAAGACCGTCTTTGTGGCCTTCTTCCAGGGTGAGCAGCTCAAGAATCGCATCAAGAAGGTCTGCACCGGCTTCCATGCCTCGCTCTATCCCTGTCCCAGCTCGCACAACGAGCGCCAGGAGATGGTCAAGAATGTGCGCACGCGTCTCGAAGACCTCAAGTTGGTGCTCAGCCAGACCGAAGATCATCGCAGCCGTGTCTTGGCCACGGTCTCCAAGAACCTACCCTCCTGGTCCATTATGGTCAAGAAAATGAAGGCCATCTACCACACGCTCAACCTCTTCAACATGGATGTGACCAAGAAGTGCCTGATTGGCGAATGCTGGGTGCCCACCAAGGACTTGCCCATTGTCCAGAAGGCCCTCTCCGATGGCTCGGCAGCTGTGGGCAGCACCATACCATCTTTCCTTAATGTCATCGAAACCAACGAACAGCCACCGACCTTTAATCGCACCAACAAGTTTACTCGCGGCTTCCAAAACCTGATCGACGCCTATGGTATTGCCTCCTACCGCGAATGCAACCCGGCTCTGTACACTTGCATTACATTCCCCTTCTTGTTTGCCGTGATGTTTGGCGACTTGGGACACGGCATTATTCTGGTGCTCTTCGGTGCCTGGATGGTTCTCAGTGAGCGCAAACTGGCCCGTATACGCAATGGTGGTGAAATCTGGAACATCTTCTTTGGCGGTCGCTACATCATTCTGCTGATGGGCATGTTCTCCTGCTACACCGGTTTCAT
The DNA here is from genome assembly GCA_037075145.1 of Scaptodrosophila latifasciaeformis. Classification (NCBI taxonomy): domain Eukaryota; kingdom Metazoa; phylum Arthropoda; class Insecta; order Diptera; family Drosophilidae; genus Scaptodrosophila; species Scaptodrosophila latifasciaeformis. The sequence goes on along the minus strand of JBAMCM010000100.1, from coordinate 10,941,845 downwards.
CTACAACGACATATTCTCCAAGTCCATGAACCTATTCGGCTCCACTTGGAGCATAGAGTACAACACCTCGACAGTGCTAACCAATCCTCATCTGCAGTTGCCGCCTAGAACCTCGTCCGATGGTGTCTATCCCATTGGCCTGGATCCGGTCTGGCAGCTGGCCGACAACAAGATTATTTTCCTCAATACCTACAAGATGAAGCTCTCGATCATCACTGGAGTCCTGCACATGGTCTTCGGCGTGTGCATGTCTGTGGTGAATTTCACACACTTCAAGCGCTACTCCAGCATCTTCCTGGAGTTTGTGCCACAGATTCTGTTCCTGTTGCTGCTCTTCGGCTACATGACCTTCATGATGTTCTTCAAATGGATCAAGTACACCTCCAAGACAGACTTCCAGCCCGACACACCCGGCTGTGCTCCCTCAGTGCTGATTCTGTTCATCAACATGATGCTGTTCAAGAATACAGAGCCCCTACCCGGCTGCCAAGAGTACATGTTCGAGGGACAGGCGGAACTGCAAAAGGTCTTTGTGATTGTGGGTCTCATTTGCATACCCTGGATGCTGATGGGCAAGCCCATTTATATCAGTTGTACGCGTAAAAACAAAGCTCATGTAAGTGCAACGCCATCTACATTTCAAAATGATTTTTACTGATAAGCATTTGATTGATTACAGGCCCACCACAATGGTGAGTTGACGGGCAACATGGAACTGACTGAAGGTGAAACCCCGCTGCCCACCGGAGCCCATGATGAGAGTGGTGGCGGCGGTGCCCATGGCCATGATGATGAGCCCATGAGCGAGATCTGGATACACCAGGCTATTCACACCATCGAATATGTGCTCAGTACCATATCACACACAGCCTCCTATCTACGTCTGTGGGCCTTGTCCCTGGCGCATGCTCGTAAGTAGACCAAAGCCTTTGAAGTCCCAGACGAATCTAATGATATCTTCTTTGCAGAATTGTCTGAAGTGTTGTGGAACATGGTCCTGTCGCTGGGTCTGAAAATGTCCGGCGTGAGCGGAGCCATCGGTCTCTTCCTCATTTTCGGTGCCTGGTGTCTGTTCACCCTGGCCATTCTGGTCATGATGGAGGGTCTGTCGGCCTTCTTGCACACACTCCGTCTGCACTGGGTCGAGTTCATGAGCAAATTCTACGAGGGTCTCGGCTATGCCTTCCAGCCCTTCAGCTTCAAGGCCATTCTCGATGGCGAAGATGAGGATTAATTGCTCACAAATAAGCAAGCTATACTCCCCAGCTATCAAAAGCTTATGCGGCACAAGAAGATGTGATCGCTCATTATTATTATTATTATTACTTGTCATTTTATTGTCTTGTTAAATTTTTTGTCTTGTTGAATGTTTCGTTTATGTATATTTTTTTTTTCGTTTTCAACACTGTCAGTATTGTGGTACTCTTCCCACATTCTTATCAATCCGATCAATGTCATCATTCTCAACGTAAAGCAATATTTTCTGATATTGGTTAATAATTTTTATTTGTTAAAAAAAAAAATGAAAAAATAAAATATTAAAAGCAAAGAAGAGAGCAGCAAAAAATTCGAAACGTGTAAATTATTTTGTAATTAAGAAGTCAATTGGATTTTAAGCCACGGCAAACAAGCCAGGGCATTTGATAAGCAGTTAATGGAAGAAATCGAAAACTATTCAATCATTCTGATGGCTGTGAAATATTTATATGTACTCGTAGTTTATCCAAGCAAACTTTTGGTCTGATAAGCCTGGCGACGTACGTTTCATCGGTCAAGTCAAGTGACCAAGGCAGACAGTTGACTTTCTGTTGCTGGACAGTGTGGATGAACCAGCAAATTCACTTTGGTTAACATGGAGAAGCCCTGGAAGAAAATGTTTGGCTCAGAGCCGCAGAATAGTATTTTTCGCAGTGAAAAAATGTCCTTGGTGCAAATGTTCCTGCAGCCCGAGGCGGCCTATGACACCATTGCCCAGATCGGTGAAGTTGGCTGTGTACAGTTTCGTGATGTAAGTTGCTGAGAGCCTGAAGAGTTTGTGTGTGTCCTTGATTAGCTGAATCCTTTTAGATGAACGAGGGTGTGAATGCCCAGCAAAGGAAGTTCATCAGCGAAGTTCGTCGTTGCGATGAAATGGAAAGAAAGTTGCGTTATGTCACAGCGGAATTATTGAAAGACGATATCAAGGTGAAGCCTTTGATTGAGGACTTTCCACCGGCCCCCAGGCCCAAGGATATCAATGAGCTGGAGGCCCACCTGGAAAAGACCGAAACTGAGATCAAAGAGTTGGCCATCAATAATGTCAATCTCCAGACCAATTATCTAGAATTGTCGGAGATGATTCAGGTCTTGGAAAAGACCGAGCAATTCTTCTCCGAACAGGAATCGCACAACTTTGATGCAAATCGTCGTGGCACTCACATAGATCCCGAACATAACAATGGTCACCTCAGCTTTGTGGCCGGTGTGATCCATCGAGAGAGGGAATTCGCCTTTGAGCGCATGTTGTGGCGCATTTCCAAGGGCAATGTCTTTGTACGACGCTCCGATCTGGACACCCCGGTTAAGGATCCTCGCACTGGAAATCTAACTTACAAGAGCATCTTTGTGGTTTTCTACCAGGGTGATCAGTTGCAGAGTCGCATACGTAAGGTCTGCACAGGTTTCCATGCCCACATGTATCCTTGCCCCAGTTCCCATAAGGAGCGTGTGGACATGGTGAAGAATGTTCGGGTACGTCTGGACGATCTTAAGATTATTATCAACCAGACAGAAGACCATCGCGACTGTGTCTTGGCTGCCGTGCAGAAGCAACTCCCCACCTGGAATGTGATGGTGAAGAAAATGAAATCGATTTACCATGTCCTAAATCTCTTCAATGTGGATCTGGGGGCCAAGTGTCTGATTGGCGAGGGTTGGGTGCCCAAGCGTGAGCTGGATCTAGTTCAAGGCGCCCTGGCCGAGGGCTCAGCAGCTGTTGGCAGCACGGTGCCCTCTTTCATCAATGTCCTGGACACCAAAAAGGAGCCACCCAGCTATTTTCGCACAAATAAGTTTACTCGAGGATTCCAGAATTTGATTGATGCCTATGGCGTGTCCAACTATCGTGAAGTAAATCCTGGGCTCTACACTTGCATATCCTTTCCATTCTTGTTCGCAGTCATGTTCGGAGACATGGGCCATGGCCTCATCTTGTTCCTACTGGGCCTATGGATGGTGATCGACGAGAATCGTCTCAGCAAGAAACGCGGTGGTGAAATCTGGAATATCTTCTTCTCCGGTCGTTACATTATCCTCTTGATGGGCGCCTTTGCCATGTACACGGGCTTCCACTATAATGACATGTTCTCCAAGTCCTTGAATATTTTTGGCACCCACTGGGTGGTCCAGTACAACCGAACCACAGTCCTGACCAATCCCACACTGCAATTGAATCCCAGCACTGATACACGCGGTGTCTATCCCATGGGCATCGATCCGGTCTGGCAGTCTGCCTCCAACAAGATTATCTTTTTGAATACCTACAAGATGAAGCTCTCCATTATCTTTGGCGTTCTGCACATGGTCTTCGGCGTGTGCTTGTCTGTGGAGAACTTTGTTTATTTCAAGAAATACGCCTACATCTTCCTGCAGTTTGTGCCCCAAGTTCTCTTCCTGCTGCTCATGTTTGGCTACATGGTGTTCATGATGTTCTTCAAGTGGGTCAAGTACAGTCCAACTACAGATATTGAGGCCAACACACCAGGTTGTGCGCCCTCTGTCCTGATCATGTTTATTGACATGATGCTCTTCAAGTCGGAGGTTCCTTTAGACGGTTGCGATGCTATGATGTTCCCCATGCAGAGAACCATAGAGACCGTATTTCTGGTGGTGGCTTTGATCTGTATACCTTGGATTTTGGTGGGCAAGCCCTTGTACATCAAATGTCTGAGAAAATATAAGGCAAGTACTATTTGGACTAAGATCGAATGAAGGGAATAATTCCATAACCATACAATTCTTATAGCCACGCGAAAAAGATGTTGATGAAATTATAGAAAAAATCGAGGTAACCAAAAATGAGGTAATTGTAACTGAAGTAGCCGAAGGTCACAAAGACCACGATGACCACGGCCACAGTGAGGAGTACGATGAACCTATGAGTGAAATCTGGATCCATCAGGCTATTCACACCATCGAATATATTCTAAGTACCATTTCCCATACAGCCTCGTACCTACGTCTCTGGGCCCTGTCCCTGGCTCATGCTCGTAAGTCTGATCCTTAAATCCTTCCTAGATCTTTTAATCAACTCATTATTCTCACAGAATTGTCCGAGGTCTTGTGGACTATGGTGCTCTCGGAGGCTTTGCAAATATCTGGCTATGTGGGTTGCATTGCCGTCTTCCTGATCTTTGCCGTTTGGGTCTTCTTCACCCTCGCTATTATGGTGATGATGGAGGGCCTGTCTGCCTTTTTGCATACCCTACGTCTGCATTGGGTCGAGTTCATGAGCAAATTCTACACTGGAGCCGGTCATATCTTCTTGCCCTTTAGTTTCAATATCATTTTAAAAGAAGACGAAGAAGACTAACGAAGCTTTTGTTATTCTTTTCTTCGTTTTGTTTCTTTTTGTGAATTCTAAAGTATTCACAATTACTTACATATTAAATACCTTCAGCATTCTTGAAATATAGAGGGTGTTTCTTTGTTTTCTACCTTTACGGGAGTACGAGAATTGGCCCAGTTACGGTTAACGTGTTTTTTTGTGAATTTTTCAAACTGAAAAAGGTCATCCCATTGAGGGCGACGCTCAGCGAAAAATTCTTGCCAAGTACAGCAAATTTCTATAGAATTATTTGTCGATTTATACTTGAGCTTGAGTCAGCCAGCATTGGTTGGCCAGCTGTGTGTATATTTTGGAAATCAGAGTCAGGTTATTTAGTGGGCCGCGGCGCCAACTCTGACCACAGTTGTAGAGTCAGTGTGCTTCCGAGCTAATCAAACGGAAAAATGGATTTCCTCGATTTCCGTCTAGCCCTCTTGTTGGGCCTGAGCCTGGCCAGTATTTGGTGTGAGGGAGGGGCTGATACTTTGGTGCAATTGCATGTGAATCGTCCCTACAATGATGTCAATGAGAATTTTGTTAGCTTTGCCATGAAGCCTGAGGATTTGTATGATGTACTGGATGGTGCCAATCGCAAGGCAGTGACTTCTATGGCAGCCATGCTGGGTGATTCGTATATTAAGTTTGTGGGTGACTATTACTTTGCCACAAATGCCCCGAGAAGATTACGCAATCCCACAAAGATTATCTGGAAAGGCTTTAATCGTTGGACGCGGTAAGTCCTGGAATATTTGTGTTTGGTTCAATGATTTTGATTTTGATACCTTTGGTAATCAAGCGCTGTAAACTGGACTATGATTATACCAGTGCCGTATGCTCCGGATGAATGGGATTCAATGCATACGCTAAAGATTCTGAATACCTCCTATATGGTGGGCATAACCGATTGCATTTGGCAGCTGGGCACGGACTTTGGTAGTTCCAGAGCCAAAGACTATGTCCAGGAGTTGAATACCCTAAAGCTGATGACGGATACCTTTAAGCCTTATGTGGACAATTGGCGTGTTATGGGTGCGGATATTTCAGCAGGCAGCAGTGTGGATGAGACCAGGCGTTATGTGGAAATGTCCAAAGATGTGAATGCTGCCTTCGGCTGGACTCAGTGAGTAAAGATTCCCAGCTACTTCGGGCCTTACCTTATTGTGCTTTCCTGTTTCTTTTAAGACCTGCAAATATCCTGCATGCTGCTAGCATTGGCAGCTACATCTACGAGGGCGACCCAGCTCTGCGAGCACTCCACCAAATGAAAGTGCCCATCTGGTTGACTCTGCCTGCGGATTCGGAGTCAAAACAGTCCTCGTCTCAGTTTATAAGCAAGCGACTGATTGGTGATCAGACCACAGATGCCTTGCGCTGGGCCCAGACTCTGGGTGATGCAGCCAGCACAGGCTTTGATGTCATCTTCAAGCGTATGAGTGCTGCAGATTTTGAGCGTCCGGATTTCAGTTTCTACGTGACCGCCTTGTTCAAGAAGGTCATGGGCTCCAGGGTCTTTCCAGCTCGTCCTTTGAATGTGTTCTCCCCCACCAATAAACTGTATACTCATTGCGCAAATTCAGTATCCGGTGGCTTGGCCTTTATGGTGGTCAATACGGAGGAGCAGCCCATCACAATCAGTGTGCGCAGTCTGACCCGTTTGGCCAACAGCGAGATTAGGCAATACATTTTGACAGCCAAGGATGGTCGTGTCCTTTTGAATAATGTGAGATTATCACTGAACTCTACCCTGCGTCCTTTGGTCAAGTCGAAGGAGGTCACGAAAAATCTGCAGCTAATCACACCCAGAATGTCGGTGGGCTTCTGGGTGCTGCCGCATGTGGACTTGGAGCATTGCCAGTACACCGAAATCGAGGCTGACGATATCAGCAACGAGCAGTCGGAAGGAAAAACTCGCTACAGCTCGGCAGATCGCCTGCTGCAAAAGTTGATAGAGGAGACATCGGTAAGCCGAGGAACTCTTCAGAGTGCCATCAATAGGAGCCGTCGCTTTGTCCTGGACAACCACGAAGAAGGACACAGCTCTCTTTTGGGCAAGCTCTTGGAGCCTTTTAACAAGCGAGCAGTGGAGGTTACTCCAGCTCCCGTCGTCAAGAAGCGCCAGTCCAAGACACGTGAGTCGGCCCCTGTGCAATCTGTACGACCTCATGAGGCCATGATCTGGCTGCGCCATGTGCTGGCACAGGCCCGAGATGTGAGACAATCTCGAGGCTCTCTTAGACGCTCTGCCCGCAGTGTGAGCAGCTATGGAGGACCTTTCTTCTATAATCGAAATGGCAAGAGAACTGGTCTGACCAGAAAAATCACTGAAATCCGCAAACCCGAACAAAAGGTCAAGCCCATTTTTGACTTGGCCGATTTTGATGAGGAGGAGTTTTTCAAAAAAATAGGCGACCAGCCAGAGCCACCAGCGTACACACGCCTGCCTGAGGGTGATGTTCACTTGAAGCATATTGAGACCGTGGATGGCGAAGAGGAAGAGCCTGAGGAGCAGCCTGAACCAAAAACCTATAAGCCACGCAGGCCGCCATCCAAAAACCAGATGAAAATTGTGCAGCGCTCGCAGGAGCAGGATTGGGCAGAGGAGCCTCAGCCAAACTTGGACAAAGAACGCCGTCGTCTTCGTCTATTACCCACAGAGTTCTTCGAGGCCTTGCCGGCCCCCAAGCCAGGCAAGACACTGAATCTGGGTGCCACCTTAAATTCGTTACTGTTTCCCGAACCCTTTTCCAAAAAGGGTAAGCTGACTAAGGCGACGGCCACTAGCAAGGCCACCATTGGTGGCAGTAAAAAACAAGAGCCAGAGGAAGCCACAGAAGCAGATGTTGATGTGGAGCCTGTGGAGGGTGGCAAAGAACGAGGCTCGAAGAATTCTCAGGTGGCCAACGACTTTGCCCAGGCTCAGCGTGAATTGGGCAAACATTTCCTCAGCCATATCAAGGATCATGATCAGGAGTATGCTCTGGGCGAAGGAGCCCAGGATAGAGACAGCTCTCTGGAATCTGCTGTGCCTTTGAGGGGCAAACGCTTGGGTTTCAAGTCCAGAAGCTCCAAATCCGAGGAACAGAAAACAGATCAAGAAGATTACTTTGGACCAAAGAGCGTGGAGAGTAATCTCAACCGTCGCAGTGCTGCCAAGAAGCCCTTGAAGGATGAAGGAATCACCTCCTGGTGGGATATGCCCGCTCTGCGCCGTCGTCGTCGAGCCCTGCCCATGGCCTACTCCAATGAAGCCCTGCATTACAATGGCATAGACCGGGACGAATCTGTGCCACTGGGACATGTGGTGCCCGGACGTTACCCTGTCTATGACTACAAAATTTCATTGCCTACAGTCAGGCCGGAGCAGTCACCAGCCCCAGAAGACACCAGAATCATGAAAATCTCTCGACCCAAGCATCAGGCCAGCGAAAAGAATGTCACATTTTCCGAGAAAATTGTGACCACCGTCAAGACGAAGGTATCCAAAATTGTGAACATCATCTCCCGGCATATGAACGAGTGGTACAACACCTTGACCAAACATCTAGAAACCCCAAGCGGTCCCAAGCCACAGGGTGCCTACAGAAAAACTGAGAATAGTGAAGAGTATTCCAATTCCATACCCAAATGAGTAACAATTTTTTTTATTTAATTTTAATTAAATGGTCATTTTTTTTTTGGAAAAAGTGAGCCTGATTTAATGTAAATATGTAATTAATTCTTTTAAAATGTTTAATTTTAATTCAAATCGTTAAGAGTTTAAATTTTGTTTTCTACGAATAAAAAAAAAAACAAAAGACTTAAGCATCGAACTGCTGCTTGTTCTCTTTTTAATATAATTTTCTCTTTCGAAACTCTGGGCAATCTCTTCGACACTTAATTGACCGGCATTGGTAAAAGAAACTCGAAAGAAAAAGATACTTAAGCCAGCTCAAAAGAAAATCCAAAAAAATAAACAACGGCATTGAAACCGAGCTGCTGCGGCTCTTTGCCGCCCGCCGCTCGCCACAAGCCAACCGGCAGAAGCTCAAGCCTCGGCAGCTACAACCTGTTGCGACGTCTACAAAACCAACAACAGTAACAAAAAACAGAAGTAGAAGAAGAAGAAAAAAATCGCGGCCGCAATAACAATAATAAGCCAAGTCAAACCAAAGCCCCCTTGCCGATCGAGAGAGCTCTTAACGAGTCTAAAACTAAAACTCGCTATGCAGCCAGTCTGTGAGTAAACGTTCAAGGCGAAGGTTGTGCTTGTTGAGCTCGAAGAAATAGTCAAAGAAGTCAACTCGAAAGAGTAAGAAAACGAAAAGTCCAAAGTGCAGCAATTTGTTAATAAAACCTAAAAGCAATACCAGGTGAGTTTGCAAAAAAAAAAAAGAAAAACTCATATAAAATTGAGACTATGAAAAAACCCCGACGGCCCGAAAGACCAAAACCAAAATTGTCTATAGGAAATGCCAGTCAAAAGCTGACGTTGCAGTTGCAGCTTACATATAAAGCAGGTCAATCAAGACAGGTAAAACGCCAAAGGGAGACAAGGCAGCGAACAGACAAGAATCACAGAAGCAGAACCAAAGAAATAAACTGCATCAAAGAAGAAGAAGAAGAAGAAGCAGCCTCAAAGGCAGAAGATAATAACAACAAAAAGGCCGCACTAGAAGTAGAAGTGTGTGACGTGGACAGTAGACGAAAAAAAAGAAAGAAAAGAAAAAAGACTTAAACCGAAACGGCAGCAACAAAAAAATATTAATTTCTTTTCTTCTTCTTCTTCATTTCTCACCTTGACGGCAATGAACTTTGATTTAGGAAAAAGAAAAAAAAAACAGAAATATTTCATAATAAACACTTTGATAATTATTGTCAAGTTTCATGAAAAAGAGAAAAAGGGGAAGAAAGTGAAAGTGTTAACATTTTATTGATTTATATAAAATTAATTTATAATTATGAAAAAGCTAAAAAAAAAATATTACAAAACAATAATTCAAATTGTCAAACCGAGCAGAAGAAGTCAAAAACTAGTTTTCACCATGGCAGCAAAATTCAAAATCGCAACAAAAAAGAGATGTGATTGTTGTTGTATTTGCTATTATATAAGCACAAAAATTGATTTGCATATGCCCATATAACCAATATACAAAATATTCATATCCAACCCGAACCCAACCAAAAGTTTTGTTGAGAAAAAAAAATAAGAAGCAAATCAAATTTTTTTTTATATATAATTTATTGATAGGATGGGTTGCCTTTTGCGTTGGTTGCCAACCGATCAATTTGTGCGTGATATGCTGATCATCACAAGCGTTGCTGCCATCGTTGCCACATTATTGAGCATACGCTTCTATTTGCGCATAACAGCGGGCCGTTGTTTCACTGAGGTAAACAGCATAAATTTCCCAAAGCTTCAAATCCCAAAACCCAACCCAGCCCAGCCCCGCCAAACTCAAGCTTTTTATGTGTTTCCTTACCCGCAAATATTTTCGGCTCATCTCTCAATTGTCCATGCAAAAACACAAACAAAACAAAACACTAAAATTTACTTGGCAATTATTTAATATTTTTTTTTCTCAAGCTTCTAAAAAAGCTCACGAACTGGAATCATAGGGGAAAATTCTAAATTTAATTTACTGACCAATTAGTTACCGTTATTTTTCTTTTCTGTCTCTGAGTGGCCCACGTGTAAAGCCAAACTTGTCAAATAAATACAGTCAACCCTTGCTAAGAAAAACAAACATTTTTTTTTATTCCTCAAAATTTCACAAGCTCTTCAAACATTATCTGAATTTAACAAAAATTTTATTAGAATTTTTTTTTTTTAGTGTCAGAGACCATGTTATTAATACAACTAAAAGTGTTACCACTGGGCTCATATATCTTACCGTGACGCAGTTAGCTAATTAGCCATTACTCGTCTGTGTCGAGTGCTATTTTAACTGGAATGTTGTTGTAACAATAGCAGGTGCTTTTTACTGAGATCATATAGGAGACCAGATCAATTACACTTGTCACCGCAAATGGGAGAGAGAAAGAGAATAGTCGCCTCAATTAATTAGCTAGCTTTTTGTGGATTTTTCAAGCCCAACACACATGATCAGACTAATTCATATCATCTGTGTGACCTTTGAACTGGTTACGAAAATGTTTTTAAAATCAATTCTTTCGCTTTGTAGAACAAAATGGAGGGCAAGACTGTCATTATTACCGGAGCCAATAGCGGCATTGGCAAAGAGACTGCCAAGGATCTGGCCGGACGGGGTGCCCGCATCATTATGGCTTGCAGAAATCTAGAAACTGCCAATGCTGTCAAAGGTGAGTTGATGGGCTTAGAGCTTGACCCAAACTCAAATTAACTTTCTCTTTGGCTAATTTTTTGCAGACGAGATTGTGAAAGAAACTAATAACAACAAAATCATCGTTAAGAAACTCGACTTGGGTTCACTGAAGTCGGTGCGCGAGTTTGCTGCCGATATAGTCAAGACAGAGCCGAAAATCGATGTGTTGATTCACAATGCCGGCATGGCCTTGGCCTTCCGCGGCCAGACCAGTGAGGATGGCATTGAGTTGACCATGGCCACCAATCATTATGGTCCCTTTTTGTTGACTCATTTGCTGATCGATGTCCTGAAGAAGAGCGCTCCCTCTCGTATTGTTATTGTGGCTTCTGAGCTGTATCGGTTTGCTTCGGTCAATTTGAACAAACTAAATCCGATTGGCTCATTCCCAGCTGCTTACTTGTACTACGTATCTAAGTTTGCCAACATTTACTTTGCCCGTGAGCTGGCCAAGCGTATGCAGGGAACCAAGGTTACTGTGAACTTTTTGCATCCCGGTATGATTGATTCTGGTATCTGGCGCAATGTGCCCTTCCCTCTGAACTTGCCCATGATGGCCATCACCAAGGGTTTCTTCAAGACCACCAAGGCTGGTAAGCATATACAGAGGAATTGTTAAGAATCGATTTTGGTAATGGTCTTATTTGCTTTTAGGTGCTCAAACCACGATCTATTTGGCTACAGCCGACGAGGTGGCCAATGTGAGTGGCAAGTATTTCATGGACTGCAAGGAATCCACTTTGAGTGCAGCTGCTATGGATGAAGAGAAGGGCCTGAAATTGTGGGAGGAATCCGTTAAGTTGGTCAAGTTGACGCCACAGGATCCTAAAATCTAAATAAACCATTAACAAGAAGCAATTACTTCTTTAAGCCTTTTATGGAAAATATTTTTTAATTATAATTAGGGGGAGATTAAAGTAGCTTAAGTTTTTCACATATTATGAAATAAAAATTTTTTGTAAAATTTATGCAGAATGTAAGGTTCTTTTCTACATTTTTAATATCTGAAAAAAGTGTAAGGACTTTCTTGTTTCTGAATGTAGTTCTTCTCAAACTTTAGCAATTAACGGTATACAGTTTGAGAAGTATTGCACACCTATAAATTTTAAATGCTAGACTGGTTTCGGAAAATAATTCCGATTATACGAAAGTTGCTAACTTGACCCACATGACTTTGTTCACTTTTGGAACTAGACAGCTTCGTTCCGGAACAGTCGTACTCTTTTTTTTTAAAAGAGCAGTAGATGTATATAATTCAACATATTATAAATACAATGCAAAGCTAAAGCAAATCAGAAAACAATTCGCACCAAAAAAAAATAAATAAATAATAAAATAGAATGGAGCTCGGCGCCACTTTACATGTATACAAGGGAGAATGGGGTTTACCCTCCATAGACTTCGAGTGTTTGCGTTCTTTGGTGAGCAAGTTGCATCATAAGTAAAATAAAGGCGTGCTTTTTTATCAGTGCAAAAACTACACGCAACTCGACCGGCTTTTGATTAAATGCAATTCTTGTAATTATCTCACAGTGTTTGCTACGATTCGGCCGCTGTCCCATGGCCGTGGAGACAAATGCAAATCCCTTGCGCGGCGGTGGTACACTTCCTTATCTACAAATTGGCAATGAGAAGTTTGTGGGCTATAAAAAAATTAAAGACGTGCTGGACAAAGAGGTGAGTGCCAAATGAAATAAGTTCGCTAAACTCCTCGGCTATTTTTAGCCTCGGACGGGCAATGGCCTCCTTTTGTTGCAATGATTTGCCTGTCTTTCACAGGGTTATGCCATAAATACGCATTTGAATACAAAACAAAAGCACCTGTCTACGACGTACATAAGCTGGGTATTTGCGAATCTGCATGCCTATTACCATTACTTCCTTTTTGGAGAGCCAAATAATTATGATAGCACAACACGTGGTTTATACGCAAAGCGAACACCATTTCCCTTTAATTTCTATTACCCTTCCACCTATCAAAAGGAAGCTAGCGATATCGTCCAAGTCTTAGGAGGTTTCGACATAAATGATAAGCTGGAAAAACACGAGGCTGGCTATGTGAGTCTATTATTGCAAATTAAGAGTTTTGTTCTAATCCTTTTTTTAATTCCAGTTGGAGGCGAATGCCAAGAAATGCGTGAATTTGCTATCCCGCAAATTGGGTCGGAAAGTGTGGTTCTTCGGTGATAACTATAGTGAACTGGATGCCATTGTGTATAGTTATTTAGCCATTATCTACAAGATTACACTGCCCAACAATCCACTGCAAAATCACATAAAAGGCACACAAAATCTAGTTAATTTTATAAATCGCATTACAAAGGATGTCTTCCGTGACGAAGGATACAGTTCCACCAAACTGACTACGAGCAAAGGTAGTGCGGAAGGAGTAAGTAATTCAAATTCGGAGGGCAAATTTTTAGAATCGGACCTGAACACAAAAATCGTGGCCGGCGTGGGAGCTGTATTGGCCATGGGAGCATTTGCTGCTTGGCGTGGTGTTTGTAATCAAGTGAGTCATTTTCCAGCTAAAAAAAATTTAGTTCTATTTTAATTTGGACTCTTTTCGATAGTTATGGTGCAATCTGTTTTTCTGTTTGCAACGCTTACCAAAAATTTCAAGTTTTTATGAAATATTTTTAAAGCTATTTAATGCCCTGTCTCGTTCCAGTTAACAACACGATCATCCACAGACTACGATGGTATAGACTATGACGACGATGACGGAGAGGAAGGCATGGAGTAGTAAACAAACTAGGTCATACAAAAATAAAATTACTATAAATATTTTTTATATAAGTCATACTAAATATATATATTTATAATGATGTAAATGAGAAACCAAAAAAAAAAAATAACACATCTTTGCACTTAATAAGTCCAAGCAAATGTCATCAGGTCACAGCGAATATGCACTATTGTGTCTTAAGTAAAAAAAAAGTGTCCCTGTTATTGTTGAAAACACAAAAATTAAATTTTTGTAAATTCTATTAAATCTACGCCAAAAAGGAGAAAAATGTTTTTTTTTATATAAATATTTAGTTTTTATTTATAAACTAATTTAATATGGTAGTTTATTGATTCTAAATAATGGAGGCAACAATTTAGATTCGGTGTTTTCTTTTACTGCCCTGAGATACCAAATAAATAAATATTTTTTCAAACTATATTTAGCGGAAGAAAGAAAATCGTAGGCTGTTTCGTATTCTTGTCTTTGTAATGGAAGAATGAACAAAATGCTTAGTCGTAAGTAGAATTGTGTGTGTTTGATTAGATTGTAATGGAATAGCTTAAATTAGTTTGATATTGTTTAGATTTTTAGAGCATCTTGAAGTTTCCGTCGCGCTAGACTAACACGATCCTCTTGTTTACGTATGTCTTCCTCGGATATGGTTACTGAATGCATAAGCGGTTGCTCGGGATTCATAAATGCCATGGCATTTTTTGTTAGATCAGCCTTTGTGGAGGTCTGGCCGAGTACGCCAGCGTTGAGGACATGGAGAGCCGTTGCCACGGATTGGAGTACAGTCTGTTCGTTGACATTGGGACCCACGCTACGTATGGTCTTGGGCAGTGAAATGTCATCGAGTTCTTCACCCGAATCATGGCAGGCTCGCAGACGTTCTAAACGCTTCTCCCAGAATACCTGCTTGGGTTTCTCTTGGCCACCGTGTTTGGCATCGTGTTTCACCTTGCTGGGCTCATGATTTCTGATGACAGTGACTGGCTGTTTGAAAATTGAGGCGGTCTGACGTATTGGTGGTACCAGGGAAACATCTGTGCGTAAGGCGCGACTGTAAAGGGGGGAAACAAATTAGTAAAATGCCTCAACTGAGCGTTGACGAAAAAGCAAAATAACACACAGAAAACAGATAGTTAGAAGCATGCACTCAGAATAAAATTATTTCTAAAGACGAGACGTCAGAGACGACAGAGTAACAAAGCGTGATCAGCCAATTTAAGTCAATAGGTTTCCGATAAAAATTGGTTAATTTTGGTATTCAATTTTGAGGTCAATTTGCACTTTGTGGCCCCGAGTCCGGGTTACAAACACACATGCAAAAAGATGCACTGAAGCTCTCTTTGAGCCCACGGCAAGCGTTTTCAATGCGCTTGGTGGCTCTACCTGAATTCGAGTTGCTGCTGGCGTAGGTTAGCCGGGACTGTTGTTGCCGATGGTGGTCCTGCGGTTGCAGTGTTGGCCACCATATTGTTGGGATTGTTTTGGTTGACAGTATTGGCCTGGGTTCTGAATTTTCGTTTAAGTGCATTTACCGAACTTCCAGGGGCCCCGGATGAGTTGCAGCGGTATAGTGATGTGGATGGCGATGGCAAATGATTCTGCAGCATTTGCGGTTTGCTATCAATTTTCTTTCCTGTGGGACTGTGGACAGACACATTGCGTGTTTGAGCGGGGTGGGGATTGGGTGTGGAGTGGGCAAAAGTAAATGTTTTTGTTATGTGTGTTCACAAAGAAGTTAGGTGAGTACACGTGCCATGTAAACAGATTTGTGTGTGTGTATTGGTTGGTTTGTGTATTTTGTTTACGTTAATAGACATTCTGCACCTGGCCAGTTGAAAAGAAACAATTTTTACCTGTAATAAAATACATCAACTTTGCCTGACCCAGCTCCAGACTTTCGTTGCACATCATCCTTGGGAAGCACGTTGCAGTCAACGCGTTTGCGTTCTATGGTCACGCTGGGATTCATTTGCATTCTTAGACTTGGAATATCTAAATTATTTTGTTTTGCAATTAATTTCTATAATTTTTGAGCTGGCTTCTTTGCAGGGATGCTAGTCCGATAAATTAAATGGATGATGCCTATCGATTACAAACGAGATAAGTTATCGGGAGTCTGCTTGATTTGTTTACATATTTTTGGTGAAGAAGTTTTGAGATAAAAGTTCATTAAATGTCAACGCCTGGACGGGTATTAGTTATAGACAATGGATCTTATGAATGCCGCGTGGGATGGAATGATACAAGCAAACCGGAGCTGAGATTCCGTAATGTTTTGACAAAGCCCCGCAAGGATCGGAAAAAGGAGAAGGATAATCAAAATCAACAGAGCCAAGTGCAGGCTACTTCAGTCATACCCGAAGAGAATCAAGCCGAAATCCAAGTGGGCAATGACATAACCAATATCGAAGCCGTGCGCGCCCACCTCAAGTCACCATTCGAGCGTAATGTAATAACCAACTGGAACCATCAGGAGCAGATATTCGATTACATTTTTACCAAAATGGGATTCGAGGGTCAGCCAAATGTAGCTCATCCGATTGTTCTAACCGAAGCTTTGGCAAATCCCAATTTTTGTCGCCAACAAATGTCCGAACTTCTGTTTGAGTGCTACGGCGTGCCGGCTGTGACCTATGGCATTGATGCACTCTACAGCTGGCAGCATTACCAACAGCAGCGAGCCCCAATAGCCAATGCCCTTATCATTTCATTTGGATACAGCACCACCCATGTTATACCCGTTCTAAACAGCAAACTGCAATTGGAGCATGTACGCCGCCTAAACGTGGGCGGTTATCACATTATAACTTATCTCTTTCGACTCATGCAAATGAAATACCCCGTGCACTTGAATGCTATCACAATATCGCGCATGGAGAAGCTCGTCCATGAACACTGCAAGATCGCCGTCGACTATCAAGCCGAGTTGCTCCAGTGGGCCCAGCTGGACTACTACGATGCTCACATCATGAAGATTCAGCTGCCTTACAACCCGGTAACCGCCTCAAATGCTCTCCTCACCGCCGAGCAGAAACAGGAGAAACGCCGCGAGCTGGCCCAGCGTTTGCTGGAACTGAAAAACCGTCGTGAGCGGGAAAAGCTCCAAGACGATGAGCAGCAGTTGCAACTCCTACGCAAGTTGCGACAACTCTATGAACAACAAAAATTACAGAAATTTGAAAGAGCTCTCCAGCAACAGCAAATAGCCAACTTGGAGGAGCTGGACAGCCTGATAGCCACAGTAAGCGGGCGCATAACACGTATAAAAGATAGAGCTGTGAGCTGTCCTCGGCCCAGCAAGGCTCAGGATAAGATAGCCAAGCCGCCAGAGGGTGTTCCTCAGGCAAAGTGGTTGGCTGGGCTGAAAGACAAACGGGAAGAGCTCCTAAAACGCAAACAAACACGCCAGCAACAAAGACAGGAACAGGCCAAGCGTCACACCCATGCGGCCCAGGAACGCATGCGTATAATCTCCAGCCTGGCGCGGAGCGAAAAACGCCGCAAAGCTAATGGCGACGAAGAGGATGACGGCTTTGGCATGAACGATGACGATTGGGATGTCTACAAGCGTATAGCGGTAAATCGCTATGATGACAGCGATTCGGATGCCGAGAATGAGCAGCTCCTAGAATATGATAAGATACTCAATCATTACGAGGCGAATTTCGATGATGGCAATGCCACGGCAGCCGCAACAGCTGCTGAAAACTATCAGCTGCATTTTGGCCTGGAGGCCATACGTGTGCCAGAAATCCTCTTCCAGCCCAGCATGATTGGCTGCCCTGAGGCAGGACTAGCTGAATTAATTGCCTTTGTGTTAAAGTTCTTTAGTGCCGAAGAGCAGCAACGCATGGTGGAGCATGTCTATTTAACTGGAGGCTGCGCGCAATTTCGTGGTCTAAAGGAACGCCTGGCCAAGGAGCTGCTGGAGCTAAGACCTTTTCAGTCGACATTTTCCATTTTCGAGTCCGATGAGCATACTTTAGGAGCCTGGCTGGGGGCCTGCGGCCTAGCCAGTCAACCTGGCTTCGAAGATACATTGACCACTCGGGCACATTATGAGGAACATGGTAGCGAATACTTCGTTGAGCATTTGGCAAGCAATTTGTATTTTCCCACACCAAAAGAATGAATTTTTATTGTTGAAATAAAACTTTAAAATAATAATTCCGTTACGTCATTGCCAAAAAGTAGATTCCAGGATTTGGGTACAATAAGCTTAAAGCTGCCATCACCACCACCCGCCCGCAGCTGGAGGAAATCTTCGCAGAGTTCGTTCAGTTCCCGGATAATTAACGTGGCGTCACTGGTGTTGTCACCCTCGAGTAGATAGCGAAACAATAGCATTACAGGGACTTGCATTGCTTCGAAAGCTTTATAAAATTGCAAGGCATTGCCGCCACCATAGATGGCTTCACCAGTGTACTCCTTCCATTTGATCAGATCTGAGTTCAGTTGTTTCGTATGTGATACTTTGAATTTTTCACTGGCCTTGTACGCGTAAGGAGACTCTTCAATCTGTCGCTTCTCGAATCCAAAACTGCCACTCAGTATGATAACTCGGCGGGCAGATTTTAAAAGCTGGGTAAGCTCACACTGAAAACTCTTTGTATGACATGCTATGAGGGGGGTACGGAATTGTATGACCAACAATTTTTCTTCGGTACTCTCATAGAGCTCACAGGAGGCAGTCTTCTCTTTGGGCTCGTGCTGGTAGGCGGATGGACCATAAACCGGAATTAGAGCTGGATGTGCAAGGTTTCCAATACGTTTCAGTTTTTTCGACGAAATCAGCAGATCACAGGCCAATTGTGCTGCATTTCCCACGCAGATACTTGGTATGATTACAGTGAAATCATCAATATTAAGGGTATTTGATTTATTTTTTAAATATAACATCTTGTGATGAGTTCGAATTCCAAGCAAAATATGAAAGTAATGTTTTTTAAAACTGTTGCTTGTCAACTCTAGCCTACAGCCAAATGGTTCGTTCTGGAACCAATCGAAATGATTTGTTGTAAAAGTTCCATATCTTAAAGCAATTGCTTATCTTTTAATAATGCAGAACTTACTTTGGAAATTAAATATGCATTTTGAAAACCTAATTAATAAATAGTGTAAATTTTGAATCATATATAAGTTATCGGAAGCAAAGACGGTGTTATCGTGTGTATCGGTAATACACTCATAGAGTCTGGCAACTCTAAACTTGGGCTATTTTTTGGCAAATTGTTTTCCGGCCGCTTCGGCCGTTGTTCTTGTAAAACCATGTCAAACTCCGTGAATATATCCGTGGAGACTACATGTGAGAATCAAATACGAGAAATAGCATATGATGGCACCGAATTGTACCAGCCGTAAGTACCTAAGCCGCTGCAAAATATATTTTTGGTTTCAAACAAATTGAGTTTTGTTGCCAGGCCACCGACGCTGTCGGAAACTCTGGCAAAGTGCGCGGCGCGAATTGACTTCAGCAAAACCTCTCTGGATGATCTGAAAAAGGAGGAAAAGTCCGCAGCGTCTGCGGCAGCTGCTGCCGAAGAGGATAGCAAAGACACACAATTTCAGGAGAATCTCTGGCCTTGGGATGCAGTGCGGAATAAATTGAACGACGCGCTCACCGAGATCTGTGTGCTGTCCGATGTTATATCCATAGCAAAAGACAAGCGCTATTTGGTTTTAGATCCGCTGCTAGTCGATGTTGATGATACAAAGCCCATTGTCCAGGTCTACAGTCGTAAAAAAGCCCTGTCACAGGCAGCCCAAGTTTTGCTTGGCGGAGCAGAGCGACTGCGAAATGCACATAGTGAACAACGCGCCCGGAATTCTTCAGATTTTCACATTGAATTGGTGCGCCTACGACATCATTGGCGCCTGAAAAAAGTGGGCAATGCTATTATAGGGGACCTGAGTTATCGCACTGCCGGCTCCAAGTTTGGCATGAGCGGTACCTTCGAAGTAGTAAAAGCCGAAGATCATTTAGATGAAGAGGGAGCCAGCTCGAGCAGTAGTACCAACAGCACCAGCAGTAATAATGGCTTGGCGCCCTCCAGATCGAGTGCGGCTCTGCGCGTAATTGTTCCGGCCGAACTTCAGGGTGTGGCCTATATTAAGGTCATAACTCAAAAGGATCAAGAGGATTTGTGTACTGCCCAGGTAAATCTAATGGGCCATGGACCCAGTGTTTCGGCCCAAGTAGGTGACTGGCAAAAGACGTTGGAATTTGCTCAGAATGTGCTTTTCTGCAAAGAACTTTTTGCCCAGTTAGCACGCGAGGCTATTCAACTGCAGGCGCCAATTCCTCATGTGGTTATTGGCAATCAAATCCGTGCCACCCTCCTGCCAAACATCCAACTCATCATTTCCCTGTGCCACTCCACTACATTTGATTCAAATCAAACGGCCCCAATCAATGACCATGATCACGTGTTGGAACACTCCCTGCATCAATTGCTGCGTGAGGTGCACCATAAAAACTCACATCACCCCTTTCCGCATCCGGCCAGTGCACCTCTGGGACCCTCTAAAAAACGCATGGTAGCTGGTCCGATGGCCGCCGATCGGGAAACCCTTTTGGACATGACCAAAACCCAGACCATACTCGAACAGATCATTGCCCAGGCCCAGCACATTTTTATGCGCAAACGCACCCAATATGTGCTGGACACTTTGGCCCGGGATGTCAAGGACCCTCAGATTGTCTCCCATTGGAATGCCATGAACAGTCCCACCATGTCTTGTGTGAAGATCACTATAGTCACACATGGCTACGATGCCGTCAACCGCACTTCTCTGGTCATCCATGTCAAGGAGCGCTCTCTGAAATGCATCTGCCGGGATGGACGAGTGATGCACCTGTCTTACGAACCTCAGGAACTCCGAGATCTTATACTCTGCCAAATCAACTCTCATCAGATCTCCTGTCTTCTGGGCCTGGCCCGCTGCATGGCCTGGACTGTGCTTTCAAATAGCACTCATCTGGGCATTGGCAAGGTGGAGCCTTTGGGTAATGCCAGCTCCTGCCTGCTAGCCTCACCCAACGGTGATCGCATGATTGCCGTACAAATACGTTGTGATCCTCAACTTGATGTCAAGGTCTACATAGCCCGCAGCCCGCGCCAGGACTTCTTCCCTAGTCCGCTGGTGCCAGAAAAAATCTGGGAGAATCTCGGTGGCAACTTCAAAGAGGTAACCAATATGTCCATTTTTATATTCAAAAATCGATTAAAATTTTGTTTCTACTTTCGCCAACAGGTGCGGTTCGACAAAATCGAAGGAAAAAGCTTTCTGAACAAAATGGAATTCCTTATGGCCTCGCTGACCAGCAATGCAACCTGAATTTTACCAGAAAAAAAAAAAACAAACACAATATAATATTTAATAATTTATAGAAGTTTTACGGGCATTTGTAATAAAAAATTCAAATGGCCAAAAATGTATTTCTAATATCGCTGTAAATCATAGGGACCGGGCCACTTGTGTTTGACTCCACTTTTATTCTTGCAACTGTTGAATGAATCCTCCAGACTTATAACATTGGCCCGATTTGTGCTCTACAAATACAAAATTAATGTGGCCTGAATGGTTTATAATTTCAGAGAATATTTACCCAACGCTCCAGGTCACAGAAGCGTATATCAAAGCTATGAGCTCCATTTGCTGGCGGCAGCATCGAAGGCGACAGGCTTCTGGGTATTCTCGCTTGTTGCGGAACAGCCTGACCCACTCGCAGATAGAGTCCACGGTTAGTGGAAAAGAGGACTGGCACTCGATGTGGAGGACTGACACGAAACGAGCCTGCCACCTGCCTGGCAGTCAAGGCATTCGAAGATGGCGGCTCATAGTCCAAGGAATCATCGTCTGTGCCCACGCAACCACCAGAACAGAGGCTCAAAGTGCGCACATAAGCCAAGGAATTGAAAAAGCACGACGCCACTTTAGTGCATTTGATTTTCAATTAAAATGCGTTGGGTTTGAAAAACGTTGAAATCAGATGCATTTTTCTTTGTTCAGCGTTCTCTTTTGACTTTTTGAAATGTGTTATTGATTTTGCCTTTTGCGGCCGCACTGTCAACACGGCAACTGGTCAATGGTCACTCCTGAGTAATTAGCTTGACAATTTTTTTGTATGGACTTGGTCGTTGCTAGGCAAATTGTGGAGACAATGCAACATGCTATTCTCTGTGGTAGGAGTAATATGCGGCGGCGGCGTATGGGTTAATTGCCTCCCACCGAAAACCTGGCTGGAAATGTGCGTGAGGCAGGCAATATTTTCCACAAAATATAAAAGAAAACTTGTCGGCTCATTTTGTGATATGCAATCGAAAAAAAAAAAACAAAAAAACAAAACAGACGATGGCATGTTCAAATTAAACATTTTGTCTATGGCAGAGTTGCCAGATAATCGAAGTCGTTTGCAAACGAGGGGCGCTTTAAAGAAAATTGTTAGACTTGGGTGATTTTTACTTTTTACAAATATTTTAAAACTTTATTTCATTTTATATTATGTTCTTGTTTTTGTGTACTTGTAAATTGTTTATAATTAACACTAAAATACTTATTCAAACATATTTTCATATTCAATCCGTTTTTCTTATTTTTTTGTTTTTTTTTTTTTTAAATTTTTTATTTGTTTTACTTAACGCGCTGCCAATACATATATATATATATATCTATTTAGATCCAGCAATTCAAACGCTTAAATCATAAGCTGTTAGTAAATACGTGTGGTTTCCTTTTATTTTTGTTGTTTCTTTCTGATTTCTTTATTAAATTTATATTTAATCTTAAATACTATTTAAGTGTTTCTCTTGCATGTGCAGCATTAAATTCAAATATTAATGTAGCATTTGATTTATTTATATTAGATTTGTTGAAATATATATATTTATATATACTTTCAAATTCCGACACATTAATCATATAATAATGCAAAGAAATTTGATTTTGATTTGTTTTTTTTTTTTTTTTTACTTTTTTTTTAGTTTAGTTTTTATCAGCTTAAAGATTTAATTTAATGCTACTGTACGATTTTTTGTTTTTGTTTTATTTTCTTTTTTTTAATTAGTATAATATTATGTTCTAATTGTTTTATTTTGTATAATGTGTAGTATGCTGTGTCGAAAAAGGTGCAAGCACAGACATATTAACTTTCTTTTTATACTTTTTTTTTTTTTTTTATTATTTCTTCGCCTGTGTGTGTATAGATTTTTTTTTATATATATATATATAAGAATATTTGTACAGCATTTTTTAAGTGTTGATAATTTGAAGTAAATTTTGTTTAGGTTAGTTGCCTTTAAGTAATAATATGTATATGCATATAATTTTATTTATTAATTTCTTTCATCCTTTCATATATATATATATATATTTTTTTTATATATATATTTATATTTATGCAATAAATTAATATGCATACAATGCGTCCTTATTATAAAAAAATCTATGTATATTTATATAATCCGGTGCTCTAATAATGCACAATGTACAAAATAGAACTAGAACCTTTTTGCCAGTTTCAAAGAGAATTAAATAAAATAATAAAGGGAAAATTATAAATATTGCTCAGTTACCACACGCACACACATACAGTAATTTATATAAGAAAATTAAAAAAGGAACTTAATTAACAATTGTTTGTTGCTGTTGCCACACACAAATTAATTATAAATCAGGCAAACAAAATACAATTTACAATTTAAAACACACAGCTAAAATCACCGTTGGGACAGGACAAATTTAAAAAAAAATATTGCAATAATTTGTAGTTTTTTTTTGGAAAGCGTAAATCGTCAACGTTTGTACAAAGTTTCTGAGGGCAACAACAAAATACAAAAAAAATAGGAAAAGCCAAAAAGTATTTTTAAAAAAACTTTGTCATTGTGCACAGAACAGCATACATTTTGGATTGCGGGGTATTTCGGGCAAATCAAATTTAATATAAATTTTTTTTGGAATTAAAAAAAAAAAAAAATAGAAAAAAGGAAGTGATTGAAGTTTTGATTCGCCCTCATGTTCCCATTTGTTTATCGGAATTATTACAACTACATATACAATGTCGAATAATGCTAACTATGCTCTCTTTCTCTTGTTTCTTCCATGTTATCATTGTTTTACCATTATAAATATTTTATTTTAGATTTAGATTCAAGCGATTTTTTGTGGCGCCTTTAAGACTTGCTTACACAAAATAAAATACATATACAGGTAGTTGTTATATAATTATAGCTACATATACAGTATGCAATAAGAAAGTACTTTTGGTTTTGCATAAGTAGTTTAAGTGGGAAGAGTAGTGTTTGGGAGAACTGAATTTTTATATAAAAAAAAAAAAATTTTAATTAATGAAATTGAACATGAGCTACTAAAATTCTTCTTTTTTGTTTTGTTTTTGCATTTAACATTACTTTAAGTATATTTGCTTTTGTATGTTATAATTCTTTATTTTTTTTTTGAATTTTTTTTGTTTTCTATATTTTTAAGACTACCCTCGCACACTCAACATTCACACGCACACATGCATACAAACAAAGAAACAGTGGCACCTGTAAAAGGCTGTGCGGCGTTGCCATATCAATTATGCTTTATAGGTTCTCTAACGGTAAATTTATCATGTTTGTTTGTTACTTTTGCTTGCTGGTTTTGGCTTTTTCTTTTCTTTTTATGTTAAACAATTTTAATTACAGATTTTTTTTTTTTGCTTACAATTTATACTTTTCGAATTTTACAATTTGTTTTTTTTTTCAGCTTGATTTTTGTTTTTTTTTTTTTTTGCTTTAAGAACTATTACAATGCAAATTCCATAGTTATGTATAATTAATTAATTACTTTTCGTTTTTAATATATTTTTTTTTTCTTTTGCTTATGTATCGAGGATTTTACTACCGTGTTATTTGTTTTTGTTTGCTTTTATTTAATTTTTTTTTTTTAATTGGTTTGTGTGTTTTATATTTTTATTTTCTTTATTTTTTTAGAAATTGAGTTCCTTGGCAAAATGCACGTCTGCGGTTACTGATGAATTGCTAGTGTTGTTGTTGTTGTTGTTGCCGCTACCGCCGCCACTGGAGGTTGAAAGGGATGGAGGTGGCATAGGCAGGCTAACATTTCCACCACCTCCGCCGCTTAATAGATTTGAGGCTGCTGCGCCCAGGGCCGCCGCTGCCACGGCAGCTGCCGAAGGGCCACCGCCTCCTCCAGTGCTATTGGAAGCAGCGGCGGCCACAACGGCCGCCACGGCAGCTGCCACCGTGTTGAGGTGCTGCTGTTGCTGTTGTTGTTGGTGGTGTTGCTGCTGATGATGATGATGTTGTTGATGATGTTGTTATGGCATAAAGTAGTCCGGATGATCTGTGTCTTTCTCAAATCGTTTGGCCTCCTCGTGCATGCTCTCTTTAATTTTCAGTATGGCTGCCGATTCGGTTTGATCATTCTCAGCGGGACCGCCAAAACCGCCGAGATTATAGTCACCCATGCCGCTGCCGGAATCTTCGCGTGGCGTGCCCGGTCCACCATTAGCCGGTGAGTTCTTCATGCCGTCGAGACCGGTGCCATCGGGACCGCCACCACCATTAAGTACAGGACCCATTGAATTTGGGCCACCGCCCATGGGACCCATGCCGCCAGGTCCACCGCCACCGCCTCCACCATCGGGACCGCCGCCCATGGGGAATTCTGGTTTCATCAAAGCATACATACTGTCGCCGGGTCCTCCAACGGGACCGCCTTGCGTATTATCCTGCGGTGAGGGCATTATGGGCGTACCTGGACCCGGTGGTCCATTTGAGCCTGGTCCTGGTCCGTAATTTCCTGGCGATGACGAAGAATAGGCATTCATGGGCGCTGATGCATTGGGTTGCCATTGGGGTGGCCGACCGCCTGCTCCGCCCATGCCCATCCCGGGCGGCATACCACCGGGTCCGGGAGCTGGACCACGCATACCACCAGGTCCACCATAGCCCATGGGACCTATGCCACCAGGACCACGAGGTGGATTCATGCGGGGATTCATGGGACCCATTCCTCCACCGGGTCTTGTGGGATCCATATTGTTCGGCATCATGGGTTGTCCAGGCGGGCCATTAAATTCATTGCCCATGCCTTGCATGCGCACACCGGGTCGTGGTCCTCCCGGATAACGTGGTCCGCCCATAAACGGAGGCTGGCCGGGCATCATCTGAGATGGCGGCGGCTGCGGACTTGAAGCATGCGTGGGCGGCGACGGCCGCATTGTCGAATTTGGGAAAAAATTGGGACCCATTGGTCCGCCTGGTCCCATTGGACCACCATCACCACCTGGCGGCATTTGGCCCAACGGACTAGGCGCTGGTCCTCCAGCATTGTGTGGTCCACCCGGTCCAATGCCATTAACGCCATAGCCGGAGCTCACAAAGCCATAATCATGGAAGGCCTTGGCCTCTGAAGAATGATCGCATTGATCCCGGCGTTCCGGTGCCGCACAATACAGATCCCAAAAGACGCACCACCAAGTGTGCAGGAATCCCGGTGGCTCTCCCAATGTTATGTTCTTCTCCCATCGAATCTCGGAGAGGAATGTTTGTGCTGCCTTCTGGGCGCCCACATGCAACAAATACTCGTACACATATAAGGCCAGTTTCTCCCGGGCCTGGGCATCTGATGGTACAGCGGACGTTTTCGATTTGCCGTACATTGTGATGTGGAGTTGTTGTTGTTGTTATAAATCTGTTTCTAATCTTCTTCTTATTGTTGTTGTTGTTCTTGGTAAGCTATTTTTTTGTAGTACACTTTGCACGCTCTTTTGTCAGTTTCGACTTTCGCGCGTTTTGTTTTTGACTTTTTTTTACTTCAGTTTAGTGGTTTTTGCTTTGTGCTTTAACTTCCACTTTATTTAAATTATATATATATAAATATATATATATTGTTGTTTTACTTTTTTTTTGTTTTTTTTTTTATGTACTTTTCGAGGCTCTTATTGCCGCGGCCGATGCCGCTCTGTATGTTTACTGCTGCTGCTTTTCAGCTGTGTTCGCTGTTTCAGTTTCTCTGCTGTATTGTTGTTGTTTTTATTATTATTATTTTTTTTTTAATCGCTCAGCTCACTTCACCTTACCGTTCTCCTTCGTTCTGTGACTTCCATTTTTATATTTTTTTTATTTTCTATTTGATTATTATTTTTATGCTGTTTTTTTTTTTTTGACAATTTTTTTTTACAATAAACTTTTTAGCGGGCTCTCGTTTTTTTCCCGTCTCTCGTTGTTGCTGCTCTATCTTTGCTTCTTCGTTTTACCGTTTATTTTTTTCAGGTATTTTTTGCCTGATTGTTGATGCTTCTTCTTGCACAACCACTGAAAACACAAAAAAAAGTACAGAGAGCATGAGTGTGTGTGTTGCAAAAAAAAAAAAAAAAGTTATACATATATACAATCTATACGTATTGTGTGTGCGTGTGAGGGTGTGCGAGAGTGCGGCTGCCTAACCAATGAGCGGCACTGTGAGAGAGAAAGAGCGCGCGCATTGTCGAAACAGCACAAGTGGTACACTGGGTGCCAAAACAAACGGCACACATGTTAATATTTCTCTGACAGTCTATTGGGATTAAATAACGAAGCAATATATCAACAACAACAACAAATCACACCTTTTGTAAAATTCTCCAAATGCAACAATTGATTTGTGTTTTTATTTAGTGCTTATACAATGCTCACTTTTATTACTTGGGTGTCCATATACTTTTGGTCTATATATTAGAGTGCGTTCTTTCTTCATTTCTCGCCAGGTGAGTGAGCGATGCTCAGCTTGTAGGTAAAACGACAAGGACAAGCGCCGCTCAAGTCGAGGGCTGTTTTAGCAGTAGCTATGACATTAGAAAGGAAGTTCATGTCGGAAATTAATTATTTTTTGAATATGAGACTACTTTTGATATGAAGAAAATCTAATTGCATAAATCTTTATAAATTTTCAAAATTTCTGATGCGACCCTCGTGAATATCTTTACTTTTGGTCTCAGCTCTCAAGTCAAATGGTTATTTAAATCAAATTTCGAGTACAGTAGAGCGTCGTCGTAAGTTTTGCTTTTTATTGACCACACAGACAGACAAACAATCAGCGCGTGGCGATAAGGCCATCCTCGTCATGTCTGCCTGTATGTCTCCGTCTGTTGTGTTTGTAGTACGTGTATGTCAGGTGGGCAATGCAAATTTTTAGTCGTCCACATTTGCTATTTAGAGATGGGCGCGTGTTTGATTTTGTTTTTATGTTTTGAAATTTTTTTTTTAATATTATTTATTTATTGAATTTTATACTTTTTTAGAAATTAAGGCCCTCACGAACTTTATTTAAATTTTTTTATCAAAATATTGTTTTTTATATATCCTAGGATTAGGATTTGTTATAAAATAATGAAAGTATTTTTTTAGCTCAGAGAGTATTTATACGTTCGAGTTGTAATCAAGTCAGCACGAAGCTACTGCTGCTTTTAAAAGGGCTTGAAGTTTCTACAAACACATACACATACAGAATCTAAAGATCTTGGCCTAAACTTGCAATGGCAACGAAAGAAAAATATACCGGTCGCTCTTGCAGTGTTGCTGCCAAGAACTAATAAACGAAACGGCTACTACGTACTAGATTCGGTTATTGTTGTTGTTGTTGTTGATTCTTTTGGTTCGTTGTCTAGTTGAGACGTCATCAAATTTTGTACGCGGGTTTTCTCTCGCACGTTCTACTTTTTACCACACGGCCACAAAAGAAAACGCACACTCTCGAGCCGACACAAACACACACACACACACGCTGATCGCAATGAACAGACTCTGAATTAAATGAAAATGTTTAATGTTGTTTTTACCTCATACGCACCTTTGTTTAAATTTTATAGAAATAAACTGTATTTAAATTTTTACTTGAGCGGTGTTTAGTGTTTTTGTTGCTATTGTTGTTGTTGTATCATCTGCCTGGAAGAGCTGCCGATGCCGATTGCAATTTTATCACAAAAATCAACAAGAGACTTAAGGAGAGGAGTTGGAGAGCCGCCTCTCGTGTACGTACGCACACACACACACATACACACAGCTGAGAGCAAAATATGGAATTAATTACAATCTCATTGATTTTTCGTATTTGCGGCTCATATGTTTTCGCGCAACATACATATAATTATTTATTATTAAACCGCGCGATGTCGATTTTGCACCAATTTTATTTTATATTCACTTGCATATGTGTGCGAGTGATGTTTTTTAAATTTTATTTCATATATATGTATATTTTTTTTGTTAATGTATGTTTGTGTATGCGCGTGTGTGTTTTTAATTTCTTTTCTAAACACACTTTTCGCTCTTTTATTTGGCTGTATTTTGTTGTTGCTGTAATTTTTGCAAGTTTTCTCTTTACACCGTTTTCATTCGCACTGCGCCTTGTTCGTGTGTTCGTCGTTGTCTCCCTTTGGTTGAACTGCTGCTGCTGGCGCTGCTACTGCTTCTTCTTCTTCTTTTTCGACTAAAAATCGGCTCTTTTTCGCCTGTACGACACAATTTTCACAGCGAGATATTACGTTTTGATGCATTTTCGTTAGTTTTCATTTCATTGGCAATTACCACTTGCGTCCGCACATTAAATTTAACACATTTTTTCTATTTTTACACAATAAATTAATTGTATAAATATTTTTACTGCTACAAGTTGTGTCTGTGTCGTCGTTTCGTTCAAATGGCGAGTGGTAGGTATTTTTTTCTCTCCTCATTATTTTGATAAGTGCTTTGCGCGGCTCTGCCGGTTGTCTCGCTCGCACGCACATTGACGGCTTGGATGCTGCCAGACTGTTGTTAATAGCTGACCATCGAATTTTTGTTATTTTGCTTTTATTTTGAGTTCTTTAAAAACAAAAAGCCTAAATATTTGATAATATTGGTCAAAAAATTGCTTATCAAGTGTACATTATTTAAATAATATCAAAGATATACGCTAATTGGCTGCCGGTTTCCCAAAATCTGGCAGCTCTATCGGTCCGGCACTTAACTCATTTTGTTTTTCCTCCATTCCTTGCTTGCTCGTTCTTTCAAGTTTCTTGTATACCTTGTATACATATGTGCATGTGGTATATATATGTGCGTGTGTAGAGTGCTCAGGTCGGTATGGCAGTTCATCTTGATATGCCGCCGTTAAACAAGTGCAAATAGGTAAATATATTTATAAAATCAATACATTGTAAATTAAAAAAAAAGTCTAGAATGTGTCTTAAAATAAAAAAAAAATCACATAAGTGTGGGGAAGTTAAAATTAAATTCAGGAGTTAGAGACGCTAATGCTTTCGAGCTGCCAACTTCCGCAAAGCGCAGTGTCTGTGCCAACTTGTTTCAAAAGTAACTTCTAAAAGCAACCAGCCAGTGTTTTAATAATTTTTTTGGCGCCTATATGTCAGTTCTAAAATTATAAGTCTGGCAGCTCTGCTCACACAGTATTCAGCTTTTATTTGTGAGTATAAAAATTTTCGTTTTTTATTTAAAATTAACTTCATTGCATTCCATGCTACTGCGCAAGAGCCATTTAGGCCGCCAGCCAATGTTTGGCCAGCTAACAGTAAACACAAACAGTGCAACTGCAGCTGTACGCGAATGCGGATACTCGAGTTTCCGTCTCAAACAATCTAAAGACAATACAAATTGCATAGAGTGAATTCGAATTCACGTGGTTTGCTTTATGAGGCGCTAACAAATTTTGGCAAGCAATTATCAGCCATGCATTTACTAGTAAAAAAAAAATCTGTTGTTTTTTATCATAAAATCTGATGAGTATGCCAATCAAAGCCAATAAATCAAAAGTGACGTGTACAAAATAAATTAAACAATTAAGGTAAATAAATTAATCTCCAACACAAACAAACGCACAATCAGATTCACATGTGCAAAGTTTACGCTATAAATTGAATTGGCCAAAAAGCACGTGATGCCTATTTAATGCGAATTTAAACGTTTCATTTTACTAAACATAAATGTTAATTTTGAAGTCTCTACAAAAGAAAAAGAAAATAACCGTTTTATTTAAAAATTACTTAATTGAAAAATAGAAAAATCTTGGTTAAAAACATATCATGAAATTTTAAATATTCTGTCAGGGTATATGAATAGTGAGTGTGCTTTTTGTATAATCAGAAACAATTTTACCAATCACGTTCCAAGGGACCATGTTGTTTGTATCAAATAAATTGTTTCAATTGGTGTGATCTCTGCTGGATAAAATGGCGGCCCCTTTTTCTATTATTTTGCACAATGTTGCAAATATTTCATTCATGTTGTTGTTAAAGCCTGTTTCATTTTATAATCTTTTTGTTTTTGTTTTTTGCATATTCAGTGAGAAAAATTGCAATTCAAAATGCTAAAAGCATTCAGCATTTTCGAGGCACTTTACACTTTCCCCCTCTTGTCCGCCATTCAATCCATTTACATATACGAATGAATAATGACATTGGGGGGGCTGTTGGGTCGTTTTTAGTTCAATTCCCTTTTGTCAATTTTTATTTGACACATTTTATTGAGCAAATCGCATGGACTGAAATCCTTTTTTCATTCATTCCTTCGCACAGCAATGAAAACGGTTTCCAATTTTAGAATCAGACCGACGACCAATCGACAGAATCGGCTCCTTCTTTTTTTTTGCTGAGCCAAATTGTACAACATTAGAGTGACAAGTCCCAAGGGCAACATCTGTGTGTGTGTGTGTGTGTGTGTGCGTCTAGTTGTTTTGTCGGTTGATTTTTTTATTTTCCTGACTCAGTCGGAAACTTGCTTTTGGTTTTGCTTTGTGGTCGAGAATTTTTCTTTTCCTAGACAATTTTTTTTTTAGTCTTTTGTTGAGTTTTATATAGTTAATAAAGTTAGTTTGAAAGTGTAACAGAGATCAAAAGGGGAGGCTCTCCAAAGTTAATTTCACATTGAAAAATACAATTTTAATTTTTAATCAAACACAAAAAGTTTGAAGAAGGTTTTGAAGTATTTGCAACTTTCATTGCTTTCTCTTTAAATTTTAAAGTTAAATATATAATTGATAGAAATGATATAATCTGAAATTTTCAATGATGCAAAGAAAGAAAGAAAAGAAAAATATTTTTCTTCCAAATCAATGAAGCTTAACAAAATCAATTTTTACTTCTCCCAATTATTCCCAAAACGAACATTAATTTAGAAGTTTCTTATAATTGGAATTTTGTATTAGTTCCTCTATTCTTTTCGAGTTGGGGGAAACAAAACTAAATTAGGATATCTCAATGAAATTGAATGTTCAATATAAAATTGTAAGCAAAAATATCTTTGAAAAAAAAAATTCAGTTTTCATCAAGCAAAAAAAAAAAAAAAAATAGAACTGTCCTTCGATTCGTAATAAATTGGGGGGTATTTTTCTCGGTGGTAAATAATTGCTAGCCCATAAACGATGGGCACTTAGAAGACTCATTCATTACCTTTATGTGCCAACATTTGACAGGATTTTAATTCAATTTGGCTTTGCAAGTTAGCTGAAATCCTGTGGCTCTTCTAAGCGATGCTAAATATTTCATATAAATCTAAATTCAAACATAGAAAGCAGCCAGGCGAAGATAACAAGTGCCATCAGTTGCACATTTTATGGTGCGTTTGGAAATACTCTAAACACAAACTCCCACACATACACACACATATTCACTTACCTATACACATACTCATTCACCCACTCGAACACTGCCGGCTTCATATATCAGCGCCACTTGCAACGATTTTAAGTGAAACTGAAACTGTGAGAAAAATATAGTTTAAAGAGTGGCAGTGGAGGAGAAGGAGGGGGGTGGAGTAGATTGAAGAGGTAGCTTGGCTTGCTTGGTTAGAGGATTTATGAAATGCTATTCCGTTTGCAGCCACCGTGACTGTAGCCGTTGGCCTTGGTTCGAGGATTTGGTTACGGATTTTGTATTTTTTCGCTTTGATTCTTTCCTTTTCAGAGCCTGGGTTTCGCTTCAATTGTTACCAAGTCAAATGTAAAGAGTAGACCGAGAACAATTAGATTGACTAGACTCTTAGGTGCGCTTGTGCTAGAAATACCACAGTGGCTAAGAACAGGAGCCTGTTGTCTCCTTGGTAAAAAGACTCCTTCTGTCTGTAATCGTATGAAGCTTTAAATGTTTGTATTACAACGCCTCGTTATTCCATGAATATTTAAAAGAAGTTTAATTAAAATATAAATTTAAATTAAATGTGCTCTTTTTACTGCGGAAAGTAATTGTGGCAAAAGCGGGGCTGCCAACTTATTGGAAAACGGTTAGGCATTCACTATTTTTATTCATAATAAAAAAAAAAAAAGAATTACTCAAAGAGAAAAAAGAACTAATTTTTAATTGAAACTGTTCGAATCAATATCATGTTAAATATAATAATTAATCAAGATTCTTTGGCCAACTTTAAAGTCGCATCGCTTTGGCCCTGTAAAGTAGGCAGTATTTATTTTTAGCAATCGCAGTTTGCAGGCATTTTAAATAATCGTTTATATGCACATTCGTAAGTATGTTGAGGGGCTTATGTGTGCCCATGTGTAATTATTGTAAATCCTTTAATAACGTATACAAGCACACAAGCATAAATTTACTCAATCGCTTATCGACATAAGGCCAACGCAAATCCCATATGACAGGCTGTTGCCTGGTTAGTCGCTCTTCTTTTCACCCGCCAACCGCCCATCGCAGCTGTGAGCATTCACCTGTCTGGACCCGCAGGTTGCGGTTTCGGCTGCGTGGTCCGTTTGTTTCACATGTCGTCTGTGGCATTATAAATTCCTTATCGCTTAATTAAAATACTTGCCAAAGTTAATTTACTTAATTTCATCAGCTTAATTATGCAAAGCCCCAATTTTGGGAGACTGGGCGTCGGGTTGTGTTAAATTGGAACGTTGGCAGTAGCAGCAGCAGGACCAGCACCAGCTGCGTCAAAAATTACAATTAAATATTTCATTAGCACTGTGCTCGCCACAACGTCCACACCAACATCAACGTAGTCGCAAGCACACACCTACACACACACCTACACACACACTCACAGGCGCCAGCATAAACACCAAACCCATACAAAAATTTTACATGGCTACCGCCAGAGCAAACACGCAGAAATTTTACAATTTTAATAAACACTCTCACGCATGCACACATTACCATACACACACACACGAACACACACATTGCCTTGCTTGCCTTCTTGTGCTTGTATGTGTGTGTGTGTGTGGGAATGTAGTGTAAGTGAAAACGCACAAAAAAATAGTTTAAAACAATGACACGTACGTTGCCGTTGTCGTTACCGTTACCGTTACCGTTACCCTGACTCTTTGTTTTTGGTGCTATTGCTTTTATTGTTGTTGTTGTCAGAGTTTCTCTCTGCATCTCATCTCCGTCTATGCCAGCTCTTCTTTCCTATGAAAGTCAACGAAGCGTATGGCAAAAGCCAAAAAGTAAACAGAAAACTTGAGCACTGCGAATGAGCGAGTGCGAAAGAGATCGCCTCTACTAGCTCTGCACTGTGGGTCAATTTAATGTGAAAGCAAAAACCGCTGCATACTTTGCATTGACTAGGCGATTTTGTCCCACTATCCTTTAGCAGTCTTTCGTTACTGTTCCTACCGTGGTGTTTCTGTTTTTGTTTTTGTTTTTCCTGTTGCGGCTTCTGCTGCTGTTGCAATGCCAAAGAGGTTCGAAGTGGAGCAATGAGGACGCCATGGACCAATGGCTCGTATGCACAAATTATATTTGCATGAATGCGTATTGAAGTCGGAATGGGACAGAGACAGCCCAGGGTCGGCACACATACCCGTTGACTTGCCCTCTTGATTTCTAACATTTTGCACCGACAACATGGCCAAAAACAAATAACCAAAAACCCAACTGCACATTCATTCTCAAACCCATAGCCCCACCTCTCCATAGTCAATTGCATACGCATTCCGACGGCTCCACCTCCAAGCAGGACCGCAATTTTGCCAAAGTGGCAGTGGATAGCCCACCGCCTACCCAGCCAGGCACACGCCCTTCATTTGTAAAATACGCCGCATTCTTTGCATTCAAAATGACTTAGAACAGAATGCCAACCAGTCAGCCGGGCTCCCCGCTTCCCTCTCCCCACTCCAGAGCATCCCACTGGCAACCACTCCAGCAATATTTATTTTTCCACAAAATGTTTCATAGTTACTTGTATTTATTAAGTGGAACGTATTTCACTCTGTCCTGGCAGAGCCTGGCAGTTAATGCAAATGGGCTGGCGGAAGATAATAATTTGCTGGCTTTGTTATTGCAATTGAAATTGCGATAATTTTTTTATATTATTTCCACAAGAGAGAGTTGAAAATGTTTGGAATTTTAATTTGATTTTACAAATTTTGAATATTTTTGGTTACTTAATTGAATTGAATAAATCAGAACCCGAACAATAACTTAATAGAAAATTTAAATTATTAGATTTGCCAACACCTTGAAATTTTGAAATAAAAGCAATTTCACGACTTCCTTGGCAAAATGTAATTTGATCAAAAGTATTAGAAACTCCTTCAAAAGTTGAGCAAAACTTGGCACAACAAAACTCTTCGCTCTCTCTCTCTCTGACCACAAGGACTCCGCATATTTGTGGGAAATCTTAAAGTAGCTCAAGGATGTAAAACTTGGCCAAGTATTTAAAATAATTGAATTTGTTGAATAGTCGATTCATAAACCCTAAGTGACTTGCGGTCTCAAGGCAAGGTCCCATCTATGAGATTCACAAACATGTGTCCCCATGTCAGGCTAAATCTTTGATCTGTTTGTTATCCGGGGGAGACATTGGCATAGCACGTAATTTATCTCACTAGTAAGGATGGAATGCTTGGCTGGATAGTCAGGATGCTTACATAGCCCAACGCAAATTAATCAACGTCACACAAACTTGAGGCAGCTGCTTCTGCTGTTGCAACAGGAAGCGGAATTGCAAAAGCAACAGGAACTTGAGAGAAAGTTTATAGCCAGCGAGAGAGCTATGAGAAATTCACTCTCTTTTCTTTTGATGTCTTAAAAAATTAATTAAGTGCTGTTGTTATTTGCTCCTCTGGCGTTCTAGCTTGTCTTGCTGTGAAAATAGGAAATAAACTGGAAAGTGCGAGAAGAGATTTGTGGAAAGTGCAGCGAACGTCGTTCAAATCAAAGTCGGTGGGACTGATTACAATTTTCTAAGAGACTTACAAAAATAATCCTAAAATCATTAAAAGATTTTCAAACTAACTAAAAATTGCAGGAAATCTTAGAAAAGAAATGGATTTTTTAGATTTATCGAAATTCGTATGTTCTCAAATTATAAGGTCTTACCTTATGTGAATAGTGTTAACCGATCTTAATGTTAATGTTATTTAATAAAAGAATTTATACAGAAAATTCTCCCCCTGTTTATTGTAGAGTTCGATCAGCTTAGAAAGGTGCCAAGGGTGAGCTCTTCTATGAGAAATCATGAAACCAGTTTTTGAAAGGTTGCTAAAATCATAAACCTCTTTTTAAGTGGTGCTTGGATAGCCACAATTTTTAAAGGAAGTCATTATCATTTTTTTGATTCATAATGAGAAACCTCTCTAATTTCCCATCAAATTGTCAGGACTATTTATCCAACCATCTGTTTTTATTAAAAATCTTTCTTGAATAGGAAATCCAAGGTGAGATAAAACTAGGTATACTCTTTTTAATAAGCCTGTCGTATCGAACCTGTTTAACTCTTGTTCTGGTCTACTTTGATTTTTGGAATTTCCATTTGAATCGATAAACTATATCATAAGCCTATCATAGGGTAACCTAAGTTCTCTTCGCTTACTAAATTTTCCCAAACCTTTTTAGTGAATATAATCGAAATTTCTTGTACACGAATAAAGGGAACAATGAACAACGTTGAACGATTAGTTTGATGGATCCATTTCATGGTGAAACAAAAAAGAAGAAGAAGAAGAGGAACGGATTCATCATTCAGCATGCTCCTGTTTGGCTTTTAGAAGCAAACCAGTCCGCCGTGCACTTAATAATTCATAAACATCAATCAGAGCAGCCGGCGAGTGATGCATTCTGGTGACATGCCACAACAGCAATACAGCAGCCCATTCAAGAGACACTAGACCAGGCAATGCGGCAAATGACTGGAGGGCAACACAGACAAGCTGCACTCTGTGAATCCCTGCTCTGCCCTCCTGGAGTTTAGTCTGGCAAAAAGAGCCCTATGCACGCCCACGCTTTTATGTTCAACACTGTTTGGGTGGAGATTCTTGCCACATGTGTCTGTGTTTGTATATATGTGTGTGTGTGTGTGTGTGTTTGGGCTACTGCATTAGTAAACATTTTGTTGTCAACGTTCGTCATTTACTGTCATCAGGCAGCGCTGGTGGAATTGCGAACAAACTTTTCTCTTTGCCTCTCTTTCTATTCTGGCTTGCTGTCTCCCTCTTTGAAGTTGTTGCTGCTGCATTAAGGGAATCTCTTTGTGTGCCCAACTAGTCTGTGTATTTGTTGATTTTTCCTCTGTGTGTGTGTGACGATTTTAGATGCAAAAAAGCTTGGCTCCGCATTTTCCTGTCAAGTAAAAACGTATTTTAATGCACTTTTCTTTTTTGCCAGGAATTAAAAGTGTAAAAACGTTTTGAAAGTCGGCTTACGAAAATCCAGACAGACTAACCCAACATTTTCTTTCCGCATTCTATTTGTTTATAGAGCTTAAGCGATTTGCAAAACGATGTAAATTTATTGAATAAGTAATTGGCTTTCTTGTGGCAAGAAAATTTATTGGCAGAGAGAAAGAAAGAAAGCTCTGGAAACAAAACTTATTTGACAATTCTTTAAATTCTTTTATTTCAAATATCTTTTTAGAGTTTTTTTTTTTTCTTGGCTTCGAAAAATGATAGTTATGATGACAGGACAAAACAAAGTAATTCAATAATAAAACTATCTATCAATGCGAGTCCTGTAAAATTCCTGCCTCGATGAACGAGATATTTTTTTTTTTGTTTACGTATCAATGGATACGAACACGTCTAAAAAACACAAGTAAACAAAGTGAGCCACACAAAAAAAAAAAGAAAAACAAGAGACAAATAGAAATGATTGGGGGGAAAAAAATAAAATGCAGCAAACAAGAGGGGCAGACACGACACATTGAAAAGTAGAACAAACAAGCAAACCAACAAATGTCTAAAAATGTCAACCAAAATGGCCCAGAATGGGAGGCTACATTCTGCGATAAAATGCAGGAAAAAATCATTTCAAATTATAAACACGAGTGCCATTTTGTGGTCAAAAAAATATAAAAAAGGAAAGCCTAGTTGAGGGACAAGCAATTCCCATTTAGTTTGAAGAGGGGATTTGGGTTCTGCTGGTTACCTCAAAATAAATAAAAAACGAAAAAAAAAGAAAACTTTGTCTAGCTGAGATTTTTCTATTCCATTTTGTGGACTTAGTTTTACATTATTCTTTTTTTTTCGCTCTCTCTTTTTCCCAAGGTGTTGAGAGTTTGTCTTTGCAATTTCATTTTGCTGTTGTTTTCGCAATGTGACCCCCCCTTTATGTTTGTCACCCACTCTTTAGTTCCCTTTGGTTGCTGCAAACTTTTGCCATTATAATCTACTTATAATGCTTACAGGTCAGGTAATGAACAGAAGATGAAGTAGCTAAAGTAATTTTACTTTTAACTAACAAAGAACCTCGCCCTTCGATTTCCTTCCAAAAGCTTCATTTGGCTTTGCCACTGTCCACTTGATTTACAAATAATTGATCAAAGATTATTTCTCTAATTAAGTCTTCAACAATATTTCATATTCACCAAATTATAATGTGAAAGGTATCCATATCCATTGAGTTAAGCTTATATCAAAATCTTGAAACTAAAATTTTACCGTCTCTTTTAAATAATTCATTCATATTTTGCTCAAATTTCCACTACTTTTTTTCTATTATTCCCTTTTTGTTTTAATCTTCTTTAATAAACTAAAACTTTGGCCAAGGGAACACAATTGATGCCAATTTTTGTTGTCGTCATAAGTCGCCTTTATGTGCTCTAGAAAAATTTCATAATTTGTTTTTAAAAGTTGCCGAGATTTATGGGTGTATCGAGTATATCAAGGAGGTCAAGAAAATTGGGTCATACATATTCGATTATTTTTGTGAGCCCCAAAATGAAACAAGAATTTGGCTAGTGGAATTCTTTCTTTCTTTATTTAGCTTTTGAAGTGACTGTACCTTTTTATAAAATACACTCAATTTACTCTAGGATCATTTTTTTTTGTAGAATATTTTGGTATTTGTTAAGCAAAAATTCTGAGTAAATTTGATAAAAATTCATAACACAAGTCGACTCCTTTTGAGCACTGGCACGAACCCGGACAAGTATAAGCAGCCAAGTGAAGCAAGCTGCCAGAATTTTAAACAAGATTTAATATCCCCTGCAAGTAGACTGCATGCTACAACGACCAAACAAGAATTACAATAACATTTTCATTCCTTTTCAACTACTTTTAGAGTGGATCAAAAGAGAAAACCTCATTTTCCATGTACCCAAAATGAATACTATTTTTCACACACTCCAGCATAATTGATTAACCATTCCATTCGTTCAACCTTGCCTAAACCATTTCAGACTTTTCAGTATAAATCCAACTAGGTTTGCTGAAAAATCGTATAGCAAGTTGAGAAGCGCAAGAAGGCATCATGGGAATTCCGAAAAATGTTTACAAACATTTTCATCAACTTTGGTGCCTTTGAGTGACCATAAAAAATGAAGAAGAATAAAATGAGGCAACTATTAGCACAACCATTCAAATGGCCAGCTATAAGGCTTACCCACTCTAATGGACGTTAATAAGGCGTAAAATTGCTTAATTGCCGATTATGACTCTCCAGTTTGGGCAACAGTAAGAATCACAAGCAAATTGAGTGGGCAAAAGCAAGAGGGTAGACTAAGTGGCAATGAGTTGTCTGCATAATTTCCTTCGGATGGAAAGCCATTCTTGGTGGATTAATATTTATAGTCCAGTGACTCCTCAGCTTGTTGCATAGTCTTTGCTAGTTTGGAAAGAGACGGATTAACCCACAAAGACCCAAGCAATTTAATTTAAAATGAGAAGCTTAAACTTTATAGATCTTCAGGGACTTATACATGAGCAGGAGTAGTCGGATATTCCAAATCGGATATAGAGAAATCTATCTATGTTTTGACTACTTACTTTCTCCTTCCCCTTTTAAGGCTCTGTATTTTCTAAAGGTTTTAGAATTAGTTATCTCGGTATCTTTTGTTTGATACCAAGCATAAAAGAAATCGGTCCATAATTTAAGAAGTTATATGAAAAATCTTAGAGTTCAGATTTCGTAATCCGTTAGAGGGCGCTCTGGAACAAGGTTGTCAAGAGGTCAGGGCCTAGCTGGGACTAAACCATGAGATAATCAGACTACCGACTAGTTCTTTCGATCCTAGAAAACAACAGAACCTAAGTCCTTATTTCAGAGACTTTAAAGTTTTAACTATCGCCTGAGTTAAAGGGTTAAACTAGTTGTGTCGTTTCTCAATTTGTATTCTTTTGTTTTTTCAATGCAAACAACTGCGATATGGAATAACAAAAAAAAATATACTGTTGGAATTCTTAGAAAAAAATGCAATAAGCGAGAATGGAATGACTTGGCATTTGGAGCAAGACGATATAAGCATACTGAAAATAGCATAAATATAAACAGCACTTGACTATATTTCATGTCGGTCGAATGAAACAGATAAAATTCTGAATCCTGACAGCTTTAAGGAATTGTGAAATTTTCCGAGGTTTTTCTTTTTTTTTTTTTTTTTTTGATTTTTGTTTCTGTGTCTGGCCAACTGCCAAATTGCTTGTCCGCCCACTTAACCATCCAGCCAGGCACTCTGCAGGCATTCTATTGCTTTTCAGCTTTTGCCTCAAAACATTTCGCATAAACAAATTGCAAATTGAGACGATTGCCTTATCATTGGGAGGTGAAGTAGATGACTGACTTTTGCAAATTGCCTTTGCTGGCCAGGCACAATTAAATTTCACTTTACTGAGCTGGTCAGAAATCTTTGGTCTAGACCACAACCCAAGCTCCCAACCAGACCAATGAAAGCTGGGCTAATTTTGATAAAAGTGCAGCTAGAGTGCACAAAAGCCTGAAAGCCAGAGGGCGATTGGTAGGAATGACTCAGGCTGTCAGTGTACCGTTTCTCTGAGTTCCACTTTGGCAGTCTTTTGTTATGATGACTCTTGACAGCAACCACATGTGTCAGGCCAGACTCCAACTCTAAGGCAATTCCCGAAACAAGGACACCGACTGGCAAAGTCGCCTTTGTGTCTGGACAGACAAGATCTCTGTTTTCACAGAGAAAACACTTGCCATATTTTGTTGTTATTGTTATCCTTGGGTGGGTGGGTGTGTGGGTGTGTGTGGGCGAGATTGTCTGTCCAAAGTGTGAAAGATTGTTTTCTTTTCTCGGTATTATATGCCTTGGGCTTTTGGCAGAAATGCTTGAAAATTTTCTTTCAAGATTTCTCCGAAATGTTACATTGGTGTCGTTTGGATTTTGAGTATTTCAGTCAAGCTTTTCTCCTTTTTCCTGATTTGACACTTTTTGTCAAATACATGATATTTTGGCTTCTTGGGTAAATGCTGACGTCTTTTTTGCTCCATTAGACACACTTTTGAAGCAGATAATGTTTCTATCCATTGCAACCAGAAACACTTCAAATGAACATTTGTTCGATTCCTTTTTTTTTCGTATTTCCAATTTTTTTTTTTTATATTTTCAAGTTTTTTTTCCCCCCATTGTTTGTTTTTATTTGCATTCATTGAGTCAGTCAAACTCAATTTCCTGTGCAGTGAAAAGACGTAGACTCACTTAAACACTTTCAGCTGTCGTCTAACAGTTTGGCCGACATGAATTGTTGGTGGCAAAGGAACTGCCAATTCCTTGTCTATAAACTGCCAAAACTTCCTTGCATGTCTTTTTCATTTTATACTATTTTCAAAGCCATTGAGCATAGCCGAATTAATTGGGAAATTTAAATCGAAATTAATAAGAAAAAATAAAACTTGAAAAAAAATGGAAAAAAGAAATTGATCCACTCGCATAGATAGTATCCTGGGTCTTATCTTAATTAAGATCTTTTCCTTTGTGTAGGTAAGCTAGAACGGAAAATAACGGTATTTTTCTCTGTCTTGAATGGCTTCCGCTAGAACGGAAAATAAGGCTATTTTTCTCTGTCTTGGAAGGCTTCTCTGGTATGAATATTGGGAGCATTTTTTTGGTTTATCATATAAGGATAACGGTATTTATTTTGGCTTGGAAAGCTCAAATTGATTCTTCACCAAATTTTCAGAATTGTATTCAATAAGGATAATAGTATTTTTCCTTGTCTTGGAAAGCTTGGATTGATTCTTTGGCTTCGATTTTAGATAGCTGAGTTTTTTTTTAATATATTTAGACAAACGTTTCTTTGCCTAGAAAAGCTTGAATTAATTCTTTGACATGGATGGGTAGGTAAAGGTAAAGGTGAAGGTATTTTAATATATCATTAAGTCGAGGCGTCCTAACTCTTTACTTAATTAATATAGATCCGATATCTGAATCTTTTGAAAAATGTATCAGAGTTTCGGAGTTTTGTTCTGCTTGGAGTTTTCCTCTGCCAATTGCTATCTTTGCATAAGAGAACATAAGAGAACATGCCACTAGAAATTTATTTAAGATGCCGGAAACAGTGTGAATGGGTGGGAGCCGGCCATTTTGCGGTTTGAAAACTCATTTAAATAAGCTGTCGGATATTTTTTTTCGCCTTTTCACTCTTTTCAACTAAAAAAAAAAAAAAAAAAAAAATAGCTGAGTTGTATGAACTAAGATAAAAGAAAATAATAAAAAGAAACGGGCACACTTAACCTGAATGAGTACAGCCAATGCACCCACGAAATATAACCACACGAGGCGTATGAGTAATGCAGACTTGGTTTTTGTTTGGTTAGCCCAAGGGGCTACTTGTTGGTTCTTTAAATATTTATAAATGCTGCTCTTGTATGTGTGTGTGTGTGTGTGTGTGTGTGCATATGTGCAGCAGAGAAAAAAAAAGACAAGAATATCAAGGCACAAACAAGGCAGCCAGTTAAGACCTTCGGGTCTATTTATGTGAGCTCAAAACTTATTGCCAACTTTCTCGAAAACATTGTTTTCTTTTAATGCTGCACTTCTTTTCTTTTTCGCATGCAATTTTCTTGCTAGATGCACTCAAATCTGTTGATATTTATTTGGCGTCGAAAACTTTCGCTGCTCTTGTTGGCCTCCGGTCTTATTTTATTGGCACTCTGGACCTGGGCTATTTTGATTGATACCGCAGCTACCAAGACAGCAACACTCCTTGGGAGTACAACAAGTACAGTCTCGGCCCAACAATTGTCCGGTGAAACGACTCGGGTAAAGTTAACTCTGGAAGCTTAAATACCTGTAAATACTTTGAGTTTTGAATTTTTTCTTGATTAGCAACAGGAACCGAGTTTCATAATACAGAAACTGATAGCTCAGGCTAACCGGGTGCTGAGAGCGGAGAGATTGCAGGATAATCTGGAAGGCATTAAGCCTGCTCCAGCAGCTACACGCTTGGGCATTGTACGCTTCCTTAGTCCGGCGGCAGAGCGCAAGCAGAGGAAAGGCCCTTTGCCCCTAACCGAAAGCTATCTCTTCGAGCAGGAACGACTGAAGATTTTGGAACAGCAGCAGCGTCAACGTAACGCCGCCATGGAGGAATTGAGTGCCGCCGGTGGGATGGGAGACGATGAACGCATGCTGAGCTCGGCAGAGCGTCAGACACAATATGAAAGGGACTTGCAGCGTATGGGAGTGCCTGTTGTGGCGGGCATTGGCCCGGAAGGTCCGCGAGCTCCTAATGAGCGTCTGGTTCATTTGGATCTTAAAGGTGCTCCGCCAAAATTGAGTTTCCTTAAGCAACTCCTGCCTATGCTGAAAGCCCTGGGAGCCACTGGACTTTTAATCGAGTACGAGGATATGTTTCCCTATACGGGAGCGCTCCAGCCCTTGGCCGCCCATAATGCCTACAAGGAGGATGAATTAAAAGTAAGCTCACCTAACCATAGATCTAGATACCTGTATTTTGATTACTCTCCTATTCTAGGACTTTCTGGAGTCGGTAGCCTTGCATGGCTTGAGTGTGATGCCACTGGTGCAGACTTTTGGTCACCTGGAATACGCCTTAAAATTGGAAGGCTTTGAACAGCTACGTGAACTGCCCGAGAGCCCCCAATCTATTTGCCCTAGTCAGCCGCAGAGTCTGGCCTTTCTAGAGCACATGCTCACCCAAGTCATTGAATTTCATTTGCGTCCCGGAAATGCCACACCAGCTACTCCCGATTTTCCAAGCAAGATCACCCATCTGCATATTGGTTGTGATGAGGTCCAGCGCATGGGTGAGTGTTCTAGCTGTCGACAGCGTCTGCGTAGTGAGCTCTTTCTGACGCACGTCATCAGTCTGGCCCACTTTGTGCGTCAGCGTTGGCCGGGCTTGCGTGTGGTCATCTGGGATGATATGCTGCGGAATATACCGTTAAGTGAGATGTTGCACTCCCAAATAGGCAACTATGTAGAACCCATGGTCTGGGTCTATGCCAGTGATATCTATAGATTCATTCAGCCACAATTATGGGATATGTACGCCAAGGTCTTTCCCAGCGCCTGGGTGGCCTCGGCCTTTAAGGGGGCCTTCGGCGAAAGTCTCATGGTGCCACCTCTCCAACGTCATCTGGAAAATAATATACGTTGGTTGGCTGTGATCAGTAAAGAGGGTGGCCGTTTTGCCCAGGGCCTGAGAGGCATTGCTCTCACAGGTTGGCAGCGCTACGACCACTTCGCCGTGCTCTGCGAGCTCCTGCCTGTCTCGGTGCCAAGTCTAATGACCTCGCTTTCCACTGTGGCCAAGGGCTACTTTAGCACCAATCCCAAAGAGAATGAATTGCTTCGCGTGTTACAATGCGTATTTCAGCCAGACAGTCGTCGCTCTGGCCATCCCTGGCTGGAACTGCATGCCAATGCACATCACAGCCAGCTTTTCGTGGTCTGCAATTATCCGGGGCACTTGGTTTACAAATATGCCTTGCGGCTCTTCGATAAACTGATGGAGGTGGGGGCCTATCTGCAGCAGACACGAGGGCACAGTGCCTGGTTGTCAGACTACAATCTTAGGCACAATTTCAGTTCTCCCCTAAGAGTCCAGGAATTGACAGCTCGTACGCCGCTCCTGATTGAAGAGTTGCTGGCCATGGCTCGAGAAGCTCGGCAATTGCTCTGGGAGGTCTACGATGAGCATACGAT
This sequence comes from Scaptodrosophila latifasciaeformis, assembly GCA_037075145.1. Lineage (NCBI taxonomy): Eukaryota > Metazoa > Arthropoda > Insecta > Diptera > Drosophilidae > Scaptodrosophila > Scaptodrosophila latifasciaeformis. The sequence continues at coordinate 10,896,854 of JBAMCM010000100.1, read as the reverse complement.
TTTGGAATTTATAGAACAGCATATTTATCCGACCATCAAAGCCCTACGAGAGCAACTGGGTACGGGTACCGAGCTGCTTCAGCGTCGGACTTGGCCAAGGCGTCCTCTGCAGACGGCCACTGAGCTTGTGAAAGACCTCGAAATGGAACACTGATATGGAACATTTACATATTCATTCTCACAAAATCAATGTAGATTGGACGTTCGAAACGCTAAGAATTAGGGGATAGTCCCCAAAATGTTAACATTAAATAATGAAAAATTTTTTCAGAAAATACAGTAAAATCCAAAACATATAATGTTCAACTTTTCTAAACCACTTTGTAAGCACTCAAGCTATAAATAAAAATATCATTAAAATAAAATATATAAATTGAAAATGTGAAATCGAATTAAGCAAAATATATATTCCTTTTGAATAGTGTTTTTCACATTTTAAAGGAACTAAATAATTTTTTTTGAAACCGGGAGCTATTTTGATGAAAACTAAAGACCTCTTTGGAGTCAAGATAATATTCAAATTTGAAGTACCAAAAATATTGACCGGAATATTAAATTAATTTAATATTAATACTGAAAATCCGGCTAAGGCTTAGAATGGAAATCTGGAAATCAATCAAAATTAAAAACACGAGTCTCAAAATGATTGCAAGCTCTTTTTACCGTTTTCTTTCTAAATTTCTAAATTATATAGTAATACCAACCTATTGAAAATTGGCTGGAAAGTGGGATTTTAATTTAAAAATTTAAATGGCATTGACTAAAAAGTTTTAGAGTTATCCCTAACCTATATAGCGGTGCAATCCGACGAGTTTAGGCAAATGTGCTGGAAAATAAAATGATATACAATGATATACAGAATTTAAGGGAAAATCCTGGTGCCTCATTCGCTTGCTGGTACAAGGAGTGCCTTCCCTGCTTGTAGTCGGCGATGCAGTTGAAGTCATCCCAGGACGCCCGCGCTTCTTTATAGTTTCCCATCTATTGCAAGTCATGGTGTTATATATGAATTCTTGACCAATCGTCTTATTCCAATATAGTCTAGAAGATGGTAACTTTACCAAGGACATGTATATGACCATGCCTATAAATTGGTCTACTTCATTTCGAGTTATATTAGCTGGCCTATTTATATCAAGTTGGACTGCATATAGGTTTGACTGCTCAACCAAGAAATTCATCAGATCGTCGGTAAAAAAAAAAATTTAAAAAAGTCTGCCGGTGTTTCCAGTCCATTAATACAAGTTGGAAGATTGGTATTTCCTTCAAATGGAAAGCTCTCAGTCGAATACGATGGCAAGTGTCCATCTTTCCATATCGGTGCTCTTGCCTTTTTTGGCTTTGGCTTTGCTTTCGAAGTGCTCGGCTCTTCACAGCGGTCATCGGAACTGCTCTCATCGGTCTCCGAAATATATACATCTTCCTCTATAATTTCTTTGTTTCCAACCCATTCGTCTTCGGAATCGGACGTGTTGTCGACTTCACTTAGTAACGGGTTATCGATTTCGTTGACGTATTTCAAATTACCGTAAAATGATTGTACATTCATTTCTAAAAAAAAATTCATAAGTACATAGAATATAACATATATGTACACGTTGCTGCATATACAGCCATATATGGCGTCAGCAGTTTCTTGCAAAAAATGGTACTTATAATGCTTACCGAATAGTCAAATTATATTAAATATTAAAGAAAACTTTATATTCTTTTGGAAAAAAAATAGTTTTAAGCGCTAATGGTGTTTTTTAATAGAGTAAATTAATTTTCAAATAGAGCAATGTTCAATTTAGTTCGTCTGCTTGAGGTACTTGCACAAAACTGATTAAAACGCGAGAAAAGGCAACATGAAAAAGTTCTGCACATCGAATTCCAAGAGAAAATAGTGCAAAGAAGAATAACTGTTAACAATGAATCAGCGTATGTACCGTTTTATCACCAAAAAAAATTATTGAAAGTGAGAAACCATATATGGCTCTGTATGCGGTAGAGGGTTAAAATATATAGAACATTGTACTAACTCTATATTGGTTTATTGTCTATGGATACTGACCAAGCTGGGGATAATATTTTAATAGTCCACGATGTAATCCAAGATCACAGCATAAAAACTAGTTGAAAGGACAAGAAATCCCTACGCTAAACCCACAGAGAATTATTCAGGAACTAATGTAAAAACGAACATAGATATAGATCGTAATATAGATATGTCTAGTAGGGACTAGTTGATCCGAAAAAGACCTCAAAGAAAAGGATTAAGTGAAGACATTCATGGCCAGATCTTGGGTAAGAAAGGCAGAGAGAAAGAACAAAAATATAAATGGAAATAGATACGCCTTTCAATTTTTACAATAACAGTAACGTATTCAAAAGTTTTCAACGAAAACTTGAAAAATTCGTTAGAACATAAAACACACACACTCACTCACACACACTACAGCTATTCTTAAGATTTTTGTTACACAGATTACGACCAATTCGAATACGCGCCAAAAATCTCATAAATTAGGCAGCACTGTGTTTGGCGCGAAAGCTTTGCTGATGAAAGCTTTGTAGGGTGAAAAGGACATGTGTTCCTAAACATGTGTGCGCAAAATCAATGAAAGTTGCGTTGGAGTATTTCTACTATTACAATTCAGCTCAACTGTCATTCTTGGTTTCCTATTACGAGTGTTGGCAACGTCAGCAAAGTTAACGGGTCCGCCGACAAACGACGGCACTAACGAGAAAACTTGCAAATTCGTTGGAAGGACAAAAAAAAAAAGAAAACAACAAATTGTGAAATTCCTTTTAGATTTTTGCATATTTTCAATAAAATTTAGTTGGATTTTACACGCAAATTAGAAAGGGGGTGGAAAATATTTTTAGGGTTACCTGAGAAAAAGCTAAGTGCTTGCGAATTAGTTGAGGGCGTAAGATGGGCATTACGGAAACGCCGAACACAACAGCAGTAACAACAAAAACTACCGAAGTGCCGGACTCACCTAAGATGGATAATAAAAAGCTGCTGACATTGGACACATTTCAGAAGTTGTTCAAGCCCGTGGAACCCAATGTGGAAATCCAATCATTTGAGGTACTTATTATTTTCCCAGGGTTGTTCACTCACTCGGACTATATCTGAATTTTCTATACTTCCTTTAGTTAGCCCAGGGCTCAGATCGTGGGGATAATTACACCGCCTCTTTGTACCGCATTACGTTGACCGGCCAGCGCCAAAGTACTGAGGAGTCGCAGCAGCCACATTGGGAGCTAAATGTTATCTGCAAGGTATTACCGGAGAGTATGGTGCGACGCGAGGCCTATAAAAGTGATAAGCTATTCCGGTAAATCAAAAATAAGATTAACCTTCCTTTTCAAATAGTTTAAAGTTCCTTTTCACTTTTTAGGAACGAGGTGGAGTTTTATACCACGATTATGCCGGAGCTGCTGAAATTCCAGGCCAGTAAGCTTGGTTCTGGTGAGGCCTTGTTTAATGCTTTACCCAAATGCTTTTCCGCCAGGAATGATCTGCTCATTATGGGTAAATATATGAAGCTTCTTTAAGATATAAGAAAATTGTATATTGCTTAATTCTTTTAGAGGATCTGCGTCTGCGCGGTTTTGAGATGCCCCAACGCCTTAAGGGCCTTTCTCTGCCCGAAACTCGGACTGTGCTCCGGCAATTGGCTCAATTTCATGCTCTCAGCCTGGGCTATAAATTCGAGCATCCCCAGAAATTTGCCAAATTGTGTAGCCTCGTCAGCGAGGGAATTTTCTGTACGGCGAATGCCAGTTGGTATAAGAACTATTATGATAGCCTAACCAAAAATGCTTGCCAAATGGTGTCTGATGTACTGCCTCAGGACTCGAAATATGTTCGGGCCATGTGTGACTTTGCCGAGAGTTCTTCCTTTTTCGCCCAGATGGTGCGGCTGGTGAGCTCTGAGTCACCATTATCGGCCATTTGCCACGGAGACTGTTGGATAAATAACTTTCTCTATCGCTATGCGGACACGCCAGACCAGGGCGAGCACAAAGACGTCCTAGAGGTAATTATCCATAAAATTTTAAAATGAAATATTCGACTTTAGCTTCTTGGATTTTTCAGGTGGCCTTAGTGGATTTCCAGCTAATACGCTATAGCTCAATAACCATGGATATAGCCAATCTTTTGTACTGCTGCACCACCAAGGAAATGCGTAGCAATCACTTGAAAAATCTGCTCAGGGAATACACAACGGAATTATATAGATGGCTTGAAATACTTTGCACCACATTGCCTGATTATTGCAATAGCCTGGAGAAGTTCCAGGCCCTTTTCGAAAAGGAAATGAAAGCCTATGGGCGTTTTGCTCTGGGTCTGGCCTTAGATATAATACCCATAAGCACCTGCTCAATGGAGGATGCACCGGATTTGTATGTAAATCGGAATGAAGAAGTGCAGGGGGATGGAGCGCCAGCCCTGAATTTTCCGCCCAATGATTTGTGTCGCCAAAAGTTTTCCGAAATTGTCATTGATATGGTCGATGGTGAGATGCTTTAGAAATTAACAAATTGTACTTAACTAACTTGGGCGCCCAATTAACTTAGACGTTGGACTTTTTCCCCTACTTAGTTGGCGTTTAGTTAATAGCAAGACTTAATTAAACTGGCGTTAAATTAATATATACAAATATAACATAGAGCAAAACCCTTAAAACAAAACCAAAATATATTAAATTATTTTCCAACTAAGCCTTTGTTGACCTAAAAAAAAAAAGAACGTTACCTCTCGAATAACCCCAAACCGAAACACTTGTTTAACAAATTAAAACACCACAATAATTTTTAAAAATATTCCTTAATTATAATTATATTTTATAAAGAAAACATTTAATAAAAATACTTAACATAGAACTAGGAAATTTATAGCGAGTGTTAATAATCCGCCTTGGCCGTCCAGGTGGCCTTGTTCCCCAGTACTCCTTTGTCGCAATTCTCTCGCAGGAATTTCAGACCGGCCTCAATTGATTTTTCCAAATCATTTTGAGTCTTAGGACGTTTCGGTTGAGACTGACCGGCTGCATCCAAGTCCGCTGGCGGAGGTATTTCGACTCCCTGATTAGACGATCTTGTGTCTTCTTCATCGCTATCGGCACCTTTGTAGTTGCGACGCTGAAATTGCTTCTCCCGCTTGCTGGAATGGTACATGACAAACTCTTGACTCTCGGAGAGAGACGGTGGCGGCGGCATGCTATTGAAATTGGTACGTTTTGGTGGAGATTGCATTGAGGTCTCGGGCAATGGAGCGAATTCTGCATTACGAACTGCTCTCTGCTTTTCATTCCATTGCTCTTGGGACATGGGTAAGCGCTCCGGTTTGTACTGCCACTCTTCGTTGTCTTCTGATGCAGGTTTCTGCTTTTTAGACACGCCATCTTTATGTTTATCCCAGTCTCGGATGTGTTCCTTTCGCTGTTCGTCACGTTCAGCTTCCTCTTGGGCCTTCTGCTTTTCCAAGGCTTCCTTTCGTTCTCGTTCTTCGCGCTCTTGTTCATCCACCTTTTCGGCTGCTTCTTTTGCTTTGGCTTCTTCTTCACGATCGTAGTCTTCTCTACTTATGGGTGGGAGGCCATTGCGTTGCCTTATACGATTCTTGGCAGCCCAAACACGGTTGGCAATAAGAGCATCTCGTTGAGCCCGGATTTGTTCCCTTGCACTTTGTTCGGCTTCGGTGTTTTTGCGGGCAGCTGCCAGTTCTTGTTGTTGCTTCTGGCGTTCAGCTTCATCGGTGGAAAAGGCATAGTAACCAACGCCATGGGTGCGGGCCTCGTCAAAGAACACATCCTGGTAGTGGACATCGGGTTTATCGAGATTTTCCACTTCTTGACGCTCCCAATTCATACGCTGCTCATCGTGTTTGGTCATAGTGGAGAGAGCTTCACTAAACACACTTTCACTGGGTCGTGGACCGTAGATGCAGTCCTCTTCATCATCACTATTGTTGGCGGAAGTATGTGTTCCTTTGGTGTCTATCATCCAATTGGCTTTGGTCTGATCTAAGCGTTCTGGCATGCTGTCTGCCAACTGCTTATCACGACGCTTTTCCTCCGCCAAATCCTTGCGCAAGCATTTTCGAGTGCGTCCCAGACAATCGGTGTATTCCACTTCATCATCATCCTCAGCGTTGTTTTCCTCGTGCTCACTATCATTGCTGCTCTCGCTGACCCTCTCTCTTCGAAGAGGCGATATTTCCCTATTAGCTGACAGATCTTCTTCCTGGCGCTTGCGATTGAACATTACCAAGCAATTGTCGTCGGAGTTGAGGCTGCCTCCGCTGCGACTCATTCGCTCATAATATTTGCTTTTCGCCTCGAGTACACGTTTAGACTTGTCCAGTTGGGCATAATCTTCCGATTCATAAATCTTAACATCGTCATTCTGACTGACTATCTGGCATCCGCCTTGCTTCTCTTTTGCCTTTTTGGCTTCTTTTCTGTTCTTGTCTTTTGGAGGCTTGAATTCGTTAGATTTCACCTTAGTTGCTTTGGCTAATTGTACTTGCTGCTGCTTCCGTAACAATTCTGCCTTTAGGCTTAACAACGACGACATATTTATGGTTATTGCTTTGTTTGGATCGTTCATTTTGCTTTATTTTAATTTGTTTATAAAAAGATCAAAACGTTTAACAAGAATCAGCTGATGTAAAGATATCGATAACACTGTCCACAAACAGCTGTTCGTATAAAGGTGTTTCTTGGCAGAAATTAAGTGTACCCAGGAAAATTTTAAGCACATAAATTATAAATAAATCATTCGTAACAAGAAAAAATATATTCACACAATTTGAGAAAAAGACAAACAGAAAATATTTTCTTTAAAACATAAAATATATTAAATGCAAATATTATGGTTAACGACTGCTTTAACTGTTCCCAACAGAGAAAGTCGTTCCACAGAGCCAAAGCAAATCGGGAGTACCAGTACTATTTACGATTTGCGGCTGTTCATAAAACGAAACGGACAAAAGGTAACAATAAATATTTACGGAATGAATGCGAAATTAAATTCATGAATTCTACACTCACGCAAGCACGGCTTATAATAGTTGAAACCCGTACGAGTAATTAAAAGTGGAACTTAAGGCTCGTGCGTGTTTAAAAAAAATTGCATAATTTACATACAAATAAAGTACAAGAAATGAGTTGCAATTTTCTGTGAATGTGAAATTTTCTACCTTCTACCCAAAAAAATACATTTAATACCGGTGAGATAAAAGTGGTGATAATTTTTTTTTATCAATTACATGGTGAAATTATTTAAAGACGGAAAAAAATCCATTATTATTGTTTTTATATATAATTGAGTTAATGTGATGGTTTTTTATCAATTATAATTTGTTCGCTTTGGTGGACACAGTGACTAAGTTTTTCGTGTGGCTTATCGTTATTATTATTATAAAATATTGTGTGCTGTGTGCCGACTCTGTCAATTTATAAAAATAATAAAAAAGAATTATCATCACAATTTATTCCTTAGTTTGTGATCCGTCAAAATGTTGTACTGTCCGCCAAATGTAACCTTCAGCGTGATATGGAACCATGGAATTTCGCATTGCTTTATGGACACCGTTGGACCTGCCGTCTCTGGAGGCTTCCTGCTGGTTTTTGGCCTTATACAGCTGTTTATGTATAGGAAATATGCCACCAGAATAACAGATCCCACACAAATCTCGAAGTCCAGATTATTTGCACTGCAATTGTTTCTGCTTTGCTTTCTGCCGGTCTTGGCCTTGATACGTTTTCTGCTTAATGCTCGGATCTATGTAGATAGTGCGGTCTATGGTTATATGGTGAGTATGACAATTGTTATCTCAACAAAAGATCTTAAATTTTTTCCTCTTCTCAGATATTCTCAACAGCCGTCATATGTTTCTCGTATCCTTTTTGTATCTGTCTCATATTCAAAGAGCGCTATTATCAATTGCCTTCGTTGCCTACAAGAGGACATGGACTAGTCCTTTTGCTATTCTGGACCTTAGCTTTCATAAACGAGTCCTTGGCCTTTATGAATTTACGTCACGAGGATTGGTGGTTCAATTTGAAGAGGTATTCTAATTGAGACTAATCTCAAGAGACCCATTAGTTCATGCATTTTATTTTTTTTGAACATAGCAACAAAGATGAAATTGAAATGGGGCTTTTTGTGACACGTTATCTCACCTCTCTGCTGATATTTGTGTTGGGTTTGAAAGCACCTGGCATTATACAGCCTTATAACCCTCACCAGCGTCTTGATGATGATTCTACCAATTCTCAGCCCAATGTGCAGACTGGCTCAGCCTTCAGAAATGCCTGGCGCAAGCTTAGCACCCTGTTCCCCTATATCTGGCCCAAAAAAGATTTAGTCTTACAAATTACTGTGCTCGTCTGTATTGTACTCATTGCTGCAGGTCGCGTTATAAAACTCTTTCTACCGATTTATCGCAAAAAGTTGGGTAGGTCAAGAGCAGCTCAAGTACAGCGAGCTTATCTTTAATTTTACTTTCTGTTTGCTTGATTCTCATTACAGTGGATAGTCTAACCATTGAGCCCATTATCTTCCGTTGGGACTTTGTTCTTATTTATGTGGGTCTATCGTTTCTCCAAGGAGGTGGCACTGGCACTATGGGATTATTTAATAACCTCCGCTCCTTCCTTTGGATACGTGTCCAGCAGTACACAACGCGAGAGATTGAAATTGATTTGTTCCGTCATTTGCACCATCTGTCGCTGAGATGGCATCTTCAGCGCAAGACCGGCGAAGTGCTGCGTGTCATGGATCGTGGCACCGATTCAATAAATAATCTACTCAATTACATTGTTTTTTCAATTACGCCCACCATTCTGGATTTGATAGTGGCTGTGGTCTATTTCATCTATGCCTTCAACTGGTGGTTTGGCTTGATTGTCTTTCTCACCATGTTTTTATATATAGGTAAGGTTTGTCCATATTATTTTAAAGAAGTTTATAAAATTTTTCAATTTGTCTTGCAGCTTCAACCATTGCCATAACCGAGTGGCGTACTCAGTATCAGCGTCGCATGAATCTCGCCGACAATGAACAACGAGCACGCAGTGTAGATTCTCTGCTCAATTTTGAAACTGTTAAATATTATGGAGCTGAAGGCTATGAAGTCGAGAGCTATAAGGAAGCTATTATCAAATATCAAAAGGAAGAATTTCTCTCTATGCTGACACTGAATATCTTAAACACGGCACAGAATATTGTGCTCTGTGTGGGCTTGTTGATTGGCTCCTTGCTCTGCGTCTACCTTGTGGTTCATCACCAAGGCCTTACCGTGGGAGACTTTGTGCTTTTCTCCACTTATCTGATGGAATTGTATATGCCGCTCAACTGGTTCGGCACTTATTATCGAGCCATTCAAAAGAATTTTGTTGATATGGAAAATATGTTTGATTTGCTGCGTGAGGAAGAGGAAATCGTTGATGCCCCCGGCTGCGCTCCTTTGCTTACTGCGGGCGGAGGAATTGAGTTCAACAATGTCACCTTTGGTTATACTCCCGAAAAGCTCGTCCTGCGGAATATAAGTTTCAATGTGCCAGCCGGCAAAACTATAGCAATAGTGGGACCCTCTGGAGCTGGCAAGAGCACCATCATGCGCCTACTCTTCCGTTTCTATGATGTTCAAACCGGAGCCATCTTGATAGATGGCCAGAACATTAAACTGGTTAAACAACAAAGCCTTCGAGAGGCCATAGGTAAAAGCTACTACAATTCTCTTAATTTCATTTGATTAAATTATTCTGTCTTTATCGTAGGTGTCGTACCCCAGGACACTGTACTCTTCAACAATACAATTTACTACAATATTGAGTATGCTAAGCTGGGGTCTCCGCCTGATGCAGTGTATGAGGCGGCTCGAGCTGCAGATATACATGAGCGAATTATAACCTTCCCTGATCGTTATGAGACCAAGGTGGGAGAGCGTGGCTTGCGCTTGAGTGGCGGAGAGAAGCAGCGTGTGGCCATAGCTCGTACTCTTTTGAAGGCACCCATTATTGTGTTGCTGGATGAAGCCACCTCTGCCCTGGACACGCACACAGAACGTAACATCCAGGCAGCATTGGCTCGTGTCTGCGCCAATCGCACCACAATCATTGTCGCTCACCGCCTTTCCACCGTGATCCATGCAGATGAGATTCTGGTTCTGCAAGAGGGAACCATCGTAGAGCGTGGTCGTCACGAGGAACTGGTAGAACGTAATAATGGCATCTATGCAGATATGTGGCAGCAGCAATTGAAAAATCTTGATGCCGTGGAACTTGGCAGTGACAGCGGAGCCGGCAGTGGCGAGGAACAATCAGATCGTAGACCGAAACAGAATCCCGGCACATCTGGTGTCCGGCCTAGACATCACCCGTAAAGGTGTTAATACTTTTTGACTTTTTTTGAGTTGCTATTAATTCTAAGTGCTCTTTCCGTTGGGTTCTCAAATTCTTGATTTATGTGATTCTGGTTTTTGTTACTGTGCAGTTGCATGTCTCTCACCATAGCTAGTTAATTATAAATATAAATAATATTTTCTTTTTGTACACAACAAATTCAATTCAGTTTACTTCTTATAAGGAAAGAGATTATTATGTAAGAAATAAAGAAGAAGACATTCTTATAATATGTAATTGGGAAATGTTATTAAAAACAACATAAAAATTGAAAGAAAAAAAAAAAAGTAACCTACGAATATATACCTCATAATTTGTACTGAGCATAATAATTGTGATTGAATTTAAGCCAATAGAAAAATTATTTCCAGAATAATTGATCGATTTTGTATCGTCTTGTGCCCAGATAAAGGATGAAGAATCGAGTACCATTTGAAATACTTAAGAGAAGCATTAGCAAGAGCACTGTGGTACTCTTATTTTTACTCTTGTCTAGCCTTATCACTGACAACTTAAGAACCTCAAGCAAGGCCGTCACAACCCTCAGTTTGAGATGGCAAGCTCAGCTTAGTTCAGTTTGAGTTGGAAACGCGAGCCGAGCAGACATAAGAAATCCGAAAAGCGCGTCTTTCGCAATATTCAAATTTCTATATATATATATATATAGAAAAATCATATATATATACATATATAAATATATATAGATTTATATATGTATATTATATGATTATATATATATTTAAAGGATATATTCAATAAAAGTTTTACCGATTTTAGTTAAAAATAAATAAGTGTGCTGCAATTGCCAAAAAAAAAAAAAAAAATAAAAATAAAAAAATATTTAACATAAAATTTGATAATATAATTAAAAATCTAAGCCATGCAGTGGCTAAGGTGTTGCGTGTTTATGTGTATGTAAATTACGAATCCTTTAATTTTATAAACAAATTATTATTAATATGGACAAGTAATTTTTCTTTAAAAAATATGACGTAATGTTTCATTTAAGAACCAAAAACCATATTTTCTATACGCTTATAAATTATATTTTATTGACGACGATTATGAGTCTGTGTTTGTCTACGCGTCCCGTCACAATAATCTACAAAAAAACTCTCATCTATAGACAAAAAAAAATATATATATATATTTTTATATATATATTAATATTTTCAATTGATAAAGTGTAATGCTGTTGCCCCTCTGCACATACACACTCGCAGACTACCTCACACGATCTATATAAATTACTGATCATTTAATATTTATTTTGTATATACCAAAAAAAAAAAATATGTGCAAAGTTTATTGGCACAACAATTTGGAGTGATTAAAAAAACTAAAAACAAACAATCGAACGAATGAACAAACAAAAAGACCACAAATTTCAATCAATTATTAAATTCACGCTTAGATTGAAAACTGATTTAAAGAAATAAAAAAAAAAAATACAAATAATAATAATAATAATAAAAGAGTCAATCGGCATCCAATTTCAATCAAATTCTTTCACAGATCTATTTTTGATATTCATCGATGTTCGAAATGCCTTCAATATAATTGGGGTCAATAAGCAAATGCTATATGAATATGTGGGCAATGTATTGGTGGGTGCCAAGCCGCAAGATGAAGGACATCCCCTGCCGCCCACAACCGGCTGGATTGTACGTGGCAAATTGACACTGCAACGTCAGAGCGAGCTTATTATGGCAGCGGCGGTAAGTGTGAGCGTACCTAGAAACTGAATGGTCTAGGAAATATTTCAGATAAGATCAACGAATGAAAAACTGGCCCTACCGCAATCCAGTCTTGTAGTGATTTCCGAGACGATGCGGCTGGGGAGACTCAAGAATTCGCAGAACTGAGAATTAAAAGCAATTTAACCTTTCACATATAACAGAGCAAGGCACAGACAAGAGGGCACAATGAACCGAACTCTGTCCGTATGTATATGTTACGGAGAACTGGGGGAGCCCAAGATATGTTGCAGTCTAAGGCAGAGAGAAAAATCGCTAGAAGGGAGAACGGGGGCAGAGATGTGAGACAGATTCAAACGCAATCAGTTTGATTGTTTTGACTGATCCCGGCTTCTTATCAACAGACATGACCAGAGATTAAGCTAGAATCTGCTGGTCATCGGGGAAGGAAAAGGGGAGCGTCAGATGTCTTATCAGGAAGAGCCAGCTGATTTGCTTATTTGAAGATTAAAATTGCCTTGGGATTTCCCAGGCCAAGCTTGTTTGTGATTATCTTAGGAATATTTTGTCTCACTCTCTTTGTTTCTTATTCTCACGGTCCCTATCTACCACTCTCTCGCTCTCTCTCTCTCTGTGTCTCTTTCCCGGCTCTTTGCAGCTGGTCATAGACGATGTCACGCTTAATAATTCAGGGGAGAAGTACATGTCGAACAAGGAAATGTATCCACCATATAAACCCTTTAAAATAGTCCTAACCAAGGAAGGCACCGTCTCCCATTTGATCTTCAAAGAAGGTGATCCCATCTGGTCTATGAACTTCAAGCGCGCCATTGCTTCGATATTGCAATTTCAAATGAAGTCTACCGGAGCTTTTGTTGTCAACGAGGTAAGTCGAGGTGTGGCCCTGTATCTAAAAAGTCTTAAGCACTCTCAAAATTAAATCTTTTCAGATGGGCATCCATGGAAAATGTCAGACCGAATATTTTGTTTCAAATAAAACCAATTACATTTCTATAAGAAAAACACCGGAACTGAAGACCTGCATTCCCTACTCGGAGGCGATGCATATCACACGCAGCAATGTCCCGCCCATACTCTGTGAGTTTGATCATCAGAAGAGTGTGATTATTGGAAATGAAGCCATTTATGGCATGTTACCACACAATGAGACCGGCTACTTCCTGAGCATGGCTCATGTCAAGGGCACCACGTTAATACACACATTCGAGAGCACTGGCGAAGCGCAGTATATGAACTCTGAGTAAGTGGAAGATCGATTTGAGTAAAAAAAAATGTTGATTATCTCAATTTATGCTTTCAGATTGCTCCTGAATTTCCAAAACGAAACGCCAATTGGCAATGCCATTGACATTGAAACCTCAATGGCTGAGGAACTTTCAAACTTGGAATTACAGCCTGTTGATCTCAATGATCCCACTGGTGGGCGGCATCCGCAGCAACAGGAGACGCTGATTAGTCTGGCTGCCAACTTGTTGGATAGCTTGGCGGAAGGTCTCGAAAGCAACAAGTTCAAGTTCAACGAACCCTATGACTCTACACTTTCGGATGTCATCAAATTGCTTAGTGAAATGGATTTCGAGTCTCTCAAGAAGCTCTACACCGATGTAGACATAGGCACATCCTATCGCCAAGAGACAATACGCAACATCTTCCATGAAATCATACCACGAATCGGTACCAAAGCCTCAGTATTTCTAACCCATTATCTTGTGGTGGAGAAACAGATCAAATCAGCCATCGCTGTGCAGTTACTCATTCCTATGCCCTTTCACATCTTTGAGCTATCAGCTGAGCTGATCAAGGTTTGCGAGGACTTTCTGAAAATAGGACCCGAACATCCGGATGTGAGGCAAGCGGCTATTCTGAGTTTCGCCACTCTCGTCTATAATGTTTATGTAGCCAAGGGCATAGACAAGGATGTCTTTGAGGGATATGTGCAAAAGTATTTTAACTTATATCTGAGTAAGTAGACCTCGTCAGGACCCTGAGGAAGACATGCTTAACCTTTTCTTTCAGACGTTCGCGACTATGAACAAAAGATGCTGTATTTACAGGGCCTGAGCAATCTTCAACTCGGCAGTGTGGCAGACTTCTTGGAACCAATTTTACTGGATGCCAATGAGAATGAAGATTTAAAGTTCATTGCAGCCTGGACCACACTTTCCCTGGCCCCGAAACGTCCCGAACGTATCTATGAAATCTATTGGCCCATTTTTGAGTCGAAAAATGCCAGCTTGGAACTGCGTGTGGCAGCGGTTACTCTTTTGTTGATTTCAAATCCCACGGCCGCACGATTGATAAGCATTCATCGCATTATACAAAGTGAAACGGATCCACATATGATTAACTATTATAGAACCACAGTGACCAGCATTTCTGAGACCACATACCCTTGTTATCAGCATCTGTAAGGGCTTAGATAAAGTGCAAAACAGACCTTTTACACAAATGTTTTTTTTTCTATTTTAGACGCCGTCTTCTTTCTTATATGCATCGACACTTGCCACAGAAGCCAGAGCCACGTTATTGGGTAACAGGGAATTATATATTCGACTATAGAGACTCGAAATTCGGCATAGGAGCCATGCTGCAGGCCTTTCTGGTGGGTGATCCCAAGTCAGATATGCCCGTTGTGGCCTATTTCAAATTCGATACTGAGGCCTTGGGAACTTTCACTGGTCAATTGGCGGTGAGTGGCTTTAATTTCAAAGCTTTATTCTGAAAATAAAACCTTTCACATTCCAGCTTTATATCAAAGCCCGTGGCTTGCCGGATGCCATTTTCGAAAATATGATGCCCAAAAATGCCAGCGAACCCTTCACCTTTAAGAGCATCAAGCAATTGCTAGGCATGCTTCAAGCTCCCATTATCAGCTCGAAGGCCTTGCACTTTGAGTTCATCTTGCAAATGGAAGGAAAGACAGTGCTCTCCTATTACCTCAACCAACGCATGTTTAACCAACTCACTTATGACAACAGTGAGTAGTCTCAAGAAACTGAATTATTTTTATTGATTCACCATATTTCTTCACAGTTATCGAAAGGTTTAGCTTGATAATACGAGCGGATAGTCACATAAACATGCAGTCTGTGCGTTGGCCCTTTATGACCAAATACGCCGTGCCCACAGTGCTGGGCACTTCGGCAGATGTTCTGCTGCAAACCACCGTGTTGACCTCTCTGCGTGGTAATATCACACAGCATCGCTCACAGGATGACACAAAATATGCCTTGGAAATTGATGCGCGCTACTCCTCCTACGCCTCGGTGCGCAGTCGCAGTTACAATCCGTTTCTTAATCTGGATCATGAAATAAATCGGGAACAGGGCTTTCTCATTTATGTGCCCTTCAGTAGTGAACTCAGCTTCAATACGAAGACAAAATGCGGTCGGTATACTTTCACGCGTCCACAGAATCTGACCAGCGGGCTGTCCTTCAAGTCGAGAGCCGTGACTACGACACGGGGACTCATTACCAAGTCGGCAGCAGCAGCTTTTGAGGAGGTCTTGCATCTGGAGCGATCAGATATTGGGGTAGCTATAAAATAAATAGGGTTACTCTTGGCTTTATTAAACCAGCTTCCTTTCAGTCCCAGCTATTTAGCTATACTATACCTGATCTGGGAGTTCAGCTGAGGATTAATACGAATCTGAATGAGTTGATCAAATATCGTGGCCTATTGCTCAAGTCGGAGTTCATGGAGAAGTACCAGTACCAAAATTACCACTCTACCCATTTAGTCATAACTTCAATTTAATTTCTTTTCCATTTGCAGTGGCTTCTCGCGCAACATGTTTGTGAGTCTATTGATGTACACATTTGGATTTACCCAACTTAGTTCCATACACTTGGGTCACGATCGTAACTTTACCTTGCTAGCCTACAATGAGAATGCCACCATGGTAAGAAATATAGTAAAATATATTAGATCTATCAAACTAGAGATCTCATCTTAGATTGACGGTTCCATTTGCATCGAGGATATTTTCAATACAACAACGGATCCCAAGAATCAGCACATCAGCTTTAACCTTCAGCACACCGATGTCACCCATAACATTGTGACCCACAAATGGATTCTCACACTAGACTGGTTGGTTGGCAAGACTGGTTGGTTCACGGTGAACGGTAAAGTTGAGCGTAATTCGTTCGATCAAGAGGATTGGAAGGTAAGAAAACTTAGTGATTAATGGAACATATTGCAATTTTATTCAACCAAACAATTTGTTTATACATCTATTGAGCCACAACATCGAAAGATTCCGCTTAGAAACTATAATAGCAGCAGACTTCAAAGTACCCAGAATTCCCAAATCCAGCACATCCCGTCCAGTAAACTCAGATCTTGTCTTAGTTCTCTTGCCCCCCAGCTTCCAATTCCAATTCGGCATTGATTAGAGCGGTGATACCCTCCTGAAGCGATTTAACCAGCTCGAACTCGGTGAATCCCATGCGACGCTTATTGGAAATATCCATGACTCCATCATCAATGGCTGTGTGCTCGCCTCCAGTGCCACGTATCTGCAGTTGTAGTTCTTCGGCCATGGCCTTAAGCCGATCCTGATCCTTTGCGAGCAAAGGCAAGCGTATATGCACCGATGCTCGTAAAGTGGTTCCCAAATTGGTGGGACAAGCGCTCAAATTACCATAGCGTGGGTGACGAGCAAATGCCAAGTTTTTCTCCAATTCCTGATATCCGACAACCAAGCGATTATAAACATCTCCCAAGTCACCACACTGAGCCATGGACAAAATACGCAAGTGATCTTCCTCATTGACCCAAATTAAAAAGGTCTCCGCCGGATTGTGGTAGATACCGCGACCGGTGGGCCAGAAACGATAGCAACCAGCTGTTTGCAGGTATTCATCACCACGCTGGAACAGTATGTGGCGTTTCACCATCTCCTGTTGCGTTTCAGCATCAATATCACCCATAGTCATGTAGGTACCAATATGCTCCCCCTCCATAGTCTCCGTGGCGGCTCGGACTTTATCCTCCACTTCGATAAATTGTTTCTCCGTCAACTTGGGGAAGAAGGGGAAGCCTTCAATGTTACGGGCAATTCGTATGCGTGTCGACAAAATATATTTGCGCTCTGCATCCAGATTCTCAATTTCATCCACATTGCCCCATTCGGTATCCCGTTGCAGGACGTCACTGTCATTTTCCTCTTGGCCGTGATACTCCTTGATAATCGGATCAAATAACTTGTTGAAAACATCATAGCTCTCTGGATCGGCAGCATAGATGCCGACCAAGGAATCATGGTGCTCAAATCCAGACACAGCACAATCATACAAATATGCCTCGACTGGCTGTGAGGTGGTAACCAGCATGTACTCATCCAACAATTCAGGTGTGAGATATTTGCGCAGCAATGAATTCATATTCTCTTCGTCTTCTGTCAAAGACTTGTAACCAGCCGTGGTTAATTCCTGGTATTCCTCGGGTGATTTTTTGCTATCGATTAAAAAGAAAATATATTTTTATATAAATCAAATAAGACTATACTCCAACACTTACATTTGTCCGCGCAATCTCTCCAATTCCTGTTCCAAGCGTGCTATGGTAGTCTTGGCCTCTTCCAGGTCATTTTTCATCAGATCGTATTGAGCATCATCGGGGCAGCTTTCGCACATAAATTTACGCACAAATCGTATTGCATCTTCTGGCTTATTCTGCTCCTCATACAGTTTGATAAGAGCCTTGCTCAGGGCATCTATGACTCCGGCACGCTCCAGATATTTGCGATATTGAACACGCTTTGATTCGATCTAAACAGAAAAGTATACTTTATATATTTGATGGCTCTGATTTTGTAAGTGAAAGACTTACCGATGTCATTGTGCTGTTTATTTATGTTAAATTTATCCAACCAAAACAATATTTAATGTGAAAAAATCAATTCAAAACTCGAAAAAGAAAAAAATGCTGAAAGCCTAAAGTTATTGTTTACCACTGAACTCTGGAATTTGTCGAAATTTTTTTTGGTTTGCCAGCAAATTCAAAGGCTTAGATGTTTGATTTTTTTTTTTTTTTTTTTTTTAATTAGAGACAATTTATATTTTGTAAAAAAAAAAAATTCCGACTGTTTAGAGAATTACGTCCGAACTGTAGCGTAGCTGACTGCCTTCTAAATGCTTAAGTAAATCATTTCTATTGATCAAACGAGTTGCTGTCCCACTCAAAGCCTACTTTACTGCGAAAAAATAACAGAAATTAATTTCTCATTTCTTTGCGGGCAACTCTGCCGACAAAGGTTGTTCCACTTGCTGACGTTGTGTAATAGAGTGGCAGGCACGACGACAGAATGACCGACAGGCGCGACAACTGGCAGTCAGGATGTGCTTAGTAGGACTAATCGTTGTCTCGGCTGTGTTGTGGTGTTTTTTGTTTTTTGTTTTTTTTTTTGTTTCATGTCTATTCCGTCGTTTTGTCATGGCAATGCACTGTCAATCCACGCTAGGCACGACCACAACTGTGGCAACTAAAGGGGGGAACAGTTCACCTTTTTTCTTTTTATGACGAAGCTTGTATGCTTTTTTATTTGTTTAATTTGCTTAGGTATTTTTGGGGCAAAACCTAAACTTTTAGATTAAAGTAAAATTGATATTTTAATGGATTACATAAAATAACAGCACATTTTCTGATTTAGTGCTCTGATCGAATTAATTATGAAAAAGTTCTTTTCAAAAAGTGTATAACCTGCAATATATAAAAAGTTTTTTTTCTTTTCCCTTTGCTAATGAGCACTTGGCTAGACTCCTCAAAGCATGCAAAGGCAACTCTTGACTCTGTTAACTTCCCTCTTCCCTCTTTTACAATTCTTACAGGCTTGCACTAAGTTAACCTACGAACCACTCGTCTTCACCCGACGCCCTCATACCCTGAATGGGCATATCAAGTTTGGCCATGCAGCCGTGGCGGGCGAATGCCCGGAGAATGGCTCGGCGGTTCAATTTGCAGCACGCGCAGGCGTAAGTATTTTTACAAATCTGGAGAATTGAAATAGAGGTTTACTAATGGTTTTGGCTTTTTAGCCTTCGGAACACGCACGCGCTTTTCTGCTCTCTGATAAGATCTCACTCACAGACACCGATTTCTGCCCCAAGGAGGTGCTGAAATTTTCACCCATTCCCACCTCAAAGTATTGCAAGCGTAGCAATTTTGAAAATTTCACTTCAATCACTCAATACGATATGGACTTGAAATTCAATAATGTAAGTTGTCAGAGGTCAATCTTGAAATACTTATTCAATCGTACTCAAATAGATGCCCGCCTGGTTTGAGTTGTGGTCCACGCGACTGGATCATTTGGTATCCGCCTTGTCGGCCCATAGAGTTGAGAGCTTGAATATGAATCGTGAGATTAATATAACCATGCACACGCCTCACGAATTCTTCTGGCTAACCGTGGAGGTTAATGGTGTCCAATGGCGTATCTATCATATTCCCTTCCTGTACAAATTGGACTCTAAGTTTGATGCCTCCCATGAGCTCACCTACGATTCGGGCTATAAGCGTTCCTGTTCGGTAATCAATGGCATGATCAACACCTTCGATGATTACCTCATCAATTTGGGCGAGTTCTCAACTCAGCCAGATTGTCTCACCCTGCTGGCCGCCGACTGCTCACCCTTGCCACGCATGGCCGTCTTCCTGACGCATTCATCCAGCCAGGGACTGGCCAGCAATTACGGCCTGCGAGTCCACATTGGTCAGAACTACTTCAACTTCCACTCCCGTTCTGGCAATAGCAGTATCGTCGATGAGGAGCCTGTCTTTATCTACTTGAATCAGGCCCAGACTCCCTACGATGTACGCCTGAAGCCATACCAATGGCCAGCAGATGCCTACGAATACGATTTCCGGTGAGTTGGCAGACTTGGTTAATATAATTCTTCCACTTTATTTTCTTCACCTTTGCAGAGTGGAATTGAATGAGCAGAATATCCTAATTATAGAGTGCTCCAAGCTTGATGCCACCATTCAGTTTGATATGTTTAACATTTTAAATTTCGAAATCTACGGTGTCTACAAGCATCAAATGTGTGGTCTGTGCAGCAAGCCACTCAATAGGATGCAGAATTATACGCTCTGCGAAATTGATGCGCCACCTCCGCCACCGGATCGAGCCTAAGCTTCGGCTTTGTAGTACTGTGTAGTTCCCCCCTGCTTTAATTCCCCTAACTCCCCTGTTTAGTTGTAGCTAAAAAACAAACTTGATATTATAAATAAATCGAAAATGTGTGCATTTAAAGGAACTTCTTTCAAAGACTCTTAAAGGTTAAATTCAATAGAGTTGTGTTTATTTCGAAAATCAAATCAAAAGTTTTCTTATCCAATATAAATTGCTAATACAGCAAAAAAATTAATAGTCAAGTTTTTCATATCCAATATGAATTAAGTATAAAGCAAAAACAAAAATAAATTGAAATTCCTTATTCTAATGGAATGGAAACTTTGGTGTTATCCAAAAGCAAAAATGAATGGACCTTTTTTAAAAGTCTCAACAAATAAATTGATAGCTCAAGGATTAAATTGGAAATCGATCTGCCTTTCCCGATCTCGATGCAATTGCGTTAGCAAATGCAAACGAAGCTGAGTCACACTTTCCAAACTTTGATTGCATAATTTACAACTCATCGGCTGAAGGACGCCATCACTGTTGGGTAAATAAACTCAATAAATTGGACATTTGTTATGTTTTTAAATAAATGAAATGCTTACAAATTACGCCATTCATAAAGCTCGGAGCAGTTCCTTTGCAAGGCAATTAGGGTACCAGTATTCTCATTTCTTAGTTCCTGCATGCTGTGCATAGGAAATATGGAGCGTTTTCCATAAGGATCGGAGGCAACTTCCAAGTCAGGAATGTTTTCCCAGCGAAAATCCGAGTTGCTCATATTCTGCTCAATAAAACTACGATCTTTGTTTAGCAATCTGAAAAATAAAATTTAGGGTTTCAATTTAAGATTTTTTTTTAAATTAGAATTAAGAAAATTACCTGGTTATGAGTTCACGTAATTTTTCAAATAAAATTCCACGGCGATCGGCAGTCAACATAATCTTGTCTTCCATAAATGTAATAAACATGGTGTCAATTATATAGCGCAGTTCGTTAATCTAAATCAAATTAAAAGATAAACCAAAAAAATTTATAAAATACACAAGATACGATATTCAGACGGGGGCTAACTCTGAAATACTAAATAAGGTTCTCCAATTCATTACTGGATATGACCTAAATCTGAGTTTGATCGAAAACCAAATATAATTTTTCTCCAGCAGATACAACCTAGGACAGCCTAATCATATCCGCCGGAACTAGGAAAAGAAGGAAAAAAAAAGCCAGCATCCAAGACTTACAATAGTTATGTCATCCTTGAGTATATTCACGTCCAAATTGATAACCATGTCGTGCTCTTCATAGTAAGGACGCAGAGTTTCTTCATCATACCCAAGACCGGCCAATAGACAGACGAACTTGCTTCGGTCCTTATTGCTTTTGATCTGCATGGTAGGGCAGAAGAGCATTGTCATGAGAGCGGCAAAGCCGTGAATATTGGGCATAACTGTAGTGCCACGCGCTGTAAGTCTTTGACTGCCGACACTTTCGGAAACTGAGGCAGCCACCACCATCTTATCGTGTTGGTCCTGAGGATCGGTGTCAAGAAGTACGGCATTTACCGAGTCCCGATCAATCATTACGGTCTTCCACATTCCCACGTGTAGCAGGGAATATATCGAAGTCTCCAAAGGACTGTAGGGACCCTTGAGGCAAATGGAAGTATTGCATTTGTCCAGTGGTGGTGGTTCCAGATCCATATCCACCGGATGCTGGGCCGAACGTAAGTACTCCTGGTTAATATGCACTTGCTGTGCCTTGGGTTTATATTGAGCAGATTCCTGTCGGCGCAGACGGAAATCATGATCCTGACGCGACATAAAATCTTCATCTGCCCGTCGAGCCAAATTCAATTCCACAAGTTTGTCATTGAAGAGACCATGACGTGACATGCGCACGCTAACGGCGGAAATATTATTCACCAGAGAGTAAATTTCCAGTTCAATAGATCCAACTTTGGCCAAAGAGCTAAGCATTTTATCGGCTTCCTGGGGCCAGCGACTATAGCAACTACTGACGGTCGATGGCTGAACCAAAGCCAATCGGCACTCAAACATGCTCGGCGGCAGGTTGTCAAATTCTCTCAGCATCACAGGTGGCATCAGACGCAATTTCTCCATGGGCAGCACAACCACGTTGCCGTAGTCAATGAAGCGCACACGGAATTTCACTGAGCCACTGTTCAGAGTATCCACTTTGAGCACACGAGCTCGCTGATAGCTGTCTTCCCGCCAGGCTAGCAATAGCAAACCCTTGGTAATGGCGGCCGCATTACGGACTGGCTCGAATGAAGACGATGACGAATTGAAGATTTTTGTCATATTAATAATCACATTAGCCTGACGCGTGGGTTGGAAATAAAATTTACCACAGCTGACAATCTGAAAGAGTAGCAAAATCTTTAAAAATTGCAATTCCTAATTTAGGTATTTTTTTTTTTTTTTTACATGAGTTATGCGGCCTGTGATTGTTTTTTCATATAAAGAGGGCAACGTGTAGAGTTCAATATTATCGGGTTTGCTTGGTGGGACCCAAAGCCCATCAACGATGGCGCCAATCTTTTTCTGTTCCACATATTTTAAGGCACTGAAATAACTAAAAAGAAAAAAATAATAAGGGTCAAAATCAACACTGCTTGGAATGCAACAATACATACTCCATTACACGCAGAGGTCGATTGGTTCTGTCCAGACGCATACGCACGGCTTTATAGACCTCAACCATGATGCCACCTTGCACATTGAGGGTGTTAGCTTTGTGTTCAGGAGAGCCGTCAACTTCATCATCGCGCTTGAAGGTGACAAATACCTTTTCAGAGCCATGCTGAAAAGTAACATCCATATTTTCCGGATGGATACGGGCTTGAATGAACATGTCTTTTATGCGACGAGTATATAGTTCACCCATATAGCGTGTCTCAAAGTTGGTAAAGAATACCGTAGAACAAGGATCAAGACCAGAAATGATTTGATATTTTTTACGCTCGTTGTCCAGATTATTCTTGTTATTCCGCATGAAATAGTTGGGATAGAAGGCCCCAGCAATTACCACTTTCAAGATGATGGATAATTCGCGATCATTCCATTTGTATGGGGCGCTCATCGAAAACAGGGAAGCCCTTATACAGCGATTTGTTATATCCTGAACCAATAAATGGGTTTCACGCAACGAACGCAAATTGATGTGATACCGCTTAGCCCATTCCTTGGTGGAGCTGTTAACGGGTCGATTTTCACACATGTTGCTATATGTCTGAAAGATTATAAATTGATATGCATTCTTTTTCTTATGGAAATGAGTTTTTTTTTTCAAATTACCTTGTAAAGGCGCCAAATGGCCACCAAATCCGAACCGGAACCATCTGACCATATGTAGTGCATCCACATGGCATCATAACGATTGTTACGATCCGAGTGAAAGTACAACGAACGCACTGTCAAACCCGCAGCTAGAAAACAAAATTAATTTAGCTCAAATTCGTTTCAGAAGCGCCTCGGCCCTACCAATTATAATGGCCTCTTCAAGGCAATTGAAGACATAACCTAGAAGAATCAAGCGGCTTAGGCGCACATCCACAGGCAGTCGTGCCATAATTCTGCCCCAGAAGGTTATATCGCCATCCATTTGCTGATACACGCCATCCACAGTCGGATACAAGGCACCCACTTCCTTGAGTAGAAGCACGGTATTACCAATGTCCGATTCATTGGGTGGTGAAAGGGCCAAACCAAGGATATCTTTGGGGGAGCCCATTTCGAGAAGCTTTGCCTTAAGCACAGAGCTCTGAAGTGGTGAGCGCAGCATCTCCGGCTCTCCAAATTCATCGAGTTTCTGGTAAAAAGCTTTGGTAACCATGCGATAGACACGGCCATTGCGTACCCGACCCACACGGCCAGCACGTTGACGGCAATTGGCCTTCGAGGCCCAAACCAGTCTCAGACTGCTGAAGTTGGTGGCCGAATCAGTCACCTGAACTTTTGTAAGGCAAAAGTCAATTACGTATGATACATCTGGCACGGTGATCGAGCTCTCGGCAATGTTTGTGGCCAAAATTATTTTACGACAACCGGCTGCTGGGGGTAGAAAGACTTCCTCCTGAGCCTCGGGTGACATAAGAGAATGACACCGCACCACATTCACTCGCATACATGGACTGAGTATAATAAAGACATTAGCATATTTAAAAATATATTATCCAATTTTAAACTTACTTTTGTTGGACCACATTTAAAATATTCTCGGCCATAAGATCGATCTCGTGTACGCCGGGTAAGAAAACCAGGACTGAACCAGTTTTAAGGGCGTCGTTATAGGATGCTTCCGAGTGCTCTTCGGCCCTACGCTCCATATTGTCAATGACCAGTAGGATTTTAATTGCTTCAGCATAGGAAACGGGCGATATGCCAGGTTCGTCACTATAGCTTTGTTCCTCATTCTTTTGTATACTCTTCAATTGGTCACGATAGAACTTGACTAACGGATATTTCCGGCCATGGCTGGCATTTATTATAGGCGGCAAATGGCCACGGGTGGCGAAATAAGTTGCAAGTTCCCTGGCATCAATAGTGGCCGACATCAAGATGATTTTCACGTTTTGCGAATTGAGTGCCAACAGGCGTCGTACAACAATCAAAAGGAAGTCCATTTCCTGGTCACGCTCGTGCACTTCATCCAGTACAATGTGAGTGTAATGGGTGAGTGTCTTGTTCGTCACAAGAGTGTTGAGCAACACTCCTGTGGTGCAGAAGAGTATGCGAGTGTTCTCGTTGTCGACTTTGCGATGGAGTCCCACCTTGTAGGAGACAACATTGCCTACTTCCCATTTACGTTCATTGCAGACGCGATTCGCTATGGAAATGGCAGCAATGCGCCGTGGCTGAGTTACCACAATATTGCAGTATTTGCCTCGCCGAAAGGCCTCATCCAAAATGTATTGTGGCACCTTAAAAAATAGTTCAAGTGTTTTAAATAAAACCGCCAAGCCAAATAACTATCGATTAATTATCTATCGAAATTTTTCAGTACTTTGTGCTTCTTCTTTTACCTTCTTAAACGTAAATAAACCGAATTTAAGTGGAAAAAGTAATTTCTAAAGAAAAAGAATTCAATGGAGGTGAATATCTACGAGGATTGCTGGCAATTGGTGTACAACTTTTCTTTGGCTACCGTTCAATCACAGAATGCCAATTTGGAAATATTTTGTCGTTGCTGGCGCGAAATGGATTTCGAAAATCTATTCACTGCCCAGACCAATGGCACAGAGATTATTAATACAGTTTTGGCGGCTTTGCACGTGGGAAAGCGCCTAGCCTGTGGAAGGCGCATAAATGGCGACGCATTTTGTTGCACTCGTGCCCATCAAATTGGCGGCATTTATTTACTCTATGTGATCTACAGCAAACAGCCCACACAGGGTTTCGTCAAGATTGAGGTCTCGCCAGAAACTTGGCGGACAATTACCAACTTCGTTGAAACGCTGCGTAGAGACAGCGGCAAGGAGAAAGACACACAACAAGTGAGCTATGTATTTTGGAAATTGGTACAGGAACAGGCATTTCGTTACTGTGCCCTAGATTACTGTTTGTCACTGGACGGCTTAGTTCACTACGATCGGCTGACGGAGAATATTGTGGCCGGGAAAAAGTCCAAGTCCAGAAATATGCTGCTAAAACAGCAGCTGAGACACACAGGCGCAACCATGACTGATGAGCTAGGAGAATTGCCAGCCTTGCAGGAAATCGCAGAGCCGCTGTGTAAACTGGAGGCAGCCTATAATAAGCAAAAAACACAGTTGGCTATCCAGCAACAAGAGAAACCTTTGCCTGCCACCAATGTGTTTCGACAACTTCAAAATATCTTGGTTGAAGCTTGCAACATTATAAAAGTCGATGACATAAATTCAGAGGAGCAGGCACCAATATTATCTGATGCGAACGAGGGCACAAGGCATAGAAACCTCAGACAGAGTATTAAACTGAAGGCCATGTATGGCAATAGAGTGGATGCCGAAAGTCAAACTCCAGAGGAATTCGACACTCCTACAGATTCCAAAAACCAAAGTGCAATTGAGCGGCGTACATCAATTTTGACAGTTTTCAACAACAAACTACCTCAAGAGCTATCCAGAGACTTGGAGTATGACGAGGATATGGACTCCGATTAAATTATTTTTACTTAATAAAAGTACTTTTAAAACCAAAACTTACTTGCGTAGTTTTACCACAGCCAGTTTCACCCTTTAAGATCACCACTGGGTTCTTAGCAATAGCAGACATGATTTCCTCACGTTGCGCGTAGATGGGCAAGGTTTTATTGCGGTTCAAGTCAAAGTGGTATTTAGCATAAAAGGCTTCATCATCCCTAAGGTCACTGTAGTCACTGAAGTGGTCATCATTGTCGCTTTCCAAATCATCCATAGACTCTTCTACTTTTCGTTTAGTCACATGGCCGTTCTTTACGTCAAGCTGGAAATTATCAGTTAGGGGCTCAAATTTCAATATATAAATAAACAAAATTTTCATACTGTGTCCATCAGCATTTTTTCGTTTGCAACTATTTCAGACACATATTCGGTGCCAATAGTTTCACGTTTTACAGGCTTAGACTCGCAGGTCTCCGTAGTCAAAGCGTGTGGATTCCCTGAAATGCAACCCCGGGGAACTTCAGTGCGTTTGAAGTCCTTAGAGAAGTCAAAAAAATCCATTATTTCATCCATCGCTACAGATTTTTCAAAACGTCATCAATAGCTGAAGTAAAACTTTTTTAAGATCGCAAGAGTTTGAGCGGCGCACTTTCCAAGTAACTGTAAAATATCGCGCAACGCTATGTCAACGTGTTTTGTGAATGGCTTCTTAGTTTTTTTTTCGAAGTAAATATATGTTCAAACGATTTTGAATTTGCCGTTATATTTTAATGGAAATATTAACAAAAAAGAAAAACTATATTTAAAACTATGAATGGAAATTATTAGCTCAGGTTCCGGTCAGTTCAAGTTGTCATTTCGGGGATGCTCAGAAATATCTCATTTAAAACAATTTAATGTCGGCAACAACCTTCTCATTGTCGTAGATCTCCTTAGCGTAACACAAGTTAGGGTAGTCAAAGGCAGCTCCATAGCGATTCTTGCAGCCGCTGGTTGCTTTCTCACCGGGGCTGTATACTGGGTGGCCAATGATATTGGTGGTGGCAAAGTTGCAAGTCAGCAAGAAGTGGTTATAATAATCGCGTGAGAAACGTACGGCACCACAACCAACATGGGTGTTCTTTTCGGCCACAGAAATAGTGAACTTGGCAACATTTTTGTTTGGCAATTCCTCGGGGAAGTTGGCTAGGATTTCAGGGGAGGCGTTGGACCGTTCGGAGAACCAGTTTTCAATTTGTTCCTTGATAATTTCAGCATCGCTGTATTCCGTTTCAGCACCGCTATAACTGAAGATGGCAATGTTTTGGCCAGCATATGCAAAACGTTCTGTGGACCGGCACTTATCGGTTAAGGACTGACAAGTCTTAACATTTAGTAGCGCCAAATGGGACAGTTCCTCGCACCAGCTCATCTTTGCCATGCGAATAGCTTTGGGAAGACTCTCAAAATTGCCACCGGCAATATTGTTGCGTAGCTCATTGAACAGTGTAAGAATCAGTTTCCGATGAGGATCTATTTTTATTTCACGCACATCCTTTGGGCACTCTATACTAAAGTTCTGAAAAATTCAAAAGATTTTACTTAGTATTTCCTCTTTATAAGTCTTTACACGTCTTACTCCTTTATTGTTGCAGGCAACATGCTTGTCCAAGCAGGTTGGCAGGGCACAATAGTCCACAGCAAACGTCGATCCCATCAAAGCTGTAGCCAAAGCCACCAAACAAGCTACCTTAGAGAAACCCATATTAGCTGTTAGTTGCTCGAATGAACTGAAGATACAACGCCGTGCTGGCAGCTTTTATACGTCCACTTCGGAGATTTTGCCATAATAAAGCAACCATTGGCAGCAATCCATTATCTTAGTTTTCTATCAAAACAGATTTTCTCCATTAAACAGCTGAAATAACTTTGGAATTAATTTCAAGTAGGTTTTTTTTTCCAAGTGCAGTTAATGAGTAATGTTGTCCACATCTGTTCTTATTCATTCAATGCAAAAATTCACGAAATTTAAAAATGAATTTTAAATATTATTTGAAACAGTGATATTTTGGGAACGACTTAAAATCAAGAAGAAGAATTTTGTCAAATTACTTTGTGTACACACTGACAAAAAACTAAATAAATCCAGGGAAGGATGCAATCTTAAAATTCATTAAAAATGATAGTATATTGTCGAACTTGTGGTGAACAAATTTATAATTTAAATGCCAGGAACTTATTCGAAAAAGGAAACAACGTTCTTTTACATAAAATTAGAGCACTCACTGGAGTTTGGGTAAATTTCCCTCTAGCAGGCACAATAAAGATTAGTAATATAAAGATTGTTTCAGTTGCCTGCTGATCCGGACATGCCACAACATATATGCGCTTGCTGCATAATGGACATAAATCATGCGATGTCCTTTCGGGAACGCTGCCTAATCACGCATCGGAATTTATTAATCCGCAGGGCCAAGGGAGTTCCGAGTGCATCAAATCTATCTGAAGCTTCATACAATAGCCAAGAAGAGGCATACATCGAGGAAAATAATGTAAATAAGTCTTCCGAGAAACTGCAAAATAGATCCATTAAAAAAGTATCAACAGAGCCGAAACTCAAAATGGCTGAAGTACTGTCAATGGCCAGAGCGGTCAGAGCAAGTGCGTCTTCGAAGGCTGCGAACAATATGATTTTGGCTAGGACAATGTCGAGCGCTCTTGAGCAATGGCAAGCCACTTCCAGTGGAAGTGCTACAGCAACAATTAATGCAAATGAGACTGTGACAAAAGATGAGAAACGTAAATCCCGCAGAGAATGCGTCTGCGAACAATGTGGCAGGAAGTTCAGTGATCGGAGCAATTTGAATGTACATCTTTTACGGCATAAAGGAGTCAAACCTTTTCAATGCTCCCAATGCAACCTAACATTTATTACGGCTCACTTGCTCAATCTGCATGTCCGGGTGAGGCACGAAGGAGAGAAACCATATGCTTGTAAGCAATGTAATGAGCGGTTCTATACAAGCGCCACCCGCACACGCCATGAAAGGTGAGAATAATTAATAATTATCAAGTATAAAATAATAAAATATTCTATTTTTTATACAGAAAACACACAAACAAACGTCCCTATGCCTGTACTCAATGTGACAAAAGATATTTAGATAAATCTAGCTTAAACAAACATCTCTTGACGCATGCTGAAGCTCGGCCCTTTAGGTAATTCATATCGAACCTATATTTATTTTTTTTAACTTAAAATTTTCATTGTCCTTTTAGCTGTAAAGTATGCAATTTGTCGTTCCAAAGGCAAAGGAATTTGCAAATACACAATACGTCTAAGGTTCATCAGAAAAACATCATTGAAATGGAGGAGACGCAGTTAGCTGAACAAGAAATCATTGAAAGCGACTTTGATTATGATTCAATAATTGAAGAAATTGAGTAACAGTAAATAAATAAATTTAGATACATTGACCGCGAGTGAGTCTTCACTTTTTTTTTATATAAAACTTTCAAAAGGTTGTAACAAATTATGCTGGCATTGCCCAGCGTCAGATATAACTTTTTTTGATTTAGGAAAACCACACACAATCAAAATTCAAAGGTCCAACTGCAGTCTACTGTAGGGTCAGGCTTAGAGCTGTGTTAGGTTTATCTACATATTAATTTTTACCCCAGTTGAATGATGTAAAAAATTGTTACCCCAAGGATCAATTTGGATATGTCATTAATTCCTTGATCACTGAAGTCTTGAATAAGGCTTCATCTCAGAAAATCTGTAACCGAGATGACCCAACAAAAAACCCAAAAGATTATTGTTTTCATTAGTACAAAATTTTTATTTGGTTAATGATCGAGTTACCTTAAAAACTATCAAATAAGTTCAAAGTCCAATTCAGGATGGAAAAAAATAAAAGTTTATAATCAATTTAATTGTTCAACAATCAAAAGTATCAATGAAACAAGGTGATTTTCAGTTTACAAATGTGTTTAAAATTAAATATTTGCTTTCAGAAAGTAAATTCTATAATAATTCTTGGCGGTCAAAAAGTGAAACAGTTGCTTGCGCTTCTTCGGAAGTTTAAAGTTCCATATATTCGGTCTCTGACATAAGTCGTATCCTTTTTCCATAAGGATGTGAGTCCAGCTTTTCCATCATCTCTTTATCCTTAATGCCAGATATTTTGACAGGCGTTTTTCTATCGGTTTTATGCAGTACAACACACGCTTTATCGATAAAGTCTTTGTTCACCGATTCACAATAGGATATATCTAAATGGCTTAGATTTACACATTGCTGAATTAACTGTACCATCGACTCATTTGTTACTTTTCCAGAAACTTTTAACTTTTCTAGATTTTTTAACTGGGAAATGTATACCAATGATTGCGGATCCTTTAAGATGCACTCAAGTTGAGTGAGTGCTTCTAATTTGCCAATAATCTTGGACTGTTCAAGAGTAATCAGATCATCGATCAGTAGCGTTTTCAGCTGATTTTTGTAATTTATAAGATTTTCTAGAATCTTTTCATAGCCAGTAAGTTCTAGATCATCATAATCATCAGTAACATAATGAAGTGCTAAACTATGTAGCTTCGGGAAATACGGCATTTCTGTTTGGCTTTTGGTGCCAAATGTTAGTTTTTCCAGTTTGGGGCAGTACTGCACCAATTGTTGTAGAGTTTTTGTATCAAATTTTGTGTACTTCAGGCAGAGTACCCGTAATTCCGACAGTGACTTGCACATGTTTGCAAAATTAATACCTTCTATCTCATATCTGGAGACTATTTGCAATTCTTCGAGGCTTTTAAGCTTGTTTATTTTGATCAATTCATTACCATATATGTATCCAAAAGCTTCTATTTTAATGGATTTCAGATTTGGTAACGTTGCGATTAATTCAAAAAACTTACTTCTCCGTGGATATTTTTCGAATGATTTCCTCAGATAGATTTCCTCAAGTGACTTCATTTGGCAGATATGTGGTTCCAATATGCAGAAATCAGAACATGTCAATGTTAATGATTTGAGATTCTTACAATATTGTTCGATAAGTTTCAATTCTCGCGAATTCCCGTTCCCCGAAAGAGTTTTAACATCCTTGCCAAAATGCTTAAAAAAGTAATTTGTGTGCTTTTTTTCGTTTGCCAAAAAGTCAATATCAAAATTAGCAAATATTTTGTGCAAGCTTATAGCGTTGTAAAATTTAGGATGAGCACGGGCTAAGTTGAGAATATCTTTGACGTACAGTCCTCCTTCACATATAGATATAATAACTTCTGGCGGCAGATCAAGAATAGTTGTGGGCTTATCCATTTTTATTAATAATTATTAATCTGACGAATCGAATGGCGCTCTAAATAAAAATTGAACGATGTGACGCTCTAAATAAAAATTGAACAATGTGACCTAGTTGAACAAATAAAAATGTACACATTGTTTAGGACTTTATAGATAATATATAGTTTGTTTATAGATATGTACACACTTCCAATGTAATTTCTTAAAAAGTAAACAAAATTCTGATTAAAAATAAATTTTGCGCCTTAAGCAATAATAAGAATTGAAAATAAATATACTGGGACAAAATGGCAATTCGCTGCAGAACTTGTGGCCAATTTATATACAACTTGAATGCCAAAAATCTTTGCAACGAGGGCAATGATAATATTTTACACAAAATAGAAGTTCTAACAGGAATTTGGGTAAGCCCATCAAGAATGTTTCAGTAATAAGATTAAAATAAAACAGTACAAATTCATTTCTTAGATTGAAGTTGAAAACGATAATGATATGCCTAGCCACATTTGTGCATGCTGCTTATTGGATCTGAATAATGCTATTTCGTTTCGGGAGCGTTGCATCAAAACACATCGACTTTTGGTATTTGGAGCAAAACATGTGGAACCCGAAGACACCGGAGACCCTTTAAATAATACTTCTTATAATAATAAAGACAGTAAGATTGTAGCCAGTCCTGAGCCTGCAACAAAGCTGGATACCCAGCAATCGGAATTGGCAGCCACTACTGCACCACTTATAGGCTATAAAATAATAAGAAGCCATCAATCCGTACCTATTGCCTCGGTTACAAAACTGAATAAAAAGGTTTTGATTTCACCGAATTCCACTACTGTGAGGCCTGGAAAAGATCGTGGTACTTTTGTAAAACTCACAATACCAGAACTCGAACAGAAAGCAGAAAAATTCCAAGCACCTCGTAAGAAACGCTTTTATCCAAAAGAACACATTTGTGAACAATGTGGTCGTGTCTTCAAGGATGCCAGTAACTTTAATGAGCACATGATCCGACACACGGGCATAAAAAATTACCAGTGCCAGGAGTGCGATCGAAAATTCTTTAGATCGTATCTACTCAACCTACATGTGCGTGTGGCACATCGAGGGGAGAAACCCTATCCCTGTAAATATTGTGGAGAACGTTTCAAGTCTAGTCCCAGTCATTGCAGGCACGAGAGGTGAGAAACTTTTATTTCCTTTCTGTATTGTTTAATATTTGCATTTTATTTTTTCTAAAGGCGGCATTTAAAGGACCCTCCCTTTGTTTGCAAAATTTGCAATCGTGGATTCTTTGAGAAAACTCGCCTGAAGATGCACGACCTTACCCATTCGGGCGAGCGACGATATCCGTATGTTATTTACATATATTTGTATCTTTAAAATTTATACTTAAATTACTCTTTTTTTTTTTTTGTATTTTCCTTTAGCTGCGAGATCCATTAAAAAAGTATCAACAGAGCCGAAACTCAAAATGGCTGAAGTACTGTCAATGGCCAGAGCGGTCAGAGCAAGTGCGTCTTCGAAGGCTGCGAACAATATGATTTTGGCTAGGACAATGTCGAGCGCTCTTGAGCAATGGCAAGCCACTTCCAGTGGAAGTGCTACAGCAACAATTAATGCAAATGAGACTGTGACAAAAGATGAGAAACGTAAATCCCGCAGAGAATGCGTCTGCGAACAATGTGGCAGGAAGTTCAGTGATCGGAGCAATTTGAATGTACATCTTTTACGGCATAAAGGAGTCAAACCTTTTCAATGCTCCCAATGCAACCTAACATTTATTACGGCTCACTTGCTCAATCTGCATGTCCGGGTGAGGCACGAAGGAGAGAAACCATATGCTTGTAAGCAATGTAATGAGCGGTTCTATACAAGCGCCACCCGCACACGCCATGAAAGGTGAGAATAATTAATAATTATCAAGTATAAAATAATAAAATATTCTATTTTTTATACAGAAAACACACAAACAAACGTCCCTATGCCTGTACTCAATGTGACAAAAGATATTTAGATAAATCTAGCTTAAACAAACATCTCTTGACGCATGCTGAAGCTCGGCCCTTTAGGTAATTCATATCGAACCTATATTTATTTTTTTTAACTTAAAATTTTCATTGTCCTTTTAGCTGTAAAGTATGCAATTTGTCGTTCCAAAGGCAAAGGAATTTGCAAATACACAATACGTCTAAGGTTCATCAGAAAAACATCATTGAAATGGAGGAGACGCAGTTAGCTGAACAAGAAATCATTGAAAGCGACTTTGATTATGATTCAATAATTGAAGAAATTGAGTAACAGTAAATAAATAAATTTAGATACATTGACCGCGAGTGAGTCTTCACTTTTTTTTTATATAAAACTTTCAAAAGGTTGTAACAAATTATGCTGGCATTGCCCAGCGTCAGATATAACTTTTTTTGATTTAGGAAAACCACACACAATCAAAATTCAAAGGTCCAACTGTACATTACTGCAGGGTCAGAGCTGTGTTAGGTTTATCTACATATTAATTTTTACCCCAGTTGAATGATGTAAAAAATTGTTACCCCAAGGATCAATTTGGACGTGTCATTAATTCCTTGATCACCGATGTCTTGAATAAGGCTTCATCTCAGAAAATCTGTAACCGAGATGACCCAGGAAAAAACCCAAAAGATTATTGTTTTCATTAGTACAAAATTTTTATTTGGATAATTGTCAAGTTACCTTAAAAACTATCAACTAAGTTCGAAGTCCAATTCAGGATGGAAAAAAATAAAAGTTTATAATCAATTTAATTGTTCAACAATCAAAAGTATCAATGAAACAAGGTGATTTTCAGCTTACAAATGTGTTTAAAATTAAATATTTGCTTTCAGAAAGTAAATTCTATAATAATTCTTGGCGGTCAAAAACAGAAACAGTTGCTTGCGCTTCTTCGGAAGTTTAAAGTTCCATATATTCGGTCTCTGACATAAGTCGTATCCTCTTTCCATAAGGATGTGAGTCCAGCTTTTCCATCATCTCTTTATCCTTAATGCCAGATATTTTGACAGGCGTTTTTCTATCGGTTTTATGCAGTACAACACACGCTTTATCGATAAAGTCTTTGTTCACCGATTCACAATAGGATATATCTAAATGGCTTAGATTTACACATTGCTGAATTAACTGTACCATCGACTCATTTGTTACTTTTCCAGAAACTTTTAACTTTTCTAGATTTTTTAACTGGGAAATGTATACCAATGATTGCGGATCCTTTAAGATGCACTCAAGTTGAGTAAGTGCTTCTAATTTGCCAATAATCTTGGACTGTTCAAGAGTAATCAGATCATCGATCAGTAGCGTTTTCAGCTGATTTTTGTAATTTATAAGACTTTCTAGAATCTTTTCATAGCCAGTAAGTTCTAGATCATCATCATCCTCAGTAACATAATGAAGTGCTAAACTATGTAGCTTCGGGAAATACGGCATTTCTGTTTGGCTTTTGGTGCCAAATGTTAGTTTTTCCAGTTTGGGGCAGTACTGCACCAATTGTTGTAGAGTTTTTGTATCAAATTTTGTGTACTTCAGGCAGAGTACCCGTAATTCCGACAGTGACTTGCACATGTTTGCAAAATTAATACCTTCTATCTCATATCTGGAGACTATTTGCAATTCTTCGAGGCTTTTAAGCTTGTTTATTTTGATCAATTCATTACCATATATGTATCCAAAAGCTTCTATTTTAATGGATTTCAGATTTGGTAACGTTGCAATTAATTCAAAAAACTTACTTCTCCGTGGATATTTTTCGAATGTATCCAGATAGATTTCCTCAAGTGACTTCATTTGGCAGATATGTGGTTCCAATATGCAGAAATCAGAACATGTCAATGTTAATGATTTGAGATTCTTACAATATTGTTCGATAAGTTTCAATTCTCGCGAATTCCCGTTCCCCGAAAGAGTTTTAATATCCTTGCCAAAATGCTTAAAAAAGTAATTTGTGTGCATTTTTTCGTTTGCCAAAAAGTCAATATCAAAATTAGCAAATATTTTGTGCAAGCTTATAGCGTTGTAAAATTTAGGATGAGCACGTGCTAAGTTGAGAATATCTTTGACGTACAGTCCTCCTTCACATATAGATATAATAACTTCTGGCGGCAGATCAAGAATAGTTGTGGGCTTATCCATTTTTATTAATAATTATTAATCTGACGAATCGAATGGCGCTCTAAATAAAAATTGAACGATGTGACGCTCTAAATAAAAATTGAACAATGTGACCTAGTTGAACAAATAAAAATGTACACATTGTTTAGGACTTTATAGATAATATATAGTTTGTTTATAGATATGTACACACTTCCAATGTAATTTCTTAAAAAGTAAACAAAATTCTGATTAAAAATAAATTTTGCGCCTTAAGTAATAATAAGAATTGAAAATAAATATACTGGGACAAAATGGCAATTCGCTGCAGAACTTGTGGCCAATTTATATACAACTTGAATGCCAAAAATCTTTGCAACGAGGGCAATGATAATATTTTACACAAAATAGAAGTTCTAACAGGAATTTGGGTAAGCCCATCAAGAATGTTTCAGTAATAAGATTAAAATAAAACAGTACAAATTCATTTCTTAGATTGAAGTTGAAAACGATAATGATATGCCTAGCCACATTTGTGCATGCTGCTTATTGGATCTGAATAATGCTATTTCGTTTCGGGAGCGTTGCATCAAAACACATCGACTTTTGGTATTTGGAGCAAAACATGTGGAACCCGAAGACACTGGAGACCCTTTAAATAATACTTCTTATAATAATAAAGACAGTAAGATTGTAGCCA
This sequence comes from Scaptodrosophila latifasciaeformis, assembly GCA_037075145.1. NCBI lineage: Eukaryota > Metazoa > Arthropoda > Insecta > Diptera > Drosophilidae > Scaptodrosophila > Scaptodrosophila latifasciaeformis. The sequence continues at coordinate 10,860,356 of JBAMCM010000100.1, read as the reverse complement.
GTCCTGAGCCTGCAACAAAGCTGGATACCCAGCAATCGGAATTGGCAGCCACTACTGCACCACTTATAGGCTATAAAATAATAAGAAGCCATCAATCCGTACCTATTGCCTCGGTTACAAAACTGAATAAAAAGGTTTTGATTTCACCGAATTCCACTACTGTGAGGCCTGGAAAAGATCGTGGTACTTTTGTAAAACTCACAATACCAGAACTCGAACAGAAAGCAGAAAAATTCCAAGCACCTCGTAAGAAACGCTTTTATCCAAAAGAGCACATTTGTGAACAATGTGGTCGTGTCTTCAAGGATGCCAGTAACTTTAATGAGCACATGATCCGACACACGGGCATAAAAAATTACCAGTGCCAGGAGTGCGATCGAAAATTCTTTAGATCGTATCTACTCAACCTACATGTGCGTGTGGCACATCGAGGGGAGAAACCCTATCCCTGTAAATATTGTGGAGAACGTTTCAAGTCTAGTCCCAGTCATTGCCGGCACGAGAGGTGAGAAACTTTTATTTCCTTTCTGTATTGTTAATTATTTGCTTTTTATTTTTTCTAAAGGCGGCATTTAAAGGACCCTCCCTTTGTTTGCAAAATTTGCAATCGTGGATTCTTTGATTATGATTCAATAATTGAAGAAATTGAGTAACAGTAAATAAATAAATTTAGATACATTGACCGCGAGTGAGTCTTCACTTTTTTTTATATAAAACTTTCAAAAGGTTGTAACAAATTATGCTGGCATTGCCCAGCGTCAGATATAACTTTTTTTGATTTAGGAAAACCACACACAATCAAAATTCAAAGGTCCAACTGCAGTCTACTGTAGGGTCAGGCTTAGAGCTGTGTTAGGTTTATCTACATATTAATTTTTACCCCAGTTGAATGATGTAAAAAATTGTTACCCCAAGGATCAATTTGGACGTGTCATTAATTCCTTGATCACCGAAGTCTTGAATAAGGCTTCATCTCAGAAAATCTGTAACCGAGATGACCCAGCAAAAAACCCAAAAGATTATTGTTTTCATTAGTACAAAATTTTTATTTGGTTAATGATCGAGTTACCTTAAAAACTATCAAATAAGTTCAAAGTCCAATTCAGGATGGAAAAAAATAAAAGTTTATAATCAATTTAATTGTTCAACAATCAAAAGTATCAATGAAAAAAGGTGATTTTTAGTTTACAAATGTGTTTAAAATTAAATATTTGCTTTCAGAAAGTAAATTCTATAATAATTCTTAGCGGTCAAAAAGTGAAACAGTTGCTTGCGCTTCTTCGGAAGTTTAAAGTTCCATATATTCGGTCTCTGACATAAGTCGTATCCTCTTTCCATAAGGATGTGAGTCCAGCTTTTCCATCATCTCTTTATCCTTAATGCCAGATATTTTGACAGGCGTTTTTCTATCGGTTTTATGCAGTACAACACACGCTTTATCGATAAAGTCTTTGTTCACCGATTCACAATAGGATATATCTAAATGGCTTAGATTTACACATTGCTGAATTAACTGTACCATCGACTCATTTGTTACTTTTCCAGAAACTTTTAACTTTTCTAGATTTTTTAACTGGGAAATGTATACCAATGATTGCGGATCCTTTAAGATGCACTCAAGTTGAGTAAGTGCTTCTAATTTGCCAATAATCTTGGACTGTTCAAGAGTAATCAGAAAATCGATCAGTAGCGTTTTCAGCTGATTTTTGTAATTTATAAGACTTTCTAGAATCTTTTCATAGCCAGTAAGTTCTAGATCATCATCATCCTCAGTAACATAATGAAGTGCTAAACTATGTAGCTTCGGGAAATACGGCATTTCTGTTTGGCTTTTGGTGCCAAATGTTAGTTTTTCCAGTTTGGGGCAGTACTGCACCAATTGTTGTAGAGTTTTTGTATCAAATTTTGTGTACTTCAGGCAGAGTACCCGTAATTCCGACAGTGACTTGCACATGTTTGCAAAATTAATACCTTCTATCTCATATCTGGAGACTATTTGCAATTCTTCGAGGCTTTTAAGCTTGTTTATTTTGATCAATTCATTACCATATATGTATCCAAAAGCTTCTATTTTAATGGATTTCAGATTTGGTAACGTTGCAATTAATTCAAAAAACTTACTTCTCCGTGGATATTTTTCGAATGTATCCAGATAGATTTCCTCAAGTGACTTCATTTGGCAGATATGTGGTTCCAATATGCAGAAATCAGAACATGTCAATGTTAATGATTTGAGATTCTTACAATATTGTTCGATAAGTTTCAATTCTCGCGAATTCCCGTTCCCCGAAAGAGTTTTAATATCCTTGCCAAAATGCTTAAAAAAGTAATTTGTGTGCATTTTTTCGTTTGCCAAAAAGTCAATATCAAAATTAGCAAATATTTTGTGCAAGCTTATAGCGTTGTAAAATTTAGGATGAGCACGTGCTAAGTTGAGAATATCTTTGACGTACAGTCCTCCTTCACATATAGATATAATAACTTCTGGCGGCAGATCAAGAATAGTTGTGGGCTTATCCATTTTTATCAATAATTATTAATCTGACGAATCGAATGGCGCTCTAAATAAAAATTTAACGATGTGACGCTCTAAATAAAAATTGAACAATGTGACCTAGTTGAACAAATAAAAATGTACACATTGTTTAGGACTTTATAGATAATATATAGTTTGTTTATAGATATGTACACACTTCCAATGTAATTTCTTAAAAAGTAAACAAAATTCTGATTAAAAATAAATTTTGCGCCTTAAGTAATAATAAGAATTGAAAATAAATATACTGGGACAAAATGGCAATTCGCTGCAGAACTTGTGGCCAATTTATATACAACTTGAATGCCAAAAATCTTTGCAACGAGGGCAATGATAATATTTTACACAAAATAGAAGTTCTAACAGGAATTTGGGTAAGCCCATCAAGAATGTTTCAGTAATAAGATTAAAATAAAACAGTACAAATTCATTTCTTAGATTGAAGTTGAAAACGATAATGATATGCCTAGCCACATTTGTGCATGCTGCTTATTGGATCTGAATAATGCTATTTCGTTTCGGGAGCGTTGCATCAAAACACATCGACTTTTGGTATTTGGAGCAAAACATGTGGAACCCGAAGACACTGGAGACCCTTTAAATAATACTTCTTATAATAATAAAGACAGTAAGATTGTAGCCAGTCCTGAGCCTGCAACAAAGCTGGATACCCAGCAATCGGAATTGGCAGCCACTACTGCACCACTTATAGGCTATAAAATAATAAGAAGCCATCAATCCGTACCTATTGCCTCGGTTACAAAACTGAATAAAAAGGTTTTGATTTCACCGAATTCCACTACTGTGAGGCCTGGAAAAGATCGTGGTACTTTTGTAAAACTCACAATACCAGAACTCGAACAGAAAGCAGAAAAATTCCAAGCACCTCGTAAGAAACGCTTTTATCCAAAAGAGCACATTTGTGAACAATGTGGTCGTGTCTTCAAGGATGCCAGTAACTTTAATGAGCACATGATCCGACACACGGGCATAAAAAATTACCAGTGCCAGGAGTGCGATCGAAAATTCTTTAGATCGTATCTACTCAACCTACATGTGCGTGTGGCACATCGAGGGGAGAAACCCTATCCCTGTAAATATTGTGGAGAACGTTTCAAGTCTAGTCCCAGTCATTGCCGGCACGAGAGGTGAGAAACTTTTATTTCCTTTCTGTATTGTTAATTATTTGCTTTTTATTTTTTCTAAAGGCGGCATTTAAAGGACCCTCCCTTTGTTTGCAAAATTTGCAATCGTGGATTCTTTGAGAAAACTCGCCTGAAGATGCACGACCTTACCCATTCGGGCGAGCGACGATATCCGTATGTTATTTACATATATTTGTATCTTTAAAATTTATACTTAAATTACTCTTTTTTTTTTGTATTTTCCTTTAGCTGCGAGACCTGCAATGTGAGCTTTACGCGTAAAGTCTACTTGACACATCATTATCGTTCCAAACAGCATTTGAAAAAAACAGGTGAAGTCCCAGCAACAACTGTAGATGGGGAAAAAGAAGAATTTATTGACGACATAGATGATATAGATTTTGAAATGGATGCCATTTCAGAGCTGCTAGAATAAACACTTGCAAAGCAAATTTCGGAAGTATGAAATTAATTTTTAAGATTGTACAAAATAAAATCATTGACTATTATATAAATTATATAAAATTTATTACGTTTCCAGTTTTTCAGTTGTTAACAATTTCTTTTGCAGTAATTTTAGCTTTCGACTTTTACGGCGTTCATTTTCCAAATGTGGGGCGGAATTGATATGCTGCGCCAGGTTGCCAGCTCGAAGAAACCAGAGATCGCATACCTCACAGCTATAAATGCAAAATATTTAAATAATTTGAGACGTCTTCTAGAACTAATAAAACTTACTGAAAAGTGCGTTCACCTCTCTTGATAAGTTCTGTTTTGGATTGTGGGGCTCGACCTTTTTTGCAGGCCTCTCTGCAAAAGGCAAAGATTAGAATTGTTCAAGAATTCGGATTGATTTAACAAACCTTTCATGCCGCACTCGAGAACTGTTGGTGCTATATTGAACACCACAAAAAGAGCAAACATAGGGTCCCTCGGTGTGCTTCAATTGGTGACGACGCAGAAGATGCAAGGTGTAGCATTTTTGATGGCATTGATCACATTCGAAATTCTTAGTGCCTGTGTGCCGTAATATATGAACATTTAAGTTGCTTACATCCTTGAATTGGCGTCCGCAAAGCTCACATATGCAAGGTCTGGCTTGTGATACTTTTCCATTGGGATCTAGAATACGTTTTGGTTGTTTGTCGTTGGTAAGTTTGACGCGAATCAGCTTGCCACCGATTCTGAGAGTATGCGGATTGGAGCGCGTACTTGCTGGAGCGTGTGGCACTTTCATTGAGTCTTTTTCTTTGGATAGCAAGTTGGATTGTTCATGGTGCATGTCAACAGCGGGTTCTTCTTTGATTTCGTTTGTATCAGCATCCGACAGCAGAATTTCCAAGGGATCTGCAACTGTAACCTGTGATTTTCTTGGTGCTGTTTCGTTCTTCACACGCTTCTGTTTGGCAAGGAAATTTTGAATTTTTGTGCAGCGTTTTCGAAATGAGGCAATCCGGTTAAGCAGCTTCTGACAATCTTCACACATATAACAAGGAAATCCATTTGTATTTGTAAGCTACAATAAGAAATTTTATATTGTTTTATTTATTTATTTACAAAATTTATAATTCTTTTACCCAACAATTAGTTATGTTCCTCGCCAGCCTGAGTATATCTCGGTGCGCAGATGAAAACATTTTAATACTGATCTCTGGACTTATAGCTTTGCCACAAGTGCGGCAAAAGTCATTCATTTTGTCAATATGTTTGATTTATTTTAAGTTTACAATTAATTAAAATGAATTTTCTTTTTGTTTTGCTGTACAAATGCCAGTCACCAATAACATCCGACACAACAGCTGTTCAAGAGTTACATTTATATTTGCCGTTCACTGTGTACGCTGACACTGGATATTTTGATTCGGCAAACTTTTAAAAGTAGCATTTATTCGTTATCCTTTCCGAAAGATTACATATAAAAGAAAGAAAGGCTTATATTAAGCGTGATGAGCCCTTGCAGCTTACCCATACCTCCTTTGACCTATAAGGTTGTGGCGGAGTGTTCTGTGACCAAAGCACGTGCCGGTCTAATGGCCTTAAGGTATTTCTAAAAATGTTCTTCAATTTTTGCTTAAGGCTCACAATTTAAATTTTTCAGACACAGCGAAGTACGTACACCAGTTTTTATGCCAGTCGGTACTCAAGGTACCCTGAAGGGAATACTGCCAGATCAGCTTATTGATTTGGACTGTCAGATTCTGCTCGGAAATACCTACCACCTGGGCCAACGTCCTGGTATCGAGACTCTTCGAAAAGCCGGTGGACTCCATAAATTTATGGGCTGGCCTCGAGCTATTCTTACTGACTCGGGTGGCTTCCAAATGGTCTCTTTACTGCAACTGGCTGAGATTGATGAGCAAGGAGTTAACTTTCGTTCACCCTTTGATGGCAGCCAATGCATGCTTACGCCAGAGCACTCTATACAAATCCAAAATGCAATTGGGGCTGATATTATGATGCAGCTAGATGATGTTGTAAAGACCACTACCACAGGACCCCGTGTAGAGGAGGCCATGGAACGGACAATACGTTGGGTTGATCGCTGCATCAAAGCACATAGTCGTGACGACGACCAATCACTCTTCCCCATTGTCCAGGGTGGACTCGAAGTGCCTTTGCGCGAACGTTGCGTCCAAGCCCTCATGGAACGAAAAGTGCGTGGTTTTGCCGTGGGTGGTTTAAGCGGTGGCGAGAGCAAACACGATTTCTGGCGCATGGTTCATGTCTGCACAGATCATCTGCCACGTGATAAGCCGAGATATCTAATGGGTGTTGGCTTTGCAGCCGATCTCGTGGTCTGTGTGGCCCTCGGCATTGATATGTTTGATTGTGTGTTTCCCACTCGCACCGCTCGATTTGGTTGCGCCTTGGTCGATTGGGGTCAATTAAACCTAAAACAGCAAAAGTATAAAAATGATATGCAGCCCATTGACCAGGACTGTGACTGCAGCACGTGTCGTCGCTATACCCGATCCTATCTTCATCACATTGCCACCAATGAAAGTGTTTCCTGTTCTCTGTTGAGCATACACAATGTAGCTTTCCAGTTGCGACTTATGATGAAAATGCAAGAAGCTATAAAGCAGGATGCATTCCCAAAATTTGTAAAGGACTTTATGGCGAAACACTTTGGTGAGGAGCCCATACCAGCTTGGATACGTGAAGCTTTGGCAGCTGTTAATATAGAATTATCACCTGCTCCTATTGAGCAAGCAAAACCACAAAAAAGAACTACAACAAGTTAGCAGAATTTTGTAAATAGAATTTAACTTTATCGTAAAATCATGGATATGTTTGAAAAAATACAAAAAAATATATACTTTTTATATGAGATTTACGCTAGATATGCTTATGTTTGTATAAAAAGAAGACACTTGGCGGTTGTAGTGTCTTACTATATTTGGACGCTACAAATTTGGACGGATTTGTTATTAAAATATGTTGGATTTATATGTATAACTAAGACTAAGGCTTGCTCGGTGAGACGATAAAATTAAAATTAGATATTCGAGCATTGTGCTTGTTTGTGACCAAAAAAATTGGTCGCGTCTATGGCATTAAAAGTTCAATGTTTGGATTTTGTATTTTCAAGAAGATCTGGTATTGGGAGAATACCACTAGCCAGCAGTAGACCTATGGAAAAAATATATGAATCATGGTGATTATGTGGTATTGATTCAGTTTATATATACTCACATTGTAGGCAACCCAAACAAAGTTGAGAAGGGCTGAAAAGGTCTGCTCAAGCTGTAAATTGAAAAACGAAAGTATTTAGTACATATTTTGCAAATAAAGTTAGTGACTTTTCACTCACATAAATATAATAGCCTCCAATTAGCCAAAGACTCCAACAGAATTGAAATAGAATGGCCAGACCAAACAAAAACAGCCAAGGAAGCAGCCAGCCGCGTGTGCTAAGTATAAGATTCATTTCAGTTACTTGAAATATTGTTTTGCCTTGAATACCCACCTGATTTTAATGCCATAGTATACCAAATACGAAGTAATGATAATACAAAACAAGTAGATGATATAGAAAGATCCGGCCAGGGGCATGGAAGATCGAATGTCCGTCTCAAACAAAGGCGAATAGAGCTGGGCTGACTCTCCACCAGTTAGCATATAGACAATCTAGTAATTAATACAATTTATTTCTGGATGGTAAAGAGTATATTCGATCGAACTTACCAAAGTAATGAGTACAATAGACAAGGATGCAGTATAAGCCGCGACAACATAGCTCCCCGTCCGAACATTATCGGCCCATATAATGGGTGACCAACAGGAACTAAGAACTACCATTGCACCTAGAACACAAAAATCTGAAACATTTCAATGGCTTGTTTTGTAAATTAAGGTAGTTTTGTCTTGCAGTCAAGCGACAGCCGCACCCAAAAACGAAAATGCATTGTGGATTGGAAACCATAATGAAATTCCTAAATATCTGTTTTGTTTCCTTACCTTTTTGCTTTTCTCTTTAAAATTACACTGGTTTCAAGCTTTTTAAGTGCGTTTTTTATTTTTAATTAAAGAAAAAACTCTTGAAAACAAATACGCCCAATTCAATGAGTGCTACCATACCAAATCAACGTTGATGTTTCGGTGCTGCCAACTGTATTCTTAGCGCTTGTGCGCTTCTTGAAATTCAAAACAACTCCCTCGTATTGCAAGATTTTTTTTTAAATGTCTGGATCTCATTCATATTTGGCTTTATAAATAGGTAGCAAATGCGATGTTGAACAATTTACTCTTTTCTATTACTCTTTGTTCATAATAATTAAGATATAAGGTGGTCTTTTTTTATTCTTCATCTTTTTCGGTATGCGAATTGGTTCTTTTGTTTCTGATCTTGTTCCGCTCATCCACCAGTGCTGCCAGATCAGGGTTTTTGATCGACTCACTTTTTTATTGTCATCAAAAAATAAAAACGATCTAATCGATGATTTTGACATCGAGGTTTTTGCAGCTCTAGTTTTCAGTTTTCAGTTTTAAAAAGCGCGTTCATGAGTTTGGAGGCGTTTTGTGGGGCTGCTGCAATAAAAAAATAGTTGCGCGCTGAGTTTAATGTTTGCGGTTACTATTGTTGTTAATACATATTTGCATTGGGTGCAATGTGTTTTATAATTATAAAAAAAGAACACTACCTCAAGCGAAGAGTGTTTAAGAACGAACGAAAGATTTTATAACGATTCTTTTTCTGTAAAAAGAGCAATCGCGTATATTTTAAAAACTGCACTTTAAATGCACGGTTATTTTTCAAATGTTGAGAAACGAAAATAAACTAAAAAAAAGTTAAAAAGTTTAATTTAAGCTACATAAAAAGTATGAAATACATCAATGTTTCTGTTGCTAATAATATATTAATTTATTAACTGTCTTAAAATAAAATTGGCAAAAATGTCATCGATCTCTTTGTAATGATGGCAAATTTAGAAAAAGCGAAAGACGTCAACGAAAAATTCTAATAGAGTGCGTGGGCTAACTGTAATGCGTGTGAATATGTGAGCTTGCGTTTCAAACTGTGTGTGTGTGTGTGTTTGTATGCGTGCGAGTGAGTGCATTTTTGGCATAGGCAAGCAGCACACTTAAAAGAAAAACTAACGGAACATTTTAAGATTTGTATTTTTTTTTTTTGCACGAACAGCGGCGCTTACTTTTCTATTTGATTTTCGAAATTATAAGAATCCTAATGAAAATAGTCGACCCTTGTGCACTTTATAGTCTGCTGTTGTTGTTGTTGGTCTTCTTTGCTGCTAATGAGGCAAAAGTTAATGACTTATGTTTTGTGGGGTGGCCAAAGAAGTTGAAAAGAATTTTCGTACCGAATGCAAATTGTAAATCATTTTTGTTTTTGTGTCAGTAACTTTTGCTCATCCTTTTGCTGGTGGTTCGGCCGGCCGGCCGGTTGGCCGTTTGGCCGTTTGGCCGATCTTTGCCTGTGCTTTTTGTTGCTTCAATTAAAACGATTTCATTCGCACGATTTGCGCACACTCACACACATGCACTTAATTTATGATTTCGTTTTAATGTGTCTTCTCTCTGTAAATTCGTGAGTGTGTATATGTGTGTCTTTTCACCTGTGAGGCTGCTCGTCCCATCAACAAGACGTGGGCTTAAAGTGCACCCAGCACTGAAAGAAAAGAAGCAAAACAAAAAAAAAAAAAAAAACAGTTGAATAATTCGTGCAATTTCATCAAAAACAAAAAACCAAAAAAAAAAAGTAAAACACCGCAAAAAATAATAACGTCCGTATTGCTCTCATAAAAAATTTGTTGAAGATTTTTTTTTCTGTTTTTTTTTTTTTTTTTTTTTTGCGCTACAAGACGATTTTTACATTTCGTTCGCTTCTTATTTGCCAAAAGTGTGTGGTGGTTGTGTCGGTGGCGACCGGTGAATTGGATTGGCCGGCTGGTGGAAGTGTGTTTCGAGTTCATCGCTCATGCTGGGCAGCAAAAAAGTGATCATTGGCTTGTTGGCCGATCAGACGTTGGCGGTGGCAGACCAAGCGTCGACGACCCATATTTCGATTTCATTTCATTTACCAAAATAAAAACAATAAAAAATATACAAATCACAACAACAGTCACAGAAGCACCGGCAGCAATAGCTACAACAACAACAACAATAAAAGTAGGCAGCAGCCAAATCGGCGACGGTCAAACTGAGCACCGCCGCCAAGTTACTCAAGTGCGCGCAAATAAGTAAAAGATATGCCATAAAAAGGCAGCATAAGTGTATCTTCAAGATACTTTTTCCCCAATGTCTGCCAACCAGCCAGCCAGCTAGCCACCCGGCCAGCCAAACAGCCGGCTGCTCTTTCCGTCTGTCCAGGACCATTACCATCTCTTTGGTCATAATATTATTCTTTATTTTTATTGCTTTTGAATGGACAACATGAATGGATCGACCACTGGCCCAGCGGCCAGCGGCCACTCTTGTCTTGCCGTATGCAAAGAGATTCTCATTGTTATCTTTTTATTTTCGAGTAGGCAAAAATGAACAAACATTTTATGTATTTGAAAATTGTTTTTACCTCAAAATCATTACCAATGTAATACCCAAAAGACAAAGATTTATACATTTTTTTTTTTTTTATTTTTAATTTGACACTCAAATTAAATCCATTTAATTATTGTTATTTTTCATTGTTCAATTACAATTATTCAAGTGACATTTAACAATTAATTTTTGATTACTTAAATCGGCATAAATCAAAGTTGGTGAAGTAATAAAAAAAAAAAAATTTAATAATTTCAAAAGAAACATTCAAGTGGTAAGTTGACAAATCATTTTTAAATAAATTAAGAAATTTATTTATAAATTTTTAATTGAGATATTAATTGCTAAAGAAATAATAATTCGGTACTGATATTCAGGATTTATTTTGATATCATATTTTTTCTTTTTTTCTTTCTCATTTTTATTGGGCTAACTAGAAAATGACTTTAACTGATTTGAGTGCTGGCACAGCATAATAAAAATGTCTATCTATGAGCATGTTCATTACAAAATTTGAAATGTGAAATGTGCGAAAATGTGAAAATGCGTGAAAAATCCCACAAATATCCGTTACGCCTTTGCAAAAAGCCCGACCAGTCACACGCTCCACTCCAACCATCCCATCCCATCCCATCCCATTCCATCTCATACCGTCTCATCGCGTCTCACCAGGACCAGTCAGTCACTCAGTTAGTTCTCAGCTGCCAAGTGTGGCCATTGGGCTTTCTATATGGCACCTTCTTTCGGTCCGATTCAACGGATTTTCCATAGTAATTTTGACTTTTATTTTGCCCAACTGCAAATGGTTGTTGAATTTTTGTAAGACTTAATTTCTCCTAGCCCGTTTGATGTGCGCAAATAAAGCAAAAAAGAAGTGAAACAGATGTCGCCCTGTCTCACTCACTCAGTTCACCTGTGGTGTGCGCGCGCGTGCGCCCAACTAGTGTCCAGCTTGGTGTGGCGTTCATGGTCATGGTTTTGTCTTCGTCTTGGTCCCTTCTTCTTCTTCTTCTTCTTGTAGATTTTCATGGCATAAGGCTGAGCAAAATTTGATGTTTGCTGTCGTCGAACGAGGGTCTAGCCAACTGGCAACTGTGGCCAGGGCAGTCAGACAACCGATCCAAACTGATGATTCTCATGACCGTTTGCCACATTTATGCGCTCGATCAGCAATGCACTGAGCCATGCAAAAATCAGACAAGCCTCTGGGATCTGCAAACTGCAGAACTGGGAACTGGGGCTTCGGGCCCTGGCATTCTAGTACAATCACAGAACCCACCAGCCAGCCAGCCAGCCAGCCAGCCAGCTAGCATCCTCTTCAAAAACTACAAAACTTGCTTAGTCATAAACGCCCAAAATCATCCATATTTAAACAAGATTATATTGCTGTTGTTGTTGTTGTTGTTGTTGGTCAGGAGAGAGGCTTAAAAGCTTTTTGCCACTTCTGCTTTAGTTTGTTGCTTCTGCTTCTTTCACAAGTTCTTTCGACCCTTTTGTCTCCCTATGCTTCCTACTTCAATAAAGGTTCTTTATTTATTTATTTTTTATTTTTATTTTTTTTTACCTTAGCAAGGCATTTGTGATTTATGCCCATCACATTTGTGATGGCCGTGGGTAAATTTGCAAAATTCTTTTTTTTTTTTTTTTGCTCTTTGCCTTGATTCTGCTACCGTTTACACGGGCCACACAATCTCTCTTTGACTGGAGTCTGGCGACTTCTTAAACACATAATTTCATTTATCAAACTGTCAACAGGTTTATATGTGACCAATGACCAAACTATTATGGTCCATGACTTTTATTCACCTGTTTGAGCAAACATCGTCGTCCGAAGGCGTCTTGTTCGTTGTCTGCTGTCTTTAGCAAAACAAATGAAATGCCATTTGCATGTTTGCCAAAAGCAGATATAGAAGAAGATACCGCAGGCAGGGGAGAATGTCTCCTGGAAAAGAAAAAGCGACTTGGCTTCAAGAGATATTACAAAATAATGACTAAATTAAATAACAGTAAACGTTTTTACTTTATTGCATTAACCAACACTGCGTATAAATCTCACCAAAACACGCACCCAAAACGCAAAACACCAAAAGCCAAATGACAAGCAACTTAAGAATAATTTCTCCACAATTCAACTCAATTGCTATACTCTTTTTTATTTCCGCTCCCAAAACTCAAATCTAACAAGTTTTGAAAAAAAATTAAGGAATTATTAAAAATATTATAGGACAAACAAAATAAATATAGAATAGAGTAGTAAATTAATCATCTTGATTCTAAGAAGCTTTCCAGATTTTTATAGAGATAAAGTGGGGCTTTCATATCTATAAAGTTTCTTGGTTTTGGATTATAAAGTTTCAAATCTATGAAGTTTCTTGGTTTTTGGATTACAAGTTTTCATATCTATTAATTTGTTCGGTTTTGGAAAAGCTTTTCTATTGGAATCTATCAAATCTGATATTATTATATTTCTTCCATATAAAACCTTCTCTGATTGGAGAGAATCAAATTTCTTGAACTCAATAGAAATATTAGAAAATCTTGATTAAATTTTAAGGAAACTTGTATAGGAATTTCAAACCTTATGGCTTTTCCGATTGAGAGTCTTTATCTTCGAAGACTTAAGGAGAATCCTTACCCTGAATAGAATGGAGAATTTTTGAGGACTTTTCCTATTATTCTTAAAAAATATAATTGAATATTTTTAGAAGAGAGTATAAATGAAACCTGGGAGTGTTGGTAGTCCATTGAAGAGGATTCAGGTAGTTTTGTGTGAGGAATCTTTTTGGGGTGATGCTGGCTGTCTGGGGGGCTTGGTGGCAATGGGAAACTCAAGTCTGGCGCGCTGCCATTTGAACGCTGTTGGAAATGGCAGTAATGTGACCATTTAAGACCTCTTTCTGATGTCTTATGGAGTGAAAACGTCCTGCTGTGTGAAAACAAATTATAGGCATGTAATGTTGCATGTTACGTCGCCGGTTCGTTCATTCGTTGGTTGGTTGGTTGGTTGGATCGACCGTTCGTTGGTTGGTTGGCTGGCTGGTGGAATGGTGGACTGGCTGGTTGGCCACTCGAGCTTGAAGGAGGGGGTTTTATTTGGCCAAAGTCAGGCGGATTTGTTTTTTTTTTTTTTTTTTTTGGCTAGGTGAATGGGGAGGGAGGAAGGGAGGTGTGTGTACCAAGTGAGGCGCACTCAAAAGTCTGTTTTTCGACTTTGACTTTTGCTACGTTGCAGTTTGCAATGCCGTTTGTTTGTCTCTGTGTGTGTGTGTGTGAGTCTGAGTTGCTCTAATGCTCTCCTAACTGCTTATCAGATTTGTGGGGATTGGAATTGCGCAAAAAAAAAAAAAAAAAAAAAAAACTATTTTCTGGGACTTCTAGAGCGTTGCCCATGGCTCGTTGCCGGGCGCATTTAAACGAGGATTTCATAGTGAATTAACTTTGAGGATTTTCTTACAAGTTTGTTTGTATTTGTCTTCTTGTTGTTGTTGTTACTGTTGTTGTTGTTGTTGCTGTTGCCAGACTTTGCTTAGACTTAGACTTGAAAATAAAGTAATGCAAATTTTTAACTAAAAACGAAAAAACGAAAAAAAAAACATAGAAATAAAAATAAAGGAAACATTAACAAAATAAATGGCTATAGGCTATTTTAGACATTGACTGGCTTTCTGGCAAAATGGCTTAGATGGCATAACAGGCAGGAAGGTAGACGGTTTGGTTTTTCTTAGTGCGTTCGGTAGTTGGCCAGACGATCTTTTAAATGCTGACTTAGTTGGCCAAAACACTTCTAACCCGGCTCTTTTAATTAAAGATTTTTATGGTGATTTTCTTGTTGGCTAAGAAATTCAAGGGTTCCTTGGCAAAAAAAAAATATCTATTTTACTTGCAATTTCACGCACACGACACCAGCGGACTGCCACGCCCACAAACTGACAAAACTAACAGGCAACGCCACGGCACGCCACCTCAATGGTAGCTGCCACTGCCTTTTGCCTCACACGTAGCTAACACTTGCACCCCTCCCCGGACCCCTTCCACTCTACTCACCCAAAAGAGCAGCAGCATCCTCATTCCCATGATGATGATGATGATAATGATGATGATGATGATGATGAATTTGGCAATGGCCATCAGGGTAAAGTCAGACAAGGCGGCATATAGCAATTTGAGTGATACTCACGACCTCGTCAGTAGTTAGTTGCAGCCACGCCCCCTATCCCATACCCAAAAGTCTCTTTCGGCTTCTCTACCCCAGCCACTAAGCCTAAGCCTCTCATCTCTGTCTAGCTGTCTGCTTGTTTGTTTTTGTTGTTGTTATTTTTCTTTCGATTGCCTGCAAAGAAAGTCAGCTGAAAAGCTAATGAAGCTTTTGGGAAGGCGGAGGTTTTCCTTTAGCGATTAGGAAATGGCGATCAAAATCAAAGTTTGATGAGGCGAGAGATGATGGCGCTGCAGCCCCACCTCCCTCTACGCCGTAATCTCATCGTTTTTCAGCATGCAAGTTTGTTTTTGTGAAAGTGCAAGGTTAAATTGGAATACTACAACGAAAATTAAAAGAAATCAAAAAATGAAACAAACACACAAATCAAAATGAAAGAAAAAAAAAAAAATTGGAATTGTATAAATGCAAAAGATGTGGGCAGCTGGCCAGTCAGAGTCACAGTCACAGTCAGAGTCACAGGCACAGGCACAGTCACTCATTTGGTATTTTATTTTTAGGCTAAAATCTCTAGACAAATGGCATCAATGTTTGGGTAATATTGCGTTGATTAATTGGCCTTATATTGTGTATATTCGAAAGGCCAAAAGGAGGGGACCTGCACTTTTGTACAAAATACATTTGCTAATGTCCCCATTGAGCAATCATTAAAAAGTTTTGGGAAATGCCGACATTTTGCTCTAATTTATCCATCAGATATGAAATAAAAAGTACACTGACTGTGGCCCAAATTTAATTACAATTCGACAGCCACAAAACGGACTGGGTACTCAGTCTGTCTGTCTGTCTGTCTGTCTCGGTGAAGTGATGGTAGAGATCTCTGATCTCTGGGCTCATCAAGATGGCGACAAACGACAAACGTCACTCTCTGACAGAGATGAACTTTTTTTTTTGTTATTTTTTTATACTGTCTTGGGAATGGATTAGGGTAACCGTGATTTAATTGGCAATAGTGTGGAATCCAAAAAAAATAAATTCTTGAACATTTTCGTGGGAATTTTTATATTCAGAATCTTGAAACCTTACACTTTGTTCCTCATATCATAAATATAATTTTGAAGGATTCCAATAAAAATTTTGCCGTCACATTCAAATGAGTTTTTTGACTTGTAAAAGTTTAATAAAGTAAAAAAAGTTGAAAATACCCATTAAACTTGGTGAATTATTTTGATATAAGCTTACTTCCCGATAACCTTGAAAAATCACTGTTAGGAATTTGAAATAATCAGGCATCTCTGTCTTTATTATTTTATGTGCTGGTCAAGTTTTTGACCAAATGCATTCGAATAATACAAGAAACCAAATTAAACAGCTAATAAAGAAAACGCCAACAACGACACGAGACAACAAACACAATACAAAAAAAAAAAAAAAAAAATAAATAAATAAAAATAAAACTCCTTCCTTTTTGCTAAAAACAAAAATAAATAAATCTCAGGCCTCTTTCTTGGCTATGCGAAAATGGTTCCAAATGAAAAACGTACATGACACGAGATCAGCCACAACTGATAAGAGACTCGGCTCGGCCGTTCGGTGTTCGTTCTGGCCAGAGTCTGTGAGTGAGTCGGTGATTTTTTGTGAGCAGGGAGAGATTGAGGTACGAGGGTAGGGAGTTGGTGGAGTTGGAGGAGTCGAAGGAGGAGACTGCCGATGTACGACAAGAGTTCGACAGTTAAACTTGCCAACCTTTGAGCTGGGGAGCCGAGTTATCCAGCCGGTGTTGGCTGCCAACTCCAAGTCAAAATCAAGTCAAAGAAAATAGCATTTGCATTCGAATCTCTGACTCTCTGACTCCACTGACTGCGATTACAGCAAATATATATAAAAAAAAATAAAAATAAAAAAAAAGAAACAAAAATACATTGCATAAATTAAAAGAGCTGCACAACTGCGATTTGTCTTTTGGCAGCGGCTTTGTCACTCGTGACTCTTTACTGTTTCACCTTTAACCCAAAAATACTTGGCTCGCCTGGATGCTGCTGGCCAACAAATCAACCAACTAAGCAGGAGGCAAATAATGCCCGGTAGTGCTAGACAATCCAACAAACAAGGACAGTCAGATCGACCAACAAAGAAAGAGAGAGAGAGAGAGATAGGGAGAGGAAAAGATTGATTGATTAGAACGGAAGTGACAGAGAACCGCACCCGCATTTAAAATGCTATTGATTTGCCAGCCAAAATAATAAATAAATAAATAAAAATAACCCATCAAACCGACAGTTCAGTTCAGCTCAGTTCAATTCAATTCAGTTAATTACCCAGACGCTTAAGCATACCAAAATACCAAACCATTATCCATTACCATTAACATTAATATCATCATGTACATGACTATTAACATTAATACAAATACAATTTATAGCCAGGCCAAGTTGAACACGGCAGACGTGAAACACACTCTCCGAGTCGTTCATGAAATTGTATGCAAATAAGATAAAAACAAGTGAGCAAAGCCTAAACTTAACCGACTTGCCCATGCTCTTTAATTTATTTTATAAATCTCGATGTGATTTATTTTTGTCTCATAATTCTTCAGAGCTCGAAAAGCTTGAGGAATCCCTTATTTGGTTCATTCAAACTGGATAGGTAATGCTAAACAATTTTGTATTAACCTAGTTGGTCTGATACTGATATGATTCCTTTTTTAAGTAAGGATAGTTGGAAGAGGTCCCAAGTTTACCTTATCATAGATCTACCATCCTTAGCTTCTTCATGGATTTCTCATAAGGGTACATATAGTCCCGAGTTGGGTTCTTTAAAGTTAGTCTTGTCATAGTCCATTTCGAACGCATCCAACCAGAGAATTACTTTAGAGATCTCTAGATTGTCCTGTCCTTTTTGAATTCTTCCCGAATCCAGAGTTGGGTTCTTTTAAAGTTAGCCTTGTCATAGACTTACCATAACCTATTGCGAATTCATCCAACCAGAGAATTTCTTTAGAGATCTTGAGCTTGTCTTTTCCATTTTGAACTCATCCAACCAGAGAATTGTTTTATATATCTCTAGTTTGTCCTCTTCAAGATAAGCCTACCATCTGGATAGACAACTATTTGAAAGTCTGAGATCTTCAATAACCGATTTATTGTTTAATCTATCTAGGAAAGAAGAGTATTTAGAAAATGTTTATCGCATTCAAAATGAAAAGAAACCGTCTAAAATGGATTATGATGATATGAAAATGAAGACACTTTGCTGATGATCCAAGGTAGATTTGTCATGAGGGGGGTGAGAATGAGAATTCTTTAACTGGTCGACTGGCCGGGGCTGTGTGTGTGTGTGTGTTTGTGTATGTGGATGCAGTGAAGCGGCCAAAAGAATTTTGCGATTACGACGACAGTCAACAACTGCTGAAAACGCAAATCAAAAGAGATTGGTCCAAGACTGGTGAAGGTGGCCAGCCAGAGGGCAGGTGGTGCGGCAGTGCTGGGTAGGGCAGGGCAGTAAAACGACAGACCAACCGATACATATGAAATACCGCAGTGAAATAAAAACGTAGTCATAATTCAATTTAATGCTCAACTAAACCGATTACGCGTCCAGATTAATTTGTTCAAATACTATGGACTGCCCGCGGCTGGAGGTGGCTAAAAGTTAAAAGCTTTGGTAGCAAAGGTTTCCTTTTTTTTCTCTCTTTTTCTATATATATATAATATTTTTTTGTATTTTTGGTGGGTGTGTAGGGGGCCATATTTCTTAGTAGTTGGCTAATCAAATCTCCTGTCAATTTAGTTTGTTTATTTTATTGAAATTTGCCAAGACCAAGTGAAGGCAAAGCTTGGGACTCCAGCTCTGGCTCAAGGGTTGTGAATTTCATTCACCATTTAATAATTTTTTTTTTTTTTGGCTTTTTAAGCCATAAATGCTCAGCTCATTTTACATAAGAGTCCTCATTCCCCGGTGACCTTTGGCACGCGGGCGCGTGACTCAAGATTTTCAGCAACGAAGAAAAGAAAATCCAAGACAGCTGCAAATGCACCCAACTGACGTCACAGATTCGGCAGAATTATGCCGGGTCAGTGGCTAAAAGAAAGTGAAATGTGGCCAAAAGGGTTAGGCTTTGGCTTCTGCAGTTTCATTTCATTTTAAACTGGGTCACTTAGCCACTGATTGCGAGTCAGTGAAAAGTTATGATTTGCCCTCTCTGAACTCTTTTCTTCTCATTTCAGCAGTTTGTCAAGATTTCAGAAGAGATTTTATTTTTACCTTCTTTGTTGTCTCATTTTTTGTTTTCTTTTAATACTCTTTAACTGATGTTGATGGGTGTGTGAAATTTGGCAATGAATTATCTTTCTCTGGAATAAATTAAATATTTCCAAAAATTTTCGAAATAATTTTTCTTATCATAAAGATTAATAATATATATTTTTTCAGGTCTTATAATTTTATCCAGAATTTTTTACATAATTTTCGAAATTAATTTGAGAAAATTTATTTTATTATTTTTTATCAAAATTCCTAACCAAAACGAGTATATTTGCTGGTCTCGGCATATTTTTTTTTTTCAAAAAATTTCCAGCCCCTTTTTGGTTGATTTATTATTAAGACTTCAAAACTGTGAAGACTAATATTTCCATGAAATGAAACAGAAAAAAACACTCAGTCAGAAATTTTATTAATCACTTAAATGGTGAGAAATAAAAAGCCCCGAATAAGCCTCTTAAAACAGAAAAAGGGCATACATATGATTATAATTATTTCTGTTGCTCATTTTTTTTGTTTTTTTTTTTTGTTTTGATCGCACTTCTTCGGCAAAATAAAATAAAACCGTGAAAGATATTCAAGAAATCAAAGAAAGGTAGAAAGGCCGAGAGAGTGAAAGAGAGACAGTCCAAGCCAAATGTAAATGGGCTTGAAATGCAGCAGATGAGCATGAAAATGGAAATTGGAATGAGCATGGGTCTGGGTCTGAGTATGGGGCATATAGGAATGAGAATGCATTGGGTGGAGTCGAAAGGTTGAGGTCTCATAAATTGCGGGTCTTTGAAATCGAAACTGAAACGCAAGGCAATGATCAATCTCTTAACCATTCCGGCAATTTAAAAGACATTAACCAAAAACTTTCGCAAGTTGCCATTGTTATTGTTATTGTTGTTGTTGTTGTAGCGCCTTCAGGAAAGTGGTTGGTGAAGTACCAATGTAGAGAAGTTAAGGTTGACGTGCACAAAAGAGAGAGGAGACAAATAGTTAACATAAGACAACATATAACATATAAAGAGTTAAAAAAAGAAAGAAGTGGGGGGGGGGGGGGTGAGGAAAAAGTTAGCCGGGGTCAAACCCGAGGAAGCGGGCTGCTTCTACTGGGTGGGACCACAGTGATATTGGGGAGAGGTGGGTGGGGTTACTAGGGCAGTTAAAGAGGTGGGAAGTGGTGTGTTGGGGTGCAAGACAGAGGGGACAAGAGTCAGCTATCTCAGGATTAATTCTAGAGAGATAGCTGTTAAGATGAGTGGAGAAACCGGAGCGCAATTGTGCTAGGGCAGTTCTGGTGGAGCGAGGGAGGGTTTTTTCACGAGGGTGAATTGGGGGTGGGCGACAGCCTAAAACAGGGTTAGGGGCCGCATTGGAGAGAGATAGATTGACAAAGGAGGAGTGAAGGTCGGAGAGGGCTGACCTTAGGTTGTCTGGGGTAAGATTGGGGGCAAGATTAGAAACTTCCGCGGCCTCGCAACGGAAGTCCTTGCGGATAGATCTATGGTGGGGTGGAGAGGGGGTAGTGAGGGCATTATGGTTGGGGTGATCAGGGAGGAAGGCTTTGAGAAGAAATTGTCTATGGAGGAGGAGGCAATGCTCCTTGACAGGGAGTATGCCTGCCTCGTCATGGAGCTGCTGCAAGCCTGTCATCTGAACGCACCCAGTGGACAGTCTAAGGGCAGAATTTTGCGCCATTTGTAGGGACTTCCACTGGGTGTGGCTAATGGCAGGGGACCATGCCGGGCAGGCATAGTTGATGAGGGGCCGGGCTATGGCTTTGAAGGTAGAGATCATCGTCTCTTTGTCTAAGCCCCAGCCACTACCAGCAAGGGCTTTTAGGATTTTGTTCCGTCCGCGAACCTTCAGAGCCACGACCTCAGAGTGTCTGGCAAACGTGTAGAGGTTGTCGAACGTCACACCCAACACCTTAGGGTATCTGACGGTAGGGATACTCTGGCCATTGACATGGATGTCGAGGTTCCTACCGACTTCGCCCGTCCAGGTGGTGATGAGTGTGACGGAGGACTTGCTCGCTGACAGGCCGAGACTGCGCAGGGTGAAGAAGTTGACAAGGGACGGAAGGAAGCTATTTATTTCCTCCTCCAGTTCCCTGACAACTCTACCGGTGGTGACAAGGGTGCAGTCATCAGCATAGGAGACTAAGGTCGTGTTAGGAGGAGGTTCAGGGATTTTCGCTACATAAAAGTTGAACAGGAGAGGTGACAAGACGCCACCCTGTGGTACGCCCTGCTTGAGTCTCCTGCTCTTGGATCGAAAACCCCTGAACTCCACGTACGACCGTCTCCCTGCCAGGTAGTTCGCCAGCCATCTCTGAAGTGAGGGTGGCAGTGAAGTTTCGAGGACTTCTTCTAGAAGGATGGGATGGCTGACAGTGTCGAAAGCCTTGGATAGGTCTAGGGCAGTTAGGATGGATCTGTGGTGGGGTCTGGGGCTGTTGAGGCCGGAGACCATACGCTCCGTGATGGTGCACAGAGCGGTAGTGGTACTACGGCCTCTGAGGAAGCCATGCTGGTGGTGGGCGGGTTTAAGGTGGGTTTGAAAGATGGGGAGGAGGAGGGCTTCAAGGGTTTTGATTATCGGAGATAGGAGGGTGATGGGCCTGTAGGACAGCCCTTCATTGAGAGGTTTATTTGGTTTGGGTAGTGGGATGATCTTGCCTTCTTTCCAGCGGTGGGGGATGGAGAGGGTGGAGATGGAGAGATTGAGAGTCATGGCGAGGTAAGAAAGACCCGTTTGACCCAGATGCTTTAGCATGATGGTTGCTAGCCCATCTGGGCCAATTGCCTTGGAGTTTTTGGCTGCTCTGATGACCTCCTTTACCTCCGCGGTTGAGAAGGTAGGGAGGTCGGGATCGAGCGGTAGGGCTCGTAACCTCCTCGCCACGCTCCTTTTCTTAGGGCATGGGGGGGGATGTGGCAGGAACTGTCTGCAGAAAGCGTCTGGACAGCTCTTAGAGTCAAGCGGCAACCCATCTCCAAAGGAGATGTGTATTTTCTCGCTTCTGCGGGGATTGGCTAGGTTTTTGAGGGTTTTCCACAATTTGGTGGAGCCAATATTCGACTCTTCGAGCTGTTCGAGCCATTTCCTGCGTTTGTGTTCCGCCACTAGTTGATTTATCTGGGAGTTGAGGATGGGGAGCGAGGGGTCAGAGGGAGCAAAGGAGCGGATGAAGTCCCGTTGGTCGGCAAGGCGAGCAGCTTCACTGGGAAAGTTTGGGCGTGGAGTGGGAATGCGCCCTTTGGGAATACAAGTGGAGCTAGCTCTAGTGAGGATGTGTCTGAAATGTCTTTCGCCTTCGAAGACTGTGGTGGGAGGGGGAAGGCGAGAGAAGAGGTGGTCAGTCAGCTGAGCGAATCGCAGCCAATTTGCTTTATTGAAATTGGTGAAGGTGCGACGCTCAGCAGTGATGAAGTTAGGGTCTTGCTTCAGCGTGATTATGATGGGGAGGTGGTCGGAGTTGAGGGCAACCTCCACATGCCACGATGAAGCGAGGATGAGGGATGGACTGACGAGGGAGAGATCGGGTGAGCTGCGATGGGAGGGAGTGAGGCGTGTGGGGTGGTTCTCATTGATGGAGCAGAAGTCTGAGTTTGAAATCTGCTCCTCGAGGAGATCCCCGCGCGCGTCACATCCAAGAGCGGAGAACCAGGCATCATGGTGGGCGTTGAAATCACCGAGTATTATGCGGTGGGAGCCCACCATGAGACCGGATATGTCGGGTTTGAAACCCGGTCTGCAGGCAGCAGTAGGCGGGATGTAGACATTTAGGATCTCAACATCGACCTCGCCAGTGCTGACTGCAATGCCTTGTAGCTCAATATGGGGATCAGTGGACTGTAACGTGAGGGGGCGAAAATTTACAGAGTTGTGCAAGACAAAAGACAGGCCTCCACCGGAGTTCCTGTCTCTGTCTTGCCTGAGGAGTGAGTAGTTGGTGGAGCAAGAGAGAGGGTTACGGGGGGTGAGTTTGGTCTCTTGGACGGCTGCAATAAGGATGTTATGTTTAAACATGAAAGAGGTAAGTTCAGTTAGTTTAGTACTAAGACCGTTACAGTTCCACTGAGCGATTTTGAATCGAGGAGGCAGGGGGAATTGGCTACCAGGTCTCTGAGGGGTGAGAGGGGGGGGGGCTTTGAGCAGCGGGGGGGAGGGGGGCTGGTGGGCGTCGGCAACAAGGCCCAATAAAGGAGGAGTGGTGTTGGGTCCTGTTGCGGAGGCCCGAGCAACGTAAGTGGGAGTGGCGTCCGCACGCAGAGCATGAGATGGGACAGGACGCGCGGGTGAAGCTGCGGTGGCACACAGTGCACTCCGGAAGAGGGGGGGGGTGGAGAGTTAAGAGGGGGGTTAGAATTTTGAGAGGTAGACGGGAGGGTGGAGCGGCAGCAAGGGCCAATGTAGTTGGGGGTGTAGAGGTTAGAGTTTCTAAGACCCGAGCAGCGGAGATGAGATTTGCGACCGCAGGTGGAACAACCAATCGGTTTGGCGTTGCGCGCCATGGGGCGGAGGCAAATCACACACTGATCAGGTCTTGAAGGAGGAGGAGGAGTGATAGTGGGAGGAGGGGGAGGGGAGGTGGGTGTGGTCGAGCATGAAGGGCATGCATAATTAGGGTTGTGCTCGCTTGTGTTTCGGAGGCCTGAGCATCGGAGGTGGACCCATTCTTTGCAGGAGAAGCAAAGAACAGAGTAACCTCCTTTGCCAAGCCTCTTTTTGCAAACTGAGCAGAAGTAAGAAGGGGGACCGGGATTAGGTTCAATATCACCGGCTTTTAGGAGGTTACCGCGAAGAGCTGCCGGAGAGCTCCAAGCGGTGTGGAAAAAAAGGGAAGGAGGAGGGTAACATAAAAAGAAAGGAGTATTGGTACATACTCTTTTTCCTGAAGACGATGTTTGGCAATCCTTGGGCGAGTTGGGGAAACTCGCGACAGCTCCGGGACGATGACCCGATTGCACAGGGAGCTGAGTTTTTGTTGCATGTTAATTATGCAGGGAGTCTGTGAGAGTCAACCTACTGTCCAGTGTGGCAAAAGAAGTCAAAAGTCAGCAAAAAGGATAAATTGATTAGGCCCGCACCCCTTTTCTTTTCATTTCATTCTGTGAAACTCTCCAACCTGCCAGCCAGCCTGCCTGCCTGACTATCAGCATCTCCCAACTCCTCCCACCTCTGTCACTTTCATGGAGACGAAGCTGTTGTTGCCATTGTTGTTGTTGCTGTTGTTGTTGTTTTTTTTATATCAAACCGATTGGATCGGTACAAATCGTGATAACAAGCAAAAGTAAATGTTTCTCTCAACTTTAACTCGAACTTTGTGGCGGTGGTGGCTATTTATGTTTCTTTCTTCTTCTTCTTCTTCTTCATCTTCCTGCTGCACTTTCATAACATCCCCGCCGACAGAGAGATACAAACTTAAAGATACTAAAAAAAAAAAAAAAGAAATAAAATAAAAAAAAATATGCTGCTCATAAAAACTCAAATCGAGTTAAGTTCCGCTTTATTGTTCAAAGTGGCCCACAAAAAATTACCCACAGCAACAGGCAGACAAATTTAATATGTACTAATTGAATGTTGTTGTTGTTGTAGTTGTTGTGGCTTCTCCAAGTGGTCGGAAAGGCATCGATTCGTTCGATTTTTGAACCGCGGGGTCATTTTACAGAAAGGTCGTGAAAGTATCCAACAAAACGAAATCAAAAGTGAAACGAATGTTTTTATGCCCTCGGCCTGGGCTTGGGTCTCGCTTGGATCTAAGCCAGAGTGTCTGAGTTTTGGATCTATTCGTTCGGTTTGGCTCATTAAACTGTTGAAATAAACTGCAATCGATGGACAACGATTCATCTAAGTTGCACTTGCCGGTTCGTAAATTCAATTCAATTTTATAAAATATTTGTTAAAATGCAACGTTAATGGGTTTAATGGTTTTAATGGCTGCCAGTCGAGGCCCACAAAGAGTCAAGTGCACAGAGAGCAGCACGTTTGTGGCCGGGTTATTTATTAATGAGCGGGAAATGGCTTGCCGAGGTCTAGTGAAAGGGCAGTCGCCTCCAACGCCACCAGCACCACAAGCACCACCGGCACCACCGACACTAGAGTCTGGGATTGGTGGTTAGTGTTGGTTTTTTACACTAGTTAAACACCAAGCAGCCGATAAGATATGTATAATTTAATGCCTGCTCTGGCAAGCCCCCGAGCACATCTCAAGAGACAAATCGTTGGCGAGGTGGGCTCAAAAGGTTTCTTAAATAATTAATCAATTTTTACTTTCTTTCGATATGAGAATAATTTAGGATTCAAACTAAAATCGATTTTATATATATATTTATATATATATTTTTTTTTTTATAAAGTTTTCATATTAAATGTTAGGTAAGGCGGGTTTACTTTGGTTCAGAATGAATAATTTTTATTAGGTTTTCATATTTAATGTTAGGTAAGATGGGTTTACTTTGGCTCAGAATGGCAAACTGCTTGGCACTAAATGGATTGAAAAATTTTGTCAGGTATTTTTAATAATTTTTGGACTTGAAAACTTTTAAAGCTACCCTCGTCTTAAATTTCTTGATTCCTTGTGACTAAATGGATATAAAAATATTGTCAGGTATTTCCTTTTCCTAGTCCACATAATTTAAATATTTTTTTCGGAAACTTTTTGAGATACCCTCGCCTTCAATTATCAGATTGGCAAACAGCTTGAGATTAGATGAACAAAAAAATTTTACCAGTCAGCTCTGCAAATTTTAAAAAATTTGTAGGCTTGGAAACTTTTGGAGCTACCCTCGCCTTCAATTTCCAATTGCCATTTTCAAAGCCAAAGCGGCCCAAAATGTCTCTATCACCAGGTGCCGGGGCTGCAGCCGGTGTTACGCGTCTGCCTCCAAAAACAAAAGACCCAACAAAGAAAAAGAAGAAGAAATAAAAATAAAGAAAAAAAAAAAAAAAAAAAACCAACGCGCGGGTGACCGACGCAAAGCGTCGCGACTTCGCTGTTTGGGGACGACAACGACGGCTGCCGTGGCGTGTGGTAAACGATACGCCTTTGCCTCGAGGTGTTTGTTACTTTTGCGGTTTTATCTCAGATAGTCACTTGCGCACAAACTTAAACACACACACACACTTACACACATACATATACAGATACAGAGAACGCGATTAAGATATGGAAAATGGTTGGGGGAGACGACAACAGAAAACAACAGAGCCAACAACGATTTGGCTACCTTTAAAACAGATTTGCAAAATACTTACAAGATTCTCTCACCCTTTAGCACCTCCAAGCATGTATGTGTGTGTGTGTTAGTGTATTGGTGTGTGTGCCCCCAAAATACGTGCGATCAGCTTCTGTTGATTGCAATTGCATTTAAGTATTTTTTGGTCTTGAACTGGTCGATTGGATTTCCAGCGAACTTCACTTGAGGTTAGTGGGTCATCCTTCAATTGGTTTTCATTTCTTTTTTTTTTCTTTTTTTTTTATTCCACAATTCACATATTCAACTAATTGCTTTGTTAAATTGTTGAATCTTAATTAAGACACCAAAAATGGAAAGAAGAAAAAACTAAAAAAAGAAAAATAAAATGAACAAACCATTTGGCCTGCATTGTGGCACTAACTGCAAACTGCATTGGCAGTTGACGCCTCGAGTGGCACTTTAAACGTTTCGTTGCTGTTGTTGTCGATTCGAGTGGGAGGCCCGCTTGGCCCTCAGTGTGCTTGGAGTGCTTCCGCAAAGTCAAAGCGTCCACGCAGCCAACAGTGGGTCATGGAGTACTTTACCCCTCCTAAACGTATTTGTTTTCTTGAAGATTCAGGGTCAGCATGATTATGAAATTGTTGAATGCATAGTGAAAACATTTTTTTTTTTTTTTTTTTTTTTGGTAAAACAAAATCGATTGTGAAACATGTATTGTTTTTTTAAATGTTCGGACAACTTCTAATTTATATGGAAACAATTCAAATAATTTTATTATAATTTGTTTTGGTAGAGAAAGACAAGCTTCATTTGGCTTTGCCTTTCAAAATGTTAAAGAAACATTGGAGACCCCAAATGGCTACCTTCAGACTGGTCAGTATCGCTAGACAATTTTTATCTGTTTCTAATCGAAATAGTTCCTTAATATTTAAACTATTGACATGTTACTTGGCTTAGAGGATTATTTGGTTCTATTCGGATCAGACCAATGTCATATAATAAATATACATATACATATAAATTTCATACAAGTTCAAATCGGATTTGGGAATACCTCTCGAAATAATTGACAAATCTCTATAATGCATATCCATCTATTATCGATATAAAGATGCAGATATCTATATGGAGTTTTCTTTGAGTTGACCTAATGGATGCCTTTAGTATTTATTGACCGTTTTGATATGATATTTAGGATCTCTACATACTGACACTTATATATACAGGGTTCCACTTTGAGTGGATGTCTATATGTCTCGATTATTTATTCATATGAGGCAGTAAAAATCTATAAAAATACGAAAAACATATTCTCAACTAATTCATATGATTTATGGGATGGAAAAAGCTTCGTTACAAGAATATAGCTTGTCCCTAGTTATATAGATTTTAGATTTCAGAATTGAAATAATTAAATCATAATACCTTCTCAGAGTCACAAGGTCTCCGATTTGAGAGAACAAATATGATATCAATTATTTGTTCTCTGTGTAACATTCCAGAGATTACGTATACGAATTGTTTTGGTTCAATTTAGAAGATTGTAGATAGTTGTAGATTAAAATAAGGTAATAATTTATATTTCTATTTTAAGATTTGTTTTTAAACGAAAAAACATTGACAAATGAGAGAAATGATTTATGAATTCATCTGGTGGAAAAACTTAAAAATTCTCTTCTCATCTTCTAAATAAAGAGTTGAGAAATTTTGTAGATAAAAAAGCAATATTTTTATTTTTATAGTTTTCGTTTTAATTAGCCTCAAGTTTTAACAGCTGATCTCAAGAGAAATCTTATCAGCTGCTGTGCTGCCGTTTTGATTGCTTAGCAATTAGTCATTTGGAGAGCAACGGACGAAACTTTCAAGGGGTTGGGCTAGTTGGCCTATATTATGAGATATATACAGACTATATTCAAATGGCCAATGAAAATTGAAAAATTACGCTTTAAATAATTTTAAGCATTCATTTTTTTTTTATTTTTTTTATGCGTCCCGCCAAGATGAGAAAAATATAAATGAGTAACAATTTATAATGGACATGGCAAAAAAGAAGAAGAAGAAGAAGAAAACCGACATATGGACAAATGA
The DNA here is from genome assembly GCA_037075145.1 of Scaptodrosophila latifasciaeformis. Lineage (NCBI taxonomy): Eukaryota > Metazoa > Arthropoda > Insecta > Diptera > Drosophilidae > Scaptodrosophila > Scaptodrosophila latifasciaeformis. The sequence continues at coordinate 10,831,979 of JBAMCM010000100.1, read as the reverse complement.
ATGAAGTATAGGTGCCAACAAGGGAACAGCAAGCGGTCAACTTGGCCAGAGCCACAGACACTCACTCAGTCAGTCAGTCAGTCAGTCAGTCAGTTTGGGGTTTAACTCCTGGTAGTCTCGATCTCAATTTCAAATTCAATTTTTCGTGTGCTGGGTCTGTGGCTCTGGTCGGTGTGGTTGGCCCTTGGGCTGGGTCAGCAGTAGGTGTTGCTGATGTGCCGCTGAAATGCCTAGCAGATTAATCATAAATACCATAACAAAGAATTCTGCCCCAGCCTTAGTTCAACTCATTCTATGGCGATCCTGATACCGATTCCAATTCCCCTAGCACCTTACTGGCCGCTGAACTGAGCTGAGCCTTACCGGCCTGTCACTTGTCAGTCAAAATGGTGCAGATGGGATGCACCGGCGGACCTATAAAATACTCCTAGTTTAAAAATAGGTGTTACCGCCAGACACACAAAAGACTCAACTATAAGGCAGGAGGCATAAAGACTTGGAAGCTGGATAAAGGCCCAGCATGAAGCGTTGTCAGTCTTAATTGTTATTATTGTTGTTGTTGTTGTTGCTAGTGGTGCTATTGGTGGTGGTGGTTTATATATATATATATATGTATATTTTTGCAGCTGACAGCAAAATGTTCGCAACATGTCAAAACTTTTATGGTTTTTTAATGGTCCATCGTATATAGATTTCTGAAGCGTTTAATTTTAATTGAATTATGATTATGCCTATTCATATCTATGTAGTAAAAAAAAAAAAAATCTCTATACAATATTGCCTTTTGGCATTTTTGCATTTTACATTTTTGGAATCTCTCTTCGAACATTCAGAAAATTACTTTATTTAATTTTTGCTCTTTTTGCCCCCATTCCCCCTCCCATTTGACGTATGTCTTGGGGTTTTTTTTTTTTTTTTTTTTTGCTTTTTTAGGTTGTTTTTATTTTTATTCTTTTTTTTTTTGTTCTTGTTAAGAAGTTTGTTTTATCTGTTGGTCGTTTTTATCTAAGAATTTACTTAATAAACAAATAAATAATAAGTAACTCGCTCATCACAGATACACGGTGCACGACATTGGGCATTATTTTAAATGTGGCTGATATTTGCTAAGTGCGCATTTTTGAAATACCTTTTCAGTTTTTTTTTTTTTTTGCAAACTAACAGAACAAAGATAGACGCTGGCTTAAATAAAATAATTAGTAATGTTGAAAAAATCTAGAGAAAATATTCCAAATTTGAGATCGAAGCAAATTCGAAATATCTTTTCATTTTTTTTTTTTGCAAACTAACAAAACAAAGTTAGACGCTGGCTTAAATAAAATTATTAATAATGTTGAAAATATTCCAAATTTGAGATTATTCTGATCTGCTCAAGGTTTGAGAAAAACTCTAGAAAAAAATATTTCAAATCTGCTCAAGATTTAATGAAATTGTAGACTTGGTTCGATATACTTGTGACCTTCGTTTGGCCATTTGTTTGTCATTCAGAGGCAATTAGAAATTACTAATCAGATCGAGCGGAAGTCTCCTAATTATTCGATTGATTTATTTGAGATATTTTCAAGATTAAAAATATTGGCTTAACTTAGATTTCAATAAGTTTCGCATTATTTGAGGATCCAAATATAAAAAAAAATCGTCATAAAATATGCCGCACACGCCGTCGGCACAATTGTGTGGCTAATTTTGAAAAGCGTCTAAATAATTTCAAGAGTTTCACTTAGCATTTTATTTTTAGGCCATACAGCAATAGAAAATAAATATAAAAATTTATTCTCTTCTTCTTCTTCTTCTTGCTATTATTGTTGCTGTTTTGGTTTTTGTTATTTTTGGTCGATTGGCATTTTTTTTTTTTTTTTTTTTTTTAATTGTAAATTTCTTTTCACTTAATGGCCTGCCTCAAAGTTATGACGTGTGAGAAATCAGAACTGTGCAATTGAATTTTTTCCCCAAGAAAAATTTGTTTAGCCAAATAATATTTATTTTATATACTTGTAGGTATGTTGCTTTTGAATATGTATCTAAAAGATACTTGCCGCATATTATTCATGCTCGGGGAATGCATTTTTTTTTTTTTTTTTTTTTTTTTTTTTGAGAGAGAGAAAATATTTTACCAGTTGCTGCGACAAATGTTGTTGTTGTTGTTGTATGCGTGTTTTCTTTGACGGCTCTGCTTGTTATTGCAAAATATATTTTGAGTACAAAAAAAAAAAAATAAAAAACAGAAGAAAAGAATTTTTGGGATATTTTCGGTACTGACGGCCTAATATTTTGAAGACAGATGCGTTACTTTGTGTGATCTCATGCAATTTTCACATAATTTTGAGAAAATCTATTTAATTTCTCATATTACTTTCATTCTTCTTCTTCTTCCTTTGGTTCTTTTAAGTCTCCTGTAAATTCCAAAATTAAATCCTCAAGTTTCTGAGGATTCTCCGTGTGTATCAGATGTATCGTATCCAGCTTAATAATCTTGACATTCGGAAAGTATTCCTCTATGAAGGGCGTATTTGCTTTATGCATAAGTGGAGAATGCTTGCATACTATTAGGAGAACCGGACCTGTGTAGGGTCTCCCGCCGTGGAGCATTATTTTGAAGCCATCAGATTTAATGGTCTTTTCAATGGGCTCCAAATTAGCCACCCAATGGAATATACCATTCGATCTTTTGCGTAAATTTGAAACGAGTATTCGAAGATACATTTGAGATTTTATTACTTTCGACATGTGCAGCATGGCCAGTCTGCGACCCTCGGCCAGGCTGAGTTCTTTGGGTAGTGTGGTCAGTGGATTATTAGTTAAACTTAGCATAATATGAATTAGAGCCTCCTTGAGATCCCACATTTCGGTGTCTATGGCCACAATGCTCTCTACTAGATGGGGACAATGCAGAGCCAAAGTCATGGCCACACGGGTACTTATACAGTAGCCGACGAGTATGGCCTTGGATAGCTTTTGATATTCCATCAGACCCACCAAATCGGCCACCATTTGCATCACATCCAAGCAATCCACTCGGGGACTACGTCCATGGTTCCGGGCATCAAAAGTGTAGATCTTACGATGAGTCTTCCGGGTTATGTTACGGGCTAGATGTCGCCAGCTTTCCTTTACCCCCAATAGTCCATGCATTATGAACATGGGTGTCATCTCGGGATCTATACAGGGCTGTTCAAAAATTGTATGAGTGATCTTAACTGGCTGAATTCGTTTTTTGTACTCCGCCTGGCTAAAAATAAGCTTCGACATGCATGTCTGAAAGCTATTAGTATTCAGATATTTCCTCATTTGATCATTTTCATTTGCTTTAAGTTGAGAACTATATTGTCTGTACTTCCATTTGGCCAATCTTTGTGTGATAATAAAAGACATGTTTTATATAGAAAAAAAGCCATCTACTTTAAATTTTGTTGTCTTTATTATTTTTAGAACTTAAAATATTTCTTATAAAATGTTTAAATTATTTATAATAATGATAGAAAAGTAGACGAAGTATTCTTTAGTTCCTAAGACTGGCATAAAGCCTTAGGATCGCTGGTGTATATATTTTTTATATATATTTGGAATCATGTTTCTATGTTTGCTAGATCTTCAAACTAAATATTCCAATAATTAAAAAAAAAAATTGGTAGAAGAACTACCTTTACCTCAGTTGAACTGACCTTTCGTTGAAAGCCAGGATCGCACTTCATATAAAACACTTAAGGTCAGATTATAATAATAAGGGGGTTTCAATTGGATCGAACTACTCTATAACTAGGTTTTATATAATCCTCTCTCTGTTTGTTTAATAATCAGATTGTTTATACAAGGTCACTTGTATCTATTTGATCCACGCGCTATATCTTATATAGTATCCGACTAAACCAAGGATTTATGATTAATGGATAAACATAACTTCCAAAAAAATGTATAATATTCGGTAATTTTCTAATCAGTTTTTATGCATTTATGTGGGATTCCTGGAAAGGTTCTAACGTTTAATCAACAAGAGAAAGGAATTTCTTTAATTCAACAAATCGATGATATAATGAACAATAATTTCAAATGATGTTCCATTTGTGTATATAGAAGATTCCGAAAATATTTTCAAAATTTCCCAGTTTTCTTAAGTCAAAATTTTCTAGTCTCATGAGAAAATGCTTGACTCTCCAGCAATGCCGACAATTGGCATCGCTAGCCCCAGTGGCTCTCAATTATGAGTTTTGGCCTGCCCAGGGTTCTATAACAAGTGAGAATCCCCTCTTTTTGCTTCATGGCCTGATGGGCAGCACGGATAGTTTTCGCACGACTGCCTCTGCCTTATCGGCGCGTGGAAGCCGTCACGTCTACAATTTGGACATGCGGAACCACGGAAACAGTCCGCACACTGAGGAGCACTCTGCTGCCCATGTGGCCGCCGATATAGCAGCAATGATTCAGAGCCTCGGACTACAGCAAATCATAGCCTGTGGTCATAGTAGCGGGGGACGGGGCATGATGACTTTGGCCCTGAGTCAACCTCAACTGGTCGAGCGTCTGATTGTGTGTGACATTTCACCGGCCACCCTACCCGACACGTTGATGAATGTGGTGGACATTTTTAACCTGATGCTGAATATTCAAGTTCCCTCGGAGCTGCCGCTGGGCCAAGGACGAAAATATGTGAAAGAGTCACTGGACAAGATAACTGAAAACGAGGCGGGCTCCAATATGATTTTGAAGAATCTAGCGAAGAGGCCCAGTGGAGAGTTCTATTGGATGGTGAATGCTCGATCCATACTAAATAATTGGTTGGATTTTACACATTATCACAATACGATCACTGGGCTTGCACCATATCAAGGACCTGCCTTGTTTTTAGCTGGAAATAATTCGGGCTTTATAAAAGCCGATGATGAAGTTGTTATAAAGGAGATCTTTCCCCAGGCCCGATTAGCCTGGCTCGATTCGGGCCATCTCCTTCATATCGAAAAGCCACAAGAGTTCCAGCAACTAATATTGGATTTCTGCCAGTGAAGGCTCCAAGGCGAACAATGTGTGGCCAATTCTCTTGATATCGGTCGACATTGGGTACAACAAAAACTAAACAAGCTGCAACTTGTTGGTTGTCGCTAGAGCTGATGGTGATGGGCCTGGAACAAGCAACATGGTCTTCGATACCAAACGTTTTTTTTCCCCCCCCTCCTTTTGTTTTTGTTTTCAATTTTTTTTTTTTATATTTGTTGCGCGCTGCTTTGAGCATCAATTAAAAAAAGAGCGAACTTTGCTTTTGTTTTGTTTTTTTTTTTTTTGGTGGAAAATGCTAAAAGGAAAAAGTGGCGTGCTCTTTAATTTTTGACTGCATTAAAAAACGCTTCTGTTTGCTTAACATTCAACAATGTTGTGTGTGTGTGTGTTGAGTGTGTGTGTGTGTGTGGGGAAAACAAAAGATGCAAGTAGCCAACGATGCTGCACGTTGCCACCACGCTGCCACTCAACCGATCTGGGTAACAAAATACGAAAAGACAATGCTGCCAACAGCAACAACAACAACAACTCAAACAACAATAACAACAACAACAACAACATATAACCATATTTAATGGCAAGCACACTTTGAGTACTCTTGGTCGTTGGCTGGACGACCAGCCTGGCCGGCCATGTCAACGGTAACAACAACAGCCACGGCAGCCACAAAAAAACAATAATAATAACAACAACAACAACAACAGTAGCCGACACATTTTGAGACTGAGATTGTTTTCTGTTAGAGGCGCAGTGGCCACAAAGCACTGCCTGGCCCAGACCGGGGGCATCTCTTTCCCTTGGCACTTGGCATACGTTTATGTGGTCACAAGCCGAAAACAACAACAACAACAATAAAAAAAAGGGTCTCTTCATATCATTTGGGGCTTCTGCCTTTCCTTTCATGCGCTGATTACGCTGCGCATGCGTAAAAGTCAGAGTCAATGGTCAACAGTTTGGCCAGCCAGCTAGATGTTGGTCTCAAATCTAGAGATGACAAACGGTTAAAGTGTGAAAAGTCATCAAAGTCTATCGTAGAGCATCAGTCCATTCGCAGCTAATAAAGTAATTCAATATTTACTTTATTGGATACCAAAAAAAGAATACATCTAAATTAAGGCAAAGCTAGAAGTTTCAAAGGTCATTTACATTTACCCAATAAATCGAGGTATTTTCTGTGCAATGAAAAGTACAGTGAACACAAAATAAAATGAACGAACTATCGATCCCATTCAGCTCACCATGGCAAACTAGTCCGTTAGATGGCGCTCTTGTTTCAATTTTGTGAGATTACCAACCCCCCGCAGGGTTGGTGTCTTAAGAGTGTCCACTGTAATTGGAACTCAATTCCAATTTAAACAAAAAAAAAAAAAAGAACAAAAGAACAAATCAAAAGGCTTTGAGTGTCGAATCGAACGCGTGCCCGGCAATCTCTTCCGACTAAAAATAAAACAGGTTCCGTCTTAAATAAAACATTTCAGTTCTACACGTTCACATACTCTCTTGTGTGTGGGGCACTTGCTGCTTGCCTCTTGTCTCTTGCCGCTTGCTACTTGCCGCATTGCAAGTCGGTTACTCTTTGCCTAGTTGAAATGCACATTGTTGTCATTGTTGTTGTTGTTGTTGTTGCTGAGTTTGTATAAACATTGTATAATTAGCATGTGTGGTTATTTAACATTTTAATTCCAGGGCCATTGATATACCAAAAATTATAAAGAATTTTGTGGCACAGGCACAGGCATAGGCAGGGCCCTCAGGCGTGAGTTGATCTTTGCCGAACATTAATGCATTCGCAGCGCTGACAGGTAGACAGACGGTGTGCGATCCACAATTGAACAGATGGCAAATTTGATGATTTTCTAGGAGCAGTTCTTGCCTCACCACGGGTGGTGATCACAATAGAGCCTAATTGGTGATTTGAATGAAGTTGGTTGGTGGTGATTTTCATGGCTGATAATGGCGAGTTAATTTCTTGGCCTGAAGACCTTGAACTTGGATTGGAATTTGGAATTTCATAGATTTAAAATAGTATAAGTTTTGTTCGAAAATGTTTAATGAAAGTTTTTTGTTATTTCCGAAAATTTAGGGTGCGATTTTGTGCAAAATGCCGGAGGCACATCTCGAGTGTCTTCAGTATGAAATGGCTACCAAGAAATGCCTAAGTGAAAATGAAACGAAAGCTCCAGCCGGGCTTTATACGACTCTAGAAAATAGAAATCGCTGGAACAGGTGAAACATGATTCAACAGTTTTTGTTTGTTTTTTTTTTTTTTTTTTTTTTTGAATGACTTTGGTTTTTTTTTATACCGCTTGAACTGGCTATTTATTTTTATTGATTTTTATTTTTAAGAGTAATTTTTGAAATATTTAGTTTTTGCTTTCGCTTTGTTTTTATTTTAAGGCATGAAAAAATATTTTAGTAATTTTTGGAATATAATTTTTTTTTTAATTTTACTGCTCAGCAAGATTCCATTTAAGAAAGCATTGCCTGCTTTTAGGCTTGGAATTAAATGTGCTTTGCTTGTTTATTAGAAATTGTGTGGCATACTTATTAGCGCTTCGAAATAGATGCATGTTGGGCCTTGGTATATCATTGATAAGTATTAATAAATTTTTTCCTTATCTTTTAACAGAGTCGGCGATATCAGCTACAATTACCTGGTGCTGCAGGATCAGGATCAGCGTGGCCATTACGCCTTGAACCATCCAAGTCGTCTGCCCACGAAATCTGGCAGAACCAATCGAACAAAGAATACAACAAATCGCACGACCTCTCATGGTCGTGTGCTCTACTGTTGCTGCATGAGTCAAACCGACTCGCCGGCTAGCCAAAACGAAACCGAACACAACAACAACAATAACAACGACAATAATCTGAGGCACTCAAACACTGCGAGCGACGCCCCCGCAGAAGACAGCTGGGAAGAAGGAAAGGCACGCGACCGAATTCCTTGGGACAGTGTGCAGAGATCTCCCACTTCAGGTATTGTGCAATCAAAGTGATAAAAATAACTCCGAATCGAGAGACATAAAACGATAAACCACTAATGGATTTCTTTTCATTTGCAGCCAAGAATAGATACACCAGCCAAGCGGCTGGGGAGCAACGTGCCACATTGCTGCCAACTCCAAATAGAAGTCAACATGTTGCCGCTGCCACTGCTGTTGCTGCTGCTGCTGCTGCTGCCGTTGTCGGCGATGTCAAATTGTCTAGCTCATTGCCAGCCACACCGCAGCTAAGCCAATTGCGACGAAGTCTGTCCAGTGTGCGCTATAAGAAGCTGTCCTGGCAGGGGGAGCGCGTCGAGCAACATTTGCCAATGCTCAAGAATACGGTCAGGCAGACAAATGGCAGCCAGCTTTTAAAGCAGCGTGCCAACAACAACAATAACAACCCGATTTATACTAACAACAACAACAACACTAATAGCAACAACAATAACAATAATGAGGATTATGATCCATTGGCCAGCTGCTTTATGCGCAAGCCAAAAGCGAAAAATCAAAATGAAATCGAAACAGAAAAAGAAACCGAAACAGAAACAGAAACACAAACGAAAACAGAGCAAATGCGTCAGTCTGAAAAGCTAACAAAGTTGGCCACGAAAAGCTCTCGGCCATTTTGCGAGCATTGTTGCGGTGAGCAGAGCGAACAGTTTGAGCGAGCCGAAAATGCCGAGCAGCAAGTGGACAGCCCCACAAAAACTAGCAATGGCCAGGTCAGGAGCTTGGGGAAACAAAGGCAAAATCAAAAGCAAAAGCATCTGTTGCTGCCAAAATCTGAGGCATTTGGGGGCTCCGAGACTTTTTATCGGGAGGCCACGGATTCAGTCTCTGATTTGTCGTCGTATCGCTTTGTCTCCGATGAAGAGGAAGCACAATTTAGCACGCGTTCGGTTGTCGATACACAAAACGGGCATAATGGCCATCATGTTAATCATGATGATGATGCTGTTGTAGTTGTTGTTGCCGCCCAGCCGGTTATAGAAATAGAACAACAGCCAACAAGTCCAAAATCTCTAGCAGTACCGAAGCCGCCAGCAACAACAAGAACATCATCAACGAAAAAAGCCTTTAAAGCGTCATACGCGTCGTCGCCATCAACGCCAGCAACAACAACAGCAACAACACCAGCAACGTCTGCGGCATTGTCGCTGTCATCCGCAACACGCGACGTGTCGCCCACAATTTGTTGTTATACAATTGACAAATCAACACAGCGGCCAGGGCAGAAGCCGCGAGCAGCCACCACAAAGACAGCCTCTTTGGATTCATTTCTGCCAGCGGGAACAACCCCGTCTCTAGACTCTTTCCTGCCGGCTTCTTCCGCCACTTCCTCTCTGTCCTTGGCTGGATCCGGTATTCAGCACTATAAGGCCTTGGCCACTGTTAGCTATCGGCCCTTTGCCGGACTCTATGAACCGGCGGGACATAGCTGTGGTGGCAGTTATCGTCGTTATCCGCCGCCTGTGCCGCCTAAACCGCGCATTTGTTTCGAGGTCACAGCCAGCAGTGGGGCCGAGCATGATGCCGAGCCGGCCATAAAGACCCGCAGACTTGCCTACCAGGCCAACAAGCAGGCCCAGCCATATCCCCTGACCTATCCCTTGAGTCCCGCCAACAGCAACAACAACAGAGATCATTTCCTTAACAACAACAATTTCAATTATAAATTCAAGGGGTTCAGTTCGTTGCCGAGACCGCGTACTCTGCGCTATGATCGCCACGGGCGTCTGAAAATCACGCCTCCTTCACTCAACTGTGACTCGGAACCCGAACTAGAAAATCATCAACCAAATTGCTTGATCTGGGCCCCCACAAAGTATCAGAGTGAAAGGCACTTGCCTGTCACAAAAACTGAGGCCTTGGTTCATTCGAAGAATGCCCCGGATATTTACGAGAAATTCGATGAGCAGCTTGCCGAGCTGACAAAACTATACACCAATACAGACTCCAGCGTTGACAGGAGCAGAGATCTACATTTGGCCTGTCTGGGCGGACCGGAAGTGGTCAGACAGCCCACACCTCTGACACCCAACAGTTCGCAGCAATCAACGCCCAACAAGCCACCTACGCCCGGCAGTGATTCTTTCGACTTTGGTGCCGTCGCTGATCAAAAGCTATCCGAGGACTTGCTATCGAACTGCAGTGATCAAACCATTATCATACACAATTTGGACAACGACTGCTCAACTGCCACCTCGTCGACCCAATCACTGCAATCGCCCACCCAGCAATCGTCTCAGAGTTTCTCGTTGCATAATCTCAACTGCAGCCCGGCACGTGCTGGCTTTTCCGGTGCCCCGACACCACTGCAACTGAAGCGGATTCCAGTGCCGATTATTCAGACATTTGGCTCCATTCCCCATGTGCGCACAGAGCGGGAGAAAGAGGTATGTAGCAAAGGCCAAACTAGGCCATAAAAGTCTGTGAAACGAATGCTTACATAAGGAAGAAAATTACCCGGAAACTTTCCAGCAATTTCTTTTGTAGAATCCATAGAAAAGTGTCCTATGAAACTTTTATGATTTTGTTTTCTTATTCGAATCGGAAAATGCCTGTAATAAGTGGAAAGAAGAGTCTCTCAGAAACGGAAGTCGTATGGAATAAACAATTTTAAGTGGTTTGTTAAGGCACGAAAGTGAAAATTATTTGAAAACGATTTCAGAAAAGGAAATGACACAAACACAGATAATTTTAGAGACAAAGAAACCATTAGAATAATTTATAGGCAACTTAAAATCATACAAATTACATTTATTAATCACTCGGGAAATATTAAAAAATTCAAAAGAATTTAATTCGATTCAAAATTAATAAATTTTTTAAAAATTCTATGAATCAAGCGGAAGATTTTTTTAATGAAATTGGAATTTTTAACAATGAAAAAGTTTGATTAATTTTTATTAAAAGTGACAAAAAGATATAAATATTTCGTAGGTTATTTATGAACAAGTCAAAAGTCAAAACAAAATTGAGGGGATTCTAAAATTTTGATGTTATGGGTTACCCTGAATATGTAGGGTCGAGGCAGATATGTTCTAGATCATATAGATATATGAATTTAATACTTTAATATTACAACCTTTCGATCGAGAGCCAGAGGGATTTTTTAAGCTATATAGATATAGCTATATATAGTTCTGAAGGTTCCAATCACCCATTTAGTTAAAAACCACCAGACTTCACTACGATGCTTTAGAGTCTAAGGAAGTAGTACAGTATATATCAACATATAGGATCAAAGAAGATATGGGCAGAAGAATGTGTACTTGTTCTATATCATACAGATAGAGGAATTGAATACTTTAATATTAGAGCCAGAGGGCCAGTCGGCCGGTCGAGGCCCAGAGAGACTTTTAAAGCTATACGGATAACTATATATAGTTCTGAAGGTTCTAATCCCCATTTATTTGGAAACCACCAAACTTAACTACCTTCCGTAAAAGTCCATGCAGCTTTGGACTATATACCTGTATGGTTTTCATTTCGAACCAAAATCAGGTATTAGGAAATTGTAATGTATGTTTGAGAGGAGCTTGAGATCAAAATGGAACCAGATACTTAAGTAACTTTAGGGTTCCTTCTTTATATCTTTCTCTATTTTATAAGGCACAAACTATTATTTAGAAAGTTAAATCAAGGTATTATCTATTTCATTCTTGAATAATTCCTTTCAATGAAAACAGTTTGGTATTTGATTGTGCTGCCTGTTAATATTTTTTTTAAAATAGATTTTGCCTAATTTTTACCTTTGGCGATTTCGAGGGAAATCTGTTCAAGCATTTTCAATTTACGGCTAAGAAGCGGTGCGATGTGTTTGGCAGATTTCTCAAGCAGTTTTCCATAATCTATAAACACCGTGGACGTCAAACTGAAAAAGGCAACAACAAGCAAAATGTAAACACTTTTTTTTGCTTTGGGCCAACAAAAACAATTGACGCTGCCAGCCACTCATTAACCCAATTGAATGCCAGTTGATAATCTAGGAAATTCAACAAAAAAAGGAAAGAATTATGAAAAAAAAATTCAATAACAAAAACAATAGCAAAAGAAAATATTCGTACAATAATTCAGTTTTCGACAATTTTGTTGGCATTTTTTATGTGCGGTTGGCCAAATGATAATAAAATAAGAAAAACAACAAAAGGAAATATTAAAGGAAAATAAAAAGAATGAAAATTATTATTATTTCAACAACAACAATAACAAAAAAAAGAGCAAGAAAAAAATCAGCCAACTTGTGCCAACTCGGCGTATGCGCAATTATTTAGAAATGCCCGCATGACTGTCCGTCTGTTTTCTAATTCTTCTGTTTTCTCTACACATATACATATATATATATACATATATATATTTTTTTTATATAGTATCTGTTTTTTTTTTTTTATATTTTGTTTGGTATCTTTTCTTGGCATTTTGTTTGCAAACCGCTGCCACGGAGAATATCTAAAACTGCTGTTTTTATTTTCTCTCTGGCTCGTTATTCATTTTTATTTTGATTTATTTGTGCAACATTTAGTGGAAAATCCTTTTTAATGGCCAAACGAATTTAATAAGTGCGAGATATATATATGTATATGTATAATTTTTATTTTATTTATTTTTTTTTTTTTTCTTCAGAATTCTTTTGAAAATTTCTGGCAAGGCTGTTTTCGTTTTTCTCAGTTTTTATTTTTATTTTATTTTTTTTTTCGTCAAAGACGCCGGCAATTTCTTCTCACGGCTCCCATCAATGAATCAGTCTGTCCTACACACTCACACACGCACACACCTACTCTTTCATAGTTTTTCTTTTTTTCTTTTTCGCCGAAAATCCATGAGAATTCACGTTTAATATACTTTGGGATTTATCTTTTATAATAGAGAAAATACGTGGCAAAAATCAAAATTTGTTTGCTTATGTACATAAGCTAAATGAGTGGGGTTAGGGGAGCGGACGGATGGACGGGGGGGTGCGAACAAAAACTCACACAAATCAACTCATAGTTTGTAAGAATTTCAGTGGCTCTTGTTGTTTTGTTGTTGCACTTTTCTCCCCTTTCTCCCCACCTAACTCTCTCTCCATCTCCAACTCGGTCTTTCGTTCGCCGTGCGCCTGTTTGTCAGTCAGCTTGTCTGTCTATCTTCTGATATTCTTTCTTTTTTATTTTCCTATGCGTATGTGTATTTTTGTTTATACTAAAAATATCCATGTGTGCGCGTATATAGAGAGAAATTTTTATATAGTAGCATATTTTGTACCTACTCTATATGTGTCATTGTGCAGTGAAAAATTATAATGACGCTAGAAATGATGATGATGATGAGGCGCCTTAGAATGCCCAGGCACAGTGGTGCGCAGCCTAGGATTAATTTGATATAACGAAAAAATCGAGAATACTCTTGATTTTGATTTAGAATATCAAATATGTACTTTAAGATTGGCTTTAAAGCTGATTAAGGCGATTTGAGCTTTGAGTCTAAAAAGAATCGGACTTCTATATGATAAGGCTATCATTCAAACCTAAGAATATCCCTGTCATATTCAGACCAATTTCAAATTACTGAAGGCGAATTAATTCTTCAGTTTCAAAAGAATAGGTCTACTATATAAGGCGAATTAAGTTTTGAGTCTAAAAAGAATCGGACTTCTATATGATAAAGCTATCATTCAAACCTAAGAATATCCCCATTATATTCTCACCAAATTCAATCTACTGATTCAATATTTGGAATATATTCATAAAGACCCAGAAGCGTTACTCGAGTTACTCTATCATAAAAAAAAATCAATAAAATTAAAAATTTTAAAGTATATTGAAAATGTAGAATAAAAAATTTTAAAAAATCAATAAGGACTTACAAATTAAATTCAAAAGGCTCTGCCCTACGTAAATAGCCTGTTCCACGGTTTTCTTGAATGATTATAAATATTTTGATAATTTAAATCAACAATTAAAAATTGTAAATATTTTTCAAAGTTCCTAAAAATTTTCAAAGCACTTTAGTGGGTCTATGAATCATCTTTGGTTTTATTTATTTGTCTAAGGAATTAATAAATATTGTTCGATTCGATGGGTTTTCCAACTGGAAAAAAGAAAAAGTCAAAAAGGAATTCTCTGATATTTATAGACATTTTTGAATGTCTCAATTCTTAATTATTTTGGTACCACTGTGCTGCGTGTCAGTTTGAAAAAAAAAGTTCGGTGTATAAGTCACTAAGTCGTCCGATCTGGCTATAAAAAAAAGGCGCGGGCTCATTGCCCACATTGCTTTTGAGTTCTCTCATTCACGGAGAGAGAAAACAAAAGAAACAATGAGACAGCGGATATTCGAATGATTGAAAAATTTCTCAAAAATTTGCTCGAATAGAGAATATGAAAACAATTATAGTTTTTATGTAAAATCTAGTGGATTTTCTCTAGAGTTTTTTTTTTAATTTTCTTTTATGGAAATGTTTTTCAAATTTTTCAGTTTTCTTTTTTTTTATGTTGCAAATTTTTGGCATTACGCATACGTCGCGTATGCCTAGGCCGGTTGCTTATAAAATTTAATCTTAATGTTCTGCCGATTTAATCGATAAAATTTTAATTGAGAATAAAAAAAAAATAATAATAAAAGATAGAAGAAAATTAAATTCGATTTTCACACGGCCTTCTTCTTGCTTTGTGTATACATTTTCAGACAATGGAGAAACGACGTAATACTTTGGACCGCTTTCAACGCCTTGGTTTCGGGCGCAGATCAACGCCGACCCCCTCCACCACCGCCCCGGCGGGCAGTGCATCCGGTACGGATAAGCAGCGTAAAACATCCGATAGATCGGAAAGGCTGAAGGAGCTGACTGAAATGATACGAGGCGGCAATTCGCGAACTTCGCCCTCACCCACGCCCACACCACCGCCTCCTCCGCCGCCTGTGCCACCGCCTCGCAAGCCGCGTAGTCTGAATTCAGCTGCCAACAGTCTGGAGGGCCAGGACACGGGCTTGGCTAGCGACATGGGGTCATTAGCGGCCACAGGAGACGATCAATTGCCAGCACCCTTGGACACTGACAGCGGCAGCGGAAGTGCCCACCAATTAAAAACTCAGACCAGCCCAAACAGCAAAAGCAAAAACGGTAATAATAAAGGCACTGGAAATGCCTCACGCAGTGGCAGCATAAGCGCCCCATCAACCGCCGCCCGCATCTTTGCCTCACTCAAACCGAACACGAGTCTCTCCAACCTGGAAGCTTTCATGTTGGGCAACCGCGAGAAATCCAAATCGCCGCCACCGCCGCCGCCGCCGGCAACAGCCACAGCAGCAGTGGCAGCAACAGCAACGTCTGCCAGTTGCGATTGGGGCACTCAGCTGTCGAGACCAGAGTCGCGGACAGTTATCGGTTCGTATGCGCAGAAGGGCATACCATTTCGTTCGGTTTCGTTCTCTCAGATTGATTGCAAGTCTACATTGAGTGCTCTGCGCGATCGTCTGCGTCGCGATAAGGCCGTAGAGGCCTCGAGTCCCACAAATTCTGTGCTCTTGGCCAAGGAAGGCGAAGAGGTTAGCATCACACCAGAGAGAGATCCCGGCTGGATACACATACCGCTTAAGAAAACCGAATTGTGTATACACCTGGGGCAGGAGAAGTCCCTGGATCATGTACTAGAGGACCTGCCAGACGCCATACCCGAAGAGGACATCTTCAATACGGACTGCGGCAGTGGAGCGAACATATTGCCGGCCACTGCTAGTAGTGTGATAGCGGCCCATGCCAAAATGGAGTCGCTTACAGATACCATACAGTCGGAGAATGATTATACCTTGGATGACGAGCAGTTGCCGGTGATGGTGAAGATAACCGAGCCACCTGTGATTGTGGAGCCCCAGCCTACGGAGAGTCCCAATCTGGCCACCTTGATGGAGGAGCAAGTGCCATTGGAGGCGCCACCGGATAATTTCTTGCAGACAGCCACCACTTGCCTGATACCGGTGCCAGTGTATGAGTGTGCCGCCCAGGAGTGGCTGGAGACTCCGGCCCAGGAGTGGGTGGAAGTGGCACCCGAGGAATTTGGCCTAGTGCCAGAGACCATACAGCCCTTGGTCTCGCAGGCCACCTGCAAAATCTCGCAAACGGATCTATTGCCCACAGCCTTGCGCACAGATCTGGTGCCCACAATTTCGGTGAGTCGCTCCTCCGAAGAGGGTGATGAACGTGGCAAGGTGGAGGAATTCATAACACCATCAGTCCAAGTGGCCACCAGCCATAAGCTGACCACCGAGCGACGCCAGGTTTCTGCTCCGGTGGAACCGCGCAAGCGCTACAGTCATGATGACTTGGAATTGACCCACCTGGAGCTGCGTAGTTCCCTGGAAATTATAGCCACACCACGGCACAGCACAGATGAGCGGCAGAAGCGCCACCTGGACAAGTCTACCAAACGCAAAGGCATGTATATAGACAATGCGGACTGGCAGGCCCCATCCACGGGTGGGCGTGGTCTGGCCCTGGATATCTCCATAGCCAATTTCAATGCCATAAAACCAGACTCACCAGACGGCTCACAGATGTACATAAATACGCCGGTATCGGAGGAACTACGCACTCCCAGCTCGTATTCCTTTGATCTGAACACACCCGAACTGGAGAAGGGTTCACCTTTTGAGAAATCCCAATTGCTGAGCAGCTTCAGCTGCCAGAGCAGCGAGGAGAAGGATGACGCCTCCAGCAGTGGTGGCGGTGGTGGCCTGAAAGGCTTCAGCTATCTGCGTACCGATTCCACTTCTGATAATGAAGGTGAGCGCCTGCAAATGGGCTCCCGGGAGCGTGTGAGTCCCAGCCCCACGCCCAGTGGAGACTACGACTACAAGCGCTATTCCAAGCGCCCTCTGCGCGGTCCCTATGGCCAAATGCTGGAAAAGGAGATGAAGAAACAAAATCGCATGCAATTCGAGGAGATTCTCGAAGATCTACGTGAGAGCGACAGGGACAGGTAAGTCTAAAGGATTTCCAGCCCAACTTATGCTCACTCCTTCTCTTCTTTGCCCACAGTCTCCATCCACGTCGCCAGCGCGTCGATGACGCCACATTAGCTGCCAGCGAATCTGGCGCCACACGCACCAACCTTCCACAATATTCAAATTCGATGCGTGTGCGTAAATCCAGCACATACCTGCCTGTGCCAGCGCATGCACGTGCCGCCTCTACGCCCTCTCAGATGGAACATCACGTCACCAGGAAACTGTTTTCGTCGCCATCACCGCCCACATCGGCGTCTGCCAAGGACCTTGCCGACACGTCGCCTCTGTCAGGCGCCACCAAACAGCATCCGCAGCAGCAGCAGCAGCCTCAGCCGCACTCTCAAATGAAACGAGCCGCTTCTGAGGCGCCAGCGCCCAAAACGCATCACAGCAAGCGCAGTCAATCGATGAGCAGCGGAGATAAGCTCGCCAACCATCATCATCATCACCATCACCATCATGGGCATCACCACTCCTCGGCCACGGCCAAGCGCAACCTTGACTCCAATGTCAACGGTGCTGCCGGCGGTGATAAGTCAAAGGTGAAATCAACTGCCGGCAGTGCTGCCGCTGCAGATGCAACGCCCAATTTGAAGCCCTCACCGGCCTTGCTGGCCGAACTGCTCAAGGGTTCCAGCGAAAACATGCTCTCCGAGCAGCGACAGAAAATCAGTGCGGTGAGTACAGTGGAAATACGCTAAAAAAGAACAACTCTGAAAATTTATATAAGATAAAGGGAAACACTAGAAGTGATGAGGCTTATCTGAAACTTGAATGAAAGTTGAAAAATTTCTTAGCATAAAAATTATTTCAAGAAGCTTTTAGAGATATTTACGGTTTGCAGAAAATAAAATACAGAATTGATTAGTAGGCAATTGCTGGGACTTCACATAATCTGAAATATATTAAAATTTCGGTTTGGGGGATTCTTAAAGATAAAGAAATAAACAGAAATTCCAAAAATCGTAACAGATTTTATGTTCTTGAATAATACGGCAATTATTTTTATTTCGAATTTTATTCCAATCATTATCAATTATGTCTTTAACTAAGAAAGTTAAGACAAAAAAAAAATAAAATAAAATAAATAAAATAATTATAATAATAATAATATTTTGAGTTCAAAAGAAAATATATATCTTCCAAAACTCTAAAGAATTTGTAGTGTGAGTTCACTCTAAGCGAATAACTGGCTTAAACAAGTTTTTCAGGTTGCTTGAATCTCTGAAAAGTATGCTTTGTTAATTTCAAAAAATGTGTGGGTGTGTGTGTATGTGTGAGTTACACCAACATATGAATTGCCCCTCATATGTTTACACTGTTGTTGTTGTTGCTTGTGCAACAGGTCCCACAAATATGTTGTGCTCTCCCCCAAGTTATCTCTCTCTCTCTCTTTCTCTCTGTCTCTCTCTATCCACGAGTGGCTCTCGTTGCTTTGCTAGAATTTACCGAATTTTCTCTCTTAATTTATGAAATCGGCCATTTCATTTCTCTTTTATGTCTTCTCTTGGCAGTTGTCTTGGCATCTGTACACACAAAAGATTTCGGAATAGGCATATTCACAATTGTTTGATTTCTATTTGTTTACACTTTTTTTACATTCCGCTAGTCTTTCTACAGACGACGCCAAAAATTGAGAAAAAACCGAACGAAACGACCACGTTGCTGGTTTCCTTGCCATAAATTATTTTGCCTAGGCACCGGTTCGCTGTTCAACTCCAGCCCCACATGGCCCACCCGCCGGGCCATGCAAATAAACAAGGCCACTGACTAGCCACTAGCCTAACTAGCTGTCCAAAATTTTTTCCGCTCTGAAAATTTTCAATTCTCCAATATTCACAACAAATATAGTGTTGCGTCTGCCAGAATGCCATTTGCCGTGGTTCCGTTATTCCAATTCTGATTTCGAATCAGCTTCTGCTTTTGCTACTGCTTCTGTTTTCGGACACTAAAATTTATAGTGTGCGCCTGTTTTTGTTTTGTTTGCTAAGCGCTCTGCCTTGCCTGTTTAGGCTGATTCAAAAAAAAAAAAAAAAGAACGGGACCGAACGGCAGCGACTGCGGCGAGTGCTTGAGTGCGGGTGCTGGTGCTGGTGCTGGTGCGGGTGCAGGTGCGTGGGCGAATGTTGTGTGTTTTGCCGATTGCACAATAGCAGAGCGCATGCTTCAATACAACCACTGCGCATTGGAAATGTGTGTTAGTGTGTTAACAGAGTTCTGCTTACTTTATGTTTTTCTTGTTTTCGTGTTGCTTTCGGTTGCTGTTTCGCGCTGTTGCTGTTCCCGTTTCTTTGGCGGCGCACAGTGGTCGATAGATGATTGAAACTGATTTAATTGCTGTGTGAGTGGATAGCCTGCAGAAAGAATTGTTAATTGTTTTGAATTGTAGGTGAATAAGAAGGTGGCGCTGGTAGTCATTTAATTGGATTATTCACTTCCTTCCACCACTAATTTCTCCTACATATGTATGTATATAAATTTGGTATATGCCGTTTCCTGTTTTGTTTGATTTAAAGAGTGCTGTCTGAAAGACTTGCGAGTGATATTCGATGTGAAATCTCTGGAGCTATGGAGAATTTGGTAAACTGAATTTTGGGTTTGGGAATAAATGGGCTGGAATTTATTTTTGATTTGAAAAATTATAAATCAATTCTATTTTAAATTCCTAATTTTAATACATGTTTTCTTAATAGATTTGTTTCTTATAGCTTTTAATATAATAGGTAAGAATATTTTTCATTATTTTTTTCAAAAAAAAAAATTCCAATAAATTGTTCATGGAATTTTTATTGCAATTTAATAAGAGGAATTTCTGTCTAAACTTAAAAGAATTTTTCAATATTTCTTCAAGTTCATCAAATTAATTTATGACTAAATATTTCAATGAAATTAAAATTGAATACTTCGAAAATCATCTTTATATGACATATAGAAAGTAAAACCAAGTCAGTTTCAAACTTTTTCTAAACTTTCCTTATCGTTTCGGCAGAACATAATTTCAATTTCGGCCACTTGTCGCATGCACTCGGACTTTGAAATTTATGTTCGCTCTTGAGAATTCTCTCGACTCTGCGCACACAATTCCAGTTCCACGAGTGCTTTTTTTGAATTGCCTGCCCCGTGTTGAAAACAAAACAAAATGAATATTCTGACATGTTAAAGAACAAATTTGTTTGCTGTATTTACGAAAATATTTGCTATTTAAATGCATTTTGTTTTTCCAACACTTTTCTTACACACACACACGCACACTTAGAGGCTATGTAAATGTTACAAAGTTTTTCACATGGCCATTGCATGGGATGGTGGGCTGATCTGCTGGGACGATATTGGATTGTGGGTGTCGATAGCGGCGGCGGTGGCGACTCTCCGTTGTGGCTTTTTTCGTCTGATTGGAATATGAAAAATGGAAATTAAATGTGTATATGGCACAATGGAATGTATTC
Organism: Scaptodrosophila latifasciaeformis; assembly: GCA_037075145.1. Taxonomy (NCBI): domain Eukaryota; kingdom Metazoa; phylum Arthropoda; class Insecta; order Diptera; family Drosophilidae; genus Scaptodrosophila; species Scaptodrosophila latifasciaeformis. The sequence goes on along the minus strand of JBAMCM010000100.1, from coordinate 10,811,563 downwards.
AACGTGTTGAGTGGAGCGCTAAACAGAATAGAATAGAAGAACAAAGCAGAGAAGAGACGAGCAAGCAAAGTAGAGCCGAGTGGAGCCCAAGTATTCCTTTGCTCCAGCTGGCAGTCACGTTCATCCACACACACACACACACACACACACACACACTCGCAAAAAAGCACTACAAATACAACCACTGCCACTGTCAATGCCTTAACGAAAACGAGTACCTCACTCTCTCTCTCTCTCTGTTTTCGGTCTGTTCGCGTTGCCGAAGTAGTCCTCTGCTGCTGCCGCTGCTGCCGACTGGCTGAGTAGCCAAAGCAGCAGAAAAACCATCGACAATGCGCGTCGCCTTCCACTGCGCGCAATTTAATTCTTATTTGCCTTTTGTACGTCGATTGTGTGGCAAAATTTTTCGTGTTTCGTTTGTTTTATTTTGTCGCGTTGTGAAAAGCCAATGAAAAAAAAAAAAACAAAAAACAAATTTAAAAATTAATTATTAAAATAATAAATTCAAAAATTTTAAGAACACAGCACAATCAGCCTAGCCAAAATAAAAAAAAAAAAAAAACAAAACGAAATTTAACCGAGAAATTATTATGCAGTAGTAAATTAGAAATAGTTTAATCAAAACCAAAGAATAAGAGGCGTAGAAATTTATGTGCTCTCAGGCAGCCAAACAATTTACATATACACATACAAAATATTCGGTTTTTCTGATTTCTTTTTTTTTGTTTTTTTTTTTTTTTTGCTTTTTGCGAGTGTGTGGAAAAGTTAATAGGCGTATTTGTTTGGTCTTTGTAAGTCTAAAATCAAAGCAGCGAAATGAATTAATTTAAATACATACATACATATATTCGATAAAATGAAAAATACAAAATTTTCATAAATCAAAATCATAATGAGACCACTTCCCCCGAGTAAGAGATATGTGCCTTCTACCTACCGCAGTGGATGTGTGCGTATGTGTGTGTGTGTGTGTGTGTGTGCGTGTCTATGAGTGTGCCAACCTCTTGTTGCTTTGCGCAGCTTTGAAATAAAAATGTCGAAATATTAAGAAAAAAAAAAAAAAAACAAAAAACAAATTAAAAGAATTTAAAGTAAAACCAAATATATTTAAGTGAAAATAAAAGCATGTCTGGAAAATGTGTGAAATTGGCAAGAAAATTTTAAAAACAACAAATCCAAAACAAAGTGTATAACCAAATCATTTGAAAATATTCAAATTTTACTCAGTTCTTAATATTAATGAGCCCAGGAATAAGCAAAGCATGTGTATGGATGAAAATCAAAATATTGAAAAATTAGATTTGAAAATAAAAAAATGTCCTACACAGATGCACCTGCGTATAAATACGCGCAAAAGTATGCAGCAAATAACGGAAACTCTCAGTGCTGTTTTCTCTCTCTCTCTTACTTTCTACCGCCATCTCTTTCAGTCTCTTATATATGCGGGTGTTCGTGTGTCGGTTTTGCTTTGTTTATTTGTTTGCGCAATCAGCAATTGAGTGTTAACTAAATCCAAATACATTTGCTCTTACATAAATCGAGAGTACCTTGAATCAAAAACTGTGAAGTGGTCTTTGAGTGTGTTTGTGTGTGTGTATGAGAGTTTAGGTGTGTGTAAAAATAAATTCAATAAATGTAACAAGCACAAATCACAACTAAATCCAAGTCACTCCACCTAGGCCAGGCCAGGCAAAGCCAGTCAGTCCTGGCCTCAGTGTGTATGTATATGAAAATATAAAACACACTCACTCACACACACATACACCCTCTCTCATTCTCTCTCTCTCGCTCACGGTCTGCCTGGTTTTACCTCCACAATATTCTTTTAGAATTTACCGTTTTACATGTGTCTACATATGCAAGCCGCCTGACGGACCGACTTGCTCTGATAACATGTTGCTCCAACTCATTTGGGTCTGCCACTTTCGGTGCCAGTGGCTATTAATGTGTAGTGCTGGTGATTAATCAGGCAATTAAATGACCGTGAATATAAAAGAAGTTAACGACAAACAACAGCTGACTTAAGTAGCATTGAGTGGGTGACTGGATGCAAGTCTGGTTAGATTAATTCTGCCTAGGCTGCAGCTGTATGGAAAGAATTCCCTTTCTCCTTTCTGATTTTCTCTGCCACTGACTGCATATTTCCTGGTTATTCTGCTGCCGTCACTAGTCAACTTTCACGACAACAACAGCAACAACAGCAAGAATGACGACACCAATGACAATAAAAAGAAGAAGAAGAAGAAGAAGAAGAAGAAGAAGAAAAATGCAAACAACATCATTGTCAGTGTCATTGTCAAATCCTTAAGTTATGGGGAAGGCAGACGTCTACAAAGCCGCCCACTTGCCACCAGCTTGATGCAACCTTCTTTTGCGCTTGTTATTACAGCGCACAAGCCACAAAGTGGCCATGCCACACAGCAGCCTCAGTCACTCGTAATCACACTCATGTGTATCTGTAAAGTGGGTCGTAGTGGTTCTCCCACTTGCCATCTACGCAGGTACTGACGTACTGGCTTCGCCTCACCGAACTATTTGCGTGTTTGTGTTGCACTTCTTCTTCTTCTTTTTCTTCTTTTTCTCTCTTTATAAATTTTTTTTATTGGCTTTCAATTGAAAATGTGTTTTAGTTTTTCGTGGCAAAGCATTTAAGCCGGACGTATCAGACGTGCGGGTCCATCAAAACCCTCGAGTGATGTGTCTTGTTATTGTGGGATGCATTTGGCGAATTGACATCTTAAGTTGATTGCATATCCGCCTTGGGCGTCCCGACTTAGGGAATAACCAAACCTATTAGATAATCCTAAAGTGCTCATAAGAAAACCCAGAACAATTATGCACTTGTGTGTGTGTACATTTTCTAAGGACATTGCCACAAGTTGGTTTGTACTTGGCCTTACTGCAATTGCCAGACTACACAACTGTTGACCTCAAACTTTTCCTATTTTGGTTTGGCTTGGCTCTTTCTATTTCATTTTCTCAGTGTCAAAGTCAGAAAAATCACGTTTTGTGCAGAGCCTTTTAAAGACAGTGCAACCTGGCTATAATGAAAATTTCATAGTCAATAAAAAAATATTTCCAGCTTGAATAATTTCTGAAAATTTCTGATAATTCAGTTCTTTCAAAAAATATATCATAAAATATAGACTTCGATTCTTTTGGATCCGTTCTATCTTACCATTCTGTATAATCCCTTTGTATGATTAATAGATCGGTGGAAATTCCAATATTAGGGGTCTCAGGATCTTTATAAAATACATTGTCTGGCACGGAAAATCTTTTGAAAACTGTTTGAAAAGTCAAAGTTTATTTTTCTGAAAATGTTTGCTCGATAAGGTGATCAAAATCGACGTGTTGCGTTTTTAATTATAAACAATTTATGCCTCGGCAAGTTAATATAAAGAGAAAAGCTCATCAAACAAAATGCTGTTAAAATTTCCAAAATAAAAACAAAAAGTGTACAAGACTAAGCTAAAAACAACTAAATTCAAATCTGTGTAACCTCTATAATAATAACAATAAAAATAAGACTTGAAAACCAAAAACAAAACAAATTAAAAAGAAAACCAAAAAATGTCGCACAATCGGGAGAATCTACGTTTGAGTCTGCTTGATCTGCAGGCAACTCTAACTGCGCCCTCGAATAGCGTGGCTGCGGCCTTGCTGGCCCAGACACAGACCCAGCCACAGTTGCAGGCAACGACACAGTCGGCACAGCCAGCCCAGCCAGTGGCGCCCACGCTCCCTTCCAGTGGCAGCAGTAACAGCACCACCAGCAGTGTCTCACAGGCGGTTTCGATGGCCACCTCGACGGTGGCGCGCTTGGGCAAGGCGGGCTTCGGGGCCACAGGCTATCAGAATGATAAATGCGACAGACTCAAGAAAATGACCTCGATCACATGCTCCGATTCGGAGGATGATTCAGAACGTCGGGCTCAATACGATATGAGTAGTAAATGGAATTTGGGCGGCTATGAAGGCGTAAGTGTAGTTTCTACTTTTAGGTTAGGTGTATTCAGTGTTCCCTTTTAGGCACTTGTCATGTTTGAATTCTTGGCTGATTGTTCTTATCTCTTCTTATCTTCACAGGACACACGCACCTATGTGGTCCAGGAAATCTATCGCAACGAGCAGTCTTATGTGGAATCCCTGCAAACAGTGGTGATGAAATACTTGAAGGTGTTGAAAGCTCCCGAGCATGCTGGAATGATTGACACACGCACTGTGGATGAGATCTTTTTCATGGTGCCCGACATACTGGAGATCCATGAGAAGTTTTTGGCAGAACTGAAACAACGCCTGGACGATTGGGATGCCCAGCAGAAAGTGGGAGATGCTTTTATGGAGACGGTAAAGTTGAAATCTTATCTAGGCTGGCATTTTCTATAAGACTAGCTTATATTGCAGTTCTCGAAACTGGAAGTCCTGGAGGTCTACACATCCTTTGTTAATAATTGCAATCGGGCTAAAAATGCCATACGAACCATGAAGCATCAGCGGCCATCGTTTGCCAAGTTTCTGGAGTCTACGGCTCGTGAGCACAAAGGCAAGCTCACCTTGGACAATTTGTTGATCAAGCCAGTGCAAAAGTTCCCCAAGTAAGAAGGCTCTTGATTTTGCCCAAGAATTTTTCTATATCTGTTTTTATTTTCTGTACTGCTTTGCCAGCTATGTGATGCTGTTCCAACGGCTGATCAAACACACCGATGATGATCATCCGGATCAGAAGCATTTGCAGGATGTGCTGAAGCTGGTACAGGATATTCTGATTCACATCAATGGCAAGGAGCGTGAGATTATGGAGAATGGTCAGCGGGAGGCCACTTTGCGTGAACTGGAGAGCGTGATTGAGGGCATATCGGATCTGATAGCTCCAGAACGTCAGTTCTTGTTATTCGACTTGGTCTCTATGCCCTCGGGCCAGGGTGCTCGCAAGGAACGTGGCTTCTTCTTATTCAATGACCTCTTGGTCCTGACCAGCATCAAGAAACGTAGCGGAACCATACGCAAGCCCAATACTTCCATCTGTCCGGGCACAGTGGCCACCACTTTGGATACCAACAAATACAAGTTCCTCACAAAAATCTCCTTGGATTGCCTAGAAATTGTCAAGTGTAAGTAGCTGATAGTCCTTGTGGGTTTCCCAAATTAACATTTCTTCTTTTCACAGCCAAAGATGAAAACATCAAACGTATTTTCACAGAAATTGAAAATCTGGTTGAGGACTGCAACAAATTGCAACAAATCACTGATATCACAGTATCGCTCAAATATCCGCATCAGTATCTCGAGGATGTGATACGCGATCTGCATCGTGAACTACAACGCCAACTAGCTGAGCGCCAATCGAACGACTCACAGTTGAACATGCTCGAACTGACTGTCAGTTCTCCGTAAGTCTTGACAGTTTGAGTCTTTTCAAAGAACTGCTCAATTAACTTTTTTATCGCCCTTTCAGAAATGGCAGTCAGAAATTGACAGTGGTCTTTAGCAAGACCGAAAAGCGCACTCAATGGGAGGAAGCATTCAACGAGGCAAAACAGAAATTGGGTAAGTTTCGATGCACCTAAAACCTGTTGCTTTCTATTGGCTAACCCCCTGTTTATATTCTGCTCAGCTGCCACTTTGGAAAGACATCCCATACCCGAATTCCTCACCTCCATACCCATACGGAAGACACGCGCGGGCCTGCAGTTCACCTGTGCCGCCGCCACCCTCAGTGACAAGCGAGATGTCTGGGTATGCAATAGTGATGGCTATGTCGGCCAGGTCTGCATCATGTCACTGCATCCAGAGCCCAATGTGACCAGCTGCAATGGTGTGTGCAATGCCCGTATCTTGTGTGTGGCCTCAGTGCCAGCCTACAGTGCCAGTGCGGCGAGTAGTTCAAATTCCGCCGACCAGGACAAGCAGTCGCAATCGCAGCGAAACACACCTCCCCAGAGTTACACACAACAGCTGCGTGACTATAGGAAGAGTATCTCGCCTGGCTATCAGCCCGCCAACGCAGCCACAACGGTTACCGCCACCCCTGAGAAAAAGAAAACACCCACAGCGACTGCCTCCGGCAATGGAGCCGGTTCCACGGCCAGCGGCAACAGTGATACTCAATTAGATTTAAACCTGAGCTCCAGTGATGACGAGCCCGATGCATCGGGTGCCGCAGCTGCCAGTGGCGGAGCAGCCAGTGCAGGCAGCAGTGTGGGCAGTGCGGGCAGCACCCTAATAGAGCGAGGACCCAGCCCGGCCCCCTCCATGCATGCAGCCCAGGCTTCAACAGCTTCGGCAACCTATCATGCTCATCAGGTAATTATCGTAGTTGTCAGCTCTGGAAATTGACATTTTTAATATCGGAGCACTTTCTTCTTTTCTCCAAGGACTCGAATCCCGAGGAGAGCGAGAGTAATCAATCAACTATGTGGATTGGCACTGAAGATGGCTGCATTCACGTCTACAACAGCACCGACAACATTCGCATCAAAAAGAATCGCATTAAGATTGAACACCATTCGGCTGTTTATTCCATTTTGTAAGCTAGAAAATGCTTCATCAGTTGACAAAATAATTGAATTTTTTTTTTATCAACATTTTTAGGTACCTGGACAATCGTGTTTTTGTGTCTTTAGCCAACGGTGATATTTGTGTCTATTTAAGAGATGGCGGTGAGTTTCCTAAACTATAAAAAATTTTAACAAAAATAATTAATTTGGGTTTGATTTCAGCCACATCTTGGAATACTTGTTCTTCGCATTGTCTATCGATTGGCACGGTCACAAGTCCTGTGACCAAATTGTTGAATGTGCACGGCAAGCTCTGGTGCTCCATACAAGGCATCATCAAGGTCTTGGACATTGAAACACTTTCGGTAGATATTTCGACATTTTTTCTTTTTCAAAAATTATTAAATTATTCTTTATTAATTAAAAGGTTGTCGATCAAATACAAATCTCTTCAGACTCAAAGCCCATTACAAATATGACAGTATCGAGTAACTATGTGTGGATTTCCATACAAAACTCAGCGCATATAAAATGCTTTCATTCCAATACGTAAGCCAACACAAAATTATTGTTAGACAATTTCATTTAATTTATTTTTCTTTGCCATTTCTCAGCCATTCATTGATTACTGAAGTGAATCTAGCCCCCGCCGTCAATAAAATGCTTTCGAATTGCGATGAGATCATCAGACAACACAAGGCAGCCTGCCTGCGAGTGACCTCGCTGCTGTGTTGCAAGGATCTTATCTGGATAGGTACCAGCGCCGGAGTACTGCTGACCATACCAGCCCAGGGCTATGACAAAGTGGCGCCAAATATTGTGCCCACCGGCATCCCCCATGGTCACACGGGTCATGTGCGCTTTCTCACCTTTGTGGAGACCACGGGCCTTGAGGGCAGCAATGCCACAGCCCAGGCTTCATCGTCTTCCTCCACAGCGGCCTCGAGGGAAAGTGGCGGCACCACCAGCGATGAGTACACCAAGCAAGGGTAAGCAGGCAAATAAATAATAGAATTAGAACTATAATAGGACGTATTCTTGAATTTATTTGTTATTTTGCTTAGTTCCATCAAACACAGCAAATCGAAATCGGAATCCAACAATATACTCATCATTTCTGGCGGCGATGGCTATGAAGACTTTCGAAATTCCGGTGCCAACTCATTGAGTGAAATTGCCGGCCGCGAGGACAGCACCAACCATTTATTGATATGGCAAATTTGAAGCAGAAGACGTAAAAATCGCTGGCGGTTACTGCTTTCACGATGGAAAAACAACAACTGAGCCAGGCTTAAATGGCCTCGGAGCCAATAAAGAAACCAAGGCCAAAATAGCCAAAAAGCAAGCACTCATCCATTAGTAATTCACAGTAGAAGCATTCACACAACATCAACTTCAATTCAATTCAATCAAAAATACAAAAAGAAATAGTAGCGAACAAAACCAAAAAAAAAAAAAAATATTTGTGTAAACGCAACGCTGTGTCAAATTGAAAGTAGACTGCGGTGATTTTTATAGTGACACTTGAGAGTAAATATCGAAATGTTTATGTCAACCAGATGTGTAGTCTGGGAATTATTACAAATAATTTGCTAAAGTGTATACCTTGCTAGCATTATTGATATTGTCAAATTGTCAAGTAGCAAGCAAAGATTTAATTATTTTTTGTGACAAACAAATTGTGCCAAAAAAACAAAAAGCATAACAAGCGAAAAGAAAAAAATGTTTCCTGAGCCAAACTCTTTGGGTAAAAAAAAAATATATATATATATTTGTAATTATTAAGAAAAAAATAAAAATAAAATAATAAACCCAGTGGAGTTTAACTAATAGAGCAACTATTTTCCAAAACTATACGTATGTTTGTAGGATATAAAATATTTTTGTATTTGTATAGCAAAAATGCAGGCATAATAATAAATTGTAATATCAATTAATTTTTAAAAAGTAAAACTAACCTAAAGAAATAACTTATTAAAACCTTACAACTTAAATGTTAACCTATTTTTCAAAATAAAACAGAACAATAATTAAATGTATTTATATATGTTATATATATATACTATTATATATTTATATATATACATATATGTATATTGTATAAAATGATGAATTAAATAAAATGTTTAGAATTAATTGAACATGTTTCTTTCAAGAGTTTAATTAAATGCATTCAAATTTATATACAATTAATTCAATTGTTTTAAATTATTTGCAAAATACAATTAATACCGTTTAAGCCAACACAAATCAAGCACTCAATCATTAAAGTGTTAACAATTAAAAAATAAAAAAATAAATAAATAAAAAAAATCAGATTAATCGAATTTATTCCAATAACAAGCAACCAATTGATATGTACAGAATAAAAAAACAAATCTACATATTAGTACAAGTTTGTAAAACAAAATGGAAATCCTTTAGTCTTAAGCAACTAACATGAAAAGTAAACTTAAATTATAATCTTATTTCAATGGTAAATAAAATATGTATAATAAATATTTACTATTTTACCATTGTAAAAATCATGTCATGCAAGAGAATTGAATTTAAAAAATAACAAACCTAACCCAAAAAAAAAAACAAAAAAAAAAAAAAAACATACCTACTAAACCAAGTGATATTCAACTTTTTGTATACTTTTTTTGTGCATGAATATGTTTGTATTTGTATAAACTAAATAAATTATTATAATGATAACAAGAAAAAAAAAACAATCTATTAGGCCTTGGCCTAAGTCTCCTGTTTCAACGATTCGGACTCGGATTCAAAATAAACAAACTTAAGATAAATTGATCCTCTAAAGAATTAACATTAGTCAATGGGAGAGTTTCCCTTGGAATATTTAAGGGATTGTTAAAATTGTTATAAAAATAAAAAAAAAATAATAATATTTATTTGAAAATGTTAAAAATTTAGGAGCTTGCCTCGAGTGCAACAAGATTTCCTTACTCCAAAGCCTTTCGTTTTTGACTATAACTATCCAAACTGCTCAGCTCACTTCCTCAACTGAAGATATAATAAAAACCCACCGAAAAGGTTTCAGCTTTATTTTCTCTCAATTCTGAATTTCCATATTTCTTTTTGCCTTACCTGACTCTCTGTGCTCGAGGCTCTTGAATCAGATGTAACCCTACGATAGAGCTGTAATGAAAAATAAAAATTAACATTAAAACAATAATTAATTATTAAATCAAGAACAAGAATTAGAAGGTTCAAGCATTCAAATAAACAAACAAAAAAAAGTTAAGCTAAAATTGTTAAAAAATAAACTTAATATTCAAAGTAATTTTATAAATGTTAAATGAATCTCTGAAAAACAAAAACTCTCAACACTAAATGTATTGCATCAAACTTGTTCAATCCCAAGCAGCATTTTCTCTGATAAAATAAGGCACTACCCTAGCTCCCAAGATCTCTAGATCTTTCAGCTTGACCCGAAAAAATAATATTCTTTCAATTTGTAAATACCATGAAAAAATGTGAAGGAAGTCAGTGCTTATTACAAACAATAAAATATCATGTTTTACTTCTGTGTTCAGCAATAACCCGAAATCACACTACTTCTGTCATCCTTTAAACTCTTTCCAGAAATATCAGCTAAGAAACTAATAGACAAAATTACATAGTTAAATGGTATTCAAATAAGTGTGTGTCAAATTAAACATAACATTGCGTTTTTGTTATCAAATTTTTGTATTTGAAAAAATAATAATAAACAAAAAAAACAAAAAACTAATAAGAAGGGAAAATAATAATATTATTAATAATGTTTAATGCGTTCGTCAAATCAATTACTTAATTAATTAATTATGGTTATTCTCATAAAGTATTAAAAAATGAAACAAACAAATATTTAAATTAATTTGCAAAACCTGTCGAAATAATTTAAAAACAATTCAAATAAATTATAAAAATATTTCAGCATTCAAGTGTCTTTTTTTGTTTATTTTCTTTTCATCTAAAAAATAAGTCCTTCATTTTTGCTCATTCAACATAAACTTTAGTTTGATGCTGATTGCCGTACGTGACAATATTTAATTGACTTAATTAACAGAGCTGGTTGGAACTTTTTAAATGAGTACTTTACAGTTTTTGAGTCTTCAGAAACCCACATCAAAGAATTTTAATTGCAATTGAAAAACTTTCGCATAAAACCAACTAGTGTATGTGTAAATAAAAACCACATTTAAATGTGCATTTAGAAAATGTCTTTTAATTTGGTTAAAAAGATTTGCATATTAAAGTGTGTTTAATTTATTTTATTTTTTTTTTTTTTTGTTTGTGCAAGTAAATAATCCGATTATGCTTACACATGTTTTGAGCCCTGGTTTATTTTGGAATATACCCATCTTGTTTATATTCATTGTATATGCAAATTTTAGCATTTAAATCAAGTCGGCAGTATTCACATTTCCCAGGAAAATATATACATTCAATTGATGACATTTTCATTGAGCATCATTTATTTTTTCTGCCTTGCTCCAGCTCCTCTTAATTGGTTTGATTTCTTTTTCCAGCACTTAGGGGCAGTTAGTCAAAGGAAAAGCCCCTATTACATTTCTTTTTCACAATCTGCTTGTGTAATTTTTTTTCCATCCAATAAATTGTGCAGCTTTCCTTGCCTCAAGGAAAATATATTAAAAGAGCATCTTCAGTCTCCTTGGGTCTCAGCTATCGTTTAAGGTACCTGATAATTTAAGACTGCACCAGAATGTCAGCAAGAACATTAAATTATTTAAATCTACTTTTATTTCGAAATGTCATCTCTGAAAGCATTTAACAAAGAAGTTCTTAAGTTTTATTTACATTTCATGGAGCAGAAAAGCTTCACAATGACTTGCCTTTTAATACACTGTATCTATGAGATACAAAGAGGTAGCTTCATTTCATGAGAAACTCTTAGGTGACAAAAAAAGTTTTCTATTACTTTTTTATCATTTAAATTAATCAATGAAAAAATAAATCACAAATTCCTAGATCATTAGAGTGTATACCTTGGGCCGTGTAAATCAAGTGCTAGTCTCAATGTTTTTTTGTGGGTGACAAGCAAATAAACTTTATATATGATATATGTGCAATTTTAAAATGTTCTAGACATATGTTGACTTAAGTGAGACCAGCTTACGTAATGGGCAAATAAAATAGTTTCAAATATTTGACTAATCTTCTTGAAGCTCTCAGCTGGAATTATTATTTCCGTTGACTTTACTTCACTTTCACTTTAAATGTTGCCATTGTGGTAACCAAAAAGGAAGAGGGCAAGAGAACTTGCCAAAGAAACTATTAAGAAAGCCTTCCAACCATATTGAGTCTTGTCGGCCTCTTTGGTCGTGGCCACTGAGTAAAGGAAGCATTTGCTTAGCCTCGGTAATGCCTTTACTTGGCTTTAACTGCTTGCATTTTGGCCTAAAAAAAATTCCACCCATCCACATACACTCACGTTGTGACTCACATAAACGTTGAAAACTTTGTTCGTGCTCCCATTCAAGTTAACCAAAGAAAATGAAAAACTTTCTTGCCACTTGCAGTTGAAAGTGCAACATACACATACACATACATACGCATACTGTGGTTGCTCATTCACGTGGCGGGCAGTGGTCGAGTATTTGGCAAATGGCAAAAAGTTACAATATTAATGATAATGACTTCTCAGTTGGACTGGTTCGGCTTACCCTCAAGAAGAGCAACAAAGCAAACTGACGATGACGACAAAAAGATTGGAACAGCTTTGGATTTTATTTTTTTCATCCTCGCATGAATGTGACCAAGTTTGCAAAATACTATTTAGTTTTTCTCGGCTATAATTCTCATCTTGTTTGGTAATGAGTTTTTATTTATGTTTTTGGGGCTTAAATAACGAAAATCTTAAAAAGCTTTAAATATTCTGGAGAAAGTGAGTTGCATCTCTTTTTCAAGGAGAAAAAGCTTAATATTTACCAAGACTAAAGAGACTCTTATTCACTTTAGGATTAAATTTAATTTGGTATTTTTTCAACACCAAAAAGAGTATGCCAACTTTGTCATGAATCGATTGCTGTTTTTTTCCAGAAAATGTATAAAATTGTATCTCATCAGTTGCGACAACTTTAAATGAAAACTTTCTTGCTTTAAACGCAAATGTGCTTAGGCACAAAAAAAAATAAAAATCTAAATTCCTTCAATCCTTACCAGATTGCTGACCAGCCAGGCTTTCTCGACCAGGCCCTGGTACAGTTAATGGCCCAGTTTCAACAACGTCAATATCATGCAAATTTTCAGTTTTTGTGTTAGCTTACCTGGCTGGCGTTTTCGTACTGTTGGAATGCCTTCAGCCCTTGCGATTACCTTTGGCTCAAATGTCTACGTGTCTGCCCAGAGGCTTCCCACAAAGAGTTTGGTTTGGCTTTCGTTTAAGTGAGTTATTTATGGCTTGTTTTTCCAAAGGCCTTTGTGGCCAAGAAGCCTCATACCCCCCATTATTGAGTATCTGATTTGAGTTTGGCGTGTGAGTAGGCTTAAATTATGCAAGGCACACACGCATATGCCAGTGAGACAGTTAATTGAGCAATTACCCCAACTAAATGATACAAATGTCTTTAAAATCTTTTAAATTAAATACAGAAAATCTGCAAGACTGTCAATAAGCAGAAGAAGGATATAGGTAAATGTTTAGAATACCATTTCCATTTTGTAATTTTCGGTGGCCATAATATTTCAATTTTTTCTTTTGAAAACTTTATTTTTCATTACGGGGTAATCTTCTGACGCCACCAAATATAACTAGATAACAATAGCAAACTCTGAGCGAATACCTCTTACAATGGTTTCAGCTTTTCTCGTCCTTCATTTAACGTTTTTTTCTTTTTCTTTTCTTTTCTTACCAACGTAAAGTTGGCGTGACCTTTTTGCTTTCGGGCCAGGCCATTATTAGCGCAAACAACAAACGGAAATTTAGCACCCATCAACCCGTACAGACACATAGACACACAGACACACATACAAGACTCTGACTCAGACTTGCCGTGCCACAATCTGCGCGTATTGAAGGTGTTTGAGTGGCAACAGCACAAAAAAAAAAATAAAACGATCCTTTAAACGGTGGGTGGCATGGATTTTCCATTTTTTCCGCTCTTTCTTATTTTTCAGCCCTGGCACGTGAAGCAACTAACGGCTGAAATAATATTTAATGGGCTGCCAATTTTTCGATGTTATGGCCTTGATTATGAGTTGCCATCCATCAAATGAACAAACCCGATTGATGTGCTCTTTCGGCTCTGCTACCAACGATAATCCTATAAAACAGAATAGCTGAAATTATTATGATTACTTCAAGCACCTTTTACAAAAGGTATAACTGAAGATAGCATCTGGAAGTTGCAGATTTAACAGTCAACTGGAAAAATTGTATCAATTAAAAATGTTTTTTGTTATTTTCATTTATTTGATGTGTTTTTTTTTTTCAATAATTTGTACATATGTCAGGCTTTTATTATCAAAACCGTTGAGCATATTTAATCCAAAATTTTTCATTAGGAAAAATCAATTATAAATGGATTTAGTGCAAATGACCACTAGCCAGTTATAATTAATTAATTTTTACATTTTAGCCAACCAGTTTAGTGCCTCGTTATAATGTGATTTAATTATGCATTATTTATGCATCAAAATGACAGAGAATTTATTTCCCTGCATTAAGCCTTTTTTCGTAGCCAAACTTGGTCTATTCCATCATTTATTTTGATTAGTTTCATGTAAAAGTTTTTTTTTTTTTTTGGTCTAAATTTTGTACATGTCAGTGCGAGTTCATTGGTCGCAGGATATCAAAAATATGAGCTGGGTGGAAGGGTTAAAGGTTTGTGCTCATTCCTGGATAGAAAATCAACATTTATTTTGAAAATCTTTTCATATTTCGTTATTTATTTATTTATGGGAAAGTTGAAATTTTACAATAAACTAGCTAGCTAAATTTTGTTATTAACTTGCTCGACTTTACTCTTAAACATAAAAGCGTATGAAAATATCCTTGCAAAATGCCCACACATGTATGAAAGATGAAAATAAAGTTTTTGTTTTTGGCTTGCAATAAAACAAAATTTTGCACCAAACTTAATTATTTGTTACTTTCAGAAACAAAAAACCACAAAAAAAGCTTGGGTAGAAGTTTTGTGTTTATATTAGTCGAAGAAAGGAGTGGTTATAGTACGGCAACGTGCTCTTGGGTTCAGGTAGGTCTATAGTTCGAGTAGAATAAATATTCAGAATGTGTCTATGTGTGCGTGTGCCTTTAAACTCTACTTGGAAAACAAAGAGTATCTACATTTTGCACCGACCTTGCGGATACTCAAAAGTTACCTTAAGATTGGTTGGTACCAATAGACGAATTGATATAGATAGATATATAGATGTATAGATGTATCTAGATATATAAAGATATAAACATATGGATATATTTCCATCAGGAATTATCAATTAATTCCTCATTTTCTTATACACAAGCAGGGCTTTCTTCAGTACCCGCCCGAGCAGTTAAATTAAATATGTGTAAATCGGTCTTAGAGGAATCTCCGACATGTATTCACCAATCTTTTTTCAGATTCGATATTTCCAATAAGAATTAACTTATACATATCTGTATCAGGTATCACTTGGATCACACTAATGGCTTAAGGAGATCCTCAAAAAGAGTCTGTAGCATTCGCCACACCCCAATGAAGCTGTCTCTCGTTTTTGTTTGCGTTTGGTCTGAGCATCCTATATGCCACAGAAAGCGATTCAATTTGGCCACATGTGGCCAGGCGTACATTTAGTTTCGTAAATTGTGTTGCCAACAGCCAGCGTAGTCATTGGCCTTGTTTAAATATATTTTTGTTGCACTTGTTCTTGTTGCTTGTACTTTACGTTGCAGTTGTCACGGCAGTCTTATGGTCTTTGTTTTTTATTGTATTTTTTTTTTTTTACTTAATTCCTTAATAGATTAAATTATTTTAATTCCATTTTTCTCTTGGAAAATGTTCGTTTTTTATTCTTTACCAAGTTGCATGTTTGTCTTACATGGCGAAATAAAATGGTCATACATTTTTTAATCATAATTTTTTAGTTTTGTTGGCCAATTATTTCCCCTTTGAGTTTTCTTTCATGTTCTCATTTCGTGGTAATTATTGGTATCCCTTTTTCCATAATTGCTTTATTTTTTTTAAGCTTTTCTTGTCAAAACACTTAAGAACTTAAACGAAACACTGAAAGTCTTCAATTATAAATCTGTTTTAGGGGAAAAAGAATACTTCTCCTTGGAACAGAAAACCCAACATTTTCAATTCTTAAAGAGCGTTTTTGGCCAGAAGAAGGCGTGGCATACGCAAATGAAGCTGTCAGTTTTATAAGCCAAGCGATGAGCTTCACTTTCGCCCACGCCACCTCCACCCCTAGCCACTAAACAGTCAGGGCTGTTCGTATCCTCTAATTTTCCCAACTAGCATTTGCGTGTTTTTTTTTTTGGGTGCTTTATTTTTTTTTCTGGTATTTTTTGCCTTGGCAAATTCCCCACCATATTTGCCATTCGTGCGGATTTGTGGGTTTTGCGGTTACTGTCTATGGGAGGACCATTCCGTTACCGATTTGTGTTGTGACTTCCGCCTTTTCCGTTGCAACAGAAATTGAAAATTTTTCGTTTTCAGTTTTGTCCCGAGTTGCTGCTGTTGCAAATAAAGAAATACCTGCTACAAATGGAATAGAATACAATAGAGTTTAGCAGTCTGAATATATATTTGTATTTGCTGGTTTTACGTAAATTCTCTTGATTTATTTATTCATATTTATTCTCTGTGGTAGAATTATTTCTCACTTGTGAAAAGAGCTCAAAATAAAATATCAGACGAAATTAAATAATAATAATAAAATATTATTCAAATCTAATTGAAATCTCTAATAAGACTGACCAATTTATTTTCCAATATTCAAATCAAATTCGTTAGACTTTCAATAAATTTAATTAAAGTTCTAAATGAATTTATTTTTGATTTAGAAAACATGTTTAATTTGGTTAGACTTCGAGTTTCAAAGGAACCAGCAAGCTTCTTGCAATCTGAAACTTAAACAAACATTTAAGGACTTCTTTGAAAATATCAAAGGAAAATATAAGAATAAGAAAAGAAGACACTAATGCCATTGATTTTGGTTTGCCATAAATTCTAATGATAATGACCAATGTTATGCGAAAATCTCAAGACAACTGGTTGAGTTCTGCTTGATAAGTTTAGAAAGAGCTGAGTCAAATAAAGTTACCACATTTTGGCATTGTCACAAGGTCCTTTTGCATCAAAGCGTAACAGTTGAGTGGAGCAAATATTTGCTTTAAATAACAGTTAATGCTTATGGCAAGTGCAGTGCAGCTTGTTCCCAGATCTGAGTTTACTTCAACGTCTGTTGCTGGTGCCTTCTGTCTTTTGTCTTCGGTCGTTTTCTGTATTTTCAGTGTCTTTTTCAAGGATTAGGAGACATTATGTCAGACGTTAAATTAATTGCATGCCAAGTTGTAATTGTTGTTCGTTTTATTGTTGTTGTTGCTGCTGCTGCTGCTGCTGATACGGCTGGTACTTTTGCTGATGCTGCTGTTCTTACAGTTGCTTTCCAAACTAATTGAAATGCTGACAAGCTACCGCTTTGCCAAATTGAACCTGCTTAAGTGGAAAAGAGTTTACGCCACAACAAAATCTACAAACAAAAATTTCCTGCCAAAGAAAATATTCCGAAGTGAACGTATACGCAATTTAGCTTTAATTATACGCAACTTACTTTGCAACCACACAACTGTACCTACTCTGTACTTTGTTTATCTAGGACTTTATATTTCACAGGAAATAAAAAAAAAAAATAGTTCCACTTTGTATCTGCTAAATGAGGCTTGATACTTTCTACTTTATTATTAACCGAGTACGTAATTCCTGGAAATACCGTTATTGAAAACTGTACTTAAAATAGACTGATTTAATAACGAAGCTCAAGTGGCCTTCGTGGGGTATTTTTTATAAAACTATTCTCTGGCTGGGCAGGCACTTTTAAAAATAACTTATTGTTCATATTTTATGATATAGCCAAACAATTAACTCTATCCAATCACGAGATATAAAATTGTTAATTGCAGTTTCAATAACACTCGACCCAGATATCTAGCCCTTTGATTGCGTTGAAAAATTATTTTCACGGAAGCTAACAATCAGTTTAAAATATTGGAAACTTGTTGATTAATATTTTATGCTCAAGAGAATATTGATTTTCAAATGGTTTTGACTTAGAGTAATATTCGAAATCCACAATTTATTTAAAAATTAAAATTAGAAAATCATCTACGATCGATTAATCTAGTCGGTCACACTTCACTTGAGAAGTTCTTAAAGCTTATTAAGATGATTGAAAAACTTAAAGTTCTTTGGAAGAATTAAATTTTATGGACCTCGTTTGTTCCTTATAAGATGTATGTATTATATTGATTATAAATTATTTATAGCCCATAGAAATTGACTTGCCATTCAGTCTGAGTTCTAAGGGTCTATGATAATAATCGTATTGAGGACAACGGCAGTTCGTTCACCCATTAATTAAAAAATTACATGGAGCGCAGCTCAATGGATACTGTTTTTCTTTCCTCTCTCTCGCTAACAGGATATCCAACCAGTCAGTCGTTTAAGGCCTCCAGGCCGAGTCGTTTAGGAGCGAGAGTGTTTCCATGGAAAAACGTTTCGATTTATTTGCCACACATGCAGGAGCCACCAGAGCAGCTCCCTGAAGTAATTAGCCAAAACGAATTAAAACTTTATTACATAGACCAACGTATATTACGATATTTATATATATATATATATATGTATAGTATTGTTGTGGTTGTTGTTTTACGAGTATAATTTGGCAGTCAGCGATACTGCAACAGTTCATGGATTTTGTATTTTCTATAATTCTCATTATGAGAGGGGATATAGGAAGGGCCATGTGGCGACAAATTGTCGAATTCTGTGGCGGCAATATTGACTGAATTTCAGAACGATTTGTACGCATTATCGACCTGTTTAATGTTAATGGAAAAACACCAGACTAAAATGTATTTTAATGCTCATTTGGCAAGTGTTTTCACAGAAGTTTCCATTTCATTTAAAGTCAACTTTTCAATTAACTGTAAAGCTATCAGGCGACCTCACAGTTTTATTCGTAATGATTACCAATTTGATTGGCACTCTCAGTTTTTTGAGCTTAAAGCTTTAAAGTCAAAACTTTTTTTGAATCTTGTTAGCTTAATAATTCAAAACCCCAAGAACTTAGTTTTCTTTTTTTTTTTTGCTTATCATTTTACGGTTAGTTTGCTAGGGAAAAATTATTTAAAAATTTAATCAGTCAGAGTGTAAGGCAAACTTTGGTTGCCCAGCAAATCTGGGAATATTTTCAGGCAATGCCAAAATGACCCAAAAGGTCAACTGAAATGCAATAAATAAAAGTGTCAGAAGCCAATCAATGTGAAAGCATTTACTGAGGGGAATATTTCTAAGAGTTTCCACAAAAATTCCAAAGAATTTTTGCATTCTTCAGTCTTTGCCCTGGTGACTTCTTCTTTTATGGCTTTCAAAACTTTTCTTCATTCAGTATTCACAGACCCAAAATAAAGAAAATAAACTTTGCATATTATTGACTATATTTAGTAAATCCTTCAATCAGAAGCTTTATACAATTTGTCCAATTTCCAGCTTTCAAAACATTTAACAAGGAAAACATAATAAATTCTTTTTAGGCTGAGAAAAAAAGGGGCTATGAGATAACTTTTTAGTCCGCTGCCTTTGGCAATTAAATGTTCATGAAAAGCTAAATTAAAACGAATTATACGATAAATGCCCGTGGGCTGTTTAATTAATCTGGCCTATAAATGGCCCAGACCATTTATGGCATAGCCAAAATAAATGACAAACTAAGAACTTTGAAGGTCAGTGTTGAAAAATTGTAATATAGATAAATTTGTTTTTATATGTAAAAAACATTTTTGATATACAGTTTCACAGGCTGCCAAGCTTTGGCAATTTGCCTAAGGCTATACTAAAAGTAGAGTCTAGACTCTTAAGCTCTGAACCAAATTAAAACCAATAAATTTTCATATGAAATATTAAAAAAAAAAACTTATATGAACTTAATCTACTTATTAAAAGCAGCCAAAAAAATCCCTTAAAGTCCTGGCCAGACGATAAAGTGAAAGGTGGCAAAGTCGACCACAACCAATTTGATATATTTTATGTGTTTTAATGAGAAATAAATCTGTGTGGTAATGTAGTGGAAATTTTGGGAATTAAATTTGTGTTTGAAAATCGCCTAAATAATTAATGAACCGTTTTAATGTATACCTTACTGATTTAAGGAACTAAATCGTTCTCTTAATTACATACCGAAAAATATTTAATGATTGCTTTGCGAGAACATTAAGAAAGGTCGTCGAAATGTTTGACCAAATTTAACTCGTTTATTTTCTATTGCCTGCCAAAGGTGAAAAACTTTTCAGACAACGATTACTTGGCTTGTTTGTCTTCATGGTTTTCTTTTTAGTCTTACCAAAATTCACTTGCTTTTGGTAGTATGAGAAAGATGACTGATGATGTCTCTACATTTTTAGCATACTAATGACATCGACCTCGAATGCAGAAAAGCTTTCATTTATTTGATGTAAATCAAAGTTTTTGAGAGAGTCTTAGATAAATCTTTATCTTATATTAAATATGACCCCACATATGTCAGCCTATCTAATAAATTTCGAAAGCTAACTAATTCAATAACAGCAAAAAGTTCTTGGCGCCGATTTTTAAATACGAAATATTCCAGTAGAATTCATTCTATACGAATGACTTCATTGCGCATGCGTTTGTTTACCTTCCAAAAACTTTTGGTAAGGAAGAGCAGCGGGTGCGAGGGGCGACATTGAAGGCAATCCAAATGTTTGCACTTAACTGTGGAAGCCATTCACTGGCCAAATGAATTGTGGCATGTAGTCAGAATTTATTCCAACATTTGGCTCTGGCTGTCGTTGTTTTTGTTGTTATTGTTGTTGTTGTTGTTGACACAAGTTATTATGAGCATACCGAAAATTCAAATCAAATTAATATAGGAGAACGTGTTTATTTCGAAAAGTGTATTTAAAAGCGTCTGCCGAGAGTCATAAAAATTATAAGCAAATATCGCAGGCAAATTGCGAGGCAGGCAGAGAATATCTTAATTTAGATATTCAGCGTACTTTTAGATAAATTTTGTGCAAATAAATATAAAACTAAGACGGCAAATAGCCAGTAATTGGCTTATCAGTACGAATCCCTAAAATAAAAAAAATAATAATCCACCACGAATTTCTTTGAAATCGACCAAATTCATTCCTGGAATATATTAAGTACTTTGGTAGTTTTAAGAAATTTTTAGAACTATCGTGGGCAGTTGTAATAATACAAAAAGAATAAACAAATGATAAGTTGGATCAAAAGTGGGCTCTTTTTTTTTGAAATTCAAATTGTGTTGAATTTAGGTTCCACAATTCACTGGAAATCATGAAGTTGCCAACGCTGCCAAACAATGTTTCCGACGACAATAAGAGCCAATGGCAGAACACACACTCATACACTCAAATTTCATGGAGGCGTGCAACACTTTGGTGTTTGCTTTGACGCAGGCGGCAGTTCTTATGAAGCATCGAACCGAGGCGGTCGCAGCCTAACAAATTGGCAGAGACTCGTGTGCGTTTGCGAATACTTTTGTCCGTTACAAAGTTGTCGACTTGTTCAAATTCAAAGCCAAAACGACTGAAAATAAATCATATATTTTTAAAATTTTAATTTTTAAAAATACCCTAAATAAAAAGGATTATTTAAATGTAAAAATAAAAAATGTTTAATAATAATAAAAGAAAATTGTTAATAAATTTCATTTAAGCACAGTGTGAAATTATTTTTGTGACTTGACGTAAATAAAAATTATGATCAAATAATAAAACGAAAATTTACCGTGTCGTTTTAAAGGATCCCGAAAAATAGAAACGCTATCGTAAAAGACAGGCTTACCTTTTATTCCGGCTCCAAGCCAGCGGAAAAGGTTGTCAGCAGCCCATAAAAACCCGGGGCAGACGTAATATTTTTTCCTCCACTCAATCTTAACTGAGGCACTTTACCGGAAGTCGGTCTCAAGTGACAACGGGTGAAAAATAAATAGATATAAAATTTAAGTGTGCGGTTTAACACACACACACACACCCAACACACACGCACACACTCGCCGAGATATCGCCCAAGGATGATATATTAGACTTTATTATGATAAGTAAGTTGACTTGTCTTTTACTGTCTGAAAATGTACAGAAATGGTCACGCAAGTCTCACATAACGAAGCACCCAGCTCTCTGTCCAGGATTTTGTCTACCGTTCCGGAATTTGTGGATTTAAGAATATTTGATATATTCTATATTGTATGTACAATACGATAAGTGCAGTTTAGTTTACCTACAGGAACTTTAATGAGATTCTTTTTAGGGTTTGTTTAGTTCTTAGGTCTTTCTGTCTTTCTGTCTTTCTGGCTGGGCCGGGTAAACAGCAATTTTTATCGCTTGTCGGATCATCAAACTCCCCAGTGGTTTTATTTATTGTTGGTACGACTACTGACAAAGGACACAACTAAAATGCGGAAAAACAAATACAAATATATATACGAACCAAAATAAAAGAAACAAAAAAAAAAAAAAAATCCCAAATACAGTGTCCGATATGTTGTGTGTGCATAAATATAAAAATACTGATAATGGCCAAAAGCTTTTACACTAAATACATTTACAAACAAAATGTTCGAATATAAAAATAACACAAAGCATAAATACAAACAACTTCAAATATAACTACGAGCCGTGAACAATGCGTAACGCAACTAAACTGGCATGAATATTATTCTTTGGTCCTACAGTGCGTATGAGCGTTATTAGCAGCACCGCAGCCTGCAGTCCACTTTCGTACGTCACATATAACGTATCTTATCAAGATTATGCTTTCATTTTCCTTTAATTTTTCCTGAGTGCCATGGCAACAAATCGAAAAAAAAAACAACAACAACAAAATTGCACAAATATCAGATAGCGAATACCACAGGAAATAAGCCTGAAATATTTAATATTGTTTAAAGGCAGCAGAGAAAAAATTTTTTTTTTTTTTTGGTTACTCCATTTGGAGAGTAAATTGTCTGGTCTTAGACTGCAGACATATATAAATTTATATGTCATATCATTAATCAAATATAAATATATATATTTTTTTTGTTGCGAAATAATAAAACGAACACATGCAGCTACATAAAAAATAAAATAAATAAAATCGGTGAAAACAAGTATGTATAGAAACTCCCTACCAAATTTGCAAACATTTTTTGAACGGAAATTAAAATGAAAATAAAAATTATTTATGGAAATACAAGAATCGATTGAATTATTTGGCTGAATCTGAGAGCGATTAACCATTATTGCCTTGACAAGAATGCGAATCAGTTAAGACTTTCTTAACAGATAAAAATAAAATCAACCCGAAAATTTCATCGACAACCGAACAATTACTTACACGTGCTATAGGATTTAAGCAGTATGATAAGTGAGTGACAAGTTAAGACCCAATTCCATAATACCTTTGAGCCAGCTGAATTAACTACAATTTAATCGACTTTTTTTTATTTAATAACCGGTGTAATTTGTAAGTAACAGCCGTGTTTCTCAGATAACAATTAAACTAATTTGATAAATTCGTATTATTCGGAAGGGGTTTTATTATATATAATTTCCATTTCATATATATTCCAACTGATGGGAACCAAGTGTATGGTCAAAGTGGAATGTATTCAGCCTCACAAAGCCTATCAATATTTTATCAATCAATCAAATTTTGTCCTTTTTAAGCAATTTAAAATTCAATGACAGCTGATCAATCTGATGATAATTATTATGTCAACAATGCTGTCGCGCTTCGTGGACGTCATGAATCTATTATGCCAATAAGCCTTTCTCAAATTTTTGAAAATTGAATTATTCAATGAAGAATTTCAGCTATGACGTTTGCCAGTTTGCAGTTTAAATAATAAAAACATTTTAGCAAACCAAATCTGTGTCGCTTCCTCACTTTCAGTTACTTGAGTTTCAAGCAGATCCTTTTGGATTATTCAGATAAAAGTTTCCAAGATTTTAAGATCAACATTTACTTTTGCTTTAGTTCTCAACGCAAGAGTGTGAGGTCCTTAAAGCTTCCAACAAGACTTGAACTTTGATATGGCTTGGCATATTTGGACACGAGCACACACATAAAGCTGTCATTGTCAATGCAGTGGCAAACAAGCTGAACATCCATACAAATACACACACTTACACACTTACACACTCACACACAAACACACCAGCTACCCAGTACATTTGCAGTAGCTATGTGGGACAGGAGGCCGACATAACAAGGCATTTGATATTTACAACAGACTTGGTATTTCTGGTGTTGTTGTTGTCGTTGTTATTGTTTGTCTTGATGTTGTTACTTTACAATGGGTCGATTGTCAATGTCAGTGAGTCGTATGGTGCTTCGGTGGCAGTTTATATTTTTCTATGTAGCCACTAAAATTTTATGACCATAACTGTCCAGACGCCCAAGAAGGAAGCGAGAATCATAAACAGTTAATTGAGCATCAAGCCGAGTCCACAATCAATTCTTAAGTAGCTTGGTCTGTGGCTCACACAATGTGAAAGTCAATACGATGGGGGCTGGTTTAGGAAGACCCTGTCTGCACAAGTGGCGTTCGTTGGCTCCTGCATATTATATATATATATATATATATATACATATATGTTTTGTGAGTATAATTTTCACAGTTTGGTTCAGTGGCAAAATGAAATATTTTTGCATGCACATGTAGAACAATTGCGCAATTGCATTAAGCGATTTAAATTGCACATTACGCATACGCCACGTTATGCGCAAATGTAGTCATGTATGCGTTCTCTCATTGGGGAGCAAAAAAAAAAAACAAAACGAAACATAAAATACAATTTGATTGAATCCAGCATTTCCAAGTCCCCGAGGGCATGGATGGTTGGTTGGTTACGGCTGTTACCACAGCTACGCTCACAACCATAGCCACAGCCAGAGTCCGAGGTGGAGACAGTCAGAGAGCCAGTGGAATTGCTAGCAATGCCATTGCTGATTCAGTGTGGGCGTTAAAAAGCTCCGGTGCACATTATATCCCCGTCGGGCTTACACTGTGGAAAATGCAGTCGTGGCAGCTGTTGGCTCAGACCATCACTGACAGCTGCCAATTACTAATACCAGTATGCCTGGAATAGTGGTAGAAATAGAACCACCTTCACACCCACTCATGTACGTGCCACCAGTTCAGATTGGCAACAGAGGACCACAACAACTTTTGTTCTTATGTAATAATCACAAAAAATTGGCCAACTTGGAGATTTGATATGAAAAACATTTTTGAAATTTTTCTATTTTGCTTTTTCCAAAAAAATGTTCTGCCTATATTGTTTTGCTCAATTAATCATAATTAGGTGAAGGTCTACAACTGTCATTCAAAAAAAATTATTAGAATAATCAAAACAGCACAGAACAGAAGAAGAAAATACTCAGCCAGAGAGACCAATAAACAAAAAGACAACATTCCAATTCATTTACCGACTCGAGCGAAAATCAAATTCACATAGACCTCTTATGAAATATACATTGTTTTTTTTCCTCAGAGATATGCATAATAAAGGATTGAAGGCATAGATATTTCCGTCTGGTTGTATGTCTCTCTGTTTGTTTGTTTTCGGTGTGATGGCTTAAGCTATTGAACTTTAAGTGCGAAATAAATCTTCCATTGACACCGCAAACACCAGCAGCCCATGACTCTGCGGCTTTTTGTTTTATTCTGTTTTTGTATTTTTCACCCACATTTTCCACAAAACAGACAGCAAAGAATTTAATTAAATTTTTCCATAAAAACTGAGAATCGAGTCTACAATGGCAGACACACTGGATGTGCCACATATAAATGCTATCGTATCAGGGTGAACAAGAAGTATGCATAGTGGCAAGCATGGAGGAGTGATTGAAAGCCTTTTGACCGGAAATTATATAAGCAGGCACTCGTGCCTTTGAGTCTGTTAAATAAATTGTAATGTTTTTTAATTTGTTTTCATATATCGAATTTGTTATGAATTAAATTTAAATTGCAAGTGATACGCTTTTATATTTCACATTGTACTTCAAAGGGCCACAGAAATTGTTTTCCTCTTTCTCTTTTTATCTCAGTGAAAATAAAACGAGTAAGAAAAAAAAGTACATTCTGCCTGCCTCTAAGATTACAGGATTACTTTCTGTATGAGTTTTTTTTTTCTCTTCAGCTTCAGTTGATTATGATTTTAGAATTTGAAATATTGATTAGAAAGATTCTTGCCATTTCGGAATCTAAAACAAGAGTTACTTTACTTTTGCTTTGAGTACTTTGAAACTTCTCCTTCTCCCTCAAAGCAATCATATTGTTATTACTCAAAAAAGTATCAGGCTCATAAAAAACAAACTCGGCCAAATTACTTTTGAAATCATATTCTATTTATATGGAAACCACGTGCAAACCTATTAAATTTTCAAGTCTTGCCTTATCGTTCGCCAATTTGCCTTCCCGATTTGATGACGCGTCTTTCTGGAATTTGATTAACTTTCAACGAAAACGGTTACTTGCTGATTTATTTGCATTGCTTTCATAAATCTATTTTTATTTCCAGACACTAAAGAGTGCACAGTTTTACAGCAACTTTATTTGCAATACCATTTTTATATGCCTATATATATTGGATTGTATTGTCCATAGAAGTCAAAATCTATTATCGTAAATGGCCCCTACTCAAAGCAATTGATAAGGGCTTCAAGCAGTTTTGCACATTTCATTTCATTTTATGATGGAAAAGTAAAAGTTTACAGCAAGCACCTGTCACTCTATCCATAAGTGGATAAGTGCTCCAAAGAAAAAAGATAAAAAAAACATCAAATTGAAGTGCTTTCATTTACTTAAATAAATTGACATATTTAACTCGTTAGTCTAAATATTTTCTAGAGGTTAAATCAATTTTGGTTGGCCATTTTTTATATTAAATTCAAAAGACACTTTATTGGAAATAAATCATAATTGAGAAAGACACAAAGTTTCCAGATATTTCCTATATTCATGTGTTTTTTCTTTTTTTTGTTTTTTTGGTAAGATGAAAGAAGATATGTGAAAAAGAAAGTAAGGAAAAATATATCAAGAAATTTCCATTTATCAAATTGTCAGAGTGTCAAGTGCATTGGTTGCCAGCTTTTCAATTGTGAGTGGTAAATTGACTTGTGATTCATTTCACATACAATAAATATATGGCTTTTTAAATTATTTAAGTTGACAACTGACTTGTGACACTTTAAGCAACTTGAGTCTCTAAGCTCGAAATGCCAAATTTATATATATACCAGCCCGAAAATAGTCTCGTTGGACTTTTCTCGAATCTGAGAGACTCACATTTGA
This sequence comes from Scaptodrosophila latifasciaeformis, assembly GCA_037075145.1. NCBI lineage: Eukaryota > Metazoa > Arthropoda > Insecta > Diptera > Drosophilidae > Scaptodrosophila > Scaptodrosophila latifasciaeformis. The sequence continues at coordinate 10,784,516 of JBAMCM010000100.1, read as the reverse complement.
ATGTTGCAATAAATCAAAAGGAGAAGTAAAAAGAATTTATCAATTTTTTCATTTCACTTGTCTTAAAGGATATTTGATTTTGTTGTAAAATATCTTTTAATATTATTGCCACTTAATATGAGAGATCACTTAAAAATAAGAAAAACCCGTTAACTGAAAATCTATTCAAAAAACCATCATCTCTTGCCTTGAAAATATCGATAGAAATGTGTTGTAAGACATTTTTGCCTGGTTATACATTTCAATGCCTTTGCTAGAGTAAATCGCAAATAAATTGAGGTAAATACCACCATCAAATACTTTTACATCAGCTTAGCAACAGTTCAAATCCAAAGTACAGCCATTTGTATTACTTGCTTCTTGTGTGAAAGACTGTAAGTAATTTTTATGCAAATTCTGCGTTTTTTTTTTTACATTTTTTCAGACCATTTTATTTTGCCCAAGTACATATTTGTATATCCTTCAAACGTGCCACACGACGTATGCGCAATCAAGGCTCAAACGTAGACGTAAGGCTAAAGAATTTAGCTGTTTGATTGGTACACACAAAGATAACCATTTACATATGCCTTCGTTTGAATCAGGCCCATATCCGTACTTGTGCTTATTAATGTCTCAAATATTATGTATCTCATTTGCAGTATCACAGCTTTCCATCGGCTATGCAAATTATCCACCTACCGTGGCCTTCGGTTGGTAGCCATATGAATCTATTTATTTGTATGCCAAGTCTGATTAATAAAAAGTAGTCATCTATTTGATTTAAAAAAAACGAAGGGAATCTATTTTGTTTCATACATTTTGAAACTAATTGGAAAAAAATTCCGTAAAACAACCTATTAACTGCAAAACATAAAAGCCCATTTAACCTTTTTTGCTTTGTAAATGCCAAAAGATAAATCCATATTAATTTACGATAGTGATTATTCGGTGTCCATTTTCATAATTAACCGTACAATTTTCCATACCACAGCCCGTTTAGGCTTGGCTAATCTGTTCTGCATTTAGTACAGAATACAGTAAATCAGAACTAAATTGTATGCACACAAACTTTAATCGAAATGCCAGAATTTACGACATTTCTTTTGAAAGTCCATAAAAATATCAATCGGAGAGAGAAACAAGGCGACGCCATAATAAGTTTTATTCTTTTCTTTCTAAACTCATTTTACTTTTATTGCGGGCTCAGGTGATTGTCTATTGTTTATCTTGACACGCACAATTTTATTTCAATTTTTTTGTTTTTTTTTTTTTTTATTTTTCCTATGCCGTCATTAACACAAACTACCAATGGCAACGACAGCCCTAGAAATTGAAAGCCATACAATTTATATAGATATTTTTATTCCATTCTGATTTGTTTATTTATTTAATGTACCATCGAGGCGGGTTTCCCGAACTAAGCTGATTCTAATATTTATATGACTACAAATTGTTCATTGGTCATGATGGCAATCTCAGTTTCTGTCAGCACTGAAATGTTGTCATTTAATTTCCGTGATATTTGCGCATAATAAAAAAGAAGCCAAGGATTTATATTTTGCTTTGTCGAATTCATTTTGAGTTGCAGATTGAAAGAGCAGAAAGACAAATAAAGAAAGCCAAAACAATAAATGGGATTTTGAATGTTTTTATCCTCTTGCAGTCAAACATTTGAATGTCTTTGATATCTCATTTTAAGATTCTTTTTATGGACTTCTTTTTCTGTGTGTGCAATCAAGCCATATTAATCGTATATTTGTCTCTTTCTTAGCTTAAATGGATGGAGTAGTTCTTGCGGAAAGAAGTCGAACGTTCCCAGTTTTATGTATTTTAGTGTAGGCTTATTGATTCGATAAAAGGCTTATGATTTTCACACCAATTTCTGGGCTATTTGTTCAAAGAATTAGCCAAGAAAATAAGCCAATTAAGCAAACAGCCAAAGCACTGAGTCAAAAGCATTTTTATTATACAAAGCTAGGAAAATAAGTCGTATTTGTTTTCTCATTGGAGAATCTTCTTTCTATATCGAATTAACCAAAACAGAATCTGCTTACCAAATTAAGTGGGATATATGGGCATATAGTTTTAATAATTATTTAATAAGCTAACAAACAGAATTCTATAGTTTTTACTCTTTGACGTTTTACACGAATGACGTTTCTTTTGTTGTCTGTTTGTTTATTTAGCGTATAAAAATTTTTATTTATTTGTTTTTATAATTTAAAAAAAAACACAGCGGTTTTTAACTACGCGATAAGAACTATTCAGGTTTTTGCTCTTCTGCGGTGTAAAACCACAAAATGTAGTAGGTAAAAAACTGCCCAAATAAGTAAACAAACCTAACAATTCCTTAAAAAAAAATATATATACAACCGCAGACATAGATAAACTTTCAGCAGTCTAATATAATTATAGCTAGCACCAAATTATAATTATTAATTTATTGAAATTCCAGTTGACAATGACAATAATTTTAAATATTCTTGTATATTTTTCAAGACTTAATTTATTGTTTTTATTGTCAGTTGACAGAGTGAAGAATTTATTGGCAAGCCAAAACGACAAAACTCTCTCTCTCTCTCTCTCTGTGGCCATATATAATTTATTAGCTGATTCTTTGAATGCCTTTTTTATTTTATACAAAAATAATCCAATAATTTATAGCACTCATTCAAGGCAAATCAAATCATTATCGAATTTTTAAATTACTCACAAAAGAAAGTAATCGTGTCCAGCTGAACTTAATAAGCTTGGCTCCCTTAATTTATAGACTCTATTTTCAGTTGAGTAAATCCGTTAATTTTCAGAAATTAAAAAGATTTGCTGATCAGTGTTGAATGAAGCCACCCTCCTCCGCGAATTGCCCTTTTACCTTTGATATAGAAATACCTTTGCCTAGCAAACACCGCCACCTTGTCTATCGCGCAATCAGTTTTAATTTGTTTATCGCACTCACACAGAAATAGACACTCAGATAAAACCAAAGCCTACGTTTTTTGCAATGCCCACCGCGTTGTGAAGTGAGCGCTATCAGACTCTAAATAAATAACACTTAACGCCAAATTATTGTCAACAACAACAACAACAAGAAGAGGAACAGCCACAACATGGGGAAGAGAAGCAACAGCCAAAAGAACTGTCGATTTCGAGGGAGCCTCGAGTGTATAGCCACCTCTCCCATATTGTCTACGATTTCGATTTCCATTTACGCCAGTCAGTCGAGTCTTGAGCAGCGTCGGTGCGGCCGTTTCCATTTTTCGGTTTTTCGATTTTTCGGTTATATTTTGGATTTTAAGTCGTTGGGCGTCGGCCTTAAATTTCCGCTGCCTATTAGATGCTTCCACGCCCGACATTCTTGAGTGTCTTTTAATGTGTCCATCGCGAATTTAATGCTCAAAGTGAACAAGTCGGTTCCTGTCCCATTAGACCGCTGATTGCAATAAAAGCTAGAAATTCACAAATTAAAATACAGACAAATTATATCATATAATTAGATTGCCAAGGGTATTTTTAATTTTATAATTCATACGGATTCATCGAGAACGCCAGCAGCTAGTGAAATTCAATGTAATGTGTGCCAGTGTTTGTGCAAATGAGTTCAGAATGTAAACATAGAAAGGAAAATAATAATAATAATAATAATAATTTCATTGTTCCAAATTTGTTTCCTATGTTGAAAATTTAATTGCCACTGAACCAAAATGTGTGTTGAATTAATTTGTATCATTTCGGAATATCAAAAGGAAAAATCCGATTGTCTATGACACATTATATACAATTTCGGTAGGTCTTTATCTAAACGAAGAATCAAAGAACGGATTTCTTGAAATTAATTCCTTTAGCCAATCAATCATTCAAAGCACACCTTATCACTGATACCAAGTCTGACATACATATTTAAATTAAGCTTCTCAAAACGCTTAACAATTTAAATTGTCATTTTTGGATGCCTAATTGGACAAAGGTAGACCTTAAATTGTCAATTTAAAATCCTTGTAAAAGCAAATTATCTGACTCTCATTTAAATTGCAAATTTTTGGTAAAGCTCATGAAACTGTTAATGAAAATTGACCATTTTATGATATTAAAATGTATAAATCACCCAAGAGAATGGTCCGTAAATAAATGCATCTACTTCAGATACTTCATATACACATTTACTTGACTTTTACCCAGCGTTGAGTAAGAGAAACCACTTAAAAACCAACACACCGACATTGCATTACACCGACAAAATGCCGCAAAGGCACAGAAGAGTAGCAAACAGGAGAAAACTGAAAAGTAAAAAGAAAAACGAAAAAATAAAAAACAATTGCAAAATTGTGCCATAAATAAAATGAGGAAGTGCAGCCGGCGCCAAAAAATGCCAAATGCAGGCCAAGCCAAACCAGCTTACCAGCCCGACCAACTGGCCAACAGCTGGATCCGGTAGTTGTTGTGGCTCGTTGTGTGGCGGCCCAAAACAAAGTTTTTTCTATTTTTATTCTTTTCTTAAATTAGTACATAAGCTAAATGGTGTAATTTTTTATGATTTCTTTCTTTCATTCGGGCATATTTTAAGCCTTTGACACTGTCAGCAACAATTCTCTGATTCAGAATTTATCCAACTATAACTATTCTTTAAATGAAAATGACAAAGCAGTTGACACATTTGATAGTTTGAATATATTTTCCATACCACAAGCTTATATTGAAATAAACAATTTGTCTTATCTACTTAAATATTATGGCAAGCTGATATCGAAATTGAAATTGCTTATCGAAACAAAATATATGAGCTGCCAGATAAAACTAGATCAATCTGGTATGTTCACTGCTAATTTGATGTTTACCATTTCCCAGGGTAATTGTGTTTTTTGAAAATATCATAAATCCAATGAAAACAATTCAATTCCCAACGTCATGAAAGTAAATCCCTTTCATCTCCTTTTCCTTCCTGTGTTCACAACAATGGCCGGAAAATCCGGTATGAGACTCACATATTTAATTCGTAAAGACGCGAGCTTAGCTTAATTTTTTCTTTCTCAGAAATTGTATTATGAATTTTAAATTATGTAAGCTCACTTGTCTGGCAAGATAGAAATGTGTTCAAATAAATTAATAAGTAAGATGTACTTATCAGCAAATGTTAAAGTAAACAAAAGTCGTAAGACCAACAATGTGGAAAGTATATGAAAAACAAATAATAAAGATTTCCAGGGTAGATGGCAAACTCATACACACTTCAATCAAACACATATTAATTGTACTCTTTGAAAGACTTTTGCCCAGTGAGTCCTGTAAGCCTTGCTGATTTCATGTGCCAAGAAAAAAAAGTTGGCTAGATTTTGGTCAATCAATTAGACTAGTTAGGGATACAATGAATGCTTGTGGGATAAAGTTGGCTTAGTACTTAGTTGCACTTGCGATAGCTTAGCTGCTTGGCTGCCAAATGTATCAGAAGATAAGTTTTATCAAGTTTAATTCAGCACTTGAATCTTAAGTAGCTCAATCGATTGATTCTGTGCTTTTTATTATACTCGAGTTGAATAAATTTCTAAAGAGCCCATCACTTACAGATTTTTCTGATCTTAAAAAGATAAAGTGTAAAGTATGATTCCATTAAATTGCTTACAAAGTTTCTTGGACATTTTCAATTCCAACAGTTACAGATATTCCTGATCTTAAAGAGATAAAGTGTAAAGTATGATTCCATTCAAATGTTTACGAAGTTTCTTGGACATTTTCAAGTTGGAGTAAAATATTTTGGCTTGAAAAAAAGTGTAAGATCTTCGATATGTTTTCTCAACTTAACTCTCCTTTTTTTTTTGCTTAAAACGCAGCAAGTGTTCTCATATTGTTTGGAATTGCTCAAATGCCAAACATGCTAGAAAACAAACTAAAACAAACCAGTATAAAATGGAAGGCAAGGCAATGGCCATAGGAATTGCAAAAGTTCTCCATATGTGCAGCTTGAATGCAATGGTAGTTGGTATATGTAGGATGTTATGTACCAAGGATGGAATAGAACAATTGTCATGTGGCCAATTTGAATGCGAACTAACGAAATATGCGAAGAGCACGCACTTCAATTTCTACTTTCTATATAGAAAGAACAGAGAGAAGAGAGAAAAAGTATTTAAAATACTTTAAAATTCTCTCAACAATTTCTATGCTTCTATTGAAAACTGTTCTATCCTTTTTTTTTGTTAGAGATTTTAAAGCTACTTAAATTGTTTCTTTTCCTGTTCATTCAATTTTGCTATTTTCGTTATCCTCTTTAGGCAATTTCTTAAAATGTGAAAAAATGTGCTCAATTTGAAAAAATTAAAATTTCGCTGCATTCAGGAAAATTCCGCAAAGATTGCCGACAGCAAAAGTATTTTATTATTATTTTATATATTCTATTATTTTATGTAGATATTTCGTGATTTTGCTTAGCTTGGGTATATAATATTTTAATGCAATGTCAGACTAATTTATTGGTAAATAAACTTAAAAGGCTTTTTCTTGTGACAATTCTAAAATGGCAAATTTCTATTTCGATTCATGGGAGGGAAATATTTCTGAAGACATTGAACTTTTGTGTAAGAAAAATAATCTAAAAATAAATATATATCATAATGGATATAAATTATACAAAAAAAATTGAAAATATTCAGAAAAAAAATTTCAAGTGTTTCTCTTTTCTTTATGCCAAGAAAAAATGTAACCAAGCTTTTAAAATTCTGTGACTTTTTGAGCTGCAAAAGTATGCTGGAATTCCAGTTAAGCTGACCTTTTAATTGTTGGCAGTGGAAGGCATTTGCTTTTATTTAGATTCTCTATTTTTTATAGCCACTACACTTCCTTTTGACTGGACTCACGCTTTCCAACTTTTGAATTTGAGTTGTTCACTTGGAACTTTTAAACTTTTTACGTACTGCCGTCATTTGAAATTCTGTGAAAAATGCATGAGTGCACACATTTCACTTCAACGACAACAACAATAAAAGCAACAAAAAAACTAGAAGGTTAGCTAAGCGGCAAATAAAAAAAGTAACAAATTTTAATGCAATTTTCATTTGTTATGCCAAAAGACCTTAGCATTCCGAGAGAGTGTGATGTGTTTGTCGTGCCCTTATTGTGGTTGCATATTTCATATTCACTCCATTTTTTTTTTTTTTTTGTTTTCTTTTTTTGTTTCTGCCCACTTAAAGTTCAAGTTTTTATTTTCATTTTTTTTTTTTTTTTTGCAATTGTCTTGTAGTTTTACTGTACCAAGACCAGGACAAAAGTTAACTGTCTAGCTTGTTGATAGAGAAGGTGACTTACACTTTATCAGGGTAAATAAATCATTCATGGAAAAAGTAGAAACAAGAAGGGCAAAGTGCAAAAAAATAAAAAAATAAAAATTAAACTTAAATAAGCATGCATTTCATGCTTGCTCAACTTGGAAACTTTAAGTCTTTGGCAAACAGATACGGGATTTCAAGAGGGAGAAAGGGAGAGAAAAGGCTGAGGTAGCCAGAGCGGTGAAGTTTCCGAGTGAGTGCAGCAGATTGCATTGCGGTAAAAAGCATTTGCATAAAACCGCCATAAAAAATTTTACACTTGAGATAATTAGAAGGCTAATTTAACCTAGGGTCGGTCCAACAATAAAGAAGCCAACGCAACTGAGTAGTCTGGAATGGGGATAATGTGTGCGGATATTGCAGTGAGGGTGTGAGCTCCACAAATAAGCACATGTTTATACAAGTACAAGCTTTTATTAAATTTGTTCTTGGTAGTTGAAATGACAAAGTTTTGCCACTATAAAACGTGAGCCGACTAACTTGACTGTACTTGAAATAATGGGAGAAAAAAAATGAAATAATAACAAACAAAAATAATAAAGGGCCTGGGCAGAGAACCCAGAGAGTAAATTGCATTCAAAGTTTAAAAACAGTTTTACTAAACTCAATTTCTCTGGAGGATTCATTTTCGGTTTCTTCTTCTTTTGCTTACCACGATTTCACCCACCTTTTTCTTGTCAATTGCAGGAAACGAACAAGTAGTCATCACCATTGTCAAAGTTCTAAAGTGAAATTGCCATCAAAATCCGATGCAAGACAATGACAACAAAACTTACACATTTAAATTTCGTTGGCGGCATAAACTTAAAGAGCCATTGCCTCAAGCATCGACAACACCAGAAACAACAGAAACAACAGATACAACATAAACAGCAAAAACAACAAAAGCCTCAAAAATCCTAAGCCGACGTGACACATGGAAGAACAAACAAATCAACTGCCAGCATAACAACCCGAGAACAGCAACAGTAACAACAAACTACCTATGGCTGTCAATATACAGGCAAACAATTTAAGCGCTTTCCAGCCATCATCACTGATGTATGTGGCAGCAGCAGCCTCATCACTTGCCTCTGGCAGCATCATTGCAGGATTGCAGGAAAACATTTCCATCGTTTACGAGGATTTTCTAGAATCATCGAACCTAGTCAACCGCTCTATATTGCCCACTATTGGCACTCTGCCGTCAGCTGGAGCAGCCTCGACCACCGTTGCCACCTCAGCTGCCGCAATCAATGATACGGTCAATGAGTTAGCTGGGAATGGTAATCTGCCAGCAAGTACCACTTTCAGCTACTACAACGAATCCGTTGCAGTGGCCACTGAATGGTCACATTTCGACGATCTCATACTCTCGTGGCAGGGCATCTGCCTAATAGCCGTCTTCTCCACATTTATTGTCATCACTATTATTGGCAACACTTTGGTCATTCTGGCCGTGATCACAACGCGTCGCCTCAAGACAGTCACCAATTGCTTTGTAATGAGCTTGGCCGTGGCCGATTTACTTGTAGGCATATTTGTGATGCCACCGGCTGTGGCTGTTCATCTAATAGGTGAGTCCATTAGGTTAAGATGCTTATGCTTATAAGAGAGTCTTAAATTTACTCAAGTGTCTCGAGTGCAGCAATAAATCCGCTCGTGTATTTTTATAAATATATTAAGCAAATCTGTCAGAATAATTTTTCTCAGGCATGTGAAACGGTATCAAAATACTTCAATTATAAAATGGAACGACGAAATTCTGGAATTAATAATTTATTCGATCTAAGATGAAGGATAATATTAGGATTATATCCCCGAAGCCATGAAGACTTTTAGGTATACAAATATAAACTGAATCTAAGATTCTAATAGACTTTGAAGATACCAAAATAAATCCCTAAGAGAACAGTAAAAAAAAAGCCTTGAGTAGCTGGAGTGTGATTATTTTCTATTAATCTATTTTGAGCTCATATAACTGTAATTTATATATAATAAAATTAGACACAGATTCTGAGATCCACACGAATATGTTAAATTAATTTTAAATTTCCATAAATTCAAGGATTTCTGATATTAAATTCATTTTAAATATTTTATGTTACACTCTCTGTGCTCACTTCCTGCATCATGCCCCAAAAAATTTTGCTTGGTATTTTTAATCTTTAGAGACTTATGTTAGTCCCATTTCAATTATTTTTCTGCCTAATTTTAAAATAATCAATTCAATTGTATATTATTTTGTTATCATAATTTGTATTATATGTTTACTTCGTTTATCCTGCTTATTTATAGTATCATGTATATCAGGAAAACAATTACTAATTTTTGTTTCAATTTAAATTTATATTCGTTAGGAGAATTTCAAATTAGTTGGTATTTATTTCAAGAACAATTTAAGTGAATTTCAAAATTATCAAAATTTAATCAGCTTACAGAATTTTACCTAGAAAAAACTATTAGCTTGGCTTAAACAAAGTAAAAGTTTCTGCTAAGTCCTTGATTGGATTCTTTCCCCTTTCAACATAAAAATAAATAAATGAAAATGTACACATTTTTTTTAAATAAATTATTAGTTATTCAAAATGTTTTTTTTTTAGTTTGAAAAATACAAAAGTCATTCTGTATATTTTTATTTATTTTTTGCCTGGAAAGTAAATTTTGGTATGTTCTAATTTTATTCGGTTAGCTGTGAAAGACATAGGAGTTCCAATTTAAAATGTATTTACTATGTTTTGCTAAAAATTAACCACAGCACACAGAAACCTCATTTCCGTTTTTGCACAGAAGTTTGTATTAGAAGTACAGGTAAGCTAATGAAGCTGCTCCCAAATGCCAAAAGTCGAGAGAACTAAATGCGGTTAGCCCAGAATTTTTAAACGACAAAAGTGAGCTTTAATTTTTTAGCTTCAAGAAGACCGAAATATTTTTACATTTGTGCATTTCCGTCAAGCATTTAAAAAGGCTCAACTTCTCGAAGCTTTTCGAATTATTTACTTCTCTCAATTTCCCTTACTAGTTTAGATGTAATTAACACGATTTGAGAAGGCAGTGTTAATTAAACGCCTTCAAGATAAAATGAGGAGTTGCTTCCTGAATTATGTGTTTTTTTTTTTAATTATTTTTTTTTTAACTTTTTAAGTGGAAAATGAGCTAATTAAATTCGTGCCACACCACTTAGTATATAAACTTTTGTGCAGTGCGTGTGTGTGTGTGTGTAAGTACTCAAGTGTGGAAGACTCTCTGTCTTCCGGTTTTACTAGTGTTGTGTGACAGCCGAGTGCTCATTAATGTCAAGCGGATAAAGATAAACAAATACTTACACACACAGATACACATATAAAAACATGGGGATAAACTGAGTCACTCCCATACTTAGTCACACACTTAATCGCACACAAGCTCAGTGACAGTCAGGGGAATAATAAAGACGCTTGTTACAAAAGGATTCCAGGTAGGCCCCAAAGAAATTTCCTGATTAATATTCACATTTTATTGACTGCCAGCCCGCATTGTGAGCAGAACAGGAAATTTAAATAAAAGTGTAGATGTGTGCAAACGGGTCCATGAATTGGGTCGCACACAAAAGCCAAAAGATTTTATATTAAATCCTAGTCGAACATCAACAGTTTGGAAAAAAAAAAACCGAAAACAATGTTTTGAAAAAATACCAAAATGCCAACAGAACCATTTAGCCCACTAAATCCTCAAATATTTCGAAATTATTTTTGGTATTTGTGAAGTTGGGTTCACCTGTTTATCCCCTTTTTATTATTTTTTCCCCCAAACCTTTTTCATATACTCGGAGTATGTTTTGAACTTTGCATTGTATTATTCTACTCCGACCCCCTTGAAGTGTGTAACTTTCCTTCTAAGCAATTTCACAATTTGCCTAAAAAACAAAAAGGAAAGAAAAACATAATACGATTTCAACAACAAAAGGAATAACAATGCAAAGCAGTTAAAAACGTTATACATATTACTTTAGATACTTATTTATTTACATATATAAAAAATGTTTTATATTGTAAGTATATATTTTGTATTTTTGTTGAATATTTTCGCAAAACAATTTCTGTTAAAAATGTTTACTTTAATGTCTTCAATGGCCTCAAGGCTTAACAACATAAAAAAAAAGAGCCAGGACCAAGTGGCAATTCAGAAAAAAATATATGGCATACTTTTTGGATTGCTCTTATCTTGTTTTTTTTTTTCATTCTCTCGTAGAAAAGAAGCAGTGGAGAGTTCGAAAAATGCTGCCGCATTCGTTTCATATTTCACAAAAGCTGACTCGAATGTCAACAGATATGGCTTATGTTGAATAATGGAAAGAAGAATTAGCAGGAAATAGAAACTCGAGCAAGTGTATTTAAAGATCTGAGCTGCTAAGGATTTAACATTTTCAGATTCTCACATTCCACAATCGAGGACAAAAGTGTCTGTTGCAATTCAGAAATTTTAAATTATTGATATTTTTTCTTCAAAATGTTTCACAATACGAATTACGATTAAATATGCTCTATGAAAACATTCAAAATAAAATGTTGATGCATTTGATTTGTCAGTTTGAATAAATAAAACATGCCATTATTTTTCTGAAAGAATTATAATTATTTTTTATCTTTCAGAAACTGTAAAAATTATTTTATTATTTTTGTTAGACTTTTCAAATATTTTACACACTTCGTAGACACCTAAAACTTACGTCCATATTGGTGATTTCAGGCCTCTTCTCCGTCCATCTGTTTCTATGCAAACTAGAGTCTCAGCTTATTTTGTGTGTCGACAGCACATTTTTTAAAACCGATCCGATTGGACCAATATATATATATATATATATATATATATATATATATATATATATCAACATATAGCCATACAAAACAATATCGGTCGTATGATTTATGAATTCGGAAAGGGTCTGTAATCCTCGACAACTCGAAAACGGCACTATAATTCTTTTTTTATTTTTATTTTTTTTTTTCATATAGTTTTCCAACTGTTTGATATGCGTCAACTTTGCCTTTGTTGACATATGAATTTGTGAAATGCCAGAAACAGTTTAAATTCTGTAAATTTTCGCATTTGCATTGTCTCAAATTGTTCAAGTGAATTTCAATGGATTTTTAAAGTATTTCATTTCAGAAAGGCCAACTTGAAAACAACAAAAAGAAAGAACAACAACAAGTGGAAAAACTTAGTTTGTAAACATTTATTATTTTTAATTGTATGGTCGAGTACTTGCTTGAAATACCTACTTGTCCCAGCTGGTGACTTTTTTTCCAACTTTTGCTGGCTCTCATAGGCATCATTTCAACTATGCAGCTGGAAAATTGGGGCACTTGATTAAAAAATTAATGGCTTGCCTTGGCCGTTGATTGGCCGACATGCCCGACTACTTCTTCAATTTTCAAGCTAATTTGAAGCAATCTAGACCAACGAGAATAACCGAGAGGAGAAAATGGAAAGAAGCACTATACAAAAACAACAGAGACCACTAATGGGGCCTTTGTGGAGGCTTAAGGGAAGAAACCAAGGCTCGGTATTTGTTAAATTTGTTTTTGTTATGGGGTTAGGAAAGCTGAAATTGGTAAACAAAGAGCGAAAAGGGTTTAATGCCCACTTGCTTTCTTTACCAACGAAGTGGGACAGTCTGTCGAAATTTACCTAAACATTTGTTAATCGACTTTTGAAGTGATGCTTTTTCTTCAAAAACATCAAACTTGGAACTTGATTCAATTTCTAAAAATTAAATTTTTGTCGTCTCTGGCCGAATTTTCCCCAAAAAAAATTCAGAGAAATAACTCTTTCTCTTAAGTTCACCTTATTTTGTTTGACCTTTGCTTTTATCTATAATTTACATTATTTAAGGTGCGACATTTTTGTGTTGAGGACCCAAAAAAAGCTTTAGGCATTTTATAATTTGATTTGCATTTCACCAAGACGTAAATTGTTGTTCCTTGCAGGATTCCTTGGAAAAATTGAAATATTTAACTGAATAATTTGAAATTAAAATTTACATTCCAAATTGAATATTACTCAATCTCTACAGATATTCAAATCAATTAATATTCGTATTTCCAGGTTCCTGGCAACTCGGCTGGGTTCTCTGCGATATTTGGATATCACTGGATGTTCTACTCTGCACCGCTTCCATACTCAGCTTGTGTGCCATCAGTGTAGACAGGTTGGTAATTTAATTATACGAGAATCTTAAATATATATTGAAATATTCTATATATATTTTTCAGATATCTAGCAGTGACAAGGCCACTTACCTACTCTCGCAAGAGACGCTCCAAACGATTGGCTTTGATTATGATTCTAATCGTCTGGCTTTTGGCTTTGGCCATCACTTGTCCTCCAATCTTGGGCTGGTAAGTGAAATCTAAATAAAGACTTGAATTCTATTTTAAATACATACAAAGACGTTTTACCAATGAGATATTTAATAACTTGAAGTCATGAAATTCTTCTTAGATATTTCGAGTCCTTATAAATAAATATCAGATTTCCCAAAGTGAATCTTTAACAACAAAAGCACAATTACTTAAGTATTCAATGAATACCTGTCACCGTTTCATTTTCTTGATTAAATAGTAAATTCCGGCAACACTTAAAGCCTAGGCTTGAGCAAATAATCATTATCGTTAGCATATGTGACAGGGTGGGTTTATTTGCTTGACTGTTTTCATTGGACCTCGAGCGAAACAGAGTTGTAGACTCTGGGCAAACAAACCAAGCCATATCTGCGCCCACACATGGATCGACTCACTCTCATTATTAGATGAGAGATATCCTAGTTGAGTTGCAATTAATTGAGGAACTTTCTTGAGGGGAGCCTATGTTTGCTGATTTTAACTCCAACGAAAATGTATTTTCAGCTGGAATCTAAATATAGTTGAATAGGGGTGAAAGTTTATGCAAATGAGTAGAAAATATCTCACAAGTCACGGAAGGCATTTGGAAATCCTAACATGCATTGAACTGATTTGAAACTTTTTTACCGAAACTTGCAACGTTTTTTTTTTTCGTTTTGAAAGTTTGATTTTTCATTTTTTTTTTTTTTTTTGTTTACTTGTAGGTACGAGCCAGGACGTCGTGACTTGAGAGAATGCCGTTATAATCAGAATGAAGGTTATGTGATTTTCTCAGCGATGGGTTCGTTTTTCATACCAATGGCAGTTATGATTTATGTCTATGCAAGAATCTCTTGTGTTGTTGCATCGAGACACGACAATATGACCGACATAAGTGTTCACAACAAGGTAAATGTAACAGTACAACAAGCCCACCACCCAACACACATACATACACGCACACTCTCCCAGAAATATAGCAAAGACACCCAAGAAGGCAGCATAGCTGGAAAGCTATGCAAATAACGTATACGCAGTGTGTGTCACTGGCATTGCATATTTTATTTGCATTACACGTCTGGGGTGTCCCACAACCGACCTCAGCACATATGCTGCCATTTTTTGGGGTCTTGTTCTATGAATTTCTGTGTGTAGATTTATGTTTTCTTCATTTCTATTTTTTTTTTTTCTAATAAAATGTTCATCTGTTTAAATTAGTTTTGATGGTGTCACAGCAAATTTTCTGGACTAACTAAAAATAATTTTCTCAACATTTATAATCAGATTTTGTCGTTTTGTTAGCTGCAAAACTTCTAGACAACTCAAACATATAACTTTTAAGCTGAACTTTAAGTAGTACCAAAAAAATAAAATCTTAAAATATCACAAAAACTTTGTCGTCTGCGGTTTTCACTTAAGCAATTTTTTTCTTCTTTTTAATATAGAAATTTAAGCGGTACACAGCCGCCGACGTAGAAAATGACATCGACCACGATTTCTCTGAGCAAGAGCACAGTCAGACTGGCACTCAAAAACAAAAACAGGCTGCAGCTCGCACATTCTCAAATCAAACCATAGCCAAGGATATGCACGATATCATGCTGAGCGATAGTGAGAATTGCGGTGGCGGTGGCGGCAGTGGTTCTGGCCTTGGCATGTCCACCGCAGGTGGCATTAATGCCGGCACGCATTGCCACTCCTTGCTAGCACTGCCATCTCCACACGGACCCACTGGCAGCGGCAGCAGCGGGAGCAGAAATGGCTGCTATGAACTGACACGCCCCTCATCGCTGAAACGAGCCTCCACTGCCTCCACCACAATGACTACCATGACAAGTGGCATAGGACCTGGCAGCAGTTTACTCGATGCACAGTGGCAGCCCCAGCAGACACATCAACAGCAACAGTCGCAGCCTCCACCACGAGCGCACAGCTTTCGGCACTCGCACCTGAGCCTCGGCGGTGGCTCTCAAGGCGATCGTTTGCGTGGCCATCACCATCATCATATACACCATCAGTTTACGGGCCCAGGCACCGGCCCTGGGTCATCAGGCACTGGCAACATCTCGGCCACAAAGTCACTATCAAATCGCATCACCTCATTGAAAAAGGAGAACAAGACCACACAGACGCTGAGCATTGTGGTTGGCGGCTTCATAGCCTGTTGGCTGCCCTTCTTCATTTACTATCTCATTACACCGTTCCTGGCCGTGCATCAAGTGAGCACCACCCTGGCCAAGGCCCTAACCTGGCTGGGCTGGTTCAACAGTGCCATCAATCCTTTCATCTATGCCTTCTACAGCGTCGATTTCCGTGCCGCCTTCTGGCGCTTAACCTGCAAACGATTCTTCAGTAATGCCCAGAAACAGCAATTTCCAACCAACACTATGTCCATTCGACGATAGTTGAGGCGCGCCGCCAGCAACACAAACCGTGCCTCGCGCATGAGTACTGAAATGGTACTCATCGGCATGGGTCTGGGTGGTGTGGCAACAGCTGTACCAATTGGCGGCGCTCCGACTCCCGTTTGTCCCTACAATTAGGCCACGTGAAGCAGTGAAAAAAAGCTACAAACAAACTACTAAGCAGAAACTACAAAGTAACTTATTATTATATAAACGTAGAGCATTCATTAAATTAACGTGACTTTCATCAACAAAAGCAAATTGAAACTCAGTAAGTTCACCGACTCTCACAAGCTTTTAGACCCATTTTGATGAAACTATAAACAAAACTGTTAGTATTTATATGTAAATTTAATATTAGCCAATTAGGTTACCTCAAAATGTGTTATGGTTACTTCATTTCCTGGCCTATCCATTTTTCTTCTTTTTTTTTTTTTTGAGCTTAACAAGGCCGCAAGGAATTGTCTAATTAATATCAAATAGAATTTCACGCCCAAACCAGGCCTATAGATACCGCATAGTCAGTGCTTCAAATTGCTTACAAGTCCCTCAACTCTTTTTTCAATTTTGGTAAAAGCATATTTATTACCACAACAAAGCTTATTAACGCTCATATTTATGTACTCTACTTGGCCATAACTATTGTATAGCTAATTTGGCATTTTGTGGTTAATTATGGTTAACGAGAGTCTGAATACTTTTGACGGTTTTATGACCATTTAAGTGTCAGTGTGCCCGTGACAAAGGCTAAGCATTTGTAAGCTCTTTGATTCTCATGGAGACTTTATAGGGTCGAAGGACAAAGCAAGAAGATAGTCACAAATCGAGCTCATTAATTATAAAAAATTCCAGGAAAGATCGAAGCATACAAACACAGGCTCTTTAACATTGATTAAAGAAATAATTCTCATAACTAATTGTACTTTTCAGTTCTGAACAGTTTTACCTTAATCTTCTTATAAAATCGTTTTCAAAACCAATTTTCAAAAACCTATTTCTGCAAAGTAAGGTGAAAAAGAAGTATTACCAAGTTGAACAAACTATTTTTCAAATTAAAAAAAAGTACCTCAGTTTTAGCTTCCTTAGACATAACCCCAATGGGATTCCACTATTTTAAGGACAACAAATTTATTTTTAAAAACACCTCTGACATAAAAATATTTCTGCAAAAGCAAAGACCAAAAATATCTCATACAACTACATATATCGATTTAGTAATTTCCGCAGCAATTTCCATTTTCTTTTTCTTTTTTTTTTTGTCTGTGCGATGCTAGTGAATGCGAATGCGGGTGTTGCCGTATTACATAATGCAAGAGCAGCCGTGTCGCCGCCAGTGCCACTGTCAGTTATGCAGCTTTCGAAATACCAAAGAGTCACCAGTTAGGCAGAAAAGAAGCCAATGAAACATGCTGCTTAGATGGATGTGGCAACTGAGTTATCTCACAAGTCGATATAGCACTACCGGGCTAATAAAATGCCAGACAGAAAAAGGACATGCTGCCAGTGCTTCAGGTCTTGGCAGTATGTCGGAGAGTTTGTAACGGATAGCGGAAATCGTTGTACTCGATGCAGTGTAAAAAATGCCGAAATTGACCCTGACAGTGAAACCGCCTGCCAGCCCACCCAGGCGACACATTCTCGAATAAAATAAAACGCAAACAACATTATCTGTCTGGCTTTAACTTCTTTCCTTCTCTGTCTCTCTCTTTCTCTTGCTTTTGGCTCTGCTTTGCTGACTCTGTGACTGTACAAAATACGCATGACTTGCATTTTCAGACACCGATAGTCGTAATATTTAATGTGTTAAGAATAGAAATAGAAACTTTTGATTCGATTAGTTGCGCCCGAACAAGCTCAAGAATCAGCTTACCATTTATCCACCAAATAACCAAATACCAACCAGAAATTCAAAGCATAAAAACTTTATTGTGATTTAATTGTTAGTCAAGCGAAACCAAATTCAAGCATTGTAAAAGTTGCTATTATTTTAAATGTAACATATATACAATGTCTATTTATATGTAGGCTAAAAGTAATTTAAAGTAACAAATAATTATAATAATTGCCAGTTCTGAGAATGGTTGTATTAAGAAAAAAAAAAACAATATCATATGTGCTGGCACAAAGCTATGTGTAAAGCTTAAATAGCCATGACTGTGTGTAGCTGAATGTGGACAGCTCTAGCACAGGACATGCATAATAAACAAAGACACTCCACTTCACTTCCCAACCTGCTTACCAGATCATCCGTCTCCAGCTCCTGGACACTGAAACTGGACACACAAAATACAAAATACCCATAACAAACACATCACATCACTCTGAATATACATTTACTACTAAGAGAACTTAACTCAAGCTGCTCATTAATTATAAATATAAGTTGACATGTGTGCGGTCTGATGGACGAGAGAGGAGTGGTAGACACGAATCCGGCATATAATACAAAATATTCCAGACAACTCGCCAGTAGGTGGTCGGGAATAAAGTATATGTCGGACTAACCGTTCCCCCTTTAATTTGCCAATGTGTGTAGATAGATTAGAGGAAATTGTCCACATTCTATCCATGTTCATGTGTCAGATATAATTTTCAGCTTAGTGGCATTTCTCGCTATGGTCTGCTTTTTAAGTAATTAGTACAAAATTACAGGTAACTCAAGAGTAAGGCATACGAAAACTGAAGTTAATCAAATGTAGTGTAGATTGATTAAGGCATATTAAAGTCTCTTTAAATTTCCCAGTAAAAAAAAAACAACACAAATAATCATATAACAGATTAAAAAAAGAAATAATAAATTATGTCTTAATAATATTTAAATGTGAAATAGACTTCAGTCTTATTCTTATCCATGTTCTCATAATCATTGCTTATATTATATATAGCTCAAATATACTATATATAATTTTTAAAATATCTAAAAATTAGAAAAAATACTAGCCTTTAATTGTATATATTGCTTAAGATTAAATGATATGGCTATTAATATTGTAGATCTTAAATACCAAAGGCATAATATAAGTATAGAAAAAAAAACCATATAGCGAATATTTGCTTTAAGAACTCCATCTGCGATCGGCTAAAGCTGATTGAATAATTTTATTCTACTTAATACAGTATTTTGTTTTTAATATATATTTTTTTTTAGTTTTTAATATATAAGCTAAGCTAAAAATAAAAAATAAAAATGTATATGTAAAGTATACTAAAATATATATTAAAATTAATATTATGAAAGTATCAAGTGTTATCGAGCAAATAAAAATTCAATTGCTGCATATCAATATGCCAGAAAATAAGTTGAACTTTAAGTTGCACGCACGTGTAAACATAATTATGATTATATTTATATTATTATTTTTATTGCGCCAAGGTCGATTTCGTGATATAAACAAATGCGTGCTCTGAAAAATAAGCACATGAAATAAGTTTATCAGGGCATAGTTTACACAGATGTATGTATGTCCATGTATGTGAGGTGTAAAGAACGCGTAAATTTTAGTTGGGCATAAATCATCAACCAGGCGTGCCTACTCTTTAGTAAGAGAGAAGGCAAGGGGACTTGGCATAACTCACAACTTTCTAACAAATGAATACCTTTTTCCTGGGTTTGAAGATTTAAAATAACTTTTGAAAATGGTTCAGTTTGAAATTTTAATTAAACTTAGGAAAAACACCTACAAATTCATCAACTCTAATTGAAATTCTGGTGGGTTTGAAGTCTCTTTTAAATACTATACCGAAATCCAGCTAGAGCTAACTCAAACACTATGCAAAGGAAATATAAAAACTTTTATACCTTTAAGTAGTCACTTGATATTTTCAGCAGTATATTTGCTGAATAAGTTTGCCAGGAACAGCTCAGTATTTTATTTGATTTATTAAGTCGACAGGTACGGATTTATAGTTGAGAAACTTGCTGACAGGATATATCATAGAAGCACATGAATGTTCTATTCGAGATATACTTATTATAATTACATATGTACGTGCTCATATATACAAATGCTTGGGAGCATATACAAGAGATATACAATAACTTTCACCACTTTCAATTCGAATATTGGGTGAGCAAATCCCAATCTACGAATAAGCACCTTCAGCTGTGATGATATCATTTTATGTACATATATGTAATCCTTTTACTGTGGCTTGATAAGTCGGAATACTCCAAGGAAAACTTTTCACCACACCAAGACCAACCCAACTAAGAAGGGGGAAAAAAATAAAGCCTGAGTAAAATTTTATTTTTTGTGTTGTTTGTGGGGAAAACGCATATAAAAGTTTTGTTTTTTGTTTTTATTTTCTTTTTTTTTTTTTTGTAAATCGAGTGCCAATGCCTGTACGTGTGCATTCTTGTTTTTTTTTTTACCAACTTTTTCCTTGCATATATCAAGAACACCTGCTGCCATAAAAATAACGAAAACAGAATTAGAGGAGTTACCAAACGTTTAGTTTAACAAAAATATGGTACGAAAACTTTAGTTATACAATGAAATATTGAATAAAAAAAATTGTTCTTGAATGATTACAATTAAGTTTCTAAGAAATATCAAATTTCTTAAATATTCTCATAAATTATGAAACCACCACAGGAGTGCAAATATTTATTTTGCTTGTAGTTTTAATTTGTTCTCTGAAAAATAATTCTTGATAAATTATTAAGAGTCAAGTGGCAGAGATAAGGAAAGGTATTTGAGAGGATCGCCCTCAGATGTTTTGAAAGACCTAATGAAAATAAAGAAATTCATATAACGAACTCCACTTGGCAGGCAGATAAATTCAAGGTTTCGAGCCTTAAAACAGGATTTAGGTATCTACATAAATTGTGAACGGTCGCCAAAAACTTCAAGTTTGCTGTATGTGGAGAGATATGTGTCTGAAATATTTGGCAAAATATTTTGGTAAAGTTAACAATTCATTGTTGAATTATTTATTGATGAAGCTCAAATTGAATTTATTACCAAAAGAATACAAATTTATAAAGGCACAAAATGAACGTCAGAGGAAGGAAAGAGGACAAAAAAGAAAATAATAGAGAGGGGAAAAAAGCGAGTGAGCCAAATAAATAAGAGTTGTATACGGTTACACGCACAGACAATGACTTCCGATACACAGAACGGAAGCTCACCGAAAATATACATGCACAAACACGCACAGACTTGCAAACACGAGCACACAAATGTATGAATGTCATGTAAGTTTCTTGAGGGCTGGAGACAAATATTCGTCGCATGGGTAAACTGATTTCCGTTAAATCCAACATTTGCCGTCTCAAAACGAGGCCGAATGTAACTTGGTGGGCATGAATATTTCAAATAGAAAAGCACTAACAAAAGCAACAAGAGCCACGGAGTTTGTTTGTTGGCTGGTATCATCAGCCTCTTTGGCTGTTTCATGTCGTTAATTTTAGTGGGTGTGCATGGGCACACGGATTGCTCTATTTTGCACTCAGTCAACTTCAGATGTGACAATCCAAAAACCAAGTCGAATAGAACAGTAGAAGCATACCACGCACACGCCTCTTGACCTTTGCCAGACAAAGTAGGGGTATGTGCGAGATAAAAGAAGTCAGGTCAAAAGGGTGTGAATCAATTTATGCATTGGAATGGGCATGTTGCTTTTGTGATTTTGTGTCCTTGCTAAAGCACATTTGGTATTCATATTGTGAATAGGAATACCTAAACTGCGCTAGTTTAACAAATGAAGCAACCAACAAAAAATTACTTGTAAATCTTCCAAATAAGCAAAATCCGGTGTCAAGGATATATCAATGATGCCGAATATCAAATGCTCTTTGCCAATCTCTACATTTTAATTAGTCATCAACTATTCTTTAAAAACCGAGGGAATAATTTGTGTAGAAAGAGAAAAATAGATATACGAATGACTTGTCTAGTTTGATGATGACTCTTGAGATTCTTTTCTGTGCTTCGAGAATCTCAGGATCAAATGAATGTGCTCTTTTTTGAAAAGAGCATGAAAATCCAAAACAAAATAAAAGTTAATAACCCAACTGGCACGAAACACTTGCCACTGACAGTTGGTGTACAACTTTCGCAACGCCATATTTCTTCGACTCCAAATGACATCCTCAAGCTTACGCCTACAGATATGCTAAGATATACAACATGAATATAAAAATATATATACATATATATAGGAACACCTCTATTCTTTCGGATTTGCTTTACATTTCTCCTTTGGTCATTTGCCCGCTTTCAGAATTTCTGCGCGTCTGAGTGTCAGACTGTTTTGACACTAAGTAGGAATAAATTGCATATTTATTTCTCGGAAAATACATATAAGAAATATACTGGTAAGTTAAAATCAACAGTAAGTAAATTAAAGACAAAAGACAAAAATTATAAAACCAAACTGCCAACTAGATAAATTCGAAATCCTCAGCAATCTAGGACTTACATCCTAAGTTCTGTCTCCGATTATCGCGATAATAATCTCAGAGTTCGTAGATCATAAATCCAATTTTACTGGGTATCAATCATAATATGTACAGATACAATGTAGATATTTGTACTTCATATTTAAATTTCAAAGCTTTTCTTATGCTATTCTCAGAAGAAATTAATGTAGATTACTTTCCAAAATATTTTGTCACCGAGAATTAAAAAGTCCATTTATTAAATGTGAATTTTTTATTTTCCATTAAATGCATTTCTCATTAATCATACCACATGGCAGACAGCCAAAATCAGTGCTAAATATAAGCTGGCTCTATAATTTCAAGCCGCAAAAGGAAAGTCTCCATATTTTTCTTCTTTTTTCCCCTTGTTTCAAATTTGTTCCATTTCGTTTAATTTAATAATGAAAAAACAAACCGAAAAGAACAAAAAAGAAAAATCCAAATTACTGTGAAGGATTTATGCACGTTGACACACCATAAAGCTGACTACGTCATGACTGTGAAATCCGCCATGGAATCAACGGCAAAAAAAGGCTCTGAAACCAAATTGTGTGTTGCAATTCATTAGAGACTTTTCTTCATATATATAAATGTATATACATATGTGATGTGAATTATTTTTATATCGTATGGGGGTGTACACGTAATTATGATGACCACATCCTTTTTTTTTTGTACAATTTTACGCCTCTTTTCAGCTAAATTAATGAAACCGCAACTCAGTATTCATGAAAAAAAGCCATTGGCTGATTCAGCAAATTTTTCCTCTGTTTACTTTTATTTGTATTTCATTTGACTTTTTCCTGGCGACGACAAGGTGAGTTTTTTTTCTGTCATTTCATTACATTTGCTTGGGCTTTATTTTAGGAGAAGAGTGATGAAAGTCGACCAACGTTGACCCAACTTAGGGCTGATTTGGTTTTATGGCTTTGTCTGATTTATGAAATAGATTTCTTTTGTTTTGCGTGTACAATAAAACGGCTATGTATTCTACTTCTTCTTCGGCTACACTCCGATCCAACTAGGACTCTCATTCTGTAACACTTGGTAATTGACTTTTGGACCGAGACAAACAGACCTTCTACACTTTAACATTTGCCAACACACGTCAATAGGACCTATCTGCAAATCTTAATGCACGTCATGTCATGCCTCCTTGGAAAGGAATGACCCATACTGAAGTCATATATTTTTTTGCAAGCAAAGCAATCGCTCAAGCAACAGGCAAACGGAAACGGTGGAAGACCGAAACAAATAGGTGTGGCCATCAATCATGAAACTCCTGACTGAGTCAGTGTGTCTATGACCTAACCCCGAGTGTTTCTATCTAACTCCCAGGGGTCTGTGGTCTCGCAAGGCTTTTAACTTTTAGACATGCCCTGAGCATACGAGTATTTTTACATTTATGATGAAATTTCGTGTCGATTAGGCCAATGAACTGGAAATGAATTGTACTATCTCAAATTGTGGAATTTTAAATTGCCTAACTTTTGATCTTAGTCATTTATTAAAAAAAAATAATAATAATAAAAATAAAAATCAGTCTAGTCCCAAATTGATATGAATTTTATTTATTTAAAAGCAACAGACAAAATTGTGATGGGATGTGCGTTTTAAAAGACCCCAAAGCCAGCCTAAAATCAAGTCAAAACATTTAAGCCAATATGCAAGATTCAATGAACCGAAGCTTTTATGAAAAATTTATTGATAAATCTTAATAGATTGGACTCAAAGAAAGTTGTTCTACTCATCCATCTATAAAAATTTTAAAAACTATTTGAATAAAAATCAATTCTGTAAATATAAAAAAAATTTAAAGAATTTATTAAACTTGAACTGACCGAAATCTAAAGAAATTTGAGATGAACTATCAACCATTCCTTAAACTAATAAAAAGATTTAATTAATTCAAATTAGATGCAAGATATGCATTTTCGCAAAGTACTCAATTACCGTTATTGTTGTTTGTTTCAATATGCATATTAAATTTCAATAATGAGCAGCAAAGTAAGAAAAATAAATACAGCATTTTCTTGGAATGAAATTTAATTTCGATTTAAAATAACAAATCTAAATTGGTTCTCTTAAAATGTAAACTTGTCTGATCTGTTTTTTTTTTGTTTTTCTTTTTTTTTTTTAATTTTAAATAAATACACAATTTATGTTTTACAATTATACAAAATGCTAGAATTTAATTTATATTACAACATATTTACACACACACACACACAGAGAGAGGCAACTAAGCTTTGTTTGCTATGGTCGAAATTACAAATTTGAACAAAATGACAAAACACATAAAATATTTTTTGTAAATCTTGCATAAACGTTTTGACTTGTGTGCGCCGGCCTCAAAATTTAACTCTAAAACTATACATATTTAGGTACAATTTTTATGTTTGAAAACATGATGTATATATATGTACATATTTAAATAATAATTAAATGCTATAAAAATAGAAGCTTACATAAATGCTTGGACCCAGCCTCTTTACTATGTATCTGATAGATACGAAGGAGCCGTGTGTTTTTGTGCCTTTGCTTGCCTTTACTAATCTCTACGTATATTTTACATGGTATTGTACAAAATTTGTCAAATGTGACTAAAATGCACACTCTAAATGGGTTTGCTTTCTTTTTGGCCGTAATATGCCAGCGGGTTAATGTTACGATGAAAAGAATTTGGCTCTTTGTTGTTCGGCTGCAACCCTCAGACCCCGCCACGCACATCGCTTGAACCCAAATCCCCAATGTGTCTATGGCAGTGACATTGTCAGTGTCTAAAAATTGACAAAAAAAAAATTTAAACAGTTAAATGAAAATACAAAGAATTTAAGCCACTGAGAATTACCGCCAACTGACAACGCCAAACAGGACCAAAAACCCAAAAGCCATTCTAGACCATCAAAATAATACATATATTTATATATGTAGTATAATGCTCTCTATTCTTACATATATCTACTTAGGCTATTGTATTCTATTCTAGATTTCATATGAATATAAAAGTATAAGAAGGAATTTATGTCTTTTTTCACGCATCCCAAATGGCCGCGTAGCGTTTTTAGCCACGAAACATGGCCATATGATTTGGCGGCGGCTTCTGCTTGCAAATGGGTCGGCAGGTTAAACGCCAGAAGGCGGTACGAAAATCCGGATTGTAGAAGGCGTAAATGAAGGGATTAATGGCACAGTTCACCCAACCGACCCAAGTAAAAAAAAACATCAATCCTTCGAGGACGGCTGGGCGTGGCAGAAACGGTATCAGCAAATAATAGACAAAAAATGGCAGCCAACAGGCGATCAATCCACCCATGACAATTGTTAATGTCTTGGCGGTTTTTGTATCACGTTTTGTAGTCGAAACACGCATCGGCATACGCTGCAAATGATGCTGATGTGGATGATGCTGGCTGTGGTGGTGATGATGATGATGGTGATGTTGATGATGCCCAGCATTTTGGTGCTCTGGCTGGCTGCCCTTTGCCGGTAGGTGGATCTGCGGCTGTGATTGATGCTCCTGCTGCTGAGTGACTGCGGTCATTGAAGCGCTTTGCAGGTTTGTTGATTCCGCAGCCTTGCTGACCGTCACACACGTCTCCGAAAAAGAGGTCTGACTGTCATTATAGTGCAATGTCTGCATTGGCAGTGTGGACACATGTCGGCCCGTCTCTACGCTGCACGGACCACCGTACTTGCAACTAATCGCTGAGCAGTGTATGAGCGAGGACAAACGTGAGATTTCAACCAATTCGTAGAAAGTGGGCTGATGCTTAAAGGTCAATGTTTTGTCGGCCAGGGCCTTTTGCTGGCACTTGACACAGCTGAGGCTGTTGCGACGGATGCCAGCGCCTCCTCCACCTGCTCCATTGCTGGTACTGTTCGAATGGCTGCGGGTGGAATTGACAGTATTGCAGTGCAGTGATCCAAATCGCCAACGAGATTTGCTTATGGGCAAGCATTTTTGTGGATTGCACTGATTATGCTCGGACTCGGATATGAAGTTGTCGACATCGATGTCATGCTCAGCCGTTCGCTCGGAGTTCTGCTGAAAGACAAGAGCTGTGAGTCAACAAGGCAATAACAAAGTAAATCAGACAACTCTCCACACAGCCAAACACACATTTGGACGATTACAGCCAGGCAAACAATCTCTCAGGTTTATTTGTAGTCTCATTTGCATGGACAGTCTGTGGTGTGGTGTGGTCTGGGCTTTGAGTTTGAGACTGATTTCACATCATAATCCAAAGGGCTTACCGCATCGCGCACAATGCGCTGTCTTCGTGATGTGAGGACGAAACCAATCTTAACATAAACATACAGCATCACCGTAAGTGGTATGAAAAATGAGCCCATTGCCGAGAAGACCACGTAACCCTTGTTCTGATTGTAGCGACAGTCCACATAGTCCTGCTGATGCCGGCCCTGTTCATACCTGCAAACAAAATGTGAAATGTGAAATGAGAGCTCTTTTGCCATTTGAAAGAGTTTCCATAGCCATGCAGAGAATTTCCTGACCAACTGGTCAGCCAGCCAGCAGCCAGCCATAATCCATTAGATTTTCTTTGCCCAACACACACACACACACATACACATGTATGAAAAGTGATGTCCTGTCGGACCACCATCTCCCAGCCCCATAGAGAGCTATTCTTTCCGCTGTCATGTGGCGAAATACAACAAAGCGTTGACACTCATTTGCTACAGTTACGGTGATAAATTTACTTTTTGTTCTCCCAGCTTCAAGGATTGCAATTTTCTATGGTTTTGTTGCTCTTTTTGTGCAGTGTTTTGTTTCTTTTCCCCAGCACTTTTGCAGACGCTTACATTAGTTTGACAGAAACTTTATATTTCGTATTCGCCTGAGATTATTGTTCCTTCTATAATCAATCTAAAACTTTTATTAAATCTATTTCAATTTTCTCTAATCCCATTTGAGTATTTGGAGAAGAAAAGAGTGAAATTAATTGTAAACGAGTCAAGTGGGAACTTTCATTTTACAGAAATCAATTAAACATGCCTCACTAGTTAATAATAAATGATTTGTTTAGATTTAAAAAAAAAATGAATTCAATAATTGAAACAATTTCACTGTAGTTGAAAAAAAGCGAACGCTTTAGAAAAGTCTCTGAATGTCCTTATTAAAATTAAATTGTTTTTGTATTCGCAAATTCAAAATAATTATGTTAACGCCGCGAAGTAGGCCACATCAAACGGGCTGACAACCGCAATGAGGAAGCCAAGCTCATTAACAACTCGTTAAAATTCCAAGCAAACCCCTTGCCCACCTCACCAACTGCCCTGGCAAAGAAAAATCAAAAAAAAAAAAAAAAAAAAAAGGGATAACGAGCGGACACAAAACACAATTGCGTCATGTGGTACGTTGCCTGTGGCAATTGCTAATTTACGTTGAATTTTATTTATTGTATCTTTATGCGTTGCCAGGCTACAGCCATACCGCTTACTTAACTCTCATCTGAAACCACAACCTCAACTGCCTACCTCAAATTGCCGTTTGCCTTTGCCAAACAAAGCAAACAGTCCAAGAGGAAGCAAAAAAAAAAAAAACACCAACAAAATATGACGGTCTAGGTGTTGAGAAACAATTTCGGGTCATGCATCAACTTACCAGCCCAAATATGGCGGACATGTGATTGACAGCGCCGTTATCCAAACCACGAATATCATGAGGAGCGCCAAACGTTTTGAGCGTCGCTTTTTCGAATATGTCAAGGGTTGTGTCACAGCGAGATACCTGAAAAAAAAAGAAAATGAAAATAAAAGACAATAAAAGCAACGCAACAGAAAATGAATAAAAATAGCGTGGAAAAAAATGAGGAGAATATAACAAGAGGAAAGACCGAAATGGCATATTGTTAATAAAGCTGTTGGCAAAGCTTCTTCCGACAGCAGACCAGAAAGCCAGAGACTCATCCATTCGGTGAGCGAACTCAGTCATTCAGTCAGTTAGTCACTCAGTCAGCCAAACAGGGCAAGTTATACAGAGTGTTGGGCAACAGAAAACTTGGAAATGCCATTAAAATGTAATTGAAACTTCCAACAAAGAGAGGCGCCATGCCATACTACGCCACGCCACACCACAAGCCGCCAAGTATCACCTCGAAACACCACAACCACCTTGGACTCTCGCTTGACTCCTGGCTGGTTGGTTGGCTGGTTATTTGGTTGATTATTCTTTGTTGGTTACTTTGGTATATTCAGTTTTCGGATTTAAGGGGCGTGTATGTGCAATGTCATGGGGTAATAAAAACGTCAACAAATAAATTATTTTGCACCATTTTCTCTTCAATTTTTTTTGTTTTGTTTTGCACCTTTTTTTATGCGTTTATTACGCCAATGCCAAAGTATGCTTTATATCCAAAAGGGTTAAACGAATGACATCAACATGGGGTTTTTTGTTTTCAATATTCTCAGTCAACTTAGTGGGTGGATACATTAAGTACAGACAAGGGTCCAAAGATTATCAGGGAGCTTTTATAGATCAATGAGAAATGATAGCTAATTATAGAGAGCTTGTCAAATATTAAGTGTTTTGATTGTGATAGGTTTAGGATAGGTTACACTCACCTATCCAGGCTGATGGCGCACAAGCTCAGTATGGAACCAGTGCAAAGTAATATATCCAACGATATCCAAATGTCGCACAATATCCAGCCAAATCGCCAGGTGCCTGGAATGACAAAATAATTCAGACTTAGTTTGTGAGAGCTTAAAAAGTATTCAGCAAGTTAATTGTATCAATTCATTTTGGATTTTAGTTATTTAAAAGCTTCTGCGAACAAGAATTTTCATTAGCTGCTTTTGTCTGCAAAATTTGAAATCCAATTGAATGGCACTCAACTGTTATTCTAAAATGAATAAGTACTTAATGACCATTCAATTGAGCTTACAGGCACTCAGTTAAATGAAATTCCGATGTCAAGTCAATCTAAGCTACGTAAACCACTTTGCTTGCTTTAGTAATTACGATGGCATATAAAACTCAATAGATATATATATTTACTGTGAAATGCAAACTAAATAAAATGAAACATTACATCGTTGAACATCTGTAAATTTTTCTCTTTTTTACTCACATTGAAAGCACTTCCAACCCGATCTCTCCCTGTCTCTGTAAAGTCCTATTTGGTTGTTTATTTTTTACGATGGGGCGTATACGTAATGTTGGTCTAGCCAAGTTATAGGTTTTTCAATGTCAGTCAGTATGCAAATGATGACCACAACGAAGAGATAAAACAAAAACTTTGAACAATTTTCAAAACAATACTGACCGCCAAATGACCAAAAAGGGAAAAACAAAGACAAGCTTCCAAGCTATCCAAGGCACAAGTAAAATGAAATTGGGCAACTGCTGTTGTCAATAATAAATTATATTCTCGCTCTAAAGGTCAAATATTTTCCATGTCCAGATTTGCTATAGTAAAATTTCAGAAAT
Source organism: Scaptodrosophila latifasciaeformis (assembly GCA_037075145.1). Taxonomy (NCBI): domain Eukaryota; kingdom Metazoa; phylum Arthropoda; class Insecta; order Diptera; family Drosophilidae; genus Scaptodrosophila; species Scaptodrosophila latifasciaeformis. The sequence goes on along the minus strand of JBAMCM010000100.1, from coordinate 10,754,595 downwards.
ATATGAATGCCTTCTGCTCATTACCAACTGACCGACTTCTTAACCACATCGTAAACTAAATTAGCTGTGTTAATTCGCACACTTAAGGGCATTCCTTTGACCTTCAATGGGGCTGCTAATAAATTCCCTCAGCCATAAGCTAAGGGTTGTTGGATCAGCTTTGCTTTCAAAATGGCTGTTCGAAGCAGACAGCACTTGTCCTTCGGTCATTTCTGGACTTTTCTCATTTCTCATATTAGAATTTTCGTTAACCAAAAGTCGTAAAATTATTTGGCAAATTTAGGACATTTTTGTAAACTAGAAAGACTTTAGATTGCGCACTTCACAATTAATTTACTTTTTCAAAACTTTCGAAAAACTTTCCCCATTCTCTGCTTATGAATTGCTTAAAGAGAAGAATTTGCTTTTTGGTTATTGTTCAATTTGAGGGTCCCTCGGGTATAAGCTTGCTAGGAATATGCTTGACTTGTAGCCTGGCCAACATTTGTCAGCCAAAAATTTCGGTGTGGTAAATGTCAAAATGCCACAATTATTGTCACATTTCTTCATTATTTCATTCTTGCCTTGAAAAAGGCAATAATCATGATGACTTTAATTGGAATTTGTCGTGCTCTAAAAATTAATCGATTTTATTTATCAATAAAATAAAATACATTTGATGGGCTTGGTATAAATTACCTAAAAAAAACTAAAGATATAAATATAAAAAAAAATCCAAGTCCAAAAAAGATTTCCCAAATAAAAATACACAAATAAACAAACGACCAAAACAATTTGAAAAATTCTTAAAAAAATAAAAAAAATTCCACTCACCCGTTATATAAAGCATAACCGAAGGTGGCATGACACAAGTTCCAACCAGCCAATCGGTTATGGCCAGATTCATCACAAAACAGTTGGTCACCGTGCGCAGACGTCTGGTGGTCAAGACTGCCAATATGACCAAAGTGTTGCCAATGACGGTGGCCAATATGATTATCAGAAAAATTGCCACTGCTATTGCCTTTGGCCAGGCCATGCTGAGGAAATATGAATTCACCTCTGCCAACATTGTTGTTGTGCCAGCTGTTGTGGCTGCTGTCTCCGTTGTTGTTGTTGCTGTTGTTGCTGCTGCTCCGGCTGACGATGATGAGAAGGCTGCTCTTGTTACTGTGGCCAAACTTGAGCTGATCAAATCACTGGTCGAAGCAGTGGAGAACAACAGCTGAGAAGTTTCTGTAAAGTTACTTTCAAGTTGACCTCTCCCTCGGAGCGTGCTGCTGCTGCTGTTATCTGCCAAGGCCACATTATGATTGCCATTTGACCGCATCAGGAGTAGGGAATTTTTGGTTGTTGTCTCCCCTGTCCAAGTGTTGGCCACCAGTTCATTGTACAGGAGTGTGGTGAAGTGTTGTGGCAAATCAAAACTTTGATTAGACATTGCTGATTTTAATCTGTATTCTGTTTTTGTTGTTCATCATTTTTGAATTATTTGATATCGGCTTTACACTCGACTGCCGGCCATATTGTACATTTCGTGGGTACTGCAACTTTTAATATTGATTCTTATTGATGCTGGCATATTTTGGGCAGTGTCTGTATTTAGTTTTTGAAAAGAATTCATTGTAAATGATTTTAATTAATCTTTGATGGCGAACTTGTTTCTCTAAACAATTTTTCATTTATCTCATCCATTCACTCACTCACTCAGCCACCTCCTGACTCACTCAAACAAGCAAACACACCAGCACGTTTGGTCATTTTGTGGTAATCGTAAACATAACGATTTGTTTACATTTCACCCATTCCAGGCAACAAGACAACCTAAAGCATTGCAAATTGCTGTTTGAATAGATATTCTCCATGTATTTGTTTAAGCAAACAAACTGCATTATTTTAATTTATGTATACACACAGACACCTGTTCCCATAACCAAACAAAGCAAGGTCATCGTCTAGCAATTTTTGAAACAGAATTAGTTTCATCCATATTAAAGTGCTTTGATTCACAGATCTCAAAAGCCTTGGGAAATTCACTTCTATAGTCTGGAGCAGATTAAGAAATTTGGTTTTTAGTTCTGGTAAAAGAACCTTCAGACCTGAAGGTAAGTCTTGACAAGGTTTTCGAATTTTAAGAACCAACTAAATCAGTCAAGTCAAATACCATTTTGTTCCAAATTTGACTTCCTCAAATACAGGAATTACAAGTGTAAGAATCTATTATTAGAATTCTGACACAACTGCACTTTAGTGAGTAGAGAAAACCAGGTAATTACTAAGGGTAGTGAAAGTTGCTGGGCTAGCTAAAATGGGGGGACTATCTATACAACTGGAAGAATAGTGGGCAAAACAACTGTCAAGCTGGGCTGGGTTCTTCGCATTAAATTGGCTAAAACATGGTCAAACATGGCGTCACATTGAATTGTGCAACGAATATTTGCAAATATTACGTATACGTAGGGAAACACCGAATTTCGAATTTCGCAGTAATATGAAAATATATATAAATATATATAAATTTTTTTTATGCATTTGACCTCACAAACTTTGCCAATATATTCCGCAATCATTACGCGTTGGGTTGTAAATTTTAATATGTAGGAAGTGAGGCACAATTAAAGCCAATGAATTATGCAATACAAATTGGATAGAATAAATTTAAATAAATGGTTTTCAATTAACCAAATTATATGCTTATTTGACTAAATTGTTGCAGATATAATTTTTGCGTTTTTTTCCAAGAGGAAATAACAAAAATCAAATTTATTATTTTCATTTTTTCTCCTTTTTGCCCAAAATACAAGTCTTTGGGTAATAAATAAATCGACCACAAAATGAAAAGATTCAAGCAAAATAATCTATTTTTTTACTGGACAGACAAAACTGAATTACAAATTGACTATCAACTCGAAGAAGAAGATGGAAAAACAACAACAATTTTACAATTTGAACTTTGAACTAATGCATTCATCGGTTTTTATAACTTTTTGCAATTGTTATCCCATTAAGAAATATATGTGATTCTATTAAGAAATCTTTGAGAAACTTGTTGGATTTCACTACATTCAAAGCGGGCATATTGACTGATGGATAACTTTTGAAACAAAAACAAAAAACACACACAAACTTGATTGAAATGTTTTCCACTTAAAAATCAATAAAGAGTATGGCAAAGCTGATTTTGAAGCTTACTAACTATTTTATTTAATTTTTGGTTTTCTGTTTACTTTCCCATATTTATGAGACTTGCTAACGGGCAATAAATACACAAGCACTTGGGAATTAAGTCACGAGGGAGAAAGAGGGGGTTAGAGACGATAGCTTTGCCTTTGGCAAAGTAAATTTTCTCAATTACTTTGTCACACATTCGCACGAATTTGCTGACTTTGATTTTTATATTTTGTTCATTTTTTATTTTTTAGTCAATACTTTTTTACACAGAGAATTGATGTGTTTTTTTTTTTGGATAAATAAAATCGTACACCCACCACACCACGCGACACCTGAGGCAATTTGACACTGTCTTCGATTGTATTGACGGCACACATTTACGAATGTTCTGTCAATTCACTAACAATTCAAATTTGAGTGTGATGAAATTTTCAAAGACACACGCACAGAACAGCTGCCGTCGGCACGCGTTGATAACAAACTGAGAAACCGGCAAGCCGGCAACCGACTGACTACCTTGCTGGCTAGCTTAGCTACCTTGCGGACGGAACCGACTGCCTGAAGATGTATCTGTGTAGCAATGAAATTGTCTTTGTATAGATGGATGTGCTTGTGACTGTGTGTGTCTTTATAGGTGTTCTGAGTGCTGGTATGGCCGTACCTAACAATGCGCCAGCATTCTAGGCGACAACGATGCGTATACGTATTCTTTTGTTTTTTGTTTTTTTTTTTTTATTTATTTGCTTGTAGAAAGGCAACCACAAAAGTTTCGGCAGAAACCACATGGCAAAAAAATTCTATTGAAATATTCCATTATTTCTAGCTCCTTGTACATCATGACCTGGCAAAGTCAAACCTTTTGGTTTTATAACTCGTTGATACTTTTTGTTTTTTTTTTTTTTATTATTCTATTTGATTATGCTTTGTTTTTGCTTAGGCCCACATGATTGCCGGTCATGTGGGTGGAAAATATTTGAAAATTTATAAATAAATAACTAACTAAAAACAGCCTCTAGCCTGGCGCCACCAAACACTCCGATCCCCCTCTCCCTGACCCACAACTAGTTTGTAAATAAAGTCAAATTTACTAAACAAAAAGGTGAAAAGTCTCTGCCACAAGTAATCCATCATAAAGGCTTAGCGATGCGCTCCTCCCCCGAACCAAAGCGCCAAATGGTTAGAGTAAGGGGAGCATGGCGGAAGGAATAATTTGCCTGAAGCTGAGAGGCAGTAAACAGTAGCTCCAACCGCATTCAGGCACGTCAACCATGGACCCCAAGTAATTTTCATCATAACTAGACTATTTCGTGGTATTGATGAAGGGATGCCCCCTCTCATATGGTGGCCTGAATGGCGGTTTTACTAAATGGCAGAATTGAAAGAGCTTAACTAAATAGTTGGTTTGCTTGGCCTGGCTTTCCCCCTGTGCCTGAACTATAGGCGCAAACTGTTGATTAATATTCAGGTCAATGATGTAAATTTAATTAAAATATTTTCATCTCTTCGGTGAAACGAACTCTGATGTCGGGTCTGTAGGGCCTTGCGGTTGTATGCGTGTTGGCTGGGGATTAAAAGATTTCTGATAATCTTAGACTCATTAAATTAAAGTTAATGGCATAAAAATATCACAAGACTTTTTTTTTTTGAAAAATTTGAGTAGGAAAATAAAATTTTATAGACCAAGAGGAAAATTCGAATTTTCTAGTCTCTTCGAAGCTTTTAATTTATTTATTTTTTTTTAGCCAAGCAAAGATACCATTTTGATAGATAATAATTACTTTTACTAGGAATTTTTTTTGCGGAAAATAAATTACGTCATGCCTGATGAACAATTTTCCTTGTAAATTAACCTGCTTAACTGACAGTCCATACCAGGTGTAGGGTATTTTCTTGGATGAAAATACTTTTTTTTTCTGGATAATATTTGAGTCATCATAAATTTTAAATGTGGTTTCCGTGATGATGGGGAATTAAATTCCAGTCTCCCACATCAAATTTAACCATTTTAATTATAAATAAACTTTGAAATTTATTTTTAAGTTTTTTTTTCGAATTCAATTAGCTGCCCCATATTTTACTTAAGTAGAGGAAAAAAAAGAGCAAAAATTTAAATGCCGATTAAAAAAACACTCTGCCAAATTAGAAATTCAAATTGCAAATTGCCTCGAAGCTCTAAAATTCATCATTAGGACCAAAAAATATAAGACAAAAAAAAAATATAATAATAATAAGAAGAAACTGAAGCTGAAGAAGAGCACAAAGAAGAAGAAGAAGAAGAGTAAAATATACAAAGTAAAAACAGCCAAATAATAAAATTGAAAAGTTTTGTGCTTTTTCATTTTATGAATTTAATATGAGCCACCATAATGGAAACACCAAACAGCTGTGTACTTCTACAGTCTTGCAGCCTCAGCCAGATTCAACCGAATGTGCCGCCTTTTGGAAAACAATCAAAACTGCCGAACAGAAAATACCGTGCAATATGGTTTTATGAAATTCCTGAGCCGGGGGACGTAATGAGTGGGCAGCAAAATGTTTCACTCACTATGAAAACAATTCCATTTTTTTTTTTATTGTTTTTTTATTATTTTTTACTTTTTTTAAATATTTTTTTTTTTTTTTGGTTGGGGAAAAATGTAAAAAGCAAACAATAATGATTATGCCGTGTTTATTAGTCCGTTTATGGCTTTTTATTTTATTTTTGGAATTTCATATACCTGTTACAAATAAATCGATGGAAATTTTCTGCATTCCAAAATAATCGAGACTCGTCTGCTTTAATTTGTTTTTCACCCAATCAATTTTGCATTCGAATTGGCAAGATGCTTTGGCTAATAAATTAATTACAGAAACGACTTGTTGCTCGCCCACACAAAGCCGATATAACTGGGATCTCATCAAAAAAAATTACAAAACTTTATCGAATAATGCGCCCACGCCAAAAAAGAAAAGGCCAAAGAGCTACTGATAGCACAACGAGTTAATTGATAAAATTATCAGTCTTTTTATGATCCCATCGTAATTGACTTGAAGGGTTCATTGGTTTTCACATTTTATCATAATTTTTGTTTACTTTATGAAATTGTTCTTTTGTATTTTAGTTGAGTTTATTAATTGCGTATTTATTCATGATTTAATTAACCGATACGGAATGCGCACATAAAATGTTTCATAATTTGTTTTTTTTTTTATCTTAATAAAAAAATGATATATTATTTATATTTATTTTATTTACATATTCACTCTAAATTGCTTTCTTTTTATTTAATATTATTTTATTTCCATTGTATTTAATTTCGAATTTCAAAAATATTTTTAGTTTTCCGTTTGCTCTTGTATTTTTTTTCTATTTTTTTTTTTTTTTTTTTTTTTGTAATTTTTGCTGCTAAACCCCAGGACGTCTCGCGTATGACTGAACTGTTTTGTTGAGCCAAAGAACGCATTTGGCTAATTTGTCCGCCAAACGCTTTTTGCCTGCCTGACTGCCTGGCTGCCTGGCTGCCTGGCTGCCTGGCTGCTTGGCTGTTTAACTCTCTGGTTGACGTGGGCTTTCGTGTGCTTGTTCGTTAGTCTGTCTGTGTTTGTATTGGTGTTTATGCCTGTGTGTGTGTGTGTATGGCTACGAGTGTGAATAGGGTGGGTGTGGATGAATGAATGCCATTAGGAGCCGGAGAGAGCGGCCGGCCAAGTTGGCGGCTGTTCATTGGGTCTTATTTTGGATGTTTTGTGGGCGCATTGGGGGCCGTTTTTTTTGTGCCAACTTCAGGCTGGCACCACTAAATATTTCTTGGCCCTGGTAGTCAATTTTTAAGGAACTACATTTTTAATACGAATGCGTAATTCCTTGAGGGCTTCAATCCTAAACATGTTATTAACATAAGCTTGAGCTTAGACCATCCAAAAAAAAAAACCCATCAACTTTTCGTATCTCTCATTCCACGGGAAGCAGAATTCCTAGTCAAATAAAGCCTTCGAAAACTGCAGCTGTTGAAAAAATGTTTCACTTTAATAAGCAACTAGGTACTATTTGTGTTGACTTTCATTTAGTGAATGTGAGTTTTATTTGTTAGTTGACAGTTTTTTTGTGACGCGTCAGAAATCGATTTTCAGAGCAGTTAAAATGACAACTAACGCTCTAATTAAGCACATTAAAAGTCCACTGGGATTTTCCCCTAACACGTATGCCATAAAATTGAAGTTCAGTTAGATCCCTTCCCCATAAAATATAAAGAATTGCCCTTATGCAAACAAGCCTGCGAAAATTTTAAGAGTGTGTCCGTGTGTTCTCAGTTTGTTTGTCTATAAACAACTAAGGATTCGTTTAAACAATGTTAATAAATTTGCATTTTATGGGTATTGGTCTTTTAATTAAGAACTTAAGCTAATACAAATAAAATGACACACACACCCACACACACACACACACAAACTAAACCAGATTGGGCATCCCCCGATTCTAATCAATTTCACCAAAGTATTCTTTAGGCTTTTAAACAAATAGAAAATAGATATCGCCCACTTGGTTTACATTGTTTTTATTTTTTATTTTACTTTTTCAAATAAAACAAAAAAGAAACCAAATCACTTAGCAGTATTCAAGTCTTAAAGATTGTATACTTTTTTTTTAAACACTGACCAAGTCATACCCAAAAAAAAAAGTACAGTCTCCTAATGACGCTTAACACTGTCCACTCAAAATGGATCACTCGCACCCATGAAGACCACTCAGAGAGAGAGAAGAAGTATTCCGCTGATAAAAATATATATGCTTTTACGGAGATCCTAATGTAGCCCATATATATATAATTAGACTTTAATTATTAGCTTCCACTATGTCATTTAATCATTAAGCAGACATTGAACTAATTATAAAGGCAAAGTCCTTTTAATGAAGAGATGTCTTTTGTTAGGTAAACGGAAAAAGAGTTCCTCTGCCGCCGTTTGTTTAATCTTCGCTTAGGCCTACCCAGTCAAATGACTAGGTCAACAAACTTTCCCTTACAAGGTGTGTTCAAATACTGAAATATATCTTAATTTACTTTGCCACTCTCACTGGCCTATCGAGGGTGGTAAGCGCCAAATTTACGAAATTGTTTGCCACAACTTGCTGACAAACTCTTAAAAAAGTACGAACGAAAAGAAATGTTGAGTTATTTTAGTTATAGTCACGCATAGTTTGAGCTCTTAAGCTGTGAATGTCATGCTATGTGAAAGTGAAATATCCGTTTCCTAGCGGTATATCGTCTTAACACCCTCGACGAATGCCAACAATTCGAAAATCCCAACAATATATCATGCCACCACTATGAATGAGAAACTATTTCACTTCAATTTTTTTTTTTTCATGTTCTAGGATTTCCTTAGTATTTTTCGTTAACCACCTGTTGGCTCGCCTCACCAGGCAATCAAACTTACAGTTTAGGAAGCACTGGTAAAAAGTATTCGGTTTGAGAAATGACTAAGACCTTTTAGGCTTGCAAGTTGAAAAATAGGTGGCGCTGCAATGTGAGCGTGATAAATTTAATTTCTTACAAATTCAAGCGTTTGTCATTCATTGGAATTTTAAGCCTGCTCAGGAAGTTGAATTGTTTTGGTTTATACCGGGAGTATATTAAATTGTGCAAGGAAGGAAACTTTCGAGACCCCGAAAATTACCATGTTGATGAAGATGATGAAAACTAATCTTAAGAGCCATATCCATCCATCTGTCCATCCGTTTACTATAAGCTTGAGGTTCCAACTTCTTATACCTGCTGTGCAAGCTGTGCGAGTTTATTCTAATTACCCCCAGTCTTCTCTTCACCCCTCACTATTTTCCGTTCAAAATCAAATAATCTTTCGATGTATACCAAAAATGACTCAAATCATTAGATACCAAATTTTAGAGTTGAGATTCCGGCTATCCTTACCAAAAGGAAAATGGGTGAATGAACAACAGTCCGATAGATAACGTGCCAACCACCTTTCCATTCAATATACCATCAACTAGTTTCAAGGGTGCACCAAACTCGGAAGCGCCCGAACTCTGAAAGCCCGTTCGTTTTTATGTTTTAGTTTCTCTTTTAAGAGAAGTAACAAGTGGCTTTTTTGTCTTGTTTTCAGTATCCTTCAAACTGAGAATTTCTGCTTCTTGCTCTGCTTCCATTGTTTCCACAACAACTAACCTAAAGCAGTTTGTGCACTTTAACAGGGCACTGAAAATATTTCGCACCATCTCCATCAGACTATGAAATCAGGCCACTCAAATCAGCTCTTAGAGTCACCTGAATGTGTATTATCTTTCAGTACATTTATTGGAACAATTATATTGTTTTACATAAAGTATTTTACCAGCTAAATATTTTGATTATGATTAGGTTAAACTGTATGAAGCCCACTCAAAAAGATGTTTCTCTTTGGATACAATTGGATAATGTTACGACATTTGAACATCAAATAATATGCTATCAAAATAAAACTCTTTGAAAATTTTTGCTAATTAGAAATACTGAAAACAATTCAATAACAATTATAACTAAACTTAGAATGCTTAAAGCCAAATACTCAAGAAATCCAATGACTAAATTAATTACAGAATACCTAAAATAATAATAAAGATATCACAATAGACAATGCACAGCAATAACACTTGTGTGATTTCTGCAAATACATAGATTCTTACAGCTATCATAAAACGATTGAAATTAATTTTATAGAGATATTAACTTGCACAGCAACAGTTTTCCATTTGTCTTACGACCTTCATTTAGACATAGTCCTCGTGATTCTTAAGCATGAATTCCGACTCGAGTTTTAGGTTTTTGGGAATTTTGGAACTCAATGAATTCTGGCGCTGTATCGAGCCGTGGATGGTGAAATGTGAGGTGCCACGCAGGGAATCGCTATACTTGTACTTTAAGGCGCTCCGACGACAGAGACCCAGTCTACATAGAGGAATGAGGGAATTAGTTAGTCACTACTAATTGATATACGCATATAGAACCAACTTACTTGGCCAATAATGTGAATAAATCTTGACGATATTGGGACGTTAGTATGGCATATAAATAGGGATCTGCACATGAGTTCAATGGATAGAAAATGACGAGCAATATTTTGGATTTGGTGACATTAATCAATGGAAAGCCAGCCAAGGCTGTGAGGCCAAAGAATGCTATGGGTGCCCAGCAAGTAAAGTTTGTAAAGACCTTCAAAAAGAGAAAAACATTAAGAAATTTACATAATCCACAAAGCAAGTTTATCTTCTTATTTATTTTTATTTTCTCTTATTTTAAGCTTACCAAAAGAGCCATTTTCTTGGCAATGCTCATATCGCCAGGATTATTTTGCCTTGCATTCCGTGTCTCCTGTCCCAAGGACAGATAAATTTGAGCATAGCATATGGCTATTATGGAAAAAGCCACACCATTACAGCCCAAAATGGCAATTAAGTAGACCGTATCGTATATATCCCGCACTTCCATGGGCAAACAAATACTGGCGGAAAATAATTGATACGTCTCAAATGGTCTCCTTTGCTTTAGTTAACTATTCAACTCACCTGGTTGAGGAATAATTACTGATGCCAAATAATGGCAACGACGACATGACCATCGAATATATCCAGCCGGCCACCATTATAAAAGCCGCCGCTCTCAACTTGATGCGTTTATTCAAAAACATGGCATGGGTGATGGCAAACCACCGCTCTATGGTAATTACCGTCAAAGTGAAGACCGACAAATGACTAGCAAACACGGTTAGGAAACCGGCCACCTTACAACCGGCACCTAAGACATAGCAAGACAAATCAGAACAAAACTCATTTAAACCAAAACAAAATCAGGGAAATGATTTGCTTATTCTGCTCACCATATTGCCAATCGTAGGCATAGTTGAAATATTCTCCCATCGAATGGCTATCGATGGAGGCAATCAGCAACAGGTAGAGGCCCAAGCACAGATCCGCAAAGGCCAAATGACACATTAGAAATCTGGGCACCGAAGCACTTTCGGGTCTATTTGAATAGTAAATTGAAAAATGTTAAGGGTTGTATTTTTTTTAATTACGGAGAAGGCTTACCTAATCGATAAAATTACTGTCAGCACAGCCACATTGCCAACTACGGCGAGGGTGACAACAATCCAAACGGCAATACGCAACCATTGGTAGCCCATAACATCTTCGCAAGGGTTTAATGCATCCGGCATGGGATAGCATTCCACATTGTGTTTTCTGCTAAGCACAAATACAATTTGATTACCATTGTCCAGTTATTGGACTTGAGGGCAAACACATTTACCTGAATGTGAAGTTCCCACAGTATTCGGACGACAGACCATCGTCCGGATTTATGGTAATTTGCTCATGAAAAAATCCAATATTGTCTGACTCGAAATTGTATGGATTCATAGGTAATTCTGTAATGACTTCATTAGTGCCTAGCAATATGGATTCCTTGCCATTTTCATCAATGCCAAAATTTGCATGTTCCTGACGGCTACAAAAATAGGATTGTTTTTAACCAAAAAAAAATACAAAAACGTAGTCATTGACTTACCTGTAATACATTTCACCAGCTGACCTTTGGTCTGTCTGATGATATGGGGGCGGGGTCTGATCTGGTTCAATGTGGCATTGTTCACGCCATTTTTCCATTTCCTGCATGCGTTGGGCATGACGTTGGGGGTCGTGGCGTGAGGGGAATTGAAATGCACAACAATGGAAGGAATGTGTCAAGTAGGCTCGTTGCAGATTCTTGAAAAGGGAAGATAATATTTTTATCGTAATATTTTGAATAGAATTGTATTTCTTCAGCTGAGATAAACATTTTGTCAGTTTGGAAATATATTATTTTTACCTGAAAATAATAAATCGAGGGTATGGATTTGAGGGTTTGGGTGTTTTGGATATACAAAGCTTCGATTGTCTGTAGGCCAGCTGAAGGTAAATGCACTAAGGAAGTGCTAGAGAGATCCCTGAAATTATAGAATTTTAATGAATATTTTATGTATTTGAATTATGTAGGTTAGGGGATACTCACAATTCAGTTATATCTATGATACCATAGAAAGCATTTACATGCAAATCCTTAAGCTTTCGATTGTCCCTCAAGGATCTATATAAAAAGGAGAGCTACAAAATAATGATGGAGTATTTTTTTCTTAAGACTTACAGCTTGGCTATTTTGGAACCGAAAAATGCCGAGTCATCAATATAACTTATATCATTATTGGCTAAAATTCTAAACAAAATCAAAATAGTGAATAGAAATATTAGAGAATTTTTCGAGATTAAGTTTAAAACTTACAGTTGCGCAGTCTTCACTTTGATAGATTTAGTTTCTATTTGAGATATTTGATTATTATCGAGATCACTGGAAAATATTAGAAGCCAAAAATTAGTCAAACGAAAAGAAAACCAAAATCGGAAAATCTTACATCATTTGCAGAATATTATATGGGGCCAAATGAGACAAGTCTGGCACACGAATCAGACCGCTGTTTATAATACGTCTAAAAAGAAAAACCAAGAACAAATTAAATTGAATAAGTACATGAATGCATTAAAGTTTCCAGTAATTCTTGAGAGCGCCCACGTATCTCAGGGCAAACATAACAGGCTTCATAGTTAAATTTGAGAATGCTCGTCTCGCTGACAATAAAACTAAAAGCTTTTCTGTCGACACAAACAGGACAAGAGGTGGGAAGAGAGAGAGAGAGAGAGAGAGAGACAAGGGCAATTTCTCGTCACCTTTCGCCTTCCAATATGTGTCAGTCAATATCTGTAAATTGTCCGTATTTATAGTCTTATCCCGGCTTTTATGCGCTTGTTTTCTTGTGTTTGTATTTTTATTTCCTTTGTCTGTGCCGAGAGCAGTCAACAGGCATCAAGTAGCCTTGTTTGCTATTTAATGTGCACACATTAATTCTTGTTTTAAAGCTTTATACCGAAATAAACCACAAAGCCATCAGTAGACAATAAATGTGAGGTTAGGTATGCTTCGGTGCTGTGATTTATCAAGTTACTTTAAATATTAATTGGCTGCGTAACTTACATAATTTCAATTGTCTCTGAAATGCCTTCGAAAACATTTTTGGAGAGAAATCTGAGCTTGGGTGCATGAGAAATGTATCTGCAAGGAAGAGATAAGGGAGAATATTCAGTTGAAAAGGAAATGGTTAAGCGGTTTTAGCCGTAGGGAATTAGGCATCTGCCTTTCATTTAGTATTCAAGAGGTCAACTAACATGGTGCGCAGAACTGTTAAATTTGCAAAGGCGCCATCCTGGATCCCCTCCAGCTGCAGGCACTCTGTAAAAGCTCTGCGAAAATAAATAAAAAAAAAAAATTATAAAAATTACGTTACTATATTAAGATTGAACAATGGAAAATTTTATCTCCTTCACAGGAGTAGCACACACACACACACACGCACACAGCTACTTGTTAGTGGTTCAGTGCATTCCACGGATACTTTGATAATTAAATACATACACATCCAACAATGTGGCCGAGTAGACCTTCAGCCCGGTTGAGCGTAGGCGTGGGAGGCCCGCCGATGCAATGGTCAGATGTTGGATGGGTAACTTTAATATTTGTGGAACCCTTGTTAGAGCCTCGCCCTCGCACCGGCATTCGACCGCATTCTGGGGAAATTGAGCAGAACATTAGGGCGACTATAGTAGCAACTCGTAAGTGTATCTAATCAAATTATAAAACAGTCCATTTTGAGTTGAGATTTTTAGTATATTTTAATGCAATTTCCATCTTGTTCTTGGCAGTTTAATACTTTCACTCAATTTACCTTCTAACTGGTAGAATCGTGAGACTGTTTCAAGCTCGAATCAAATTTTTCGAACCCACTGACGTAGGCGAATATCAAAGGTTAATACAATTATTTTTCACTTACTTGATTAGTAGCATTCCAGCAACAGCACTTCCAACCCGAAACCAATCCAGAGTTTGCTGGTGCATTTGGTGTCATCGTGGTCATCAGGCCAGACGGCTCGGATTGCACTTGACTCTGGCTATTCGCTGACGTAGAGGGCACATTAGTCGGATAGATGTTGAAGCCATTTTGATTGTCATCACAGTTGGCTGCCATCCCCTCCACCCCAATTGTTAGCTTGCCAGGGCTTTCATGTGCATCAAAATGGGAGACGCCAGTGGACATTACCTCCACGAGGAACAAGAGAAAAATATAGGCAAACAGAAGTCTCGATTGCCGCCTATTAGTGCGGCGACCATAGGAATCCATTGTGGACGTACTCTTCATGTTTACTTCATTTGACTGTCGATATTAAGTTGTCGTAGGCGTTGACTTGATTGGTATACTGGCAGGTCACACTTCATGCAAATCATACTGCGTGTGCGAGTTTGTTTGATTTATCTATTTGCTTATATTGGTCTTGGTCTAAAGGGGATTTTTTTTTCTGTTTGCTTTCATACATTCTCAATGCAGTCGACGATATGTCTGGTCTTTTGATATCTGTAATAAAAAAATATAAAAATGATTTAATTAATTAAACCCAGGTAAGTAGATGGAAAAAAAGAAAGTCGAGAATATTTCAATTACATTCAAAATAAGATTAAAATTTTCAACTGAAAACTAGAAAGATTTTTATTTAAATTTAAAGATAATAAATCACTAATACTTAAAATATCTCTGGTTTCACTGAAAAAGTACTCCAATTATTTTATATGAATATCCTGTCCACACAGGACAACGTTCCACATGACAGCCGAAGCGTTTATCATAACCAAAAAATAAACAATTCCCATATATCAATATAGTATATTCCGATACATAACACAAAAATATTTTTTGCACTCAATAGGCAAAAGTTGTGAATTAAAATTTCACGTATTCCCAGTCAACGATCAAACGCGTGTTGGATTGACATTTGTTTATATAAAAAATTAACACAACAACTGACACGACTCATCAAAAATAAAGTATAAAAAAAAAATCGAATTAAGCGCCCACCAAAATTTTTATAGATTCCGCCAAAATCAGAAGAGAGAGAGAGCTCTTTCATACCTCACCGCGAACCCTTTCAAATGAAATTCTTTGAACCTTACAACTATTGAATTTGCGCTTGAGAATAAAATCAAACCATAAACAATTCAGCCATTCACGTGCCAATGGCTAGACATATAAAAGCCCAAAGAACAATTTCCTTGTTTACATTTGGCAATTTTTTGGCCACAAAAAAAAAACACAACACAAGTTTACCCTGAGCTCATGAAGATCATGAAACCGTTATTTATATAGAGATCTCATGAAAATTCACATATGATGTGGAGGTAATGGGAATCAAAAGATATCGCATTGTTTACGATAAATCACAAAAGTCGAAAAAATTAGCGTGAAGAAAAAAATAAACACATTTTTTTCGGATTTTTATTTTTAGACAAAGAATATTTAATATTTTTCACATCAGATAATTATTTTATTACTCTTTCAAAATTAGTGTATTTATAAAAAAATATATATATATATTTCAAAATTCAAATTGCACAAACTTTTGGTTGGCCAAGTTTTATTTGACTTAACAAAGCACGTGTGAATTTCATGAGATGTGAGATACTTTTTGGAGTTACTACTGTAAGATATAGTTGTCCGATCCCTATGAAATTTGATATATTTGTGTATCGTCATATAGGCCTTTCACCTCTCAAGTTTGAAAGAAATCAGTTAAGAAAAGTAGGAGTAATTCTTATAACCTATTACAGGTATATGATATAATGATCTAATACAATCGGCTCTTTATGTCTGAGTAACTTAACCAATTGATATAGTTTTACTGAGAAGCCTAGAGGTAACTTTATAGAGGGTCCACGATATCTGCCGTTCAGTTCCCAAATAATCAACTAATTCTAAACAATGCTTAACAATAAGTAATCTAAACTGAAAGGGCTATTCAAAGTGTCGCCAATTAGTTTTCGGAGAAATCAACCGGTGGCACATGATTTGAGGCATTGTCAAACGTATAATTGATAGAATCATGAAAGTAATTTATAACAATAGAAAAGAGTTTTGAATTTCTCTCATTCTCTCTGCATTAAATAATACTTGATTATTTCTTTCTCCTTTTTGTTTTTTACTTGTTCATAAATAAGTTATAAGTATCTTTACTTTATAACGTCATAGCGTGTCCGCAAGCAAATAAAACAATGGAAATTAATGAAAAGCGCCGCCACCGTCGCCCAGACTGCTGCCGCCAATTCCAGCGTAGCAGATGTGTAACCCACCCCGCCACCCCTGAGGCGAATCTATAGCAACCGAAGCCATACCTTCAGGTCTAACATATTTGGAATCGTTGCTTTAATTAACAAATATTTGTTTCTCAAATATGAACAGTTAAATTTTGTTCTCTTGTCTGTACAAGCTTTCGGGGGCATTTATGATATTATTACGATGCCCATATAAAAGAATACAATACATTTTTACTGTACGATTACATACTCATTGATTATTAGCTTCAAAATGCACCAAAAGCCAAACAGAAAGCCGTGTGGGTTTGTTTGGCAACATATTTTTTTTTATCTCAACGAAAAGTGTATATGAAAAAAAAAATGAAAAATCTAATTGGGTAGGATTTCTGTCGACTCCCTAAGCTGAGATTTAAAAACGAAACACAAATTGGTAGCGATATGAAAGAAATAAGAGGAGAGGCAGGTGGGGAGAAAATTCTGTCAAAGTTAAAAAAAAGTTAAATGATATTACTCATACGCCGGGTTGGCTGTAAAAGTTTTTCATAGGAAACTCGAAATTATTTTGTAAATGTCTCATTTAATCAGGTCTAGTTTTACCATATAAAATATATATATATCATTTCCAGTTGCCAAGCCTTAATTGGACGATACATTTTACTTGCATCATGTTCTGCTTCACACTATCGGTCTGCTTGGTCTATATCGCGATCACCATCGTTATCTCTATAGCGATCTCTATCTTGGTCTCTATCAGATCTGTCATTGGAGTGATGTCTGTGAGCGTTCCTCCTTCGCTCATATTCTCTTTGTTGGATTTTCTCACGATAGCGCGGATGCCACTTTTTATATTTCCTCTGCTCACTCACTTCCTTTTTATGTTCCGCTTCCTCGGCCTTACGTTTTTGTCTACGTATTTCAGCCTTGCTATATACCAAAATCGGCCTAGCCTTGTGCCGCACCCACCCTGACACGTTTGTCGACTTCTTTTTCTCTGGCTCCTCTTCTTCATCATCGCTGACACCGTATTCATCAAAATCGAAATCTTCCAAAATAAAACTATCCTTATAACCCCCATCATCACTCTTCGGGGTACATCGATGGCAAAGATACAAAAGGCCTGCCGTAATAATAATATAAAATAATATAAGGAGAAGCTTCTGCCACCACAAAAATGGCATGCTGCCTTTGCTCTTCGTGTGCTGTGGCATTTTCATAGGCACCAATTGGGCAACTTCATCTTCGAGAGTACGTTTCAGCTTATGGCAATCATAGGCAGTCATGGTCTGTAGATCCGACTTGAATATGGCTGGGGTATCATCGTGCCACCAGGCCGACCACGGATCTGGCGTCTCCAGTTCCATGGAAAAGAGATCCCTACAACGAGCACACACATCACTCATCCATTGCTGGCACTCCGGACTGTTTATATCGGTACGACAAATGGGATTCATTTTTTTCTCTTTTTTTCCTTTTGATAGACCCGTCTCGACACTTCGGCACTTGAATGAAATGACAGCCCCAACTGGGCCTGCCTAGCCAATTAGCTAAACTTTCAATCGATTAGCCAACTCGGTGGGGGAGGTAACAGTCAGACACGCGCTAAACTTTACTACTTTTCTTTCTCATTTTTTTACATAAAAGTTTTCCCATTAACATGCGGATTCAACAAGACCTTTCCAGGGTTATGAACTACGCGCTTAGACCATAATTTTATTTATCTAGTAAATAGTTTTTTTTTTTTTTTTTTTTGAGGAATGGCGTGAAATTTGCTGATGACATTAATAGCGCTGACGTATTTGAGTTATTAAACTGCCAAAAAAAAATGATATACACAAAATTTATAGCAACTTTTATATACGATATCAACATATCAAAATATCAGAATGATAAAATAAAATTTAGACAAATTGTTAGCACTTTGTTTGCCATTCGAATTTATATGCTTTAGTCATTTCGTGAATTTTGGATTCGACTAGAATTTTGAATATGTTAAACAATGAAATTATTGAAATAAGTTTATTGAAATTATAAATAAATTTATTCGTTTGAAACTCTCAGACTTCATTTAAACCCCTTTCTTGTTAGCTGCCTAATTGGTGTAAAAAGCTGGTCTCAAAACATATTCGGCTAATTACCAACCAATGTCAATATTTACCATAGGCAACAAATTTCCATCTATTTGATGTGATTCAGTTATTGTAAGACAACTGAAGGACTCAATTGCTTATTTGTCTTTTGATAAAACTTTGTGGGGCTTGTGAATTTATAAACTTTGTGTGACATCAAATTGAACAACTTATTGATTTTCATGGGAAGTGAGCAAATATTCTTGTTCTTTCATCAAATTTCCTCACACTTTTACGCACATGAAGCAAGGGCTTATTAATTTGACCTTCATTAGAATTTTTGAAAGAACTTAAGCCTCCAGTCTTCAGTTGAAAATGTCATTTAAATTATTTACCCTCAACTGCTCAAGGAAAGGCAAAAATCGCTTATCAACATCATGACCGCTTAATTTTCGCCCCCAGATTTTTTGGATTTTTTTTTTTTTTTTGTGTGATTCCAGTGGATTGAGCAGCCTGTCTGAAGTACATCAGTTGTGTGCAAGATAAACACAATTAGACAGCCCTAATCCCAAAAAAAGAAGTGAAAGGAAAAGTCCTAGCCTTTGGCCTTGGGTTTAATGGAATGTGGACAGAATTTTCTTTGATTCATAGCCCTATTGTTATATGCCGAGTTGATTTTTATTATTGTTATTAAAAATGAAGGCGAATCTTTTTGGGGGAAAATTACTGCTCGGAAGGCAATAATTTTCATTAGATGCGAATTCAACAACCAACAATTTGTGCTGTAATCATGAAAATCATAAAATAACATTTTTTCTTGTTACTTTGATTTTAAAATAAATAAAAATATCCTTGGTATCTTTGGAGGTGACGAATATTTGAAACTCTTTTCGAAGCGTTGAAGGTATTCCTTAAACCAAGTTGGTTCTCTGTGTCTGTGGGAGATATCACAATCCGATACGAGTGAAATTTGGTAAGCATATAGTCTATCATATAATTAAACCAAGTACCAAATCTGAATGAGATCGGTCAATGAATGAAAGTAAAAATTTAATATATAAATCTAGATTCTATAAGAAGTACCCATTACTTTAAGTCTAGACTATATAAGAAGATGCGGTCTGTTAAAAGGTATATATCAGTTCTATTTACTTTAAGTCTTAAACTGAATAAGTGAGGCAGACCGATAGATGAGCACAGCCCAGTCCAATTCTGAGGTTACTTTTGGGGGCCTGCAAGGCTTGTTATATATAATTTTTTTTTTCTTAAGAAAAAAAAAAGAGTATACTATGTAAATGAGTTCTCACAAATCAGGGCAAATATTCAAAGATGCTTTTGTTTTATTTCATTTAGCACATATTTTTTTAGCTTTTCATTGTTTTGCTTCAAAATGCAACAAAGTGTTAAAAGTTTCCAGAACTATTTTTATAAAAATAATTTTGTTATTGTCTTTTCACAAAATATTGTTAATTTTTTTTATATTCACAAAAAAAAATACAGTTATGCAAGTTATGAAAAAAGGAAAAGATTTTGATTTTTCTTTTTACAAATTTTTTGCTATTTTAAGAAAATTTCTTTTTGAGTGATATAAAATTGGTTTTCATAAGAAATATTCAGCACCAAAAGTTTAAAGATTCAATTTCATTTACAGATTAAAAAGAAAATCAAAACTTAAGTGCCTTTTGTTGTTTTTGTTTTTTTTTTACTAAAATGATTGAAAAATTCCACGGAATTTTTTTTTAGTCAGAGTTGTATGTTCCATTCAGATTTGGAGAGGTCTTCTCCATGCTGGACTTGAGTGCTTGGGAAGCCTGCTGTGACAGGGCCTTGGTTAAAAGAACTAAATGTCAAATCCAGGCAAACGTACTCTTGATGAGCGCATATGGTGAAAAACAAAAAACGGGAAAAAATTTTAACTGGAGTGAGAAATACAAACACCCTGGAAATAACATAAATCCAGAATTGAAATGATTTTATTCAAAAAAAAAAAAAGAGCATCAAATTGCATTTTAATTCACTTGTGTCACTTTAGGTTTCAAATGTTTTCAGTCTCCCACGTTTTGACATTTCTATTTTTATTTATTTTTTTTTTTTATATATATTTTATTATTTTCTGACCAGCCAATTGATTTGCTCTGACAGGTAAAATTATTTTATTTGATTGTGCTATTAACTCATTAATTCAGTTTCAGATTGTTCATTTGATTTTTTTTTTTTTTTTTTTTTAATATAATTTGTATAAAATACAAATAAATAATTGCATTAAATGTAAATGACATTTAATAATTCGCAATTGAACTTACTTTTCGCTTTGGCTTCAAATCAATTTAATCGGTGTTTGTATTATTATTATTTTTTAAACAATTCGAATATTGTGTATACGCACTGTTGATTACAGAATTTGTTTATTTATTTTTTTGGCTCACTCAACTAATATTTTGTTTGGTCGAATACACCATGATGTTTACACAAGATTCACTTTGTTTCCAAAAATAAGACTCTTTCGACCACAAAATTGAGTGCAACTTAATCGCCGGTTGTATTACTTCGGGCGGACCAATCAAAGATTTATATATTTTAAGCACCTGTTGAACGACATCGACCAAAGCAGACTGAGCAACAGTGCAAAAGGCTGAAGAGCCTAAAAGCAAAGTCGCAGCAGACGAAACCGGAAATCAGACTCGAAAGAACCTCACACAAACGCCCCGAATAACGTTTAAAGACGATACGATTTAAATTGACTACCCGACCAACTGAAGCAGCGGAACGGAACGGCACGACCGACCTGCCACAGCGATACTGTTCAAATGAATCCAAAAAGCTAAGCTAAACGAGTACTTCGCTGGGGCTGTCGGCCATACATACACATATATATATTTTAGCTTTTAACCTAACCACTACAGTGGGTGGGTGTCTTGTCGGTGTATGTGTATATGTGTGTGTGTGTGCTCTGGTTTTTGGAGGGAAAGCTTTTGTCACACTTGTTGCCTTGCCTAAGCACCTGTAGGCGGGAAAGTAAGTAGGTTCACTCAGTAGGCCAATTGAAACAAAAACAAAATATTGTATAAACTATCAAATTGAAATAGAAAGAAAAAATCTATTTCAAGGCGTATAAGAATTTTAGCAAATCCTTTGCTTTACCTATAAATTGCACCATCAAAATTTATTCGAAAGAGAAAACAAGACAAAAAATCGAAAAAATACTTTCAAGATGAATATGAACTTTCAGTTCAAAAAGGAATTCACTTTCGACAAGAGGCGTTACGAAGGCGACAAAATTAGACGCAAATATCCGAATCGAGTGCCCGTAGTTGTGGAAAAGTCCCCGACTACCAACTATGCTGTACTGGAGAAAAAGAAATTCCTAGTGCCGGTCGATCTGACAATCGGGCAATTCTATTTCCTAATACGAAAACGTATACAAATACGTCCCGATCAAGCACTCTTCTTCTTTGTCAACAATATCATTCCACCCACCTCCAGCACCATGGGTGCCCTATATCAGGAGCATAAGGACAAAGACTATTTCCTTTATATAGCCTATTCCGATGAGAATGTACATGAGAAATAATATGGCAGGCGGCTCACACTCATAAATTTCGGATGGAATTTTTCTATTTTCGATTTATCAAGAATAAAGGCATTTCAAGAAAATATGTTAATTATGGTTTAACTTTTAGAATTAAATAAATTTTGGAAATCAAACTAATGAATTCGGTAACTGAAAATTCACTTTGAATAATTTCTAAAAATAAAAAAGAATTTAAAAAATATAAACCTAATGAAGCCGAACGTTAAACTCGGGCGCGGCCGAGTTTGGGATACCCTGTACCAAGTAGACGGAATTGAAAAAGAAAAGGTGGTAGCCCTAGTCAGGTGGTAACCCTAGTCAGGTGGTAACCCTAGTCAGGTGGTAACCCTAGTCAGGTGGTAACCCTAGTCAGGTGGTAACCCTAGTCGGGTGGTAACCCTGGTCGTCTACATTCACATAAAACCTCTTCCTTTGAATCCAACAACATATTATTCACAACCATGCAAGCACGCCATCTATCGGACTGTTTATTCGACCGTTTGCCAATTGGGCAAGGGAACACAAAATCTTGACTCTGAAAATATATTTTTTGTATATCTCATGTAAATATGGTCCGATTTTAGTCATGTTTGGTATCAATCGAAAGATTTTTAGATTTCTAACAACTATTCGGAAACAACTTATACCTCAATCCCAAAGCTGTAGAAATGACAAGCCTTTGAAAAAGTGAGGGGGTGGAAGGAGGGGCGGGGGGAGAAAAAAAAATAAACTTGACCACCGTACACACATAAGGAGTCCGAATCCCAACTTTGGTTATCCTAGCTCTTATAGTCTCTAAGATCTAGGACGGACATGGCTGTATCAATTTCTCCAATCATCCTGATCACATTGTGGGTGACTTTAAGAGTCTCCGACGTCTCCTTAACTTAATATACCCTTACCCTTAAGGAACAGGGTATAAAAATAAATGTTCCATCTTTAAATAATTAAATTTTATTTCTTTATTAATTTGAGATGCCAATGGACTTCCCCCTCATTAAGCTGAGCATCTGACTTTCTGATTTTCTACAATACTTGACAATGACAGAGGAGTGAGAGGTATCGGTTTGCCGCTGATTTTAAATCCAAAAATCATTTTATTTAATAATTGAAATGATTCAATTGTTTTGCTCTTAAAAATAATCAAAATAATCAAACTAAAAATAATTTAAAACGCACTTTTCCCTTCATTTATGAAAATCCGTAAAAGTTTCCGCTTCAATTGACATGGGAATTTTTTTTTTATTCTTCTATTTATTGACCAAATAAATTTATATTAAATAACTAACTACTCAAAATACATAAATCAAGTACAAATTTATTTATCTGACTTAAAAAAATCAAATTGTCAAATATTTATCATCAGCGATAATTATCTTGTAATCCAAGAGAAGATTTCTGTATGGCTTCTTTGATATTGACAGAAGTTTATGAAAAAATCCAATTTACGAAAATATTTCAATTCGAATTTTGCTATACATTTTAATTCAGTTTGTCATTTGCATATCAGTCGGAATACAAATAAGAAAACTCACTAATTAACTAGACAAATGTTAAATATATATTACGGGCGACATTGTGTATCGTATAAATAAAATCGTATATAAAAAAAAACACACATATATATATAGAAAGCATTATAACCGTCATTGAGTGCAAAATATCTTAGTAAATTTATTCAATAATTTAGCATACTGTTCGGAATATAGTAAGACAGATTTTAATATAGGTTAACTTGAACTTGTCACATTTATAAGGTCGATCCGAAATTCAATCATCTCGGATTTTCTTGGAAGGCAGAACGAAGATTCGACAAAGAAAATCATAACCAGTTTCTTTATTTTTATTTGACTGAGTTTAGCCAATTGGCACCCATGCGGTTGGTTTGTTTTGTTTTTGTTTTTTTTTTTTTTTTTTTTTTTTATTGCTGACTCATATAATTAAGATCGTATATATTAATGAATTAAAACATTAATATACCTTCTGTCTGATGATAAAACACAAACCGTTAATGCGTTCTTTCTTATACACAGAATACACGTGGGTGGCTAGAAGTATTTCACCCTTTTGGCATTACATCAATAAAATTAAATAATACACAAATTAATTAATCTGTTTTAATGGTTTTCTATATTTGCTATAATTAATCAAATTCAAAGCTCAAATCAAAATAATCCAAGATCTCAATGTAGATTTGGTTTTTGAAAATACGTCAGCAAAAAGCGTCATCGCTGACAAACAAAATAATTAGCCTTATTATGTGTGTATTTGATATTTGTATTTCTTTAGTTATTTTTAAATTTAAACTAAGAAAAAAATGATACTTTGTCTGCTAAGTAAAATATGATTCGTTCAATCAAGTGGAAAAGGAAATGACTTGAATTCGTCTTTCAAAAGGATTTCTTTCAATTAGAAATAAAATAAATTATGTAAGCAATAATAATAATAATAATAATAATAATAATAATAATATTAATATAATTAGATAGGTGAAACAAAAAAAAATTAAAAAAATGTATATTCATTCAGACAGATCCTGAATCATAATGGAAATGATAGAAAAAAAAATTATTAATTTATTTATTAAATTTTAAATATTATTGTAGTAAATTTGAGAAGTATTTTGAGACCATTTTTCTTTCGAATTTATATAATTTTACAGATAAAAAATAAAAGGTTTCATATGTCTCAAGATCTGAATATTTCATGAACAGATTAGCTTGATCATTAAATTGTTCACAAGAGAAAAAAGTCTTCAAATTAAAAGGAGATATAAAAATTTTAATTTAAATACTTAAAAATATATATAATTATTTTCAAGAACTTCCTTAGCCACCCTCTGATCGAAACAAGTTACGTCGGCAGTGATTCCCAAAAAAATCAATTTTGTACTTTGACATATTTTTTTTTTCTTTATTAAAAAAAAAAACAAAAAAAAAACGAAACGGCTTAATTTAATAAACGATTCAAAGATTTTAAATTTTACTTATTCGTATGAAATTTGGAAGGCAAGGCACATCGGTTTTGTTAACATTGTTTTCAGTGCTCATTATATAAAAAGGGGCGTAATTAAATTAATGGGACACAGATTGGCAAATGACAAAGATTTAAAAATTGGCGCTACCACTTAATGTTGAAACAATATGAAAATAAATGTAAAATAATAAATTAAAATTAAACATTAAAAATCAATTGTTAATTAAGTGCGCCAGGCATTCAGATTAACAGATGGCAAATTTGGATCATGGCAATGGATCATTTGGTTGCTAGACAAAAAAAAAAATAAAAGAAATAAAATTAAATGATTCATTGATTTTGAATGGAGTTTATTGAACTTACCCTGGGAAATCGGCACGTACAAATGCAGAACTCGGGACAGACTGCAAGGTGAGGCTATCCGAGTTATCACAGATTAAGCGTGCCATTGTCACCTGGCGTATTTCATGCAACTGGGCTAGGGTGAATGCACCTGGATTCACTTTGCCAGGGTTTTCATAAAAATACCGATCTCCTTGCTTCAAGCGGGCAAACTGATCGGCAATAATTTCAGCAAATGTATTGCCCACAATGCCATTTTCCAGAGCCGATTCCAAAAGTCCACCCACCCAGAGATCTATATCATCGGGTGAACGATAGACCTTGGCCAACTTAACAGCAACCTAAATAAATGTGAGATGAGAAATGTAAATAATCCGAGTAATTCTGAATTGTTGCACTCACCTCTTTAGGCAACTGTTCAAAGCTCTTTAGCTTGGGATGGCCCATCACCTCCAGGTAGTCGTTATAGCTGCGTAGTCCCTGATCCCGGCCTCTTTGTATATTTATAGAGGCCAAGTCCAAACCAAAAGGTCCATGACCATGGAAAAGAAATCGACTCAGCTAGAAAATGAAAAGAATAAAATAATGGAAAACAGAAATGATTTAACTCACTCCTTGGGTAATGGAGCTGTCCACCATTTGCATGGGCTGGGTGTATAGAGTCCTTAGCATGTCATTGTAGAATTCTCGTTTCCGCATCCTTGAAGGATTAAACATGACATCGGGTATATTGATGATCTCATCTATCTGAGTCTGTGCCTGATGAATCTTGAACTTGCCATCCACACTGGAATGACCCATACGGAAGGCGGCACCAGAGAATTCATTGGTTATGGCCGGATTGATATTAATATTATAGTCCTGTGCATATCCATGATGTTGAAGCTCCAATCGGAAGCGTTTCATCTGCTGTGGCCCAATCAAAGCGGGTAAGTACTCATTATAGGTTATATGCTGGATTTCGGCAATGACAATGCGACGGGCCTCCTGGTATAGCCACTCATCTGACGCCGAGGGATTCAATTGGGCCAAGGCCTTGGCAATTCGATTGTGCTCTCGAGCAAAGAGTATGTGTATGGTTATCAGAGAGACTATTTGATTGGTTCGTCCATCACCTAAAACGAAGCCATGGAAAATAGTATCCACTTTTTGATGTCTTGTGAAAAATTGCACCTACCCGACTTGAAGCAGGACTTGCCCGCTTCAATACTATTGCAAGCCGTTTTGTCCTGATTTAAGGGCAGCAAATCCCGTCCAAAATCATCCAACATACGCAGGCGTCCACCTTGGAACGTACGCAAGTCACGAGCCACATCCTCGCTGGAACCGTAGATGGGTGAGCCATCTATGAAATGGGTAACCTTGCTGCGCTGTTTGCCATAGCCGAGACTACAGTCGGGACTGGGCACCAAAGACAAGCGCACAAAGTTCAGACAACGTACACCAAATGCTCCATAGAACTCATCGTCGGGAGCCACCGGTATAGACATGCAGGCAAAGTGCGACTGCTGAGGCGGTAGACTCGACTTGCCACCGGGTGAGCAGCACTGAACCAAATCGCCTGTCTCCAGGCGCACTGTGGCCGTTTGAGAAATATCATGAGCCAAGAACTGACCGAATTGCATGAGCAGCAAATTATGCTTGGGATGTGGACGATCAATGTCAGCTAGAAGGACACGTGAAATCTCTCTGGCCGAATTCAAAGGAGTGCCGTCAGCTGAATGAATACGTGGCGTCCAGATTCCATCCTCATAGGCCGGTGGCAACAAACGCTCCATGGACTGACCAGCAGCCCCCCACAGTGAACGCTGTGGCAAGGGATTGTTGCAGGTGCCGTCAAAGCTGCGATAACGATCATTGATATTCCGACAGATTGGCGGAGGCTGGCAGTGTTGGGCCAGGGGGGTCTCAGTAAATTTCACTGGCACATTTTGAATCATAAAATCGTCCGCAGGCACATGCTCTTTTTTACTGAACAATTGGGTGGTGATCACTTGCTCCAAAGCATTGTTCGACAAGGCAAAATTGTGCAACTCTTCTTGGGGAGTGGAATGAAAAGCTATGCCATGGGTAAAGTCGGGCAGGCCAGGTTGTACAGTCATTTGGGCCACATCATGCATAAGATGTTCAAAATTCTTGCGCGCCTCGGCTAGAATGTCGGCGGAGAGAAATGATGCAAAGGTGGCGCGACGAGCCTTGTTGGTGCTCGGACCTAAAAAAGCAGATCAGTCTTGGCATAAACAAATTTAAGGTTATGTAGCAATTACCTGTGTGATTTTGTCCAGTTTCGCAGCAGTAACCGAAGCGGCCACTTGGTAGATCGCAAATCTGAGGCTTCTCATGATCGGACATACGCACATGTGCTGGGCACTGAATCTGGGGTACACAGAGTATATCCTTTGGACATGGATCACATTTTTTCAGCATGCCACTAATGGGCGTAGTCTTGGAAACGCCTTAAAAGTTCGAGGTTAGAGGTTATAGTCTAAAGAGTACCGTTTCCAGGGCAACCATTTTTATTTTTCCTTACCTTTTTTCTCATTCTCCTCATCTGCCTTTTCAATTTTTTGCACTTGCAAATCTTGAGGCTCGTCCTCATTCTTCGATTGCTTCACTTCATTCTGACGCAGAGAAAATCCGGCTACAAGTATTGAATTTACGAAAAGCAACAACACGAAACACACAAGACGCATTTTATTTTAAAATTTTCTCCACATGTAACATAAGACCTTCACTCAATCTGCTTTAAAAACACAACTTATCGATTCTGCTTTGCTAAAGAAAACTGCACTATCGATAAGTCTCGATCATTTTGGTGCAAGTCGATAGGAAGCTTTGAAAGCTCTCACAACGTTTGGAATTGCGACATCTATGAAAGATTTACGGAAGCTAAAAGAAATCCAGTAATACGATAAAGAACAACTTATACATTTTTTATAACCACTTCAATCTTCTAGTGATTCCGGTATTATTTACAGACTCAAAATTAACGGAAAGCAGTTAAGGAGTTTCATGAATAGTACTACAGATGGCGTTGGCTGCTTTCAAGTTCAAGAACATCAAAACTAGTTCAGTTCATTTTTCAAACAAAACCTCAATAATAGTTGAATATTATAATACTCATTTATTTATATTACTATATTATTTAGAACAGTTGATAGAAAATTATACTAAATATATAAATATATACTGTAAGGTGCCTTTTTCATTCCTTAAGTGTATAAGTAAACACAACAGAGATCCTTTTTGTTTTATTTACAAATCAATTTTAAAGCTATTATTTGTTAAGTAAACAAAAATAATAAACCAATATTAATTTGCTAATATATATTAGAATAAAAGAAAAGGTTAAGAATTGAATTGAATTCCCAGTAGGTAATTGACAATGAAAGTTTGTCCAACTAACCTCGCTTGCATGTAAAGTAACCCATCTCCGCTTCCCTATCGCCTCAGCGTCTCAGTGACTTACAAAATGCCTTTTAAATTGGATCCAGCCGTCTGGGATTTATAACCCGACTTGAAAATCTAGCAATACTAATTGACATATTTAAGTAGCACCGAAAAGTATGCTAATAAAATATATTCCAATTTAAAATTAACCAACAAGTATGCTACAGAATTTGAGATCTCACATGCCATGTCCAAATCAAGACAGTTCAGGCGGGCAAAAAAACTAATTGTAGTATGCGACTGGACCAATCGCAGCTCTATGCTTTATAAAGACCTTAAGAGGGAGAAGTTCTTCGACGAGAATAATAATCACTCCAGCTGCTTTTATAGTAGACTAGAGTGACACAGAAATAGACAGACAAGAAGAATGTCTGGTGAGCCATCCCTGAGAAGGCTAAAAAGGCGCCAGTCGAAAGGCTCGATAAAAAGATCTCCAAGGACTCAATTTCGACTGTGATTGTTAGTTGCATATTGTTAATTACTATGATTATTTGTTTTGCTTATTATTATGTTCAAGCTATTCAAAAGGCTAGCCGGTGCGTCCATATGGACTGAGCTATTTTACTCCAAGGACAGAAAGAAATAGAGCTAAATAAATTTGAATAAATAAAAAAAAGTGAATTGTTTCAGCCCTGCTTGATGCAGTGTTGCTAAGCGCCGCAGAGAATTTAAATTTATATTTAAAAATTTTTAAAAATAAAACCGCCAAAATTAGCAACTCTCACAACAAACACAAAAGCAATATTTGAATTCATGACACAGAAATTGTATTAGTAATTGAAATAATATGCGTAAGCAGTCACTGTGTGAGTGCTGCCGGTTAAGGCATGAAACAAATGCAGCGCGTGACGTCATTGCAGTTAGAGAGCTTTTCGTTATGTCTATGGTTGTTGTTATTATTTTTGTAATATTTGCTTTGATAAATCAGCACACAAGCACCCACACAAATACAAGCAGTTGCAGCGCTGCTGCAGCACATGCCTAATGATTAACACGGCGTACGCAGCTTTGCTGCTTTTCATGCACAAACACACACACACATGCACGAGCAGATAAATTTATACCTAGGCTAGTTTGGTTGTTGTTGCTTTTGTGTTTTTGTTTTTGCCAATCGTACTCAACACAAATGAAGTAAAGTGTTTGCGTTGCAGCTTTTTTTTCACGCTCAGTTTTCGCTGCGCTTTTGTAGCGACAAGTTGTCGGGTGTGCATAGCAAAAAAAATATATATATATACATATAGTATATAGTATAAAATAAAATAGAGAAGTAAAACAAATAAAGCGAGGCGGTATTTGATTTGGCAAAATGTTCTATGTCAATTGTAATGTTTGAATCATTTGAAAAATGTCCCGCAAAGATGATCCCGTTTTTAATGTGAAATTCGTGCAACTTGTTGAAAATCAACCCTGCCTTTGGAACAACACACACCCGGGCTATAGTAAAAAGGATGAAGTGCAAAGAGCCTGGCAGAATGTGGCCAATGAAATCAAGGATACTGGTAGGCCAAGCGAAGCAAACAACTAAACACACACAAATCACTTTTCATTTCGTTCATTTTTTTTTTCATAGAATTGCGTTGCGTGTTTATTTGCGGTGGCTCGTTTGTACATGCGTCGTGTATATATCGTTTATGTGTGTGTGTGTGTGTGTTTGTGTGTGTGTGCTAGAATTTAGATTTTGCTGGCGCGTTGCTCATGATGCAAGCTTTCGTGGTGCGCGTTGCAATTTCAAATGCAACAATAACAACAATGCCAGCGCCGGAACACAAGCTTGCGCGAATGTGTCTGTGTGTGTGTGTACATTTGTGTAGGTGTGTGTCACTGTGTCACACAGAGCGCGCACAGCGCATGGTTTGCATGCAATTAGTTATTGTTTTCATTGTTGTTGTTGTTGTTGTAGCCGCTTTTGGCAAGGCAATTAAGTTCAGCAATTGCTGCGCAAAGCTTTTGCTTAATAAAAAAAAAAAAATCTTTTTTTCTTCTTTTTTTTCTATGCGTACTTGTGTGCCCGTGTTTGTGTTGGTAGAGCCGAGCCGTTGGCGCAGCAACAGTGGCAAATAAAATACCCTGCAACAGGCTGTGCATTTCATTAGCCTTGGCCAAACTCTTTCTCTGTCTGCGTTTTTCCCCCTTTTTTAACTCAAGCAAAATAAAAATTAGATATGGCAATATATCAAAGATAAGATAAAGTTTAAAACACATTTCAGATTAATTTTTAAAGAAAAATTAATTTACCAAATTAAAAGCTTAATTAAATTTTAATAATTCAGAAATTAAATGAAAATGGGATTGATTATTTTTTTTTTCTTGTCTATTTTATAGTTCGAAATTGCCGTGAGCGCTGGCGCACAATTCGTAGCAGCTTTTTGCGTTCGCTTAAGTTGGCCAATAGCACGCAAACGGGACGCAATAAGCGCAAATATTATTTGTCCAAATATTTGCAATTTTTGGTGCCCTATACAAAATCCAGGACGGGTCAAAGGCTGGTGACTGCCGGTGGTTCGACTGGACTGGATATGTCGAGCTTCGGTGCGGCGGGCGGAGGCGGTGGATTGAACATGGTTCTACGCAAGATTAGTGCGGCCAATCAAATGCAGGCAGATGATGAGTCCAAAGACAGCAAGGAAAGTGCTACGGATGCAGATTTGCCAATGAATGTGCAAGTCTCCCTGTCGGAGCCAACGAGTCCGTTGCGTGTGCAAACAATTAAAATCGAACATCCGCAACAACAACAGCAACAACAATCCAAATCGCAACAACAGACAATGGCATTTTCTGTTAATAGGTCGGGTGCCTTGTTGGGTCATAATTTGCAATGGCAAGATTGGTCGGATTGGGCTAAAAACAGCAATAATAATAATAACAACAACAATACCTGTAGTATGGTATCGCTGCCAGGTCATCAGGGGTCTAATGAAATCGCCGCACCATCGCCCATGGCCACAACACCGGGCCTGGGCCAACGCACAATGTCACCACCGGCAAATCACTTGGCAGTTAGTCAACCTGATGCCAACTATTCATTCTTAATCAGTCTACATCCATTCCTGAAGGAAATGACCAGCAAACAAAACCGAAGTTTTCGTGTAGAGGT
Organism: Scaptodrosophila latifasciaeformis; assembly: GCA_037075145.1. Lineage (NCBI taxonomy): Eukaryota > Metazoa > Arthropoda > Insecta > Diptera > Drosophilidae > Scaptodrosophila > Scaptodrosophila latifasciaeformis. The sequence goes on along the minus strand of JBAMCM010000100.1, from coordinate 10,722,747 downwards.
CATGGGTCTTATTGATAAATTGCTGGATGGTACCAATATATAATAAAAAAAAAAGAAAAACAGAATTGTACCAATTGTGCCGGCTTCGTGCTAAGAAATATTGTACCTTTATGTCTATCGTATTTTGTTGTTATGCAGAAAGCTTTATATAAATAGTATTTGTTTCCTAAATACAGAAATATGTCTTGGGATTTATAATTTGAAATGGGGGAAATTCTGCAGGGCTGGAAAATGAATTAAGCGACTCTGCTGTACGAGCCATTCACACAGTTCGCTAACAGTCTCACATACAACTCTGTGAAATACAACCCAGTACAGTCGGTGTTGCCATATCGATTGTCTGTCAGAGTTGTCCGCCATATTGTTCGCGTCTATTCTGTGGCCAGCTCGTCGTCATGCTGCGAAATAATCAAGAAAATTAAGTGAAATACACCGTATAAATGATTTAATGTGTGTACAATATGTACAAAGTGTAATTGGCGAATAGACGCGTGTGAGTTTAATCAATAAAAAGTGTTATTTGCAAGCCAAAAAGCCTTGCGAAAATTTTTCTTCGGCAACGCAGACACAGAGCACCAGACTTGCATACAATTCAATTCGTTTCGTTCGTACCGACTTCAAAGCAGAGCACACACAGCACCAGACCCAGCGGCAGAGCAAAACCGTTCCGTTTAGTTTGTGCTGCTGCCTGACTGCCCTGTCTTTCTCGCGCGAGTTCGTTTTCGGTATAGCCAGTCTGAATACATTTCTATGTGTAAGTGTATTTCTTCTGTGTATGATGAGGATGTGTGTGCGTGTGTAGATTTATTGTTAAGAAATATGTAATTTACCAAAGAAATCCAACTTGTCCCTCCCCCTTGGTACACATACTTGGTCATTTTTGTGAGACTCGTAAGCAAAGCAAACAATCTCAAAGTTTGCAAATGCAAGTGTGCGCATTGTATAATTGCCAAATCATTATACACACAGAAATTAATATATATACATATAGATATATATATATATACAATTATATGTATATATGTCTATATATACATATCTATATAAACGTCGGGCCATAGCCACATCCTTGCATCATCATCAACACCACACCAGTGGCCAACAGCCATAGCAATTCTCTATGCCCAGCCAGCAGCAACGGCCCAAAAAGAAAACCACACCAAAACGTAAAAAAAACTTCCCAAACGAAGCATAAACGAGACGACGAAAACGACGAATCGGCGGCGCTGCCACGATAAAACGTCAGCAGTAGTGAACGCCACAATTGCAACTAACTAGATAGAAGAGAGAGAGTCTAGAAAAAATAACAAATAAACAATCGCATTGATGATTATTATTTAACAACAAATAGTCAAATAATTGCCGCCGAAAATCAAAGTAAAGGCAACAAATTCCAGCTGCCGAAACAATCATAAAACATTTGTTAAAAAACGCGAAACTCGTTTTGTTGTCACATTCGGCATTAAAATTAATGTAACACAGCCAGAGCGGATTGCCGCTGTCATGTGGGTGCACAATGGCTGTCTCGCTTGCACTCGCTCGCAAACGGGACTAAAAAAAGCCGCATGTGAGGGAGCTAAACCTATACAACCCAACACAGGCACACACACAAACGCACACATGTAGCCACAGCCAACAACGAAGACTGACTGTGCGGCGATGGCAAACGAGAGCGCGCAAAAATAAAAAGCAATTTGTGTAAATCGAATTTTAAAAAAGAATTGGCTTAAAAGTATTTTGCAATAAAATTTGAAATTGAAGTAACGAAACTTTTTCGAGCACAATTGTTATTATCGAAAATAAATTGGCAGAAAAATTGTGTGGCTGTGGCGCGGGTGCAAAATTTAAAAATATTGCTGTGGGTTGGTCGAAATCGAGAGAACATAAGAAGAGCGCGCCAAGATCGTCATCAGCAATTTTAAGCCGCGTATGTGTGTGTGTGTGTATGTGTATATATGTACGTGTGGTGTTTATTTTTTCGGCAATTTTAGCACAAGCTCTTTGCAGCGCCCACCCTCCTAATTTACAGGCTTTAATAGTTTTAATACCTATGTTGTTTTTGTGAAAATAAGGCAAAAATTGGTTTTCACAAAATTGTTTGCTTCCAAATTAACTACCAATGAAAATTTCTATGGCTCACCAGCCTGAAAATAAACTCTGGCGCTTTCAGTACAAAGAGTGAAACGCGCGCCACACACACAGCAGAGGCCATTGGTGGGGCCAGCCAACAATTTTGTATCATCGTATCGAAAGTCGTTGTTCAACTTGTACTGCATCGTGTGTTAGGAAAATTGAATTTTCTTCTCGAATTAAACAATGAAATTACCTGCAAAGTGCTTGAATTTATTGTTCAATAATGAAACTAACATTTTTTCATTTGCAGTGTAGACCATTAAAATGTTAAAATCTTACTAGAAGAACGTAATTACGAAAAGAAAAAAATCATTACTTTTTTGCCCATGGTTTCACATAAAAACTAATAAAGCCTTCCCAGTCAGTCAGCCATTCGCCTTGTTGTGTGTGAGAGTGAGTGAGAACGCGTGCACCAGACAAGGCCGCAACGCGTGCTAAGAAACGAGATGGCCTGTGTATATGTTTTGTAGCCGCAAAAATTTCAAAGAGCGTAACAGAGAGAGCGAGCTGCCGGAGTTGCCAACGCGCGGCAAATTGAGACGAAACGACAACCAACAACGACTGAGAAAAGCTGTGGTAGCAAACTTTTCAATAATCAGCCAAAGGCAGAAAATAGCACGAAAAATTTATCAAAAATGTTGTTTTCTAAATGTTTATTCTATAATGTGAGTTTGTGTATATACATGTGTGTGTGAGAGAGAGTGAATTAATTTAGTTGTTTAATGTTTATAGCATAAATAGATACTAAAATATTTTTAAACAACTTGCAGCTAACATAACCTCAAACTTGCCGCTGCAGTCGGAGAAGTCGTCGTCATCGTCATCAGCGTTTACGTTGTCGGTGGTTTTTCTCCAGCAACAACAACAACAGCAGCAGCAGCAGCCACTGGGTTTGAGCAGCACCAGTAGCAACATAAGGCCATGAATGAAAAAACCAAGTCACCCTCGGCCCAGGGTGCAAGTGGGGCGGGAAATACGGCAGGAGGCGGTGCCACTGCAGCAGTAGCCCCCGCGGGCGGCACACCACCATCGGGTCCGCCCACGCCCAACAATGGCAACGATCCCAATATACAACAAGGTGGGGCAGCTCCACATCCCTATGGAGTGCCTCCACCACCGCCCGGTGCCGGAGCTGATCCAGCGGCCGTCATGTCCCACTATCATCACCTACACCAACAGCAACCACAACATCCGCAAGGACCACCGCCACCGCCTCATATGCAACATCATGGCGGCCCGGTCCCCCCACCCGGTGCTCCTGAACATAATCCGGGAGTGAAAGATGAATATATATCTCCACACCTACCACCCCCACCCGGTGCCCAGCATCCACATGCCCATCCCGCCTATGTGCGCTATCACACTGGCGATCCCAACATGGATCCCTATCGCTACGGGCACGCTCCCATGCAACAGCCTCCACCTGGTGGCAAAGCACCGCCACCACACCAACAACAACAGCCGCAACAACAACAACAGGGTCCCGGTGGCTCACCCAACCGGCCACCCCAGCAACGTTACATACCCGGGCAACCGCCCCAGGGTCCCACACCTACTCTAAATTCACTACTGCAATCTTCAAATCCGCCGCCGCCACCTCAGCATCGTTATGCCAATAGCTATGATCCCCAGCAAGCAGCCTCGGCAGCGGCAGCTGCTGCAGCAGCCCAACAACAGAATGCCCAACCCGGAGGACCGCCACCTCCACCACCCGGCCATGGTCCTCCACCGCCGCCGCAACATCAGCCCTATGGAGCCCAACAAGGCGGCTGGGCGCCACCGCCGCGTCCCTACAGTCCGCAGATGGGACCCTCCCAGCAGTATAGAACGCCTCCACCGGTAAGTCATACACAAAATACAAAACTATTGCCAGCATAGGAAAATATTATCAAAAATTTCATCCCTCTCCTCCCACCTCATTCCCCCTTGCTTTGCTTTGTTGAGTTTAGTGCCTTTTTGACATTGACACTGATTTTCATTTCATCGACCTCCATTCGGAGGCACGTGCATACAAACATGAGTTAGATTTATGCGAGCAGAGGCAAGCAAACGCCGACACCAGACCAGACTTGCTATCTCCTATCAGGTCACCCACACTCTTTAACAGGGAAAGGGGGAGATAGTCACGTTTTTAGTATTATTTGCTGTGCGTATGTGTGGGTGGGACCCAAACAGAACCTTTTTATTTTTTCCGGCAAGAATTTCACTCTTCAATTTTAAAGTACTTTAAAAATGCAACACTGCACTGTCCACAGACAGCAAGACCGACATACTGACACACAAAAAAAAAACTACCTACTCTCAATTGCTGTGTGGTGTACCAAAAAGCTTGCCTATCGACATGTGTGTGTGTGTGTGCGTTTGTTGTTTGTTTATTTTATGTATTTCGCTCATTTCCTTGGCGCCTTGAATGCTCTGGTCGGAAAGTACCGGTACTTGCTGCCGGAAAACAATAACAACAAAACATGAAAAGGCCGCAAAAATAAGAAGCAGAGTTGGTAAGGGAGAAGAAGAAGAAAAAAAGTGTTTTTTTTTTTTGTCTCTTTTTTTATGGCGTTGACGCCGACAGTAGCAGCAATCAGAGAAGAGGCGCGGCAAGTGCCTCTGGCTGGTATATTTGTGTATGTGTGTTGGTGTGTCAATAAGTATTTATTTTGACTGGGTGGAAGGGGGGCTAGGACTGTGGTGTTTTTTTTCTCATGAATGAAAAAACCTGAGTTCTTCGTAATGCACATTTGATATGGTTTTTTTTCTTTAAGTGAACTTTCTACTTTTCTTGCTTCTTCCTTGCTCCCTTCTTTTGCTTTGGTGTGCCTTTGAGATGCCGTTGGCAGGTGGCTGGATATGTACCGTTAGCTTGCTGTCGTTTTGCTTTTCGAATTGCACTGTTCTTCTTTCTCTTTTCGCTTATGTGAAGCATTCAAAATGACTTAATCAGACGTGTGTGTCTCGAGGTGAATAAACCCAAAATTGTCTCTGCTAATCAAACGAAAATAATAATAATAAAAATATATCATGTGCCTGATTAATTTAGTATAAACATTTTTAATGATAAGCGTTTTCTCTATCAATTCAATAATCCTTTCAAAATTTAATGTTTCATTTCGCACGTGATTATTCTGAAAATTTACAAATGTATTTGGATTTATTTTTGTATATTTTTTCTTCAAGTGTGTTTTTGCTATTTTTATTGGCGTTTTTTCAGTTTTGTTTATGTTGTTTTTATTTCAAACAGATTTTTGCCGGTCTTTGTGTATATTCAATCGAAACCGTTAGCTTTCTATGTATGCGCGAGTGTTCAACCCTTTTCATTGTGTGCCGCCTGCTTCTTCTTCTTCTTGCTCTTGCTCTCTTTGTCACTTTATCGCTATTCTGATTTATCATATTTGATTCATTTCATTTTGTGTTTTAGCTAATTTCTGCTACTCACCTCACCCCTCCACCCTTTGATATCATTAGATGTGGACTTTTGTTTATTTATTATCAAAAAAAAATTTCAGCGCTTTTATTTTTTGTTTTTTTTTTTTTTATTTCAAAATACGGTAAATTTCATATGCAAATGTTTTGTTTTATTTAATTTTAGATATTTGGTAAGGTCAGTTTTTTTTTTAATGGGTATTTATAGATTTTTTTTATTATGAAAAGAAATGAATTAATCACAAAGTTTTCAGTTTGATAATTGAAAGCTGCTTATACAGCTAATAAGTTCGAAATATTATAATTAAAATTTTAATTAATGAACGATAGATAAAAGCAACAACAAATTAATACAAAAATATATAAATAAATTTTTTGATATTCATAAAAAAAAAAAAAAAAATAATAATAGCATTTTTAGACTGTCGATTAAAAATGTCAATGAACTTTGAAAGAGTCTCAAATGAATTGAACACACACACAAACACACATGATGACACAAATATATACATATATATGAGCACATATAAAAATAAACAAATGCACGATGAATGAAAGCAAAAAAAAAAGAAAAAAAAACCTGGTGTACCTACGAAAGCTTTCTTGATAAATAATGTATTCAATACAAAAGCAAGATCACAAAAGTAAGGCAAAAAAAAAAAAAAAATCAAGTGTGTCCATGTGTGCAAGTGTGTGTGTGTGTTTTTCTAGAAAAAAAAGGTGAAAACAGTAGTGAGAGTGTGAGTGACGAAATGTCTGAGTCACGTGCACATTGCAATAAAAATATGTGTACCACAACAACAACAACAACAGCAGCAGCAACAAACACAATGTGTATTTCATAATCAAAAAAGACCCCGAGCCGGCAAAATAAATAAAATCAAAAACTGGCTGATGGTGGCGCTAGCAAAAAAAAAAGCAACCAAAACAAAATAAAAAAAAAAAAAAAAGGTTGTGTTTTGGTATAGAATGCAAACATAAAAGAAGAAGAAGAAGAAATATCAAACCTACCTTTTGGGTTTAAAAACTCCCCGCGCGACGCTAACAACAACAACAACCAAACGATTACCATTCAGCAGACAACAGTGGGCGCGGGGGTCGGGGCAATTTCACAGCTGTTTTGTTGGTGGGTCTCTTTTGGGCCTTCTGCTTTTTCTTGATTGTGTATTGTTTTCTCTTATTTTTTTTTTCTTCTCATTGTTGTTGTTGTTGCCCTTTCGGTCTACTGTCAAGTGCAACTTTTTGAAACAAATAAAATTTGCCTGGATTTTTCATTAAATATTTTTAAAAGCATTGAATTTGTCCTTGCCTAAGCTAAAACCCGCAGGCTGGTCTATATTTAGACCCAAACTCTTTTACCCTCTATTTTGTGGCCAAGTCTCAGCTGAGTGGGCTGGGCAGGGGTCGGGGTCGGGCTCAACCATTTTATGAATGAAAACTGAAATTTCGCCTTTCGTTATTTAGTAGGGCAAAATCCATTGACGAGGCTGTGGAAAGGGTGCGGGGGCCACCTTTTGCTAGTGCCCACTAGTCAGACTAGCACAGTTGTTGTTGTTGTTGTATTAGACTGGCACACTAACGGAACCACAGAGAGAGAGAGAGAGAGAGAAGATTGACTACCACAACAAGCAGCTTGTATGCAGTCCAAATGACACGTAGATTGTATGTGGAGAGGGGGTAGGGGGGTGTTAGGACACCCACAATGCGGTTGAAATTGCGCAGAGAAGCCTTCACACATACAGCAAAAGCAGGCAGGCGGCACACGCATCGCATCAACATTTTAGGCAGCCTTCAACTCTCAGTGGGCTGGATTTTCCAGCCAAAGCTTAGTCAAGAGAGCAGCAGGCAGGCGAAGGCTCCTCCATTTGTTCTTATTGTTGTTGTTGTTGCTCTCGTCAGCAACTAAAGCATACGGGCAACAAGACACCCAAAGGCAGCATCGGCATTGAATTTCTGAACCAAACGCACACACACACACATGCACAAGCAGGGAGCTTGGCCAATGATTTCAAGGTCCTATTGGACAAATTTTCCCATTGAAACCAGGCTCGCGGTTAATTTGACTGGGCCAAACAAAATAACAATTTAACAACAAAATCGACACAACAGTCCAACAGGTGTTTTAGAATGCTCGAATATATTATGGAAAAGAGCTTTTCTGGTTTTCATTTTACTCCTTCCCCGATTCACTTTCTTAAATTTATATATTTTTTGTTTAAAGCTCCTCTTTTTTTTTTCTTGTCTTGAAAGCGCAGCGAAATACGCGGCATTGCCTTCTTGTGTCTTATTTTATGTACTTCCGTGTGTATGTATGTGTGTGTGTATGTGTTTGTGTGCCATTTCAGAATATTGCTCTTGCATCTTCCCATACTTCTCCCCTCTCTTTCTCTCGCCCAGCAAAACTGTATTTCTTCTCTATTGCGTTTACAGTTTTCGGTTTCGCTGTCGTTTTGGTTTCCTGCCTGTGCCTCTGCTTTTGCCTTCACCTCCGCCTCCTCCTACTCCTCTTTTTATATTTTTTGTTGTTGCTCATTTTTTTTTTTTTTCTTCTTTTATTTGTTGTATTCTTTTCTTTTGGTCATGACGTGTATTGGGTGCCTTTGGTTTTCTGTCGGTGGCTTTGCTCTGTTTGTTTGTATTTGTTTATGTGTGTGTGTGTGTGTGTGTGTGATTGTTCCTTTAAAGTTTGACCTTCAAAAAGTGGAGCACATAACTGTTGCCTTTCCTTTATTATTTTTTTTTTTTCGTCTCTTCCTTCCGTTATTCTGTGCGCTACTCGTTGCCGGTTATTCTCCCTTATCTCTTACTCCTTCTTTTGTATTAAAATTATTATTGTTGTTCTTTTGGGCTTTGTTTGGCTTTTTTTTTCCAAACTCGATTAAATCTTAAAGGAATTTTGGGAAACAAAATATAACTTTTTCCATTTTATCATAGTTGATTTAATTTTTAGATTTTTCCTCTCAGTTTTTCAAATACAACAAAATTTTGGTCTTATTGTCTACTTTCATTGCCATCATCTGTGTGTGTGTGTGTGTGTTACTTTGTCAGGGAAAATAATTTTTCGTTTAAATCCTTTTTAGATCCCCCCTTGTCCTGGTGGTCCCTGTTCTACTGCCAAGCCCTCTTTTGCTACAAATGCTCTTAATTTTGCACATTGCCTGCCATCATGACCGTGCTCAAGCCCAGCACGTTGCCTTAAGCCTTGCCTCGCCTCGCCTTGCTTTGCACACACAGAAATGGGAAAAATAGAGAGAGAGAGTAGAGAACTTATATGGACAGACGACTAGGGCCATAGCGACGACGACCCCTGTGGGACGGCCATGGTTTGCCGGCGGCGGCAGCAGCAGCTTTACCTTCATTCTGTTTCGAAATCGCATTTACCACGTTTTCCCTGCAATTTGTGCAAGTGTAAGCGAGCTCTTGTCCATATCCCAGTCTCCCTGTGTGCGTGTGTGTGCGTTATCATGAAATTATAAACCCAACGCAGGCACAACACACTACACCAACCTACACAACCCCCCTCTCTGGCCTTGCTTAGGCAAGTCTGCTACGTCTGTTTTGGCAGTTGATGTTGCCTGTGCTGTTGTTCTTGTTGTTGTTACTTTTTCGTTGAACGTTATTATAATATTCGAGCACACACAGAGCCAGCATACCGGACCGATCCCGGCCCTGGCACCACTACCACTGCCACTGCCAACTATGACAAAACCCACCACCATCTGAGCCCAAATTGCTACGAGTCTCTTTTTTTTTTTTCTCCCTTCCAAAAACTCGAACGTCATTTTTAGTCCATGCCGTCCTCATCGTTGCCCGTCGTCGTCGTAGTCCTCCTTGTCCTGTGTGCGTCCATTTGTCGATTTATACGTTCTTTCGTTGGTTGGGTTCGTTTGGTTCGTTCCACTCTATGTACGACCGTACGACCCTTGCTGCATTAATTCAAATTCCACTTCAAGTCTGCTCTTCTGCTTCTTCAACCCCGGCGGCCTGCCCTGCCCTGCCTGATTCTCGCTTATTCCTACACACACACACAGACAAGCATTTCTGCTTTTGATTTTCATCCATGATGAGTTTTCTCTTTTTGTTGTTGTTGTTGTTGTTTTTGTATTTTGCTAACAGGGCAGGCAGACAGGCACAAGCACACTCGGTAGTCTTCGTCGTGGTTGTCGGGACCAAAACCATCCATTCATGTTTCCTGTCACCCGGCAATGGACTGCCGCCAAATGTTTCTCTCTATGTTGTTGTATCTGTGTGTGTGTGTGTGCTGTTGTTGTTTGCCCAGCCTGAGTCGAGTCGAGTTGAGTCGATTCTGATGGCAGTGGCACTGCCATTGCTGGCTGCGTCTGTTTTGCTACGAGTTTCCATTAGATTTATTGCCACATTTTACTCTGGTCTCTGCTGGCTCTGACTCTGCCACTGGCACTGGCACTGGCTCGTTGCTTGGCAAGCTATGCTGCTCTTGTAGATTTTGTTAGCAGTACTTTTCTACTCTTCTTCTTCTTCTGCTTCTTTCTTTTTGTTGTTGTTTCCCATAGCCAGCCACATTTGTTATGTGCAAGTGTGGGTGTGCGTTTTTTTTTTTTTGGGCGCCGCTTTTACTTGTTTTCTGTGTCTTCTTCCATCTCCAAATAATTTTTTTTTTTTTTTTTTTTTTTTGCTTGCCTTGGCAGCCACCCGTTGTGTGAACGTCAAGTTGAAAATCCTTTCATTAATGGCATATAAAGTTCTATCTGACTCTGGCTCTGCCTCTGCCTCTCCACAGTCTGACAGTCGGGACTTTTTATCTGTCTTTCTGTCTGTTACACCCACGAGCACATTTCCAGCTCTGAGGTGTCTTTCACTCCGTGTGGCTTTGCTTGCCTTGGCTCTGCTGTGCTTTGTTACGTGCTCTCGCGCACTCTCTCTCTCTGTCTCTTTCTGTCTTGTTTTGTGTGTGCTTTGCAAGTTTCATTTCATATTCAGTTCGAGTGGTTTTCTGGCTACCGGCACCATCTATTCCAGTCAGCTAGGCAGGCAGGCAGAGTCAACCAAGCAAGCACAAGCAACGTCAGCATCAATAGAAGTCGACGGAGACTTCAGAGCAGGAAGAAGCAGGCAAAGTCAGAATCAACGAGGACGACAACATTGCTCCACTTTAGCCTTTAGCTTCACTTTATCCCCAGTATCTTTGATATTTGTGTGTGCCTGTGTGCTCCAAAGTTCCACGTTCCTGCTTACTTACTTGCTTGCTTGCCATCGTTAAAAGTTTCCTTCTTTCTCTTTTTCGATTTTTCTTATTTTATTTTTCTGGAGTCGTCTTCTTGGTGTGCACACATTTTCCTTTTCTGATCATCGTCGTCGTCGTTGGTTTTGCTGATTTGTTATTTAGTTTGAATTTTGTATGCGGCTCTCGGCTTTTAGCTACAATCCATATCGAGGGGGGGGAGGAGGGGATTTTTCTTGTTCGTCTTTATTTTTTTTTTTTTTTTTTTAATACCTGGCTAAGACTTCGTTCCGACTCTCAATGTAATCCGCACCGTACATTTTCACACAGAAGAACAGAAGAACTTGCTAAATTGAAATTAAACTTTATGAAATGGCAGTTTTGGCATCCCTGGTTCGGTCACCAGCTCCACCAGCATTTTAGTCTCTCGCCCACAATTCCAGTTTGTTGCTTCATCGTTAGCAGCTTTGTTTCTTCTTCTTCTTATTCCTTTTTGAGAATTTGAACTGTGGAAGCATTGAAGCATTGCCACATGCTTTTCCTCCAGTAGCTAAAGACCAATGGATTTGGTTCTTTGTCTACTCCGACTGAGTAATTGAGGTGAATTAAATTTTGAGGTTGGCCAAAAAAAAAATGAAAAGGAAAGCAATTTGAAAATATGGATTCATATTATTTCTTTTCTTTGTAATCTTTCATTTTCAGTCGAGCATAAGAAGGCAATTAAAAAAGAAAAATGCAGCAGTAAAGACAAAGAAGGATATTGATATATGAGACAATCATCTGTTTGGGGGAGATCTAACTAACTTGACTATCGAGAAAAGTCTCAGAGAATTTGATATAGGAATTACTGTTATAAGGAGTGAAAATGGGGATTCTAACCGCTGTACTATCGAGGAAGGTCTATGAGAGTTTTAATATTCTGAGAGAATGGAATTGATTCGATATAGGAATTACTGTAATAAGGAGTGAGTTAATAGGGGTTCCAACCGCTATACTATCGAGGAAACTCTTAGGGAGTTTTAATATTCTGAGATAATGGAGAAACTGCTGTGAATTTCATATAGGAAGTACTGTAATAAGGTGTGAATTAATAGGGGCTCTAACCACTATACTATCGAGGAAATAGAATGAAGGAACTGGAGTGAATTAAGTAAGGTAAAAACTCAGGGTTCTATCCCCTACACCGTCGAGGAAGTTCTTAGAAAATTGAGAGGGAAATACTGTTATTTTTTACTGTAATTATAAGTGAGTTAAAATATCAGGATTCTAAACAGTAGACTAACAAGGGAATTTTTAATGAAACTCCTCGAACTACATAGGTCCTCTGGAACTACCATGGTTCAATGGGAATTGGGTATCCTTTTTGTTATTAAATCAACTCAGGAAGTGCCTACCCAAAAAGGTTTCTACGGGATTTATGGATCTATAGGAAATACTTAAATATTAAGTTAATTGCGAATGGCTTTAAAAGACTTGAGGAGTCCCAGAAATACCTGGGATTAACTGGTCAAAATTTAGACCCCAGAATGGGTCCATTATAAAGCTAAGACAATCTGCCAAAACAGAAATTTCGAGCTTGAAAGGTAAAGGAGAAAACCCATTAAATTTGAAACGGTGGAAAATAATTTAGTATCGATTTGCGGCAGGACAATCCAGCGAGAGGTTTCTATGCATTTATGTTTTTATATATGAGAGAAATTCTGCAGCAATTTTATTATAATTTCTTTTATTATTTATGTTTTATTTAATTTATAATATTTTGGATTTAGCCTTCTATAATGGCAAATGAAAATTCTTTCAAGGGTGCGTCGGTGCGTCTGTGTATGAATTTATATCAAATTGGTTGTGGAAAATCGATTTGAATGAATATGTATGTGAGCTGGCTTGGTTTGTTGTTGGTATCCACATTTCAATATGTACAATGAAATGGTCATAAAGTGGCGAAACGAGGCGGCAGACAAGAATAGACAACATATTACTGGTTGGTCAGTTCCATTCAGCCCGGCTCAGTTCAGTTTAGTTCAATAATAAAGCCAAACCGAAAATTACACAAAAGAGCCATGAGACGATAGAGAGAGAGAGAGAGAGATAGATATATATATTGTTTTATTCTCTTTGTGGCTATGATTGGGAGAGTTGCAAGAAGAGTTCAGTTGAGTCGACTGCAGCAATTGAATTTATTAGACAAGCCAAGTAGCAACTTGTAAGAGTGCTCCCAAGACAGCACACCCCATATGGCCTGAAAGAGCTTTAATCAAGTCACATTATAGGCTTTTGTTTATGCATAAGTTTTGGGGTGGCTCTTGTGTCTGAAAGCAGAGAGCACCTTTTGCGGTTCTTCCGAGTGTCTAGGTGAATATTTCATGACATTTGCATAGAAATTTGAATTTAATTGTCTCACTTGTGGGTCTGTTTGGGTCTGGGCGGATCAACTAATCGATAATTACTAACCATGCTTTTAAATTTTTAAATTGACACCAAAAAAGGAGAAAAAATTAAATTTTTGTATTTTTATTTTTTATAATTGCAGACAAACACTTCCAGAGGTCAATCACCTTATCCGCCAGCACATGGTCAAAACTCAGGTTCCTATCCAAGTTCACCCCAGCAGCAACAGCAGCAGCAGCAGCAACAACAACAACAGGCGGCCCAACAACAACCAGGTGGAGTTGGTGCACCTGGAACGCCCGGCGGTCAGCCAACAACAGCCCCACCGCCGGGTGCGCCCCAACAACAACAACAGCAACCACAACAAAGTACACCGCCAACATCTCAATATTCGCCGTACCCGCAAAGATATCCCACGCCGCCTGGCCTACCAGCGACCGGACCAAATCATCGAACTGCCTATTCGACGCATCAGGTAAACCCTTGATTCTCCTGATTACATAATGCTTAGGATTTCTTTGGAATGGAATGGGAATAAGAAACCAGAGAATCGTAGCTATTGGGAGCCTTGGGTTGGCATAAGCCAAGTTTATTCCTGGGGTTATGGCTCTGTCACCCTTGTGATTATATTGAATAGGCATAACCCAAGTTTTGATGGAATCTGGTTTTATTATTATCACTGGGATTCAGACCCTGCGAGCCTTATGGGACTGACAAAATCCAAGAGTTTTGATGGTATTGGGTCTTACAATTATTGCTGGGCTGAAGACCCTGCGAGTCTTATTGGATCCATATAACTCAAGTTTTGATGCCATCGGGTATTACTATTATTCCTGCGATTCAGATCCTACGACTCTTGTGATTATATTGAATTGGCATAACCCAAGTTATGATGGAATGGGGTATTATTATGATAGGGTTCCATTATACCCGCTTACTTGGCCTCGAGCGACTGTACTAATCCGATGTACTCCTAGTATACTCTTGGCTGGATAAATTTAGAATAGTTTGCCAGTAGCCATGCCACAAACATTCAATTAAAAGTTTTGAGGGAATAAATTTATAATGAAAAATAGTTGAAATAATCAATTTTTAATTACGAAATTCACCAACTCACCCAACCTTTCTTGTTCTCTTTGCCTGTTTAGTATCCCGAACCAAATCGGCCTTGGCCTGGTGGTTCTTCGCCCGCACCTAGTCCCGGACCTGGTGGTCATCCATTGCCGCCTGCCTCGCCGCATCATGCGGCACCGCAACAGCAACAACAGCAACCGCCACTACCGCCACATGCAGCAGCCGGTGGACCGCCGCCCAGTAGCAGTCCGGGGCATGCGCCGAGTCCATCACCACAGCCCTCTCAGGCCTCACCATCGCCGCATCAGGTAATTAATTCAATTTGATTTTATTTTCATTGCATTTGTTACAACACACACGACTCTGTCAAAGTGTGCGTGAATGTGTGTGTGTGTGTGTGTGTATATATAGGAAAATGTCAGCATTGTTGTCAAACTTCACTTGGTCAGTGTTGAAAAACGATTTATGGGCGGGCGTTGCAATATAAAAGATTTGCCCATCCAAAATGCATTTATTTACTTTATTATATATTTCATTTTACATACAAAAAAAAATAAGTCTGTGAGTGATTTATATATATAAAATTTTAATTGGAATTACGTTTGTCTATTTGCATATAAAATAGGACCAACAAATAAAATTGTATGCACACCGCTCCGTTTGCCTGTCTCTCTGACTTTGTGATTGCATAATTTATCAAATTTCACTCAGACTAATGGTATTTATTGATTTTTTATCTTAAAGCAAACGAAGAAGAAGAAGAAGATTCTATAAAATTTGAGTTATTTCAGGCATGCCTCAAGCTTGTCTGGTTAGGATGAGGCAGCTACAAGTTGGATGAAATCTTTCAACTTTTCTTAAGGAATTTTATAGAATTTTTTTAGATATTTCAGAAAGTTTTGAAAGCCTTATCAGAATAACTCCTTAGAGTTAGGAACCCTGGAATATTTACTTTTCAATTGGAACATTTGACTAAAAGTTGGTGGCGGGGGAAAATCTTTCAACTTTTTCAAGGAATTTTTTCAGATATTTTCCAAATTTTGAAAGCCTTATCAGAATAACTCATTTACCCCTAAGGAACCTAAGAGTTGGGAACCCTGGAATATTTACTTTTCAATTGGAACATTTGAGTTTTGTTTTTGATTTCGTTTTCTCAGCTTATCAGATGTGAATGGTCGTGCCTCGTGTTTATATGGAAACCAAGCAGAAGCAGCACACCCAACCAGAGCAGTATTTTTTTATTTTCCTTATATTGTGTGTGTGTGTGTGTGAGTGTGCTTTTTTTATTATTTCATTTGCGAAACTGGGTCAATAAACTTTGCAATGTTGTGAGTCGTCGGCGCGCAGCCACTTTAGCACGTGAACTTGAATTGGTTTCATGACGTCAGCCCTGCAAGCGGGTGGAGGAGGTTGGGGCTAGGCAGTGGGTACTCTTTTTTTTCCCCCTGCCTCTCTCATTCTTTCTCTTTGGCTGGTTACTTCCTTGGCACTTGGGCAACAAGTTTCACGGCCTCAGACTTTGGGTCAAGATGGTGAGGGGAGGGTGGACGGGGCGGGGCGAAGAAGTTGAAGTTAAAAAGGAAGAAGCTTCAGAAGATTTTCTTTTTGAGTTGGCACTTTTTTTTTCTCATTGTTTTTATTTGAGTTTTGCCGGCAAGCAGAATGTTTGTTGTTGTTGGTATGCTTTTTGCCAGTCGTCACGCTTTTGTTTTTGTTTTTTTTTTTTTTTAGGAATCTTAATGATTTTATTTTGTTTTGATTACTATTTCTTTTATTTATTTGTTGTTGTGTGTTTTTTTTTTCTTTGTTTTCGCCCGTCTATGTAGATTTTCTTGGCTCTTGTTTACTTATTTATTGCGATTTTTTTAGATTGACAAAAAAAAAAAAACAAAGTCAACTCTTTTGTACCGCAGAATTTTCCTATTGGAATTAAAAGGTTGATATGGGGCCTTATCGTGGCTTCATCGACAATAACAAGAAGAGGAAGAGCAATTGCCTGCCTTCACTCTGTGGACAGAGCCAAGTGAGAGGGGGGGAGGGGGTTCGGCAAGTGCTTGGGAGTTCCCCATTTCAGCGGGTCTGTCCAAATAACACCGCCAGCACCATCACCATCACCACCACCATTGCAATGCCGCAGTCGTCGTCAACATTTTTACTCCTCCTCCTCCTCCTTGATTTTTTTTCATTTTTGTTTTCCACTTTACTCATTCCTCTCTTTATAGTATGCAGACACACACACACACAAAAGCCCAAACAACCAACCAACCAACCAGGCAGGCAGTCAGTCAGCCAGCCAGCCACTCTTAAGATCTCATACACAGAGTCTGTTTCCATATATTTGGGTCAATGCCAAGGTCATTGTTTTCATTGTTGTTGTTGTTGTTGTTGTTGTAAATTGCTAGCGGGCTGTTTATTTCTTCTTCTTTTTTTTATTATTATAAATTAGCCCCTTTTGCCCTGCCGACTTTATTTGTTTCATTTGAATTTCTTAAAAAAAAATTACTCCTTCGCTTTCTAGAATCCTTTTAAATTTTAAGCCGTTTCATTCTTCTTCTTCTTTTTTTATCTTCAATCTTGTCACGTTTTCTTTGGGCAACTTTTTGGCGGCTGCTGCTGTTCTCGCTCTCTGTGACAGGCAACATCTTTTTTTCGCTTTGAGAGATTTCTTTTTATTTATTTTGCTTTTTATTCCCTTTTAAGTTGAGTCTCCTGACCCAAATAAAAGTTGGCAACAACAAGAATTGGCTTGACATGCTCCTCTTGTGGCAGCCTCGGATTGCCCTCTTCGAAATGCCTGCGGCAATTTTGTTGTGCTTCTTCTTCCTCTTCTTGTTCTCATTCCTTTGTTGCTCTCTTGTGGTTCCTATGAAATACCTTGGCGCTCCTCTCATGTGTGCGGGTGAAGAATTTTGCTTTGCTAAAAAAGTTTAACTTGACATACTTTTGGATCAATTAAATCATCAAAAGGATGCAATTCTTGGAGCAGAAAGAATTCTAGGTCTATTCTAAAATGGTGGGGGGTCTAGAGGTAGTTGATATTTTTCTGATTATTTTCTTTCAGGATAGGTCAGGTTTCTCATTTCTATATACCAAGTTTAAAAGCTCCAGCTGTAAGGCTTCTCCAGTTCCATGCAAGACGGCTACCGTAAGATGGAAAGCTCTAGATATATTTATATGATTCTATGATAGAACCTCAAAGGGATTCCGGTATGTTCCTCAATTGAGCCAGCTCTTTCCCTAGAGTCAAGCACAATTCCATTTTTTTTTTTATAACTCCGAAAAAAATCCCCCCCTCCCTTACTTCCCCCTTGTGTGCAGTTAAAAATTCCCATAACAAAGGAACGACATGTGTCCCAGAGACTGCTAAGCTCTTTTGGATTCTCTTTCGCTTCTAATGCTATTTTACAACACTTTAATTCTTCTTCTTTTTTTTAAGTATTTTCATTTAACTTTTTTGGTATTTACTTGCTCCCCCCCCCCCCCCCCCTTTGCTGTGGCGACCACACAAAAAAATCAAATAAAATAATTCAGAACCTTTTGCCAAGCAAGCAAACTGCCATTTTTAATCCGCATTCAACTTTTACACACACACACGCGCATTTACATTGGAGCATGCTCACAATTCGAAATGCACACAAATACAAACTCGCATGCATGCACACACATTTCCGCGCACATTTTGCAGTTGTTTTTCAGCTTCATCCCCGCTGGCGGCAAAGTTGTTGTTTTTGTTGTTGTAACTGTAAGCTCCTTTTTGTATGTGACGAGTTGGCTGCGCCGCCAGTGTGACTCTGCATATGTATTGCAAATTGTGCAAAGTACAGTAAACTCTGGCTAACAAAGAAGGCAAACAACTTTTATTATAACAAAAAAATTTTTTGTTCAAAAAAAACAGTCAAATGTTTTTCGGATATTTTTATTTTTTCTTACAAAATTCTTTAATTATTTGTTTCACTGTATTTTGTGTGTGTTTATTTGATTGCCGTCTGTCTCTGTGCCTTTGCTTCGGCAGTTGAATTTTTGTCTGTTTTTAATGCTTCTTGTTATTTTTATCGCTGCAAAAAGCCAAACTGACAGAAATTATACTCTTTTTTTTCAGTTTTTGTTTTGTTTTCTTTTTTAGTAGTATTATTTTTATGCCAACTGCTGTTTTAATTTGTGTGCGTGTGTGTGTGTATGTGTGATTGCATTGGTTTTGGTAGATTGCAGCAAACATTTTTAATTCTCGTGCTTGTTCAATTTTGTGCTTGCAACATGGTCTGGCGCATTTTAAATATGCAGGCCCCTGACTTCATTGTTGCGTGCATGTACATATGTGTGTGTGTGTGTGTGTTAGTGCGTGGTTGAGTGTGCATGTTAATGAAAAACTCGTGAATTCCATAAGCGTCGCCTATCCTGACACATTGACGCACCCACCCAATGGACAGTCAGTTTATCTATCTGCCTCTCTCTCTTCCCCCTACCCCTTCCCCCTTCAGTGTATTGAAATTGTGTGCTCTGATCGTTTGTTGTTGCTGTTATTGGCACGGAGCCAGTCTGGTTCGACATTGTCGAGTGAAGCTTAAGCGCCAAAGTTGAATTGACACGCAACACCAGACCATGCCCCACTTGAAGAGTTAGCGGGTTGGGGAGTTGGGAATACTCGATTTCGATATTATCAATTTTGTGCTGACAGTTAATTTAGATGGCCAGGGATGTGTTTGGGATCTTCAATAGATCAAAAAATAAAGGAGCCTGATATGCCTGACTTTGGGTTCTTTATCTATCCTATCAATCCTGTAGTAATTATGACGTCACTGCTTAGTCTTAATAATAATAATTTCGGTAATTTTTATCTACTGTTTTCAGTGTGCTCTCTCTTCTCTTTGGGCATTTTCATTGATTTTTAAATTGATTCCCGCAGTCACATAATTCCTGCAGCTGTCACGCTGCTTCTTCTTAGTATGCGCTTTTCCCCAAGCTACAAAAAAAAAAATGAAAAAAGGAGAAGAGGTTAGCTTCGCTTTTTATCAACATTAAAAGAGCGGCGGGGCCAGCCAATTGAAATATACGAGGATTTTTCAAGATTGCGATTGCTTTGCGTCATGTTCTTTTTCAGAGTTGAGTTCTGTTTTGTTTTGTTATTTTTTTTTTGTGAAGCTCGTTGTTGTTGTTATTGCCATGGCTACTAACTGCATACATTTTATGCTACCAAATTGTGCCGCAATACAAAAACAACAACAAGTATGAGACTCAGTCTGTAGTTGGCGCAATTCAAAGTCGGCTGTGAGACCCCAATGGCCCCCAAAGCCAACCAAGCCACATGCCTGCCTGGCCTGCCTGCCTGCCAACAAGCAATTTTGCCGGTTTTTCTCTTAGTCGTTGTTGCTGTTGTTGTTGTTGGAGGGTTTTTAGTGCCGTTGTTGTTATTGTCGGCATCATCATCGTTTTTCATTTTAACAGGCGGCCCCAACAAACAAACAACAACACAAATGCAAAAAAAAAGAAAAAAATATATAAAGAAGAAAAATACGCAAACGTCGAGTTCAGTTCACTCATACGCTTTTATATAGCTTTATATGTATTTGTGTCTGTGTGTGTGTGTGTGTACGCTTGTTTTTCAGTTCAGTCGTTTGGATACTTGAACACAGCCAGGCAGGCACAGCCAGTCAACCAACAACAGAATGTGAAAAAGACTGAAGAGAAGAGAGAATGTAGAAGAATAGCTCTGCCACTAGCAGTAACAGCAATAACAACAACAGCGACATTAAAATCGACGCGCCGCTGCTTTTAAGCTCTGTTGCTGTCCAACTCGTTTAATGTGTGTGTTCGTTCGTTCGTTTGTCGGTTGGTCGTTTTGTCTGTTGGTCGGTTAGTTGGTTGGTTGGTTGGGGCTGCTTCGTGTTCGTTTTCCCTTGCTAAAATTGCTTGGCAGCAGCGCAGTCGACGTCGCTGCTTGAGTGAGTGACTGGTGTGACTTTGTTGCTGCTTTAATGTTAGTCAGCGCCTGACTCTGCCGTTGTAGCAAACGAAAATGAACGAACGAGCGAACCAAACCGAACCGAACGATCGTATTTATATTTGCGTGTGCTGTTGGCGTTCCCTTGTGCCATTTACACACACAACCACACCGACACACAGTTGGACTTTCGTTTCGCTCATAAAATTTCAACAGCAGCAACAAAAACAACAACAACAAGGAACACACTCACAGATTACTAACGAATGTGTTTGGGTGGGGACTTTTGGGATTGAAATTGTATTTGGTTGTGAATTGTCAGTGAAAGAGGAGCAGATGGTTGGTTGGGGGGAGAAGGGAAGAATAGAGTAGTGTAGATGATTCAAAGACAACGTTGTCGACTGTGGCGCTGCTCAGCTGTGTTTTCTCCCTCCTTTTTTTTTCAAGTCTTTTCTTGTCTTTTTTTTATCGCTTTTGCATTTGACTGTGTCTTTTTCTGTCGCTGGCTTTGTGTATATGTTAAATTACCGACCCGACCCCACCGCCCATATAAAGACTCAAACTTTTGACATGAAAAAAAGCACATTGCACTCAAAACAAAGACAAAAGCGGTGATAAACATTTAAACAAAATTTATATTTTTTTTTTAGTTAAAAAAATTAAATCTCAATTATAATGGGAATAATTTGTGTGAATTTGGGATACTCTTTTTTAATGATTTTTTTTCACATATTTTCTTGTCTTATTTTAATTTTGTTTTTGCGGTTTTCTTTGACATTCACTTTATTTGTATGTGTGTGTGTGTGTTTTCCATCAGAGAATCACCCGCATTGTTTGAAATCCAAATTGTGAACTCATTTGCTAAGTCAGTCCGGTCCCCCCCATTCCCTGCTGACTTTTTGGTCGGAAAGTTTAAGTTAAAACTTTTTTATTCATTTTAAAGAGGAGGCGATCTGGGTGTGGAGTGGGGGGAGTCTTCTCGCATCATCACATATGAGAAATTAACTACTGCTAGCTTGGTCGGTTGGCTGGTTGGTTGGTTCGTTTCTATACTACTGATGGGTCCCACCCGATTCTCGCATGTGTTGGCTTTAGTTTCTTATTAGAATATAAGTGCGGCGGGTTGGGGGTGTGCGCTGGTCGAGGTGATGACTCGTGTCTATTTGTGTCTCCCAGGGGGAGATGTGGCGGCTGTGGGTGTAGGTTAACAATGGTTTTCAAATGCAACAAACTGACTAAAAAGCTTTCGGTCACACCAAAAACAACAATTCCATTGAAATGTGTGCGGCAAAAAGGAAAGGGGATAGGAGAGGAGAGGAGAGAGAAAGACTGAGTGAGTCAAAATGAAATGTGGTTTACTGTTAGCTTGCCCAGTTCGACCGACCGAGAGAGCTCTTTTTTTTTTATTATACATTTTGCATTCGATGCATTTTGCCGTCGCCTTTTGAAATGTTAATGAAAATTCCATTTGGCCTGCCACTGAAGTCATTAGATTGATTAAAATGTGAGGGGGAAAAAATGGGAGACTCTAAAATTCTTTAGTCAAAATTAACTCTTTTTTTTTTGCGAATTGAACATTTTGCCCCAGAGTCTGGCGCCACCGCAGTTGAGCCAAAGAACTAGGAAAGCCTTTTAAAACTAATCCAGCTTTCGGTTAGGAAACTTTTTGGCTTTTGAAAATGATTTCATTGTCAACATCATCAGCATTGCGGTTGCCCAGTGGCATATTTCGAAAGAGCCTAGACTGACTCGTCCAACTTTATCCACTTGAAAAAAGATGGAGGCCCACTTCTCACACGCGCTTCAAACTTTGTGGGTCGGTCGCCCCCATTCTCTCCCTTCTAACTCCGCTCCTGTCATAATTTCTTGTCACTTTTTGAACTTGAAGACACGAACACGAAATGCCGGCAGAGAGTTTTGTCCGTATTCCACTAATCATCATGGACCTCTTCTTCTTGGTGTTGTTGTTGTTGTTTTTAGTGTGCCTTATCCGCTGCCCGCCTACCTGTGAATGTATTGGCAGACCAACAAGAAGAAGAAGAAACATTTACATATGACCAAGATGAAGAGATGAAAAAGTGCTGGCTCATTTTTTCTGTTTTCTTCTTTTTATACTCCTCTTCCTTCATCTACCTTTCACTGTTGAAATTGTCTCGTGTTGTTGTTGCTGATGTCTTCTCATGGTCTGGCCTGTGTGGCACATGTGGAGTGGCACTTCATTCAATCGTGGTCTGTTATCTTTTTTCTCTTCTTCTCTTTTGCCTTGTTAGGCTTTTTGGCGCGCAAAATAACTTTATTGAACTTTTGCCATTCCTTGACTTGGGCAAAATTGGCAAAATAAATGAGAAAAAATATATTCATATTCATTTTTTCTTTAGAAATTGACCAAAACTTAATAAATGATATATTCTTTATACATTTCCCCAAAAAAAAAAAAAAAAAAACAAAAATCCATAGCTTCATTTATTTTCTCTTTTGCCCCCACTAATTCCCTTTCACATATTTGGCATAAATGATTTTTCAGTTGTTATTCCCGCAGCGCGCTTGTTTTTCTTTCCAAGTAATTTTTCTACACAACATGGAAAAAAAATAAACCTCTCTCTCTCTCTACACACACATACAAGCAAACGCGCAACAACAACAACAAGAAAAAAGTGCGCCGTCGTTGCCGTCTTTAATTTTTGTTGCTGCTATCGCTGCCGCCGTTGAACGTCAGTAAAAACTTTTTGCCTGGCCCGGCCTGGCCTGGTCTGGCTTTATTTTACTTTGCTATTCTCGTCATCAACGTTGCCTGCCATCGCTACTTAAGTGTGCACCGCCCTTGGCCCCCACACACACAATATTTACCGCCTCTCCTCAAAGCAGTAACAGCAGCAGCAGCAAACAGCCATAGCACAGCACACACAGGCAAACACACACAAATACTCACGTTCACTCACTCACTCACTCACTCACCCACTTGTCTTTCCCTGGGCCCCCGCAGTCTTCATTGTATAGTCGCCATCATCATCATCGAACGCTGCTGTTGCTTTTGCTTTTGCTGTTGTGTTCGTCGTCGTCGTCGTTTGCCGCCGTCGCCACTGCGCATAAAACGAAAAGCAAAAGCAAAGAAAACGAATGACTACGACGACGACGCTGACTGCCTGCCCTGCCATCGTTGCTTATTTCATTTTATTATATGGCCAACCTTAAGTATACATATATATATATGTAAGTATATGTATAGCTGTAGGTATGTCTCTCTCGTTGTGTGCTTCTTGTGAGTTTGTACGTGTGCACGTTGCTGTTTCTTATCTACGTCTTTGTCATCGTACGTTCGGTTCGGTTTGGTTTGGTTCGTTTCAAGCGCGCCATAACTACCATGACTGTCTTTTCCTACCTACCCGGCCTGGCTCTTTGTCTTTCTCTCTGTCTCTGTTTTCCCCTCTCTCTTTCCTTACCCCGCTAGAGTTTGTGTGTTTGGGCCTGAGTTACGTCTGCTCTTTAGCTTGTACGAAAGCTTCAAGTTGCAGCCGTGTCGTTCCACATAGCAGCTTTGTTTGTGTGTCGGTCCGTGCCTGCCTGGCCTCTGCTTTGGCTTTGGCTTTAGCTTTGTCGTTGTTGTTGGTTGCCGTCAGTTTGCCGTACATTTCATTTCACTTCACTTAATTTCTCAGATACCAAAACGAACGAACGAGCCAAACGGCATGTTGTATTTTTTTTTTTCTACTTCCAAAGACTTTGTTGTTGTCGTTTTTATTTTGTACGTTTTCTTGTGCTCCCTTCTTCTTCTTTTTCTACTTCAAGCGTCGTCGACTCGAATTGCTGCTGCTGTCGGTTTAAGTTTTTATGAGTACAAAATTGTACGAGTGTGTGTGTGTGTGTGTGTTTGTGTATTTCTGCTCCCTTGACTGAAATTGTTTGGGTATTTTTGTTTTTTCCTTCCCGAGTTTAGTTTTGAGTTGTGCTCTTTGTTTTTTTTTCGCAAATAACACATACAATGAGATTTGACGTTTATGATTTGCTTTGTAACCGGCTCGGCTCTGGCTCTCCGTTTTTTTTGTTGGTGTTGTAAATTGTGAACGGTAAATATGAAGCAGACCCCAACAACAACAACAACAAGAACAATTTGTCGATAATACATAAAGTTGAAAAAAAAAAGTTATGTTTCTATTACTATTGTCTTATTTATTTGAGCTATTTGCTCATTGTTTTCCTTTTGTGTGTGGAATAATTTTTTTTTCTCTCGTTTTCGTCGGTGCTATGAAAATGTCAAAATTATTTAATTGCTTGTGACTAAATTGATTATAATTTTTTTTTTTTTTTTTTGTTAAAATAATTGCTTTATTTTTAGTTTACTCATTATTTAGCATTACATTTAATTTATTTCCCCCCCCCCCCCCCGGATATTTCTCATGTAAAAAAAAAAGAAGTAGGGGAATAAAAATCAACAATAATTTTTTATTGTTGAAATTCCCGCGCGCATTTTTATGGCTCATTTATTGTTTTTGTTTATACAAGCAAACGCGTGTATGTATGTGTGTGTTTGTTTGTTAGTTTTTTTTTCTACCTTTCCATTGAATTAATTTTGCTCTCTGTTAAGATCTTAAAAGCTCTCTAAGCTGATAACAAACATTCTTTATTCATCATCGTCCCACACATACCAAGGCAGGCTTCTTCTTTTTTTTTCCTTTTCTGTGTGTTCTTTGGCAAAGTGCAGTTGTCTTCCCTCTCGCTCTGGCTAACCCTTACTCTGTAGTCTTGGGTATTTTGTTTTGCATGCTGGGAAATATTTATGCGAAATTGTGCCGGTCTTGTCAAAGTAAAAGAGTTTTTGATAATTTCTGACATTGCTGATAACAAAAAAAAAGCGAACTTGCATTAAACTAAACAAAAACAAAATTGAGAAAAAGCAAAAAAAAAAAAAAACAAATCTACCCCAATCTCTTTACTATTTGATAGCGTTGCCGGTCTACAACAGCAACAACAACAAAAGCAATGGTGATGGTGGTGGTGGTGGTGGCATTTACATTTTTTGAAAGCCATGCCAAACGATTTTCCATTCATAAAAATGATTTATGTGTACATACAGACAAACATATGTACACTTGTTTTTAGTATGGGTGTTGTACATATTTGCGGTTGCTTTTGTAGAAAAAAAAAAAAAAAAAAAAACAGAAAAATACCGGGCATACCCAAAGTCAAAGTCACGCATCTTGAAATGAGAGAAATAGGCGGAGGATGAGTACGGCTGGCTGCCTGGTTGGTTGGTTGGACATTGATTGTGTTGTGGAGGGGGGCTGTGGGGGGTTTCAATGTGTGTGTTCTTTTTTTTATAATAAACAATATAGCCGTATATCACGTGTGATACATTTTTTCTTCTTCTTGCTCCCTCTCTCTCTCTCACACTTGCCCTAATGCAGTGTGCTAATTATATTGTGTAGGCCAGAGTCTAACTGTTTGATTGTTGTTGTTGGTGTTGTTTTGAAATTAAGTTCCTTGGTCTTTTGTGACGTCACACAACTGCCGTTATCTTTTTCTTATTTAATAAACACAAATTCATTCATTCATATAAACAGACGCACACACACACATACACGCAAATAAATTTGCCCTTGTTTTTTTTTTTCTTTTCTTTTTCTTGTTTTTCTTGGTCCCTTTTTAGTTAATATATACACGGTCCCGTTGTGTTTGCCGGCTTTCAGATTTATGAGCATTCAAAAAAAACAATGCCGGCCGGCGTTTTTTTTTTTTTGTTGTTTTTACTTTTCAAAACAGCTGACTGAAAATTATTTTTAATTGATCTTTGATTTATTTTGATTAATTTTTGTCTTCTTCTTTGTATTTTCCAGGAGTTGATTGGGCAAAATAGCAACGATAGTTCTAGTGGCGGAGCACATAGTGGCATGGGTTCAGGTCCGCCGGGCACACCAAATCCCCAACAGGTGATGCGACCTACACCATCTCCCACAGGTTCGTCCGGTTCACGTTCCATGTCGCCAGCAGTCGGTAAGTCTTTTTATATTCTAAACAAAAAGTAAATAAAATAAAATAAAAATTTGCACTTTTTTTTTAGCACAAAATCATCCGATCTCGCGTCCGGCTAGCAACCAGTCGAGCAGTGGCGGTCCCATGCAGCAGCCGCCAGTGGGCGCTGGTCCGCCACCCATGCCACCGCATGGTCTACCCGGTGGCCCTTCACCACAGCAGCAGCAGCAATCTCAGCAACAACAACAACAGCAGCAGGCCTCGAATTCGGCCTCATCGGCCAGCAATTCACCACAACAGACGCCGCCACCGGCACCGCCGCCAAATCAAAATATGAATAATATGGCCACACCGCCACCACCACAGGGAGCTGCCGGTGGCTATCCCATGCCGCCCCATATGCATGGTGGCTATAAAATGGGCGGGCCGGGACAAAGTCCCGGTGCTCAAGGCTATCCACCACAGCAGCCCCAGCAATATCCACAAGGTACGAAAAATTATTTCTCAAAAATTTTCCATACAATTTTCTGACCTTTTCTGTGCTTCCCTTCTAGGCAATTACCCGCCACGTCCACAGTATCCGCCTGGCGCCTATGCCGCTGGTCCACCGCCGCCGCCCACAAGTCAGGCGGGTGGGGTGACCAATAGTATGCCACCAGGAGTCCAGGCAGGCTATCCAGGGCGCGGTATGCCAAATCACACAGGCGGCAGCCCACATGGCCAATATCCACCTTACCAGTGGGTGCCACCATCGCCACAACAGGCCCCGGCACCCGGTCAGGTGGGCAATCATGTCCAAAGCAAGGGCACACCGCCGCCAGTGGGTCCGCCACCGCCCCAGGGTGCTGGCTCCCCACGTCCCCAACTCAACTATCTGAAGCAGCATTTACAACACAAGGGCGGCTATGGAGGCAGTCCCACTCCACCCCAGGGCTATGGCAATGGGCCAGCTGCCATGCATCCGGGCATGCCCATGGGTCCACCACATCACATGGGCCCACCACAGCCTCATGGTCCGGGACCCACTAGCATGGGTCCGCCCACAAGCACACCTCCCCAATCAATGCTGGGCGTACAACCGGGCAGTGAGGGCAGCGGACCCGAGCATACATCCCAGGACAATGGAATCAGTTCTTCGGGACCAGGTGGGCCGGCGGGAGGCATGCATGCTGTGACCGCTGTGGTCACCACCGGACCTGATGGCACACCCATGGACGAAGTCAGTCAACAGAGTACACTCTCAAACGCCTCAGCCGGTAAGTCCATAAAAATTCTCTTCAATTTTCCCTTAAATTAATCCCTTGATCTTTGCAGCCTCCGGTGAGGATCCGCAATGTACCACACCAAAGTCACGGAAGAACGATCCTTATGGCCAGGGACACTTAGCCCCGCCCAGCACCTCGCCCATGTATCCGGGCGCTGGTGCGCCGGGCGAGGAATGTGACATGAATTCGCCGCCCAACTGGCCCAGACCCGCAGCTAGTCCGGTAAGTAAAACGAAATTATCTCCAAAGAAATTAAATCATTTAACTAAGATTCTTGTGCCTCTCCAGCAGGTGTTCAACAGTCATGTTCCTGTCCAACAGGAACCCTTCCGCAGCACTGTGACCACCACCAAAAAATCCGATTCACTCTGCAAGCTCTACGAAATGGATGACAGTCCCGATAGACGCGGCTGGCTGGATAAACTGCGAGGCTTCATGGAGGAGCGACGTACACCGATCACCGCCTGTCCAACCATCTCAAAACAGCCACTCGATTTATATAGGTTATATATTTATGTAAAAGAACGTGGCGGATTCGTCGAGGTATGCAAGGTGCCGTAGTAACTCCTTTTACTAACTTCTTTTTAGATTTACTAGCAAACCAAAAATAAAACCAAAACCAAAAAAAAATTAGTCAACCAACCAACCAAACCAACCACAAATTAAAAAAATATTAAAAAAAAAACACCAAACAAAAAAAAGTAAAAAAAAAAGTTAAAAAAATTTTTCAAAATATTCCATTAACTTGAAAAAAAAAAATATTTGAATTCACTTTTTTCTTTTTGCACAAAAAAAAAGCTTGAAAAATAATTTTGTGTTTTTATTTTAAATTTTGTCTTGAAAAATTAATTTTTTCCAAATGCTCGACTATTTGTTTGTTTTTTTTTAAAGAATAATTTTTGCCCGGAAAAAATTATTTGATGAAATTTTCCAGTAGTTAAAATATTTCAAACATTTTTGCTAGTTTTGAATTTTTGAAAATTTTAATTTTTTTTTGTGATAAATTGCATGTTGGAATGGCAGCATGTTTAAAAAAATTATGGTTGTTCAAAATTGTGTTGAATTTTTTTCTTTTTTTTTTTCACAAAAAAAAAAAAAAAAAAAAAAAAATCCCAAAAACCTTTTTTTGCAATCCTTTGGATTAATATTTTTTCCAAAATATTTAATTTTTGAACATTTTCGAAAATTTGGTTATTTATTTTTGTGTAGTTTTCCCTAAAAACTTCCCCTCCCAAAAATATCCCCTAGAAATAAAAATTATATATTTTTAAAACTCCTAAATTTTTATTAAACTAGATTTTTACCTAGTAGTTTTGAGTCTTTCCTTTTGAAGAGTTTTCCAAAATGCTGTGCACTTTTTGAAAATATTTTCTTGCATCCCCTCAAAACACACACTTACACTTTTCTAACCACAAACCTCGTGTTCTTTGCTTGAAACTTTCCTTTATTTTCCTAAAAAAAAAAAAAAAAATTGAAAGAAAATTATATTAATAATTTCTGTGTTTTTTCAAAGCAATTTTCTTTTTGTGAATTTTTGTTTGTTTCGACGAAAACAAAGCTTTTCATATATTTTCTATCTCTTTCTCTCCCTGGTCGATCATAGGTCACCAAGAGTAAAACCTGGAAGGATATTGCCGGAATGCTGGGCATTGGAGCCAGCAGCAGTGCTGCCTACACGCTGCGCAAACATTACACCAAAAATCTTTTAGCATTCGAATGTCATTTCGATCGTGGCGATATTGATCCCCTGCCCATCATACAGCAGGTGGAGGCGGGCAGTAAAAAGAAGACAACGAAAGCGGCTTCGGTGCCATCGCCAGGTAATTATTTAATTTAATTTAGTTTTTCTTTTTTTTTTTTTAATAAAGTTATTAGGGTTTTATTTTTAATAAAAAAAAGGCTTCTAGAAAAAATTGTAACAGGACTACAAGTAGAGACATATTCGTCTCACTCTTTCGCAAAGCACTCTTGCTCTCTCAGGCTAGAGTTGCAAAGCACTCTTGCTCTCTCAGCTCAGAGTTGCATGTTGAGAGAGCAAGGTTAGGCAAAGTTCACAGCGAGCCCAAGGCTAGGCAAAGTGCATCGTGAGAGCTTAGTTTACTTTGAAGAGAGCGGTGAAGCTGACAAAACCAAATAAAAGTGTGAATTACAAAATTTCTAGCCTCCCAATGAAGCCCTGCCAACTTGAAAATTTTTAATTAAATTTTTTTCAGTTGCCTATTTAATTTACATTTATTAATTGTAAATTTTTCTTTTGTTTGTTTTTTTCTTTTTATTAAATTCTTCCACAAACTCTTACAAAATGGAATATGTTTTTCACCACAACGTTTTTCTTTATAAAAAAAAAAAAAAAAAAAAAAAACAAACAAACCAACAACATTGCAAACCAATCGGTGGTGGCCATTTGGATGCGGCGACACCAAATTCGACAGGTTCGTCGAACTCGCAAGACTCATTCCCAGCGCCACCGGGTGCTGCTCCAAACACAACGATCGATGGCTATGCTGGTTATCCCGGTGCCGGACCTGGTTACCCTGGGGCACCCGGTGGACCACAACCGGACTATGGAGCGGCGGGTCAAATGCAAAGACCGCCATCCCAGAGCAATGCCCAAACCCCTCATCCTGGTAAGTCAAAGAAATATTTATTAAAATATTACAAATTTTTTTATTTTGGTTTTCATGAAAAATTAAAACATATTTTGGATTTTTTGGCATATTTCATCAAATCAAATTTAATTTTATCCATCAAAATTCGAAAATTTTCATTGTAAATTTTAACACATTTTTTGGTAATCCTTTTTTTGTCAACTCTCATTTTAAATATTTGTTTGTTTTTATTTTTAACTTGTTACTTTTTTTTTTGTTTTGTGTTTTTAAAACTAAAAAAAAAATGGGGCACACGCTACTAAACAAAAATTATCATCATTACAACAACAACAAAAACAACGATCTTCAAAAAAAAAAAAAAAAAAAAAAAAAACAAAAAAACATCAACCAAAAACTCACTTGATTTGTGCCATTCATTCATTCATTCATTTCAATTCATTCATTCATTCATTCATTCATTCATTGATTCATCAAACCAACCAAATCAACCAACCAACCAATCAACCAAATCATCCAACCACCCACGCCACTACCAACCAACGCCGCACGCCGCTTGCCGCTCTTCTGCAGGCAATCAAAATCAAACATCTGTAGTTGTTGCCGGTGATAATATAAGTGTGAGCAATCCCTTTGAGGATCCCATTGCTGGGAGTGTGGCCGCTGGGTCTGTTGCTGCTGCCGCTGCTGCTGCTGCTGCTGCCGGCGGTGGCGCTGCCGTTGGTGCTGGTGGAGGACCACCTGGTGGCCCTGGTGCTGGTGTTGGTGTAGGCGGTGGTCCGCCTGGTCTACCACCGCCGCCGCCTCCTCATTCACCGCATGGGCCGCATGGACCGCCTCAAACGGGCCAGGGTCAACAGCAGCCACAACCGCCACCACCACAATTACAACAACAACAACAACAACAGCCCCCACCACCACAAGCGCAGATGCAACCGCCGCAGTCACAGTCACAACAACAACAACAACAGCAGCAGCAGCAACAACAACAACAAGGCGGCCCACCACCACCTCAGCCACACGGGCCGGTGCCGCCACCGTCGCCACAGCATGCGCGCCCAGCCACTGGAGCACCCTATCCACCCAGTAGCTCTGGTTATCCAACGCCGGTGTCTAGAACGCCAGGTATACTCATCTTTTTCATTTATTTTTATTTTTTTTTTATCAATTTTTTTTTTTTTATTAGAAAAAATCTATTTTTTTATTTAAATTTTTGAAAATCCTCTCCCTTTTTTTTTAGGTACACTCGAAATTTTTTTTCTATCGATTTTAGAAAATTATTAAGATTTACAATTTTTGATTAGAAATAATTCTACTTTTTAATTTAATTTTACTAATATTTTTTAATTTTTTAAAATTTGAGATTTTTTATTATTATTTTTTTTTTACGCAAGAATTTTTTTGTTGATGATTTTAATATTTTTTAATTTTGAAAATTTTAATTTTCTATACATTTTTTAGTTTTGCAAATTTATTATTATTATTTTTAATTTAAAAAATTTTAATTTTTTTTTTTAATTTAATATTTTTTATTTTTTTTTTTTTTGAAAATTTTATTTTTATATATATTCTTTTTATTTTGAAATTTCCAAATTGCCAAATCAACCAATTTTTTTAATTTTAGAAAAATTCTGAAAACTCAAAAATTAAGTATGAAAATGTTTATAATTTTTTTGTTCTGCCAAAATTCATATTCATAAACATTTTAGAATAGTTCAAATCTCTTGGGTAATTTTTTAAAAATTAACTGCTTTACTTCATCCTTGGTTCTGAAATTTTATACACACTTTTCAAAACACTAAACATTTCTCAAATCAAATCAAATCATTCATTCTTTGGTTAACATTTTTTGGGTGCATTTTAAATTATAATTTTTGTTTTTTTAATTAATCAAAAAAAAAAAAATTAAATTTTTGATTTGTTGATTTGAATGAAAATTTTACAGGCTCACCATATCCAGGACAGCCCAGTGCTTATGGTCAATATGGATCCAGCGATCAGTATAGCGCAACTGGACCACCCGGCCAGCCATTTGGACAGAACCAAGGACAATATCCGCCACAGAATCGCAATATGTACCCTCCCTATGGGCCCGAGGGAGAAGCGTGAGTGATCTCAATTCATTTAAACAATCCATCAAACCAACTAAAACACACACACCTACAAACACACACACACTCAAAACAGAGAGTAAAAAATATTTTAGGTCCCTGTCAAAATATTTACATTCTGTCCTCTGAATTGATGGAGCATTTGTATACTCTTTTTTAAAAGTTCGGAAGAATAATTTTTCAATCTTTCCAAAATTTTCCAAATTAATTTTTCTGTGATTTTTCGGAATAATTTATTCAATTCTGATTTTGATTCTTCCAAAAAGAGTATACACTAGTCGATAATTTAAAGGTTCTAACTTAATATATTTTTTATAAATTCCACAGTCCCCCGGCCGGTGCCAATCAGTATGGACCCTATGGGAATCGACCCTATAGTCAGGCACCACCTGGAGGACCCCAGCCACCCACACCACCGGTGGCCGGAGGACCGCCCACAAGCGGAGCACCCGGAGTCCCACCCGCTGGTACCTATGTGCCAGGCACATCCGCACAACAGGACTATTACAGGCCACCTGACCAGGTGAGTAAATTCATCCAAGTCTTTCCGAATCTTTGCTAATCCAAGGTATTCACTTTTTTTTAGAGCCCTCAGCCGCGGCGCCATCCGGACTTTGTCAAAGACTCACAGCCATATCCAGGCTATAATACGCGACCACAGATTTATGGTGAGTTGGAGCGGTTAATCCTTGATACTTCAGATTTATTTAACAAGTTTTCTGAAATCTTTCAGGTGGCTGGCAAGGCGGCAGTCAACAGTATCGACCGCAATATCCGGCATCGCCGGCCCCGCCACAGCCCTGGGGCAGTGCACCGCCACGCGGAGCCGCACCACCTGGTGGACCACATGGACCGCCGCCAAATCAACAGGCCGCAGGTGTGTCGCAATGGGATCAGCATCGTTATCCACCCCAGCAGGCTCCACCACCGCCTCAGCAACAGCCCCAGGCGCCGTATCAGCAGGGTGCCCCACCCGGGCAACCTCAGCCGCAGGCACCGCCACAATGGCCACAGATGAATGCTGTACAGGCCTCACAGCCCGGCATACCGCCACCCAGCTCGCCACTGCGTCCGCCGGGTGGGGCCAATCAACAGCAAAGGCTGCCAACTGGTGTCCCAGGCATGTCGCCTCAGCAGCAACAACAACAGCAGCAGCAACAACAGCAACAACAACAGCAACAACAGCAGCAGCAACAGGTGCAGCCAGGACCACAGGCGGGGCATGGTGGAGTGCCACCACCGGGTCTGCCTCCAGTGCCTGGCGGGGGTATGGTGAAACCGCCATATTCCATGCCACCGCCTAACCAAGCCGGAGGAGCACCGCCACCCGGCGTTGTGCCAATGGTGGGCGGACCACCTCCGGGCGTATTAATGCCACAGAAGCAGCAGCCACCCTTGGGTGTGGTCGGACCGGGTCTGCCACAGCCTCAGCCAATACAACAGCAGCCGCCACCACATCAACTGCCACCCAACCAGCATGTCCAGCAAGCACAGCCTGGAGTTCCCCAGAGACCTGGAGTTGGTGGTCCTACTGGTCCTGGGCAAATGGCCAAGAAGGAACTCATATTCCCCCTGGACAGCGTCGAGGCTACTACTCCGGTGCTCTATCGTCGAAAGCGTCTGACCAAGGCTGATGTCTGCCCCGTGGATCCTTGGCGCATCTTTATGGCCATGCGCTCAGGCCTGCTGAGTGAGTGCACCTGGGCCCTGGATGTCTTGAATGTCCTTTTGTTCGATGACTCCACAGTGCAGTTCTTCGGCATCT
Organism: Scaptodrosophila latifasciaeformis; assembly: GCA_037075145.1. Classification (NCBI taxonomy): domain Eukaryota; kingdom Metazoa; phylum Arthropoda; class Insecta; order Diptera; family Drosophilidae; genus Scaptodrosophila; species Scaptodrosophila latifasciaeformis. The sequence continues at coordinate 10,688,883 of JBAMCM010000100.1, read as the reverse complement.
CGCATCTGCCAGGTCTGCTGACTCTGCTGCTTGAGCATTTCCAGAAGAATCTCGCCGAAATGTTTGACGAACGATGTGAGGAGACGACCCTGGACGAGGCCGATGATGACACCGACAGCGGCACCGTGGTGACCAGCACAGCCCACACGATAAATCCGAAGCAAAGGAGACGCCAGCCACGTGGTTTGCGTGGCTGCGGCCTTACCAGCTACAATCGGAGAAGGCTTTACGAGAGTCTAGACAAACGAGCTGGCGAGGATTCCGATGAGGCCGACGAGGGCATTGACCTGGGCCAAGTCCGCCTGCAGCCAAATCCTGAAGAGCGTTCTCTGCTGCTCTCCTACACACCCAATTATACGCTGGTTTCGCGTAAAGGTGTCCCCGTGAGAATCCAAGCGGCGGAACAAGATATCTTTGTGGATGAGCGTCAGAAATCGTGGGACGTGGACACAAATAAACTCTACGAGCAACTCGAACCCGTGGGTAGTAATGCCTGGACCTATGGCTTCACGGAACCAGATCCGCTAGATGGGATTATCGATGTGTTCAGATCAGAGATTGTAGACATTCCATTTGCGCGTTATTTGCGCTCGAAAAAATCCAGCCAAGACGGCAAGAATCCTGGCAAGGGTGGCGGAGGCGGAGGACTAGGGGAGACAGTCACCATCAAGCAAGAGGACAACACCACCAGCAGCACTGAAGACAGTAGTCTCATCCAGCAGACTTACAACAAGAAAAGACGTCTGGTGGGCAACGGAAGCAATGGAACTGGCGGTGGAACCGGCACGGCTGTGGATGCCAAAAAATCCAAACTGGGCGAAGAGTTTGCCCAACCCGCCGTGGATTTGGTGAAAAAAGAGCCCACCACTGCCTCCGGCGACAGTGACTGCCGAGCCGTGGACATGGAAATAGAATCACCTCAGCAGCAGCAACAGCCTCAAGCTCAGACGCAACCAACCCAGAGACTCACCAATGGAGTGGCCCAGTTTGATCCCAAAGCCACGGTAAGAGATGCCGCCCAAGTCCTACAACGCCGTCGGGACTCGAGCTATGAGGATGAGTGCTATACCCGAGATGAGGCCTCACTCTTCCTGGTTAATGAGAGTCAGGATTCCCTGGCCCGCCGTTGCATAGCCCTGTCAAATATTTTCCGCAACCTAACCTTTGTGCCCGGCAACGAGACTGTGCTGGCCAAGTCCACCCGCTTTCTGGCCGTGCTGGGGCGTTTGCTGCTGCTCAATCATGAGCATCTCAGGCGCACACCCAAGACCCGCAATTACGATCGCGAAGAGGACACGGACTTTAGTGATTCGTGCAGTTCCCTGCAAGGTGAACGGGAATGGTGGTGGGACTATCTGATCACCATACGAGAGAATATGCTGGTGGCCATGGCCAACATAGCTGGTCATTTGGAACTGTGTCGGTATGATGAGCTCATAGCCCGTCCCCTCATAGACGGACTGCTGCATTGGGCCGTCTGTCCCAGTGCCCATGGGCAGGATCCCTTTCCCTCGTGTGGTCCGAACACAGCTCTGTCACCCCAGCGCCTGGCCTTGGAGGCTTTGTGCAAGCTGTGCGTGACAGATGCCAATGTAGATCTGGTGATAGCCACCCCGCCCTTCTCCAGGCTGGAGAAGTTGTGCGCCGTGCTCACCCGCCACCTATGCCGGAACGAGGATCAAGTGCTCCGAGAGTTCTCTGTGAATCTGCTCCATTATCTGGCGGCCGCCGACAGTGCCATGGCCCGGACAGTGGCCCTCCAGTCACCCTGCATCTCCTATCTGGTGGCCTTCATCGAGCAGGCCGAGCAGACGGCACTGGGTGTGGCCAACCAGCATGGCATCAATTACCTGCGTGAGAATCCCGACTCCATGGGCACCAGCCTGGACATGCTAAGGCGAGCGGCCGGTACTCTGCTCCATCTGGCCAAGCATCCGGATAATCGTTCGCTCTTCATGCAACAGGAACAACGTCTGCTGGGTCTGGTCATGTCGCATATTCTAGACCAACAGGTGGCCTTGATAATCTCACGAGTCCTCTACCAGGTCTCGCGGGGCACAGGACCCATGCACTCTGTCGAATACCGCCTGCTCCAATTGCGTCAGCAGCAACAACAACAGCAACAACGCGAGAGCAGCCTCACCAAGCCCACAGCGGCAAGCAGCCAATCCGTGAAGAGTGAGTCCGGCAGTGTAAAACAGGAGCCCACCACGACCGAACCAAAGCCGGCCAACAACTCCTCCGTTTCAACATCCGCCTCCTCCTGCTCCTCCTCGGCCGTGGTAAACGACGAGAACAGCAATAGCAGCAGCCAGCAACTACCTCCGGCAGCCACCTTCAACGATGTCAGCAACAGCAGCACCAACAGCAACAGCTGCGGCACAGCCAGCAGTAATCTGAGCAACAGCAGCAGCCTCGGCAGCAGCAGTCAGCCAGCCACAACAGGTGCTAATGCCACCAGCACCACCACCACCACAATGACATCGTCATCGGCGACGACGGCGGGAGCAACAGGAGCCTCAGCGTGCTCTACTCCGGCGGCGAATACACCCACACTCAACAATGTGGCGGGTCTGGCAGATGCTCATCATGAAGCTGGTCCAATGGTCGGTGAAAGCGCCTCCAACACTGAACAGACACCAAGTAACCCACAGCAGCAACAGCAGCCACCCGCCACCACCATTCAGCTGGGCAAGGCGGCTGCCAATCTGGCGGCTGCCACTCAGCTGACCAATTCGGCCCCATCCAACAACTCCACTGGGCCCACGCCAACGGCCGTGGCAGTGACACCCACACCGCCGCCACCACCACCACCAGCCACGGCTGGCACCACGGCGGCCGTTGCGTAGTATACGACCATGTTGCCAGCAGCAAGGGACTTCTATTGGCAACGGGGGGAGGCGCAGCAGCAGCCACACTAACAAACAGAAGCAGCAGGCAAATCGAAGCACTCGGACACACAAAGAAACACGAGCAGAAACAAACAAACACATAGAGCAAAGAAAGGGGGATAAAAGCAACTAAAATTAAAAGGAAATGAAAATATAAAAAATAATTTAAAATATAAAAAAAAAAAAAACACACACACACCTACATGTAATTAATGAAAATAATGTAAATTAAAACAAAAAAAAACAAAAGAAAAACAAACTGATAATAATTTGAAGGGCATCAAAATAGATGAAGTGGTAGTGTAGGAAGAGGAAGACGAAGAGAATTAGTGTATGAAAAAAGAATTAGTGTACGAAGATAAAATAAAATAGTTGAAGCGATGTTGTAGCCGCCGAAAGGGATCTAACTAAAAGTAGTTCAGCAGGATAAAGAAGAAGAAGAAGAAGCAGAATTAAAACAAGCTAAGCAGTTGATTAGAAAACAAAAAAGATAATTAATATAAAAAAATAATAAGTGTAATAAGGACAACAAAAGCATGTTTTGTTTTAATTTAGCAAATTTAATAATAAAAAAAAAAAAAGCTAGAATAGTTTTAACCATTTAAAAGAAAAAAATGTGTGCTATACAAAAAGTAGTAAAAAAAAAAAAATTCTATATTTTTCGCCCCTCTCACAATTTGTTTTTTCTCAGGCAAAATTTGCAAATGCTAAAGATAACGGTAGTTTGCCTTTGTTCTTTTATTTATTTCGACACTGTTCACACAAAAGTAACGGTATTTTTCCAGGCAGGCGAACAAATTTCTTTCATTCTTATTTTTTTTTTTTTTTTTCAAATCTGCAAAAACAAAATAAATTCAAAAAGTCAAGCACACAACACAACAACAAAAATAAAAACAAATAAATGTATTAAATTTAATATTTAAACTAAGTAATTAATTATAAATAAACACATACACATACGCATATGCACTCAATGGTTTATACATAAAAATAATAAACAACAAAAAAAAAGCCGACAAAAATTGTACTACTATAAAAATTATATATATATATAAATAAATATATAAATAATTATAACAGATTAAAAAAAAAAAGAAATACTAAAAAAAAAAATAGTTTTATATAAAATTAATTAACTATTAAAAAGGAATCAACTCATTTAGTGAACAAAACAAAACAAGGCAAAGTAAATAATACGTATAAAAGGAAGAAGAAGAAAATCAGAATTTGTCAACAAATTAAAAATATAAATATTAGTTTGTTTTTTTTTTTTTTATTATTGAGGAGTACATAAAAACAGTTGTAAATATTTAAAGTTTTTATGTGTTTTCACGGTGTTTTTTTTTTATGTGTTTGAGATAATCTTTAGAATTAACTAATTATTATTAATTTTTTTTGTTAAGGCTTTTTTTTTTCTTTTTGTACATTTCTATGGGACTCTATGCATTTTTTTGTACTGTGTTGTGTGTACTTTTTTTTTATGCTTGAGTGTGTATCGACTTATTTCAATGTTCGGTGCGAAATTCAATTTCATCTGAATTTTGTTTAGCTAATTTTAAAGTGTATAGAAAACTTGCGAATCAAACCAAAACTTTGCGTCACACTTAAAAAAAAAGTTTATAAAAAAACAACAAACTAATTAAAGAAAGCTTAAAAAATAAATTTATTATTTAAGCTTAAAAGATTATTTAAAGCTGCAAAACGAATTACATTAAGTGTAAGCAGAAGAAGAAGAAGCACGAATTAAAAAAAAAGTCGTAGAGGAAGAAGAAGAAGAAGCAGAAAGAAAGCGCAAAGAATAAAAAAAAATCCCCTTGAGCAAAATTTTCAATACATTTATTAGAAATCCTAAACAAATCAAACATACGCTACAATTTGTATACAAAATAAATAAATAAAAAAACAAAATTTCTATATATAAATAAAAGTTATACATATATAAATATATATATATATATATATATTTAAAACAAAAAAAGTAAAAACGATATTAAAAAAATGTAAAAGTCACGATTAGACTTTTGCCGGCCTAAGACTGCTGGCCAGCAAATAAAATAATAAATAAATATAAAAAAAAAATGGAAAAAATCTAGAAACTTGCAAAGAGCTGCTGCTTCTGATAAATGTTAAAAAAGGCGTTCAAACTTGAATTTGACAAAAATTAAAAAAAAAAAAAAAAAAAAAACACTGAAAGCATGAGCAAAAATGTTTTCCATGCTGAAAATGTGGAAATTTGAATGAGCATCTCGATATATAAATATAATTATAAAATGTGTGTAGTTATTAGTGTATAATTTTTATAGCATGTAATTTAATTTAATTATTTAATAAACATCCATATACATATAAAACAAACAAAATATATATATTAAAAAAAAAGAAAAACACAAAAAATAAATGCAAAATTAAGAAAAACAAAAAAAAAAAAACATGATTCAAAACGATTATGAATATAAAAAAAAGAAGAAAGTAACAAAACAAAAAATGAGACAAAACAAAAAAAAAAAAAAAGAAATCGACGACAACAACTTAATAAACTTAATTATAAATATTACAATAGTAAAAATAAAACCGAAAATTATTAAAAACAAAATAAGAAATTGTCTTTTGAATTTGAAAGGACTTCAGAAATTCTTAAAGCTACTTAAACTTGTTCCGAATCAAAATTGGAAAGGATGTCTCATACGTTTAGTTATAGTTATGAGCAATATAACGGTATAAATTTATAGGAATTTATTGAAGCCTTTCCTTTATTTGGGTGAGGTCAGTCTCAGGTCCCATCCATATAGTTATATTAATATAACGGTAAAAATTTATAGGAATTCATTCAAGCCTTTTCTCTATTTGGGTGAGGTCAGTCTCAGGTCCCATCCTTATACTTATGAATAATATAACGGTAAAAATTTATAGGAATTTATTGAAGCCTTTCCTCTATTTGGAAGAGGTCGATCTATCCACACTGGAGATACTACCTAGATTGCTAGGAGTCTTCCTGCTTCGATCGAAAGGAAACTTGGTACCTTTAAGCTCAACTTTCCACCCTTGCTAAATTTTTAAATTTGATAGAAATCTGTCTATAAATAAAGGGGATATACCTATGATGGTTTTTCATTTCTATTAAGGCTTTGAACTTCTTTTGCAGCTATTAATTCAGCCCTTAATGGTCTGTTCCTTTTAGCTTTGGTCCACCGATTTGTGCTTAGATTATAATGAAATTCTCTATATACGCTTATGTTTTTATATGAACACCGTAACTATTAAATTTGTCTGGGACCAACTTAACATAATTCTGATATATTTGTCCTTAACTATCAAATTCTGGGATCTTATTTCTGATCTATTTGACAGCATTCTGATAAAGTGGAAAGATCTGGTTGATTCCTCCAGTGGACTATGGACTATGGACACTTACTACAGTCAAATGGTCTTAGTTAGACTTGTGGGGGTTTCGGAGTCTTCTATGTCTTCTTCTATATCATTTATTCTTCTATATTCAGGATAAAAGTGAATATATATTTTTTAATCTTCAAATCGTATATGATATGGCTTAATCGAAGAACTGAAATGAAATTAGAAAGTGATAGAAATCACAAGGGTGAAGATGAGAAATAGGCTCTATCCGATATAGATATCAATTTCGTTATGGTTTACCATTTCTAACATACTTATAGCTTATCATATATCTTCTGTTCCATCAGACCTCGACATGGTATTCAATTTCGATCATACTTATAGCTTATACCTATACTGTCCCATCAGATCTCGTATTGGTATTAGGTTCCGGTCAATAAAATCAAAATTTAACAGTTTCTATTTTAGACCAGACAAAAATGTTCGGGGAATTCTTCTGAATCATCAAAGGCAGAAGGAATATTTGAATAAAACATTTTAATTTCATTTACAAAGGAAATAAATAAATAATAATAAAGTCCATGGAGAGTTGAGAGTTCACTTCTTTTCCTGCTCATCCAAGAACTGCTGCAAAAGGGCTGCATCGATTGGTATGGTCAACTGTTCGGAGCCATCGACACTGCGCCTGGACTTGACCAGTTTGTGGTCGAGGAACTCGGTTAGCTGGGCTCTCAGAGCCAAATCCGAGCTGACCAAAAAGGCCTCGCGGCAACTCCAATAGAGATCCTTGAAAGGCATACCCTGGTAGTTGGCATTGCCCTTGTTTTTCAGTTGATATTTTACGATGAGCATGTAAATGCCTCGGGAATTGGTGGTCAGCGAGGAGAAGACACTTCGCATGGATGACAAGGCGAGTTCGCCGGAGTTTTGCACCAATAGGGAATTCTCGAAGGCTGTCTCATCCGTGTAGGGCAGCATGGTGGTGCAGTCCCACCAGGAGAAATTAAAGTTGCTCAGCTTGTTTTGGTCCCACACTGAAATCGAAGAGGTCATTAAAAAATGATTGGGAGAGATTCTAAAAGTTACTCACGGAGTGGCGTGTTTATGTGATCGATGGAAGCGAGCATATGAATGTTGGGTACTCGTACCAGGCGGGACAAGATCGCCTGAGCCTTGACATTGCGCAGCATGGCGCCATCCAAGTTGTGTACGATTAGAAAGAGATGAGTTTCGGGAATGAGCGCGAATTCCTCCTCGATCATGTCGACAGCTTCGTGGGGATTCGCTGGACTGATGCCGGCATCTAGGATCTCGCCAATTATGTTGTCTAGGATTTCCTTTAGGGTGAGACTGGGAAAGAATCCGTTGACCACAAGCACGGTTTGATTGAGCAGAACCTGTTGGTGGAAGGATTGGAGCAGCTGCCGTTTGGATCCGAGGCCATAGAGGAGTATGTTGAAGCCTTCGTTTAGGATGCACATCCATTTGGAAAAGTATGAGCGATACTCTTCCATAATGGCATTTATGGCTGTCTGATGCTCAGAGGATAGCTTCATTTCCGATAGTAGTCCGAATAGACGATCCGCCGCTAGACGCGGATTCTTTAGGCGGTCCAGAGTGTGATCTGAGGTAAGAATCTTACTGCTGGCATGGGAATGAAAATAGCCATCGCTTTCGGGCACAAATTCATTACTGGACTTTTTGGTTCGTGCCGATTGGCGTTGGCGTGCAGCCGATGGCGTCTTGGGCAGAACGGGCACCACTATGGCACGTCGGGCTTTGCGGGGAGTCTTCGGTTCGTCATCGGCAGCATCGTTGTCTGAAGTGGAATCGTCACTGTTGCTGCTAGAGCTGGAGTCTTCATTGCTGGGCTGGAAGTCGCTTTCGTCAGCTGAGAAATCCTCTTCGGAATCTGCCATGATTTTGGCAATGCCTGCGGAAATGGCAACAATTTGTAAAATAGCTCAACTTGGCTTTAGGAACTTACGTTTTTTCACATTTTTTCGTACATGCGATGGCGTCTTTGGCTGATCAACAGATTTCTTGCGTTTCGTGTCCGGCGTTTTTGCGCCCAGCTTCGGGGTTTTTGGCGTCTTTGGAGTGCGTGGCGTGGCATTCTGAGCGGCCAGGGACATGGCATCCCGTTTCTTTGGCGTATGGAAGCCGAACATACTAGTGCCGGCTACTTCATACTCATCTTGTAAGATTTGGAGATCAGCCGCTTTTGGCTTGGCCGCAGTTGGTTGGGTGTTCTCTTCCTCAGATTCAATTTCTTGCTCAGATTCTTCATCTTCACTACTCTTCTCGCGATAAGATTGAGTTTTTCGCTTACGCCTGCTAGTTTCTTGGTCGAAATATTCTTTATATTTCTTGGTGGGACTAGAAGTCCGTGTTGAACGCCTTGTTTCCATTTTAGAGAATATTTAACGCGGGTTTCTCGTTGAGGGCTGCACAAAAAAATACCAAAATACCGAATGCTTCGATACACCCAAGCAAAAGCTGATTGATACACAATTTTTGTTTTTCGAGATAATAAAAGAGATTGCACATTTATTTATATTTCTTGCCACTTTTACGAGCCGGCACATCTACTGATGCCACAGCATTACTATAATACTTGGTAGAGATTCGATTCAAGAAGTACAAGCCGACCAAGGCAAAGAGTATGCAGGTTGTTCCACAAACTCGATGCACCATCCCTGCACCCGCCACTGCCAACGAAAGACAAAACAAAATCTCGGGGAAAATGTTTGCCTGAAAGAGTAATAAATTTCAGAAGGTTTCTAGCACATTTGCTTTGCTTGATACGGACCTGGAAGTCCTGTCCAAATATAAGCATTTCAGTGTTTGAAACACAGGTCAGGGCAAAAATAAATATCCATGATCCAACAAATCCGCCCACCAGTACATTCAATTGGGAGTCATTAAACCAGGCCCGAAAAAATCGAAGCGTTGCAAAAATCACTAAGCTCAGTATTCCAGAAATTATGGAAGACACCAGGGTGCTCTTGCTGGATGTCGATATAGCAGCAGCTGCAAAGCAAAATCTAACATTATTAAATTTCTCAGATATAACCGGAAAATTGAATATTTACACATCTTATTTATAATTAAGTAGACTTAATGCCGGCTATAGAGCTGCCAACTCATTTACTTTTCCTGAACTGGCAGCACTGGAAATATGCTAAATTAAGAGAAGTAGCTAAATGTGCTAAATATATAAAAAACAGCCAAATATACTAAAAGCTAAACCTACTAAAAATTCAAGAGTTATGATGGTAAATATGGTGGAAATATAAAAAAGTTAATAGGATGTATGTAAAATAAACAAGATATGTGAAAATTTGAAAAATCAAAATTCTGTAAGAATAAAAAAAAAATAAATAAATAAAAATATGCTAAGGATTTTGAAAAAGCTCAAAGTGCTAAAAATAAAAAAAAGCTAAGTTAGCAGCACTGGTCGATTCGAGTTGACGTCGCTGCTTCTTTAGTTTTCTTTTTATCTGTCTTTCGGTTCGGAACTTGTGCGCGGCAGAGCTTAGAGACGAATTGCCAGTGTGTGCGAGTGGGAGTAGAGCGTTAAAACGGTAAATAATTCAAGAGCAAAAAAAACGCATCAGAAAATAAGAAGCACTTTAATTGATTCCGCAAATATAGTGAATTAAGGCTGCATTAATTTCTTAATTTTAGTTATTTTCTAAACGAGTGTGCGCGCTAGTGTCTTGTTACTTCTGTTTGTGTGTGTACATATTAAATACATATTTTTCAATATTCCGATTTTTCAATTCACTTTTTTGATTTTTTTCTGCTCTTTGCATAAACGGTTGGTCAATAGATAAAAGAAATCTTTCGATTTTAAAATAGTTTTCTAACTCTTTTTGGATACACACCAGCGAACGCATTTAATTATATTAGAAAGGTGAGTGATTTTTTCGAAACAAATGAAAATGTTTTTGGCTTTTAATTGCTTTCCACCACGCCCATACAGACTGTTGCATTTCTCCTGATGTCTATAGAAATAAATGTTTGTATGTCACCTTGCCAGTTATAGACGCAGTGCAGCAGCCTCAACATTAACTCAAGTGTGGTTGCTTTTTATTGCTGTTGTAGTTGTTGTTGCCATGTTTGTAGCATTTTTATCGATTTAACAGAAAATAGAAAAAAACCGGGAAAGTCGTTGTACTCTTTGCGTGTCGACAACATCTTCAAATATAATCAAAAGCAAATGAGCCTAAATGGTCATTGATTCCAGTTCAAGCTCAAGCTTATTTTTTGCTATTAATAAAAAAAAAAATGTATATATATTTATATAGTAGATGTGCTTAATGCACTGATTATCATTTCTAATTGAAGCTACTTTGGAATTTAGCCGGTGTTGTTTTGATATTTTTCAATTGGAAAGACTGATGGAAACAGGTTTTCACTTTTTTGGCTTTTGATATTTTTTATGCCTAGAAAAATAAAACAATTACGATACAATCTATTTTACGGTTTTATAAAAAAGAAACAAGTTCTTTAAATATTCCAAATCTTACTAGTTGTGCCGAAAATTCGAAATAGTAGTGAATAGTTGAGTTGTTAGAAAAGGTAGTAGAAATAGTAGTAAAAGAGGGAAAGCAAACTTAATGGGCCACCAAATGAGAGTACCAAAAGGTAATCACTAAAAATTACCACAAGCCTGAACATCATTATCATCTTGCTGTAATGATGACAGTAAAATGCTGAAATCAACCATGATTCTTCTATAACAAAAAAAAAAGGGAGAAAAGGGAAATACAAAAAAAAAGTAGAGTGTAAAAAAGCCAACAAATTAAAGCCAAGTACACGCTTTTCTCTGTCTATCTGTCTGTCCGTCTATTAGAATTCACACCCACACAGAACCGGTGAATCTATCTCTGCTCATCCAAGTCCGCGTCGACGTCGACGTCAACGCCAACGCCAATGCGTTGCCAGCGCCGTTCTCTGCTCTAATTCTGTTATGTGGAACAATTGTATTTATAAATCACCCAAACTGGCACTGCACTGCACATTTTTATTTCGTTTCTAGTCTGCTAATGGCAATGCCAACCGGGCCAGAGGCTCACTGGGGAGACTCACAGACTGAGTAAAAGAGTGACTGAAAGCCGCTTGGCCAGTCTCTTTTGCTTTGGCATCAAATGGTTCAGGGGTCATCCGCCAGCGCCCATTCTCGCCGCCGCAGTTGCGGCTATCTTTGTTGTGGTCAAACTTGGTCACTCTTTATTTGCTTATTTCGCTGCTTTTATTTCATAATCCCAGCGTTTATGCGTGACCAAAAAACACCATTGAAGGTTCCTCAATTTTCGCTTTTCATTTGTCAATTTATTTTTTTTTATTATTTTAAGAATTCATTTAAAAATTTTGAAATAATTTTCTCTTTGTTTTGAAAAATCATTTTTATGATAATTTTTTTGCATATTTTTTTATTTATATTTTGGAATGATTTTCTCTTGGTTTTGAAAAAATCATTTTTATTCTATGATAATTTTTTTTTTTTTTTAATTTAAAAATTGTTTGGGCTTACTTGTTTTTCTTTTTGAATTTTTATTTATTTATATTTTGAAATCATTTTCTCTTGGTTTTGAAAAATCATTTTTATTTTATGATTCCTTTTTTTTCTTAATTTAATATTTTGCATATTTTTTTATTTATGTTCCACTGGCTTGACAAATTATTTTATCCCTTTTTTTCGTTTTTTATTTTTTGTACTATTTTTTTTTTTTATTATTATTTTAAGAATTTATTTCCTTTTTTATTTCAATATTGAATTGATCTTTTCTTGATTTAAAAATTATATAAGCCCTGAAAAATTCTATCCATTTTTTTTTTATTTATTTACTTTTTTTTTTGTGGGTTTTAAAAATCATAAAAGTCCTGAAAAAATGTATCCCCTTTATTTTAAATTTTTTTTTTTTTGGTTTTTAATATTTAAACAAGAGTAAATTGTTTTACTAACTCAAAAAGGTATTTTTAATTTTATGATTTCTTCTTATAAAAGAATTATATATTTTTTTATGAAATCAATTATTATTTTTATTATTGAATTTCTCAGCATTTTTGAAATATTATTTCACCTTTAAAAATTCAATAAAATGTAAAGATTTTCTTAATATTCCGAAAGAACTTAATCACGTTTTGAATGTTAGGCATAAACCTATGACTAAGTTTCCCCTACTCCCATGAGCAACAAATTAAATCAACCGAATTCGTTTAGTTGGGCTTTCCTCTTGATTCTCACCCACTCGAAAGTATATCTTCGCTTTCATTTCGTTTGAAATTAGCTACCGGAGTTAACTAAAACGAAACCTAAACTAAACTAAAAACAAATTCTTGTTTATTTATTTGAATAGTTTTTTTTTTTTTTGGTTAAACATAAATCAAGAAGCTTGGGGAAAAGTCAGCGAACTGTTAACTAACTGGGAAGAGAGTAGAAGTAGAAAAACATAAAAAAAAGTATACACCTGAAAGTGGTGATTCAGTTCCGGCGCCATAGACCTTTCATGGTTGGCAGTTACGCCTTCAAGTGGCATACGGTTTAGCCCTGCCTCCCCGACCCCTTCGCCGGTCTAGCCACCCCATGGTTATGGCATGCGCAAGTTGACTGGAACTTCCAACTGAAGGCAGAGAGTGTGGCAACAACTCCCACTCCACTGGGCTGCCTCTTTGCCCACTTCACCTCTAACACTTCCCTTTCCCTGTTACACCCAGAGGAACCCCTAGCTCGAGAGGGCCTATGGTATCAAGAGGTTCAATGTACGCTTGAATGTTTTGTTGTAAAAGTAGTTGTTGTTGTTGTGTCGGCTGGAAATTAAAGTTGTTGCAAAGTCGTCTACATCAATTGCAACAACAACAACAACAACAATTATAGCCACAAAAGGCTTTTGTGACAGACAATTTTGGTCTCGTTTTTCTTGTTGTTGCAGTTGAGGGTCATGGCATCATCAACATCATCATCATCATCATCATTGAGTTTCCTTCAAGAAAAGTCCCAGACTGAAAAACAAAAAGCATACAGGGCTGATTATTTTCCATACTGACGTCATCACTAGTGTCAATGGTGGTGCCTTTTTTTTTGCTTCTGTTGTTCTTGTTGTTGTTGTTGTAGTAGTTTTTTTTTCGTTCCACTTTGCTTACTCATTCAGACTTGTTACACTCTCAACTCTCAAAAAGCACTAAGCCGATGCACAAACATAATCACAGATACACAGATACATTTCCATCTCATCCAATGCATTTTTTTTTTTTTTGCATATTTTTTTTTTTTTAAATAGATTTTTTTTTTGTTTTCGTTTTGTGTGTGCCGGCAAGTGTTTATTACAAATTCTACAACAAAACCAACAACACTCAAGCCATTTAAAGCGCTTTGGGTTATCGGATTTTCAATCTCGCTTGCCCTCTCTTTCACACCCAAGCAAAAAAAAAAAAAATTATTAATTTATTTTGACTTTTTTAGAATTGAAAAAAAAAAATGTAAATATGAAAAATGCGGCTGCCATTTCCTTATTTACTCAAAAGAACTGTCTGCACTTTTTTTTTGTGAAGACAAAAAGACAAATTGTATTTCCATTTGGAAAATGTGTGTTTCGAGTACAACGACCGATGTCTGTTCCAACTTTTGGCCAGAGCGGAAGAAGAAGAGAAATCCCAGAAATGCTTTTTATAGCTTCGGAATTATGAGGGATTCATATGTGTTTTTCCTTTTCCTTGTCTTTAATATTTTTAGAAATTCTGAGAGTGGTTCAATTATTTTCAAGAATCTCGAAATAAATCTCATCATCTTCTTTCCTTTTTTAGAGAAAAAAAATTATGTAAAAAAAAATCAAATAATTTTCAAGAAAAATAAATGAGAAAATTCTCATCACAAAAATGAAATATTTGAAAATTTTCTCTCATTTTTTCCTTTTAAAGAAAATTAAAATATATAAATAAAAATGTTTAAATATTTTCCAGAATTTCGAGTTGATTTTTATGAGAAAATTCTCATCAGAAATATTTGAAAGTCTTGTGGAAAAAATTATAAAAAAAAAAAATTAAAAAAAGGTTAATTATTTTCAAGAAAAATAAATGAGAAAATTCTCATCACAAAAATGAAATATTTGAAAATTTTCTCTCATTTTTTCCTTTTAAAGAAAATTAAAATATATAAATAAAAATGTTTAAATATTTTCCAGAATCTCGAGTTGGTTTTTATGAGAAAGTTCTCATCAGAAATATTTGAAAGTCTTTTGGAAAAAATTAAAAAAAAAAAAAAATTAAAAAAAGGTTAATTATTTTCAAGATTTCCGAGTGAGAAAATTCTCAACAGAAAACTTAAATATTTAAAATTGTTTTGAGTTTGTCAAACTTAAAATCTCTCTGTTTCTCAAAGATAATTATGATCATTTATTTATTTTTTAATTTTTAATCTTTAAATTATGAATTTTGGCATGCACCTTGGTCATAAATCCCGCACATACTTATATAGGCTAAGTGCTTTGGAAGTTCATAAAAAGCAAAACTCCTGAGACCACCCAGGCTTTCTCACAAAGTTCCTTGCAGCAGTCCATAAATTTCAGTGGCTATTTTGTTATGAAATATTTTGAGGGTTGCAAAGAGAAAAGAAATGGTCCGAACTCTTGGGTAATGTGCAGCACGTGCCTTTGCCGCAACCGTGTGCATCTCACTCAACTCAACCCTAAAAAAAAAAAAAAAAAAAAAAACCTAAGCAGATAATCAGTTATATGCAGTCTTTTGGGCCATTCCAAAAATGGTGTGAATGACTCATCAGATGGGGGGAAAGAGTCTGCTGATTTCGAGGGTGGCTCACAAGAGGGAAGTTGCGCATTTGATTTGGTTAAGTATTTTTATGACCGAGTTTATTGGGAAATTATTTGAAGTGTATTCAGATTATATAATGTTGGTTCACCAACAATTTGACAAACAGGAAAAAGAAGAAGATGAAGACGAATAAGCCTTTAAGTCTTAGGTAAAAACATCTTATAAAACGCTCTGATAAGCAGCTTCTTTCTTAACCAGATTTAAATTTAAACTAATCTAAACAATGGCAACCTAACCATGAACAAATTTTCAGCTTCATGGGCTTAGGTAATAAGGTTCCAAATAGAACCCCTCGAAACCCCTTCAAGCTCTAATTTTCAAGATAATATATACAAATTATTT
Organism: Scaptodrosophila latifasciaeformis; assembly: GCA_037075145.1. Classification (NCBI taxonomy): domain Eukaryota; kingdom Metazoa; phylum Arthropoda; class Insecta; order Diptera; family Drosophilidae; genus Scaptodrosophila; species Scaptodrosophila latifasciaeformis. Next base: position 10,673,464 of record JBAMCM010000100.1, on the reverse strand, counting down.
TATGCTCTCTTCCAAAAAATTATGTAACCCTTTAAAGATTAGAAAACATAAGAAATAAAGAGCTTAAATTTAGATTTGTTTATGGGATTATGATAAGACAAAATGAGTTTTAAATAAACCTGACGGATTTATTATGAATGAAATTTCTTTAAAATGCAATCCCAAGAATTCCAAGAACTTGAACCATGATTGAAATAAAACTATAAACTGTCACATTTGGATAAGAGAAACTCTATAAGCGAGAATGAGATTGTGGTTCCTTGAACTCTCTTTTATCCATATATATATTTCATTAAAGGAATTGAATCATTGCATAAAATAATATTATTATTCCTGAGAATTTTAGTAAGACTAACCAATTTTGATAAGTTCTCTCCAACGGGCTTCTGAGAATTTATAGAGCATAAGAAACCAAGCCAAGTCTGAAAGGATTTCAGAGTTGATCTAAGACTATTCCAAACATTATAAAGTCTACGTATATAAGGCAAGAGATCTATAGAGCATAGGAAACCAAGCCAAGTCTGAAAGGAACTCAGAGTTGATAGAAACTAAGACGATTCCAAACATTATATGGGCATTATAAGGCAAGAGATCTTCTAACCAAGCCTCCTTTTAGTTGAAGCTTGATTCAGAATTATTGTAGCACTAGAAAAATCTATTATAAGCAGATAAGGTTTATGACTATATAGTTAGTTCCAATCTGAATATTCGGAACTCTGGTCTTTTGAATAGAATGACGCATAAATAGTTCATTAAGGTTTAAATAATTATGTTGTTCAAAAAAAGAAATTTTGATAGCCAAAAAAACCCAAGTTCAAACAACTTGTGAAACATAATGTATTTGTGCAAATAATCTTATCACTCAAATTGTGTGTGTGTGTGTGTGTCTATTTTGTGCTGTTATCATTAATCAAATGAGAATAAAAATAATAATCTTTATCTATTTCGAAATTTCAGAAGAAGCACTTCGACAGTCCCAACATGTCGACGAGTCCCAAGCCAGTCAAAAAAGTGCCTATACATTTGCAGAGTGCACAGAATCGAGTCTACATAAAGAATGGTGAAATTGTCAATCACGACAAATCATTCAAGGCCGACATTTACATTGAAGATGGCATCATCAAGTGAGTCTTTCAAAAGAATCTTATAAAATATTTTCAGACCTTTGAAAACTCTCCTTTTGACTTTGGTAGATTCGTGGGTCCAGCTTCGGAAATAACAATACCCGGTGGGGTGCGTACGATTGATGCCGGCGGACGACTGATTATGCCCGGTGGTATTGATCCACATACGCATATGCAATTGCCATTTGGTGGTGCGGTGGCAGTCGATGATTTCTATCATGGCACCAAGGCAGCTGTGGCCGGTGGCACCACCATGATCAGTGAGTAAACTAATTTAATATTCCAAGTTTTTTTTATGATTTTGATTTGAATTTCTTCCGTTTTTAGTTGACTTTGTTTTGCCGAATAAGCACGAGTCCATGATTGAGGCCTATGATAAATGGCGCAGCTGGGCCGATCCCAAGGTCTGCTGTGACTATGGCCTGCATGTGGGCATTACCTGGTGGTCCAAGTCTGTGTCCGAGGAGATTGGCATTCTATGCAAAGAATTGGGTGTTAATTCCTTCAAGACCTTCATGGCCTACAAGGGCCTATATCAGCTCAACGATTCGGATCTCTTGGATGTCTTTGAGCGCATACGCGGCCTTAACGGTGTGGCCATGGTGGGTTCCAAACTACTTAGCCATTTTCCTTTATAAAGTATGAATTGTATTTTGGATAGGTCCATGCCGAGAATGGTGATATCATAGCCAAGAATACCCAACGTTTGCTGGCCGAAGGTATCACAGGTCCCGAGGGTCATGAGCTCTCGCGTCAAGAGGAAGTCGAAGCCGAGGCAGTACATCGGGCCTGCATTCTGGCCCATCAGGTGAGTCTTGGAAAATTGGAAATAAACTATGGAAACGGCTTTTTTTAGCAAGTCAAAAACTGTATTAAATAACCAATTGGCTAACTCTTAATTCACTTCGGTCATTGTTTTTTGAAACTTACAAGATTCTGGAAAAAATTCAAAGAACCCCAAAGTCCTTTCCAATTAGTTTTGATTTTCAATTGAAAATTATTATTTTTTTTTATTTAATTTTTTCTTTTAATTTTTTAACTATTATTTTTTTATATTTTAATTTTATGATGCACCAAAAAAAAAAAAAAAAACAAACTTTTGTAAATACAAAAAAAAACCAAAAACTATGAATGTGGTATGCGGCATTTTTGTTGTAAATATAAAAAATAAAATAACTCAGAGTGATTGCCCACTTTATGTGGTCCATGTTATGAGCAAGTCGGCCGGGATTGAGGTGGCTCGTGCCCGTCAACGTTACAAGGGTCGCTATATTGTCGGTGAGACTTTGGCCGCAGCCCTGGGTACCGATGGTACCCACTATTATTGCCAGCATTTCGATCATGCGGCTGCCCATGTCCTAAGTCCACCATTGCGTCCAGACAAGACGACCCCAGAGTTTATGATGAAGCTCCTAGCTAAGTAAGTTTGTCTCAGTGGGTCTGCATTATTTTTTTCTTTTCTAACCAAAAATCTCCACTAATCCAAGCCTCTAATCCAAAACAATAATCTGGTCTGTGAACAAAAAAGGGAACATTTTTACTAATTTAAACAAAATCAAATTATAATTTTAACAAAAAAAAAAATCAAAAAATGCATTTCATTTCCTTCATTTTACTACTAAACTAAAAACGCATATCCTTACCCTTGGGCCCTGGCTGCTTAGATGAAGACGCCACTCTATGTATCCGGTCTGACCAGCAAGTCTTCCGCCGAGCTGGTGGGTCGGGCCCGACGCAGCGGCTACTGTGTCTTTGGCGAGACCCTGGCCAGTTCGATTGGACGCAGCATGAACGGTGTGAGGAAGTCGGATCGCATCTACTACATCACCAGTCCACCAATACGTGAATCTGCCGAAACGCCTAGGCAACTCATGAAATCATTGGCGTAGTGAGTATTCCCTCTCCCGTAAAATGCAAAAGACTCACCACATCCACCTGTGTGCTTTTTATTTGTGACTCGTCTCGGTGATTTGTTGGGTTCTCGCTACTCAATCTGTTGGTTCTTTCTAAATGTAAATCGTTTTATATTCCCGCCTGTGTCCAGTGATGACTTGCAGCTGACGGGCAGTGATAATTGCACCTTCAACAAGGAGCACAAGGCTCTGGGTCAGGGTGACTTCACGAAAATACCAAATGGTGTTAACGGTGTGGAGGATCGTATGTCGCTGGTCTGGGAGAAGGGTGTGCATGCCGGTCTGTTGGATCCCTGCCGTTTTGTGGCCGTCACCAGCACCAATGCAGCCAAGATTTTCAATATTTATCCACAAAAGGGCCGAATCGGTGAGTCGAAAAATTTCATTCAAGAAAAAAAGAAGGGATTATCTAGTTTTTATCGTCTTTAGCTGTGGGTTCGGATGCTGATCTGGTGATTTGGAATCCTCAGGCCACGCGCACCATTTCCAAGGACACGCATCATCATGCCTGTGACTTTAACATTTTCGAAGGGATGACCGTGCACGGTGTTCCGGAATTTGTGCTGGTCCGCGGTCGCATCTGTGCCGAGAATGGTGTGGTGCGAGTGGCCGAGGGCTTTGGTCGTTTCATACCGACGCCCGTGCGTCCACCCTTCGTCTACGACATCATCGAGGGCAAGGTGCAGGCGGCTCCTGAGGAGCAGCATGAGGAGAAGGTCAATGGTAATGTGGCCAAGAAGTTTGCCGAACTGGATATACAAATTCCGGCTCAAGAGCCCATCTCAGCCATGATGGCTGGCAATCTACCCATGCCGGCCGAGGGCTCCCTCTGCAGTACTCCCTCAGTCCGGGGCAAGGTTGATGGCAAACGCGACATGCAGGAATCCACCTTTTCCATAAGCGGTAAGCACATCAGTGGAATTGATAAAAATATTATCTATTGATTCTACCCCCTTTCCAAACAGAGGAATTGGACAGATCTGGTGTACGCGCCTGCATCAAAGTGAAGAACCCACCGGGCGGTAAGTCTTCGGGCTTCTGGTAAAAGAAAAGCAACAAAAAAACCTTTCAACCTGAACCGCACAATTCAAACAAAACTAAGAGGGAAGAATGGAAGCGGCCCAAACCAGAGCTCACTTTGAAAAATCGGCATTTAACAAAAACCAATATGAAACCAAATTAAAATGTTTAGTAAATTAATAATTAATTAATCAAAAAGGACTCAGCTAATAAGTAATATAATCAGCGTCGGTGTAATCGTATTTAAATAAACACAAAATATACAAAAATAATTATAACAAACTATTGCTTATTTTTCAATAAAAGTATTCAAATTCGAAAACTATGAATGTGAGATTTTTTGAGTGACAAAAAAATATCAGTTGGTGATTTTGGTTCTAAGAGAAATTCAAAAGAATAGTTAAATTTTTGAAATCGTTTATACGTCTGACCTGTTTTTTGTAACATAGAAAAATAAGATTATAAAAGTGGTCATGAGACTGTGTGTTTCTCTGGAATCTGTTCTAGTTATAAATACAGATTCAATTGACCGATCATGCTCAAATTATTGAAGCAAAAGGCTTCAAGGTGGAACCAGAAGTGCACCGAATTTCACTTGGATCGAACTAATACATCATACAGTTAGCAATGGGTATAGAACTATGGAGGTGATTCCTGGCTCAAGCTTAATAAAATGCGATATTAAAATTGACAAATATATTTACAATATATCAAATCAATTATAGCAAAAGATAATTCCTAAAAAAATAGTATTGAGATCCTCTTAAATTTTCAGACGATTAAATCATTTTTTATTTTCTATAAAGAGGTCTCCGCCTGGTTTCGTTGGGCGACTTGTTTGTATTAGTCTTTCCATTTCTCATATTTCTGTCCCATTAGAGAAGAGCCCAAGGACTTCATTTTCCCTACAAAATTCCAAAATTAATAGAACCTTGAAATAAATTCGATTTTCGCTATTTTTGAAATTGTATGCACACTTTATTCAAAAGTCACATGCTTGACAAACTATGTAAAATCAAGTGGTACGTACGATTATAAACTGAATATACAATACAGATATATTTTAGTATTTTTTTGTTGTTTCTTGGTTTGATTTTATAATTACAAGGGTTTTCTTATTTATTTATTTATTATTAACAATTAGCAAAGTTGTTGGTTTAATAATTGTGCCACAATCAAATGAATTGTGGTGGGGGTGGAAAAAAAAAATCTCGATAAACTTTGCTAAAAACAAAAGTAATACATTCAAAATTTCTTATGGGTTGTTTTGTTTGCTTGCTAAAAAAAAATAAAGATCCTCAGAGGAAAAAAATACAAGATGCCTTTCGAATTATCCGCCTTCGACTACTTACACTTTAATAGAGGAATTAATAATATTTAGAATTAGCATTAAATATTACAAATAATAAAAACCTAAACAATTGAAAATATATAGTATATATATAAACATATATATCTATATAACTTTCATATTAATATTGAATTGTATTGGTTGGTAAATATATAAATAATTAGTTTTGTTTGTCGTGCTTTGGGTAAATAAAAAATATTAAAAATAATAATAATAATAATCATGCTGCTTTTAATAAGCTTTCGCGACCTTTTGACCTAAGCTCTAAAAAATAATTCGTAATGGGGCCTAAAAATTGTAGGTACTTAATAACTAACTTTAAATCGTAATGACAACTTTAAATGGTTGATTCATCTTTATTTTTTGTTGTTGTTTTACTTGTTGTTGTTGTTGTTTTGCGCTTCTCGGGCGAAATAGGAATGCATGTGGCGACTGAAGATGAGGCATATTTCTGAGCTAAAATAAGGAAGTAATTTTATTAAAAAATTCAAAACATTTGTAGGGTTTCATCTTTACTCACCACACAGACCAGCGTTTCTGTGTAGAATTTTAGAGCTTCTTCAAATATGCGGCACATTTGACAGCACTGCTAACCTGACCCGTATTGAGCAGACTCAATTTCTTGTGCTTAGCGCGGAACTTTTTCACATAGGCATCAATCAAGTTTTTGATCTTATGCGGATTGATTTCACCCGAACGACTGTGGCAAATCTGTAAAATTAAAAATTACAAAACATATTAAAAAAAAATATTTCGTGTTAAAAAAAAAAAAATAACAAACTTACCTTTGGCACAGCACGTCGCATGATATCTTTGTAATCTTCTTTTGTGATAACCTTTTTATTGAAATGAGGTTTCAATACTAATTTGACTTCCTCAACCACGCGTTCCTGTCGGTTCAACTTCCGCAGGAACTAAAAAAAAAAAAAATAAATAAATCAATTAAGTAATTTTTATACATTTGTCTAAGTCGAGTTGGGCTCACCTTATCTTTGACTTGCAATTCAACTGCCGAATTGGGCACATCGTCGTATACCTTGACATGATCCTCACCAGATTTTCCAACTGTTCAAAAAAAAATATATATTATTTTTTTTTTATATAAATTTTAAAATATTTTTTATAGTTTTTAGAAGTGTTAAAAAAATGGCAATTTTATAAAAATTTAAGTGACAAAAATGATAAGTTTGGGTTTTTTTTTGGGAGGCAAACAATTTCAGTATTTTTAAAAAAGTTTCAAAAATTAAATTATTTTCTTATCAATTTTAACAAATTCTTATAGTTTTCAAAATTGTTAAAAAAAAAGGGCAATTTTCTACAAAATTTAAATGATAAAAAGTTTAAGTGAATTTCCTAACAAATTTGGGCTTTTTTAGAAGGGAAGATAAGTTCAAGTTTTCAAAAAAATAATTCATTTAAAAAACTTTTCTTTGGCTTTTTTTTTTGTTGAAAAAATAAAATTTAAAAATCTTGATTTTTGTCCTTTTAGAATTTTTGGAAAATTTGAAATTATTTTCGAAATTTTCCAAACTTTTTAAAGTGATCTTTTTTCGAAAAATTTTTTCGGATTAGTTTACCCACCTTTGACTTTGGATTTGCGATCGTTTTTGTTATTTACACGGGAAGGCTGCTTCTTGGCTGTGGAACTGTTGTAACGCGATGAAATTCGGAGCTGGCCGACGGGTGAGCTGCTGCCAAAGAGATTGTCGAACATTTCTGTTTTGCCAGTGCTGCCTCCAGGTTGGCCATGAGCCCCACCACTGCCGCCTGTACTGCCCTTGGTGCGGCGGGATGCACCGCCAGCACTGCTTTCGGGTGGCGGCTCGAAGAGATCTTCGTATTCCGCCGAACCGGGCGAGTAGGGACTCTCAATGTCCATGTTGAAGGAATCATCCAAGACGGGAGCAGAGGAAACGCCAGCGCCAGTGCTATTGCCGCCATTACGTAGATTGCCGCCACCCACGGCGGAGAGATTGACTATGCCGCTGCTACTGCTGGCCACACTGCCGGCGGCTTTGGGCAGAGCGGATAGTTTCTTGACCAGAGTGGAAGGTGGTGTGGGACTTGAGATAATGGGTATATGCTGGGAGCCCGAGAGACTACTGCTGGTAAGGAGGACGTTGGAGAGTACTGTGATGGTGTTGCCACTGTCCTCGGGCTTGTCCTCGTGACCCGACACACCGCCCACGGCATTTGAGGGGTTGCCCGAGGCTGTGCTATTGTGATATTGGGAGGCTGGCTCACATGACTTCTCCTGGCTGTTCACTGAGGCACTGGGTTTGCTCATCAGGGCCATGACCAGATCAACGGGATTCATGGAGGGATTGGCATTGGCCGTGGGATTTGTGGAGCTGGTGGCATTGGTCGTAGCTGGTGGAGTGACACCGGGGGCCCCCATCAGCTCTTCGGAGGGTAGGGTATCGGACTTGTCCACCAGGCTGTTTACACTGCCAGCTCGAGGCTGGGAGTTGGAATTGGCCTCCAGACTCTGGGCAGGTGTGGGAGAGCGCGGCGATAGCGACGGGGACTTGGTCGGCTCAAAGGGATCATAGGCATCCGGTGAACAAGGACCCGACTCGGGCGGTGTATTGGGACCGATCTTCTGGCTGAGACTCTCATGCGCTGGCGGTTCCTCATTCACAGGACCGCGCATAGGACGCACTGTCTCCAGTTCATCGGCCGAATTGATGTCATCGGCATCATCCAGCAGCGGATTGTTGCGTACTTTGTGTGGCTTTTTGGCGGGTAAATTGAATTTCACAATGGGTGGCTCCGGCGGCGTTTTCGGGCCCAGCGTGGGGCCTAAATTCTCATAGGAGGTCTCCATGATGGTCTCCAAATGGCTTTCCACCGGCGGAGTCTTCTCTCGCTGATTCAGCTCATTAGCCAAGCGGCCTTCAGCTGGCGAGGCCGCACTGGCCCGACGTCGATCACGCCGTGAGGGACCCTCATTGGCATCCTCGCTATCGGTGAGCACAATCACATCGGCCGGCTCTTGATGCACCTGGAACGGTGACCTCTCCAAGTCGATAATAGCTATGGGCTTGGCCTCCAGTTTCTTGCGTGATTTCCGGGACTTTTCTTTTTTGGATTTCTTGTGGGTCACACCCATACCCGCACTGGAGCTGGTCAGCCGATCTATGGAGCTGCGATGACTCACCAAGAGATCATCGCGTGTGGGTGGCAGTGTCACCACCGTCGTCTGTTGCTGGGCAGGCACGGCTATGTTATTGGCGGGGACCTCCTTGTTAAAGCTAACACTGACCAGGATGTTGTTGCCCGAGGCGAAGACCTCTTTCGAGGGCAGCGGTTCCGGTGTCTGCGTGCGTCTCTTGCGCTTTTTCTCCTTGCGTTGAGGTTTCTCGTAGAGTTTCTTTTTCTTCTTTTTCTCACCGCGCTTGCGTTTGCCCTTTTTGCTGGCCGTCAGCGGGGAGGCACTGCGTCTCAGGTTGGCGGGATACTGGGGCGAGGCCAGTGGCGGTGTCCAAGAAGTATTTTTGTCCAGACTGTCGTGCAGGAAGTTCATATGCTCCGTTGTAGGACTCAGGGACGGGGAGGGTGACCACTGGTTCGCCGACATGTGCTTTTTAGGCGAGAGACGCCGCTTCTTGCTTAGCTCGGGTTGAAGGAAATCATCATCATCGAAGGGATCCCGCTGTCGGGAAAGACGTCGTCCTCGACCCACTGGACTCGAGCTGGCGGGACGCTTCTTGTTCTTTTTCTTTTTATCACCCTTCTTTTTCTTCTTCTTGGTCAGTTTCTGGGGGCTCTTGGAACGACTGCGACTCAGCCGCGGCGTATAGCGAGGTGAGTAAATGGGCGAACGATGGTTCACCGGCACTTTGCGTCCCCCATTCATACGCGGCGGCGTCGGGGATCGCGAACGCAAGAACATGGGACTGTGACTGCGTCGCGTTGGTAGCTGCTGCGAGGGCGAACGCTGGAAACGTCGAGCAGGCGGTGGGGTTACGGAGCCACCACGTCTCAGATTCTGTGGTATCGAACGTCCTCTGCCACCAGGTGAGGGTGAAGGTGATATGCTAAAACTACGGAAACGCTTAGGTGAGACCGGTGAGCGAGTTCTGGAGTGGGAGAAACTTCGTGATCGGGGACGTTGTCGCTCAAAGCTGCCGGAACGACTGCGGGCCGAACGGGCTGCATCCCGCCCATAACGATCCTTAGGCTGGTGGCGTGAATTCCCCACCACATTGCGTACATCATAGCGAGGTATCTCTCGGCGCTTGGGTCTCTGGTAATGGGGCAGCTGATTCTGATAGGGACGTTGGTAATTCTGGGGCTGGCGATAATTGAAGCGCTGGCCACCTCGACGTAGGTTACCAAAACCACGACCCTGGTTGTGGTAGGACCTCCGCTGGCGACCATTGGACAGAGAACGCGAACGCGAGTGCGAACGGCTGCGGCTGCGAGAGCGACTGTGACGTCGGCGCGGCCTGGGGGACCTCGTGCGACTACGACTGCGGCTCCGACTCCGAGAAGAGTGTGAGGCTGGGGAGTGGGATGCTCTCGGGCGAGAGGTGGAACGGGAACGAGACCGTGGCTGCTGCTTGTCGCCGCGATAGTTTCTACCCTTTTGGCGCTTGCCTGCCTTCTTGAAGGGTTCGGGACTGCCACGCTTGTGACTACCGCCAGCTCGTTTGGTTTTGCCTTCCGAGCTGGCCCTGGATTCGCTGCCTCCTTTCTGTCGTCGGCGACTGCGACTACGACTACGGCGTTTGCCTTCACTTTCATGGTTGAGGTCATCCTCTTCGGATATGAGCTCCGTATCCATACCGCCGACCACCTTATTGGGCTCGCTGGGTCTTTCAGGTTCCTCAGTCTCGGCAGCCTCTTTGCCCTTCGACTTCGCAGAGGTGTTGGCTGCCTCTTCGCCATCATGCTTTTCATCTAAACAGGGAGTATAGGAACGCATGGGCTCAGACCCTCTACGCTTTTTCTTTTCATTGGAATCACCTGTCTGTTTGTCCTTCTTTTCATCTTTGTCCAAGGCCTTTTCAAACTCCTTGGGCTTGTCTATATCCAGCTCCTCCCAGTCACTGTCATCGTACAGCTCCAAGACACCCTTTCGGCTCTCGGTCACAGCCCCATCCTCTCTTAGGTTGGGCGTGCTTGGAGTGCTTCGAATGCGTGTATTATCATCTTCATCCTCGTCGACCTCTTTGCTGGCGCTAGGAACATCAGAGGAAATGGGATCCAAGTTGGAATTGGTGGCCGTGGAATTACTGGTCGTATCCTGTTCGGGATCATATTTTGTTTGCTCAGTTTTCTTCGCCTCTTCCTTGTCAGCCTTGTCAGCCTTGGTGGCCTCGGACTCGTCTGGATCGTCTTCTGGCTCCTCTGTGGGATTCTCCGGTTCGTATAGTTCGGGCTCTGTATCATTTGTTTTCGGTTTTGGCTCAACCTCTGGTGGCAGTGGTATTTCATCGTCGTCATCGTCGTCTAATTGTACTAAATCTTCGTTCATATCTTCGTCATCCTGGGTAAGGAGGAATGGAATATGCAAGTTGGAGAATTGAAAATAAAAAAAGAGCATAATACATATACAGGTTAGTATGCCAAAGATTCATTAAACTTTTCTTTCTTTTTTTTTTTTTTTTTTGTTTAGGAAATTTGCCCGTCACTTGGAATTGAATGATTTTAACTTTTCTTTGTTTTTCTTTTTTTGCTCGTTAATAAAATAAAAAATTGCCATTTCTGAAACTTTCTTGGATAGAAAAAAAAAGAAGAGAAATTTTTCAATTTCTTTTGGCTTACCTTGACCATCTGGGTTGAATCCTCATTTGTGGCCAGTTCAGCAGCCTTGGCCACGGCCTGCGACTCTTGTGAGTATATGGAAAAGTTGGGACAATTTTCAGAGTCGTCTTCGCCAGCGGCTCCTTCGTGGGCATATTCCGTATTTAGTTTAAACAATGAGCTATTCCAGGGCAGGCCTGGTGGTGGCGTTGGGGGTGGTGGAACAGACAATACCACAGGCATGGTAAGGCGGGTGGCTGGTGGGCCCTGATGGTGATTGACTGGAGCCGGCAGACCACTAAACAATTGCGGTTGTTGGAGTTGCTGTGATGGCGGGGGTAAGACCAGATTACCGGGTGCTGCAATCCCTCCTGGAGCTACTCCTCCTTCTGAGACATTGCCACGATAAGGCAGGGATTGGCGTTGCTTCACATTTTGTTCCCGTTGCTGCTGCGGCTGCTGCTGTTGTTGGCGCGGATTGAAGCGCATATTGAAGGGCTGGAAGCCCATTCCAGAGCCACTGTTGCCTCCATTGTTATTGTTATTGCCAAATCCACCCGAGTTCTGCCCACCAGAATTGTCGGCTCCACCTGTTGAGTGTCGCTGATATTGATGGCCACCTCCTCCACCGCCGCCTCCACCACCACCTCCTCCTCGATAGTTGGAATTGCCACCATAACGGTTGTTGTTGTTGTAACCACCGCCGGTATTCCCGCCACCTCGACCAAAATTCGGTCCTGCTCCACCCCTTTGATAGAGCGGCACTTGGGTGACTTCCTGGGTTGAAGGATTTACAGTAGCCGGTTTATCAGTTTTTTCCAGCTTGTCTGTTGTCACGGGCAAATTCAATGTGCCATCGGAATTAATGTGCACATCGGTGAAATTTCTGGAAGCATTGTGCCAGCGATCCTGCATGTCCAATATACTGGAGAGTATGTCGCCGGGGGGGTTAGCTGAGTGATGGGCCGTGGCCGCTGTGCGTGCCTTGCCCGATAGCAGGGATCTCTGAATTCTGGAACCGCCACCAAAGGCTATCCGTACCGAAGTCTGCACAGCCGTGTCATGACCTAGGTCCAGGTGACCAGCGGTGGCACCACCTTCATTGTTATCGCTATCGGAAAAATACTCCAAGTCATTGGCATGGCCAAAGAGTGTAAAAGTGGATCCACTGCCTCCACCCAAGTAGGAATTGCGATGCGAAGCATCCACTTTGACACCCATTTGCTCGGCCAACCTTTGACTGGCCGTTAACCGGGTACCACCTGTGTCAGAAGCGGTGCGACGACTAGGTCGCGTGCGCCGACGCCTTCGTCGAATCACCTTTTTGGTTGTCTTTATTGCAAATTTCTCATCGTAATTGTTGAGGTCATATTCTACTACATAAGTCCGATGCCGGGTACGCCGGCGTCGACGTCGGGAACCAGTGCGTCGACGCGTGGTTGTGGTTCGAGTGGTGGTCGTTGTGGTGCCGCCGTTGCTTCTCCCCCGGGAAGTGGTCTGTGTGAGGGTGGTGGTTCCGGCCGTCGAGGTGCTGCGCGTGTGACGCAAAACAGCCGCTCGGATACGCTCGTTCTGCCGGGTGCGGAGTATTCTAGGCTGCTGGACTTGGCGTACCCGTAGGCGTGTCTCGGGTAGGCCCATGCCCCTTATATCTTCGTACAGCTGATGGAGATCCTCGGCCAGGTCGAGCTGTTCATCTTCGTCCTCATCGTTGGAATCTATGCAGTTGTCGCAGTACCAGGAACCCTCGGGTATTTCATGCAGGGGTGGATCTAGGCAATCCATGTGGTAGCCCTGGTTACAGCTATCGCAGAGTAGCATCACATCCTCTCTTTCGGGGCTATTGCAAATCTCACAATTGGTTACATCATCGGGATTGCTGGCATCCAAGTCGTCCTCGTCGACGACAAGCTCTTTTTTCGATTTGTTCGGATCCACGCGAATTTCCCGTACGATATTCCGCCGCTCGTACGTATCCCGCACAATAATTTTATCGAACGCGATTCGATCGATGGGACAGGTTTGCACATTCTTTGACCAGGCCTCAATGCAATTGGCACAGAAGTTGTGTTCGCACGTTTCGGGAGTGCCAATTTCCTGTTGACGAAAGGTCAGCAAGCAAATCGGACATTTCTCCAGCAGCTCATTACTGCTGCTGTCGGAACTGAAGCCGCCATCCTGGTCTGGATTAGCAGCCAACTTATTTTGGTCAACGGGAGTGTCCTCCTCAGATAGGGCTAATGTTTTCTGTCTCTTTCCGCGATTTTGTTGTTTGTGTGAACCGATCTGAAACAGATGAAATTTACACACATTATGAAATACATTTCGATCAAGTAGGCAGAGGGTATCTAGAGAGTTCAATTGAAAAATTTGTAATGACGCACAAAAGATAAAGTACGTAAAAAGATTGTTGTTAAATTTTGTTGGGAAAAATATTTACCTCACTTCCGCTAGATGAGGCAGAATTGTTGCTATCATCCAGCAAGCGATTGGCAACACGACGACTTCTCAATCTGTGTCCGGATGTCTTTTGAATTTGATCAGTATCGGAGCTATCGTCATTGCCATTGTTGGAGGGTTGACTTTGCTTGCTCCTATTAGCCCGGGTGCTGCGCCTCAAACGAGAGGTAACAGCCACAGAACAGGATGGCCGCGTATCAAGGTCAACACTGTCGTCCGTATCGTCGGAATCATTGAACTCGATGCGCATAACAATGCGGTGATTCTTCCCACTATGCGCATTTCTTGTGGCACCAGCTCGGCCTCGGCCGGCGCCATTATTACTGCAGGACGGGCGATTCGCATTGTCGCCGCCGCTGCTGCCACTGCTGCCGGAGTTGTCGGGCATTGCAATTTATGTATGTATCAGATTGTACATATATCTATATATATCCATAAACACAATTTTCGATGTTTACATAGGTAAATAATTAATCTTGTTGACGCCTACTGTGAATTTATCTGTGCCTTGCTTAAAGTTATTTTTTTGTGTTTAACTTTTTTCAATTATTCACACTCTCGGATTGCAGCCATTTTTTTTCTACTGCCGACCTGCCAACTGTCACCGTCAATTGTTGACCTGTCAACTTATTCTTAAATATTATTTGGTGGCGATTATGATTTATTTACATTTTCAACATATTATATATTACTAAATTATCAACAAAAAAAAAACTGATACGTCATAAAATGTTGTATTTATAAGAAGCAAGATGAGGGTAGCTGAATATATATAACGTATGGTCAGTTAAAATCATTTTAGGTGCTAACAGCCCTCTCAGGGCTTCAAAAAATTAATAATAATTATTACATTGCGTGTTTTATTAGATTTTCAAAATATCCCATACACAGAAATAAATCACATAAGTTTTTGTATAAATATATAAATGTTTTCGTATCCAGGGATGAATATTCATCAAATGCAACTCTGTGCTCGTGTAGAGTTTAGCTGTCAAGATGGTGTTTGACAAGTCTCCACTTCCTTTTCGGTGTAAAATAAAAAACTGGCAAGATGGGTCGTATGCACGCTCCAGGGTAAAAATTGAATTTTTATGATATGCGCAACGAAAACCAGCGAATATGTGTGTGAAAAATGATTTGCCAAGCGGCTGGCACTATTTTCGCTAACCAATCTAACACTAAATTTGAGAATTTAGACGAAATTTGAATCATTGTCTCACGCACATGTTGGTCTAGCAATGCCGATTTTGTTTTCAATCCGCAATCTGATTGATTAAGAGTTTTTCATTGAATTCTTAATTTTCAGCAAGGGTATTTCCCAATCAGCACTCCCATACAGACGCACTGTCCCCTCATGGCTGAAACTGAATGCCGAGGATGTGAAAGAGCAAATTAAGAAGCTCGGCAAGAAGGGTCTGACACCCTCCAAAATTGGTGAGTGAATCTCTGGCATTGTTGTTGTTTGAGGTTATGTTAATTGCTTTATTTTGAAACGTTCCAGGTATCATTCTGCGTGATTCTCATGGCGTTGCCCAGGTGCGCTTTGTCAACGGCAATAAAATTCTGCGTATCATGAAATCGGTGGGTCTGAAGCCCGACATTCCCGAGGATTTGTACCACATGATCAAGAAGGCCGTCGCCATCCGCAAGCATTTGGAGCGCAACCGTAAGGATAAGGATGGAAAATTCCGTTTGATTCTGGTTGAGTCCAGAATTCACCGTTTGGCCCGCTACTACAAGACCAAGAGCGTCCTGCCACCCAACTGGAAATACGAATCCAGCACCGCCTCTGCTTTGGTTGCCTAAGTTGCTGCCAATCGTGGTGGTTTTTTTGGATTAACAGTGCGTGTGGCTTTGTTTTATACAAAAATAATAAAACTTTAAAATAAACAAACAAAAAAAAACGACAGTACATTGGTTGATGGCTTTATTGAAAAAAGTTATTCTTCATCGGGGAGTAAGCTTATGTTTTGGCTTTCGTCGGCCTGTTGTGCTTGCACGCTAGCCAAGTACTCCTTGATTTGGGCACTCAATTTTTCATTGACTTCTAATTGGTTGAGTTTAATAATTGTTTTGTTAGCGCATCCCTGTACTGGGCAAACCAGATTCATGTCCGTTGCTATAAGTTTTATAACTGAGTCGCGGTCATAGCTGTGTCCACAAATTTTATTACGCATTGGATTATCTATCATGGTTTTGCTCCAAGGATCCAACATGCTGCCAAGATTTCTTGACGTTTTCGCGGAATCATGCACAGGTGCGGGATTTTCTGCAGAGCTGGTGGCATTGTTTGTTAAAGTGTATGTAGCAATAGTTTCTTCTAATTTTTCTTTGAAATCCTTATATTCCTTTGTCTTCTTTGTATGGAGGCGTTTTCCTTGTGACTTTATGAACTCTAGTTGAAACTTCTGTTCGAATTTCACATTATTTTTTTCAATTTTCGCATCGGCCAAGACAACGTCATGGCGTCTCTGCAGTTCTTGCATGGAGCAAATCTTTTCAGCAAGCGAAAGGGCATGTTTTTTGTCTGCACCTAACTCATACATAACAAGAATCTTTTGTGTATTAATGATACTATCTTTCGTCTTCTCCATTTCGCTTATGATATCCATCTTTTAATTCGCAATTGAAAAACAATTTGTATTTGTGCGTAAAACCGATAAATTGAATTGTTGCCGTTTGCTCTGCCAACTTGTTGTGACAGTTTGGCGCAAATATATCGAAATTTATCGGCTTGGAATTTAAACAAAAACAGAAAAGATTTTTGGAGCCCATTTTTCACAGCACCATCGATAGCGACAAAAAACAATCGATAGTGGCTCAGAAATAAAAATTCAATAGAATTGGCGTCTTAAATTTGATTTTTTTTTTTCAGTGTGTTTCCATATTTTTCAGCGTGAGGTTGTTGTGCGCGGCTAATTTCTCATAAATAGCACGGAAATTTGCGAGTTTATGTTTTTGGAAACCACTCGGCTTCTGTTAGTACTATTTATTCTGTTAATAAAATGAAATTAATGTAAATAAATGTGAGGGTGTGCTCGATTTTGGCTAATAGTATTTTAATATGTGTAAAGTTGATTGATCAATAATGAATAACCGTATTATTTATAATTGTAAATTGGTTTACCCAAGAATAGTGTAACGATTAGATAATTTTAGAAAATAAGCCATTACAAAAAAAACTATACATATATTCACTGCGAATATTCTGTTTTCTTGCACTGCTTGTTGCTTTTTTAATCTGTTTTGAATAGTAAGTTTTAACCGTTGTTTGTAACATAACTGTGCATTCAAATATATGTGAACAGACTGCAATACACACACACACGTATATGTGTGGTTTTTGTAGAAAAAAGGAATATTGCCAAAGAAATCGCCGCCGCGTGGTCGGTCAGCATGAAATTAAAAATTAAGGTGGAAAAAGACAAACAAATGTTGTTGATTTTATTTATTTATTTTTTATGTATGCTAAACTTGTACGTGCAATTGCTTTTTTTAATTTTAATTAATACAAAAAAACAAAACAACGATTAGTCAGCAAGTTGGCGGCAATATTGAATTGTGCCTGAGGTTACAGGTGTCAATAAAAATTCGCGTGACAACAATGAATGGAAGAATATAGTTAAACGTGTCTTAATTTTGGGGAACTACTAGGCAGTAAAATAATAAACATCATTTCAAGTGGCCATAAAAAAAAAAAAAAAAAAAAAAATACAAAACCAAACGTAGCTGCCTAATTTTCAATCTATTTAGAGTGGCCCGGTAAAACCTCGACGTAATTGATATATTTACACAAGCCTTAACAGTAACATGCCTTTTATTTACAAACATTAATTAACTCTAATCGAAATTACAACAAAACGGCGGCAAAAGTGGCATTTTGGGAAATTATTTGTATTGCTGGGAGAATCGCCTCCAATTAATTGCCTTTGTTTGTGTCTTCTCATGCATTTCTATTGTGTTTATTTTTCTTTTTAGTAAACATATAAAATGCAGTCACTCAAAACCGCTGATTTGCCCGAGAACCCCAGAGAAAATGCCAATTTCATATCAGCCGCTTGTTTTTGGTAAATACATTATTTTTATATAATTTAACTCTCCATATAATCTATATATGTATATTTATTTTTAAAAAGGTATACCATGCCCACCTTTTTTAAGGGGCGGAAAAGAGCTCTGGATACAAAGGATCTTTATAAAACTCTAAAGGAACACAAATCGGGTGAGCCTATTAGACTGTTGCCAAGTGACGGAAAATATGTTCTAGGCCTTTGACCGACTTATTTGTTTATGAAAACTGACAAACCTGGTTTATTCAACGAAAAGGGTTATCTTAGATAGACAGAAAGAAAAACTTCTTGGTTAATAAACAGACAAGCCCATTGACTCTGAAAAAAAAACAACACCAGAAAAAACATTACATAGGGATTTATTATTCATGCACAATTTCTATAATTGATTGAAAATGCCTGCCACAATCAATTGAATTCAATGGAAAGAATTAAGTACTCTAGTTTCGATGACATGGTTTTTTTTTTTATTCGCTTTGTGTAATATGAAATAGCCACAAACATTTGTGGAAAATTATGAAATTATCTATTGAATACAAATCTATTCAAATGCCGGCCCAGACAACAACAAAAACACAGATAAGATAAGCTGAAATCATTTGTTTAATTTTTTTTATTTATAGTCAAGGAAAATATTCATTTTTTTAGCTAATAGAATTGGCTAAATAAATCGAAAGAATTAATAAGATTTTCCTATATGATGAGGCATAAAAATGCAGTCACTGAACTCTTAGCGATTATTTTATTTTTTTTTTTTTATAATTGAAATAATTTTTTGGGCGATAAACTGCAGGTTTCTTGATAACAAATAAATAAATACATAAGCCATTTAAAATGATACATTTGTTTATTTATTTTCTTTGCAGAGACTCTGGGCAATAAAATGTGTACGGCCTGGGAGAGGGAGCAGCTGAAGAAACAGAATTCCAATAAGAAGCCGAGCCTATTGAGAGCCACTTGGCGTGTCTTTGGCTGGTACTTTTCCCTGTTGGGTCTGGTGTTGTTCCTCCTGGAATTGGGTCTGAGATGTTTGCAGCCTCTGTTCCTACTCAAACTGATTGCCTACTATGCCAATGGCTCAGAGACCATGGAGGCAGCCTATTACTATGCAGCTGGAGTGGTTTTGTGCAGCGCCCTAAATGTTGTTATAATGCATCCTTACATGCTTGGCTGCATGCATGTGGGCATGAAAATGCGCGTGGGCATGTGCAGCATGATCTATCGCAAGGCTCTGCGTCTGAGTAAGACGGCTCTTGGGGATACTACGGCTGGGCATGTGGTGAATCTCATGTCAAATGATGTGGGTCGCCTGGATTTGGCCACAATTTTTGTACACTATTTGTGGGTGGGACCACTGGAGACACTCTTCATAACGTTTCTCATGTACCAGCAGGTAAATGCTGACCTTTCGCAATATATTTGATTTGCTTAAAATGTATTCTCATTTTTAGATCGGCATAGCCGCTGTGTTTGGTGTGGCCTTTATGCTGCTCTTCATACCCATGCAGGCTTGGCTGGGCAAAAAGACTTCTGTCCTGCGTTTACGTACTGCCTTGCGTACAGATGAGCGGGTGCGCATGATGAATGAGATTATCTCGGGTATACAAGTGATCAAGATGTATGCCTGGGAAATGCCTTTTGAGAAAATGGTTGCCTATGCCAGGAAGAAGGAAATCAATGCCATACGACATGTCTCATATATACGAGGCATTTTGCTGTCCTTCATCATATTTCTAACGCGTGTTTCGATATTCTTGAGCTTGGTGGGCTATGTCCTTCTGGGAACTATCTTGTCGCCCGAGGTAGCCTTTGTGATTACCGCCTATTACAATATTCTGCGTACCACCATGACTGTGTTCTTTCCCCAAGGAATTTCACAAATGGCTGAGGCTTTGGTTTCAATTCAGCGTGTGGAGAAATATTTGCAGTATGAGGAGACCGATGTGATCGATAAGTCGTTGGATATAGCCAGTTATCCAGGCAGCAATCAATCCACTGTGCATGCGAGTCAATTTACTGAAGAGACCATGGACAAAGAGGAGGTTAGAGAAAAGCTTTTGCCGCCTTCGCAACTGCCACAGATCAGTGAAAATGCTGTGTTGTCCGAAGCTGGCATAGCCATTTCCGGACTGAAGGCCAAGTGGGATAAAAACTCACCAGACTATACCTTGGATGATGTGAATTTGCGAGTTCAGCCGGGCACTTTATTGGCCATCATTGGTCCTGTGGGCTCGGGCAAATCAAGTCTGATACAGGCCATTTTGGGCGAGCTGCAGACGGAATCGGGTAGCATCAAGATCAATGGCAGTTTCTCGTACGCCTCACAGGAACCCTGGCTCTTCACAGGCACCGTACGTCAGAATATACTTTTTGGTCAGCCCATGGATAAGCGTCGCTATGCCATTGTGGTCAAGAAATGTGCCTTGGAACGTGACTTTGAATTGCTGCCATTTGGCGACAAGACTATAGTGGGTGAACGTGGAGCCTCTCTCTCAGGCGGTCAGAAAGCTCGCATCAGTCTGGCTCGCGCTGTCTATAGGCAGACTTCGATCTATCTTTTAGACGATCCGTTGAGTGCCGTGGATACGCATGTGGGACGTCATCTCTTTGACCAGTGCATGCGTGGCTATTTGCGTGAGCACATTGTGATCTTGGTCACACATCAGTTGCAGTTCCTTCAGCATGCCGATCAAATTGTGATAATGGACAAGGGCAAAGTGAGCGCCGTAGGCACATATGACGCCTTGAGGGAGTCTGGTCATGATTTTGCCTTGATGCTGGCCGATCCGGAACGAGATGAGAACCCAGAGGGACGCTCGCGTTCCAGATCGATTAGTCAAGGTGGCAGCAGTAGTGAGCGACGCAATAGCGAGCAATCTCTACTGTCCATAGCCGACTCTTGCCTGGAGGAAGCGCCCATGCAGGTTCAGGAGTCCCAAGAACAGGGAGAAATCGGCATGGGTCTTTACAATAAATACTTCAAAGCTGGCGGTGGTTTCTTTGCCTTTTTTGTGATGATGACCTTCTGCATACTCTCGCAAGTTCTGGCCTCTCTGGGTGACTATTTTCTATCCTATTGGTAGGTCAATCTGTTTCATTTGTGAAATATTTCTAAGATTTCCTCTATACATCTCAGGGTGGCCAAGAATAATTTGCAAAATGCTACGGTGGTCAATGATACGGACACTAGCCATGTTTTAGAATCTGAACTGTCTGTCTGGCTGAACGACCTGGGCTGGGACGTTGATGCCTCGGATCTGGACACTTATATATTCACTATCATTACCATAGCCACAATTGTGATTACAGTCGCCCGTTCCTTCCTCTTCTTCAATCTGGCCATGAAGGCCTCGATTAACCTGCACAATTCCATGTTCCGCGGTATAACCCGTGCCACCATGTATTTCTTTAATACGAATCCCTCGGGGCGTATTTTGAATCGATTCTCCAAGGATATGGGCCAAGTTGATGAGATCCTACCTGCCGTCATGATGGATGTAATACAAATCTTTCTCTCGCTTGGTGGCATCGTAATTGTAATTGCCATTGTGAATCCGCTGTTCCTGTTTCCTACTCTAGTGCTGGCCATAATCTTTTATCAGCTGCGCACTTTCTATTTGAAAACCTCAAGGAATATCAAGCGTCTCGAAGCCATTAGTAAGTCCTATAAGAATTTTGAAATCATATAAAAATCTTACTTTATTTCACTTAGCTCGTTCGCCGATATACTCCCACATGGCGGCCTCATTGAATGGTCTCTCCACCATACGTGCCTTTGGAGCCCAACGGGTGCTCATCAAAGAGTTTGATAACCACCAGGATTTGCATAGTTCGGCCTTCTACAGCTTCATAAGTACCTCGCGTGCCTTTGGCTATTGGCTGGATTGTTTCTGTGTTATTTACATAGCCATTATCACATTGAGTTTCTTCCTCTTCCCGCCGGCAAATGGCGGTGAGGTAGGTCTGGCCATAACCCAAGCCATGGGTATGACTGGAATGGTACAATGGGGCATGCGTCAATCGGCAGAGTTGGAGAACACTATGACCGCGGTGGAGCGTGTGGTGGAATATGATGATATTGAACCGGAAGGTGCCCTGGAATCTCAGCCCGACAAGAAACCACCAAAGTCCTGGCCAGAGCAAGGCAAGATTATCTTTGAAGAACTAAGCTTACGCTATCTGCCAGACCCCAAATCTGAGTATGTGCTGAAGTCGTTGAACTTTGTAATTAAGCCACGCGAAAAGGTGGGCATTGTGGGACGCACTGGAGCTGGCAAGTCTTCGCTGATTAACGCCCTATTTCGTCTGTCCTATAACGATGGTTCTATTCTGATCGACAAAAGGGATACTCAGTTTATGGGTCTGCATGACCTGAGGAGTAAGATTTCCATAATACCTCAGGAACCGGTTCTATTCTCCGGCACTATGCGGTATAATTTGGACCCCTTCAACGAGTATAGCGATGCCAAGTTGTGGTCCTCCCTGGAGGAGGTGAAATTGAAAAATGTGGTGTCCGATTTACCGAGTGGCCTGCAGAGCAAAATCACCGAAGGTGGCACCAATTTCAGTGTTGGCCAACGGCAACTGGTTTGCTTGGCCCGAGCCATACTTCGCGAAAATCGCATTCTGGTAATGGATGAGGCCACAGCTAATGTAGATCCTCAGACAGATGCCCTCATCCAGGCCACTATACGGAATAAGTTCAACGACTGCACTGTGCTGACAATTGCCCATCGCTTGCACACTGTGATGGATTCGGATAAGGTTCTGGTTATGGATGCTGGACGCGTGGTTGAGTTTGGAGCCCCATACGAGCTTTTGACGGCCACGGAGACCAAGATCTTCCAGGGCATGGTCAAGCAGACCGGCAAGGCCACCTATGAGAATTTATTAAAAATTGCCCAAAAGGTAAAATCAATCGAAATGAAATTTAATCTTTTCTAATATAATTTTTCTTTTCTCAGGCCTTTGAGCTCAGCCAGCAAACGCAATCACCAGAATTGTCGTCCTAAGATAACTTGCCAAAGGGAATTGAGTTTCAAGCGTTCCAAACGAATAAAATAAATAAAAATACCTTTAAATTTAAGCTAAGGTTAAGCGTCCGTGGTGCTTACTTGTCTCGAAAAGTGAAAGAAAAAAAAAAACCTCATCCAGTTCATTAAATTGCCTTATTAGTCAGTAAGCCACAAAGTGTTATTTTACTGTGCTTTTTTGTTTACTATTTATCTGTAAGCTTATATATTGTTTATGTCTATAATTCAAGTGAAAATTGTGCAACTGTTTTCGTTTTTTCATGAACAAATTGAATTTCAAGGAAATCGCGATAAACTACAAACCAAAAGTGTCTTTTAAGATAAAAAAAAATTATAGTAATTATATAAGTACATATATATTTGTATGACTCTTGATGTATTTATGTATACAAGGATCCAGTTCCGAATAAACTTTAAGATCGAATGTTACATTTTGTAAATAAACGATGTACAATTTTTCAAATAAATCATTATCAAATAAAAATTGAATTTTTTTAGGTATAGAAAAATATTGGGATCAATATGTTGAATTCAAAGATGTTGGATCTTCTATAAGTCTATGAACATTCAACTATTTTTTAATAATTGATTTTTTTTTTTATCAATCTATAATTATATACAGTCAAACCTTGATGAGCGAGATTCGTGCTTATAATGGTTTCTGTTTCTCGCTAATAGAGGTCTTGGGAGCTTAAAATAACGGATGCTGGTGATGAGTTTCTCACTTATCTAAACATCACCCAGGTTCGCCTGTATTCAATTTATAACCTTGGTTATTTTTCTATACAGTTTTCTCACTCAACCAGGTTCGACTGTATTCAAATTATATTATTGCTGACACTTCAAAATAAATATAAAAGCTTTTCCCTTTCAAAACAATACATTTTTGATGACAAATGGTTTTATTTAAGTTTAATTGACCATAGAATCGACAAATCGATTTTCAGGAAATACGACAAAAATAAAACCTCTGGGAAAGTGCAGGTTTTGAGACTATATTCCCCTATTATATTATTTGAAATACGCTGGACTAGGCAACCCTTGCGAAAAGAGAGCGAGAGAGCAGGCCGTGCTGATAAGATTCTAATTTCAGCGCCTCTCTCTTTTGCACTTACGCTCTCTGGAGGCATTTGTTTGGCTGTTCGAACAGCTGTTAGAATAGTTTTGGTCGGGCATAGGGCAAGGTGTATGCTGCTCGCCGCTCGTTTTGTTTTTTTTTTTTTTTACCGAATTAAATGCGAAATTAATTTTTATGTTATTTAATTGTGATAATAAGTGATAGTTGGGGAGAAGACACATGGATGTTTTCTGTGATGAAATTCATTGCATTGGAAAACGTTTGCTGTCGTTTGGCTTTTGGTGTAGAATCCGCTGAACGTTTGTAATCGTGTTTGTGCCAAAACTGTAAAGTGAAACAGATTTACCATTGCTGGCATCAAATCAACTGAATGGCTGGTGGACGCGGCTGGAATACGCGGATGATGTAATGGAAAGTTTGTTATAAATTATAAACAATTTTATCAAATCAAATCGAATCGGTGAAGTGGAGCTTAATTGTATTACAAAAGTAAACGAAGTGGGAGCGAATAGAATTACAGTTTGACCATGAAAACCGTCAAGGCCAGCAATTTGGCGCCAAATCCACGGGAGAATGCCAATATCATATCATCTTTGATGTTTTGGTGAGTGTTTTTTTTTTTGTTTTGGAATTTCTTAATTAAAGAATCGCCTTGTCATTATCTATCTATTGCATAAGTGATCTTTATAGATTCGCAGCTTAATCAAGAATTAAGAAGATTTATATGGAATGTAGAATTACGAGTATCTATTTCAGAATGATAAGATAAATCTTGGGAATGTTTTGAGGAATTGTTTGTAATTACAGACAACTTTTTAATATAGAAAACACAAAAAAATTTTTTGCAAATTTTGATAAGAATTTTCGAATTGCTCATTTCAAGCCAAAGTCTTATCTGAAAAGAGGAAACTTTTGAATAACATTTTTCCATATTTTGTATACGTAAAAAAAGGGCTTAACAAAATGAAAGATAACAAATTAAGTTGTATAATTTTGAGAGCACTTTAATGTAACCCTCAATAAATTTTAAATATTTGATCCAACTTGTGAAATTAAATATTTTTTTAATGAATTAAATCCTCACAGCTTCGCCTTGCCCATACTTTTTAAGGGACGCAAGAAGACCTTGGAATCTACAGATCTATACAATGCACTTTCCAATCACAGAGCCCAGACATTGGGTGATAAATTCTATAAGGCCTGGGAGTCTGAATTGGAGGCATCTCGCCGGAAAAAGAAGGAGCCGAATCTGCTGAAAGTTTTAGCTCGAGTATTTGGATGGGAAATGGCTTTATCGGGCCTACTTTTGGCTTTTTTGGAACTTGGAACAAGGTAAGTCAAATTTAAAATATCTTTTTTAAGGAACAAAATAAATTGTGGGTTTCTTTTTTTTTGAAAAATATTAAATTTTAAAGGGCGTTACTCTGCTTTCTTTTAATCTGGAAGATCTTGAAGACTATAAGAATATGAATTCATTATGCTCACAGGTTTATTCTCTCTCTTCAGATGTTTATTTTGATGCGAAACCTGGAAGCATTACCATAACAAAATTATAATATTTTTATTATTTATTTGAGTGTTAATAGTCAGGATTGCCACCTTGATTAGTAGAATCTTATGGGATTTTCAAGAGCTTAAAATTTATAATTTTTAAATATTATTTTTAATGCCTTATTAAATATCTTTTCAATCTAACTTTTCAGAGCTACAACCCCCTTACTGCTGGCCGGTTTGATATCAGAATTTACACGAAATGGCAATGGAAATACCCTTGATGCCCAACTCTATGCCGCAGGACTAATTTCCTGCATAGTGGCGAGTGTTCTTCTAATCCATCCCTTTATGATGGACCTAAATCATTTGGCCCTTAAGATGAGAGTGGCGGTTAGCAGTGGAATTTATCGAAAGGCTCTCCGATTGAGCAAGACGGCCTTGGGTGACACCACAACCGGCCAGGTGGTGAACTTGTTGTCCAATGATTTGGGACGCTTCGATCGATCTCTAATACACTTTCATTTCCTGTGGCTGGCTCCTCTGGAAGTGCTTATGGCTGCTTATTTTATGTACCAGCGTGTGGGCTATCCGGCTTTCTATGGCATTGCTGTGCTCTTACTTTTCCTGCCCCTTCAGACCTATCTGGGCAAGCTGACCTCGGTGCTGCGTTCTCGTACCGCCCTGCGGACGGATAAGCGGGTTCGCATGATGAACGAGATTGTTCAGGGCATTCAGGTGATCAAAATGTATGCCTGGGAGCAGCCGTTTGGCAAGTTAATCGAACAGGTGCGGCGCAGTGAAATGAGTGTCATACGGAAAGTCAATTATTTGCGTGGTTTATTGCTCTCCTTTGAGATTACCCTGTCGCGCGTGGCCATCTTTGCCAGCCTGGTGGGCTTTGTGCTAAGTGGCCAGAGTCTGACGGCAGAGACTGCCTTCTTTGTGACCGCCTATTATAATATTCTGCGTCGTACAGTAACCAAATTCTTTCCTCAAGGCATGTCGCAATTCGCTGAGCTTCTGGTTTCCCTGCGTCGCATAAGCACCTTTCTAATGCGGGATGAAATCTCTGTAACGCCGAGTGAGGAGTCCACTGTTACGGAGGATGTACTTCAGGCAGAAATGGGTGCTCTCATTGGAAAAGACAAGCCCGCTGTAAATCGGCCAACCAAAAACTTTGAAGCCTCCATTGAGATCAAAAACTTGCAAGCCCGCTGGAATCCTGAGCTGACTGAGCCCGTCCTGGATAATATCAATATGAACTTGAAGTCGAATAGTCTTGTGGCTGTCATAGGGCCTGTGGGTGCCGGCAAGTCCAGCCTCATTCAGACCATTTTGGGCGAATTGCCCATTGAAAAGGGCAGTCTGCAAGTCAAGGGGACTTACTCTTATGCGGCCCAGGAACCTTGGTTATTCACAGGGAGTGTGCGGGACAACATACTTTTTGGCTTGCCTTTCGATAGACATCGCTATCGTACTGTGGTCAGAAAATGTGCATTGGAGAGGGATTTCGAACTCTTGCCGGATGGTGACCGCACGATTGTGGGCGAGCGCGGAGCATCCCTGTCTGGTGGACAGAAGGCCAGAATCAGTTTGGCCAGGGCTGTGTTTCGTGAAGCAGATATTTATTTACTGGACGATCCACTCAGTGCCGTGGACACCCATGTGGGACGTCATCTCTTTGATCAGTGCATGCGTGACTATCTGCGGAAGAAGCTGGTCATTCTGGTCACCCATCAGCTGCAGTTCCTCAAGGAAGCCGACCAAATAGTCATTATGAATCACGGAAAGATCAGTGCCATTGGTTCCTATGAGTATATGTTGAAAAGCGGTCTGGACTTTGCTCAATTGCTGGCCCAAAGCAAGGAAACTGAATCGGAATCAGAAGATGAGGAGAAGTCAGTTAATGATGCCGGCGATGCAGGTGGCGATAAAGAATCTCAAAGCTATTCCCGACAATCTAGCCAAAAAAGTCAAAGACAAAATAGTGTTTCTTCGATGGACACTTCTACGGATTCCCTGGTAGAGCAGGGCAAAGAGGACAACAATAAGACTACCCAAGTTCAGGAGTCACGTGCCTTGGGCAAAATTGGCCTGAGCATGTATCAGAGGTACTTTCAAGCCGGGAGTGGCTTGGTGACTTTTGCTCTGATGCTATTCCTCTGCCTTGGCACTCAGGTGATGGCCTCTGGTGGAGATTATTTCGTTTCTTATTGGTAAGTAAATTTATTGAAAAATGTTATTCACACCATAAAATATAAAATTTTCTTACAGGGTTAAAAATAATGGCGAGGAAAATAAATCCACCGATATTTACTACTTCACCGCCATAAATATAGCCATTGTGGTGTTTGCCTTGCTGAGGACACTCTTATTCTTCAGCGTGGCCATGTATGCCTCAACTAACCTGCACAATTCCATGTTTCATGGTATATCTCGGGCAGCCTTGTACTTTTTCCATACGAATCCCTCAGGACGTATTTTGAACAGATTTTCCATGGATCTGGGACAAGTGGATGAGGTTCTACCTGCTGTCATGATTGATAGTATACAGATTTTCCTCACTCTATCTGGAATAATTATGGTGCTGTGCATTACGAATCCCTGGTATTTGATCAATACACTGGTGATGCTTTTATCTTTTCACTATTTGCGTGAGTTTTACTTGAACACTTCGAGGGATGTGAAACGTTTGGAGGCTGTGGCCCGTTCCCCGATGTATTCCCACCTAGGAGCTTCCCTGAACGGCTTGTCCACCATTCGGGCCTTGAGAGCCCAAAATATGCTCATTGCCGAGTATGATAACTACCAGGATCTGCATAGCTCTAGCTACTACACCTTTTTGTCGACAAGTCGTGCCTTTGGCTATTATCTGGACTGCTTTTGTGTGATCTATGTGGTCATTATTATACTTAATAATTTTGTCAATCCACCCGATAATCCTGGACAAATTGGTCTGGCTATAACACAGGCCATGTCTATGACAGGCATGGTTCAATGGGGCATGCGACAATCTGCGGAACTCGAAAATTCTATGACTTCTGTGGAGAGAGTTTTAGAGTACAAAGATCTGGAACCTGAAGGTGAATTTGAATCCCCAGCTGGCAAGCAACCGCCAAAAACTTGGCCAGAAAAGGGAGAAATTGTAGCTGAAAATCTGAGTCTACGTTATATACCAGATCCCAACTCGGATTGTGTACTCAAATCTCTTAACTTTGAAATCCAACCCTGCGAAAAGGTGGGCATTGTGGGTCGCACAGGTGCTGGCAAATCATCGCTGATTAATGCCTTATTCCGTCTATCCTACAACGATGGCTCGATTCTGATTGACAAAAGGGATACTCAGTTAATGGGTCTCCACGACTTGAGAAGTAAGATTTCCATAATACCCCAGGAACCGGTTCTATTCTCTGGAACCATGCGCTATAATCTAGATCCATTCGATCAATACTCTGATGCCAAACTATGGGAGGCCCTAGATGAGGTGAGTACAAAAAAAAGCTCTTTAAAATATATTTTATCAACGCTTTTCGCCCAACAGGTTCATCTCAAAGATGTTATAAGCGAACTTCCCACTGGTCTACAGAGCAGCATTTCCGAGGGCGGCACCAATTTCAGTGTGGGTCAGCGTCAGTTGGTCTGTCTGGCTCGGGCCATACTCCGAGAGAATCGCATTCTGGTAATGGATGAGGCCACAGCTAATGTTGATCCCCAGACAGATGCCCTGATTCAATCCACAATTAGAAAGAAGTTTCAGCACTGCACCGTCTTGACCATTGCTCATCGCCTGCACACTATTATGGACTCGGACAAGGTTATGGTAATGGATGCTGGTCAGGTGGTCGAGTTTGACACTCCTTACGCTCTCCTCACAGCCTCAAAGAGTAAGGTCTTTTATGACATGGTCATGCAAACTGGTTCCTCCACTTTCGATCACCTTCTGAAAATTGCCCAAAAGGTAAGTTCAAAAATTTAAGAAAACTACCAAAAAAAAAAAAAAAACTAACATTTTCTATTTCACAGGCCGACGAGGATCGAAAGCATATTAAAGCGGAATAATTTAAATTGAAAATTCCAATCTTATGAATAATGAATTCAAATACTTAACATAAAGATTACTTAAAGTGTTCACAAATTACCTGTCAGTGTACTTAGTGCCTAAATGTGTAAACATTGGTAAATATTTTAGCCAAAAAAATAATAAAAAATATTTTTATATAAGATTTACTACAAAATAAAACTCAACAGGTGTCAGTTGAATGTATTTAAATGTTTTTTGTTTCGTTCTATTAAAATTATAAACCATATACCGAATTTACTCTTTACGCTTTGCGGAGAAAATGAATGAGTCGAATATAATTTCACTTAAATTCTAAATTCATATCAAATCTCGATTTGAAATGGAAGTCAACAATCAACGAAATCGGAAGCACACCATCTAGCGGACAACTCATACATATGGATGCCTGATTGGCGAGGTAGATTAAAATCAGACAAATATATCCAATAATTATTATCCGATTTAATTCTAGTTTAGAACAAATCGACTGATTTTTTTATGCAAAAATTAAGAAGAAACTCAGAAGTTGTTAGTGCAGATTCTATCAAACATTCTCTGAATATATAAATAGATTCATTTCAAAATTATTTTTATAGGTATTAATTTAGTATGAATTATCATATTTGTCACAGGATTCATTGGACTTCATAGAGCCTGATCATACTTTCCTACTTAACCAGAACGTCTCCCTTTGCATATACCCTTTTGTACATAGAACTCCCCCTGGTGTTAGGCTTTATACCCTGAGTAAGAATCTTTTTAATCATTCACCGTTTTCGATATATTTTCTGATTCTTTATTATCCATAAATTCCGGTTTACAATATCACTTTTTAAATTTAAAATGTTTCAAAACGACACAAAACCATTTACAATCTTTATCTTTTCATTGAATGAAAGCAATAAAAGTATTCATATATTTTTATCTAGACAATCGTAATAACATATAGTAATAAAGCCAAAAGAATACAATAAAAATACAGGAAAATTGATTTGGTTAGAGTCTTAGGGAAAATACTTTTGAGCGATCTTTGATTTGCTTTTGGAAAACTATTTTTGGATTTTTAGATTTTTTTTTTGATTTCTTTTTTGTTTTTCTTTTTTAATTTGCCTAACATTGTTCTAGTATAAATATTTGAATATAAAATTGTTGATATCACAGTGGCTTGTTATTTGCCATGGGCATGGGATTTATATTCAATTTTTTCTCGCAAAGTTTCTTAATATGTATTTGATTTGTGACCTCGGCCTGACGTAAAATCTTTCGTATGTCAGCCAGTCGATTATGTTTATTGGCTAGCAAATAGGCTGCCTTTAATTGACCAATGAAAATGTGCGATGAAATGCGCAATTCAATATTTCCAATTCGTTTCACCAGACTGTCCAGAGCCTGTTTGGTCTCCGGCTCATGACTATTGACCGCTGCATTAATCGCTATAGAGAGCAATTCATCCAAGTCCGCGGCACTGCAACTGCCATTATTGCTGGCTATGCAATTAATCAGACGTTCCACCTCGGCCAGGCGTTGATTGCGAGCTAAGCATTTGGCTGTGGCTCCAAAGATTTTCATCGGTGCCAGCTTATAATCTTGTATGATGCTGGGGAATATAAAAAAGGAAATATAGTTTGAGTTTGCAACAGGAAGTTCAAAATAGTTTACCTATACGACAAGCCAAAGCCCTCGTCAATATTCTTGGCACAAAGTAGAATGAGTATGCACAGCTGAATTCTATCCCCGGGACCTTCAAACAGAGTAGGCAAAGCGGGTGAACCACGCGGTGTGTCCGTGCGTATCTGATTGAAAGAAATTCATATAACTACAAAATTTCAAGAATTTTTTGATTTTTCATACCTGTCGTAGCAAGTGTTCGGTTATCAAGGCTCCCGTGCCCGGCACTGGCGGACGCTCGACTTCACATTTGGCCAGGAATTTAGCCACTTCCATTTGCCGTTTGATAGTGTTTATGTGTCCATTCAGGGCTCGGGCATCCATTTTCATGGCAAAGCAGGTTACGCTATTCCGACGCTGCGGTGTGTCCTTTTGTAGGTGCTCCCATTGAGCCATGTCCAGTTCGCTTTGTAAGTGCAAATGTGCCGCCCTCAAGTGCTGAGCATTGGCCAAAAGTTTCTGAAAGTTATCGCAACCCAAAGCGTAAAACTTCACGCAGGTCATGCTGGCCCTGATGGGATCATTGAGTAGCAATTGCAGTTCATATAGGGAATTCAATTGTTGATGCCGTTCCAAATGTCGGCAGGTCTGCAGCAGAGGTAGACGCCACAAACTAAATTGCAAGTCATCCAAATGTCGGAGCTCTTCTATCAGACTGGGTAATTGCCCAGTGATCTGGGCAGGTTGGAAAATATATTGGATGAAGAAATCCGTCTCCAGCTGCTGTTGCTGTAAATACTTGAGGGCAGCACGTCGTTCGTTTTGCTGGACCAAGAATTGCAGAATATCACCATGACTTCCATAGGTGAGCACATAATGCAGAGATTCTTCAAAGCTGCGCAGCTGACGGCGGCTCTCATCCTGATGGGCGCCCAGTAATTGCTGATCATTGTAGTGACCCTTGGCAATGAGTTTCAGGCTGGCCAAGGTGTTCATCACATTCAGAGCGGGCTCTTGGAGTGGCGTGAGCAACAGACTGGGCTCCTTGCGTCTTGAGAAGAGGGAAACCAGCGACGTGTTCGAATTGCGTATGAGTGAGGCACGCTGCAGAGTTTCTGGCTGAGGTGGTGCCTGTGGCATTGAGGCCAAAAGTTTAAGAATTTCCTGGAGCAGAGCAGGTCCGCGCTGGGGACGCTTCAAGGGTTCCAGTGTGCCAGGTTGCTCTTCATGAAAGAGGTGCTGGCGTATCAAGGCATTCGCCTGATCATTCGACAGCCGAGTCATGCAGTGACCGAATTTCTCACGCGCTGCTCAAAAATTAAAATAAATTAAAAGCTGAACTTTATTAATTAATCAAATAAATACCTGCATCGTAGCAGCCAGCCCTCAAGCAGGCCAGGCCATGAGCCGCCATTACCCCGGTGGTGTGGAAGCCACATTTGAGATGCACATCCAAGGCCAACGACCAATGCTCGGCCTCCACCAGGGCATCGGCCAGCTTGCGTAGACTTTGTTGATTCAAGGGCCCTGGTGGTATCAACGACTCACATCCTTGTTGCACCACAGCCAAAATGATTTCCGAATGCTCTTGCATGGTTTCAAATTCACCCGGAGCAGAACGCACCTACAAAAATGGATTGTATATTTTCTTGAATTCTAAGGTCAAAATTGGGCAACACTCACCTTGGCCGCCAGGGCCAGACAGTTCATCATTTTGGCCACTAGCTCATAGTCCACTTCCGGATTTGGCACTATCAGGCGCTCTAACTTACGGCAGTGATACAACAACAAATCCACACATTGTTTCTGGCCCTGATGGTGACTCAGAATTGATAGACTCAGGGCCACACTGGGAGCATGCTCATAGCAGAATTCTTCGCGCAAAAGCTTATCATGAGTGATGTTGCCACTGAGCTGCCATTTGTAGAGATCCGCAATACTTGGGCGGCAGCTGGAATGCCTTGCGCTTGGACTGGCCATCGCCTCCACAGCCGAGGATTCGTCCAGGCAGCGTTCGTAGCAATCATTGCAGACCCGCACTTCCAGCTCATCGTAGAGCTCGGGTATTTTTAGCCTTTGGCTGGAGCAGGCATAGCAGACCACACGACCGCAGCGCCGGCAGTGATGACGCCGCATCAACATGGTAAAGGCAGCACGCCGGCAGCACATGCAATGAGTGGCCTCCTCATCGCGCACCCAATGAACCCGGGTTGGGGCCTCTTTGGGCATTTGAAAGGCCCCGCAAAGCGAGTCCAGCGAGTTCTGTAGATCCGAATTTTGTTCCGAGGAAGTGGAATGAATGTCGGCTATGTGATAGTCCAGGGCCTTGCTGGCATAAATACGCAGCAGCAGATCAATGCAGTCGAGGGCAATGAAGTGATTCGGCTGGTAGAGATTAAAGTTAAGCAGCATGAAGGCCTCCGAGGTGGTGGATGCCGCCGGCAACTGGCCCAGTTGGAAGCGCACTTTCTGGGGAGTCTGGACATCGTAGACATGACCGCGCTTGTCAAAACAATGCGGACAGGTGCGGGCCTCACCTGACGCTTGTAGCGCCGTTCTGACTCGAGCCAGAACCTGGCCTAAGATCTCGAATTTCGCATTCATTATGAGCTGCTCGATAATCAGCAGAGGATGACGCAATAGATGCCAGAAGTGGCCACGGTCAGTGGGCTCCAAGGCCTGGCAAATCACCAGGGAGATCTGATAGTTTCTGTAGGCACGGGAGTCCCGGGCATTCTGCATTAAATAATCAATCACCCAGATGAGGAGCGGCAGTGATTTGAACTTATCCTTGTGCGTGTCCAGAAAGTTGACCAAAACTGAGGGCGGGAAGAGTTGAATGATTTTCAGAAGACTTTCATCCACTTCCTCGGTAACCTCCAGCAAGGCATCAAGCAGGGTCAACAAAAAGGTTCGTTGCTGTGCCTTATATGCATTGACCAGATTCACCACTTCACACCAGGCCAGACACAGTTGATATAGCTGCTTTTGCAGCAGTTGTTCAAAGATTACATTTGGCGTTTGGCGTCCAAAGTCATAGGCCTGGGGCCAGGTCTCGAAATTAAACTTTGTGGAAACCTGGGCATAGACTGTAATATCCGATAGGGTGTGCTCTAGCTGCTCCCGCAGTTCAGGAGCAATACGAGTTTCGGCCTCGCAATGCTTTAGGGTGCGTTCAATCAGATCTTTGGCCAGTTGAGTGGTGGAGAACTTTGTGAAATCCTCTTGCAGTTTTCGGGCACGTTGAGCCACATCACTCATGTGGGCCAGAAGTTCTATGCGCTTGGGGTCTTCGTTTATAATTTGTAAGATCAAATCATCCATACGCTGCGACAAAACCTTGCCTGATTCTGGAGAGAAAGCAAAGCCGATTACAAAAATATTAATTAACTACAATGAATTCTATTCACCTCCTGGGCCATTGATGCCCAATAAGAGTATGCTTAACTGCTGTTCCCGATGAGTGGGCAAGCTGCTGTCCAAGTTGTAGGCATGCAAGGCAGCCACCACCGGATTGTCTTTAAAGATGCTGGCCAAGGATTCCACTTCCGCCAGCTCAGTTAAATTGCGCAAGAAAACAAAGTTCAAGCCCATTTGATTGGTGAGAGGCAATCGTTTCATTTGGACAGCCTGAAGCAGGTAGGCCAACAATTGATTGTGCTGGGCTATATAGTTGTGTATGGTCTCCTGTTTCTGCGGTGCCACCGTTCTCCTTGGCTTGTCGGACTTTTGAGTTTTATCGCCCAGCTCTGGGCAAATATTGAGTGCTATGACATGAACCAAGTTCAGATTTAGGGCAGCCACTTGGCATTCGATTTCCAACGGTGTCATATCGCAGTCATAGATGAGTTCGCCAATCACATTGTAGGGATCCTGTTTGAGCAGCTCTGTGGTATGATATTCGAGATTGGAGTCGCGCAGCTCTAGTAAACGGGCCAGCTGCTGGACGTAGGTATAGAAACGATTGTAGTAATTATGTCGAGACTTGAGCTGCTGGAATTGGCCAGCCTGGGCGCGAAGTTCGCGGCCGTGTCCATAGTCGTGGGCAGTCTTCTGGTAGATCAATTGAAAGGCCTGTTCACGCTGCAGCTCCAAAGCCAACTGCTGTGACTTCAGAGTATAACAATGCCTAACCAAGAGATCCCTTAAGGCAGTCTGCTTTTCTCGGTGCTCCAGGAGACGCAGGCATTCGCACAAATTCTCCAGTAATCTCATGGCGCCAATTTCACGTGGTAATTGTAGTTTTTGCCAGTTGATCTTAGATTGACTTGCTGGACTGGCCTCACCGTCAGCAAATCCTCTGCCACTGCCTACGCCATCGTTTACCTGTTGCTGTCTTCTTATGACCAACAGCAGATTCGAGGTGATCTCACGGTTGAAACATAGATTGAAACATAAATCCGCTATGATCAAAGCATTTAGATTGCACTCTTCGTATTGCTCTAGAAAAGCGTATTGCACATTATTTTTGTGGCGCAGCAGAAGCTGCTTGATTTCTGGCGTCTGCTGGAGTCTCTGGGCTTGGGCAAAATTATCCACCACACTGATAATTTTGGAGAGTTCAAAACCTTTGGCTGCCACGGATTTGATTTGTTCCACTGTCGAGGATTTGCTGGAACATTCAGTGTCCAGGGCCAGGTAGTTGGCATAGATCCCAGCTAGCTTTTGTTTGATCTGCTGTTGTTGCTCCATGAACTGCAATTCCCGGCTTAGGTGGCTGTGCTCCAAGTGAAAGGTCTGGGAGGGAGAAGAAATTCAATTTGCGCTCATTTTGAATGTGTTTACTCACCTCTATGATGTATTTGACATCTGTGAAGTTTTTTAGGGCCAGAGAGGAAATAGCCAATTGCTCGGGCGTGCCCAGCATTTTGGGTATTATAGAGCTTTCGGTAAGGCGTTGGTGAGTTCCTCCTATGACCTGCATCATCTGCTGGGCTCGATCCCTACATTGCTCTAGACTCAGTCCGCCGATCCGTTCTGCTGCGGTGGCCCCGCTGAAGGTAACTGCTCGACGTTGTTTCCGGCTTTTGCGTCGCGTCAAACTGGCCGCATAATTGCAGCGCTCTCGGCTTTCATCATCACTGGAGGATTTCTCAGTGGCATAGCTATGCAGCTGGACTAGTTGAAGCAGCTCTTCGGGCTCCAGAACAGGGACTGGGTATTCACTGGTGGCCCGGCCCCAGGCCAGCGACTTTTCTATCTTCTGAAGCACACTGAGCTTCCAGAGGCCCTCACTGATGGCATCCACTAAGCGTTGGAAACGCAAGTGGACATGTTCGGAGGCACACTTGTATTCCTCGGTATGTAGTTTCTTTGTGACAAAGCTCTTGAGCAAGGTGAGCAGGGAACTTAATGCCGGACCACGACATATGAAGCCGGCAGGACGTCGGTGTAGACGCCCGGAGGGTAAGGCCTCATCCGCCGTAAAATGCTCTGGATCATCGTCATCGCCGGCACTGCTTAGATACGGTGGCCTTGATGTTTTGGCATTGCTGCCTTCTTCTTGAATTTGCTCCCAGCGCAGGAAAATCAAATGAAATATATCCTCAATCAAGGCGCAGAGTGTGGTTAGATTTCTTAGCTGACGCATTTGCGTAGACAATTGCATTAATATTTTGCTGGATGAGTCTGGCTCCTCCAAGATTACATCGTACGCATGGCAGAGGGCTGTATAATAGTTCATGATTTCCAATTCCTGGACACGCACATTTTTGAGCATGGGTGTCTTTTGCTGCCATTTATAGGTCTGCTCGATGAGTCGTAAAATCTGTTCCGACTCACAAGAGATTCCCTGGTCATAGATCAGAGTGAGCATGCCGGGTGCGCGTAATAAGGCCTCGACTTTAAGGCTCTTATTGATCTGTTCGTAATGACGCAAGAACTCCATTAATATGCTGAGTCTCTGGAAGTCTGCATAAAAAAACAGTTGCACTACATCGAGCTCAGTTCGATTAGGGGCAAATTCAAAGGCTGCCAAAGTCTTATCTATGTAACCCAGTTCATCCAAAGTCTGAGAGCCCTGGGCAAACTCATCGGCCAGTTTTAATATCAAGAGACTATTTCTTAGGGATCGATCCTTTAGAGACTGGAAGTCCTTTAATTGCTTTACTAAGCGCGGCACAAAGTGTTGTCTCTCCGCCTGGGCCAAATGCAAAATCAATTCTTTTGTGGGCGGTCCAAAGCTAAACTCCAGCCATATTGTTTGCTTGGCCCTTTCCACTATGTTACTCAGCAATTGGTTATCCTGGCGGGCCAAGAGCGCCAGAATGAGCTCCTCTCTTTGGAATAAGTCGGCAAGGAAACGCTCGATGCATTTTTGCTGCAATGTTGGGGCCTCAAGTATTTGTTGTGGAAAATTAGCCAGCAGATTGATAAATTTCGTAGACCCGTATAATGCGTTGTCATCAAGTGCCTGAATCAGCACCCCGCCTATGAGTCGTCCCAAGTGGTATTTGGCTCGATCATAGACCAGCTGAAGTATTTGCAAGGTGGGATAAGGGCTTCCCACCAAAAACTCCTCCAACTGGGCTAGCAGACTGGGATTCACGGGTGTTTCATTTTTGGCAATCCACTGGAAAGCAAAAGTCAAGTCGATTTTTAATACAAATCAAAAGATTAGCTTACCCCGAACAACTCTTGTTGTTGGGTCTTCGGTAGCAGCTCCAGAAACTCATCCAAGCTCTTCAGCTGCCCCACCTCAACTTCTGTGTTATGTGCGGCCATAATTTCTGCACCTGTTGCTCAGCACCAACCAACGGACTCAAGCTCGGTTCATTGTAGAATGATCGACTTTATACTTCGAAATGCGTGCAAGTCCCAGGTCCAGGGAATTAATGTGACTGTGTGTGTCGGCCTTAGATAACTGTATTTTGCTTTTGTTTCAGATTCAGCTGTTGTTATTCTTTCTTTTCAGTTGTTGTTGTTGTTGCTCGTTGCGGCTGCAGCTCGTCTTCTGCTTTCAATAGTGATAAGACTGAGCAAGTCCCGCATATTTTCAGCTCTGGCTTCCAGCGTTTAGAGTATTGAATAACAATGGAAAGTGATAAACAAAAACCCTTGTTACAATTAATAAATCAGCGTAACGCAATATTGTGACCTCCCCTCCCCCACAAACATTGAAATTAAAGGCAACCTTGCGAAGGCGCGATTCAACTGAACGAAATGAACGAATAAGTGAACTAGTACTTGGCGGCCTGGACTAAAACCAGCTGTGCACAGGGTGTACATATTTCAAATATTAAAGGAAAACTAATTCGAAATGAAGCCGGAAGGTAAAAAATATTGTGACGAAATTAAAATAATTAAATAAAAAAGATTATTTTTACAGACCTGACAGGTATAATACTTGAAGCCTTGGAGGTTCTTATAAATCATACTTTGTATGTGCGGGGTGTTTACCCCCCGCAGATCTTTAAGAAACGCCGAGTTTACAATACTCCAGTTTTCGTCTCCATTTACCCACCACTCAACACATATCTATGCAGCGTACTTCGTTCCGCCAAGGAATTAATACAGCGCCAAGAACTGCAATGCCTACAGATGATTATCTACCACAACGAAGACGACCATTTGGAAAGCTATTCCTACGAAATGCAGTCCCTGCTGAGCGACGCCACCGGCGAAGATGAATATCTTTTGGACTATGAGGAGCAGTTGAGGGCCGCCTTGTACCAATTGGCCGAGCGTGTCAAACAATTGCCCAAGCTACCAAACGATGTCAAGTTTAAGGTTCAACTGCACACCACTCAAACAGGATTCCTGCGACTCAGCCATGATTCACAGTATCAGGAGTTTCCCTGGCTCCAAGCCGCAACAAACGCGCAAAATGGACACAAATACAGTCTATTGCCCCTGACTTCGGTGGGCAGAGTGGGACTCACAATGAAGGCACAAGTCTTTTAATGACTAATTATTTATTTGTAGAAAATGTTTATTAAATTTTTTAATATTTGTTGAAAATTAAAATTCTAGAGTAATCCCTGGCGTTTCAAGTCCTCAAAGGTCTTGCGGTTAACCACATTGCCCAGAGAGTCCTCGAACTCTTCCTCTTGATCGGCTATCCAGCGCTCATTTTGTTTCTGCGATTTCAGTTTCTCCCACAATGTGATCGCATCTTCAATTTGGGTCACATTGGCAAAGTGAGCCGTATTCGGTATGCCCAGACAACGCATTCCATGAGCATGCCGCCATTCTGCAAAATGTCTCTGAAATGCTTTCGGTCCTTTGTAGGTGAAATTTCCGCATATTTCGCAATTGTAGTTGATATTGAGACCATGCAGCTTGTACAGCCAATACGGAATGGGTTTGCCATCCCAGCCCAGTGGCAGGTTCTTGGGATTGTAGGGCACATCATCAGCATCGGGATCATCGTCGTTGTCAGATTCGCTGGCCTCCACATCGCTGTCATCTCGCTCTCCACCTGTACGTGCCTGTTTGCGCTGTACATTCTCTTTGGTGGCTGCCCGCTGTTCTGATAACAATTCAGCGTACTTATAAAGCAAGGCCTCCAGCTGAGCTATTTCCTTATTGCGTTCATTTTCGCGGGTCTGAGCATTGGCACTTTTGGCACTGGGTTTCTTGGCCATAAGCGCTGGATCTAAGGTGGT
Source organism: Scaptodrosophila latifasciaeformis (assembly GCA_037075145.1). NCBI lineage: Eukaryota > Metazoa > Arthropoda > Insecta > Diptera > Drosophilidae > Scaptodrosophila > Scaptodrosophila latifasciaeformis. Next base: position 10,633,896 of record JBAMCM010000100.1, on the reverse strand, counting down.
CTTTCCCTTGGTGGAGAAAAGACGCTGAGCCCGCTCTTCTAGGGTGCCGCCGCACTTTAAGCCTAATGCCACCAAAGCTGATTTCAGACGATCGAGACCTAGGGAGGCCAACTCTTCCCAGCTTGAAAATGCCGATAGATCCAAGTGAGCTCCAGTGTTAGCCAGCGCTGATTCAGTTTCCTTTGAAGCCCAGCCTGGAAAGGTTCCTTGTAGCCACTGACGCTGGAAGTCCAACTCCACTTTGACTAGCTCACTGTCCAAGTCTAGCAAAGGCTGTATCCGCAGTATAAAGTTGTGCAGGTAATCATTTAAGGTCTCTATGTATTTTCTATAGTCGCGGTTCTTGCGCTCACGTGGTATATCAAAGACATGGTCAAATGACATAAGATACGTAATATAGTCGAGCTTCTCTACGGCTCGCAGATTCAAATACAGTTCATAGCATTCATTTAGATCCAAATAACGTCCACCGCCTTCCTCATCGCTGAACTCCACTAAAGCACTCATATCTTCAGGGTTATTATAGACTTTGATCATTTCTTCGAATTCAACGGAGAGCGGCACGGAAATCTCGGCAGGATGGGTTTTATAAAATTGTTTAATTTGCTTTAGACGGGCATAAAACTCATTGAACTCATTTGGGCCTGAGAGGGCCGCAATCTCTGCCTTGCGCTCATTGTCTTTGTCCTCGTACAAATCCCGCAACTGGGTTGTGGCATTGTGGTGTAAGTCCATTAAATATTTCAGCCTGTGCTCGGAGTGTATGCGTTCTTTCTCGCCCGGCTTTTTGGTGGCATGCTCGTCCACCATGAGTTTGATAAGGCGCTCGCGCTCCTCATGATAGCGCCTTTGTTGCTCCAGGAGAGTCTCCATGGTTGAGAGACAGATATAATTATCAAAGTTTTCAGTTAACAATAATCAATTGATAAATTCACGAAGTAAAAACAAATTTTCACAAACTTTTTGCGGCTGCAGACATTAAAATCGCAGAAATGCAGGATTGAGGGCAAGAATAATCGAAATATTGTATCGATAGTAATTTCTTGCAGTGTGTTTATAAGAAGCTCTTGTCGTGAATTGAATACACGTATAATCAGAAATTCGTGTATTTAAATATTACTCGTATCATGAAAATGAATGTAACACAATTACTTTCGTTGGCCCTAATTTATGTCCAATTTCGTAAAAAAACACAGTAGTAGTAGTATTTGGCAAAAAAATTATAATTAACAAAATAAAATCAGGAAATGGCTGAAAACAACATAACTCCAAAATTATAGCGAAACAGTATATTAAATTGAATGGGTATTTTATTATTTAGTATTTGAAGAGGAAAAAATACCACAGCAACATTTCGATAAGACCTTCAAGAAGTTGTAACTTATCGATACAATTTCAATATCCCCTCTACCTAATCATATGATCGATTCGCCGTAGTGAAAATTTCAGACGACGGGCAGAAGGCGCACACACTGCAAGTAATTCTTATTTTCAAGGAAATTGGGCATTTAAACTAGACTTATATTTAACTTTAACTAGAATATTGTGTAATGAAGTGTATCTCTAACAATTTGTAAACAATTACAGGCACGGTAGTACGTGAATTCCTTCGGAACATTTGAATTTATTTTTTTCGGTTTTGTGTGCACAAGTGCAAAAACAACTGCCAAGATGGCTCTAAGCGATGCTGATGTACAGAAACAGGTAAATATGAAGACTTATTTAATGAAATTAATTTAAGGATACGGAAAACTAAATTGTAACCATCAAAATATTTGCTTAGCAAGGCAAATTTTATGTATATTCAACTACTCGTATTGGCGAAACCAGAACGATGTCAAGTCATGAGATTCCAATAGTCATGTGAATTTTTTTCCATTAGCTCGCCACCAAACATAAAGACATTCTATGTTTTCGAATGTATTTTATATAGGTATTTTGTTCATGTATTCAATTTATTTGGATAGATTTTCAATAATTATTTTATTAGCTGAATTTTTCTTTATTTATATAAAAAAAAATAGCGAGTACAAAAAATGGTTTTTAGTCATGTGACACCCCCAACATAGGTACAAGGTGTTAAAAAGAGATAGACATATAGCGCCCCCCACACTAGTGTTAGCTTTGTCGCACGCCTGTGTTAACAAACGTTCAACAGCGGAACGGTTACTTACCAAAGATTTAAAATAAAATTTAAATCAAAAAATATAAAGAAATTAATAAATGTACAACGATTCGAATAAACTCCTTTTGGACAATTTAATAAACTCCAAAAAGCATAGGGCAAATGGAGCTGTGGTTATTTAAAGTATGATCCGGCCAAACAAATGCCACAATTATCATTATCATGTGATGGGTTTGATAACAGCAAAATTATCTCAGCTGTAATATTTATTAATTTTCGATTGATCTCTTTTTTTAGATCAAACATATGATGGCTTTCATTGAGCAAGAGGCCAATGAAAAAGCCGAGGAGATTGATGCCAAAGCCGAGGAAGAATTCAATATCGAGAAGGGACGTCTTGTCCAGCAACAGCGTCTCAAAATTATGGAATACTATGAGAAGAAGGAGAAGCAAGTCGAGTTGCAGAAAAAAATTCAATCCTCGAATATGCTCAATCAGGCTCGTTTGAAGGTGAGTTTCACGAACTGAAAGACTGGCTTCACCAAATGCAGCGCTCTCTATGATTTTCTATTAGGTGCTTAAAGTACGTGAGGATCATGTGAGCAGTGTGCTCGACGATGCCCGCAAACGTTTAGGAGAAGTCACCAAGAACGAGGAACAATACAAAGATGTGTTGACCAAACTGATCATTCAGGGCTTGTACCAGGTAATGGAACCCAAAGTAACACTACGCTGCCGCGAAGTCGATGTACCTCTGGTGCGCGATGTCTTGCCCGCTGCCTCCGAAGAGTACGCCAAGAACATCAGGCAAAATGTTGAGATAGCCATTGATCAGAAAGACTTCCTGGCAGCAGATACCTGTGGTGGTGTCGAATTGTGGGCCTTGAATGGCCGCATCAAGGTAAGTCAAATTAACCTAGAAATCTGTTGGCATTGCTTTCACTATTTTTTTGTGTTCATAGGTGCCCAACACGCTGGAGTCCAGATTAGAATTGATTTCACAGCAGCTTGTGCCAGAAATACGTAATGCCCTGTTCGGTCGCAACGTCAATCGTAAATTCACTGAATAAACTGTTTTAACAATAACAACAACAGCAACAACATAATAAGCAGTTCAACCACAGTATATAAATAAAAATAACAAAAGTTAATGAAACAATAATACTAACAAAAAGCAAAGAATTAGAAAAGAAAGAAAAAATTACCACCAGCCACGAAATAACGTAAAGCAAATTTAAAACTCATCAAATTCTCCTCTTCAAAATGAAAGAAAAAACCAAACTCATTCAAAACTAAATTGTGTCTACAAAGTGTTAAATTGAATTATTAATTACTATTATTACGATTATGATTATTATATTTAAAGCCGTTATCTTTGTATAGAAGCAACAACAAATTTTCGGTCAAAATACGCTACTATTATATAAAAAAAAAACAAATATTAATATATATATTAATACATAATCTGATTATATACAAACAGACACACAAACACACACACACACCTAAACACACAATCAAAAATTGCATACATTCCTGTACAAGTTATCGATTTTGCTTACCTTTTCTGGCTTAGTTATTTCAAAAGCGTCTGTTTTTGAGTTTGCCAATTTTTTTGTTTTATTTAAAAAAAAATTAATTTGTTTGTTTGTGTAAAGAGAAAGGAAAACCTTGTTACAATCGTATTTGTTATATGTATACAATTATTTTGTTCGTTTCTTTTTTTTATATATAATTTAGCCATGTTAGAAACTTGTTAAGAGGAGCACCCAATCCATCAGGCAATCAAAGCAATCACCCTAAGGGCAGTTGACACCATTGGCTCTCCCAGCATAGATCAGACATTCAGCATTATTGTGCTGCGATCCATTGAAATTGTTTCAAATCAATAATTTCACTGCATCCAGGGCAAAGTTTGACTGTGCTGCGATTGACCAATGAAACATTAAAATGTCTGTTGTTGTTGAATACACAAAATATTTAAAACTAAAAGTCACGCAAAACCGTATAAGAATCATTATCCTATCCGTCAAGTATGAAGTATTGCCAAGTGGCCGAAGTAGCTGAAAATGTTTGCTTAAAGCTTTTCCAACAATTTTCATTTAGCTTCCAACAATTTTCTGCATAATAATGTATAAATTATAATTAAAAAATGTATACAGTATATAAAATTAAAAAAAAAAAAAAATGGAAATTAGATTTCAACTGCCTTAAGTGAACATCTCAAAGGTATTGCCAATTGATTGCCTTGCCCTCGTTTGAATTATTTTTATTGTAACCAAGTTAAAATTAAACACACACACACACACACACACTCACGTAAATAATAATTAAAATTGATTTAGCTAAATATAAAAAAAGCATAAATAATTTAAATGTTCAAATGTTACCAATACAATAATAAAAATAAACAAAAAAAAAAGAAACAAACAATTTATGCGTTATAATATAACAACGATAAATGCATATATATGCTATATATATATAAATAGATAACAAGAAAACTAATTGACACAACCTCAGCAATAGCAAAAGAATTACTTTTAAACTTGAACAAAAATTTATGTTGAATAAAAAAACAAAAACAGTATTTCCAAAAACACAAACGAGAAACCTCAAAAAGTTATGTACTTCCTTAAACATTAAGGATCTGGGGGAGGGAATCAGGAATAATCGTATATTTTTTCATTCACGCCTAGAAAGAAGTAACTTAGAGCCTTAGAAAGGGTCTTCAGCCTCGGCCCTTTGTGTGGGGACTACTCTATCTGGACTACCCAGCCCGGTTGATATTTGGAAATATGATGTTCCCAAGGATTACAGAATTATTTGAAACCCATGATAAGGCTCTAATCTTATAAGAAATAAATCTAGGTATTAAATACCAAATTACTTATTAAATATTTTTCTTAAAACGCCTTCTTCAAGCTATATGAATATGCACAAATTCCTTATATTAATATCTGAAGGTTATCATTTACCACGGCACAGATTAATATTTTTATCCTCATAAATCGTAACTAGGGATCCATTTCACTTTGACATATAAGATCTTAAGGGGACTTAAAGGTTTATACAAGAGGCTTCAACCTGGATAGTAGTCCCTATCTATATTACCCAGCCCGGTAGAGATTTGGAAAGATAATGTTCCCAGGGATCTTAAAATTATTTAGGTCTCTGATTAGAAAATTATTAAATTACCATGGCTTAGAGAGTAAATATAAAATTTTTTTTAATGGAATATTGAATTGAATATTTTTCACGACATATTTTTAGTTTTTCAAGCTATCAAAATATCCACAAATTTTTTTTATATACGTTATAGATTAATATTCTTATCTTATCCCTTTGGCCTTAACTAGGGATATATTCGGTAGTGAATATGAATCTAGGGATCCAGGGGTCTCGACTAGCGATGTATGAGTCCCCAATTTATATAAGTCGAATAGGGTCTGTTGGATTATGGACACAAAAATGTGATTTTAAAAGTTTGGCAAAAACATTTTATTTTATATCGCAATGGGCCCTGAATTTTGTAGATCGCAAAGAATTTCTTGTGGTGCTGAAAATAGCCATGAGGTATTTAGATTTATTCTTTGACAATAAACCTAAAAATTATGGAAATCACTGACACTTTTTATAGTTCGCTCGTAATCTATTAAAATCAATTCAGCACAGTCCAATTTTCTCTAGTCTCAACTAGTTTGAATTGTTTTTAGTGCAAAAGACAAAACGATAGCTGAAAAAATACAACCCTGCGAATACAAGAGGCATGCAAATTGTTTTCATTGATCTTTATTTAAATATTTTTAGACACACATTTAAATTCATAAACATGATAATTTTTAATATAATTTTTTTTCTTCTTTTTTTAACCATGTTATTATTTATAATTTCTTTTTGTTTTGTTCTTTTGTATTTCCATTAAACACAGTGTGGCAGAAGTGTTTCCTTGCCGTCCAAATAGAAATAGATTCCTTTGTGTTTATATTTTCTCATCCTTTTCAAGATGATTTTGTTTTTCCATTTTTTCTGCTAGTTTTTTTTCTATGTAAATTTATTTTTTTTTTTAAAATCGCTTGTTCATGTTTTCTTTTTTTTTTTGTTGCTTTCTTATATAATTATGTGTTTTTGTGTTTTATGGTGTATTTTTTTTTTATCATTTTTATTTCCTTGTGTAAATTGTATATGAATATTTTATATATATTTATAAATGTATATATATATATATATAATTATTGTTGTAAATAAATAAATAGGGAACAATACAAGCACACGGAATTAACCCAATCAAATCCAAGAAAATTTCAGAATTTTTATGGTTTCCCTCATCATCCTTCTGCTCTACCCCCGCACCACTGTTGAAAGATCCAGTATTCATAACAAATTACTTAGGAAAATCTTCTTGTCGACCATGTCCATCCTCTCCAAACGATAAGTTTATAAAACATTTTTTTGTTTGTTTTGTTTTGTTTTTTTTTTTTTAAATAAAATAAAAAAGAAAAATATTCATATGTATATTTTTTATATGTACTGTGAATTTCTGATTATGCGACTTTTGCACTTATATTTTTATGTTGTCTATTTTACTTTTCGATCTCTCCCTCCCTTTTGATGGATTCGCGCGCGCATAAATGTCTACATGATTTGTTCCAAGTTAAATGTTTTACTTATAGGAATACAGATTTTGAATTTCGGCGGTTGTGTTGTTCTTGTTTGAATGGTTCAGTGGTGTGGTTCTCTTTCGGACAGGGTCTCTCCAGGGCGGGACGGGGATGGATGTTTTGAAAGGCAATTTACCAAGATGGAATTGATTTTTATGCCCGTCCCCAGTTTGTTTGTCTTTTAACATTTCTATTCGCCATTCTTTTGCTCATCCTCCGATTCAGATTCTGCAAATATATCAAAAAATAAATAAGTAAAAGTTTTTAAATAGAATAAACTTTTTCTATTCAATTTCTATTTTATTATCCGAAAAATTATTGGCCAAATCTAACTATATCAAGTTATATGGACACCCAATTCTTCTTTTGCTTTGGGGCAAATCTAACATAGGCAATTTTCAAATTATATTGAAAATCCTTTTGAAGAGTAGAAGCGCCCCATAAAGTGGCCAATTCAGTAAAATAATACCTGTCCGAACGAGGATTGGCCAATTGTAACTATATAACAAGTTAAATCGGACACCTATCGTTCAAATGCTTTAGCATATTTTACATAAAATTACTAAAATTGTTTACATGGCAAACTTTAGAAACTTGGTAAGAATATGCCAAGTAATGAAAATTATTTAGATTTTTTTGAAATGTCCAAGTTTTCATTGGCCTGTGTTATTCATGGAAATTGAGAATGACAAGGCAAGCAAAAAACTTTTTTGCTTTGGCAAATTTATACAATGATAAAGCCAGTTCACGGTCTAGATCATTCTCAAAAATTGCCCAAAACATACAAGTCATGAATACAAACCTTCTTCGGCGGATTGCAACCACTCCACGAATTTACGCATTTGCTCCAGGAAATGCATTTTACCCTTGTTGGAGTGACTCTCCTTGTACCAACGCAAGATGATTTCCTCAGAGAGAACTTCGGTCTTGTAGAACAATAGGATGATTTTCTGGAACGCCTTCATGAAATTCATATTCTCATAGCAAAATTCCTGAACTTTTAGTATCAAAGCCAATTCAGAGCGGTCAGTGGAGGCGAATGCCTGCAATAATGAGCAATAGGTCTTCAAATGACGCACAGCCTGATCGGTGACCAGTTCTTCCTTCTTGTTCCATTCACCCAGAGACATGATGGTGGACCAAATCTATAAGCAAATAAAATTTAGTAGACCAGACTAAGGGGTGGAAGGGGAGGGAGATCTTACAATAGTGATAATTTCATGATCGGGAATGTTGGTACGTTGGGCAAACTCTTTAATGTCTGCGGTTATCTCATTGTGGGCCTTTTCGTCATTAATATCATCGATGAGTGTTTGTTGCAATTCCCGCTTGGCCTCCTGACTGGCCTGAGCTTTATGCAATTTGATGATCTCATTTAGTTCCTTGTCAAGAAAAACTTGTTTAAAATATTCCTCAGTACGTTTATTTGGTGGGAAAAAGTCCATTAATCTGCAAATAATTTTTCAATTAAAAATCATTTTCCTTTTTTTTTATAATAGAAAAAATTTTGTGCGAAATTATATTTGCACCCAAATAAATCAAAAGTTCATTTGCGAAATATATAAAATTCCGTTAAATATTTATACTCTAGGAATGTTAATTAAAGATATACAAGCAAAAGCTTAAACTACATCTTCCTGAAACCTTCCGAAAAAAAAAAACAAAAAACATTTTCATTTGAAATCGAACTTACTTGCTTTCCAGTCCACCTTTTTTAAGCGCCTGTACCAGGTAGGCAATACCCTTCTCCTGTTTGAATGTCAAAAATAGCTCCAAAAGGAATTCGAGAGCAATGCCATCCTTAATTAGATGTTCGTTGTTGAGCACCAACAAAACATTTGGTGGTACAGAGCCATTAACTATAAGGGGGAAAAAAATAAATATAATGAAAAATAAATTCAAATATTTAATTCAAATGTCAAGTTCTCAGTTTGTAAGAATGAATATATATTTGTCCTTGGACTCGTGGCCTTTGCATTTCGAAATAACACAAAAGTCAGTATACCAAGTGTGTATTCAATTTAGCCAGCTGTTTGCTTTTGAGTAAGACTGTTTTGCTTATCAAACTTAATTAAGGAAAAACAGTTGGCCGGTCAAATTGAATGGGTCGGTCGTTTATGGGTTGTTTGGTTTATTTTTAACTTACCTAACCAGAGCGCAGTCATGCGCGCAAGTTTGATGCGTTCACTTGGTGTAAAACCCTTGATGAATACCAACACCTTCTTCATTTCCTCTTCGAACATCTTCTCCAAGTACTTATATCGACGCATAAGCTTGACGAAAACCTAGAATTTTTTTTTGGAAACCATTACAGAAATATTCTTTTACGATTGTTTAAGTTTTTCTTGTCGCAACAAAAGAAATCTTCAAATTATTTGGATTTTGATTTTTTTTGTATAAAATAAAGACAAGTAATTGTTGCGTTTCATTTTGCATATATTCCGACGCCGATTATGTGGTTAAAAATTTGAACATAGCCGGTTCTAATTTAATATGCTGAATTCAATAGAAAGAAAAGAAACCAACCTGCTCGTGGTTGCGCATGGACTCCATATCCTCGGGTGCATCGAAAATACAATAATTTGTACGCGGCTTTTCGCCATCCTGAGATATAGAGCCGCCAGGCACTGAAATATTCAAGAATCTCATTTTATTTTTACTGGAAACGAAATTATTTCAAAAATTTAATTTACCTAATAGACCACCAGCAATCAATATATCAAAGAGTACTTCACCGTAACGACGATAATCGAGCTTGTTGCCCGCGCTGTCTAGAAATTTAGAGATTTGTTCCAAGTCGCCTTCAGTTTTTTCGAGACCAGCAATGACCGCGTCACGGAATCCCGTTGGGTCATTTTTTTCTCTTTCATCTGTTTAAATAATTTTATATATTCTAATTATAATTCCAGGAAGAAGGAAGCTTTAAGTTTACTTACCTCTTTTTCTGGTCTTGATGCGTTGACCCGATAGCACTGGTCTTTCAGTTTTTTGACTCATACAATAAATTGCTGAAAATATCAAATGGACAGTTGTTTTATAGGTGAAAACTTTTTCGTTTTCAATTGTATTTTTAAGGACACTTAAATCAAAGCTAAACTGAATTGAATAATAAAGGAAAAGTGAACTCTTTAAACTGCTAGAGTTTCCTCATCAGGGCCAAAAAATCTAACCTCAAAATTGATCGTGCTGTCTTTGTGGTTGGGCGTACCACACATGTGGTCGTCGTCGCTGCTGCCATACCCAATTACCTATACTAATGCCCGTTCACAATACACACACAAGCACACATGAGAGTGCGAACAAAAGCAGAGCGTTCGAGACTTTTTTACAGTTTGATAATGCAAAAGAAAGAACGAATAAAAGGTAAGGCGAAAGAAATACAAAGAAGAGAGCTTGTCTATATGTACATAAGAAATCGTATAAGAAACCGCAGAATGAAGTGAAATTTAATTTTTTTTTTTGTTCGTTTTGGAAATACAAAAATGCGCGGTGCCACCAACTCAATCGCTGTTATATGCCGAGAGGAAATCGAGGTCAATGTACAATCTCACAGACGACGTAGTTTTGTGCGTGTGTTCGTTATTTGCTTGCGTGTGACAAAGAGTAAGTTAAAAATGCTGGGTAAATATTTTTTATATGATTATAATAACGGCACTAGCGAAATTGCACATGCCACGCATACAGATGCAAATTATCAAGTACAGTTTAACTTACACTTTCACTTAACGGATTTTTTTTTTGTACAATTTAAAAGTTAAGTGCTTCCGCGTGTCCTTCACAGGTGTGCGAAAGTGTATGCGTTGGCAATGTGAAGCCTGTTGATTGTCGGAATTTAGAATTTTATTTTAAAATAACCTCAGCACACTCACACACACTGAGCTTGGTAGACTGACAAATAATTTACACTGAAAAGCTGAACCAAGGTAAGAGTAGAATTTTGCGCTTTTAAACTTTTTCTTTGTACTATAGAAATGACACGCACGCACACACACAATGAGAGAGAGAAACCAGCAAAAATATATACAATTTGCTTATTGTAAAAATAATTTTGTTTGAATTTAGTTAAAATGTCAAATGAGGTTATCACAATTTGGATTGCTATATTATATTATAATTTTATATGTACTTTTAAATGTTGTTGTTTTAAGGCCTTCTGGAGCGCTTCTTTATTTGCGCGCACAACTTTGTTAAACGAAATTTCAAAGCGGAATGACAAACAAATTCGCCGTTGAATAGCAACGACGACGACGGCGAAAACGAGACATGTGGTCGGCGCGCCATTTTGAAGCGAGATAGCATGGTTGACTTTCGTTGGTGCCTGGATATACGATGTGCCATGTGTGTGTTTGTGTGACTTTGAGAAAAATTCACCGAATCTTGAAATTGAAATATAAAGAAATGGCGTTTCACCAAATATATATGAATCACTTATTTTTTTCTCTTTAAAATACCACCGTTTAAAATGTTCGGAACTTTAAATTTAATTAGCAGTACAGTCATTTTTCGCCCTAATGAATGATTCACACTTTGAAAATATGCATCACACACTGTACTAGCATGCGTGTGTGTGTGTCCAGACAAAGAAATTACATTTTCTTAAAATTGCGCATTTCCCAAGTAAAAACACTTTAATACGAAGAAAGCCCTATTTCCTGAGGACAATTTCATGTTAATTTCTATATTTTTTTTGTACTTACGATTAAAACAAAAAAATCTGTTTTGCTTGGAATTAAAAAACTTCTTTATAACTCTCCGCTGCCTTGTGACTGCTCACTTTGAACTAGTATTGCCAGGTTGACTTGAACTCTACCTGAAATGTACGCCCCAGTCGAAAGTGTTACTAAAAAATCCTGAATCGATAATATCGTTATCGAAAATTTTAGTGCTGGTAACCGATGAAGATTTTGTGACGATTTTGACATAGCTATTTGCGGACTTTTGAAATGAAAATGCCGGAAAATACAAAAATCTGTGAAATAAAAGCCCCGAAAGTGAGCCTACAACACTTCAAGGAAGTCTGTAAAACATTATCTATACAGAAGTACTGCGCTTTTATAGAGACGGAGACAGATATCCACAAGGTACGGCTTTTCGAAAGATATAAGAGCATTAGTTTATCCACCTTTTATTTTTTAGATTTGTACAGAATTAACTCAAGTTCTACAAGGCAACTTATCACTGCAAGAGGTTACTTCGTTCTACATAGTCTCCGTTATGGTCCTTCTGATAGGACCAAGTCGTACAGACCACATTGTTCAGCGATTGGAGCTGCTTAATGAATGCTTTATTTATTCCGATACTCTTAAGCCTACAATGGTAAATGATTGTTACACTTTCCTTTATAACTTTTTACTATTTTATTTTATTTTCAAAGATCGACTATGCCACACGTAACCTACTGGACACTTTCAAAGAGGTCACAAATACTATGGATTCTGAGGCTTATGCCTACTACTTAATGGAGGCAATTCCCCATATGATAGTGGCCAGCGAAACAGGAAAAATTATTTCAATGAGCTTATTGCGTGCTATAATAGCAGATCTAACAGAATCAGTGCCACGGATTGTAATGCACGTGTACAAAAATGTACGTATGTCATTTTTATGTCTTTGTTATTATAATAATAAATACAAGTTTGTTATAGCTATTGGAAATCTGGCAGATGCTAAAGTCAGTTAAACTGGAAACACTGTTAGAATGGCCACTTCGCAGGTTGTATATTCTAATTAAGAGCTTTGGATTGCTTATGAGCTCTACGGCTTTTGGTTCCAATGGATCTCTTAAGCAAGCGGGATATCGCGGCTTCGAATTGCCACCCAACGTTTGTGAAATATCAGAATGGTTTAAGACTCTTAGCATCAAGATTAAAGAAAAGTATGCAGGAGATAAATCAGCGGCAAAGGTAAGCTATTTTCTTACTTTACATTTTGAGCCTTTCTAATTGGATGTGAATAGTTGATTCATTTTATAGATTTTAATATACTTGGTGCACTACCGGATGTGGGTAATATAAGTGATAGAACTTCTTAAGAGCGGACAGTATTATTATTTTGAATAATTATAGAATTTATTTAAAATCGATATTTTCGATAATTGTTATTTTCGATAAATTTTTCGCTGTGACTGCCAACTGCAATATAAACATTGTGGGCCGCCGTAAAATAAATAAAAAGTTTAAAAATATTTTATTATTTGTTTTGAAATGGCCAGTTTATTAAAAATAGCTACAGCCACGCTTCGCGGCTCAGCCTGGCAAACTCGAAACATTGCTACTACGGCTCCATCGATGTTAAAAGAAAGTGAGTTTTTGTTTCATAACCTACTAAGAATTATGATGAATTAAAAAATATTTGTAGTTCAGGAAAAGAAGGAAAACAATACATTGGTCTTTGAGGGTGTGAGTGTGGAATCACAACGTGCCGGAAATATGTTAAAAGCTGCTTGCCAAAGTAAATTCTGTCCGGAGTGCACACTAGGGCTGGATATTAAACATACAGATGTGCTCATCCTGTCGCAATATGTACGATCCGACGGCTGCATGCTTCCTAGACGCATTACAGGATTATGCCATCGTCAGCAAAAGAAAATGGGTACTTTGGTGACAATGGCTCAAAAGGCAGGACTCATGCCAAATCTTGCGCCGGCGTGGAGCAAAAAGGATCCCAAGAAACGTTATGGCTGGCGTAAATTAAACAAATACTTCTTGGAATCAACGATTAAATACTAAAATTAATGTTTGTAGACAATAAAGGTGAATTGATTTGTTATAAATGTTCGTTAAGTGGATATAATATTTGGCGTTTAGTCGCCGGAGCAGTATCAGAAATGCCAAATGCCTCGAGCTCTTAGCTACCTAAAATTTGAAAATCTTCAATTTCATTATACAGCATTGACCAATGAGTAGGTTTGTCAATTTTTTTTCAATAATTTTTGAATAGTTAAATTTGCTACATTTTATGCATATGTTAAACGGCGGACAAATAAACGTTGCAGTGTGAATGTCAAAAACGAAATATTCCAAGTGAATGTTAATTTTCTATAGATTATAGAAAATTTGCGGCATTTTTTAAATATATTTGGTTTGTGTGTTTCAATTGTTAAACAAATGAGTTTATTGAGCGATTTGCATACTCTTCATATTGAAGTGTGCTTGCGGCGTTCTGAACAGTAAGTAAATTCAAATTTTGAGTTTTGTGAATTTGTAAGCCAGACTTTTTTTCTCATCTCCTCCTTAGGCGTTTGCAGACGCTTTGCTCAAGCCTTGAGCCAAAATTGGTTGACTATTTGGAATCAGTAGGTTCCCTTTCCCGAAATGTACCCCTGACTTTGCCTCAAAGTGAACCCGAATTTAAAATGATTGAGAGCCTCTTGCTGGAACAGGATAATGGAGCAACAGGCTCAATTTCGCCTAGTAATTATAAATATTACTTTCATTTCTACATGCCCCAAAGAGCTGAAATGAGTGACGGTATTTTTGAAACGAATAACGATGGTTCTGGTGATGGTTTTGATAATGTTGTTGCCGCGAATCATTGGTTGCTGCCAGCCAAAGAGTTTGTGGGTCTTTGGGAAAATTTGATTTACCAGGAAGGCCTGAAAGAAAAGGTAAACCATATCATTTGGCCTTCAAGATTGTCTTTTTTTCTAATACGTTCTCTTGCAGCTTCTAAAGTTTGCTTTGTCTGCCTTGAGTTTTTCGCAGCACAGTGTGAACATAAATTTGATTGCCTGCAATCGTTTGATTTTGTTGCATGGTCCTCCTGGTACTGGCAAGACCAGTCTCTGCAAGGCCTTGGCCCAAAAGCTGGCCATACGCACTCAGAGGAACTATGCCTATACTCATCTGGTGGAGATTAACAGCCACAGTCTCTTTTCCAAATGGTTTTCGGAGAGTGGCAAGCTGGTGGCTCGCCTATTTGGAAAAATATCGGAGTTGGTAGAGGATCCAAACAATTTAGTTTGTGTACTTATCGATGAAGTGGAATCTTTGGCTTACGCTCGCAGTTCAATGAGTTCTAATGAACCGCGCGATGCAATGCGTGTGGTTAATGCCGTGCTCACCCAACTCGATGAAATCAAGACTAAACCGAATGTACTCATCTTGGCCACATCGAATTTGGCCCAGAGCATTGATCTGGCCTTTTTGGATCGGGCGGATATTAAGCAGTATATTGGACTACCCGCAGCCCCGGCAATTAGGTCCATTTATGTTTCTATGTTGAATGAACTTATGTCTGCTGGTATCTTGCAGCGCGAGGCCCTAGAAAAAGAGGATGCCGAAGAGGGCTTACTCTCGGATCTGGCACAGCGCAGTGTTGGTATCAGTGGGCGTAGCCTACGAAAATTACCCTTGCTCGCCCATGCCCAATACACAAGCAGTGATCTCTTTGAAGTCAACGACAAAATACGCTTATCTGATTTCTTGGACTCCATGATGTTGGCTCTCGAACAGCATTTGAGTGAGCATTGTCTTCTAAAACAAGAGACATTGTCATAAGCTTTAAGTTGAAAAAAAAGAAATAAAGAAAAAAAAAATGGTTTGATATGCCAGATTGGTAGATGTGAAGGATGGTGTCTGTTTTACTGTCTACGCTTCTATCGTCTGTTTGCTGCTCCATTTCCTTTTTTTCACACAACACAGAGGATTTTTCATTTTTGTTGCTTTCGATGTGAAAATCAAGCGTGAAATCTTGTTATTTGCTTGCCCAGTCCAAGCTCCGAAGCATATATAGCATCACGTGTTCAACAATGTGTTCTCCAATGATTTCTCATACTCTACAAGAAAAGTGAAGCCTATGGGTTTTCATAAAAGAGTCGTATTGAGGTTCATATTTGTACAATTTATTTAGGTTAAAGTTTTTAATATTCCTATACAATTTCAAGTAATTTATGCTGAAAGAGTATTTAAGTGTTTGTATCTGCAGCATGGATATATTTTTTTCTCAAGTTTTTCTAGTCTACCAAAGGACTATTTCTTTTTTTTTTTTCTTGCAATTTGCTGAATTCGAAGAGGCAAAGTAGAATGGGTAATTTTTTTTTTGTTTCTCCTCCAGAGCTTTGTTATTGCTGATTTAATGAAATTTACTTGGACAATTCGATTTGGCATATATCGACTTCGAGTGTAAAGAAGGCAAAACTGCGTAAATATCTCAGCTACAAAGAATATTTCTCTGAGCATGTGTCAAATGAAGTTAGTGAGGAAAAGTGTACGAAATGTTTTGCCCTAAAAACAAATATATAGAATTTTTCCAGTTTGTGCTCAATTCTGAAGTAACCAGTCCTGCCAGGCCAGAGAATGGTCGGATCTAGTAAATTTCCTTTTCTCTCGTTTCGGGGCGGCTCGGGATATGATTGTTAATCGGTTTCTATAAGCCGGTTGAAACTTGGGCAATTGAATGGCATGGAAAGCATTATTTGAGTTAAGTTCCTCAAAATAAGCTTTCATTTTCTTTTCAATTATACGTCGCTCTTGCTTTTTGTGACCGTCTTGAGTATGATCTTTTCCAGGATTATTAGAATCACGCTCTATATTCATTTTGTGTTTGAAATTTTTTACAAGATTGTCGTACGCCCGTTGCTTTTTAATATCTGGTTCCTTATTGGTCTTTTTGATTACTTTAGTATCAGAAGTCTTTTTATGAAATTTACTAGATTTTTTTTTATAATTTCCCTCGTCACTGCTGTCTGACTTCGTTTTGTGCAATGCAGTTGGCTTCAGTACTATTGAGGTCTTAGTAGGTAGGGACTCTATTCCATTTGTGTCCATGTCCTCCAATTGTGAATCGGTTCTATTCTTAGGAAGAATTTTCATTTCAATTGCCTGGAGCCGCTGTTCAATTAGCTCTAATGTGCCATTCAGTTTCAGTATTTTCTCCATTTGATAACGTTCGGATGTTTTGATCATGTTGGAAAAATTTTGGACCATATTGGCAAACTCTTCACTGTAGTCCTTCAAGGCGGTGTGCACCTTATTCTGTGAAATTAACTTCTCAATTATTTCATTCAATTCAGATAGCTTAACATATTTTGATTCCTCCGCAATCTTATTGGCTAAATCAGTGTTCATTGGGTCTTGGCTCTTATTCATTTGTATAATTTTCTGAGCTATTTCCTCTTTAAAATTTTGTCCCGTCAAAATTTCTGTAATTTCGCGACGGACCACGTTCACCAGATCTATGGAACTAATGGTTCGCCTTAGGTCACAGGACTCGTCAATTGGAAAGATTGAATCAGAACTAACTTTCTGAGTTATTTGGTCTTTAAAATTTTGTCCCTTCGATACTCTTACCAGATCTATGGAACTGATGGTTGGCTTAAGTACACAGGACTCTTCTATTAGAAAGGTTGAATCAGACCTAGGCTCAAATTCATTATTCATTTCCTCTGTAATCTCTTTATATGCCTCTGTGTCGGAATTCCAGCAATGCATTCTGATAGCAATTAAAAAATACTCCAATTTCCAAATCGAGAAATAACAACAATTTAGTCTATAAAAACAGTTATCGACCGAATTGTCTCACTAGTAAAATGAAATATTGTGGAATGTTTTGATGGCATTTTCAAGGCTTTGAAACTTTTTTGAAATATATTTTGCTACTTTTAATTAGGAGAGTTTTCCATTTTGCCCCAATGTGTAAGTGCGGAATTAGCTGCACTAGACAGCCAATTTGAAGTACACGGCATAACACCAAGATAAACAAGTACAAACAGAGACAATAAAAATAGACAAATAATGCGCACGAATTATGTGAAGATAGCTGCAAGGATAATAAAAAATATATTACAATACCAACCAAGCATGACAGTCGAGCTACTCAACCAGCCAACATCAACGTCTCAGCCACACGTACATAAATGTCAATGCCGTACAGACACACACACACACACACACACAGACAGACAGATAGACAGACAGACTTATGTGTATGTGTTATGTATATAAATGCGGAGGTGCGACTCCTCCAACTCATCTGAAACTCTTGATTTTACCTAACGCATAAAGGTGCAAACGTGTTGGATTTGATGATGCCAAAGATGCTTTTTGGCTTAGCAATATTTGTCGACTTGCTGATGCCTAACAAGTTTCACAAATAATTCTATTTTTGGCAAAAAAAAAGAAGAAATTCATTTTCAAGCATACCAATCGAATTTCTATATTATTCGACATTTTTTTTACAATAGATTTGATTTACAGTTTTGGCTTTAAGCTGTTCTCCAACTGTGGTTTAGTTTGGGGTAAAAATTTTTTCAGGAATATCAAGTAAACTTCTTAAAGAGTATATGGAAACTCCGAGTAGGTTGGTTTGTTTGTGTAAAAAGTTACAGCTTAGAAGTTGGGAATACTAAGCAGGCGAGGTGAAATCTTCTACCGATCCAACCTCACTTTATTAGCCATAAACGAAGCTGAAGTAGAAGCAGTCTTTTGCTGAAGACCAATCTGTGCCGAGTGTAGTTCCGCTGATAAAGCAAACATATATCCAGTTAGGAGTGACAAAAACAAATCGATAAACCTAAATAGACAAGACATTTTATGAAGATGGGCTCATTCCAAAAGGGTTCAATTTGTTCTCAACTTTGAAATGATTTCCAGCTCTGATTGGAAATGGATTCCATCATTTTGTGGAAATTCCTTGCACCTTAAAACAAGCAATTATCCTTGCAATATGGAAGACTGGAATATGGTAGCCTTGGCTAGTAATGAGTTGGCGTCCAAAAGTTATGCGAATTTTACTGTCTGATGGCGCCACACAAAGTTTCTCAGACAAACGCCGGGCATACCGGGTTGAAGGAGTTACTTGCAATTTCTGTGTCCTTCTTTTTTTTTACAGCTTCTTCTATTTCGCCTTTGCCTTTGCCCTGGCCGATTATATATTTATTTTTCTTATTCTGCTTTGTTACAGGACATTCAGTTTGTTTGTTTATATGTTTTTGTTGGTATTATTATTTATTTGCTTGTTTACGACTGTTTACATTTGATTCCACCACCGGTTCTATGCCATCGCCCATGATCAGAATGCCATAGCATATGCCAGTGATAGTGGAGTATAAATCCAACAACTGTAAAATATTATTCTACAATATTCTCTCTTTCTGTTTCTGTTTCAGTTTCAGTTTCTCTGGCTGTTTCTGTCTTTCTGTTGTTGTCGTTCAGTCTTGTGCAACGTTACGTATGAGAAATATGAAAAGTTTTTTCATCCCCCTCCAACAACCCACAGCAGCCATCTCTGCAGCTGCAATTCCACCTACAGCTCCTTGCCAAAGCATCCAATGCATAAATTGTGAAATAAATGTGCAATGTGGTGTTTGAGCCCATAGAAAATTGAACTATTGATGGCAATGGTTATTTATCTGTGACTGTGTGGATGTTTTTCTCTCTCTCTCTGTGTGTGTGTGTGTGTTAGGGAATGAAGCCTGAAAGTAAAGTGGTATGTTTTTTTATTTTTCGCAATTGTATTTTCAACAATATGGAAAATTTGTTTGGCAGCAGTAGCTGCAAATTTGTATTGTTACTTACCTATTATTGATGTTTTTATTGTGGTATTATTTCTTTGTTGATTTTTCCATGTAGTTTTTAAAAATTTTATTTATTTATTTATTGAGTGTTTCGTTTTATTTATTTTTTTTTTTTGTTATGGTGAAAATCTTAAAGTATCCTGGGGAGAGATTTTGATATGTTCTTTATTAAATTGTGTATTGTTTGCCAGGAGAAAACAAATCAAATAAGTTGCCAATTATTTTATTGAACTAACTTAAGTAAGATGTTGATTTGAATATTCAAGTCAAATTGTCACAATGGCTGAGTTCAATTTTGAGAGTCTTCGTTTTTAGTTTGTTTTTCCTTGAAGCTCTTAAAAAATGTTCTAGTTTTAAAATCGAAATATTTCTAATCAAACGAACTTTTAAAAGCAAATTAACTAATTTAGCAAATATTTACTTTCGCCTTATTGGCCAGATTGTTGTGGCAAATTCTGCTTTTAGTTTTATTATAAAACGATTTTTTTTTCTAAAATAAAAAAGTAGCCAACTATTTTGTTTTAACTTGATTTAAAAATTCTTGTGGCCGCTAATTTTTTCTCCTCCCTTTCTTTTTCTCCAAAACAACCAAAATAGCTTCTAGCCAGAAAGGGAAATAAAAAAACTTTGGAAAGCCAAGTCTAAAGTTGGTAGAGAATGTGGTATGTGTGTTTATTTTTCTTTGTAATTTTATAATTATCATAATAAGAATTTGGATGTGTTGAGATGAGCCAATTTTGCTGTGGTTGAGTTTGCTTCTTTTATTTCAACTAAAAATTATCAACTACTGTAAGTGAAACTAAGCAAATATTATATAAAATATAGCAGACTGTCTGTGCTGGTAGAGTGTGAAGAATATTTATGCCAGGAACGTGACTTGAAATATGAAATGCAACAAATATGTTTTCTCAGTTTTCTTCATATTTTTAAATCTGTATGAAGTGTATTCACATTTGGAAATACCAAGAAATGGCAAATGCATTTGGTGAGGAAAATGGAACGAGAACTTCATTGTCATCAAAAAAAAAAAAAAAAAAAAACGGGTGTGGCAAAGTCAGAAGAACTTTAACTCAAACCAAGAAGTTCAACTAAATGAAAAATGTGCTTCAAAAAAAAGAAGAAGAAGAAGAAGAAAAGAATCCAACTGCAATGAGGCTAATCCGTTGACTGGCAATCACACACACACACACACATACACATAAACATACAAAGGCAGAGTCGGAAGAGCACCGAAAATATGTCGAATTCAATAGTAGACAAAGTGATGAGAGACTGCTCCAGCATCGTAGTTGTCTGGACAGATCACAAGCGGCGCCATGGATTTCAGCACAACATTGGACAATGCTTGGATACCCCCATTCTCATTCCCCTTCGCCACCCACATCCTTAATCCACTCAGCCTCGCAGACACGCATACACTTGCAGCCATTCTGACTTTTCTTATAAAAATGTACAATTTTTCTTCATTTGATGAAATGTGAAATACAATTTCTCAATGGCGTTTCTATAAAGCAAAAGGACAAAATGAAAAATAAAACAACATCAACAACAACAACAACAATAAGAAAAAAGTTCATTGCAGTTTGCAATTTTCTTGGCTGGCTCTTTTATAAGTATATTGACATTTTTAAAAGCCAATATTTCTTTAGTTTTCAGCAAAATATAGAGAGATTCTCTTTCCTGAAGCTCAGAGTCAATGCACGAATAAAGTGCTGCCTTCCTTTCTTTCTATGAATATATCAAAATGACTTTATATTCTTATTTTTTTGGCTGAGCCGAAAAATGAAATTAAATCTTCAGCTTTTTGAAATGATTAAGATTTAAGATTTAGTATTCTCACATATTCATATAAAGTCCATGGAAGATGTCCTTACGAATAGTCTTTTCCCTAAGCTCTTTACTGGGTTAGATTGGGTTAGATTAGGACTCCATTTCCCAGGAGAGACTGGGTTGGAACAGTCCTCCATCTCTTAGAAGAATCTGGTTAGCTAGATTGATTTTAAGAGACTGACTAGATTGGGTTGAAACAGCTTTCCATCACCCAAGAAGGACTGAGTAGCTTGATTGGCTTAGAAGAGTTCACCATTTCCCCAGAAGAAACTGAGTAGCTCGATTTTAGGGAAGTTTAGGGAATCTCTAGAATCTGTATTCTATAGAACAACAGTGACCTTAGTAGCACTAAAATTAGAAAGAACTTGCATATATTATGTATAGGAAATTCTTTAGTCAAAGTGAGATACCTACAGCTTTTGTAGTTGCCGAGAGCTTATATAGACGGTCACGGATCGATTTATTTTCTAGCTAACCTAATCTTACTTTAGGTATCTTTAACCTTTTGACAATATATTTTAATATTTACGTCAAACATTATATGCTTGACCCTGACAGCTTTAAGTGGGCTTAAATAGCTTTTTGTTTGAAGCCAAAGTTTCACTAGTTCCTGAAATTATTATGAAATTATCATATCTAATAATCTTAAAAAAGCTCACCTACGAAAGCTTTTGCTTTTATAAGAAGACCAACCGAAGCGGGTAAATGTTTATATTCTATACAGCTATCTACAAAAGCGGTTGTACAGATACGTGTTAGTCATCATTGATATTGGGCTTTGATATGGCAGGAAAAACCGAAAGTACCAGTGCCCAAACAAATATGGCAAATGGTTCAGATAAGCCAAAAAATGAAGTACCCGATTGGCTGAAGGCCGAATTGTTTGAAGATGTTCTCAAGTCTTCAGTGACGGGATATCGTAAGGTAAAGAGTTTTAAGACTGTCTCAGGTTCAGCAATGGGTGAAAACTATGCAACTGTATTTTTACGCCTTGAAATCGAAGTCGAATTGGAAGGTAAGCAAATAGCTCTTAGATAAATGCATCTTTGTGGTTAACAACTATCTTCTTATTTTTAGATGGGAAAACAAAGACAGTATATTTCGTGTTGAAGCTACCACATCAATCCGAAAGGTCTCAGAAGATGTTGAAGAAGACAAACGTTTTTGATGTTGAGCGAGCCATGTACAAGGAACTGGTACCCGAACTGGAGGAAATCTTCAAAGAGGCCGGTGTGGAAGTCAAGTTCGGTGCTACCAGCTATGATTTCGAAGCTCCCAGTTATTACGTTTTGCTAAATGACCTGAGACCCAAAGGTTTTAAAAATGCCAATCGCCTTGAGGGGCTTGATACGACCCACACGGAATGTGTTCTACGAAAAATAGCCCAATGGCATGCCGCCTCTGCCGTGCGTGTGGCCACCAAAGGAGCTTATAATGAAAATTTAACTCGTGGATTTTTCAAAGAAGAACACAAAGTAGTAATGCAGCAAATTAATCAATCCCTGGTTAGCCAAATGCTTCAGTGTTGTCCCCTTTATAAAGGAAGTGAGGCCTACACTGAGTTGCTGGTAAGTTGTGAAAGTTTAAAAACAGTTGACTGTTTTATCTTAAACGTATTCTATAATAGAAAGCCCTGAAACCCAATCTGACTGATGCACTTTTTAAAATGGCCAAGGTGGATCCGAATGAGTTTAATGTCTTGAATCATGGCGATTGCTGGTCGAATAATATAATGTTTCAATACGATGCTTTTGGTAAAATCAAGGAAACCTATTTGGTGGATTATCAAATACCAAAATATGGAACTGTAGCGCAAGATTTAGTTTACTTTTTGCTGTCATCGACAAAGCTCGAAGACAAGATCAGTAAATTCGATTACTATATAAGATACTATCATGAAAATTTGGTAGAAAATCTCAAGTTACTCAAGTATTCCAAGCCTATACCAACACTAAGTGATATTCACTTGTCTATAATCAAGCACGGTGTTTGGGGTGAGTGCTTCAAATTTAAATGTTTAACACGAATTTTCTAATTGAAGTATTTCTAGGCTTCTCAACCGTGACTGGTGTAATGGCTCTTGTGCTTTTGGATCCCACTGAATTAGCCACATCTGACAATCTTCTTGGTGAGAACGAATCAGCAGATAAATTCAGAAATCTTATGTTCTCCAATGCAAGATACCGTAAACATGTTGAGGTGATTCTACCATGGCTGCAAAACCGTGGGGCACTCGAAGCTTAATTGATTACAATTATCTCTGACAATATATATTTTAGGCATAACAGATAAGGCCGTATCGCATGTTTTAGTAATCAAAGATAATTTACAAATCACAAAGTTTCAATTGATTTCCAATTCAATGAGTAATAAAAATTTGCTTTTATAATAAAATTTCGGAAATATTCAAAACTATATGAAACCGAGGTCATGTTTGTTATGATTTTTTTGTTTTGTTTTGAGTGAAGAGTGAAATTACCAAAATATAATTGCTTGATAATTTTGACATTTTTTTAATGAGTTTGTTTAATTAAAATAATAAAATAAATAAATTGATTAAAATTAACATTCTAATTACATTTTTACTTAGTTCTAAAATGGTAATGTCTTTTGTCTCGGCTATAAGACGATATACATATATTTTTTTTTCTGAAATCTCCCCATTGCAATCATTTTGATTAATAGTGTTGTTGTTGTTTTTGTTGGTGCCATTAAGGCTTGTGGTTGCGCCTATTTGGGCTCAGACTGGCAGCCGTTACGAAGAAATTTTCTTCTATTTTTTTTTTTTTTTTGGTTTTTATCTGTGCTTCCCTCGAACTTTTCAAATGAAAATTGCAAACGCAAATTAAATTAGTCTAAACTATTTTTGCCATTTCCGTTGCTTGCCTCTCGCATAGCATGCAGCAGTTCCCTTTGCCCCAAGTTGAAGTCAAGTTCGTGACGCGCGTTATTCCTAATTAGATTTGGTGGAACGAACTGTGGGCGTGGTGTGGGTTGACAGCACAGTGAATAAAAGGAGCGGTCTAAGCTGTTCTCAGTTTGAATGTGATTGCTATTTTTTTTGTTCTGTCTCTGTCGGTTTGAATGTGTGTTCTTTTTGTTGTTGTCTTTACTAATTTTAATTGAAAAAATTCTTCAATTTTGCCATTCGGCTGACGCTTTGATACTGTCCAGAGCGTCGTTAGTCCCTCATCCTTCCTTTAATACTCAAAACTTTTGCCCAACAGGCATAAAAATGTAATTAGCATTTCTGCCATATCTCTCGAACTGGATTTGTGTGCCTGTGTGTCTGTGTGTGTGTGTGTGGGTGTGTGTCAACTTTTCAATTTAACAGGCATAAAAATGCAATTTACCAGCTAATTATGCACGATAAAAGTCCAATGTATTAGATTTTATATTACACATAATAAGGTGGCTCAAATATATATCCATGATCCTTGAGAAGGGGAAGTGTTGGTTAAAAGGATTTTAAAACTATACATTTTAATTTAAGGAGTCTCAAATCGATAGTCTGGATACTTTTCGACTGGTTTTCATTACTATTTATAAGATTTTAAAATAGATTTCCAAAATCAAAGATTAGTGATTTATTTTTTGGTATTTCAATTATTTTGATACACCCTAATACAGATAATATTTTTCAATTAAATTCAAGAGTGCCGCCTAAGCTGTCCGGCAAAGAGGGTGAAAATTGCTCCTGTTCAACTTTAATTAAAACGGCGACAATTGAATAAACGTAATGAGCGATTTGGTGTGGCCATCAAATGACCCCGTTATGCATATCGGCTGGGGGGGTGGTGAGTTAGGTGGATGACCGTTTCAGGTGTAACTTTTGGGATTGGTAATTTCCTTGCTCACTCATTTACTTATATTCGCTAATTTTAGAACTGAATTCGCTGGACGTTTAACCTGCAACATTCTGTTTCTTTATCTGGTTTTCTCTCATTCTTTCTCTTAGTCTTTCTATTTTTTTTTCACTTTTCGAGCAATGACAGAATGACGATAATTAATCATTTTGCTTTTGTGGTCAGTTAAGCAATTTGTTTGCTTTTACCGACGTTCTTCTCATGTTCTTGGATTTTCATTACTCATTACGGCCAACCAGGGCTTTTACGGTACATATATATATATGCGATACGGTTCTACGTGCCACATTGGTTTGCCTTGTTCCGGTTCTTCTCCATCCACTTACTTCTCCAAATACAATGAGAGCTGCTGATGAAATGCTGTTGGTTAATTTAATTAGAAACCACAAATGTTCCACTGCGTTTCTCCACTCTTTCTCTGGCTTTCATTTCTCATTCCACATTTCAACCAAGTAGTCGACGTTTTTAATGCAATGGCAATGGCGTAAATTATTGCCCTGGCATGATTTGACCGTTTTCCTATACAGTCACTTTGTCATTTGCACTTGCCAAACAGCTCTGAAACGTGAGAAGCAACTTTCAGCCTTGGAAGGTATTCTAAAAATAATCTGGTCAAGCTTATTTATTTATAAAAAAAAAAAAAATAATAAATAAAAAGAACATTTATAAAGCCTTCTTCCTATTGGCCATAGCTTGGTTTATTGTTTAACTTGAATTAGGAAATGAATTAATTTTTATTGTTTTTGTTTTCTTTACTTTGAATACATCGTGCGTACAATAGCGAAAAATTTATACGATATTTGCAGTACCTGGAAGGAAATTGTTTAGGCAAAGAACTGGGTATATTAGGATACTTACACTGGTCACACTCATCATCGAGATACTCAAGAACTTTGTGGCCTGCATATAGCAAGGCTTCTGGGATCGAGTCATAATTAAAATCAACATTTTGCGGTAGGGTAAATCGGCGTGGAACCAATCTTGATTATAGGCAGCCACGCCGATGTATTCGCTCTGAAACCACGAAATCGTCAGTAACTATTAACTTTAGATAATGTAACTTACGGCGTCAACCAATCCTTGGGCGTAGTTTCCAATCATGAATACCTGAGTTAGGGCACACAATAGGAATAATAACAGCATGAACAAATTATCCAATTGTTCGCCAATGCTCAACTGGATACCTAAAAAGCATAGGATAAAAGTGGAGGATGCCAAGTTAGATATCAATGGTATGCCAAAGATTTGATTTATATCCACGCTCAACTGCAGTAGTTGCTGATGAGTAATTATTGCTCCTTTCGCGAATTTGAGATCATCGCTTGAGGTTATATCTTTACCGGATACATAATTCTCAATTCTTGAGCCAAGATTGCGAAAATGCATAATCAGCAGGGAGACTAAAGCGCACATCATCACATCCACTGATATCTGGCCAGAGTGACAGGTATATCCAGCTAAGTTCTGCATAGCGTACAAAAAGTAATAGCTCCAGCCAGTCTTCCAGTCCCAAGGGACCCAACTGTAAAATGGCAACATTCTCTCAAAGGTATGTATGCCAAGCCACACATCATAGAAAAGGTAGTAGAAGCAATGATACATATTGAAAATAATAATCACAATTGTGTCTAACACATAGTAGAAGATAGCAATGTGTTGATAGCTCTGAAAATTCTCCATTACTCCATATTTCTTTTGCTGAATAGGGCTAGAAGGGTGAAGCTCTTTAAATTGTTCCACAATATGTGTTATTAAGAAGCGATTCTTCACCATAATCCAGATCTTAAGATCGCCTACAATCACATAGGCAATGTAAGCTATATTCATAGTGGCTTCCAAGAAGTTGGTGCCCTTGGCAATAGCTAATGCCACATAAATAATCTCGGTAATAAGTACAATGTTCAAATTCACTAAGCCAATGATAAAATAACATCGCAGAAACACAGTCCACCAAGTTTTCCTTTTGCTTTTGAGTGAGTTTTCTTCAAATCGGTCATAGGTCTCCAAGCCGCAGATCAAGAAAAAGAAATCGGCATATTTTAGAAAAGTACCCACTTCTATAGATTTTGTATAGACTTTCGTTTTAATTTTGACCATGTTCTTGTGAGACCTTCTTTGGTAATTGACTTGTTCGTTCAATCTAATTGGGATTTTGATTTCTTTTGCCTTTTTATAGAAGTCCAATTTGTCTCAAATTGATGACCATGGCTCCACCATTCGGTTCGTCGATTAGTCTATTGATTATTTTGAGAATTCAAACAGTTGTTATTGGTTACAATGGATTCAAATGATTTGGATGTATAATTATATGAATATGTATATTTTTTAGTAATCGTCTTTCTCAATTATTGAATTATCATTAGCCATGATTTTCGATCTGAAGAGTAGTGCGAATCGTAACAGCTGTCTCAATATAAAATAAATTAGCCGCTACCAATCTAATTGCTTCGGTTTCTTGACCAATTAAATAAAGTTTTGCAATTATTAAAGACATTTTTATACACGATTTAATATTATAGTCAAAATCAGAACTAAAGAATATGTCGAATATCGATGATTAATAAAATTTCAAATTTATTTTATTTAAAGAAATTGACAATAGTAATTTATTGTGATTAAGCTAACAAATTCAATTGATTTTGTTTATATTTTATCATTTTATTTTTATCAAAAAACAAGATTATTATTTAACTGAAGGCAACAAAATGTGTATTCTAATTATATAATATATAATATTTCGACTACAAAATATATTTATAATTCACTCATAATTAAGCTGCAATTAATATGAAAGATTAAATAAAAAAACTAAAATTATTTCATGTACATTGTACGCAAGAGGGCAAAGAATTTATAGGACAATTGAAGGAACTGAAATTAGAAAAGTATTAAAAAAGAAAATAGAAAGTAAAATAGAAAGAAAATGTATAGAAAGCTTACACTAGTCAGTGTAACCATGGATATTTTTAGAAATTTTGTACCCTGTAGATATGTTGGCTTCTGAGATCGACGGATTATAATTATCAAGAGTTTACGATAGGATAAATCGGCCTGATTCCAGTTTTGATTATAGGCAGCCTCACCTATTCTTCCGCTCTATAAAAATTAAATATTTTAGATCTTATTGCGTAAATTAATTTAAACTTACCGCATCGAGTAATTTCTGGGCGTAGTGACCTATCATAAAAATTTGAATTAAGGCACAGAAGAGGAAAAAAATCAGCATAAATAGAATGTCCAATTGAGCACCAAGGGACATTTGAAATCCCAAAAAGCAAACAATGAATGCCGAAGAACCAAAGTTACATATCAATGGGATTCCAAATATCTCACTCACATCGCGACTTAATTTCAACAAAGTTTGATGATATTTAATTGTAGATTTTAAAAAGCTTAAGTCATCATTTTGAGAAAGCATTCCCGGTTTATAATTCTCAATCTTCGAGGAGAGAAAGTTGAAGTGCATTACTAGCAGTGAGACAAAAGCACACATCATTAAGTCCACAGACAACTGACTTGAGTGACTGGCAAATCCAGCAACATTTTGCATAGCGTACAAAAGAAAATAACTCCAGCCCCTGTGCCAATCCCAAGGTATCCAGTTATAATAAGGCAAAGTCCTTTCAAAAGTGCGAGTGCCTAGCCAGAGGTCGTATATGAGGTAATATAAGAACCAGTACATGTTATAGATCACAACAAGCGTAATATCGAATCCTATATAACAGATACTGATGCGTGTATAGGTCTTGAAAAATTTAAAAGTCCTGTAGTTTTGATGCTGGGTTGTTCCATTGGGATGAAGTTGCATTAATTCTCTCACAACCTTAGCAATTATATGGCGACTTCGAATAATAATCCAAACTTTGAGGTTGGCTATAATGCCAAAGCCTATAAAAGAAAAACTCATGGTGGCTTCCATGAAATGAATATTTTTGACAATGGCTTCACCGACGTATATTATCTCTGCTACCACAATCAGATTCAAATTCAACAAATGAATTATAAGATAAATAAGCAGTAACCTTTTACGCCAGTTGCCTTTGTGATTTGGGGTTTTTCCTTCCTCAGTCCTGTCGTACAATTCCAAACCCAGGGTTATGTAAAAGAAATCGGCTAATTTCAGAAATTTGGACACACCGACGAGATCTTTATTGGCAAGATTATTAGCTTTGCTAGATATTTTGGCTCCTCTTTTCCAAAAGATTTTATTCTTGATTTGCCAATTTCTCTCGCTTTTATAGCAGTTTGCTTAATGGCATTGAAAAGCACTCCTCTTTCGATTGAATAAATCAATGAAATGTTTTGAGAATTCAAACATCTGGAAGTAGGGCACTAATTATTGTAGGCTTAATGGTCAAATGAATTAAATACGGAATATATCATATATGATTTTAAGTATCGAATTCAAATGATATTCGCTGCATATATTATTTAGTGTCTAAGAACGTAGAGGTAATTCAATAATCAATAAGCTTTGATGAGTCTCTTTATTATATTTTTCAAAAGCTTTCTACAATGAGTAAGTAATCAAATTCTTAGAGTTCTGACTTGATGCGTTCACTTTAAACTCACATCCAATATATTAATTATTCAGCATACATTGTACGCAAAAGAGCAAAGAACTTATAGGACAATTGAAGAAACTGGAATCAAAAAAAGAATTCAGAAATATAATAGACAGATGCATCTTAAAATAAAACATACACTTGTTAGGGTAACCATGGATATTTTAAGAAACTTAGTAGCTTGTAGATAGGTTGGATTTTGAGATCGGTAGATAAGAAAAATCAAGAGTTTGCGATAGGATAAATCGGCCTGATACCAGTTTTGATTATAGGCAGCCTGTCCTATTTGTTCGCTCTATAAAAGTCGAATGCTTTAGATAATGATGTATTAATAATTTTTTACTTACCGCGTCTAGTAAACTTTGGGCGTACTGACTAATCATGGAAATTTGAACTAGAGCAACGAAGAGGAAAAACAAAAGCATAATTAGAATATCCAATTGAGCACCCAGGGTCATTTGAAATCCCAAAAAGCAAACGATGAATGCTGAAGAACTGAAATTACAAATCAATGGGAATCCAAATATCTCATTTACATCATTGCATAATTCCAATAGATTTTGATGAAGTTTAATTGCTGATTTTAAAAAATTCAAGTCATCTTTTTGAGAAAGCAAACCCGTAACATGGTTCTCAATCTTTAAGCAGAGAAAGTGGAAATGCATCACTATCAGCGAGACAAAGGCACACATCATAAGGTCGACCGATATCTGACCCGAATGAGAAGCATATCCAGCCATAGTTTGTAGACCGTAGAGAACGTAATAGCTCCAGCCTGTTTTCCAGTCCCAAGGAACGTATGCGTAGTACGGTAACATCCTTTCAAAGGTGGTGACTCCGAGCCAGAGATCGTAAATCAGATAATAGAAGCACCAGTACATATTATAGACAGTGATAAGTGTGATTTCACTGCCTAGGTAAAATATAGCGAAGCGTTTATAGCTGTTGAAAAATCCAAAAACTCTGTAGATCTTTTGCTCAGCAGCTCCTTGGGGATGAAGTTCATTTAATTGGTTCACAACTTTGGTAATTCGAGCACGATTTCGGATGATGACCCACATTTTCAAACTGCCTATAATGCCATAGCCTAAGTAAGAAATTGTCATGATGGTTTCAAGGAATTTCGTTTTGTTGACAATCGACTCAACAATGAATAATAACACTGCTACCAAAATTATATTCAAGTTCAATAAATTAAAAATCAGATAAATTCTTAACAAGATGTTTTTCCACTTCTTCGAATGCTTTTCAGCTGGCTTGTCATAGGTATCAATTCCTAAGAAAAGGTAAAAGAAATCTGGATATTTCAGAAATGAAGATACTTCAATATTCTTTTTATTTAACATCTTTAGAAACTGGCTTCACTTTTATTCACTGATTTCTGTTCTGACTAAAACATTCAGTGCTTCCTCGTTTTTATAGGAATCCCAGAGTTTTGATTTCTTAAATTAAAGGCGCTGAGAATTCAAACAGTTGGGTTCGTACCCAATAATTAATATTCTAGATATTAACCAGTGAATAGATATAGTTGCAAATTAGTGCTTAATAATTTATAGCCAATTTTGATACAAATTGGCTGAGCAAATAAATTCGAATATTTTATCATGCCATATCTAACCCGTAGTATTGTTACTCTTTCTCCAGTTTCACTAGAGTATCTCAGAGATGAGTCCACCTGTAACCAAATGACATTTGTTCATTGCAAATCAAAGTAAGGACTTGTTAGTTTGTCTCTGTTTTCTTCTTTTTATTGTTTATTTTTTCAATTTGGTCTTTTTGATTTTATTTTAATATTATCTTGATTTATTGAAAAAACTGCCATTTAGTTTCAGTACAAAAATTGCCAGGTCAATGAAACTTGCATCGAAATAAAACTCTGGCCTCATTAGGAATGCGTGTCCAACATAATTATTATAAAATTTATCTTTATATTTACCGTGTCGAATAATTTTTAGTGGGACACCAAATATCTCAATTAAATCGCGACTCCATTTCAACAAAGTTTGATGATAATTAATGTTATAGATACAACCCATATATAGGACGTTGAGTTTGTATATCTTGAAAAATTTTAAAGTTCGGTTCTTTAATTGGGATGACGTTGAATTAATTAATCCAGATAATAATCCAGATTTTGTGGTTGGCTATGATGCTAAAACCTATAAAAACATAGTCATAGTACCTTGCTTAAAATTAGTTCCTTACCGAGGTATATTATCTCTGCTACCATAATCAGAGTTAAATTTATTTAAATTATGGGCTAATCAGATGTCGTTTTTTTAATCATCTTTATTGGTTCCTTTAATTATATTTATGTACAATTAACATGTAATCAAATTCGAATGGTTTTGACCGCAAATGCTAATTATTTAACATACATTGTACGCAAAAGAGCAAAGAACTTATAGGACAATTGAAGAAACTGAAAGCGCAAAAGTAGGAAAATATATAAAAGCAGATACATTCTATAGAAAACTTACACTTGTCAGAGTAGCCATAGATATTTTAAGAAACTTAGTAGCTTGTAGATAGGTTGGCTTTTGAGATCGGTAGATAAGAAAGATCAAGAGCTTGCGATAGGATAAATCGGCCTGATACCAGTTTTGATTATAGGCGGCTTGACCTATTCGTTCGCTCTATAAATTTAAAATATTTTAGATCATGAAATATTATTAATTGTAAATTTACCGCATCGAGTAACCTTTGGGCGTAGTGACCAATCATGAAAATTTGAACTAGAGCAACGAAAAGAAAAAATATCAACATAAATAAAACATCCAATTGTGCACCGAGCGTCATTTGAAATCCCAAAAAGCAAACGATGAATGCCGAAGAACTGAAATTACAAATCAATGGGAATCCAAATATCTCATTTACATCATTGCATAATTCCAGTAGAGTTTGATGAAATTTAATTGCTGATTTTAAAAAGTTCAAGTCCTCTTTTTGAGAAAGCACACCCGTAACATGGTTCTCAATCTTTGAGCAGAGAAAGTGGAAATGCATCACTATCAGCGAGACAAAGGCACACATCATCAGGTCAACTGACACTTGACCCGAATGACAGGTATATCCAGCCATAGTTTGCAGGCCGTAGAGAACGTAATAGCTCCAGCCTGTTTTCCAGTCCCAAGGAATGAATGCGTAGTATGGTAACATCCGTTCAAAGGTGGTGACTCCGAGCCAGAGATCATAAGTTAGATAATAGAAGCACCAGTACATATTATAGATAGTGATTAGTGTGATTTCACTGCCAAAATAAAACATAGCGAAGCCTTTATAGCTCTTGAAAAATTCAAAAACTCTGTAGGTCTTCTGCTCAGCAGCTCCTTGGGGATGAAGTTTATTTAATTGGTTAACAACTTTGGTAATTCGAGAACGATTTCGGATGATGATCCACATTTTAAAGTTGCTTATAATGCCATAGCCTATGTAGGAAAATGTCATGATGGCCTCAAAAAAGTGCGTACTGTTGGCAATAGACTCAAAGACGAACAAAATCTCTGTTAACAAAATTATGTTCATATTCAATAAATTATATATCAGGTATATTCTTAATAAGATCTTTTTCCATTTCTTCGAATGCTTTTCAGATGGCTTGTCATAGGTATCTATTCCTAAGAAAAGGTAAAAGAAATCTGGATATTTCAGAAATGTAGACACTTCAATTGTCTTAGACATTTTAGACACTGGTTTCACTTTTATTCACTGATTTCGTTCTGATTGTATCCTTGAATGCTTCCCTGTTTTTATAGCAATCCCATAGTTATGATTACTTAATTGATAAATTAAGGGCGCTGAGAACTCAAACAGTTGGGTTCGTAACCAATAATTTCAATTCCAGATATTAACCAGTGAATAGATATAATTGTTACTCAATGGTTAGTAATTTATAATCAATTTCAATACAAATTGGTTGGGAATTTAATTTTCTTACTCACGTTAGCTCAGTCGAAGTTATTTTGTTCCTGTTTTACTCAGTGGGAATAAAAAGGAAAAACAATTTGAATCTTTTATCATGCCATATCTGTTCCGTTGCTCTTTTGTTCTTTCTCCAGTTTCACTTGAGTATCTCAGAGATGTGTCTGCTTGTAGCTTTTGTTTATTACAAATCAAAGTCAGGACTCGTTAGTTTGTCATTGTTTTCTGGTTTTCTTGTTCTGCTTTTTACTTGTTGGTTTTTTCAATTTGGACTTTTTGATTTGATTCCAATATTATCTTGGTTTTTATCATTTAGCAGCAATTCAATTTTGAAATCAAATTTTAGAATTAGTATTTTAGTTTTAGCACAACAATTGCCAGCCAAATGAGGCATGCATCGAAATGCGGTGCATTGTTCATTGACTGACAGAAACTGAAACTTTGGCCTCATTTGGAATGCGTATTCCACCCACTAACTTGTCCTATATAATTATTATA
Organism: Scaptodrosophila latifasciaeformis; assembly: GCA_037075145.1. NCBI lineage: Eukaryota > Metazoa > Arthropoda > Insecta > Diptera > Drosophilidae > Scaptodrosophila > Scaptodrosophila latifasciaeformis. The sequence goes on along the minus strand of JBAMCM010000100.1, from coordinate 10,599,916 downwards.
AAATTTACATGATTTCGTATGCAAGTGAGCATGTTTGTGTGTGTGTGTGTCTGTGTGTGTAAGTGAATTTGTATAAATTATGAATGCACATTTGTTAGAGCATCGCTAATGAAGTACATTTATTTATTTTCACCATATTGTATTTTGAGATTTATTCCAAAAATGTAATTAGCATTTTTAATTTATGTCCTTCTCAACAGTCGCGATGAAATATTTTTGCAAATATTTTTATTGCCCAGTATTTGCAATATTTAACTAAAGTTAATTAAATAAATAAATGCGCCCTACATAATAAATTATATTTATTAATTTTACTCAACAATCAATAATGCAAAACATATAGCCAAAATCATTTGGGGTCCTTTTAATAAATTAAAGTGATAAGAAGCTTAAACATTTCCACACTTTCCAGCTATGAATAAATCTGAAAATTTGTACCTCCTTTTTCATGGAGTCGTAGGTGTACGTGTGATAATTCACTTCCTAGACGCTTTAGGTTGTGTATTTTTTTTTTTTTAATCTCCAATCTCTGCTCATACCCATTCATAACCATTCGTAAAACAACAACAACTTGGCTGGCTCGTTGTGCTAATTTTTCTTTCTCTCTTCAGTTTTTTTCTTTGTTTTTTTTTTTTGCGGTTGCCTGCCCAAAGCCAGCGGAAACCCCAAAAAACAAAGCAATTACCTATAAACCTTTGCATTTGTATATAGCGTTGTTACTGTTATTGTGCTCTTTACACGTCCACTTTGTCAGTCAGCTGGAGGTACCGACTATATAGGTATATCCTAGGTATATGCTTGGTATATATCTATAAGAATAACACATGAAGATATCTATTTCGTATACAAAGATGCAGTTAAAGTGCATATAATATACTCTTTCCTCTGATCTAAAAAGGTATATCTGGTTTGTGGTAGGTTTGCTTGCTATTCTGTCTTTCTTTTTGAAACTAAGTCCAATTGGGGATAGGAAATTGATAGTATACTTAAATAAAACATGGAAATTATTAAATAAGTCCAGAGACCCTTTGCTGGCTTTAAAAAACATGGAAATTATTCAATAAATCCAGAGACCCTTTGCTGGCTTTATAAAACATAAAAATTATTCAATAAATCCAGAGACCCTTTGCTGATTTTATTTGACTGAAGCTATATGCTATTTGCTGGAAAAATAAAGTAGAGTTTTGATTTAATTCTTAAACATATTTCGAAAATAGAAAAGTCTCTAATTAAATAGTTTAATAACTTGGAAATTAAAAATCTCTTTTATATTTTTTTGAATAACACAAATTTTTCAAAATTAGAGCATTACCAGATCGTGCTGGGTACTCTTAATTTTTATAGATAGATATATATATTTTTTGCTCTATTATTATTTCTTGTTACATTTTGTTTTCGGTTAGTATTCGGGCTGGTCATATGCCGCATTCACATTTCCATGTTATGTTGTACATATTTGTATTTGCATTTCAGTTCCTTGTTAGTTGTTGCATATTATCAAACACATTTGTAGCAGCTTTGAAACTGGCGGAGAGGAGTGAAAAGAGACGAGAGATGTGTAGTTGATTTTTTTTCTTTCTTTATGTTACTTTTTATGTGTATGTATATTTGAGGGTGTTTGTTTGTGTAAATGTTGTGTCTGCCACTCTATTCATGTGGCGCAACACACACATTGGTGTGTGTGTTTTTTTTTTTAGTTTTTTGGTTGTTGCCATTTTTGAATGTGTGCCAAATGTTGTTGGCTTTGCCGTAATTGTTACACTAACAGTGAAATGTGCAATGATAACACACACACACACACACCGTGTAGTGTGTGCTTGTGTTTATTCTAGCATGTGTGTGTTTTAATGTGGAAATGAGAAGAGACACAGCGGCAAGGCAGGAGAGTTCCCAAACTTACTGGCAATCAGCCATTCCATTCAAGGCATAGGAAAATATTTTTGCCTATGGTTTTCTCTGTCTTCTTTCCCCTATCGGTTGTTCACTCTTTTAGAGCTTTCCTTGGTACTTTATTTCAAATTAAAGTTGAGAAGCTAAAATCTAGCCTGCCAAAATTATCAACTGCCGCTGCTGAAAAACTCTTGCCGCAGTGGCAGTTACTTAAATTTGTGGCTATGTCCTTGGGTTGTAAGCTAAAATGTCATCGCAAAGTAGCAACCAGGGCAGCTGCAAACTGTTGCATACCAGAAAAAACACGCCATATTAAATTAAAGTGGGAATTTTCGTTTCAGACAAATGCATTTCGCTTAAATTATTTATTTCAAGGGGAAATTTTAAAAACAAAAAAATTTCATTGTCTTATTTAATTATTTACACAATTTAAAAATTTTTCTATTTTTCCTGTGTTAAGAGAAAAACAAAACAATTTGCAAGCGTCACTTTAAAAATTGCCAATCATATACAGACATTGCTCCTTTGGGCTGTTCCTTGTTTTGTCCACGAAAAAAACAAAAAAATTCGTGGATTTTTTAGCTGGACTTTTTTATCATGAAATTTTTGCAACACGTGCATTTAGTTTGATTTAACAATTTTACACACACACTTGCGGGTGTATAACTGGTAACCTCTGCGCCCCCTTCTGGCCAACCAGCAAACTCATGGAGAAACTTTCCCGTGGCAGGCCAAAAAAAAAAGAGAAGCAAAGTTTCGCGTACGAACGACGGAGTTTATTGCACTTTTACGTGGCCTGACACCAACAACATGGAAACACATAATGGAGCGTATGTAATGCAAGGACAAGGGAGTCAGGGCTGGCTGGGGCGGGATTGTAGCGCAAATTGTTTGCACCCAATTTTAAATGCATTTTTCTGGTATTTTGGTAATTTTGTTAATATTTTCAATATGTTCTACCTGCTTGCCATAGCAAGTTGGATCAGCTTTTACAAGGGGGGAACGAGGGAGAGGGTTGCCTTTGATTTGACTAGGTTTGTGCGTGTAACGCTTAAGCTAAATACCATGCCACCTGTAAAACTAACAATTTCTGTTGAGAAATTCCACCAATTTTCTAGTTTAGCTAGAATGAAATTTTAATTTCTTTCCAGGCTTGTGAAGCTATTAAGGGATTTTGTTTAATTTTAATCAGATTGCAAATTTTTAACTTGCCAACGGAGTGGAAATATTTTAACAGTTCTTAAGCATATTGATTAATTTATTAGCCTTTTCCTTCGAGCTTAGCTCACATAATAAATTCAACTTTCTTTCAAATTATTGAAGCTTATGCCTTTACAACTTTGAGCAGTCTATAATTTATTAATAATAAATTTTATTTAATTATTTAGATTTTCCTTTCTTTTTTTTTGCAATTTATTGTTCAATGAAAATCTTCTATTGACAAATGCCATGTAAATTATGGGCCCAAAACTTGCTAATGCCTCCGTTATTAGCAGTTGGACAACACTAACAACAACAGCAATAACAAATTTACAGCATGACCTACTTACAGAGACAAATATACATACATGAAACTCACACACTTGTGTGGCATTATTGACTCTCTTCAATGCAATGGGAGACACAAATGCAGCAAAATGATTATTTAAATATTAAACAAGCCTAGCAACAAACACAAGAGAAATTACAGTAAAATACGAAATATTTCACAGCTCATTTGCGTAACGGTAGAACGGCCCGAATGGATGATGTTGCTCAAAATAGTTAAGGGCATTGCAGACGACATTATGGACACAGTTGGATTTCCATCTGGCCCCAAATGAAAATTTGCATAAATTACCAAACACACACACACACAGACTGGCACTGGCATATGTACGAGTCCAGCCAAATAAAATAGAGAATCTTGTCAGCCAATGAATGTGAGAGTGCTTTGTTATTTGTTGTATGCATTGTTTTCCCTTTTTTATGTTATGATCTTATTTCCTCTGATTATTATTACTGCCACAATATACAGTAAGTACCATATTCATATTGACCTCAAAGCTTATTTGTGAGGAGATAAAAGAAATGGTCGGGGCTTCGAAGACTTTTGTATTTTTATGTGACCCTTTTTTTTGTCACTAAATTTTAAGAGGTTTCACTGTAATATTTTTTGGAATATTCACAAAAACAATAATTAAATTAATAGCAAAGACAACTGAAATATTGAGAAGAAAAAATTGAGATTTTATGATTCAATAGTTTCTCTTTGGTAATTCAAGGCTTGCTATTATTTCCACAAAATGCATTGAAATTAATAATTATTTTAATTGTTATTATCATTTCGACTATTTAGCTGTTGTGTACAAGGGGGAAAAAGGGAAAGAGAAAGGAGAAAGAGGATATTTGTGTTTGCTCTTATTTCACTTGGCGCCAGTCATGATGTCTGTTCTTTGAGAGCTCGCAGAGGCAAAATTATTTCAGAGGATTTCTGTATAAATACGCAGGCAAATATGCATGGCTACTTGCAGCTTGATTCCAAATTGCAAATTGGTAGTTTGCTGAGGTCTTGTTGTAAATATTTTATTGGTATTTTCGTTGCATCTCTGGGCTGAAATTATTTTTGAGGTTATAAAGTTAATGAATTGCATTTTGATACGCATTGCACAGGTGTTTGCATATCGGCCAGGTACAGTTGAGCGCAAAATGTGTAATCATTAATCTATAAAATTGAATGTTTTTTTTTAATAATGAAAAGACACAGTATCCATTTACTTGAATTAATTATGAAATTGCTCGACCTCTCTCTCTCTGGGTTGACTAATTAACTCTGTCACAGTTTCTTCTTCTTAATTTAGCCTTATCAAATTCGGTAATGTGAATTGCAGCTACAATCAAATTGGCAATGCACATTGAAGTCTTGGTATTGATTGTGCCAATAATACAACAACTACAACAATGAATACACAAATAAACTCATTCAAGCAAAGCTATGAATATATGTATAATCACATTAGGTACAGCCACGCACACCCTGACTCTCACGCTCTCTCTCTCTATCTACACCCTGTCTATACTGTGAGTCAGTTTGTCGTTTGTTATTCTATTAGGTTGATGCCACTGTCAGTGGCATTAGTGTCACAGATGCGAACACACCTGCACTGGGAGATAAGCAAGGCCTTCACAGAACCCCCAAACAAACCCTCTACGCACAAATCGTATTTCCTGTGCGTTGATAAGGGCTATGAATTTCAACTCAATTTTGTGCATTTGTCATAATTGCTGTTAGGTGGGCCCAAATATTTCCATTCTCCGTACTCTGTACTCTTTGGCCAACTTCTACTCCATCATTCTCCCATCTTCTAGTCTTCTCCATACCATCCAGAGCAATTTGCTTGTTCGTTCGTTTGATTCACTCTAATTGAAAGGCATGCAGAATGTTTATCGGCAGCTGCAACTGTAAATCGCACACACAGGCACTGGTACGATAACAAACAGATTTTTTCCTTCCTTCTTTCATCCTTTTTATTCTATCATTCCTTATTCGGGTGGTTTTTTTTTTTGTGTAGTGCAAACTACTTTGCCATTCAACTCTTTCTCGTTTTGCCAGGGAAATTGACTTATGGCTCCTACTGTATTTGAAAACGGAACCGTGTGTCTGCTCCTGTCACGTTTGCGATTCTCTTGTCAATTTTTGCGCGTTCGTGTTGAGCGGCGTCATATGTTTGTCAATGTGAGTGTCACGTGCGAAGCAGTAACCTCTGCCCAAGCCCCTTGAGCGTGTGTGTGCGACTGTGTTTGTCACTGCCAGACCACATTTTTAATATGCACATAAATTGGCTGACATTGATGGATCCTAATGGAGTCGGCGATTCCCAACTCTCTACAACTTTCTTTTCCACGTCTCTGTAGTTTCTGTTTCTATTTTTGTTTTTGTTGATATTTCTGTCATATGCAATGAATACCAAAGTACCTTATGAATATATTGCCAGAATCCTTCTTTCCTTCTAGACAGCGAACTCAACTAACCGCTCTGAGGTTACCCCAAAGAAGACATTTCTATCCATTTCACGCAAGCTAAATTTGTCTCTTAAGAGCGACCAACAACCAAATAAACATCAAATATGTTTAACTAATTGATAATCAGTTGAAATATTTATAATTTTATTATAGAATTTAGGGAGGTTTTGTCTGAAATCAAAAACCTAAAGCTTCATCAAATTCGTTCTGCAAATTATTTTTAAAATTTTTTATTAAGTGCAAGTCCGATTTTCAGAAACTCATTTTTAAGTTTGGTTCATCTTTTTTATATTTTCCAAACGTATTCATTAGATAATATCTGATATTATTTATAGTGTTTTAACTCCTCTTTATCATAAAGGTATGAGGAATTTTTATTTGTTTCAACAATATTTTTTGATACCTACAAGTTTGCTTATCCGATAAAATTGCTCGAAAATGTTCGGTGGATTGGCCCATGTATTCTTAAGCTTTCCGGACTTGTATGAAATATTACCGGAACGATTGATTAAGATTTGGAATATACTTTGTACAAAAACGAAATTTGCGAGCTCAAAATAGCCGCGTCATGGCTGGCAAATCTATTTTTAAATTGATATTGTCTTAAAATTAAAATTCTATAGTCTGTCAATTATTAAGATACTGAATGATATTTATAATAAGTTGATATTAAAGAAAATTAATTTAATATGATTTAATTATGAAAACTGGAAAAGTTAATATTATTTTATATTGTGAAACAACATTTAAATAAATTTAAATTTAGCGCTTAATTTAAAAGCGTTCAAAAAGATTTAGTTCTGATCTAGTTTGATTGTTTTTCTTTCTTATTTAGAACATTTTTGCACATTGGTTCAGTGTGCTTTAAACCTTATCTGACATTAGTCATTCAGTTTAAGTTTCTAGCTGAACAGAACATATTAAAAGAAATAATAATTAAAATATAAATATTATTTTTTTGAATTACAAATAAAATGATCACCGAAGAAGAATTCGTGGCCGGAATATTAGACGGTCGAATTGTGTCTTTAAAGCCCACGGAAATAACTAACGGCGAAAAGGTGACGATATGGCCTCATCATTTTGGATATGATCATCGTAATAATGTCTCGAAATCGGAAGATGAATCAGAAATTGAGAGTGATACGGACAGTGATGGCAGCCATGATTCTCCTGCGATTCGGAATAAGCAAAATATTAAAATGGAATGCCTTAATAATGTACAAGTCACTATCTGTACCGTAATGTGAAATATACTGATGAAAAATTTAATTTAATTTAATAACCAATAAAAAAAAAAAAACATAATTAAATACAGTGCATTTATTTGTTTACATGTTCGGGAATATATATATGTATACCCTATATCTTCCTATGTATAATCAGTTGACCGCATATCTGTTAATTATACCCTGTACCTTAAGGGTAAGGGTATATTAAGTTTGTGCAAATGTATGTAACATAAAGATGGAGACGTCGTAGACCCGCCAAAGTTACCCACAATATGATCAGGTTGACTAGAGAAATTAATATGGCCATGTCCGTCGGTCTGTCCGTTCGTCCGTGTGAAAGACTAGATCTTAGAGACTATAGGAGCTAGGATAACCAAACTTGGGATTCGGACTCCTTATGTGTGTACGCTGGTCAGGTTTATTTTTTTCTACCCCCGCCCTCTCTTCCATCCCTTGTAATTTCTTCCATTTTAGGATTTCGGTATTAATTGCTTGTTCTGAATCTAAAAATATTTCGATTAATATTAAACATGACTAAAATCAGACCATATTTACATGAGATATACAAAATGCAAATTTTCAGAGTCAAGATTTTAGTTCCCCTTGCCTGACTAGCAAACGGTCGAATAAACATTCCGCTAGATGGCGTACTTGCATTATTGTGAACAATCCTATATTGAATTTAAGGGAATAGTAAGACCAGAGGTTTTATGTGAATGTAGACAACCAGAGTTACCACCCGGCTAGGGTTACCACCTTTTCTTTTTCAATTCCATCTACTAGGTATAGGGTATCCCAAATTCGGCCGCTCCCGAGTTTATCGTTCGGCTTCATTTTCATAATGTATTGTATGGGTTAATTCTTTATCTTATCGGTATTTTTGCCAATTCATGAAATCCACTTGATAGCTAATCGTGGAAATGCAATTTTCTTCATTCGATGTGCTATTATAAATAGCAGAGAGCTTCTGTCATTTGTATAAAAATAGACCTTTTACATACCCCAGCATTTGGGGTATGCCGCTGAAATTGATATTTGGAATTTTTCACTTTAGTAAGGTGATCGGTATCCACAGGAACTTTTGTTATATTCTATATTTTTTAAAGATTATCGCCGACATATAGCTGCCGCTATAGCGAGCATGAATCAGGTGTAACAAACTTGCCAATCGCAAAGTATCCCCACGGGTGTCAATGACCTTTTATTATTATTGTGAATAAATAAACTGGAGTTATATGAAATTAGTATTCTTTTTCTTTCATTCTTCTGTTTTTTTTTTTTTAAATATTGTACATTTCGAATATAATGCTATTCTTAAAAAAAAGAGTCAATGACTCAACTTTTAGTGGCCATAAAAGAGACAAAGAAAATACAATATTCAAAATAATAGTTTACCAAACTTTAACAATAGATGGCGCCAAAGTGCCCGTGAAATATAGTCTGCAAAGTGTGTGTGAAATTTTGAACCTGCTAAGGAATAAATAGGGCTCACATCCGGCGGATGTTTGTTCTTTTCTTGGATGTCGACAATTTGCAATTTTACCCACATAGAAAAATTCAAACGAATTTATACGTTTGAGATTTTAACGAGGGATGTGTCTCTGCAGTCTTTGGTGATCAGTTCAGTTGTTTGCTAATTTTGTTTTGCAATTTCAGATTTGCATATAAACAGAGCTGAACTGTTCATATTATGAGCACTTTAAAGCAACTTTTATACACACAAACACACATACAAGCCAGAATACACTTGGACCATTTGAAGCAGTGGCTTCTGTTGTTGGTGTCCAAAAGTCTGGCAGAAATGTTTTGTCCACAGGCACTCATATTCTGGACCAACAATATTGACACAGACAATGACACATATACACAGATAACAAATTGCAATGGGTGTCTGTGAGTGTATGCGTAGGTGGGTAAACAATTGAAACAAGAGTGAAAACATGCTGAAAAGTATCACTGTTTTTCTTGCTACACACACAGACAAATGCACTCTCTCTCTCTCTCGCTCTCTCTTAGCAATTGTCAGAGAATTGCATAAGCATTTTCAGGCATTCTAGCAGAGTCACCTAAAAGCTCTGCCATTCACGAATGGACTCTTAATCACACATATAGACCGTTGGATTCAAACAAAAACACATGAAAATGCAATTGCGCATACGTTATGGTCGCTAATGTGTCTGTTTTCTTTGTATTGTTCGGAAAAAGCCAAAAAGAAAAGGTAAAGAAAAAGAATAAAGGAAAAAAAAATATTTTTGTTCCTATGGATTCAATTGGCAATGGAATCCAGCAAGTCACTAGGCCTGTCGAGTTTCTTTTCTTTACATAAACTAAATTTAGAGAGACAAAATAACTTCAGGAATTATCTTAGCAGGTCTATTAAAAATCTGCGTAATAAAATGAATATCTTTAAAGACTGAGAAGATTTTGTCCCTTGTCATAAAATTTAATTTATCGTATTAAATACGATATGATTTTTTACTTTAATAATATTTACTAAACTTATTGACGTTTACATGAGATCTGACTTGGCCTGAATGTAGCACTGCAATTTCATCTAACGACAGGAAAAAGAAGGCAAGAAAGAAAGAAAAAAAAAAAGAAAAAATTAAATACTTGGCATAAGTTTGTTGGCTGCCGCTGTTATGTTATCATTTAATTAAGTTTTCTTTAATTAAGTCGACATGTGAGAAACCGCAGCGTCACGGCGCACCAAGTGCAACGGCTGACAATATAAAGGCATTTCACAACAACAACAACAACAACAACAACAACAGCAGCAAGGATAACAAGGACGAGACTGAGCAAGCATCTATGCTTAATTAATGCGAGCTGGCTTTGAAACAAATTCGCGTAGAAGTGCTTATAAATTACAACATGGTTGCCATTTCACGAAAAATTCTCTGTCGCAAATGCAACCCTGTAAACAAAATTTCTTAAGACTTTTAACGGTACACAAAATCAATAACTATGCTTCAAGTGTTTGAAATTAATACAAAGAGACCAGTAGCAAGCTGTGAACGTTTTTTTGGTTTTTGAAATTTCTTTTCGATAATCTGATCTCCTTATATCCTTTTTAATCCTTTATTCTAGAACTCTTTTGGAAGGCAAAATAATATATTTATTATTTTCTGATGTTTGTAACAAATGAGCCATGTTGTCTAATGAAACTTGCCATACAGCTTTCTCCCGTATGCACGCTGCACGAACCGAAACTGATCTTTGGAATAAGACCGAAATTTACAGATCGATCTCTTTCCTTATCATGGTATCACCATATCATATAGTTGTAAAACGAACCTCTACTGGTCTTGGGAAATTTGGTACTTATGATCTAAATCTAAATCGGTTCGTGCTACAATATTAGTCTTAACAATATCTGCGGGTCTTATTGATCTATCTCATCTATGATATATCAATTACTGCAAAAGACTGTAATCTTCAGCACCCTTAAAATAGCTATGAAATTTTTTCCATATAAATATAATCAAAATTATAGTTTTCTTAAATGAGGACCTTCTTAGTCATTGTGTTTCCTTAGGGAATCTGAGGTTTTGTTTTATGAAATGTTTGCTGGGTATTCGGAATTTCAAACATGAGAGAGAATATGCATTTCTGCATACATTGTGTATGTGTGTGTGTGTGTTGTGTTGTGTGGATGTGTGCCTCTACAAGCATTCGGGGTTTGAGTGTTTTGTAGGCCTTGTATTTGTATCTAGATATTTTTCGCACATTTCACGCACTACAACTTGAAAAACACTCAGCTCTGTAGTGTTGGCAAAAATGCAAAATCAACGCGCTTCCAAGTGCTAAACACTTGCAAATGATTTGCTGCCGCTGTTGCAGTTTGCAGTTGCAGTTGCTGACGCCATCACTTTTCGTACATTTTGTTTGGTGGCTGCTATTGGCACTTGTTGTTGTTGTTGTTGTTGATGTTGTTGATGTTGTTGTCGGTGGGCTTACCGTTGTCTTTGTGGGCTTGATCTAAGAGGGTAGATAGAGCGGCGGAAAAACATTTTGATAAGTGAGCCAAAAGTGTTGCATTTGTTGCCTCGAGTGTTTGTCTGTTTATTTGGCTTTTTTTTTTTTTTTGGTTTTGGTTAAAAGGAGTACATCAGTCTACTTCAAAGTTAGAAACTACTTCATTTAACTGTTCGTTTTAAGATAGAAAATAAGAGTTTTTGATGATGTGGAATCACTGGCAAATTAATGTTTAGAAAGCTCTTTAGCTAGATGAAAAATTCTTTTTGATAGTTTATTTATTCTGAAATGAATATTTTGTCTATTCCTCTCCAATAGATGCATACTTTTTCACATGAAACTTAAATCTCTAAAATCGAATAAAAGGATGAGAAAAGATCTGGCAAATGAGAAACGTTGGGTGCGCTACTGACCCAAATAATAAAATGATTGCCACATTTGTTGCTGCATTGGTGGGCCGTAATTTTCGCGTATGTTTGTCTTCTCGTATGTGTATGTGTACGTATGTGTGTGAGTTGGTTTTGTTGGTCATGTTGATGACTCCCAAGGTGACTGTTTCATTTTCGTTCGGCTCTGGCAAAGTGTTGACAGACCCACACAAACACTGCCAAATATGGGGCCCATTTACATATTGAACTTTTGCATTTCACGTGCGAGACACTCACACATGCATATATATAGTTAAATATATACATATATATATTTTCATATACCCGCATAGCTGTCATAGTGTCTCATCATCTGGCTACTGGGTTCTGGTAGGTTTCTTCTTCATCTACTGTCGTTGTGCATGGTAATTGCAACATTTGTTGGCGTTGTCCTTGTCAACTGTCTCAGTAGTGGCAGCTTCAGCAGCATCGGCATCATCATCATCATTATCATCGTCGTCGTCGTCATGGCCAACAACAATGGACTTGGCAACTTGGGACTGGCCTCCAGTCCCCCCATCACCAACTGCACCGACAAGCAACCATCATCTACTCTGTCTCTGAGGCATTGTTCTGCCTGTTTTTACAATTGCCCCAGATGCTTTTGGCGTTGGCTCAGCTGTCATTGAAGTTCAATGCACAGTTTACCTTGTTGCAGAGTGCCCCGCTCCAAATTTTCGCTGGATAGTGGTTGATTTTTTCTATTATTTTATAATTTCTACTTATGCTTCAGGCTAGCAATTTATTTATTTTCCTAATGACTTAATATTTTTTAAGCCTCTTGACTATTTATGAAGTTCCAGTCTAAGCTGGAAGATTAAAGTCCCGGGCTTTACGAGAATTTAAATCTTTAATCTAAAAACATAGCACAAAAATGGAAAACTCAAAGGAGAAATGAATAAACCTCTTTCATTCTTCGAAATGGAAACACTGTGCCTTTGGAAGCGGAGTCTTTGTGCCCACAGATTTGTGGATTTTGCCCTTTTGCCTCAGGTATTTGGTCAATTTGCCTGTACCCTGGGTTATTTGATTTAGGATTTCAAAGGCTTCAGCATATGATAGCAAATTTTGAACCCATTTGAACCTCTCCTTTGACCATACTCTACGTAATTGCCTAAGCTTGGCACTTAACTTGGTTCCACTTTGCTCTCGCTCTTTTGGCTTAAAATTTTATTTAATGAGCAGTTGGAAAATAAAATAAAAATAAAACGTGAGAACCTTCCGCTCCATTCACACATCCAAGTTTCTTGATTCGAGACAAAAGAAAATAGCAACATGTACTCCGGCGCTCAGCTATGAAGGAAGGAAACTGCAGTTGCTAATTATGGTGAGTAGAGCAGGTTAATCATCCTGTCACACTGGTATACAGGTGGAGCAACCGAATGAAACAGCTTGGCCACTTTGTGTAATTAAAGTAAAAGTCGGTGGTATATTATTTATATAATTTGTGGGCCCTTGTGCTTTTTTGTATTCCTTGTGAGATGATTTACATGTTACTTTCGTTTCACCGAGAATTTCAGTTATCTAAAAATGTGAAACTAGAGATTTTTGGAATTTTTAAATATTTTGCAATTAGCAATTGTTTTGCTGGAGGCTTGGCACTTTTTAAAATTTTCATTTTTTTTTTTGAAAAGTCGAGATAAAAATTTTTATCTCGTAAAATTTTTGAATTTTCTGGTTCACTTCACTTTGGGCTTTGCTTGTTTTTCCAAATTAGTTTGCTGTGGTTTTGAGCCAGCGGTCTTGCTAGCAAGTTTCTGCCATGAAACGAAAGGTGTCTGCCTGACCTGCTTTACCCTTATCCGCTCTCACAACAATGTTGCAAAGAGTGATACAAAAATGGCTGTCCAATGTGTATGTGTGTGTCTGTGTGGTAATTGCGGCTATGGAAAACTATTTGAAAAACGCTTAAAACTATGCCGCAGAAAATAAAATGCAAGCCGACCGCACTCTGTTCCACGGCCTTCGCAGTCTCTCCGACTTTTAGTCATCGGCCAAAGCAAAACAAAAAAAAAAAAAAAATAATAATAATAAAAAAAAGGAAATATTAAAATCCAAAAGCAACATTGGCCACAACACAAAATATTTATGATTTTGTGGTTTTAGTTTGCCTCAAAATTCCCCCCTTTTTGCCTGCCCCACTGATGCTGCGGCAATAAAGTTAGTAAAAATATTTTTAGCGCATTCAAAGGATACAGAAATATGTATCTAGAAATATTGTATGGACATAGAGTCATTCATGTTTTTTTTTTGTCTGATAAATAATTATAGCTCTCACCGCAAATATTGTTAAACGTAATGTAAATATTTCGCTGGTTTTGTACTTTTGACAAAGTAGCAAATTGTTCTTTATTTCGATGAGGAAAGAGTAGGACGAGGCGAGGCCTCTGCAAAATCCAGAGAAGGCGAGATATCCTGGGAAATTCTGGTAAGTAAGTGAAAATGGAGAAAGTGTTGAAAAATGCCCAGATAAATTTACTGCTTTCATCTTTATCTTTTCAAATTAAAAGGAATTAGAGTAAAATATTTGTTCTTGGCTTTTAAAATGCTCGACTTGAAATTTTCTACCTGCGGCTGGTCCAAGAATCACAAAAACACATTCACAATTGGGGTTAGGGGATAGGGTAGAAAACAGTTTTAGTTGATGGACGTGGCTTTTAGTTTGTTTTTGTTTTGTGGCTGACACACTCAGCTTGGGTCCGGTCACTTAGCCAGGCAAATTGCAAAGTTTACCTTCAACAAGTTTTGTTTGGATATTTACAGATCTTTGGTAAGCTCATTCCAAGCACACATATGTGTATCTAAGAATATTTAAGATGCATTTGATTGCATACACCTTTCTGCCAGAAAATGCGCCTAAGAAAATATTTCTCTTTTATTTAGCTATTTGCTTGGGTAAAATATTTCAATGATTTTATTCATAATATTAAATATTTATATTTACTTGAGGTATTTTAATACTACTGAGATAAAAAAAAAATGTAAAAACATTTGGTTCGTCTAAAGAAATACAAAAACACACAAGCAAATGTGCAGAGTTTACTGTAAGGCAGAGCTCAAATAATGTTGCATACTTTTGGGCAACATTATTTTCACCTTATTAGAACACCCAGAAAGCATTTTTCTTCATGGCCAATTAGAAGGGTTTTTTATAATATAGACCAAATACATTTTTGCTTTAGAAAAATTAATTAATTAAATATTTGAAATAATTCTAAATATTTATAAAAGTACATAAGTGTTCACATATTTTATTGGCTTTGCCTTTCATTTAAATTTATATAGCTGCAATGAGTCTATTTCCATTTTCACATATTTTATGTGTCCGAGAAAACTTCTAAGAGCTTAGAAAAAATAAAACTCACTTTTTTTTTTGTTTGCTGGGCATTTGTATTTGTCTGTATTTATGTTAGTATGCAGTTGGTTTTCCTAAAGTTTCCATTCAACAGTACAAAAAGTCCAAAATCAGAGATTGAGATACAAAGTGAGAAGAGTGGAGTAAAGTTCAAAGCTTAAATGCACTTCACAAGGTAAGCTTATTTGAAATGTATTTATTTGCAAACAAATACTCCTCGAGTTGTTGTTTTTCTTCGGTAGGTAGTTAGGTTGTACTTGGGTAATTTATTATACCCTATACCTTAGGGCTAAGGGTATATTAAGTTTGTGCAAATGTATGTAACATAGAGAAGGAGACGTCGTAGCTCCCCCAAAGTTACCCACAACATGATCAGGGTGACTAGAGGAATTGATACAGACATGTCCGTCCGTCTGTCCGTCCGTCTGTCCGTCCGTCTGTCCGTCCGTCTGTCCGTCCGTCTGTCCGTCCGTCTGAATCTAAAAATCTTTCGATTGATATCAAGCATGACTAAAATCAGACAGAGATATACAAAAATCAAATTTGCAGAGTCAAGATTTTAGTTTCCCTAGCCTAACTGACAAACGGTCGAATGAACAGTCCGATAGATGGTGTGCTTGCATTATTGTGAACAATCTGTTGTTGGATTGAAAGGAATATTAAGACCAGATGTTTTATGTGAAAGTAGAAGACCAGAGTTACCACTTTTCTGGAGTTGACACCTTTTCTTTTTCACTTCCGTCTACTGGGTACAGGGTATCACAAACTCGACCACGCCCGAGTTTAATGTTCGGCTTTATTTTTATTTCTTAACGCAATATTACTATTCAAAACTGTCAAGTTTAGGCACGCAATACTTTCTCTTCTTCTCGGAGTCTGGTATGTATTTTGGTTTTAATTCTCTTGCTGACTTTCTAAATTGAATGAAAGTAAAATAAAATGCTTTTAAGCTTGACATTTTTGTGGATTTGCCAGTAACTTATGATTCATTTTCTTAAATTTGAAATGCACATAATTCTATCAATTCAAAATATTTTTCTTAAAAATAAGCAAAATATTATATTATAATATTAAATAAAGTTATATGAGCATTATTGACTTATTATCGACAATCTTCTTATAAGCTTTGAAAATTGATATAGGATTTTATAGCCAATAGGTAAGTTAGTAATGCAGTTTCAAATAAATCTACAATGTTTAAGCAAGCAATTTAAAGCAACAGCTGCTTCCTGGTGCGCTGTATTGCAGACCCCCGCAGATTCTTTAGGGCGTCACTTCCATCAAAAGAGACAGCTGAGACAAAAGCGTATACGACAAAACAAGACACGAGTCAACAAAGTTGACAAAGAGTTAGAGAGGCACGGAATGCAGAGAAAATGAGAGAAAGATCGGGGCATACAGAGAAAAAGAGAGAGAAACCAGCGATGCCGTACGTACTATAAACAATTTTTGTCATAGTTGGTGGCGTGTTACAATTCAAAATGCAGAAGACCCTTTCTTTGCTGCCCTGATTCGCCTTTACCAATTGTCGGCATTCGTTGGCAACAATATTCCCTTGGCTCCTTTATTTGAGCAAGACAATGACAACGACAAGTGGCCTGACAGCGCCAACAATTGCAGCTGTCTGGCTTTGTTTTTGGTCTTGCACTTTCCTCTGATTCGTGTCGTACCTTTTGGTAACCCAAAAGTAACTGAACATTTTTCTTCTATCTTCTTTTTTTTTGTTTTAGCATGGCGCCTTTGTCGCCATCAAAAACAGTTGACAACTGAAGGTATCTTTGCTGCCCAGACTTAAAGTCATGAATTAAGTTTTTTATTTTCAATGTTTCGAATGTTCAATTTTCATATAAACAAATGACCTTAACGAAATGGTCTGTGGTTGCGCTTGGCCATAAACAAAGTCAAGCGCTAATCAGGCAAAAGAAAATGTGAGTATGTGATGAAGTTCGTGTGCAATCAAGCAGTCCATTCATTAGACCCGGAAGTATGGAGGGAAGGAGCGACCAAAGGAGTCATGGCTAATCTACTTTGCATTCTAAACAGATTCTTTGCATAGTTCTTAATTTACGATTGTTTCATATGCTAGAAATTGTGCACATTTCTTTTTTTGTTTTGATTGTGGTAAAAGTTTCATAAGCATTTTTAGGGTAAACTAATTTTTTTTTTGTTTACTGAATTCAATTGTCAGTATTTTTCTTTAGTCGAATTTTAATTCCTTTCAATTTACATGTTTTTTTTTTATTGCTGATCAAATTATGTTTGCTTCGTTTATTTACAACTGGCAAGTCTAGATTACATTAAGATTTTTGCTGTTTTATAACTGGCAACACCTGACAATGTGGCTTGGCATTTTAATTTCACAAATGTACTAAGATAAAGTCGGAAGGAGTATGGGGAATAAGAAGTAGACGGAAGCCGCCAGTCTGGTCGTTGTTTTACTTTTTGTACTTTGTAATAAAAGTGCATGCAATTACGTTTTTATTTTTATTTGTGTTGCTGTATTTAATTTAGCTCATCAACTGTACACACTCGTACCGACTGGCCTGGCGGAGCATGTGTGGCGGGTACAGTTGTGTACGCAATCGGCAGCTGTATGTGTTGTTATCGGCGCTGCGTGTTGGGTAAACTTTACGCTTAAAATGGCGATGGAATAAAATAAACCAACCCGTGCCACCATGTCAACATTCCCAGCATCAGCAGCCATTTTTCTCATTCTCATTCTCTGTCTCGATGTTGATGATATTGTTTGTTTTTTGTGGATATTATTTGCATGTAATAGTATTTTTTTTTGCTTTTATGAAATAAATGTTTTCTGTCTTTGTTTGATTGCTGATATTTAAATGTTTTTTTTTTTTTCAAATATATTTTAAAGTTGTATTGCATTGGAATGACATGAAACTTGACTTAATTAAGGTATACAGAAATACAGAATTCAAATAATTTTTAAAGCCAATTTGAGCTACAAGACTTCTCGCTTATTTGACAGCTCAATTTGTCAAGTTGTATATGATTGCGGAAATCTCTCGCATTTTTCTCCCCTCCTCTCCTTTTTGATTCCTACCCACAATCAATCAATCTTTATAAAGTCGTTAGCACAGCGACTAAATTTCCATTTGGCTCTGAACGCCTTAATAAAACAGACAGTGCCCCATAAAAAGCGAGCAGAGAAAAAGATATTGCATCATTTGGGAGCATACCCATCAGCATCCTTCTGCTGGCAGAGAGATGTGCTTGAGAATATAACAATAAACGCTTTTAATGACAACTTGTCAATAACGTTTTGATATCAACTCACTGACTAAGTGATGCAAATATCTCGGATCTCTGTTTGTGGCACCTGCCACCCAACAAATTCTCCCTTAAGTGTCCTTGTCACGGTGTCGTGTCAGTTATAAAATTCATATTAGAATTTAATCGCGTGTTAAGTCGTAAATACAAAAACGTTTTCTTTTATTTTTATTATTTTTCTCTTAAATTTATTTCGTTTGGTTTCGTTCCGTTTCTTGTCAGTTAAAATTTTGTGGCCTGATTTGAGTAGATCTTTTTTTCTTTTCATGAGCACATTTCCTTGAAAGTGTTTCTTTTTTAATTTATATGGTAAACAATTTGAAGCAATTTAATAATAGCAAACTGAAGCTCCAAAACAAAATTTGTGAATTCAGAAATTTTGTAAATTTTGTCCTGCTGATAAATTGATTTAAAATATTGTGTAAATACTTACAGCCCAGCTTGTTTTATTTATGGGCCAGACAAATCGCTGGGTAGGGCAGAGCAAAGCATTGGGCGTTTGCCAGGCACCGATAAGAGGGCCACTGGTCCTGGTTGCGTGCTCCAATCTGTGCTTTCTTGTCCGCAGGCTCACCTGGCCTGTGGCCTCGGTCATTTGTTGTTGCTCATTGAATACTATTTAAATATACATTTTAGGCTATTATTGACGTTTATTGTGACCCAGACTGGTCGAACAATTCTTTGTATTGCTTTGAATTTATGGATTTCGGAGCGCAACCGCAAACAAATAAAACAGGACCAAAACAGTTTTCTGCCTTTTCAATTTCCAACATTTACTTTCAGTGACTTCCTAGCTCAATACTATTGTGATTAATGTCTTTGTGGACCCCGTGGTGTTTGGCTGTTGATAGCTGTTGTCACGACTTTCAAGAATAATGGTTTGACCAGCGTGTCGTATACTTAATTTATTTGGATACAATTTTTAATGACTTTTAAGTAAATATTGAACATTTTTCCCCCGATACACAAACAACAAGTGACCTATCGAAAAATACCAGTAAAGGCCAAGTAGCCGGCTTTTCAATCTATTAACTTTACTTTTATCAGTTCATTTCATTTTGCTCAGTCACAATTCCAGCCTAGCTGGAAGAGAAAGACTTTCGTATTTTGCTTTTCTCGATTATATCTATGACTGAATTTGTATCTGTTTATATTCTCCCCCTCACCCCAGTTCTATGCTCAAAAAACTTGCTCGACCCATGCTGTTGAGCTTATGAAATCATTTGCAAAACCTGCTGCCACACTACGTGACTTTGAATTGCCATAATTGCTGAACAGCAGAATAAACAACACGCCGATATCACCAGATGGGCCTATTACCCTACCCCTCTTTCAATATTCTGCAGCCATTTGTGTTTGCCGAGGCAGAAGGTTGAAGGTTATGAAGCAGTTGCCACTCGAATTTGAGTCTCACAGCCTGTCTCAAGTCTAGTCGGCCCGTTTCAGATCTTTCATTTGCAGACTTCTCCTTTCCCTTTCCAACTACATGGATAATGTTGTGCCGACGTTTATCATTAGGTGTTGATGCCTGTGAAGAGTTGGACATTTGTTGCCAAAATGTTTCGATTATACCATTGAAATTTATAGCATAAATCTGGCTTTCCCTTAATTTCTATATGAATAGAACCCAAACTTTGTCTGTGATTTAACAAGTGCATTTTGAATCATTGTGAAACCGGAGATTTTAGGTAAGAATAGTTTCCTGCTTCTCTGCAAGCCTTGACTTTATCTCTCCCATCAGCCATTGGAGTTGATATAAAATGGCAGAAAAGTTCAAGGCTCTCGAAAAACTTTATTGCCACAATTTCAACAGGCAGTAACTGTCAATCTCTTGCCACAGAGCTTAATTTTTCTATTTTGTTGGCTTGCTCGTTGAATATACAAATTAGAAGGCATCCGCTTGACATCCTGTCAACAATTTCCTGCTTATTTTTCAAAAGTGAGAACAATTGAGTTTTTAGTTTAGTGTGCAAAAGTTTTGAGGTTACCAACAAAATGGCTTTTTATTGCCATCCCCTAAAAGTCCAGAGCTGCCATTCCTACTTAAGGCTCCATTTTAAGCAGTTTCAATCCCATCCTCAATTCTGCAGTATTTCTGAGCCTAGGTTAATGATACTGGCCTTGCCGGCAGTTAATAGCCAGGCGTTGTCTTAGCACAGATTTGATGCTGAATGAGGCTCATCATTGTTTTACTGTTCAACAACATATCGCTCCCTTTGAGTATGAACCTGCCTAAGCGTCTCGTTGGTCCTGTCTCGAGAAAATTGCTCTTACTTCGTAGCTGCCCCCGGGCTCGACTGTGACTTCCTTCTGGCTATCAGAGTTGATGGCTGTCCGCCCCTTTGTCAAGCTGTCCGGCAATGGTGATTGTGGTTGTTGGTCATGTAATTGTCTGCTGCACACACGCATATAGACGTGACTCGTGCCACACAAACATTACGGTCATACACGAGCTATGTTGACGTTGACATCGATTCAGCAGCACAGAGACAGCTCTGAGGAAGTAGAGAGACGCATGAAGGATGCATTACCATCCTTACAACTGATTGAAAATCGATTGGCATTAGCCAACTTAACTCTTCTGATCGATCGATTCTATTGTCGGGGTTTGGCTTTCGCTTTTGTTAGATTTTGACACTGCTCTCAATATGTAAGGCTAATTTCAAAATGAAAATACTAATCGTATATTTCAAGCAAAAAAATCTTTACTCCTTGTTTTACAATAGATTTTATTAAGGCCTCGATGTTGTTGTCTTTAGTCAAAAAGGACTAAGTGCCAATATTAATTAAAAAGGCAATTATCAAGACAACTTTCCTTGGATGATAGGATAAAATGATTCACTTACAATTGGGAAGAAACATACATATATATAAATGAAAGAATGTTTTTTTTTATTTATTTTCATTCGAATAAAACCAGGTGTTTCAGTTGTGATAAAAATTGAATTTTAATTTATGAAAAATCAAAGAATAAATTGGCGTAAAATAAATGAGCATCGAATGGAAAATATTTTAAAAATAATTTTATATTATGGAAAGCAGCAGATTTGTTGGTTTTGTTTTGCCCAAATTTGCCGTAAGGAAATTAAAATAGCGAAAGCCTGTCCGATCAAGCAATTCTTTTCGTTCAGCGAATTTTCCTAATTTACCAGTTGAGTGAACGAGCTTAGCTGCTCGAATTAGCTGAATTAGCGACAAAATAACAAACTCTTTCAAGCACTTTATTTCCCCCAAAAAATAAGGAACAAATTTGCCAAGGCTATGATTATATTCTTTTTTTTTTTGCTAAGGGTGAATTGCCTTAGTTGGTTTGCTGTGTCTCTGGACTTGGTCATTCTATTTCGACAACTGGGATCTGACAGCTTTGATAGCTGTTGGTGAAAATCTCGAAACATTTTCGTATGCCGGTTGGTATAACCCCCGATGATTGCATTTTGTAGCTGGTTGATTTGTGTGGATTGCTTTAATTGTGGGCCGTTCAAACGGTCATTGCACTAATTCGTCTTTTGGAAAACTAAATAAAAAAAAAAAAGAAAAAAAAAATGCTAAAAATGTAAATGATGGTCTGGAAAATGTTGACTGGCCAAAATCGTGGTGGCAGCGTTTTCAATTAAATCGCGAAATCCACTTAATACTGATGACAATTAGTGATGATGATTGCAGAACTCTTCTCAGACCCTAGACTCTCTCTGTATCACTCTCTGGGCTGCCCTTTCAACCTATCAGTATTTTGCATTAGCTCAGAGCAATTTTTGCGTGTGGTTGCGGCGCAGATAGATAGATATATAGATGGATGGATAGGAAAAACGCTATAATGACTAAATGACTGACAAAATCAGCAACAAATCACGACAGTTTCGACAACAACAAAAACGGCAAAGCAAACACCAACAGCGTCAACAACAAATCAGACAAATTGCATTAAAAATTCTATGGCACTCGAAACGTTGATAGACACACAGACAGTCAGACAGGCAGACAGACAGACAGCAGCGATACAACACGATAAATGAAGTAAATCCATGGCGATGGAAAGGAGTGAGGGAGTATGAGAATGAGGGTGGACGGCCGTTGGTCTAAGTGAGTGATTAGTGTCACACCGAAGCTTACATGCTGATGGTGGGCCAAGTCGGAGGGGGATCTCTTACTTGAAATACTGAAAGGCACATCCGGAGGGATAGTGGAAATCGAAACATTGTGGAGTTAACAAACAACAAATCAAATCAAATGTACTTTAACACGCCCGAGCAGAGTATTTAACTGGTTGCTAAAAAAAAAATAAAAATAAAACAAAAATAAAATGGCCAAAGAGAAATCAAGGAAGAAATGAAATGCTGGAATAGTAAAATGGCACAAGCCAAACAAACTTGCGCGTGACAATGAGTCCGATTGCCGCTGCTTCCGTTTCCGTTTTAAGTGTCATGAAATTGAGTCAGATAGAAGGAAAAAATATATAGAGGGAGCTGAAAAGCGAACGAGCTAGGGAAATGGAATGATAAAGCAGGAAAGATTGAGGAAGCGAGGTGGTCGGAAAAAATACGGTCTAAGGCAAATCGGCAGCAAGTCCATCAAGTGTTCGTTATTTGCAAGTGTGTCTGTTTCCGTTTAACAAATCCCATTTTCCATCACCCTTCTATCTGCACCATAAATCCTTCCTCTGCCCGTCTTGACTCGCTTAAATGATAAGAGCACGACAAATGTCTGCCCAAGTGGGCACTGACAATTTTAATTTGCCGTGTGTTGTATTTCTTTTATACTCTTTGTCGAAAAGAAAACTATATGCAGTTAGTTCCGGAATCTGTTCCAAACCTTTTCCATAAATAATTTCAAAATTGATTATAGTCATTTGGCCATGTGCCTCTGCATTTTACAGATTTATTGATTAATATAATTCATATAAAATTTATGTGAGCTTGCTTCCGGATCCAGGACTATTCAATCCTAATAAAGCTTGTAATAATATTTTTATTCTAAATACAGCAACTTTGAAAAGAGTGTGTATTATTCGGCAATTTAAATATTTATACATATTTTTTTTAAGCAATTAGCAAATTAACAGGGCGTTGGGCAATGGCATTTGGTCAACCATTTTTCTAGTAGTTTGCGAAGGAGCTGAGATATTTAATTGCATGTGAAAAGCCAAGCAAATGGCAGTGCAGCAAAGTGTGAAAGTGGGGGTTTCGATTTTAAAAATACTAACAACCTTTAAGGAGCTTTTCATTGAAAAAAGATTGATTGAAATTTTTTCGAGTTCTCTTTGGCATTGACGCAAAACTAATTTTGAAAAATATTTTTTATGGTTTTCCCATTAGATGGCTTTGGTATACGTATACGCCCTGTTCGCCAGACTGAGCTTTGACTCCTTTAAATGTTTGCCGCCTAAAATGATCTAAAACTCGTACACACACACACACACACTTATAAAGGCAACGTGTGCTAAGCCCCCCGAAGCGTTGGGCATAAAGCGAACCAAGAGAATAAGGCGGAAAAAGTTTACGGCCAGCAAAAAGGCAAAAACACTCTCAAACCCCAAACGATTGGCCAGTGATGGGGAACTATGATGACGATAACCTGTGGCAAAAACCATTTTCCATTCTTCGGTGCACTGGTCTCTGCTGTTGTCGATGTTCTCGATGTTCGATGTGTGCGTTGGCGGCTGCCTAAGCGAAGTCAGCCAGAAACTGGGTTAATTTCTGTGCGCGACTTTATTGCATTAAAACTGGGCAAGCACACAGCAAAGCGCGCAAAATAATCAGCACCAGAACAGGCGCACCCATACGCCATACCATACACTCACACTAAGGCTGCACATACATATACACATGAGTGACCAATGGCATTTCAAAATGGCAGCTGCACTAGCTGATCAACCGTGCAAGAATTTTAAGGGGTCACCATTCGTACCGTACTTCCTCCAGGCCTGGCTCATGTCCAAGGCGTAAATCCAGCACAACACAGCCTTCAAGGCGATTCATATATATATATATATATATGCATGTGTGTATGAGTGTGTGTGTGTGTGTTAGTTTGCCTGCTTAATGGTCACAACGTAATCTAATAGCCTGTGCGGTTTGTTTGTACTTTGGCTGGTAAAAACGGTTGGCAGTGCTTGTGGTGGTTATGTGAAGGGCTAATGCAGCGTTGCAAAATTCTTCGAGTTGTAGTGACAGATATTTGTGTATTGTGGTTGTAGTTGTTGTTGAGTGGCCAGCATTTATCAGCCTCTCAGAGCCGCCATCATTTTTAGCTGCGATTTATATTTATGGCCTAAGAACTTGCGAGTACAA
This sequence comes from Scaptodrosophila latifasciaeformis, assembly GCA_037075145.1. NCBI lineage: Eukaryota > Metazoa > Arthropoda > Insecta > Diptera > Drosophilidae > Scaptodrosophila > Scaptodrosophila latifasciaeformis. The sequence goes on along the minus strand of JBAMCM010000100.1, from coordinate 10,575,456 downwards.
CACCCACTTGATTTGGCAGTGTGGTCTGGGCTTTGTACATTTCTCATGTAGAAAATCTGCGCCTTATTGCCTTCAATGACGAGTGCAACTTTGTCAAGCTTCATGGCGTACAGAACTTTGTCGTTCTAGTGAACCTTTCAAAGGTTTATATAAGTGTTAAGTAGGAGTTACTAAAACTTGTTTAATGTTTGTATACTGACTTAGAAATTGAGTGAAATCTCAATATTAATGAAAATAAATAAGTTTCTTAGTTTTATCAAAAGTTGAAATTGATATTTCTCAATATAGCTTAGATCTGTTTAGTTTACAAACAAAATACTAATTGATTTTTGTAGGTAGATAAAAAGTGTATAAATTTTATCAGAATTTCCTTTCAAATTAAAATTTGTTTCGGAATTCAAATTTTAAAAGCTTAATCCAAACATTGTCACAAATTAAGTTGCGATTGATGAACTTAAAACTATCCTTATTTGTCTAATGAAAGACCTACTTTTCACACAATCGACAGTTTACTGTTTGGCAAAAAAGAAAATTTCTCACACGTTCTTTTTGGTGAGGTTCTAATGACATAATTGAACAAACTGTTAAAAACAAAAAGCCAAAATAAATGAGTTGAAGAAAGCAAAGGAAACGCTAAAGCATAAAGAAAGTTAAAGTACTCCAATTAAAATGCGATTTTAGCCAATTTAATTTTTTCTCTTTGTGCCATTTTTTGCTTTGGTTAGCCAACTGTCAACATTACGTATACGCACAGATACACGGTCAAAGAGCGTGGGATTTAGGAAGCTACTCATTGGTTTGGGGAGTTGGTCTTTTGCTTGGCACTAAGACTAGTAGAAAGTGGCAAGTGGCTTGATAGTGAATTGGTGGCATTCAATGACTGGCGTCTGGCGCCTTTTGCTTCAGCATATGTTGCCACAAATTGCTGGCGCATTTCCCGGCAGCTGCTGCCGTTGCAGTCAAGTTGAAAACTATTAAATTCCCAGAACTCGGCAAAAATTTGTGTGTATTTGAGCAGCTTCATTTATTTTGAATTGAATTTAAAGGCACAGACGTTGAGCTGGGCATTCTCCTTACGCTCTGTCTCGTATTTTTTTGTTGTTGTCGTGTTTTCCTTTTTTTTTCTTTGCTGGCCACGCTGCTGCATCTATTTCAATTTAATGTGGCTCCGCGCCAAAATGTGTAATTTTACTGCGGCTCTTGATACTCACTTGGCTGTCCGCCTCTGGATCAACATTTCTCTCTCTGTTTCTTTCTGCTTGGCCAACTTGGCAGGACCTTCAAAGACGGCAACCGCAAATTTGCCACTGCCGGTGCCGGTGCCGGTGCAGCTCTTCCCTTTTTCGTATTCTTATTACTTTTTGTCCACCTCTTTTTGGCTTTGTTGCATTGGCTTAATCCGTCCGCCCTTTTCATTTCCTATACCATTTATGGTCCATATCTGGCCTGGCCATGTGTTTACTGCTCACCAAAGAGATTAATTTCTTTGTCTGACTGAGTGCGATACTGAAAATCCGATTTGCTAAAAACCTAAAATTTAAATTGAAAATTTCACCAATTCACCAAAAAAAAAAAAACATTATATTCTTTGCTTAATTTGAAGTAGTTTCCTTCCTTTTCCAGTCAGCTCTCGAAAGTTAATTTGAGTTAGGTTAATGCTGGGCGAATTGCTTGAACAGCTAAATTTAGTGAGCGATTTTCAATTATTGCACAATTGAAGCGTAAATAAGTTGTAAATCATCAATTACCCCGTAGAAAGTAGGACGAGAAGATATCAAAACGTAACAGAAAACACTGGCCTCAAATGTCTAAGCCAAGCTACTCTGGCAGCAACATAAAAACAAAAAAAAAAAAAAAAGAAATAAAAAATAAAAATAATAATAACAAAAGCAATTGCTGAAAAATTGCCAAAAAGGAAAAAAAGAAAAGAAATACGTGTGTTATCGCATTGAGAAACAGAGGCAACAACAACAACAAGAACAAGGAAATTCCAGAGTATATACAGACATATTCTTGCATTTCTATGTATCTGTGTGCGTGTGCTTGTGTGTGTGTGTGTGTGTGTATAGAAATTTCTATAAAATGAAAAAGGAAAGAAAATGGGCAATTGTAAAAATGGTCAACTTAAAAGGCCAACATGCGAGTGCCAACAGGCCAAAACGGACAATATCGACAACGAATGCTACAACAATAATAATAATAGCAACAACAACAACAACAACAACAAGAATTCACCAAACAATGCCAAGTACTCAATGATGAGATAAAACAGCGCTCCGAAAGCAAGTGCAGCGAATGCAGAAACTACTTTTTCTGCCCTATAAAATCAGAGCTTACCGGGAAGGTGCAAAGTTTTGTAACTTGGAAAAGTTAAAGAAAAGCTAAGGTTAAGCTCGGAGCTGGGAATCCTTATAAGCTTGGAATCACTCAAGGAGCTTCATTTGTCATTACAATTAATATTTTGAAGAACCCGAATCCCTGATAAATTCTGGGATTCACTTGAGTTGTCCTCTAGATGGCGCGATTTTGCATTAGGGTATTTCTAAATCGGTTGTCTTTAAATTTAATGCTTGCCTTGCTTTTTCTTTTTCTATTTTTCTCAACTTAAAACTACATAAGTAGATAGATAAAAAGATTTCTGCTGCTCTCCCTCTCGCATTCTCTGTGATTTATGTGGTAAATAAAAGTAGACATGTGAAATCATAGTAGATATAACCCCAAAGCCGTCAGAGTCCTGGCAAAGACCGAGATGGCAGGAAACAAGTGATCTGGCTCCAGCCAGTCAGTTTTAGGCTCAGAGTCTTGAGAACAAAGGTTCACTCCAACGGCAGCCGCAGCTGCAGCTGCAGCTATATTGCCAGTCAGTTGGCCTGCTGGAGCGGGTGTGCAGGTTAAGTAAAACTTTTTAATATTATTTCAAGTTTGAAATGAGGGCAATCAGCAGTGCAATTGTCGAGCGGGAAGCATAACAAAAGAGCCAGCCAGGATGCTGGAGAAATGGTGGCAACTCTGCCAGTTTCCCGAGCGGGCAACTGGGCCATGAGGGTGTGGAAAACATGACAAGACAAAGGCGGGCAACCTAGACGAAAATGCCGTTTGAAAGAGCCGCCAACAGTATTGCCAATAACTGAGCTCTCTGCGGAGGATGATGCATTTGCCACAAAAATAGGAAGTGAATGGGAAAGACAAATCTAGCGAAATAAAAAGAACACCAAAAGACAAAGAAGGCCCAGCTATATATGGTGGAGCCAAAACAAACAGGCAAGAAAAAAGCACAAGGCAAACGAAAGTGGATGCTTAAAACCCAAAGCAAAGTGGTGATGTTAAGGGGCGAGTTAGTTAACAAAAAAAAAAAAAAAAAGAAATGTGGTATAGAATCAAGTTCTAAAGTTGTAGAGATATCAAGGCTTACAAGTAGGTAAACGTTGTAGCTTCAATTAAGGATATCTCTGCCTACGCAAGCTGGGAAACCAACGGCTGCCAAAGGCATTCAAATGGATGAGTAAAACAAAGATAAAAAAAAGGAAAATAGGAACACTGCCACAATCAGGTAAAGAACTTGGCAACGTGTTTAAGCCGTTTGTGGGCTCAGATTGCAGTTAGCTGATAAAGACTCGGAGCTGTTGCTCGCTTTTGGATTATGAATGAATAGAAAAGTTTTCGATGGGAAAGTGGTCACGTTTCTTTGGGTCAATAGACAGAGCCAGTTGCTCTATACATTTGACCATATTTATTTATTTATTCGGTTTTTCTTTAGTTCCGACCTACCCGGCCACATATATGCAGGACACTCCAATCCAAGTGAGGTTGACAGTGGAGTCAAAGAGTTTCATTTTCCAAAGATTCCCCCCGTTTGAGGGAATTGAAACAGATTGAGAGAGTTCGACGGGAGAGTACTGAACTTGTACCACTAACCCAGTTAGTTGCGATAAGCAGGATGCGAGCTAAATTTATGGCAAGGGAGCCAGGACCAAAGAGCTTCTGCTCTTTTAGTGCAACAGCGAGATTTCCCAACCATAAACCACTCAGACAAAGTCAATAGCCAAACGAACACTTTGGCAAAGGTCTGCAGCAAGTTCGAGTGGGTTCGACTCAACCGATGTTGCCAGCAACTTTGTGGGCCAAAACAGAGCAACATTATTGCTAGCAACAAATGATACGCAATCAGTCAAAAGACTGACCCTGAACTATATTTAAAGAAATGTCAGAGCGTGATCGCTTAACAAAAAAAAAATTTATTGTGGATTCATCGGATCTTTGACTTATCAAGCTGATAAGTCAACTTGGCTCTGCTTGGGATAGCCAGTTTGCAGTTTGTTTTTGATTACAGTTGACGTTTTTCTAGTGAGCGGTTTGGTTGTCATGCTGAATATGGTCTATTCATTATACAAGTCGACAATTTGCTTTTGCGTCTCCTTGATCTGGATACAATTAAGCTTAATGAATGCCTCTCTAGATTTTCTGGTCAAGTCTGTGCCTTTGCGACTACTGCGAGAGCGTCAATTGGATTCGGATGACCAGGTCTTAGAGGCGGAGTGCACTCTGGGTGCCTTAAGTGCCTGGTTATTTGCCTTTTGAAATTGGCAGCAAAGGTAAGTTCAAAGAGTGTCCTTTTTGGTTAAGCTTTTATTATTGCCATTGTGGGTTTTATGCAAAATATTTTCAAAAGTTACATTTATTTAATTTCTTCGAGCTATTTTTTTTTTGCCAGCTCTTATTTTCCTAATGCATTTCATTTTAATTTTCATATCTCCTTGCAAAAATCACAGTATTCATGGAAGACTGACAGAGAGAAATTTTAATTAAAAAATGCTCAGTGTGTGTGTGTGTGTGTGTTTGTGTTTGGAAAGGCGAAACAACAGGAAAAAAATCAACCAAGAGAAGAACTCAACTCAAGCTAAAATGTCATTTATATCAACTTTCATATTCTCCATGGACATTCAAATACACAGTTACACACACACACACACACAAACACACACACACAGCATTCCGAGTATCTCAGTTACTTTGGTTGCTTTCTCTGCCATCTTCTTCTGCAGTCAATTTCCAGAGTTACTTTCGTTTAACTTAACGCTTATCTTGCGTTGACATACCTTGTCATTTGAGCTGTCTTCGTAAAAATATCAAATAAAATTTACTACCAAACGAAAAACTAAATAAAGAGGCAGATAGAAAGAGGTCTGATGATAGATGTTCCCAGACCAAAAATAGTTACCAAGATATAATTGGAAACAAATATTTTTGCTGTAAACGTTTTGGTTTTTTCTAAACATTTTTGATAAGAAAAATATGTTTACTTTTCCATCAGATTGTGGTGTTTTTTTCCAAAACATATTTAATTGATTTAACTTTGATATTTGGCTTGATTGAATATTTAGTTGGAAATTTGTAAAAAATAAAAATTAGATTTCTTTCAATTTCACTGAATTTTCTTTCATAAAAGAAAAAAATGGCTTATCATATTCACCTCACTTTTAGCTCGAATAAAAATAAAAATCTATTCACATTTAGCCCAAAGCCAAATAAAATAATAAAATTATAAAATTATTTGACATAAAATTGCAATAAATTCTGATGGTGATTTATCTTATTAGAGGCAAAAAGATTTTAATTTTCTTCATTATGCTTCCAAGTCAATGGTTGACAAGGCTATAATAAAAAATAAAGAATAAAAAAATTGACTTTAGAGAAGCGCATTATTTTCATTTGCATAATTTTCTTGTTTACAGTTTGAAAGGCTAGAGAAAAATTAAATGAACAAGGGAATAGAAAGAAGAAGAAGAAGAAGAAGAGAAAAAAGCGGCATCATCTCTGCGATTGGCTTAAATGAAGTTACAAGTCGGAGCAAAAAACGAGCAACTGACAGGGGGAAATACACTGGATGTGGCTCGGGGTGGCACAAGAGGCGTGGCATGCACCATCAAGCAACTTAATGCGCTAAGTAAGTGGCAAGCAGAACAGCAGTTAAAATAAGAAAATTTATAATATTCAATTTATATGCATTTTTCCCCTTTTTATAAATGACAGGGCCAACAACAAAACCAAACAACTGCCACAACAACCGGAAGCAAGAGGAAGTAAATATGTAGTGGTAAAAACAAGTAGCAACTGGCAGTGTGGCAAGAGAAGGCAGAGGAAGCAGCAAACTGCAACTACTAAGCTGATAATCCAACGTCGAATGCGACCACACACCGAGAGAACCAGAGAAGAGAAGGCCACAATTACAAAGACAAGCTAACATACACGGTCAAAATAGAAGCAGCAAAACAGCAGTCATTCTGAAAAAATACACACCTTTGGATTAAGTAAAATAATTTTAGTCGTAAAAAATAATATTTCTAGTCTTAGAATTAGGAACTAAAATAAAAATTTATTTATATATCGTTTCGTGATCTATGAATTTGACCCGATTTGTGTATATGTCAGGGAATAGGAAAGACCCAAAAGATATTTGGCCCACTTTGAGGATTTGTTTTCCTCGGAGTTCTGGCTGAGCTTTTTGCTTATTGCAAATGAAATCTTTCGTTTTCTTGTGATTAATGAGATTTGTCACTTGCTTCATTTGTAGTTTCTCGAGGTTGCTCATACTCTTCCATATTTCTAGCTTATTTCCTCTCGCTTTGGGTCTGTTTTAATCTTTGTATGTGTCTGTTTAAAATGAACTGACATGCATATAAATTTCATAAATACTAACAATCCTGACCAACTACCACAGAAAATACCCAACCCAACCCAAATAGAATAGAATAGACTTGCAGATAGAGATATTTGTGCTAAATATGTTAAGATGCCCTGACTGGATAGCTGGCAGCCTCTTGGCAGTGATGTTGACAGTGGTAGTGGCGAATTTGCATTTCATTATATTCAATTCAATTTAAAATGAAAATCGGCAAAACAAAAGCCAATGTCCGACTGGCTTCCACCGACTATTATTCTGGCCCATGATTGCCCCACTTAAGGCAAGACAGCTCATCCAAAGCGAAGAGAGCTCCCGACTCATAACTAAGTGGCACATTAAATTTGACCCGGTCCCCTATAATTCATTTGTTAAGTCAGGGTAAAACTGCCAGGCACAAAGGAGACGAGCTTGCCATCCCCTAGATCCCTAGTTTTTATTTATACTATATATTTTTAAGTAAACTTTTTTAACACATACGAAATGCATTTTCTTTTATTATTTTCTGAGGGGCTCGGATTCTAGGACGTGTGAGTTATGTTGGCTATAAATTTATATGACATATAAATGTAAATAATTTGAAAGGCCGAGAGAATGGCCGCCGTCTATAGTCGCTGTTCTCTGCCTGAGCCGACTGTGGCCAAGGTTTTGGGTCTCCTCTGGCTACAGCACTCTTGTTGACTGCATACAACGTATGCTATGTTGTCTGCTGTGATGAATGTTGGCCCAATTTAAAAATAAGAGGAAGACAAAGAGGAAACAGACTTTATGGCCACTTTGGGTACAGATTGTCGCACAGGCAATTTGAAACACTACAGTTTGCAATTGCTACTCAATTTTATTGGCATTGATTATGCACTGTACAAAATGAATGTTCACATTGTTGTTTTTCAATTGATTGTTGCTCTTTAAATAGTATCTAAAGTACCTATATGGCTTTATACTGATAAAAAATATATTTACTACTCGACATGAGAGCCACTCATAATTTCCACGTGTGCCGAAAACAAAAAACCTGACCGTACTCAAGATATTAATAGAAATTCTATTTCAAGATTATCTCAAATATTTTTCAACAGAAATAATAACGTGAAACATAAAATAAAACTAGAAACAAACCAAAAACCAATAAAACCGAATTTTAAACTCGGGCTCGGTCGAGTTTGGTATACCCTGTACCTGATAGACGGATAGACATTTATTACCCGTTTAGCACTTGGGCAAGGGGAATTAAAATCTCGACTCTGAAATTTTAATTTTCATATATATCATTTATATGTCGTCCGATTTTAGTGATTGATATCAATCAAAAGATTTTTGGATTCCAAACAGTTTTTCGGAAGCAACTAATACTTAGATCCTAAAGCTGTTGAAATTCTAATTTTTTTACAATATTCTGTGGTCGAAGAAAGGGCGGGGGAGAAAAAAAAAGATCTGGACCATATATAAGGACCCCCAATATCAACTTTGATTGTCCTAGCTGTTATAGGGTCGAAGATCATATTGTGGGCAAGTTTGGGGGATCAACGTCTGCTTCTTTATGTTACAAGCTTAATATACCCTTTACCTTAAGGTAGAGGTTATAATGAGTTGATAGCTATTAGACTATGTAGTTTGTAATTGCTTATGAAATAATCATGGGCGCCAAGGGATACGGTGAAGACAAATCAATCTTAAGATTTTTTATCACCTCCTGGGCTTGTTGATGACTCTTTAGACCAAAGCCCTCAAAAGGTTTAACATTAAATCGGCTGAGTCTGTAAAGATTGCATAAAAAATTCAATTACAAGTTTATATAAATAATTCATATATCACTCGCCTAAGTCCTGAGGCCTGGTGAAGAAACTTGTAGTAACTTGGACGGGAAGTACTTGCCTCCAAGATAGCAGCATGGAAAAGTAAGGCAGTGAAGAAACCATACAGATATATAGTAAAGTTCGGGATCTCGGGTAGTTTGTTTTCGGCAATTCCCCATGTATAAAGGAGCTGCAGGGATTTCCACATTATGTAGAGTGCTATTGTGGTATTTGGAAATTGTAAGAGTCCAAAAGAAGCCAAAAGACCCGCTGGTAGGGCAAGAAAGGCACTGTCATTGCCGCAGGCATGACGTAGACTACAGGAAACGGCCTGTTTGAGGTAAGCAAAAGCTGACTTAGAATATGAAGTAAAGTCTAATGTGGCTATTTACCTTGTAGATCAAAGAGAAGCTTCCCAAAGCCAGACCCAATTTTAATGTTCCTCCATTGAAGATTTGTTTACGCCATTCCATTTTCATTACGAAGATTTTCTTTAGATTTAACAATAGTTTCAGTCCAACTTGTAGACCCAGACCACCCACAAATGGGTTAAGACTGCCGCTCAATGCGTAGGCTGTGCAGCCCTGGCGATGTGGACAGCTGGTGTGCTTAGTCCGTATCACGCGTTCGTAGATTTGGACAACTGCAGAAATGTTATTAAAGTTTATGGGTTGTTGTTGTGCACTCTGTGGGGGTTGAACAAGCGAGGGATTCAGAGGACCTTCTTCTTCCGGACCAATTACGGCATGCAATCCCTTGAAAACGGCATCTTTCAGTACAGTTTTGTGCAGTCCCGTTCGGTAAAGAAACAGCAATGCCGTAAGGCTCATGCCCATTATGGCTACCTGGGCATTGGGTATGGAACGGACGAGACCACGAGCCTCCAGCATATGCCAGAGAGTCTCAATCCCCACATTGGCCACATAAAGGGCGAGTGGAGCGCGTCTGGCCGGGCGCTCAATGAGCATGGATAGAGCACTGGCAAAGAAGGTAGGAACAAAAGCCACCGTGCTCATATGGAATCGGCCAAGAATTCTCCTTAGTAGGCATACCCAAATACTAAACGTAAAGGCCATGGAACTTAGAAATGCCGAGGACTGGAGTATGGCGTAGACAGTTTGCTTGAGATGCTCCCAAGTGGGCACTCTCCTACGCATGATCAAAGCCAGCTAGAGAGGTGTAAAAAGAGTTCAGGGTATCATAGTAATCTAACTTGACTTACCAAATACACTGTGGAATAAACGCGCAGGGAGGCGGGTATGGATCCCAGCAGAAAACCGGCCCCTCCAGCTACACAACTCGTGGTCCACGGGTGCACATATTGATGGCAGCTACAATTGATGGCCGTTTCCATTATTTTGCTTTGCGCAGCCATTTTTCTAAGTTATCGAAATCTGATTATTCGATGATCTAATTAGTTAAGAAAAATTTCTTGTAATCTAAAATAAATCAATAAATTCAGATTCTTTTGTAATTTTAGTTTGGTGTTTACTGCTCACAAGTTTATAAGCAACTAAATCGTAATAAACTTCTGATGACCTATGAGCACTCAAGAATTCTGATTAGATAAAAATAGTTTTGGTAAACTTAATAGTAAGTCCACTCTTACTTATTTCTGGTTCTTATTTCAAGATTAAATTTCGAAACAATTAACTGTACTTCTCACCTAAGTTATCCGTTCTTAGAAGCAAAGCATAAATAGAAATAATAATAAGAAAGAATATTGGGTCGTAAAGATTTAAAATCGAAAATAAAACCATATTTCAAATTCATTCATGGGGTTCTACTACCAACGCAGTGCTTATCTGTGTGAGTCGAACACTATGAGCTAAAATAAAAGTGAAAGTTGTAATCTAAATTAAAATTCGTATAGGTCAATATCAAATATAAATATATGTGTGATTGTGGGACAGAAGAGAGTATAAATAAGAGGTCTGCTCTTTCAGTTGTTCTCTTCCCCAATTCCTTATCATATTCACTCTCTCTTATAGTTCAGAAAATAATACGAGTTAGTTGTTAAGAGTCCCTCAAAGGGTTTGGGTGACTGTCGATCTACTAACTAATCTAATTTAATCAAAAGCTTCTGGATATGAGCTAGAGCATCGTAATCTTCCGGGTTCCGAAGATTACAAACTCTTTTTTCTGGCGCAGATAATCCTAAAACCAATTTAAATTGGTATGGCAGTTATATTATATAGTTTCCGGGAATTAACGAAATTTTGCTTATATGCTATATAAGGAATGTGTATTTATAGTTTGAAATAGATAAATGTAGAGTTTATTTCTAAAATTGTTTTAGGAAAATTGATTTGGTGGTCCGACCCAAGTCGGTTTTAAATGTGAAGAATAAAAAGAATGGCGTATACCAAGATTCATCAAGATAGTCACGTGACACGGTCTCGAGATTAAAATAGATATTAGATTTATTATTAGAACGCCGCTACCACGACCAGCCATATGGATGTCTAAAAACACAATGATTTGGTAATTATTAAAATGGAATGATTATTTTCAAAGCTAAAAAGGAAAAAATATACTAAGTTTAGATCTAAACCCTGCCTGGGTTTTAGTTTTTTGGGAGTGACGAAGGGGTTGGGAAACCGGATGTCGATAGTTTTTCTTCGTCGGAATCTCCTCAACTACAAAAAGCTCTGGCCAAAAATCTCCACAACAAATAAGATGCAATCTGGCTAGAACGAGGCACAGATAAATTAGTGACATGGACTTTAGAATTAGCAATGAAAAACTCCGAAGTGCAACGCGGGTCAATTGAACTTCGAGAGCGGAACGTATGAGAACGAGAGCGTTAGTAGGCAGAACGTTGGAGCACGAAACGCGGGAAGGCACTTAACAATTAAGATCAAGAAGGCAGAAACGGCGGAGAACAATCATACGGAAGCAAAAATAAGGTAAAAAAAAAAAACTAGAACAACAATTTTTGAAAGAAAATTATTAGGTCATCGATGCAAAAATTTATAGTGATGTTGTATTTAAAAAAAATCAATATCAAATAATGTTTGAAAATAACCAAAGAGTTGTAAGCACAAAAAACACTTTCGAACGCGCCGACAGACAATTCCCAACTGATCAATGCGGAGATAACTTTTGGGGTTCTTACGATATTTGGCGCACACAAGCTTTACAAATATCGAAAAGAGTACAAAATGTTAACAAAAACTTATATGTTCATTTATTTTTGAAATGAATTCATAAAGCATTTTAATTGAAAGACCAAGCTCCTTAGAAAATTGATTAATTTCGCATTTATTATTATAAAATCGGTAGCAAAAATATTTAAATAATTAACAATAAATTCTATGAAATCCAACATAATGATAGAGAGACACGAAGAAAATTGCTAAGCATTTCACTTAGATATTTACATTATTCAATAATCTATTGAAAAATAGAATTATTAGTTAATTATAATAAAGTTTTCGTTCGCTTTCAATGCTCACAGCAATTTGATACTTAAATTTATACATTTATATTTATATGCCGCTAGCGAGTGCGAATTTCGGCAGGGGTGTTTTCTCTATGATTTTCAGACTCTTAATCACATCCAAAGTTTGCTGTTTTGAATTCACACCAAAGCCATCAAAAGAGCTCAAATTAAATCGGGTTAATCTAGAAAGAAAAAATCAGAGGGTGAGAATATTATACTAGCTGGGAGTGCAAGTAAAAGATTTTTACCTGTTGCCCGAAATCGCCTGCAGAAACTTGTAATAACTGGGTCGCAAGGACTTGGCCTCTAGAATGCCAACATGGAAGAGCACTGCCGTGAAGAAGGAATAAAGGAACAACATAAAATGTGGTATATGTGGTAGCATTCCTTTGGACTCTCCAAGATTGTAAAGTATCTGAATGGGTAGAAGATACAAATTATTGATATAATGATTTATTACATCAATTTTCTATCACACCAACCTGTAGAGCTTTCCACATAACATACAATGCCACGGTATTATCCGGGTATTGGGTAAAGGCTAGAGATGCAATCAATCCGGCGGGAATGGCAAAGCGAGCATCATCTCGCTTGAAACTGTGTCGCAACAGACATGAAACCGACTAAACAAAAAATGTCTATAAATAACTCCATGCCAAAGGATTAATCATTTGCACTCACCTTATAGAGCAGAGAGAAACTGCCCATAAAGATGCCTAACTTGAGGGTGTTGTTGTTAAAGATATGCTTGCGCCAGTCCATCCGGCCTTGGACAACTTTCTTGATGTTCATTACCAATTTTAGGGCCACCTGAAGTCCAACTCCACCCACGAAAGGTTTCAGGCCACCCAGAACGGCATTATTGACACAGCTTTGAGAGTGTTGACAATAAACACTCTTGCCACGAATCAAACTGCTGTACGCACGCACCAAATCCGAGATTTTTGTTATGCTTACGGGCCGTCGACTTGGTTGTTGTTCAGCCTCTTTTGGTTCTATGGGACCTGCCTCCTCTTTGCCCACAAATATGCGCAGGATGTTGAATATAGAATCCTTGGCCACTCCCTTGTGTAGACCCAGGCGATACAAGTACAAGAGAGCTGAAATACTCAGGCCAAAGATTAGTGTTTGACCCTGGGGAATGGACTTTACCAAGCCGCGGGCCTCTCCCATATTCCAGAGGGCCTCAGTTGCCACATTGGCTACATAAAGCGTTAGCAGGGGACGTCGAGCTGGACGTTCCACCAGAATGGCCGTAAACGATGCCAGGAAACAAGGCAAAAAGCCCACCGTGGCAAAGCTATATCGGCCGAGAATACTGCGCAATATGCAATTGTATAGGATGAAGGTGAAGGCATTAGTCACCAGAAAGGCTGTGGACTGGATAATGCCCTGAATGGCGCGCTTCAGATCGGTCAGTGTCGGTATGCGATAGCGCATCAACAGGGAGAGGGCATAGACGATCGTGTAAACTCGCAGGCAGTACGGAGTGGCTGACAGTAGAATTCCGGCTGTGGCATTAACACATTTGTCCGTCCAGGGATGGTGAAACTCCTGGCATGTGATGGTTAGCGGATCAAGGAGTTTGCTTTGAACTGCCATCCTGTATTAGGCAATCGACACAAAATTCAAGTTGTGTTGTAACTGCAAGGTGTTCGAAAAGAATGAGCTTGTTAGATTTTCTAGGGTAAAAGCTTTTTATTTAAGGCTTAAAAAACAATTGCATACTTTTAGATTAAGTTTAGCTGCACTTTTAATAAGCTTTTTTTTTTTTTGTTGCAGAACTAAATAATTAGCAAAGCTTGTTATTGGAATTAGAAAAGCTGTCTATCTCGGAGTATCTAAAAATATTTAAAAAACAAGATCTGACATATTTTTAAAGTGTATTTCAAAACTTTCCCTTCAATTATTTTGAACTTTTTATAATTGTAATTTTAATAACTAGAATATTTTTCAGAAAATTCTGGATTATTGTATAGCTGTCATATAAACCTATATCTGTGTTAGGAATTTCTGGAAAATTTTAGGCATACTTAAACTGATTAATCAGGGCTCTGGATATAGTCTGTAGTTTTTCAAACTGTTTTAACAGACAAACATTTGATTTGAGGAAATTTGTCCGAAAGACTAGTCATTATGACCAAGATAATTCCATCAAGTAAATCGGAAACGGGAGCAATCAAATATTTACTGTGTTCTATAAAAAAACATACCTTATCGATTATTTAATCCACTTCAAGGAGGTACTAAAAATGCACTTAGATTAGCAACATCAGCTTATTCTAATTGGAATTTGAAACTTGTATAAAAGAACTTCTTTGTAGGATTTGTACAGATATTAAATTACTAAGTTTTCTTTAATTTATGTTAACTGAAATTATTCACTTCTACGAATTTGTTTGTTTTTATTTTTGTTTATTTATTCGACATTTTCAGTTTAACTGTACTTCATAATCTTTTTTTGGCTTTATTGTTACAGGAGCAATCAACTGGCGGCGTTGGTGGCCTATTTCGAACTAATAGTCTAAAAAGAAATAACCCTGGAAATGTACGCTGTTCTAAAGTCTACTTTTCAATGAAGTTCGATTAGATATTTATTTACCAATAATACAAACAAATAGATACCCTTTTGGAATTTTGAAACCAGAGTCGAACATAAAAAAAAAAAAAAAATAATAATAATAACTTTTAAATAAAAGTCGATTGGGAAGGGTATGCAAAATTATAAGTAATTCTGTCACCTATTATCTCGGAGATTAGAAGCTTTGTGCCCGATAAGCTGCTGCCTTAAATTTATGGTCCGATTACACGGGAGTGGGTCGTTTCTGCCATTGTAAGCTAATTTCACCCATCTGAATATAAATTTGCGAGATACCAAGCTTTGACTGCTCTTACATTTACACAATAACTTTTAAATTTTATTTAAACGACAGACCGGTTCAGTTATCGCGAGTTTTTGGAGCTACTGTCAGTTTGTGTGACCTTTGCTTTCATTTTTATATAATTCAGTAAGTTATTAGTAAGCTGGAAAGTCACATCAAAGGTCAAGAATATAGTATAAAATATGAATATTTATTTTTACTACAAATAAGAGTCGCCCAAAATAATCGGTGAGGGAATAAAACTAGCGCTGAGAACGGGAGAAAGTCATTATAAGCGTTTTTATTTTAATACAATGCTTATGTATTTTCTTATCAACTTGACTATTACGATAGCTCTTTTGTTTGTTGTTTACTTACTTTGAGGTTTCCTCTCCACTCAAGTGTTATATTCAATTACCGTTTCGATTGTAGTAAGTTTTACTTAATGGCTTCTGTTTGAGTTATTTACAAATAGTTGATATTTATAAGCATTCTTGATATATTCAATATGTAAATATTTGCTTATTAATAACTATACACGAAAATTTGACAAAAAAAATTTTATCGCTTTTGCGTTTCACTTTTTCCATCTGATTTGGTTTCGCAATTTTTTTATTTGTTCGGGTTTGTTGCACTTTTGAAATACACTTTTAAATGCACATACAATGCCCGCCGCATC
Organism: Scaptodrosophila latifasciaeformis; assembly: GCA_037075145.1. Classification (NCBI taxonomy): domain Eukaryota; kingdom Metazoa; phylum Arthropoda; class Insecta; order Diptera; family Drosophilidae; genus Scaptodrosophila; species Scaptodrosophila latifasciaeformis. The sequence continues at coordinate 10,559,996 of JBAMCM010000100.1, read as the reverse complement.
AGCTCATAACACACACATTTATATATATTATATATTTAAAAAATTAGGTTTAAATAAGCAAACAATAACAAAAACGCAAGTAACAAGTGGTTTCGGCATACGGAGGCGGCTCGTCTTGTATTCTTAGTTATTCAGTTGTCGGAAATGCTCTTATCTATTTGCTCACACATAAAAGACTAATCAATTTATAAACCCTCGGGATTTCTGTTATTTTTATAAAATAAAACCGAAAAATCTGTGTTTCTCTTATTCATAAGAAACAATACACAACATAGAGAAAAAGTATCAGCTGTGCTGAAACTGTCGGCCTGCCAACTGCCACTGTAAGTAATAGGGCTGCCAACTCTTCTTAAATACACCAAGAGTGCTTCTGTTGAATTGGCGGGTCAATTTAAATTTGGAACAATCAGAGTAAAAGAGAAGTTTTATTTTTTGAAGATTACTGTGGGTTTGTTGAATATTAAATTATTGGTTTAAGTATTTCAATATTTCGATCTTACTGAAATTAGTATAAGTATATTATTTATATATCATATAAACGAACACAAAAAAGTGTTTACATATATGTGAATGTCGAAAACCAAATACAAGAGCCGTTTTTATTTGTAGATGGCATTCCATCTCATGCTCTGATGTTGAGAGTTGTTCCCTTTTGAGTGCCCTTACCTGCAACTTGTTGGGCTTGCGTAAGGCTAAAGCGCTTAACTTAACCACCACTTTCACAATTGATATGGACTGAGTGCTTCCATATACTTTTGGGCTAAAGATATGCGTAACCTTTAGTTTCAGCTTAACAGAATCACGGCTGTCTTATGTGATTTTCACTTCTTTTTTTCGTCAGCAAAAGTAGATTACCGTTTGCCTTGACAACCACCACCTAATTTCAGACCCACAGGCAAGAAAGAGCAGATGCTAGTATGAAACTCAAAGAGGGTGCTAACGAAGGAGTGTGGGTATCTACTATCTGGAGTATATCACTGCTCAAGTGCTGGCAAAGACTTCTCCGTTTCGATGCTACTTACAAACATATCCCACTTTGGTTAGATAGCCAGGCACTTAGTTAATTTACTTGAGGTGCGGCGTTTGAGATGCTGGTGCTTTGAATAAATCTTTGCTTTTGACATATCACTTAACGCTAAACACGCACTTCAATTAAATGACAACAGAGCGCTGAGCACCGAGTGCTCTTTATGGCAAAGAGATAGGAAATGCCGAATTGAAGAAGTTGAGACGCCAAAACTTTGCCTTGACTAAGGCTAAAGTTCAATAAAATTCAGCTTAGGTCGAATCAGTTTTGTGGTGCTTTCCGAGTTTGTTGTTTCCTTAGGGAATATTTGGGCAATTGGGTATACCCTTGCCCAGCGTCCTGTTAATTGCCGCCCAATTGACTTGACCAAGTCACAAAAGTCCAGCACCGGAGCAAAATAATTGTTGTAATTGCTTAACCCCTTTTGAGGCTGGTAGCTGTCCTCAGTTGAACTGTCGACTGCCCCTAGGCTAGGTGCCGGTCTGGAAATCAATTTGGCCAACGAGGCGTGTACTTAATATGCACCAGTGTCGATGGAAATTTCTCTTGGTTGGGCAGCCAGGACTACAGGCTGTTGCCAGTCAGCTTATATTGCAGCGGGTTCATTGAATTGCTTGGACAAAGACAGCACCACCCACACATCTTGACCCCTTCTCTAGGGCTTGTCTGCTGCAGCGATTGCTCATGAGCCGGCTTGTTTTGTCGTTGATTTTATAGACTTGTCTTCTGTCTAAGGCCGTCTCATTTATTCTGGGCCCATTGCCGTTCCGTGACCTGACGTTGAGTCTTGGCCAACTATGCTTGGCTATTTGTTTAGCTATTTCAACAGACTGTGTGCGTAATTCAGTAGAGCCTTGGACCTAAGCAGTCCCTGCTTGTTTGTTATCTCAGCCCCTCTCCGGCTTTCTCTTTCGCTGTGTGTGTGTGTGTGTACTCAAATGTGTTCAATTAAGCGGTAATAAATTGTTCATTTGGTCATCGGTGCGCATGGTCATCACAACAACAACAACAACAACAACAGCAATAACAACTATCACAACAACAATAATAACAATAAGGGCAGAAGGCATTTGTCGTCATTGTAATATTTTATGGGCCAGCTTTTGGGCCCAGCATTTTCAGTTAAGACAGCAACCGGCCGATAAGCAAAATGTGTGTGATTTTATAGACACGAGGGTGGTTAAAAGAATAGTTATGCATTTCATGAAATTAATATAAATAGTTTTCATTCTGGAACGTTTGAAAAATGAATTCAAATGGAAAACTTTTAAAATCCTTTTAAGAGTTCAGTCTACAAATTTTTTTTTTTTATATGCGAATTATAATTCTTGTAGCCACTCTCGTGGAAGCATATGTATAAATGGGTTGGGTTGATTGATGTTCTGTTATTAACAAGGATTGCATAATATGCAATTAATTTGGCATAAAGTTGTCGTTTAATTAATTACTGCATTTATTTAAGGTTTCTGCTCTTCTTTATTTTTTTTTTTTTTTTGACATCAAATAAAATAGTAAATGGGAAAATGTTTTTATATAAATTGCATACAATAGAAAATTCCATATGTTTTGTTTCATTGATAGATGGATTCTATATCATTTGGGCTAACCAAAATGTTTTACTGCCAAAACAAAAGCTCAAAGTCATCAATTGAAAAGTCAGCCACAAGGGTAAATCGCTTGGCTGATAAAAGTCAACACATATGCCAAGAGTTGCAAACTTAGACAAAAGGCAGGGCAGAAGACGAAGTCAACAAACAAAAACAACAACAACAACAACAACAAATAACCAAAAATTTAGACTCAACCGCAGAGACTTCAAATCAAATAGAAATTTGTGGCTTTTGCTAACGAAGGAAAAAGCATGAAGCGACTGGTGGACACATGAGAAGCTTTGATCAAACGGAGGCTTATTCGGGTTGCAGGCTACCAACAAGTTCTCAATATTTTCACAGTAAATGTGTCAAATATCACACTTACAAATACACATACATGCCTGTCTATTTAATCACTCAATCACACACACACACACACACACATCTATATACGTCTAATGCTTCAGTTTTATTTTGGGGGGATTGGGCAATATCTGTCATTGCACTCAATTTGCGAGTCGGTTTTGAAATGATTATACCAAAATTGATAAATAAACTATTGATAATCTGGGAAGGTTCATTGGAGGTCTTTAACCTTTTTTAAATTGACATTTTGACTTTTAATAAAGCCGAAACGAATTTAAAGTTTATTATTTCATTTGGTCTGGAAAAATTCAAGCTATATTAAAAAGGGAGAAATTAATTGAAATAATTTAAATTATTTAGGATTTTATAGATTTTCGAATTTAATTTTTTTTTGTGTTTTTCAAACGATAAACAAAGCTTTCTTTACTAAGAAAAACTCTTATTTTTTGATAGTAATTCAACAATAAATGGATTATAAATATATTTGAAATCAAAACATTTTAATTGGTTAGATTATATTTGTTTTTTGTTTTTTTTTTGCCCAAAATTGTTTGCAATTTCTTTGTTAACCCGGGTTATTACACAATATTTAAGGGACACTAAAAGGTCATCCAAGGCAGTCAACTTTCGTTGAACTTTGTGTGCACTATGGCATCTGTAACTGTCCTGTCCTATTCTGTCCTATCCTGCCCGGCTCACCATCCTTACCTGGGCTAAGGCCAAATGAAAATGCAAATTTGCTCTCATGCATAGAGAAATAGGTGTGGGAGTGTGGGTATGTGCGAGTCCATTGGGATTTTCATACATCCGCACACCAATTCCAAAATCAATTCCGGGTAAGGCGGTGAATGACAACAACACCAACACCATTACCATTACCATCACCAACGCCAATGGCAAAAACAACAGTAAGCTCCAAGGACAACCCCCATGTAAAAGTCGCACAAAATTAGTTCGCTGCTCATAAAAGTTTTGGACAAAAGTTTGTCGTCCCCTTCGGTATTGTGCAACAACTTGGTTTGCCACACAGATTTGTGCAACGCACGGCCAAGCACACACATACAGGCAGACTAAGGCAAACACACCTCTGACTATGCTGGCCACAGCGCCACTTCACTTAAGCGCCCATGTTGAAAAGTTTTTGGCCAACAGTCCCAATGGTTTAATTGTATTTCCACTTGCAAGTTTTTCTCTTCTGCTATTTTAATTTTTTTTCTTTGAATATCTCCTGCACCACATGCGCCTGTGTGTGTGTATGTGTGTGTTCTTGGTTTTGCCTGTGCCTTTCTCCATTTACCCTCTCTTTTTGTTTGCCATATCGACGCACTGAATTTCCCTGCGTGATAAATGGCCAAATGCTTCTCTCTCTATGTGTGTGTGTGTGTGTATTTGTGCGGTCTGTTTCAACAGTTTATTCCTATTCCAGAAAGCTTTATTTTCCAACTGCGAAAGCAGAAATGTTATTCTTTGTTTTTTTCATTTAGCTTAAAAAAAAATGTATGTTTGCTGTTTGCCTTCGGTGTTACCGAAAATAGCAATACGCCCAAGGAACTCTCTTCTAAATAAATTTAACCAACCCAGCTTTTCTATATGTGTAAACAGACACACACACATGCGACTAAACAGCATTCACTTAAGGTGTTGATAAATCTGGAAAATTGACACTATTTAAGATTTGAAAGTGATTTTTGCTCTTGAGAACTCATGGATTTTTAATGAATATTTAAGGGAATATTTCGTTTAATTAAATCTTTAAAATGTGTACAAAAAAAGAAAAGAAATTATTTTGCTTCATTAGTCAAGCAATTGCTGGGTATCGACTCGAGGTTCGTTTAAGTTCGCTTAGAATGTGCCAGACACTCATCAACATCAACTGTCGACTTCGAAGCCAAAGGGGGGCTGTGGGTTGGGGGAAATGCTTGTTGGTTATTTGCTATTGACTTCAAGCTAGACATATAATTGGGTTAACGTATTTTGTGCGGAGAAATTTATTTGAATTTTGCGTTTTATTTTCCACAACGTTGCTTTGTCGAAAAGTTGAAGATTTAATTTATTTCGAGTGCGTCGAGAATGATTCTACGATTTGCCTTATTCCGAAGAGTTTTTCTCATTTTCATTCAGTTTTTTTTTTCGCCGTCTTTGCCATATATCGAATAAAATGGTTTTGGCTTTGATTTTTTCCATTTTATCCTGGCTTGAATCGCTTTTGCTATTTCGCTTATTTAAACGATTCAATTGGTTGTTCGCTATTCTCGTTCTTGTTTTTTTTCTTTTTTTTTTTTTAGTTGATTTTGGCCATATTATTATGCTTTCGTTGTTAGTCGATTAAATCTTGAAGTGATCTATTGTTTAGGCTAGCGAATAGATTGACAAGAGACAGGACTGTTTTCATTTTCCGTAAAATCGAATATTTAAAACGAGATAATATTTTAATTCGAAAATAAAGGAACTCTTGATTTATGTTTCCTTAAACCTTTCAGATTTATTTTTTTTTCAATTTTATAGAGTGAGGAATATCTTGAACCATATAAAACATATAGTTATCAGTTTTTAATAGCTTCTTTGAAAAGTTTACTGTACTTTTTTTATAGAACCAATGACATGCAAGGACTCACAATTTTCCTTATTAAAATTGATTATAGAGCAATGAAAACTTTACTATTGTTTTCGAACACAGAAACGCCCAAAAAAGCCTTGATGAAATGTAAACTATAATTTGTTTGCATTTGATATGAGTCAGCTTAAAAGGTATAAAAGAAATAAATTTGGAACACTTCGACTATTATCTGTAAATATTTCAATCGATTAAGAAGCTCTGTTCAGCCATGCCTAAGACGATAAGCAATAGATTTATGAAGTATTCCAACTTCTTTTACAAATCTGTGGGCATGGATCCTTATACGGGAGCTGACTCTTCTACGAATTTCTGGAGCAACCTAATTTATTGGACGAGTATGATTAATCTGAGTTGTACTTTAATTTTGGAAATCGTTTTCGTAATCATAAACAGCTACAGGGGTGTCAAAGGACTGGAATCAATCGCTACGATGTCCTACATTGGTTTCGTTGTGGTGGGCATATCCAAGCTGGTTTTTGTTTGGTGGAAGAGACCAATGCTGACTAACTTTATGCAGGAATTGGAGAGTCTCTATCCGAAAGACGAAACCGAACAGGAGCCTTATAAAGTGGAAAAATATCTGAGATTCTGCTCAAGAGTAAGCCTGAATTTCTCATTGTTGTACCTGGTCCTGATTTGGACTTACAATCTGTTCGACTTGATGCAATATCTTCTCTATGAGGTGTGGCTGCAGACTCGAGTGGTGCCACATGCCTTGCCCTATTTCATATACTTACCATGGAATTATGAAGATGACTGGACATATTATCTTCTATTGGTCCTTCAGAATTTGGCTGGCCACACCTCTGCTTCTGGGCAAATATCCACAGATTTGCTGCTTTGCGCCTTGGCCACTCAATTAATTATGCATTTTGATTACTTGGCCCACAGCATTAAGCGTTACAAAGTGAGTGGTCACACTTTCGAGGACACAGAACATCTTGGCAAGGTAGTACGCTATCATGGGCGCCTATTAAAGCTCGTTGAGTCCTTGAATGAAATTCTGGGAGTTCCATTGTTGTTGAACTTTATGATTTCGACATTTGTCGTTTGCTTTGTGGGCTTTCAAATGACTGTGGGTGTGCCACCCGATATGTTTATAAAACTTATGCTATTTCTTTTCTCTTCCGTTTGTCAAGTCTACTTGATTTGCTACTTTGGACAGATGCTTGAAGAGTCTGTAAGTAAACGGAAACTTTTAACAATTTTAAGCTCTTTCCTTATCAACTTTCCAGAGTACTGGCATTTTTAAGGCAGTCTTAAGAAGTGACTGGGTTCCGGGCGATATTCGATTTAAAAAGATTTTGATATTCATCATAGCTCGAGGCCAGAAGCCTGCCTATCTGAAAGCCACAGTCTTTATGCAAATTACAATGGGAACCATGACTGATGTAAGTGAATTTCAAATATTTTAGATGCCAATTAATTTATAGACTCATTTTTTTTTTTTAGTTTTTACAATTGTCCTACAAGTTCTTCGCTCTGCTACGTACGATGTATGTGAAATAGAAGCTTCGAAATAAAATTAAATGTTCCTTAATTCTTAATAAAATTAAAACAAAAAATTCACTTTTTATTAAAAATAAAGAATAGATTATTTGCCAACTTGTAATCCGGATTATTTTAAAAGCGCTGGCAACCTTTTCATTTCGATCTCTTCCATGTAGTATTTCCTTCTTCTTAAGGGTCTTTAGAGTATTCTCTGTTTTTTTTTGTGTATTTTTTACACATCATATGGCTCTTAGAGGCTCAACTATAGAGTAGTGCCATGGATGGCCAGCTTAAAGTTTAATTATGCAGGCTCATGTCCACACAATGGACCATTATCCTTTTATACTTCTTTTACAATTTTGTCCATTAAAAAAAAAGAAAAGAGAGCGAGAATATAGAAAGGAAAAAATATTGCATACTTTTGGCCGTTGTTTGCCTTGTGCCTTGGCCTGAGCTCTGTATGTGTCGTGGCATATTCGAGAAGTGGGCGTGGGCAAACATACTTAGCTGCTAACGCATTTCTATTTTCACCAGCAAAGAGAGTAAATTTCTAGTTCTTTTCTAAAATGAAGGAGTGAGAGGGAATTTCCACAAAACTGGCATTTGGCGAGTAAATTTCACGCCTCGCTACACAAAAGTTGCGCTTATGAGTTTTTAGCTGCATTTGTGCCAGAATATAAGTATCTGTGTGTGTGTGTGTGTGTGTGTGTATGGGGGGAAGGAAGTGGGTGTGAGAGTGGCATTTTGTAAGTTGTTGTGGTTGTTGTTGGTGGCTGTTTTCTTTACAATTTCAACGACAACATATGCTCAAGGCACTGGCAGTGGACCGTTTTTCCAGCCAGGCACTTTGATGCCATCAAAATGCAGTTTGTAGAAAGCGTCCATCATAACGGCATCTGAATTTATACGTATTCGTATTTGTATTTGTGTGAATTCAGACCCTGCCTACCCAGTAAACAAAATCATTATAAGATTAGTTTTTATTAACCTAAAAAAAAAAAATAGTTTCCAGTGATTTTGTTGAATCCTTCACTGAAGTGGGTGATTCTGTCATTTATTTTCGAGATGACTATAAATACGTTTCAGGTTATATAGGTCACTTGTGTCCATTTCAGTTTTACAGTGATTGACATTTTTTTTTTACAACTTCGAGAGAGCAAATTGTTTCGCAGACATAAAAGTTTAATTTCCAAGCAATTTGACTTCATAAATCGTTCAAAAAATGACTGCACCACAAAAGTTGACAGTATCATGAACTATGTGAAAAAAAAAGATTGCTGGGTTAAGTTGCATTTGTGTGTGTGTGTGTGCTTGGTTATTTGGTTGACTGTAATAGTCTGTGCGTGGGTTTGCCTCGCACTCAACAATATTAGCAATTTATGCACTGAAGTGTGCGAGTGGCTACAAAATGAGAGTTTCTTCTCAGCTTTTGAAGGCTGTCGAGTAGATGGCTCCCGTTCAGACTTCCTATTCAGATGGGCCGAGTAGTCGTATGTGTAAGCGGCAGCAGCAGCACAAACCACTTGCAATTTTCAATTCTATGAATTATTTCTTCTCTTTTCACCTGAATATATTCTGTATATTTTCATTGCCATACAGAAAATCCATGCACATAAAATATATTAAAATGTTTCCTTTTTTTATTTTGGCTCAACCTACTCAAAACAAATCTATCTGGGACTCTACATTTTTTTTTGGCTATGTGAGTGAAAATTCAATGTTCATCATCATCATTTATTTTTTTTTTTTTTTGGGGAAAGGGGATTTATTTTTCATTTTTATGAAATTTTTATATAGCTCAAAATGTGCAACATTTAATTTCTGGTCACGTTTTGTGTGATTTTCAAATGGCGGCAATGGCAGCGACAAAAAAATAAAATAAAATAAAAAAATAAACCGTTATATATATAAATATGGATAAAAAAAAAAAAATTCAATACTTTGTTGCTGTTTGTATATATTTATTTATTTTTTCTCTCTTTATAATTCTCTTCCATCAGAGAGATTTTGGTAAGGCTTTTGAATCACTCTTATGATCAAAACGGAGTTGGGGATTTCGAAATATAAGTATTTTATTTTTTTTATATAAAAACATTTTTCAATAAATAAAAATTGACGGATTCTTTGCATTTTGTTAAAAAAGAGCTCTTAGGTGGCTCTCCAAATTTTAAGCTTTTCGAGTATTTCAGGTTGCTTATTATGAGACGATTGTTTTTAAATAAATTTCAGGTTGATTGGTGACCCAGTTTTCTGGTTGCCTGTTTCAATTTTTAAATTCCAATTTACAAATGGTTTTCCCGAAAAAAGGAAACAATGGCTAAAACGGAAGTTCAAAAAGGGTGAATGAAGGAATGAAACGTTTTGTTGTTCTTTGCTGGTTGGTGGCCTTTGTTAAATCCACTTATCAAAACGTGCAAATAACTCGCTAACCAGGACTCATTCACATCAAAAGGAGACAAATCAAATCTCAAATTCACTGGCGTCATATGGCAGGGCATTGAGGCATCGAAGCGCATACAATTGACCAAAGCTCACCTGCCCCCACCTCGTTTCCCTAGCACAAAAAAAAATCCATATTAGTTTTATTTTTTTTTCTTATATAGAAAAAGACAGAAATAGAGAGAAAGGGAGCAAACGATTTTCATGGCGCGTTTGTGCATCAATATTATTGTTGAAGCATTTTGGCACCGCCTGCTGTTTTTTCAATTAGCCGACATTAAATTGAATTCAAATATTGAAACAATATGTGGCCCAGGATGCAGTCACCATCAACTCCATGGAAGATTGACTACCCTGCTCAACGTCATCATCGACTTTTTCGATGGGCTAAATTGAATCTATTGACCTTTTTCAACCCAGTCTCAGTTGTCGTCCTTTTCGTCCTGTTTGGCTGGTCATTTTTAGCTCTGGCTTAGCACTTTGCACCCGATTGTGATTTATTGATTTTGTGTGCAGTTTTTCTTGTCACAAAATCGACTAGCGCAAATATTTTGATAAAATTTGTTGTCAATTTTATTTCCAAAGAGGAGTTTTTTTTCCACCATGTAGATATATATTTGATTTTAGATTAAGAAATATTTCACATTTTCCAATGAAATCATTTTTAAATTATTAACAAAAAATTTAACAGTTTTTGTTTTTTCATTCAAATTAATATTAAATATTTTTCTAGCAGCCAATTGAATATTTAATTTTAAGGAGCTTTCGGGGAATATAGCGATTAGATTCTAATTCAATCTGTTGCTCTATACGGTTTATAATTTGAAATAATTTGGCAGATTACGAACGTCTTGTGCGTTGGTGGGTTTATTAATATTTGTTTACAATGCTTATCACTTGTTTGGCCATTACCATAAAACTGTTCGGTTATGTCATAACCGAATTCAAAGGAATGATAAATCGTTAAGCTAATTGAATATTATGCGTCTCGGTGGTCAGCAAGGACAACGTTGGCACAGCAGAGCACAACAGTATACACAAGCGGCTGTTAATGACCAAATGACCAACTAAAAGCCTATGAAATGGCCAGGACAGCTTAAAGCCGAGTTCATTCCAATGGGTTGCTGGGTAGCTGGGTAGCTGGCTCCCTCAGTGCGTATGTGTGTTATTTGGCTTCTTGGTCATTACATTTGATTTTATGTTTGCGTTAACCAAATGGGATGACTTCGACGTGCCGGCAATGAAATCAACTTTAACATTTTCCCAGGAAAGATTATGAAAACACACACAGATATACATATATATATATATATATGTGGACAAGCAAGTCCGCCTTTGCCCTGGCAGATAAGAAACCTTTATAGGGTCTCTCAATTTGAATTATAGCGACACATTTGTTAATGGGGTTTGACCTAGAATACAAGGGACACAGACACAAGGACAGAAGAAGCTATGGAAAAATATAGCAATTTATAGAATTCAACTCTTTAGGAACTCCCAGGAATAAGGAATCGAAGTAGACTGTCCCTGCTGTTGTGGCTATTTCAGTGCGATTTTTTATTGACTCGTGTGATTTAATGCTCTTATTGATTCTATATACATTTTTTATATCATTTTTTTTTTATCATTAATAAGCTCTTAGCTCTGTTGCTCAGGGTTGCTTATTTTCTTATTTTTATTTATACACTTTTTCGCACACTCTATAGGCTTCGCTTTATTAAAAGAAATAGTTTTAGGCAATAATCTGTTAATCGAGACTTACGTAAGCTAATAATATAATTAAATTTATTATTACAATTGAAAGTTAAAGACAAGCAGGAAGTTCTCCCCTCTCTCTGTCTCTCTCTCTCTCTCTCTCTCTCTCTCTCTCTCTCTCTCTCTGGAAAAGTATTTAATGTTTGGTGTGTTCTTGTTAACTCATCCAATTGTCTTTGGGTTGCAAGTGTTATATAAAGTCAACTAATGGCATAATATTAACTATGATTTATTTTCTACTTTGATATAACATACGATATTTTATTTGTATTTGTGTTTATGGAGCATTTGCAATGATTTCATAATACTGGGCGGGAGCCAGATGTGATTGGAGAGGGGAAAAAGTAGAAATTGTCACATGTGGCTTCAACAGAGCAGTCTGAATATGATTGATGGCTACTCGGATATTAAAGTGCTTAGGCTTTAATTTTGTATGGCAACTTTAAGAGCCCCGGCAGGCAGTTGAAATGAGTAGGTTCTGTTTGACCAAAGATAAGCATGTGGGCTACTTTTTGCTCATTACTCAAAGGCTTTTAAGGCCTGACCAAAAAAGAAATAGAGAAAGAGGCCTTAAACTAATGCACATAATTCATTTTTTACGCTAGATAAGAGTAGAATAAAGGAAGAAATAGAAGTATTCAGAAGGAGTGCGTTTCAATCCACACAACTTCTTTGAAGAAAATTTTGCTAAAATATCAATGAAGAGTGAATCCCCTCTCAGCGGGCAGGTTGCCGTTTTCATTAACGGAAAAGGAAGCGGCAACCGAGTTTATGTTAAAGTTTGATGCAAAACACACATACACGATGACATGCCGCACAACTAAGTAGCTTCATGCTCAATATACTCGTATGCACGGTGAAAGTTTGAATCCTTCCACTGCCACAGAACCGCCAACGTTGACTTTTGTGGCTGTTGCGAGTGTTGGGAATTTGCGGCGGTGTTTGTTGCATCGACTTGCTTTTTTGGCGCAGTGTGCTTGTATTTGTGCAGGTAAGAAGGAAATTAAATCAACGTCATGTGCAATGCACATCATTAGTATGTATAGAGTCAGCCAGATCTAGTGGGTTGATGAAGAAATTTAATAGTATAGTAATCTAAAATTTGATGGAATTCAAGTTTTTGATATATTGATGTGTTCAACATTAAGAGAGAAACATTTTAACTGTTAGGAGAGAATCGAAAGAGGCAAGATAGACTGAGGATATAATTTAATTATCAAAATTGTTCAGCTTATCAATGTCAGGCTGTAATCAAATCTTTATTAAGAAATTATATATGATTGTCTACTTATTATAATTATTCGTAGATTTGATTAGCAATTATTTAATGAAATATTCCATTCACTTACTTCAATTTGCGTCACAGTTGAGAAAGGCAAAGGTAGCGTCGCAGCTGTTCGATACCATTCAAGTGAGTACCAAGTGGAATATTTAAATAGTATCGATACAAAATAAAAACCACTGCTTATTTTGTGAAAATAAAGCAGTAGTTGTGTTAGAAATTGAAGACGCATTTTGTTTTATATGGAATATAGTAAATCATTAGTGTAAAATACTTCGGTTAAGTGCAAACAGATTTTACTTCCATAAAATGTTTTAGGTTTTATGCTTAGCACTGTGAATTGAGTTCAAGTTAAAGTCAGATTGTGGCAAAAATAATATATATCGAATTTGACATTATCGTCCAAGAAATAGCACAAACAAGAGGAAAAGTAAATGGAAAACGGAAAATATAGAAGAGCACAGACAAAACAAAGAAAAGCGCATTTAACAAAATGCCAAGCCAAATGCAAAGAAATTTCATTTTGTTTGCTGTTATGTTTGTTTTGCTTTTGTCTGTTTGCGTTGGTGCATCAAAGTGAATGGAGTGAATGAGTGTCCTTGCAGTCCTGTTTCCTGCTGCTTAAGCTGCTGCTCTTTATGACATTTATTTTTATTGACTACCACCAGATGGAAAAACAGAGTGCCATGAAATGCATTCTGAAAACTTTTAAAAACTTCTTCTTCGCTTGGACTCTGGCACACTCGATGCTCTCTTTGTCCTGTCAGTTGTATGATAAGCTGCTTCGAAAGCTTGTAGAGAGACTTAAAATGGGAATTGTTTGCTATTTTCAGCTACCCACAGACCAATTCTATTTGGCGTCGAAAACTCAGTAATGCAGCTCTCCCAACCTAGGCTAAATTCTATCTATTGCCTTGTCAGGAACTCAATCATCAATTCAGCTCATTGAGAGGCATCGGTTAGTTTGGGTTTCCTCTGGCCTACTCTGCAATCTTATCGCTATCGGAGTAGTATAGTCGAACAGAGAATGCATAATTCAAAAGCCTGAGCAATGCCCGGCAGTGTGCATCCTGTCGGAGTTTTCAGTTTCCAGTTCCCGGCTAGCTAGCTAGTTAGCTAGCTCGTTATTTATGCATTTAACAAGCAAAAGTCTGCCAATTTTCAAACGGAAATGAGTTGCACTTATTGAGACACAATGTGTGTATGTGTGCGTGTGCATGTGTGTGTATGTTTGGGACACCTTTTGTTGCTTAATTAGAAAAGTGTTGCACTGTGTGGCAGCAAATATTGTCCAGGGACTTTAACACACGATTCATCATCATTTGTTGGAGGACACAAAAAAAAAAAAAAAAAAACATGAAATAACAAAAGAGTAAGAAAACAAAAACAAAGAGAAGTAATTTCATTTTTGTTGACAAGCTTGAAGCTTTTGTGGCTTGGCAGTTTTGACTCTCTCTCTCTCTCGCTCTCTCTGATCCGTTTTCTTAGCGTTTTTGTTGTTGTAGTTTTCCTACAAAACTTTCAAAATATCAATGGTAAGATATTTTGTACACTGGAAAAGGCTGCCCTCTTGTTTTGTTGTCTATTTTTGTTGTTGTTGTTGTTTTATTGTTTTTATTGTTGTAGCTGTCGCTTCGGTTTTAATATCATTTTCGTTCCACTCCAGTTGGCATTTTAATTTAAGTTTCATTTTCAATTTAAGACTTTGACTTGCCACACGCCTGCCTCTGCCCCTCTCATTCTCTCTCTCTCTCTCTCTCTCTCTCTCTGTCTCTCATGCCTGTGCTATGACGTTTGCACCGCCCACACTTTGCTCCATTCCCCCTCTTTCGATCTACTACTACTCTATCTATTTTCATTTCTTCCAATACCCGTTAGCCGAAGTCTTTTCTTTAGCCTCCATTGCCATTCCCACTCCCCTCCATTCTTTGTTTTTCTTGGTTGTTTTGTGTTTTCGCGCTTTTACGCTTTTGTGTCCGCTGCCTCGGCGCCATTTCGCGGTTATTTTAAATTTATTATTTGTATTTTGTGTAGTGGCTCTTTTGTTATGGCCTGGCTTGTCCTTCCCCCAACCCTCACCCTGCACTGCCTTGCACTTCAGGCTCGTCTCCTTGAAGAGGCTCTTTGCTTAGCTGCGGGCCCGACCGCTTTCAAGGCGCGTTTGCATTTTCAATTAGGAAAACTTTGCATTTCTGCGGGACGAGGTTGGACGGTCGCTGGACATCCGACAGCTGACAATAATTGCAGTTATTGCAATGGGTCGAAGAAGAAGCAGAGAATTCTTGGTTAAATGATGGGAGGGCTGCCAGCTTGGCGCCCCAGAGAGAATGGAGGAAAGGGCTGCCACTGCTAATGCCTGCCATAATCAGTTAATGAGAAATACTTTTTGTTTTTGTTGGGGGAAAATTTTCTTTCCCTTCTTTTTTTTCTGTGTGTTCTCCGCACTTTTCGCTTCTTGTTATTGTTATTGTTCTTGCTTTGGTCTACAAATAATTTATTGACAGTTTTTTAATTAAAACTTTGCGCACTATTCCAGATTTATATTTTGGTTTATTAAAAAAAATAAAACAGATACCAAAGAATTTCTTTTGCATTATATTATAAAAATTATTATCAAATTTAAAAGAAAATTCTGCAGTACAAGAAAATTATACTTTTTATAAATATAAAATATTTATAACAAAAATGTAAACCGATAAAGTAAAAAGAACCGATAATAGGGGAATACAAATATTATGTTTTTTAACAAATAATAAAAAAGTTATTATAGAAAAATTCTGGCAATATAAAAATATACTGATTTGTCTGTAGGATCAAAAATTCAATATGAATTTAATGAATGAAAGAATACAAGGCAAAAACTTTAATATTTCCATCAAATTTTATTAAATAATTTTTCTCTGATTATCTATCCCAGGTCTTTTCGGGCTTCACACGTCTGAATTAATTTTTTGTCCTTAAATTTTTATTTAACAAAAAAGAAAAATTATTGAGAAATTCCTGTCTTTGTTATTTTACTCATTCCTTTTGTTGTTTCATTATTTATTTAAATCAATTATTTACACATAGTTTTTGTGGTCATTAAGCTTTTCTTATTTTGGTTTATCTTTTGTCATTTGACAACTGCTTCGACATTAAAAATTTGTCAACTGGTCTTGTGTGTGTGTGTGTGTTCGGTTTTGTTTCCAAATTCACATGCGTGTCAAGTAGTTCGACTTAATAATTCATGCCTCAGAAAGCTATAATTCACACAATACTTGTACAGAATATAATGTCAACCTAAAGAGCGTGTTGGCTCTTCGTTCCAAGCGATTTACGAGGCAAAAAGCTTTGCTTTAATTGAGCCATCAATTTATTAACAGGCCGAATCCTGGCCCAAAAACTATTTCGCAGCTGGCGCAGAGGCCTTCCAACTATGCCATGTGTCCATGTGTCAACTGCAGCGGGCTTACGAACCATCCTAGCGGCACTAAATGCCTCATAATTTATTACCAAACGACAACACCACCCCAGACAGACCCTGCTAACACCCTCGATCCTTTTTAGATGTCAGGTGTTTGCGAAAAAAACAAAAACAAAAAGAATGGCAAATCCAGTCCTTGGGTTGAGCTTTTGCTTCTTTTGCCTACGTTTTTAATAAGCAAGACGCTCAGACAGTTTCGGCTGCTCAGCCTGTCGACAGCAGCTTTTACCTGGTCTCCTTTGAAATCAACCCAAGCTCTTTAAACAAGCCAAAGAAAACAAGTCTACTGATTGGAGCAAATACTTTGTAAATCTTGATTGAGCACCAGCAGATTTTGTAATTATCTTAAAGCCTTCAAGAAGAAGAATCTATTTTTTGTGAAGTTTCAAAAATATATTTTTATAATTTTTGTGAAGAAAAAAGAGTATATTGATTGTGATCTGATTTTTTTTTTAAGCGTAGAGCCCCAAAAGTTACCCCTAGAATACTAAGAATCACTAGAGGATAAAGCCATGTCCAGATGGACAAACTAGTCTCTCAGTTTTAAAGCTATTTGGATGAAATTTGGTATAGAGCCTTCTTATAAATAGAGGCTGCACATTTGTCGGAACCGACCGGATCGAACCACTATAACATATAGCTGTCATACGAACCTAAATCGGTCCTACTTTCTGACCAACCTCGTTCTTGTAAACTTCGAAAAGAGTTTGTAATTTCCGGCAACCCGAAGATAGCTTTGGGATTTTTCATTCTAAGGTCAAGATAATTTCACCTACTATTTAAGTTTTTCCAGGTTTCTGAAATGAATTCGTCTTGAGGGTTGTGTAATTTTGGGAAGCTTCTCAGCTCACCAAAGCTTAACTGATTTCATTGATAAAACACTTTCCATTGTGGAGGGCAATTTGCATTGAATATTTTGGTACTCTTTTCTTTTTATGCTAAACATTTTGCAAATTTTCGACCATCAACAAAAAGGCATCAGCTGTTGCAAAAAATATATATTTACGCTGGCTCTTGATGTCTCTCACTGGAACTACAACAACAACAACAACGAAAATGGTAAACCAAAGAGTAATATCAACATTGAAAATATTAAAAAAACAACAACAATAGAGTAAAAGTGAAACAAAGAGAGAGAGAGAGAGAGGGAGGAATGGGAAGAAACAAAAGCAAATGGCGAAAACTGCAACTGCAACAAATTATGTGAATTATGCGTTCGGCTGCCGCATGCGTTTGCATAAATTTCCCAACTGCCAACATGCTCGAGCGCTAACCGAAGGCGCAAGTGGAGTGTGGCAAGCAGGACAGCAAAATGCGGTTGGCTGGCTGAGTCTGATGGCAAGGGAATTGGACTGGGTCTCTCTGGCATGGCACTCTACATTGCCTGCAGCATTCGCGTATTCTACTTGCCACATATCTTGTCTAACAAATTGCATTCGAGTGTTTAACATGCGCCCAACAGGCGTTGATGTTGATGTACGAAGGACTTTTTCATGTTCTCAGCGAGGCAGCGGCATTCAAATGTAAGTTTTACAGTTGCAGTTGGTTTCATTTGCTATCCTTGCCACCATTGTTGGTGTTGCTGTTGTTGTTGTTGTTGCTGTCTTCACTGGCAGCTGATGCCTTTGTTAGAGGACATCCGTTCAGCCGGATTGTCATAATTTATTTGAAGTGGCATTAATGGCTGCGCCTCAGCGCAAACTCACTGCCACAGTTCCAGATTCCTGCAATATCGTGGCATTCCCTATATATAATTTTTTTTTTTTTTTTTTGCACACTCGATACCGTGTGAAAATAAAATCAAATTATACAGAAACACTATGGCACTCACACTTGGAGAGAGTCTGTGTCTATTGGCCGCAATTGCATGCATAATTGCATAAAATTGCCGAAAAATTTGATTTCCCAAATTGCCAGCAAACACGAAAAACCAACCAATGCCATCTAAATCATACTCAAGCTTTCCTCCAGGAATATCACGCATAACACGCACACACAAACCTTTTCCAAAATTTTAATATGCCAAACCAGCATGCACACAGTCACACAGTCATAGTCAGAGTCATGTGGGAAAGGCAAATCGAGATGCATTTGCATTTAATTAAAATTCACAGTTATTGGTTGAGAAATCATGGTTATTTTTTTTGTTGTTGTTCGGCTTTTATTCGTCCAATTTTGGCCAATTCTATGCCGCGCGTAATTAATTTTGGCTTACATCGGTGGCCAATAAAACTTACCTGCCTGTGTGTGTGTGTGTGTGTGTGTGTGTGTGTTATGTGACACGGATAAAAAGAGCGGTTTGATTACAATTTTAAATTAGTTGGAAAAATAAATTAAAAAATTTTTTTCTCTAGAATTTCTTTTTTTTCGAAATAAATTCGAGTTGATATAACATTTGAGAATTATCAGTAAATCAATCCATCATACATATTTAAATATTAATTGTATGACACAATGCAAATGAAATTCCCAAGCTTATTAGAATTGCAAATTTTTAGCCTTGAACTTTGAAGTTTTTAATGAGGCGGATATGAATACTAGGCTATAATTTGCCAGCATTATAAATTAATTCCCAAGTCAAGTCATATAAATCATATAAAAGAAGGAATTTCTTTTATTTCCGTTAGTCAGTTCCTTAAATCTATTCTGGATTGCAAAAGCTTTGGAGTGAAATAGAAAATGACGCTTGTTGAAATTGACAATTTTATGAAGTATTCGAATTTTTTCTATAAAACCGTGGGCATGGATCCATTTGAAGATTTCTCCCAACCTAGGAGTATTTTGTCGAGGACTATTTTCTGGATACATATTATAAATATGTTTACCATGTTCTGTGCCGAAATAGCCTTTGTGGTGGTGAATCTATCACAGGGAACCAATGAATTTGAAGCCATCATGGATATGACCTTTATAGGTTGTAACGCTTTGGTAATCTGCAAGGTGGTCCTACTCATGTGGAAGAATTCGACCCTGAGAAGTGTTATGCATGAATTCGAGGATCTCTTTCCCACTTCAAAGGTCGAACAAGAGGCCTACAGTGCCGAGAAATATTTCCGCTTCTGTTCACGTGTCAGCTTGACTTTTATAATAATGTACTGGCTCACACTCTGTTTCTACAGTCTATATGATCATGTGAAATATATCTACTTGGAGACCTATCTGAAATCTGGTACGACTGCTAAGGCCTTGCCCTATTATATCTATGTGCCTTGGGACTATCAGAACCACTGGTCGTATTACATTCTGTTAGTCCTGGTCAGCTTGTCTGGTTACACTTCTATTGTCGGGGAAATATCCGCAGACTTGCAACTGTGCGCCTTGGCTTCTCAGCTTATAATGCATTTTGATTATTTGTCGAAGAGTATTGAGGAGTTTGATTGCAATGTAGCTTGGAGTCAGAGCAAGGAGCATTTGGGAAATATAGTTCGATATCACAATCGCCTACTGACTCTGACGGATTTGTTGAACGAAATTTTTGGCTTGCCTCTCTTGCTGAATTTTATGGTCTCCAGCTTTGTAATTTGCTTTCTCGGCTTTCTTATAACTTTGGGAATAGGAGTAGATTTTCTCATCAAGCTGGTGACATTTCTTTGTATTTCCATGAGTCAAGTCTATTTGATGTGTCACCTTGGTCAGATGATTCAAGAGGCAGTGAGTTTTATTCTTTGACAAACCCATACAATTCGGATCAAACTTTTCTTTTTTCAAGGGCTTAAATGTTTATCAAGCTGTCTATAACAATGACTGGGTCCATGCTGATAATCGGTATAAAAAGATGTTGGTTTTCATCATGGCTCGCGCTCAGAATCCAACCTATCTCAAGGCCACAGTTTTTATAACAATTACCATGGCAACCATGACAGAGGTAAGCTTGGTAAAAATCTTGAAAAATTTTATTAATTAAATCAATTTTACTTTCAGATTCTCCAAGTTTCCTACAAGTTTTTTGCACTCCTGCAAACCATTTACGGTGATTAAAAAATGGAAATTGATGTACCAGTTTTCACTAAAATCAAGAGCACATAACATTTTAAGCTTTTTATATATTTTCTTGAATAAATAGATCACAAAGGATTCCCCTTTTAGTTCGGAAAAATTCATCAACATTACTCAAAGCTGGGTAGGGGCCTGGAGAGCTTTGGGGGCCTGGCTGAGACTTTATAGGAACTGGGTAAATGTAACCAAAATGTATTTTCATAAGCTGCCGCCAAATGTTGGGCAAAATATTAATGAAGCTGAATCTCCATGACCCACATAACCAAAAATACATACACACACACACACACAATCACAGATTGTGGCAGAGTAGATACAGTATCCAGGCATTGTTGTTGTCGTATCTGGGCGTATGTGCCAGTGTGCATGTATGAGTATGTGGGACGTTTGTGTAAATATTTACCATAGATTATTACAGTTTAGTTATTAATACACAAGGCTAAGCACATGTAAATAATTATAAACCGAAAATCGCACAATTGAGACAACAACAAAGCCAACAAAAACAATTAGCAATGATGACAGAAAGAGAGAGAGAGAGAGCGCGCTACTGAATTGTGTAGAATATCAAAATTATTTCCAAGCTCGAAAATTATATTGTAACGAGTTTTGCTATACACACATATATATATATATATATATTTTTTTTTTCTAATCATTTCGACAAATACGAAATTCCCATAAATATGAAAAAAAGCCCAATTCACTATGAAATACTCTATTATCAGATAATCATAGTGAGCCTTTCCTTCACACATTGCAAACGCTCAAATCTTTTGATAATTTTAATATGCTAAAAACCATAACAAGCCTACACATATGGCACTGACATTTACTAGCCAATTCTATTAAATTTTACCAACATTTTTAGCCAATAAAACTTGGATGTGACATCAATTTTATTGGCTTATGTGACAAGGATAGAAAGTGCAGACTAATTTATATTTAAAATTAAATTTAAAAAAAAGAAAATATTTTATTCTCATTTAATATAAACTAAGAATTTTGGTGTCATAATTTAACATATCATTGCAATCCTTATAATTTCCTAAGCTTATTTAACTAAGTTAAGGAAGTTCAATATTGACTTTAGTTAGTGCCAAGGATCTAGTTCTTGGTTATGATTTTTATAAGCTTTTTTTTTTAGATTTTATGTTTCAATATAGTCAAGAAGAAAGATATAATGATCGATCTATTTACATAGTCTACTTATATGGTGCAATGAGGTATACCAAGACCGGAACCTGATAGGGTTAACCATGCCTTAAATGTAAAAGATAAGAAATTCTAAAAACATTTTAAAAATAGTTCGATCCTTAATAAATTATAAAAATCAATATATTATAAACTTCTTCAATATATAAAGTCCAGCACAATTATAGGCATAACTATAGATATAAAAGGTATAATGGTTTATTCATTTAAGGCAAACGTTTTTTTTCAGTCCTCAGTTAATTTTTTTTTCGACTCCAAATTTAGTTTTTATTTGATTTAAGCTTTTGTTGAAAATACTAGCTGGGTCTATTCAACCTTAAAGTACAGAGTATCTCAGGCTCGGCGAAGAAGCCATTGTATCCGTTTTATTTGTTAATAGCCAGGCTCTTGTTTATTTAAATGTCGGTTCATTCACCCCAAATCGATGATAGATAGAGCGGAGCATATAATTATGCAAAATTGTGTGTTTATTTTGGTTGAATATTTGGCTGTTGATTTTTAAATGCGAAATTATATAACGTTTAGCAGCGGATGCGTTTTATGAAATTGTCATTCTATTTCAATTTGAGGGGCCTAATGTAGTTTGCATGGTAAATTAAACAGAAAATATGTGGTGAAAACGAGAAGTATGCTATTTAATTTTTGACAAACCACAGAGCTTCCTATTAAATATTTGACTTTGCAACTGAAATAATTATACAAAATAATTACTTTTTTTTTCCTTGAAAAAGAGTTTCCATCTTGATTTGAGCAAAGCGTTGACAGATTTTAATTACTTTTTTCTTTTTTTTTTTTTTGGGAGACTTGAAGAAATTCCCTAATTGTACTTGGCGAAGGCATTTCATTATTTATATTACGTAAAACAACATTTGAAATATTAACACATAGGAGAGCAAATAAACAAAGACATAAAAACACACACATCCGAATAACCCAAATTGTGACCATATTTGTTTTTATAAAAAAGCAACGGGTTGGGTTAGAAACTCAACGCCTTTGCTACTGTTCTGCTTCTTAATTCGGACTCGGATTTGAATTTGGTTTTGGTATCTAATGTTTTCGCAATTGTGCAGCTGGCATCACGCATACGCCATGTTGCCCTGTCACTTTCTGTCATGTAAACTAACTGAAAGAGAATGTGAAAGGAGCCCAGACCAACTGTACTCTTTGTTTGAGTTGTTGCAAGCCTTGTGGCATAGCAGCACTTTACTTATACTTTTTTTTTGTTTTATTTTATATTTTGTAGGTTATTTATTTCTCACAAAAAAACAAAAAAAAGAAAACATATATGTGATATAAGCAGTTTTGGTATAATTAATTTCAAAGTAAACTGCCAGTTGGCTGTTTGTTTTATTGTTTTTTTGTTTGTCACTTGGAAAAAGTGTGGTTGTATCTTTTGTCTTCTCCTTGACAAGTGTCCAAGCTGTCTTGAGTGTTACTTGACTTTTACAATCAGAGTACAGAATTCTTGCTGAAGAATTTATCACCGAAAGTTGACCGAGAGGCTGGAAAATAAAAGAAAAGCCAGAGCCAAACATTTCGTAAAAATCTTGCTCTACTTTTTGAGTATCAAAAAAACATATACAGGATTTATGTATTTTTTTCTTTCTCATTTTATTCTGGACAAATAATTAATTTAATTAAAAAGCATTCAGTGGTCGTTGAAAGTTGAACAATTTTCCTGTTTAGTTAATTAAAAAATTTGTAAAAGTCATTTTGTTTAAGGGTCTTTTCCACTCTCTTTTTTATCTCTAAATGTAAAAGTAAATCTCAAAGTCTGAGGCATTCAGCTCAAGGGTGAACACAAAAAAAAAAAAAAAACAAAAAAGGCTACAACAAAAGTCACTAAAGAAATAAGTGGCTAGTGCGCCGTTGTGGCGTCTCCACTTGGCCTTGTGCAATATAAGAAAAAATCCTGCAACGGGTAATGAAAATGTCAACATAGCTTAGCGCCAAGCAAAATAAAGTAAACGGCAAATAATTTTTATGAGAATTTATTAAAATTGACATTTTTATGGTCAGAGCAATTACTTCAAACTGAAACAAAGAGCCCGACAGAGATGAAGATGAAATAGACAGAGAGAGAGAAGGAAAGAGAATAAGGCAAACTCATTAAACGGCTGAAGTGCTGAGCCTTTCCAGGCGTCATCAGGGCCACCTTCAAGCTTCAACACCTTCTCAACTTGGTCGCTGTTTCTCTGAAATTTTATCATATCATTTTTTTTTTTTTGTTCTTTCTTGTCTTGGCTCGCCGGCAATAGAGGCAGCAAAGGTCAGAACCCGCATAAAACCGCACAACAGGACTCAAATATCTAAGCATTAAGTGACACCACTTGAGTGACCATAAAATGGCCCTGTTACCATAAAGTGACATGATAACACCACGCCCACACCAGACACGCCAATGACAGCTTCCTTTTCGCATATATGTCGGACATTATGACAGTCTCAAAATTGAACTCTGTCCAACTGGCAGTTGATAATTTGGGCCATGATCCAACAGTTTCATTTAAAAGTTCGACTCTCCCCTCACAGAACACACATCCCAATTTATATATCAAGTAAAAGAGACAAAAGATCTAAGGAAAAGTCATCAAAGATTAACCTCAATTCAGTTTTGATTCTGAGCCAAAGGTTTCTCGACTATTAAAATAGGAACAAAATTTCTTACACATTTTATCCGTAGAGTTTTAATTATTACCCAAAAAAAAAAAAACAACGGAAAGATTTAATGTGCCTCGATTTGCTTGCTCCATCACAAAACGCTTTAACCAGTTCAAACAAAACCTCAAATTAGTGCGAGTGCTGAACAAAATGTTGGAAGTGAACTACAACACATTCTGTGTGCCGGCGGTCAGTGTGTCCACTAAGAGGCATGAGAGGGATTGGCCAACAAACCGCAACAAGAACCACACAACATAGCCAATCTGTGGAGTTCATAAAAGTGTCAACAACTTGGCCTGACCAGGGCCAACAAAGCAAAAACAAAAAAAAAAAAAAAAAAAAAGAAGAGGCAAAACAGCTAGAAGGAGCCAACGCATTCGTGGCGGACATTCCGCTGACTGAGCTGATAACGGAATAAGGGAGACCAGCACACCCACACATACACCCACACACACACATAGGCAGAGCCAACTGCCCTGGAGTACAGCTGGAGTGGGTGTCGCTGAGGGCATAGTTAAGTGAGAGGCCAATGCCAGGTTTTTCCCATCCGTGAGTCAACGAACAACGGAGGCAATCAACGTTCACCTGGCATGCCTTCAGTCTTATCAGCCCAACACCTTCAAAGTTACCTCTAACCAAACCAGCCACACCCACTTTAAGCCCATCAACTCAACTGAAAGCCACAGGAAGAGCTTGGGAGGCTGAACTGTTGGCCTATTCTGATGAGCTTTCATTGACCATCACGTTGATATCACCTGAACTCTTTCTGGCTTTATTATTATTGTTATAATTTTTTTGGCTTTGCATTTTTACGCGAACTTTTCAGATATCCTTTCTTTGTATTGCCTTCTATTTTGCTATGTCATATTTGTCCTGCAACATTCCTGTTTCTTCTTTTTTTTTGTCTGCCATCTGGCAACTACAACCGGATGTTGTACATTTTGTTCTGGTATTTTTTTACTTTTGTTCCTGTGCTTTGTATCGCAGTGTCGGCTATCGGGCCGGTCTGTTCTCTTCTCTTTTCTTCTTCTCGATTTTGTTTTGTTTGCTTGTGTGCTGGCCTGTCCTGTGTTGTGTGGCTGTATCTGTGTTTGTGTCCGTGTATAACTCGTTTCCTGATTTATGCAATTTTATGCATGTGCGACATTTTTGCTAACATGCACTGCTGCCCTATGTATCGGCCAGAGAAAAACCAAAGCTCCCTTCACACACTCTCTGCCTGTGTGTCTCTCTCTATCTATCATTTGACTGCAACTACTGAGACAAAACCACAAGAACTGCCCGGCTGACACATGTTGCAATGACTTTTGTCAGATGCAGCTTGGCATTCCAAATAGAACAGTACAAAATGAAGAATGGGCAGGGCCGAGGTAACAACTCAAAGACCAAGACTCGTGGGTGTTTTATTGAATTCAAGGAAAAAAAAACAGAAAGATATACATATATACATATTTTAGCTTAGTTTTCAATCTTGACAATAATGGGAAATTAAAATTGCTCCAGCCTCTCAGGCATATATAAAAAATCTTTAAAGAAATATGAAATAATTAAAAAAAGAAAAAATATTACACAAACTTTTTAATGAAGAATATAGATTTAACGATATTTAAATAGCTTTGCTATTACATTTTAATATTTAATTTTGAAAGAGTTTTTCTTTTTATTTTAGTTGTTAATTTGACTAAAAAATTTAATTATCACCGCCAAGATAATCAATTAAGTCTACAAGAAATGAGTAAAAAACAGTATAAAAAATTGAGAAATTAATTTAAAGAGTAGTCTAGTAAAAGTCTCTCTTTAAAGACTTGAAGGTGACCAGTGACCAATGGGCTAACCCACATGACTTTCGAAAAGCCATGTGTGTGTCTGTGTATTGGCCATTGGCAATTTGGAGCGAAAATTGTCATATGTAGATTTATAGTGAAAGATAAGAATAATATTTACAGCGCCCTAGGGTTACACATGGACGCACACACACACACACACACATTTAAGAATCTTCCTGCAGCTGCAAACACACACATACACACTCTCTCGCATATATACAGAAATGATTTCATGTTGGGTCTTAGGCAGAGGACGAAAGAAAGTGGGAGAGACGTGTCCTGGACACGGGGATACAAAGTTGACTTTATGTGTTACTAAATGCGTTACTACCCCGCAGGCCAAGCCAAGTGACGTCAAGCTGATGGCATATTATGCTACACTACGCCCCTCAAATTACGTATACGCAACGTATTCGTACGGATGTCTGTGCCGGTCTGTTCAGGCTGTGTGTACTTGGTATCTTGACCAACTATATTCGGGCTACCCCACTGACGCCAGTGCCGCCCAGTCGCTTGTCAAGTGCACAATTTAATGTAGAACTTAATATCAAAACTGGACACTTTGATCGCAGTTGGCGATTAGATTTCCTGCTTGTTTATGTTTGTCTTTTGGCCATCGAAGTGGGTGGCTGCTTGCGGTGCCTTAACTTATGTGTGTGTATTTGTGCGGCTTTATTATCATATAATATGCAGTTACACAGTCCTTGTCAAATCCCCCCTCTCTTAGCCACCAACTGTTTGTAATAAAGTGTTGCGGAAGCTGGACATATTGGTTTTTAATATTGAGTTACTTGTTTAGCTTTGCTTTCTGCCCGTTTGTCCTTAATGTCTTTGCTCTTTTTATGAAACTACAAAATTCTATACCAGAAAATGACAAGCTTATGAAGTACTTAAAAGAACTTTAAATTATTACATTTTGCAAATTAAAAAAAATCCATAAAAATGGAAATCAATAAATTTAGAAAAAGAGTATCCAATTGAGGTTGGCTCTTTTTTTTACATAATATTAATCTGCCTTTTGAGAGACGAAAGTTTCCAAAAGGGCTTAGTGAAAGACAATCAGAAAAGCTAAGTAAAAGTTCTCATTTGTCTTGAAGTGGACTGTGGCCATCATGGAATGGGAAAGCGGAAGCAAATCTGAAGCTGCCTGTGGGGTGGGAAATATTTAAGTGGAAGATTCTGGACAAGAGGTCCCTTGTTACATACCGATGCGGTCCAATAACGTTCCTAATTGCTTTATATTTATGTTGCTGTTGTTGTTGTTGTTGTTGTTGTTGTGATTGGAGACTGCTTATCAGTGGTGGACCACCAATCATACGCGAAAATGGATTGTGTTTACTTGTAATAATCGCTTTTTCTGAGTCAGCAGCTCAGTTTACCAACCAAAAAGGAAATGGGTAAAAATTTTAAAACAACAAAAAGAAAAACAAGAATCTACTCGTAGCCTGTCTCCCCTCAGGCTTAACGCTTTTCAGTCATTTTATTTGGGTTTTTGGGTTTTGCTGGCCAGTTGACAGCGTCGCCGTTGTCGTCCAATTGGCGCCATTTATTTACTTGTTTGTTTCAGCTTCCGTTCATTGCCACGCCACAGCATAGCACAGCACAGGCCAGGACCAAGTGGGCAGCCGGAGAGGGCAAAAAAAAAAAAAAGAAAGAGTGTTAGCTTTCCGATACCTCTGATATGGGTTTCCCCTGCCGCCCTATAGCTAGCGCGCATTTCCGCTGCCATTAGCCGACAAACTTCATTTGTCATCTCATTTTTCTGCTCGCTCGACAGTTTTTCTTTTTCCCCTCATTTTTTTTCCTGCCTTTGTTTTATTTTTATTTGTATTTTTTTTTTTTTTGCAGTAGCGAAATTTATGTAAACGGACATTCACATTTCTGTGGGTCTGTGGCTCGCTCCTGTTGAGTTTCCTGTCCGCCTCGCTGGCCGCCTTCCGTCCCCAAGGCTCGATGCTTTATCGGTTATGATGATGGCAAATTTTACAAGCACCTAAATACGACGCTGAAGTAGGTGAAGAAGGTGAAGAAGAAGGGGGCTAAGAAATGACCAACAAGCCAATTGTCGCCACAGAGGCAATTTCAGTGTGTCATAGAGGGAGAGGTGGACTGGTGGCGCCCTCTAGCGCCGGAAACGGAAGCGTTAAATGCGCCGCGGCAGCAGCTACGGAAATAACATGCTGTGATTTAAGACTTCATTTTGTCGGCTCCGACAGTGCTGGACACTCTGCTCCTTTTTTTTTCTCACTCTCCTCTTACCGTTCCCTGGGCTAGTTGCTCCCTGAGCATTCAACGAAACTATTTTGATTTAGTCTTGCTGTCTCCATTTACCGTTATGTTTCACCCCACGATGCTTTGTAATATTAAAATTGCAAAATTTATAAGCATTCACCGACACAGACCACCGACTTATGCCTTGAAGCTTGCGTCGAACCAAGAGCGTCTCTGCGTGAGTTGAGACAAAGTTTCAATGGTCTTTGTAGTGCGTGCGTGCGTGCGTGTTTGTGTGATAATTAAAAGTCAGCAGCGTGAGTCCCCAGCAGAATTGAATTGCTTCCCTTTCGGGGCTGACTGGGCCAATCTCTGCCTCTATCTTTTTGTTTGATTTGCCTTTTGCATAATTGAATTGTTTAATGCCGCGAAATTGTAATTGTTAGTGAAACGAACAGGAAACGGATATGAAAGTTTCCCTTTTTGGCTCACTCTGACTTGTTGCTTGTTTTTGTTTTGCTTTCTTTTATTTTGCTCATTGTTTGTTGGCACGATTTTGTGTGAATTTATTTAATTACTGAAAGAGAAATTCGACTTTTTGTTGGCTTGCTTCAATTTAAATTTGTAGGAAATCGACACCAGAAATTACTTTGAAATTTACACAAAATTAAAGTAAAACTTAAAAAGTACTCTAACAATTTCAAAATTTATTTTTGAGAGAAAAAAATCTTGCCTACTTTCATAGGTGAAGCAGAGAATGGAATTAATTCGAATTTGGTCACAGCCAAGTGGCTTTGGCATAAAAATCCAATTTAATTTTATAAGCCGTGAAACTTTAGCCAGCCGAAAATTTAAAAGAAAAAAATAAAATGAGCAATCAGAATCCGGCTACTTAGCTGACAAGTTCAAATGGATTCGATGTCTGACTGGGGGCATAGTTGAAAGTTTTCTCGGTTAGTCTGGGAACCGCAGATGCATAAGGTTCCAGATCGATTTTCTTTTCGACAAAGACTATGCAATTTTTAAGTACCGGGGAAATTTTCAAATTATTTCGTAGGGGGAAAAGTAGACGAAGGCATCGGGCATCGGGCAATAACAATGGCTTTAATTATTCATGAATACAAACTGGCATGAAAATGGAGCTGCGAGAAAGTGTGGATCCATAAAAAAAAGAAAAGAGTAGAGAGTGAATGAGAAGTTTGGCGGAAAGTTTTTCTAAGCCAAAACTTTTGCCCAGGGGAAAAAGTTTTCGCACTTGAATTTATCTAACTATACAATTTGCCAGGGCTTCGGGCGCATCCTCTTTGCATATGCGTGTGTGTCTGTGTCTCTGTCTCTGGTGTTAAGTCCTTTTGTGGCCTGCATAATAATAAAAGTAATGAAATGCCTTATGCTTTGCCTTCTTGAAGTATTCTGTTATTCATTCATCATACGCCTCGTGGTACAAGCTGCATAGGCCTTTGCATACTTTTCTTCTTTTGGCTTTTCTTTTGGTCAACTTGGGCAAAGTTTAGGCTGAGCCGAATGAAGGTTTCGGTTTGTTTGATTGATTGATTTTTGGCTTAAGGGCAGTTTGATTTGTTGTTGAACAAATTTTTTCTTCTCTGGGATAAAGTGAAGGCAGCCGAAAAGTAAAAGAAAACTGGGAATATGTTTTTACTTTTACATTTTTTTTTTTAGAACTTTTCTTTTTCTTTATTTCTTCGTTTTGTTGCTGCCCAATGCCCTCGAGTTGTTTGGTAAACTTCTGTTATGTACTTATCTATAACAATTTAATAACTGAAAGTATTTCTTATGTTGCTTCTGATTCCCAACAATAGAAATCCATTTATGGAATGCCTGCGAGCATCGCAAATATTCAAAATTAGATTCCAATTAAATTGAATAAGCAAATCAAAATTAATATCAATACTAAGAATGCTTCAAATATTTCATTAAAAACAACTACTCCATTTGAATAATCACAAATGTATTCAAATGCTCATGTTATTTTCTATGCCAATTATTTTATTTATTCGTTGCTTTTTTTTTTTATAATAGAAAAAATGCGTGTTAGAAAACTTAAATAAACTTTTTTGCTGGCTACTCTAATTTAAATGTGTGATAATCATTTAAATAAAAAAAATATCAAAAACAGTCAGAATTCTCTATAAAAATCTAAAATTTATTTAAAAGAAGTTTTAGAGCCAATTTAAAATGTTAGGGAATCGAGATGGGCCAGGCAAATGAAACGTTCTTGAAATAATTAATAAGTTTAGGCAAATTTTCAGACATTCTCATTCAAAGAGAATTTAAATAATAAAAAAAAATAAGACTTAAAAATTTAAATTAAATAATGAAAGAATCTTTTATTTTTTTTCTTATTAATATTAAAAAATAAATCAAGCAAAGTCTTGGATATATTGGAGTCTTAAAGGTCCACAATTCGAGTCCTTACTGTGGCTCTGCTTAATTATAAATACCAATTGATACACATTTATTAAAAAGCTTATCAATACCGAAATGAAAAAAAAATAAATTATTAAAAAAAAAAAATAATTGTTTATATTTAAATTAAAAAGCAAAAATCAAACTGTAATTTTTTTATTACAAAACAATTTGAATAAATAAAACAAATGTTTCATAATTTTAGAACAAATTTTAATTATAAAATTAAACAAACTTTAGTAAAATAATAGGAAAAAGTAAATCATTTGAAGTGTCTCAATTATAAAAAAAAAACTATGCCATTAACTAAATTGGAATACAATTTTTCAAACCAGATAAATAAATAAATGAGTAAGCCAACGACTTTATAGATATTTCAAGACTCTTTTATAGAGAATTTATATTCCAAAAGTGTTGAGAATTAAGTTCCCCATTATTTTTATGGCCATGAACTTTGTCGGCTTCGTCGCTCTAATTTCTTTTGTTCACCATTTCCAGGCACTTCTTGGATGGGCTTTCAATTCAGAAATGGCTAAAGGAAGTGTCCTTTGAATAAGCAACAGTTTGTTGTGTGTGTGTGTGTGTGAGTGTGTGAGTGTGTGTGTGTGGGTGCTCTAAGAATTTCGAATAGTAGGCCTCTTGCATTTGTGATGACCCCAGGGACATGAAGACCGTGTGACTTCAAACTAAAAACTCTGTGGCCGCTGGCAATGTCCTTGCTGCTCCTTTGGGTGTTTTTCCACTTTTATTAATAATTTATTCATGGGAAAAATTGTCAGCGATGAGTGGCAGTGTTGTTGGTATTGTTGTTTGCAGTTGACAGGTGTGGCCAGAAGGCAAAGCTCAAAAGGGTTAACGAGTTTAAATGGTGGCAAATATAAATAAATACAAAAGTCCTCTTCTTTTTTTTTTTTTTGTTTGTTTGTTTGTTTGCTTTTTAAGAACCCACTCAGGCTGAGAAAAATTCCCAACACTTAAACGTTTAATATGAATAATTTATGTCATTCGAGAGTGTTTGTTTCACCTTTAAAGACAATTTCAATTTTCACTACGAGTTTATTGAAATTAAAAAATTAAGTATAAATTGTAAGTGTCCGCCTGTGTGTGTGTGTGTTTTTTTTTATGGGCTTCGATTAAGGCATATCGATTAAATTGTGAATTTCCAACGGATAAACTAAAATTTCCTGTCTGCTTTCCTTCGGCTTCCTCTATTGCTTTGATGCCGTGAATGCGGTCAACAGTTTGTGGGAGATTTTCAGTTTAATAATTTAAACACACACACACACGCACACACACATATGGACACACCATACCATATAGTCCATATAGTCGGTATTCCACCCAAAATAGACGAATGTTAATTTTAATTTATTTGGCCAACAGTGCGCATTTATTTTTTGCTGGCTCCTCTTTAATGACTGATTTATTGGTTGGACAAAAGTTAAAAAAAAAGACAAACAAAAATAGAAAAAAAATTTTAGCTACTAAAATGCAATTTCAATTTGAATTATTTATTTAGTTTGTATGTATTTAACTAGTTAGATTTGTCTGAGTATGTATTTGCCACCAATTGGCGAAGCTTTTTCTTTTTTAATTTGACTGTTTATTTTTGCTACCAATTGAAATGAGTAGAGGCTGGGGAACTTTTCAAATAACTCAGCAAGTTTTTAAATACTCTTGGGAAAAATAATCTGATACTTTTTTTTTTTTATATGAAATTAAATTTAAAAGAGGATACTCGCTCAAGTTTTGAGAGAGCAAAATTTTTGTGATTTGTAATTGAAATCAAATTCTTTGTCAATTGAATAAAATATTTTTATAATTTTTACTCATTTTCTTGTTGAATAAAATACTTTGACTCTTAGATTTAATCGAGTTAACTATTGTGCCTCTTAAAATTGCAGGGTATATTTGAAACCCTCTTTGCCGTTCGTCGGTGATTGGTTAACCGCAGAATAGTTGAGATTGCCAGCTTAAAGTAATTGGTGCATTTTCAGCTTAATTTTTGCTATTTGCCCAAACAATTGATAGTTGATTAAATGTGTCACGGGGGAAAAAAATAAAATAAAATAAAATAGTTTAAAATTTTATTCAATAGAAAATTCGATCCACTCATTTTGTACTTAAATATTCAGTTAACTAAACCATCTTTCTCATTCCTTAACATTATCTTCTATTTAGCTTCATTTTATATCCAAACAATCCCATATAGTAGAGTTTATAATTAAATAAAACATTAATAATTATATATAAATAAAATAAGACTTAATACGTATTTTTATTAGAATTATTAATTTATTATAAATTTTTGTAAATTCTTTATTAAGTTTAATTTATTATTTCAAGAATTTTTTAGACTATCTGTCTTTTCCTATATATCATGAATTCCTTACCCCTTATTTTTTATACTATTCTCCATTTTTATAATCGTTATCGGGGTTGCTGTTTTCGGGGAATTATCGATCATTACTGTGTTCTCCACTTTGGATCATGTGCCGATCAGAATTGAGGTTAAACTCACACGCAGAAGTAAAGTAGTAAAATAAAGTACAGCTTGATCAAAAGTAGTAGGAATGTTCAAACGAGAACAGAATCGCTTCCGGAACTTTTCTAAGAACGGTTCGCTCGAACCCAGATATTTAGTTTATCTTTAGCACTTATATTGAAAGAGTAAAAGAAACTACAGGTTGATCAAAATTAGTAGGAATGTTCAAACAAGAACAGAATCGCTTCCGGAACTTTTCTAAGAACAGTTCGCTCAATCATATTATAAGGTTGCCAGATGTCAGGACCCGGAGAAGAACATAGCTAATAATACCAAGAAACCTAGCACTTATATCAAGTGGAATTGTAAAAAGAATCATCTTCTCCAACTAGTTTATATATTCTGGGGTTAAAGACCATATAGAAGACGGTATGATTTTCTTCTTTCTAACCACTGTGACTTGAGGAGAGCACCCTTTTGTGTTGTTGTTATTGTTGTTGTGTGTTTTCATGTTTGTTTTCCGCATGCACATTAAAATGTCGTTAAAGTTGGCGAAAATCAAATGTACGAAATTTCCCATGGAAAATTTATTGCATACTGCCAACATCAGCAACACCCACACTACAACCGCAGACGCAACCACCACCAGGACTACTAGAGCTACCTCCACCTTTATCCCCACCAAGAACAACAACAACAACAACAACAATTACAGTTGCAAGGCAAAACAAAGGCTACCCAGTTTGGTAAACGGCATTTTAACGCCTGGTTGGCGCAACCGCCCACTTAACCAAGCCGCCTCTCTCGGTGAGACCATTCGCTTGTCTCACCTCCACCATTTCGGCCATAAAATCGGATTTTTCGTCGCCTGTTGTTCTGGTCGCTTACTTGTTCTCTTTTTGGTTGACTTGTGTAGTTTTTGTTATGCGGCGACTGTCAAGCTGCACCTCAAAGACCCCCCCCCCCCCCCCCCCCCGCCCACCGTTCCCTTCCCCGTGCCCTGCATTGCCAACCACTTCATTTCCTTGCTGCTCAGGCATTTTCATGCTCATTTGCATGCAATTCATTTTCTTAAGTGCAATTTTCATTGTTTTGTTTTAGTTCTGTTTTTGTTTGTGCTTTTTGATTTTTGCTCACGGGGTTGCTACTCCGGTATTATTTATTTTCAAGGCTTAAGTTACCATATTTATTATTATCTAAATGTTGGGCAATTGCTTTTCACCAAATATGATTTGATTAATAAATATTTGAAATGAAAACACAGCTGGATTGTGTTTTGCTTTTAGTTTTTTGCAAGAATTTCTGAAAATTTAATAGAACAAGGGAAAAGCTCGTTTCTTTATGCACAGCAGAATGATCCCGACAAGTAACGTCTGCGAGCCTGAAGCCCTTGGCCCCGTCTAATCAGTCCTTCAGAGTTGTCGAGTCAAAGCTGCTTGAAAATTTCATTTAAGTTGGACTTTGGCAAAAAAGTCGAGTGGCGGCGGCAAAAGCGAGTCGAAATTATCTGTACTTTTCTTACATTTTTGTTTAATTAATTTTACAAAACAGCAGAACAAGTGGAAACTCACTTCCACTTCCACTTCCACTAACGCAATCACAAAGACTGAGCCAGTGGATGAGGGTGGCCAAAGTTTATGACACTTTTGCTTTGGATTTTATGTTGACAACATTGACAAAATTTCAATGTTAATGCAAAGGGAGTGGGTGGAGATTGCGGACTGACAAGTGGAACGGATAAATTTTTGGGTAGTCCATATAATTAGCCTTTCGGTGGGGTTTTTTTTTCATTCCTTTCTTTCTTTTGATGGAAATTGTTGAAGAAGTAGCTAAATAAACTGGGAGAGAGGGCGAGGAGGGAGACAAAATTAGCTTTCTACCCCCAAAAACATATTTGCATGAATTAATTAGACAAAAAAAAAAGAATAAGTTGTGGTGGAAAAATGGAAAGCATTTCCAATTGAAGTCGTTAGTTAAACCAGTTGGCCAATTTCACTCAGAGATTACCAGTTTCGCATTCAAGTACTTTAGATAATTGAAATGCCTTGGCAAGGCCAGCGGAAGTTGAAGCAAAGAATTCAATCAATCTCAAGCCAAACAACGATCGCAGATTTTCTAGTTTAGCCTCGCCCCAGCTCGGTTGTCTTTGTGGAAGCGTTGCATTTTAATTAAAAATACAAACTGCTTTATGTATGCATATTTATGAAAGTAATGCAAACTGCCAACGGATCCAACAACCAAGCGAACATTCACCACTCACAAACAACAACAATAACAACAACAACTCCAACCGATAGCAACAACAAGCACCTGGCTAAAATCAAAACCGAAACACGGTAGCTTCCAGAACCTCTCTCTGCCCCCATCGCCTTTTGCCAAGTTTTTGGCTGTACGTCACTTTTTATACTCTCTTCCAGACCAAAGGGACATATTTGTTAGGCTTGGAAATCAGACTTGCCTCTGGTTTAACTGGAAGGTTGTGACGGGTAGATATGTCTGGGAGTTGATATGTCTAGGAGTCGTTTGCCTTGGATCGTTATAGAATTTTTATTTTTGATTCATTAAGTCTGTTTCTTTTAAAGTTGTATCGGACTTTAACTGTATCTGACAATCTAGTCTATATACGTAGAGCCCATATCTTTACCCAATAATTCCTATAATCATTTTGAAAATATTCAATACATATTTTTTACTACTTTTTGCTTTAACTATAGCATAATTATGAGATTTAATACTACAAAAAAAAATATATATATATATCCTAAAAAGAGTATTTGACTTGTAGAATTAAGAAGTGCAGCTTTCGCAGTGATTTTTTGTTAGCATCCTAAAAATAAAATATGCGCATATTTGATGCATTTTTGCCACGCTGTTCACTTTTCCTTTTTTTTTTTTTGTTGTTCTATATATTTCTTTCGTTTTTTTTTTTTTAGTTGGCGACGCTTTTCTATGCCAAAAATGCAAAATCGCTTTGCCGCCTGAAAGTATGCAGCAAAGCGTGAAGCATGCAAAAAAGGAGACACCGGCTGATGCAGCGACCGAGGCAGCAACAGCAACATCAGCGTTGGCCCACCGATGGCTTTCATATAAAAAAGCTTTCACATGTGGGAAGGATATGCTAAGAGAAGAGGAAGAATCAAGAGAATGCAAGTCTGTGCTCGATGTAAAAGTTAAATTTGTTTCGTGTCAAAGCTCTGCCGCCGGCCCAAGAGAATTCGACACTTTGGCCAGGGAATTGCACCCCAAAAAAAAAATATAAAAAAAAAAGAAAAAAACCCAATGATGACCCAAAGCAGAGGCAACCAACCATCAGGTAGAGCCACTGATAGGGGCACAGGTAGATAACTGGATGCCCAGATAGGCAAATGGGTGGTACGGGTTGGGATGGATGGAGTGACAGCAACCTTGCCCAACAAAACCAACCAACATCGGTAGCCACCAACACTTTTATGTTTTAACTTAAATTGCATAAATATAAGCGTGTCGGATTGTTTGGTCAGGGAGTCGGGCTTAAATGCTGAATATTTTAGCCGCAGAATTCTGTGTACTGTCAACGCCACAAAACTGTTAGAGATGAGCAAATGAGCCGCCACAACTCCGTGAGTAAATTAAAATAATTTTTCCGTATTGGATCAAAATCAAAAAGTATCAAAGAATTAAAATTTTTCAAGCTAAAATGGATCTCAAGGATGTCAACTCTGGTTCCAAATTTTCATTGAAATTCCTTAAAAAATTATATATCCTCTCGCTATGGATTTAACTCCGGTCTATGTGTGAGACAGCCGGTCGAAGCCGAAGCTATATCCTACAGAGCTGATCCAAATATTCCAAATATTATTATATTTCCCAGCTTTCTGTTTATCCCAGCTCCCAGATCTTGGAAATGGTAAAATGCCCATCTCTAGTGACCAGGATCATCCCTATTGGAATGTCACTTGTCTGTCGCGTCGGTTTGTTTCACTCTCTTGTTCGTTGGTTCGTCGCTTTTAGGTGACACCTGCAATGCTTGCATTTTATTGCATTTTATGCGTACGTGTGTGTGAGTGTGTGTGTGTGTGTGTGTATGTACATGGGAAAGAGAGGTAAGGAGCTGGAGTTGCAAATATGCGAGCATGTCAGTTGGTAAATGCATCGGAGCGCATAAACAAATGATATTCAATTTTATTGTAAAACTCCTATCATTGCCATGGTGCGCATTGTTTACGCATTTCTTGGCATTTCCAACCGTTGACATGTTTCAACAATTTTCAGGCTCTCCGAAAATATCAAACTGAAAAATGAACAAAACTGAATGAAAGATTTTAAGAAAATAAGCGAAACCAGGCGGCGTGAAATGAAACGATTCAAGTGGCAAAGCCTGGTCACGGCTCCACGCTGCGTCAAAACTCATTTAAAGGATTAATTTGACTAAGCACCGAGGCGGTATTTCTGGTAAGCTCGATGCGTCTCTTCTTCTTAGTTTCCTTCTTCTTCTTGAGAGCTGCTGGGACTAAGTCCAAGGCTAAGGCGATTTAACGCGCCACCGGCAACTCGGCTAAAGTGTCAACAATGCTCATTCACCTAACAAAGGCCTCGAAGGACTTTGCCAACACACACACACACACACACACAGGCAGCTATTTGCAAAGTGTTATGATATTGAAGGACGCAAGCCAGCAAAGTCCAAAATGAAACAAAAATCCCACAAATCAAAGACACTCAGATGGCAGAAAAGAGTGTATATTCTTTTCATAAAGAAATTCATTATACAAAATTTACTATTCCAAATTAGGACCGAATTAAATTAGATATTACCGATCCTGATCCCTGAGCTGCCTTTTCTAACAAGCAAACAATGAAAGATTCTTGCAGAAAATGTATATAAACGATTATTTAAGATGACGATATATTCTCCAAGATATCATTGAACATTAGAGGATTCCGACAAAGAAATCTTTCATATAAAATTAGACAGTTTCAATATATAAAAAAAAGAATCCCATTAATATAATCCTGGATAGATTTGATTATGAAAATAAAGGAGTTAATACTTTTAGATTTCAAAACAATTTCTTTAACAAAAAAGAGAGAGTCCAATATTCTTCAGAATAAATGAAAAAATTAAAATTAATATTTACAACACTTAAAATTGAAAATATCCCGATTAAAATTTCTCTAAAGTTTTTCATATTTTTAATGCCTTAGAAATGCCTTAGTTTTTTGGTATTTATTTAAGACCAAAAGATAACTTGAATAATCCTTTGGTGCCTTCTTCAAATATTCAAAGCTTTTAATTTTATTATTTATTTTTTATTCTTTATTTTTTTTAATTCTATATTTTTTTATTCTTTATTTTTCAAAGTTGACTTCAGGAGGAAGATATAAGTCTGAAGAAGCCAAACTACCATTCTTTGACTTATTTTTTTTATCAACTTAAATTAAATATCTTAATTCAAAATGAACATCCAGTGAAATCAAAATTGTTAATTTATTTTAAAATATTATTTCTCTTTATTTCAAGTTATTTAAGATTTGTTTTCGAAAATGATCGAATTTGTCTGGGGAAATGCATTCAATTTGAGTAGATTTGGTAAAGAGTGCTCTGGTCAGTTGAGAAATTCGTTTGATTCGCTTGAAAACAAAATAATAAAGTAGGACTCTGAAATCTTTTGTGTTGACTTTTGGCCGACTGGCCCAATTCCCTAGTTTAGTTGGCCAAGCGGTTATGTTGGCACCTTGCGGTCTGTTTGGGAGGTGTGATTTATATATTTGAAAATATTTGCCAAGTGCGAATCG
The DNA here is from genome assembly GCA_037075145.1 of Scaptodrosophila latifasciaeformis. Classification (NCBI taxonomy): domain Eukaryota; kingdom Metazoa; phylum Arthropoda; class Insecta; order Diptera; family Drosophilidae; genus Scaptodrosophila; species Scaptodrosophila latifasciaeformis. The sequence goes on along the minus strand of JBAMCM010000100.1, from coordinate 10,521,365 downwards.
CGTGTGGTAAGTCCAGCAGGGAAGATAGGAGAATGCGTAGAAGGGACTGGGAAATAGAACACGCAGATAACAAAGACTAGAAAAAGTTTTCACTTTGTTAAAAGTTGTGGACCGCAAGTTTTGCCAACGCAGACGTCAAACGGCTGCTGTGGTTTTCCACCAGCCCAGAAAATCAGGCTTGGCAGCTTCCACACCTTCGGAAAACTCTGGATCTCTGCTTCGTTGTGTTCGTCTTTCTCAAAACTTTATGGTTTATCTGGTTGGCAGGCCAACAACTTGGCCGTATGCTTGCCTGACTGCCTGACTGCCTCACTGGCTGCCTCGAAGTCTGCCAAAGTCCTTGTTTTTCTTGTTCTTCTTTTGCTTCTATTTGAACTTTAAGTCTGTCTCCTTGTTCTTCCTGATGACGGGCATATGATATTCTCTCTATGACATTCAATCTGTGCTGCTTACTGCCCTTGCTTGGGGTTGACCAGGCCAAGTGACTTTGGTGTTGGCAAAAACTTGTAGCAATTTGTTATAGATTTGCTCTCTCCATCTCTTTCTTCTTAGCTCTCTATCTCTGTCTCTGTCTCTGACTGTGTCTCTCTATCTATAGTGTTCAGATTTTGTGCAGCTGCTGGTTTTCCAATGGTTGAGTGCGTTTTGATAGAGCTTGGGAAATTCACATATTTAAATTTTCAGCATTCAGTTTGATTTGCCTTGATTGCCTGCCCAATGAGTGGGAAAGACTTGGATCAACAAAGTGAATGGTAAATTTTGGCAAGTCTCTGCATTCACTCTCGATTTGCCCCTAGAAAAAAAAAAAAAAAAAACAAAAAACAGATACCACAAATATCCACGATTTTTTTTTATCGTTGTCCTAGTTTTGACCAAATGTTTGACAATGAATTTTTTGGTCCCGGATGTGGTCTCTGTTTCCAGGTGTGTAGGCATTTGGTTAGTTCATCCGGCTTAGTTTTATTTCCGTTGGACCCATGCGGCAAGGATGTGTCGAAAATGGACCATCTCAGCTGGTTTTGTTTTACAATTTATTGCGAAAACAATTTGGGGCTAGTCCATTTAGGCGATTGCAGGCAAATATTTATTTTTTAAGAAATTTCTTTAACCACAAAAAATTCTTTAAATATCATAAAAATATTATTTTATTTACTAAAATTCTTAACTTTGATAATATATATTTTTGAGCAATGTAAAAATTCTTGGATAAAGAAAAATTAATTTAAAATAGAAGCAGACTTCAATTCAGGAGAATCTTATTTATTTATTTTATTTTAAGATACTTGAAGATGATGGAAGAGCTTTTGAAATAGGCCAGGTTTGAAGTACCTTGAGTGCGGGCTTAATGAAATTCAAGACACAAACACTTCACCAAGTCAAAGTTGCAGTCAAAATGTCAAAACAAATGTTGACTGGCATGAAAAGTCATGGAGGAAAAAAAGATGGGTGAGACAAGTTAAAACAGAAGGCGGTCACATTTGCAAGGCTGCAATTTTAATTTCACTGGCAAAATTGAAAAGCTCACACACCATGAAGACAAACAGAATTGTTTCGCTGAATTCATTTTGAGTCATTTGCAAATAAACACAGGCACAGAGATATCTGCTCGCACAGTTGCCAGGATTGCAACTATTTCAAGGATTTCGAGGTGTTTGCCTAATGCACAACCGACAAATGCAGCTGCGACCAAAAAAGTGTCAACAGTGGCAAGAGAATCGCCTGAGCTGAAGGGTTTTGCGGTACCGCAGGGCGTATGAGCAACTTATGAAGACACACTCTTTTATTCTCACACACACACACACACACACACGCGCACACGAACATGTAGCTATGTGTGTTTGGTTGTTTGTTATTTGTTGGTGCAATTCGCCTAAAAATGTCAAGTCACAAGTGTTGAGTTCACACTTGACAAAACAGCTCCACTGAGTCGCAGCCTCCGAGCCTGGGAAAGGCATCAGTTTGCCGCAGAAACTTTTCCAACACATTCGCATTTTACTTACAGCAGCAGCCTCCGCTGGGCCATACCCTCCCGACCGTCTGCTGGAGAAACCCAATGCAACTGACAGTTTTCATTAAAATGTTATCAAAAACGCAGTTTCCGCTCTTGGCCACAAGATGAGGCATCAAAACGGGCGGCGGGAGACTGCTCGCCAGCGGCAAAGCTCAACTGACAGCAAAGCACTAATAACAGGAAAAAAGAGGCGTCAGGCAAGAGGGGTGCCGAGGCAGGCAGCCAGACAGGCAGGAAGTATTGCCGTCCAAGACTTTTCAGACCGCAGTTGCTGTTTTTGCCTCTCCTGCCATTCCTTTCGATGTCGCATGGCCAAGGCAGATGGAGTAATCTCAGTCACTCAAAGTGAAAGGAAAGATCCCTGAGATCCCTCTCCAGCTCTCTCCCTCTTACGCCATTTCTATTTTGTTCTCTGCTAATTATTAATTACAGTCTCATTGGTGGCGGATACTAAATAAAAGCGCAGCACTAAATGTACCGTGTCACTTCCATTTTCATTTGTGGCAAGCATATGCGCCCGGTTCTCTTCTACGGTTTCTTCTGCCATGTTGGCAGTCACTCAAGTGGTCGCTCATTTGTTGCATGACGGCATTTACAAATTACAAAACGCCACTGAGCCTTGTAGAACAGCTGCAACTTCAACTGACACAAACAATCGCCGAGCGGTTGGCGGTCTTTTCTTTCCTAATCTGGCTGGTAATTTAATTTGCTCCAAATATAATTAAGTTATTAAATTTTTCAGCAAAAGAAAAATCTTTGTAATTATAAGAGATGCGCTTTTCTTCAGTAAATCTGAATTGAATCCAATTCAACTCATATAAAATAATATAAAAATTTTCATTGCATAAAAATTATATGCATTTTGAATTTATTTTAAATAAAATTTAAATCTTGAAAAAAATTATAAAAACTTTATCAACAGAGATTCGCCGGAAATGGCCCCCAGATTGAATGCTATGCTCGTGTGGGGTGTGTGGGATTTTGCTTACGAAATGAGATCGATTTGTTCTACATTTTTATCCATATCCCTGGATTTAATTCAGGTGTTTCCCAACTTTAAATACCCTGTAACACTAGGGCCAGAAAGATATTTCAAATAGCTCAGCACTTTCAGTAAGACTCCCAATGCTAAAGAGTAAGGCGGTCACCTTAGCCCTTCACCCATATAAAAACTCGTATTCTAAATATAATCAATTTATGAATGGCAAGTAATGGCGCCATCTAGTGATCTATTTATGAAACCTATGCTTGCTTATTGTGATGAGGAGAGGTCTTATGATGTGTCTGCTGATAACTCCTGTATTTATGGCACATGAATGGCAAGTAATGGCGCCATCTAGTGATCTATTTATGCAACCTATGCTTGCTTATTGTGATGCGGAGAGGTCTCATGATGTGCCTGCTGATAACTCCTGTATTTATAGTCTGATTTTAATCATCTTGGAGTCAATCGAAAGATATGTTTATTACTGACTTTTTTCTGACACTCATAAATTTTGTATAAAAATGGTGTTTTAAGTACTTGGATCTTAAATAATGAATCCTTGTAAAGGGGTATAGGGAGCTAAAGCCACCTGTTTTTCCTCAAATTCTATAATATTGGGATTAGGCTTACTTATTCTAGATCTTGTAGTCTTTGATATACTCATGATTATACAAATTTGGGCTTAAGGTTCCCACAGCGTGAGGAACGCACACGGCTAGATCGATATCTCCAGTGACCCTGATCACCCTTTAGTTAGAAGTCTCCTTTAATTTTTGGAAAAGTGTGTAAAAAGAACAATATATTTTTGGAGCCACCACAGAGCAATTCAAGTTTATTGGCCAACAAACTTCTAATTGGCATTTTTCCGCCATGATTGCTGTTCAGCACGTTGCGATAAAAGCTAATCGAATTATGCCTTGGCCAAATGCTGCAAAGCAACATTGACAGCTGTAAAAAAAAGAAGTAAAATACAAACCAAAACAACCAATTATGAAGGGGAAGAAAGGGGGAAAAGCCGGAGCAGGGAACAAACCCGGCAAACGTTGTAATGTGCACTGTCATGTGAATGGCCTGAACCAACGGACTCGGAGGCTTCCGGTGAAAGAAACCAAAAATAAAACCAAGCAATTTGAACACTCGCAGTTTTTACCGAATCAAAAATACTCTTTAAATTTTTGGGGGGAAAATCCATATTCTTTTGGGAGTAAAAAGAAAAAAGAATTAACCCAGACAAATCTTTTGATAAATTGAATTTCCATTTTTATTTTGAAAAAAATTTCACAGCCCCAAAACAAGAAATAAAATCATAAAATCCATTAACAGAAATGAAACGCCTTGGCCAGTAAGCCCAGCAAAAGGCAGAGGATTTTTGGGTCTGCAAAAAACTTTCCGGAAGCACAATCAGCCAAAAAAAAAAAAAAAGGAATTGGTCAAAAAACTATTGCCACAATTGTACCATTTTTTTTTTTGGGTTCCGCTTTTGCTTGGCTGTCGTGGAAAATGATAAATTTAAACGCAGTGACATGACAAATCGCCGCTCATTTGTATTAATCAGGAAAATAGTAAAAATCCAGAAAAATAAGCGCAACTTGATTTACTTTCTCACTCATTTTCTTATTCCAAATTTTGTTGATTTCCTTAACCCTTTTCCAGTGTGTCCGGCTGCAATTATTGTTTTATTGTTGGCCAGTTTTGTTTTTTGCAATCTTCTGGCTAAAAAAGAAAAGGACCTTAACTACTTGGGAGATTTGGGGGAATGCAAGTTTGGATCCCGCTTCCCTCGTCTTGATGTTTTTGGCATTTCCACTGTAAACAAGTGCATTATAATTTCTATAAAGTTAATTTTCCGAAAAATGAAGGAACATATTTTTGCTGTCCTCCCTTGGAATTGTTCTTGATGATTTCGCTCGTTAGGCTTGAGTTTTGTTTGGAGAATTAACGGAATTTGTTTTTTTTATATTCAGAAATATTTCGAAAAGATGTAGCACCCTGTAAATAATTGGATTTTCTGGTCCTGAAATTATTTATTTAATACTGAAAAATAAATATATCGAAAAAATTATAATTAATGTTTAATAATTTTTTCAGCGAATTTGTATTTCCCACTAAATGTGCTGTATGTCCTAGTCACTTCAATTAAAGTGAAATGCATTTTATCTGATCAACTTTTTGATATAGACATGTTTGTCCCGGCCACACCATTTACTTTTTTTTTGTTGGACATAATCTAGGAGCTGTCAGCACGTGTCAATTTCATAAATATATTTCATATCACGATGATGACGACGATGTTGGACTATACAAAAGTGAAACAAATTATAAAGAAGGTAGGTAAAGGAGCCCCGGACAAAGGGACCCATGAAACGTGATGAAAAATATTATCGACAAAAAAAAAAAAAATTCTCAAATGAAATAATTCCAAAATAAAAGAACCAAAAAAAAAAAAAAAATACTGAGTACATAATCGTCTAGGTGTCAAGTGAAAAAAAAAGAAAACACGCGCAAAGGGAAAACACAAACAACAAGAAAATCGCCAAATGATATCAGCCAAAGTCAAGTAGAAATGGTCGAGGTCAAAATAGACAATATCTCCCCATCCTTTCCCCCAAAAATACACGAACATTCCAAGAAAGAAAATAATATTTGTGATTAATTTGGTTTTCTGTTTTGGTCGGCACACATACTCATGACAATAATGGCAGCAAAGAAGAAGAAAAAAAAAACAACAATAACCGTTAAAAGTAAAAGAGAAATAAAAACAACAATGAGAACATCATCAACATCATCTTTTTTCGGGACATCGAGAACGTGAGCTGTCAACAACTTTTCGGCGACTCTCCGACTTGTTTCATTTCTGAAAATCAATGGACTCTGGCAAAGTTTTCTCCTATCACCGCAGGCCATCTCTCTCACTCACACGCTTTCATCCTCCACACACTTCAATAATGAAAATTCAGTAAAATTTTCTTTGCCGACAAAAGAGTCGGCGAAGACTCCAAATCAAAATTTAAAATCACTCAAAAATTTGAAGAGATTCTTGGAGTTTGCTTCTCTCGTTGAGCTCGTGACCAACTAAAGTTTAACAACATATTTAAGTAGCACCAAAGAAGAGCTTAACAAGCAACTGAAACAACAAAATCACAGCCAAGCAAATAGTTGATAGGAATTTTCTAAAAGACTTTCCCTTTTTTAAGCCAGCTAGTTTCAAGCAGTGGGATGGCTTGAAATAATGCCTTCATCATTGTTGTTATTTTAGACCCAGAATAACTCATTTTATTTCGATTAGGAAGTACCCACAGCTTATTAATTTCCTTGAGCTCCAATTAAGAAATAAGAACCGATTAAGCGAATTATTTTATTTTGGTTGGCTAGGATGTTGTTTTCGCTGCCATGACAAATCGATAATTTTCTAATATCTCATTAAATATTTATTTAAATATAAATTTATGAGAATATATAATTAAACCATATTTATAATTTTTAAAAATCTATCAATTTTAAGAAAATTTGGAAAAATCTCGAATAACTTTTTAAGCTCCTCCAGCAATATTTGTCTTCATTTGATTTGAATTACAAAATGGCAAACCTCACAAATATTTCTGACTGAATTAAGCGATTTTACAAAATGTCAAAATTGGATTCATTGGAACATAATGATGAATCTTTTTGTATTATTTCTTTTCTTTAATTATTTTGTAATTATTCCATAAATTTCTGTTAATTTTTGAATGAAAACCTTAAAGTGAATTTTAAGAGTTTTATTTCTCATTCAAAAGAAATATTCACCAAATGTCCCTTTAAATTGCAGTCTGAGTTACCTTTTCAGTTTCATAAGTGGACTCGTGTGTCAGAGTCCCCACGCCCACTTCTGCACGCAGCTGAGCGGCAGAATGACAGAGCCCCCCCCCCCCCCCATCAGACAGCTGCCTTTAAAATACATGAAACCACAAAAACAAATATATAAATATATATAAATAGGTTAGGTCCACCGCAATTTCCTAAAAAAATGAATACTCTTTTTGGGGATTTCTTAATGTTTGAGTAATTTCATGAGTTGATAACACGCTGACACAGTTTATGAGAATATTTAAAACTAATTTTATATGGAACAAATTTTTCGAAAAGAGTATGCAAACTTCGACATAACAAAACTTATTTTTTTTATTTTTTGCTCAAGACGCGAGTTGATAGAAGAGAGGAAGCAAATGAACGAGCGAGAGTGTGTGTGTGTGTGTGAATAGCAGCGACTTTCGATTTAGCTGTCTTTGTCTTTTCTTCGCGGGTGTCTACAACAGCGGACAATACAGATTCTGGTTAAATTATTTAATGACCACAATCCCCCCCCCATGCAAGTACTTCACACCTTGTTTATTTATTAAGATTCGCACTTGCCCTTTGAAGGACGTGAAGAAAAGAAGAGAGATGAGCAGGGACAATTGCTGATATATCATGAAATTATATCACCAAAGCATCCCCACCTCCACCCTCGCTCTCTCTCTTTCTCACTCGCGTATTCGGTACTTCAAAACAAGTGCTCCCAAGCTGATGGGCCAGACAGGGGTATTCGTAGGTAGAAAACATCTTAATTGCACTTAGTTAAATGAAAAAGGCAACAAATGAGCAACATGAGAGCAAACCCATTTCATTTTAACCTTTCTCTGTGTGCCGCCGAGTGTGTGTGTGTGTGTGTGGATCAAAAAGTGACGAGAGCAAAAAAGTAGACGGGCAATGCCAACAAAATGGGAAGCCGCGAGTCGCAGTTGGTTTTGATTAAAGGCATGGAATAAGTGCCAGTCGGCTGGACTCTTGCTCACTCTCTTTCGCCTTGTGAATTGCGTGCATTCGCTGCCGGAGTCTAACGGTTCAAGCAGAGTGTGCGATAAACTGACACAGTGGGTCAATGACATTCGGCAAGGAGACAAATTTTAATCCAATAGAAAATTCAAACAATTTTAAAATTAATCTATTTCTTTGAGAATTTAATTGGACACGCCTAAAAGTATGCAATTTTTGTTGTTGTCATTGTTATAAGATATATATTTCCTGTGAAAGCTAAAAAGGCATGGGAAATAATTAATTCAATATTAACTGGCCAATAAAACCGTAAACTACTTCAATTGTCCAATTGAAATGAAATTGCTTACAACCTTCAATGTACCCTAAAACAAAGGCTTGTTTTTATTAAAAAATAGTTAACGAAATGGATATGGTAATTCGTTTGGCAACTCAGCTGAAACATTCCCAGGCCCAAATTAGACAACCGAAAAACAAAAAAAAAAACAAAAATTGAGAAAAATAAAACAAAAATTTTGCATATTCTACTCAGTGTGCCTTATGGGGGCGGAGGTAAACAACTGTTGTGCCAGAGTGAGGTAAATGATCTGACGACGTCAGCAGGGTAGGAACTAGACTGTATTTAGGTGGCGGGAGGGTTAGCGAGGGTGAAAGTTGGCCAAGTGGAACGGTGAGTCGAAAATTGTCGGTATGGCTTTTTTCTACGCATGCCGATAGACTACACCCCCAGCCCTCAATCTAAATAAACTTTACGTGTAGAAACAAACAGACAGCCTTAGTCTGCCAGCATAGACGATGACGTTGACGACGACGGCAACGGCAGCGGCAACGAAACCGTCGCGCAAACGCAAAAGCGCTGAGGCGTAAATTCAGCCGACTGCGCGCCTCCCACCTCTTTGTGCCTACCATGCATTGCTTCTATTACTACCTTCCAATTTGTTCTATGAGGTTTACTTAGCGCGCAACGACACGTCCAACGACCAGCGACCACCGTACATTCTACACCGACAGGCAGACAGACAGAGACAGACGGTCTTTGCCTCCTTCATGGCCGCTGATAGTAGAGAGAGAGAGAGAGAAGGAGAGGGCAGACAATTGAGTGAGGGACTGTTGGAGTAGAGTGAGAGACTTTGGAAAAGTTGTGTACAGTTCTTTCAAACACACACACACATACACACACACACACACATTCAATTTTATGCTTGGCTGCTGTAAACCTTGCTGCCCCTCGTTTGCCGCCGACTTCGCTGCCGCTGCACTGCAGACATTTGCTAAGGAAGCTGTTGCTGTTGTTGCTGTTGTTGTCTTGGCTTAGCATTTCTTCACATGTGGAAGTTGTTTGCTTTATGTAGCCTTGTGTGAAACGAGGTTATGAGCTGGGCAAGGCGGAAAGAAGTTGTGCTTTTGACAAAGGGTAATTTTGGCGAGTCAAAGTTGCGGACAAACGTGAAAATCGTTGATTACGTAGTTCAACTTTTTTGGGGCTTTCCATTTTCCACAAGGAAATCAATTCGAGCATATAATTGTGGTAGCAAACAAAGTAGTAAATATGCCAAGTATTTAGGTACCGGCTGATTTTACTAAAGCTCCAGTTGGGTTTCACTTGGGTTCCACATGGATTCCACATGGGTTCCACATTATCTGGAAGCCTCTAAGTTATCATATTCATATATTTGAGTTATTTTTTCAAATTTTTCTTTACTTTTCTCGTTTTGCTTTTCTCACCTTTTCGCACCTGTTCGCACCTATTCGCTCTTATTTGGGTCCACCTTGTCCTTTCGAATTTGCTTCCACTCTTTCGAAGCTACTCATGTCTGTTTATTCCTTATCTGTTTCATTTAACTCTACCTTTTCTTTTCACTGCCTTTCCCATGCCTTCTTCATGCCTTCCATCAAAGTTTCGTCCACCCCGAAAAAAAATGAGAAACGAAGGGGAACTTTTCAGGCAAGTTTGTAACAGAATTTACTAATTTAATTTTTGCAATTTTGTCGAGTTTAACGCAGCGAAAGAGTCACCCGAAGGGGGAGCGAGAGAGAGAGAGCGACACACAACGAGCGACTCTGACAGCAGGCACCGGACGTAACGGTTGTTGTTGTTGTCAACGCTGCGCTTTGCATATGCCTGAAAGCAACTCCACTTCACCAATTTACCTCCCCCCGCCACTGGCGTAAGCCCATCTTTACAGCGAGTCGCCTATCATCACGTCGGCGTTGCCACCTTTTTTTTCTTGCTACTTTTTGCTATGGTGCACCACTTTAGCAATGTTTTGCGCTTTCGCTGCACGTTTTAAATGCCACCAAAATAAACTACCGAACCTTGCAGCTTGCATCGACCCGGGAATCTCTCTTTTCACTGCCCCACCCTCTCTCTCACCCTCACCCTCCACTCCCATCTCATTGCTTTTGGCATTGTCGCTGAAACTAAATGTGCCATTATTAAGTTTTGAACTTTGTTGCTGTCGTCAACGTGGCACTCGCCGAATACCGCATCCGCCAAAACAGCAACATCAACTTGGTGCCCCCCCCCCCCCACACTCTCGTCCTCTCTGCTCCACCAAGCGCACAACATCAAGAGGATGCCGACTTCTGTCTACCTTGTTAGATCATTAAGAGTCCATTAGTCATTAAGTATACGCGCCTTGGGCCGAAGTGGCTCGACACACACACACACAAACACACCTTGACTAGTTCCGCCTGTCTTGTCTTAGTTTTAAGTCTTCTTCGTCTTCTTCTGTTTTAGTTCTTGATTTTCCTGCTTTGAATGTCTTCTTCTTCATTTTCGGAAAAATCCCGTTAACAGACACTCTGAGCCGACTCGAGCCCAAAACCGTGCGCTGGGTTGACGCGAGCTCGCCGCTTTGTCACTCATGTGGAAGTCAAGATAACCGCCCCCTCCCCCCACACCACATGTGAGCTTTTTATTCATCTTAAAAAAAAAAAAAAAATGTTGAGGTTGTCAACGAGCTTACAAGTTTTTTTATATATATTTTTTTTTTTTTTTGGATGCCATAACAGTTATGTAAATTTTTCTGGAAATGGTCTGAAAGTCTAATTAAATGTTGCGGTCCTAACAACTGGGCGTGTTCTCGACTCACTAAAGCGGAAAAATTAAAGCAGCAACAACCACAGCTAGTGCCACAATTTGAGGCAAATTATAGACTCTGAAAAAAAAGAAGAAAATAACAGAAAAGAAATTGAAACTCGCCACCAAAAATGTTGACAATTTCAGCTTGACTTGAATAAAGATATAGTTCAGAGCTTACTGAAGCATTAAAGGTCTCCGCATTGAAAGGGTTAAGGAAAAATCTTTAGAGAAAATATAATAAAATCTTTAGAGAAAATAGAATAGAGGGTAAAGACTTCGTAGACCCTCCAGAGTTACCTAAAGTATGCTCAGGGAGACTAGAGAATCGATCTGGGTATTAATCTCAGAGACTAGAAATTTAGTGTGGATAATTTATAGGACCTGAGAAAGGGCAAGTAGTTTTATTAAGTTGTCCCGGCTTCTTCTTTCAACAGAATCATGAACTTATCAAAAACTAAAAGAGCTGGCATAATCAGACTTCGACTTCGATTTAAAAGGAAGTGTTGGTTGAATATTTTTGCTGCTCCTACAATAAATAATCAATTGAAAGCTCTTTACTTTCTATAGGAAATGAGTGTAATGAAAATACCTTTCGATTGACACCAATATAATTAAAACCGAACCATAAATTTATGAGCTAACAGCCAACACGCTGTGAGGCCCCCTCTGAATCATAGCAGTCGGTCGTCTCTAACAATTTCAGGCTCTTATAGTCTTCAGATGAAGACCCAGCAAAATGTGAAAAATGAAAAAATCTTTCGATTGATACCGAAAACGAATAGAATTAGACCATAATTAAGTCGGTTGTAATTTGCTTTCAAAATTGTTGCTGGCTTCTTCAGCAGAAACCCGCTAGAGAACGAAGAAGACTCAAGTAGGTACAAATGTTGCCGTCGCAAATGTTGCCGTCACAAATGTTGCCAGCAATGTTGTAAGCCGACAAAAAAACGTAAACACAACATGTTTGAGCATTTTGCGGTAAGCGTTACTTCATTCCATTTCGTTTCTCTCAGCTTGAGAGTTTTTCCACTGCCATTTCGTTTCACTTTTAAGCGAAACCAGTCCGGCTAGAAAAAGACTCTCTGCAATTTGCTCTCTTTATGACCATTTTCTCTCCGAGAGCTGCGAAGAGAAAAGAGGGAACGCCACAGAGAACAGAAGGTACTCCCGAGGAGAAAGATTGAACGGATAAGTGAATGGAGGGAACGCCACAGAGAAAATTTAGATCAATTTCAAGCGGCGTCTGCTTGGTTTTTCGAACTTGTAAGCGTTGCCACAGCAGCAGCAACAACTCTGTTCCATTTCATTTTGTTTTTTTAAATGAGCACATTTTTGATTAAGTCTCTCTCGGGTTCTTTCTCTGCCGAGCCGAAGTGTGAGCAGCGTTTCATTTGCCGCGCGTTTCAGCTGTGGGCAAAAATAAGAGATTAACAGCGCAATAACATACGCATAACATAATAATAACATAATAATTCACACACACATACATTTTCCGCATAGTCGTATTTTTTTCTCAGAAGGGAGCATTTGAATTTGTAAAACCGTTGTGAACTGTCGGACGCGGCGCACTGAATCTCGGAACGGTAAAAAGACGCCGCGTGTGTTTTGTTGAAGCCCTCGGTCGTCTTAAATATCTAATACTAAATAAAAAAAAGGAGAAAATAGTGAAATAGATCAAAGAGTTCTTGCTGGAGAAATCATAAAAAGAAAAACGAATCTGAGAAATCTAACGGGAAAGTATGCTATGTCGGCAGCAATAGCGCAGCGGCTTTTGCGAAAATTTTTTATGCAATCTTACGTTTACCGTTATAGGCAGTAGAAGCCCACGAATTGCTTGTGCCGTCTCTTTTGTTATTCTCTATGTGATTATTTCGGTGATTTTTACACTGCCCTCGACAACCCGACAAGTGTGAGTGTGTGTGCTTCTGCTCGTGTTTGTGTGCGTGTATGTGAAAGTGCAAAGGAGTTTGATTTTTCAAGTTCTTTTTTCGCTCAAACGAAAGAAGCATCAAAGAAGAGCAAAAAAATACTTTGACACACTTTTGCTTCGTGCACAAAATTCGCAACTTTCGGTTTTGGCGTGTCCTCGAAAAAAAAGTTACGATACCAACAACAACAACAGCAACACACATACAGGCAAGTTCGCCAAAATAATAAGAAAGTCTTGTCTTGCTTCAACGCCGCTGTCGGACAACGCCGCCGTTGGCCTCATCAATAATATAAAAACAACAACAACAACAACAACAGCGAGGAGGAGGAGGAGAGTCATCTTGTCTATCTCCTGCGATATATTTTTTACGAGCCAAGGATTTTGCAGGCTTTGGAAAATTTACTCCTTTCTGGCAGCACTCAACATTCTTCAGCCACGGATTAAACGGTTGGTTGCCTCTCTTTCTCTATGTCTTCCTGTCTCACTCTTTCATTTTTTATATCTTTGCCTAAATTTATGGACAATTATTTAAAAATTGCCTTGGAATTGGTAAAGTTGAGAAGTTTCTCGCCCGAATTACTTTTCCTTTATGAAGCGTGACCGAATTAAAGTTTTCATCGGGAAATTCCGAAATTTTCTAAAAATAATTTCAAGGACCGAGAACTTGGGCTCCATAAAATTTAATTAAGCCCGCTTTTTATTGTTTATAAATTCATGTTAATGATATTTTCCAAATCAACAAAATAACTGCCATTAACTTGAATGGGCCAAACCAAAACTGACTGTGGGTGGGGGCGTGGGGGTTTTATGGAAAATGACTTGGGCCAAACTTGTGAGAATTTTCGCTAATTGTTTCAATTCAAATTCCTGAGTGAATAAAGATGATGGGGAAGATGCCAGTCGTCAGCTGGGCTCGCCCTCCCAGTCGCCTTTCCTTCCTCCTAGAAGGACTTTGTTGGGGCCAAAAATTCGTTTTCTGGTGTGAGTGAAAACTGGAAATTGTTTTGTCATATTAAAAAAAAAAAAAAATAATAATAAAAAAAAATAAATTTTTTGGGGGGTAAAAATTTCCAACTCTTCGACTTGTTTAAGGATTTTATTGTACTCCCAGAATGGCAGTCATAAAGATTTTATGCATAACCCGAAATAATATCTCGATTCCAAAATCGAATGACATTCGAAATCATAAAAGCAAAGCGAGCGACATTTGTCTTTGCATTTTCTACAAATTTGAGCACATTTCGCATAATTCGATCTGAGATTTCACCTCTTTCCCCATTCTCTCTTCCCTTAGTTCCCCATTCTTTTTATTTGCACAAATGTGTGTGTGTTTTTGCCTAAACATTTATATCAATTCCTTTATTCGCAAGTCCCTTAGCTCTTCACCCCTCCTCTTCACTTATTTTAAACCAAATCTATGCGTCTTTATTTTTAAAATATCCTTGAGGCTTTTGCCTCAACAAAAACTCCCCAATGATTTTTTTCGCATATTTATTTATTCTTTCTCTCTCTTTTTTTTTTTAAATTTATGTTTGTGTTTTATGGCTACGTGGCTCGTAAATAAGAAAAATGTTGCAGTGCCTCTACAAAATTTCAGTTTTTTCTGAGTTCGAGAGGAGAGGAGAAATCGGTGGAAGAAAATATCCTGCTCCCCATCCACTTAGGTGTCTGCCAGCTACTCATAGACAAGGCCATTAAGCCAGTCCGAAATGAATTGAAATTAGTCTCTTTTTTTTAGGGGGGAAAAAATTTAAGGCATTTCCGAATTATTAGGCAAGTTTCTCTTTAAGATCTTGTTGGAAAGTCTTTGAGAACCTTGGTACCAGGCTGACTGGCTTGGATCTTCCTGAGCTCAGTGATCTCGAGGTATTTCTTTGGAGAGTTAAGGTAGCTCCCTACCTGGGATCGTAGGAATTTAAAGTCACTGATTAACATGTTTCCAGTGTGACTTGTATAGATCTTGACCTCAGAGATCTTTAGAACTTCTATATTTGATTTTTTCTATTGTGCTAAAAAATCGGATAAAATAAATCCATATAACTTAAAGCTTGGAGATCATTTTTTTTACAGATCCCATAGAATCATTCGACCGAAGTAGCCAACTTCACTCATATAGGGATGATAGGTATTATTCATAAAGAGTTTGCTATGAAATTTAATGAAAGCATTCCATGACTTTATCAAAATTGAGACACAGTGAAGAATTATTTCTCATAGAACTGAATCTTAGCAAAAACCTCTTCAAATAATATAATATTTGGAGTTTGCATCTGATGTTTGTTAGAGCCAAAAGGACTCTTCGAAGTAACCCAAATATTGCCGCCAGATTGGTCTCTCTTTGTCTGTCTTTCATTCTGAGTTTAGGTGTTTGGGCTATAGGATCAGGCTGATAGGATCAGTCGATATAGTCCAAAATAGATTTTAAGATTAACTCCGACAATTTATTGACCAATTTTGCTTGGATCTGGTATATAGAATATTTTTGTAGGGGCTCTCAAGAGCACCGATTTTCCACCTGAATCGAGGTACTATATCTTGGGTGTTTCTTATATGAAAGGGCCCATTAAAAATCTTGAAGTCATTTCCTAGTCTTATCATTTTTTTTTTCATTTGAATATTTTAATTTGAAAATTTGAAGAAATCAGAAATCGAACTATTTGTCAGTCTTGTTAGAATATTTCCTAATATCTGACAAGAAGTGAAAACGATAGATTCCATCGAATTTTCTTGGAGCAAAAACTAAAATGGTTTGCATCAAATCAGAGATTGAATTAAAAATCTTTTGAAATATCAGGCAAATTGGTTTTCATTTGCCAAAAATGCATTTCCATTTGCAATTAGTTGCTTTTGATTGTTGTTGTTGCTTCTTTGTTGTTGTTGTTGTTGTGCAGCAACAAAGCAATGTAAAAATGAGAAGAGTTGAACAAGTGTGAAAAGAGCAACGGGGCTGTTGAAATTAGTTCAACAGTTGAAAAAGGAATTAAGAAGAAGAAGAAGAAGAAGAATAGTAATAAAACAACAACAATAACAACAACAACAATAGCAAAAAGTCAGTTCGTTAAACTCGAACGTTTATGAATTTTTGCAAGCACTTTTTTTTTTTTTTTTTTTGTTTGCTTGTTTGTTTGCTTTGTTTATTTGGCCAGTTCGACTCGTTTGTTGTTGTTGTTGTTGTTGTTTTTTTTTGGTTGATGTGTATGTTTGGAGCTGTTGAAGTAAGCCAAGCAGAACGCCAACGTTTTGCATTGCGTTTTTCTGTGCTGGCCAAAATAAAAAAATGAAGAAGAAGAAGAAGAGGCAAAAAAAAAAAACTAAACTGCAAACTTCTCCCTCTGTTCGAATCTAGTTTTGCAGCTTTTCAAGTATTTCCCAAAAACTTTTTTTTTTTTTTTTGAGGTCTGTGAAAATTCGGAAAATCCATTTTCGAAAATCAAATTATTCAACTCAGGCATAACGCACCAGGATAGACCAAGGTAGAACCCCTTAAAAGAGTTAAGCCGGAAACGGAACTACCCTCCCCCTCGTCACAGTCACTCTGCGGTAATGGGAATTACCATAATTGCTTGGAATAAAAATTCATTGGAAATGACAAAATGGGGTTGTGAGAGTTACGAAATGACGGTTGGCAGGGCGGGGAGGGTTTGGTCCTTGAAACACTTGAGATTATTTAACTGTCAAGTCGGTCACTTTCCGCGAAATCAAGGCAATCAATCAATTTTACTTCGAATGCGGTCAAAGTGCTTTTTTCTGCGAATTTTCCCACAACCCTCCCCGCCGCCATCACCCACACTCGCGCATTTAATTTGAAACATGTAAATAAATGTCTTTTGAAAGGCTTCAATTGTTCTGGGATTTACTTTTTTTTTCCTAAGAATTTCTATGAGAGTGATTTGTTTTTATTCTTAACAAAACAATTGATTTGTTTTTTTTTTTTTAAGATTAATTTCAGCCCTTTTAGTTAAGCTCTACTGTAGAATATTTTTGTTGCACTTTTTTTTTTATATTTATTTTTGGTCTGGCAATTTCCACTTCACCTAATGAGTGCGTCGAGGCGCGAGTTTTTATTTTTTTTATTTTTTTTCATTTTGTTTGAAATCGAATAATTGAAAATCTAAACTAGCAACCGTGAAGACATGGAAAATTCAAAGCCCCACTTCAATTTCCTACCCCAACAAGCGTCAGGCAGGCAGGCTGGCAGGCACCTGGCAAAAGGGGCGGAGGCCACTCTGGTTACAATTTCATTTCCATTTCGCTAACAACAAAAAAATTGGCAAATAAAAAATAAAGCAAAATTCATGTGGAAAAAAGGCAGCTGCCAGTGAACTTTTCCATTGTGTTTTATGAAAAAAAAAAAATAAAACTAATACAATAAGCAAAAGTACACTAAACGACTTGTGTATACCCTGAAAATTGATGGATTTGTTTAGAAAAAAAAATAAAGAAAGGACTGTTCTAAATTTTAGGATATTTAAAATAAAATGAGAGAATTTTTTTTTTTTTTTTAAACTCTTTTAATTCCAAAATGACCTGTCTGGCTCATTGAAGGCCTGCCAGGCATTTTATTTTCTATATATTTTTTTTTAGGAAAATTTTTTTTTTTTGAATTTTGTTTTGTTGTTGTTTTTTTTTTTTTGCAACTTTTCATTTCATTTTTGCTGCTCTTGCTTGCTTGCATGCTGGCAAATTAATTAAATGCACTCGTCTGTGATTTATGCGAAAAATTCCAAAGTTGAGTTGGGATTCTAATCGGGCTGAACTAAAAAAAAAAAAAACAACAAAAATATTTGGGAAATGGGAAAAATGGTTTTTGCCCTTGGCTCACTTGAAAATTAAATAGCAGGGCGAGAATCAGTACACACATGAGCAAACGGTAGCCACTTCACTATGCTTCTCCCTCTCCCTCTCACTCTCTCTGTCTCTTTCTGTCTAGAATGAGCCCTGCAGGGCCCAACCACTTGAGTGCATTATGATGAATTTAATGTAAATGTTTTCAAAATATTTTTCAATTTCAATTAATCGAGGTTAATGCTCTGCCAGTTTTGCCAGTTTCCATTAGGAAAACCAAAACCAAAATTATTCAAACCAAATCCACTTAAGATTAAGTTATCTTTGGTTTTTTAAAAAAATATATATTTCTTTTTGTTGTTCTCTTGTTTCTTTTGTTTGGCCTTAGGTAGCGGGCGGACAAAGCTTTTTTTATTGTTGTTGTTGTATCTTTTGAAGAGAAGTCAAATATCTAATAATTTTCTACTTAAAAATTCATTAAGTCGAAAACAAAAAATATCACTCAGGGCTGAGCTTGACTGGTTTGGCTTCAGCCAACTCCAGAAATTATAAAGCTGCCTTTACTAATTTGCACTAATTGATTTCTCTTTTGGACAAAAAAATTTCAATCTTTTGAGGTGTCCGAATCTTTGGAGGTGTCTCGGCTGTCAAAAGGTTCTCTTTTATTTGACATGCGTTGACAGTGGGTTAGGAGGGGGCATATAGTTTTTTTTTTTTTTGTGGCAAGCAAATCGAAAACTAAACTGCCATCAAAGTGGCTGCGTCGAACCGGTTCAGCTTGGCTCGGTCATCAGCTAATGAGACTTTGACTGCCTCGGGCCTCAAATGTGGTTTTAATGCGTTTGGCAGGGTGCGTCAAGGTTGTCTTCTCTACTCTACTCTTCTCTACCATATTTTTTTTTTTGGCCTATTGTATTGTAATTGTTGTTTGTCCCAGCGAGCACATTACCTAAATGATTTTCTTTCATAATGCGACACTTTCTCTTGGGTGGCAGCGAAATGAGCAAATCTCTGCTATGGCAGAGATTTTCAATCTTTGATGGATAGTTTGTGGCTGGGAGGGGCACGTGTTGGGCAATCTTGGGTAATTGGAGCCTGACAGTTGATCTATAAGAAATGAGCCAAGTAAAACTACAAAAGAGCTGATCGACAGAGCGAAACTGAATTTTTTTTTTGTAAGTTTTCCATTTGATTTTGAGGAATTCAAAAAGTTGTTTTTTAGTTTTTAAGCAGGCCTTTTAAAACTTACAAAAACCTAAACATTTTAAGAAATTTGAAGAAATTTTTCAAAAAAAAAAAACTAAAATAAGATATGTCTTCTTCTTTGAAATCAATTAAAAAGAAAAACATTTTGCTCAATAGCTTAATGAGACGCTGGCATTATTTTCATCTCAGTGCCTTTCAACCGGTTCAACCAGATTTTGGGTAATTATTATAAGCATAACATTGACTAAACCAAATAAAAACTAGCCAGCAAAAAAAAAAAAAAGCCCCTTTATTTTTGTAGACTCCAAAACAATTGATCATGTAGAGCATCCCATGACGTAAGTTGTTTGACTTTTACATGAACAGAAAGTAATCAGATTAATCGCAGAGATTTCGAAGCTTTTATAAGTCTAATCAAATGTGCCTTTGGCACTGGCTGCCTGGCCATGCCGAGGGCCTTCTATAACTCTGGCTGGCTGGTGGGTCTCATAAGCACGCTTCTCATCAGCTCCTTCGTGGTCTATGCCATGCATATATTGGTAGCTTGACTTACTGGATTTTCTTTAAAATTATATTAATTGGTTCGATTGCAGGTACACAGTATGAACATTCTTTCAGAGAAATACAGAATTGGGTTCATTAGTTATAGCGATGCTATGGAGCTTGCCATATCAGAGGGACCCCAGTGGATCCAGCCTTTGCGAAAGCTTATGTCGTTTGTATTTCTCTATGATCCAATATAATTTGGTCTCTCAATTTTTGTAGACTTCGAAGTTGATGTCTGTCTGTCTAACTTGGAAATTTGGTATACCAGTTTTCTGGAATTGTCTGAATCAATATGATCAGCTTAACCGAATTCTCTAGAAATCTCTGTCATCCGAAATCTTTCAAAATTAGGTACTTTAACTACCCATATAAACCCATATATGCATACCAAGCTTCACCAGGATCCAAAAATAATACTAATAAGATTTTTCATTATGTTTCCCATCCCTTGAGTACCTAGTTTACATCTTGTTCGGACCATTATGTTACTAAAGCTTTAATAATATCTCGAATACTTACTCTCCGATCTTAATAACAACGAATATATAAACTGTAAAATTCAGGACGAAAGACAATTTCGAGTCTACAATTTTTGGATTCCCTAAAATAACCTGTTCCTGGTCCATCAGAATATTCTTTTTTTTTATAGTATTTTGGTGGATTTTTTCTTGGGCTTTTATCATTTTGGTGTTGACTGTGTTTATGTGGTCTTCATTGCCACAAATATAAAAGAACTAGCGGAGATTTATAATATTTCAATGGATAAACGAATTTATATGGCCCTTCTGACTGTGCCACTGATCCTAACATATATGATAAGAAACTTGAAGTTCTTAGTGCCCTTTTCCTTGACATCAAATATATTAATGCTTTTAAGTGAGCTCCCATATTTACATTAGAAAATTGCAGATAATCTCTGACAAAATTCATAGGTCTTTTTATAGTTTTGTGCTATTTCGTAACTGATTTGCCCGATTTGGCTGACCGCGGGAAATCCAATCGATTAAGTCAATTGCCTTTCTTCTTTGGCACGGTCATATTTGCTGTTGAGTCCATTGGTGTGGTGAGCTCAATGATTCGATTATTTATATAATTTTCTTCTTTACTAATTTCTTATAATCAAGATCATAGCTCTGCGAGAGAATATGCTGAATCCACAGAACTATCTGGGAACTTTCGGGGTCTTAAATCGAGCCATGTCCATTGTGATTATATTTTATGCTGTATTTGGCTTTATAGGTTTTTGGAAATACGGTGATAAGACGGAGAGTTCCATACTCAGTAATCTACCGAAGAATGTGGTGTAAGTCGAAAGCCTTTTAGGATTTCCTCTTTTTAATTATTTCCTCTGCCCTCAGTTGGTCTCAAGTGGTGACGGGAATGTTTGCCTTGGGCATTTTCTTTTCTTACGCCCTGCAGGGCTATGTCACTATAGATATAATTTGCCGCCATTATATTGACCCCAGACTGGAGGATCATGCCAAAGTCAAACTGGAATATCTGGTCCGTCTGGCCACGGTGATTGCCTCGGTTCTATGTGCCATTTCTTATCCGGATTTTGGTCTTTTGCTCTCATTTGTGGGTTCCTTTTGCCTGGCTCAACTGGGTCTCATCTTTCCGGGTCTAATAGATCTCTGTCTGGGCTATAAGCTGGGCTATGGCAAGCTGAATTTTCAATTATTTCGTTCCATTTTGTTGATTGTGGTCGGCTTGGTGGGCGGGGCAGCCGGCACCTTTGTCTCTTTGCAGGCCTTGTCGACTGAGAATCCGAGCTTAATGAAATTATTGTTTTGATTTTTAAATATATTTCTAACGTTTCTTAAACAGGTCAACACTTGACTCATCGCAAAAAAAGAAAAGAAATCTTTTTCTTCACAGCATTTAGTTTAATTAGCACCTCGAAGAGGTAGCGAAAAGAAGAAGTGGTTAAAAAAAAGATACCTAACGACCCAAAACGAAATAAAACAAAAACGTTTGCCAAAATGAACGCAACTGCCGTGTCAATCAAAATGAAGGCGTCTCAAACGGTCAGCAAGCCAATTTTCCAACCTGCCCCTCCTGCCTCACTATTGGTGGCACCTGCAGAGTGGGGCACACATGAGCAAATCACAGCCATGAAAAACTGCACAAAACAGCAGAAAGGAAAAGAAAAGAAGAAAAATTGAAAATTGGTTTGGGTTGATTTGTTGGATTCATGGCCCTTCACTTGGCTTTGCTTTGTTTTGCTTTCATGAAATTGGCCCGGCCTGGCTTGGCCCGCTGAATTATACGAAAGTGCAACAGCAACAAATAAACAATAAGCAAACTGGCGAGGCATTTCAATGCTCCAGTTCCAGTTCACAGACATTGACACAGTTAGCTGTTAAGCCTTTTACTACTACTCTTTCTACTACCTTTTCTACTACTATTTTGTTGGCTTGGTAATCCGAGAGGTCTGGCTTATTTTTGTATGTTCAATTTGCCGCATAACTTCGTGCACAATTGTCATCATTCATGTTGTCATACTGACAAACGCTGTTCTTGTGTCTGCTATGGTGAGTGAGCCGCAGCTTCTCCTCAAGTCGGTCTTGTCATCATTCTCATTATTGCCGCTGCCCACGCTGTGCACGTTGCACGTTGCTGGCCTCAGACTTCACGACTTGCGCTTCAGTTAACAAAACTGCCAAACGGTTAGGCAGTCGGACATACATACACCGACTTGGCTTAACTCTCCTGGGGCCTCAGAATACTATAGTTGCAGAAGGGGGTGAGGGGGGATAGCAAACAACTTGAAACGTATCGCATCGCTCGCTGCAATCTAATTAGCAATTTTGTTGTTGCTGTTGTTGTTGTTTTGGTTGCTGTTTGCAGCAGCATTCTTCTCGTGCAACATGCAGCATGCAACTTGTAATGAGCTTGACACACACAACACACAACACACATACACATGCGGCATTTCGTGCTCAGCCTC
Organism: Scaptodrosophila latifasciaeformis; assembly: GCA_037075145.1. NCBI lineage: Eukaryota > Metazoa > Arthropoda > Insecta > Diptera > Drosophilidae > Scaptodrosophila > Scaptodrosophila latifasciaeformis. The sequence continues at coordinate 10,499,073 of JBAMCM010000100.1, read as the reverse complement.
CACAAAATGAACATTTTTCAGCTGCGTTTTGTTTTGGTAAATCTTTACCTTTTTGCCTTGGCTTCACTCTTTGCTTCTTCTCTTATTTGATGGCTCGTAAATCTTCAATTGTCATTATTGTTTGTCCGTTATTTAACGTTATTATTCTTATTACTCTTCCACCCTTTGCTTCCTGCCCCGAAAACATTTTGGTACTCTTAAGCCGCTTATCGTCTCGGTCTGTTCATTTGCTACTTCGTTTAACTCCTCGTTTTGTGTCATCATCATCGTTATGATCTTTGGAATTATCATTAATTTCATATTATGTGAATGCAGAAATTTACAATTAGCCTGAAACATTTGGACATTGTTCTCAGTTTTAATTACGCAGCTAATGAACTTTTGCCAGTCTTAGAAAAGGCCTAAAAAAAAAAAAAACTGTTCACAATTGAAAAATGATGGAAAAGAGAGTGTGAAATGGAATCGCTTTAACCACACAATTCCCCATCAAGATGATTCATTCGTGTTGCCGGATATCACTCAAAAATAAACTGGATCTACTGGCTTCACTGGGTCCAAACTCTATGACAAAAGCATTAGCTAATTAATGAATTTAATTTATGATTGCTAATTAATTTTGAAGCATTTATATTGTTTGTAAAATGACTAAATATCAATTATTTTGAAAACGAAAAAAAAGTGCGAAATTTATGAAAAATGATTCACTTTACATTTGTTTTAGTTTTTGGAACCTCTGATTGATTGCTTTTAATTTTGTACTCTGTACTCGAAGGGAAAGGGTATACTGGTTTTATTAAAAAAGTTTATGATTTGAGCTTAAATAATCTTTAGGTAAAGTCCATCGATAGATACTAGATGATTCCTTGAAATAAGGGTGAGGAAGTGTGTTCTTATAATCCTTTGATTCCATCAGAAATAACTGGTTCTATTTATTGTATAGCCGTTTCCAAAATTTTCACTTAAAATTGTAAGAAAATTAAATATTAATTTGGTTAGTCATTCTCTTGACTAGGAAAGATGTTGAAGAGACTATATCATGTATCTTTATAGGTTTGTGATCCCAATAGAAATACCCGGTTCTATTTATTCTAGTGTCTTCTCAAGAGCATCAGAAATCTTCATTTAAAATTTCAAGCACCTAGTTGATTAAATCCCTTGCAAATATAGCTTTAGTTCTTCATATATCCGCGAAGGCTTAAAGGAACTTCAAAGATATTAAAGGCTCTTATCATATATCTGACTATAACCACTTTATAGCGCTCCCTTGATCATCTTGAGTCTTCAAATATTATTTAATGCTTAAAAGTCTATGGATCCTATTAAATTCTCTTGACCATGGCAATTATTTTCTATTCAATTATGTTGATTAAAATCACCAGAAATTTCTCATTTTCATTGGTCTTCCTCAGAACAGAATTCATTTTAGTGTTAAATGATTCATATCAATATTTCAAATTTATTCATTTGAGCTCAGCAAATCTCATTTCTAACATTTACTCCGCCTATTTTATGAGACCAATTTGAAAAGAAAAAAAAAGTATATATATATTTTTTGTTTTTCTCGTAAGGTTCTCGTCTTTTACAAATCTTTGCCAATTATGTTAATTTAATTTCATTTCATTTCCATTGTTTTTATTCGACGACTTTGGCGTTTCATGGCCATATAAAATTTGCCGAGGCAATTGCATTAAAAGAAGCTAAAGCCAAGACTAAATGTTAAGGCCAAGAGATGCGTTCAAAGCACAAATAAATACAAATAAACCGGGGGCCAAAACAACCGAGCAGAAAAGGAAGAAAGGAAGAAGAAAAAATTCGAATTGTTATGACAAAAGCAAATGAAAATAAATGAGGCCAAAAAATGCACAGGAAGTGGTCACACAGGCACCTCGTCTTCTCTCCTACCCTTCCCCCCTCCCCCTGTCTGTCGCATATTTTTGAAGATAAGCGGCGCCGGTGCTGACCACAAAAGGACAATGGCGACACAAACATGGCCAAATTGTATACAAATGGTCAACTTAACTAAAACAATAACAAATACGCCAGATCCCAGAGAGGATGTGAGTGTGTGCGTGGATGAAAGTGGTCCAGGGAAAATAGTAATAAAATTTCCGACTTCTGTGGGGGCCGAATCAGAGATTCTGGCAAGTGTTGTCATGAAACCCAACGAACTGCAAATGTAAAATTAACAAGGAATCAATGAGTAAACGAAATGACAACAACAACAATCATGGACAAAAACGAAAAAGTAATAGTAGTATTGGAAGAAGAAGAAGAAGCAGAAACTCATAAATAAGAAACCGAACGTAACGAATTTTCTTGAGCTTTTGTTATTTCGCGGTTATCAATTTGCCTGGCCTGGCTTGGCTTGGCCAGCTGGTGGTGAGGCAAGCAAAACAAAAAAAGAAAAAAACTGAAAAAAAAACATTAGCCAATAAGGCTCTGCTGTCTGGCTGACTTTTGTTGGCTCCCACGCTTCAATGCACAGGCCCCAGCATAGAGAGAAAGAGTCGGGGCAAGAGAGGCGAAGAAGAAGAAAAACTTGACTGGCGCATCAATTTGCGATTATGAAAGGCTGCCTAGGCAGCCCACAACAACAACAGCAACATTTTTTTTTGTTTTGTTTCTTCTTCTTTTTTTCTGATATTGCCGCTGGCCAATGGCAAGATTCAGCTACTTTAACAATGGACCACTCTTTATTCAATTCAATTTTATGCGCATACAACAGCCAAGCCAGAAATCTGAGCATTTAATGCGCTGCCACTGCTGCTGCCGACAATATTGATGCCACCACCATCGCCACCGCTATCGCCCCCTCCATTGCCTATGCCAGCGAGGCTCAATGCATCGTTAGCAGTTTTGGTATTTTAGAGAAGAGTTTGGCTTTGGCACAGCTGCTGGTTAGGTGAACTCATTGGCATTTCATAAGCCTGATTTGCTGGCCTTCACATTTGGCCAAGCGATCTTTTTTTTCAATATTTTGAATAAAGTTTATTTGCCATAGAAATAGAGTGGTTAATTTCTTATCTTCTTTGGGCTTAGGCAACAGAAAAGAATTGTTTCAATTTGTGCCAAACTAAGCTTCCAGCACCACTCGCTTCGGTTCGTTCCGCTGCACTGAAGCGCATCACCGCAATGTTGTTTTTGCTTTTGCTGTTGTTGTTGTCTTCTGTTTCTGTCTGGCTTGCCGCGTGCTCATTTTTATTTATGCCTCAGCACGCCACAATCAAATCCACTCAGCTTGACTCGCGCGTTCACTCGCGCTGGCCTCTTTGATGAGTCTGTGCCACTTGCGGCCGAGCCAACGCGTCACCACAGCGTCATCTGAGCCTGCAGTCCAAACCAGTCTGCCCCGGCCGGCCAAGCAGCCGGCTAAGTTATGATTAAATGCCGATTCGTGCTTCTACTTCTCTCTTTCTTGCACTATTCATCTCTTTCTGTCTTTATGAGCATTTCGAGCTTTATTGACTCAGGCAAGAGACTGGGGCCAATCGCTTTGTGTATTGAGAATGAATTTATTGTTATGTTTTTCTTCATATTTTTTATTGTTGTTTTTCTTAATTTAACGCCAAATGAAGTGCGAAATTACAAAAAAAAAAGAAAAAAAAAAATAAGTACCCAAGATTCGTTTGGCTTGGTTTGTTTGGTCGGAAAGGTCTCAGTTTCCTGAGTTCATCTTCTTCATTCCCCATCATCAGCATAACAAAAGCCCAGCAAGAGAATCTGCTAAAAGTCGAAATGAAATAAATTTATTTGAGTTTCTCAGATGGGGCGCAAAATTAGTTTGGCTTTGTGATTCGTTCGGTGCTGATTTGAATGGTTTTAATTGTTTAAGTCTCTGGGAATGTTGCTCATCCATTCGATCGGTTTCTTTTAGTTGCGGGTGGTGATCTTTTTTTTTTATTATAGTCTCTTCTTCTTCTTCTTCTTCTTCTTACTCTTAACGAATTTGCCAGATTGAGTTGTTGTGGTCATGACGTGTTATTTTTCAGTAAACTGAATGCCCAGGAATGCTGAGTCTGTGCATTCCATCAGGCCTAATGGAGGGTTCATTATAAAGGGCGTATTCCAGGCCACAGACATGCTTTCAAGCAGGCCGAGCACACGTACTCGTAGACCGGAAGCGGGGCACTGACCAAATAAAATAAAATTCAGGCGACAATATGGAAAAATGCATCGCCGATAAGAACCCCTGTCGAAATTTTCCCCTACGAAAGGCAGGAAAAGCAGAGATCAAGGCTGACAAATAGCTAGATAGATTGTGAAGAGGTCAACGAATTTTGTATGCTCTCTTTCAAATTTTTGAAATTGAAATCCATTAAATTTGGGATACCTTTAGAAAATTTAGGAAATTTCAACATCAAAATATTTTTAATTAACTTTATTAAAATATTGAATAAATTCTTAGGTTTTAAAGTTTTCTAATAATTTTTGGCAACATTTTTAGGTTAAAAAAAAAAAAAATAAAATCCAGCTGGTTAATAAAATAGGGTAAAATTCTTATAATTAAAATTATTATGTATTTCCGATATCATTATATTTTTCATATAGCTTGACAATTCATTTGAAAGACCCTATGAAAAGGCTAGTCCAAATTGCATAAGACTGAGGCCAAATGACGCGACAGTCTAATGCACATTTAATGTTAGGGGAAGAATGTGAGATAAACAAAAACCACAGGTGCAGGCAGCCGAATCAGGTAGCAACAGAACTACCCTAGGCCAAGCCAGGCTCTCCCTATCTCTCTCTCTCTCTGTCTTTGTCATTCTATCAGTAATTGGTGAGTCAGCGAATCAACCCTACGGTGACGACTTGTAATTTGCTGTCTAATAAGCCGTTAACAATTTCCACAAAAAAAAGGCCAGTAAAATGTTTATATTCATAAGCCACGAACCGGGGCCAAACAAGTGGCCACCAGTCAACCAAAGAACAGACCGAACAAAAGAGCCAATGTGCACCTTTTTCCCTCAATCTCACTTCCTCGCTCTCTCATTCTCTCTGTGTTTTTTCTCTCTCTCTATATAAATAATTAATGGCCTTGGGGAGTTATTGTGGCATTGTTGTTATTATTATTATATTTTTTTTTATATTGGCAGTGCCTCTTGCCACTTTACAACACACTCGCGCGCGCCAATAATTGCCAATTATCAATTCAACATTCCGCTTTCGTCGAAGCGGACATAAACGAACCCAGCCAAACAACGGCGATGAATGCTGAAAATCCCTGACCGAATACCAAAGAACTGGTCAGCCAGCACAGACTCCAGCTTCAATTGCATTGATGAGGCTCTGGCATTTGCTGGATGAGAGTGCGCCTGGTACGATCCCTATAGACGCATGAATATCCATGAAACAGGCCAAGACTCAGTCCCAAAGTAACGCATTGATTGGGTCGGGTCAGTCTTGCCCTTTACCTGCGGGCTATTTGCATATTTCTAAATGATTCCCTTTGATACACTTTCATAAGGCAAGCCTGAGTAGAGCCTTTTAGTTTTGAAATACACTCAGATCAGACTATACATTTTTAGGAAATAATATTAAACCCGATCTAGGAAGGAGAAGAAATTTATAACAAATTTTTAGGAAGGTCTTAGGGAATGAGTAAATTTTGATTCATTTTGCCCTTAAAATATTTCTCGAGCGAATCCTGCTGAGTTGAGAGTATCTCTCGGTCGAGGTCTTTGGTATATTCAGCCTCCCCCGTTGTGATTTATCGTGTTGATTTAGTGGCTAAAATGAGGAAATTTGCTGCAGTTTTGCTAAATTTAGCTTATTTTCTTTTCCATCTTTTATTTCTTTTTTAAAGGCAATCAAGCCAATTTCAAGGCATCAAGCCAAGGATAATCAGTTGCCTGACGCACTGCCAGCCTGGCTGTGTGATTCTTATTCTTTTGCCTTTGGCTGAGTTGATTGCCGGGATGTTGCAGTTCATATAAATTGTGAACTTTTGACTTTTGAAGCTGCCTTTCTGTTGTTCTTTTTGTTTTTTTTTTCTTCCTTATAGTATGAATTTTACATAATTTATGCAATTTTAATTTCAAAGTGAATACATTTCCCTCGCACACCCATCACAGTCCGGCTCAATTTTGCCCTCAGGCAGTTATCACTGGCGAAATTCCTTTAACCTTTAACATTTTTTTCCTATTTTTTTATTTTTGCTTTTTATAACCGCAAAATCCAAATAAAAATTTACATTTTGGGGCACGCAACTTTTCTATTTAATTTTGTTATAGAATTTGACTTTTTTCCATTGTTGCATTGTGTTCGCTCTGCCAGCTCGACTTCTCGAACTGTCTGGCTTTGGTTATGGCACGGCTTATTTTCCCCAGAAAAGTTACTCTTGTTTTCAACCGATCCATACCGATTTTTCTCTCTCTCTCTCTTTCTTTGTTATGTTCTCTACTTTTTCACTCTTTTTGTTTGTATTTATTCGCGTTTTATCGTCATGGCTGGCTGACAATTTTCGCCCACACTTGCCTCCCTCTCCCTCTGTCTCTCTCTCTTACTCTGGTTAGTTCTTTTTTTATTTTATGGCTTATAGCCACGTAACTCACAATCACCTGGCCCTGTTTATTTTTTTTCTCTATTTTTTATTTTTGCTGCCTTTGTCGTATTATTCACAATTTATTTGTATTTAGATTTGGCAGAGAATAGTTTTCGTTGTTTTCTGGTTTGCTACTCCCAGTTGAAAAGTTCATTAGAAAGTGTTTGATTGTTGTTGTCTTTTGTTTGGCATTTCATATTGTTGTGGTGGTTTTGGAGGCCCTAGTAATTTCGAATATGGCAGACCTTTGCGGTCTCTCAGTCACGGTCATGGACACTTGCCACTTGAAAGTTTACTTGCTCTTTTTTTTTTTTTTTGCACAACAAAGAAAGTTTTTGATAGACTTTCCAATATTTTTTTCCCCTAATTTTAATGACTTATAATTCTGGTATAATTCCTGGCTGACTGACAATTTTTCTGATTGGTCTTTTTTTTCTTGCCTTGAGGTATAATTGCTTGGCACTTGAGGTGGACATAGTCAGGTGGACTTCGATTACAGCCACGTGAATGCGGCACAAGTGTTTAGGTGTTAATTACACCGCAGAGTCAAGTGCTTAGATCACGGTTATTTGAGCCATCACAGGCACAAAGGGACCCTCATCAAAAAGGTATCCTTAAATAAGAATCCAATTTCATTGCCGTCCATTGATACTTGTTCATTTGGGCATGATTGCCGAGTGGCTTAGTCAGAAATAATTAATATTCAATATTTGTGGTCTCTGCCACTATCAGCTAATTAATGATATTTGCTGTTGGCATCAGAATACCTCCAAGTACCACGCCTGAGAGCCAAAAACCACAGCAAACTAGCTCACATACCAACACCAGCCGCCGGCTCACATATTTATATGGGCGGCATGGGGCTCGTGGCATAACGAAACCGCAGCTGCCACAAGAGCAGCCAAGTAAACCGAACAAAACCCTAAACTGAAACCCACTCCGGGCGGGGCAACATCATTATTGAAATCACGCAAATATTTACCAAAATAATTTGTCAACTTAACACGCCCAGAAAGCCGCCAGCCAACTTGGCCAGCGAAAATGTGAACTTTCCCCTTCTCCTAGTAATCTGATGCACGTAAACCGATAACAATTAAACAGCCATTACTTTTATGCTCATACATGTATTTAAGTTATCGGCTCTTGTTATGAGAAATAGATCTGGCAATTTAAAGGTAGAATGGAGCTCCTTGAGGACTCATTTGAAATGAGCAGAGCTAATTTACTTGAATCGTTTGTCTCATCAAATCAAAGATAAAAATCAAAGCTGATTTCACTACCATTTTTTCCCCGAGTTTTGCTTAATTTTTCTAACTTTCTTTTTGATGATTTTGGCAAAGAGTAAAAATGAAGAAAGTTGAGGAAACAAAACCAGATAACTCAAGTCATAAGCCGTCAGTCAGGCGAGCATAATCCTTTATGAAATGCCTTACCTTTCCGTAAGGAAGGAGAACTATCTCATTGCTCCTTGGCTAAATGCGTCTGCAGAGAGAGAGAGAGGGGGAAAATGAAGCTCACTTTTTTTTATTTTCTTCTTCTTTTTGTTGTTGGTTGGACTTTTTGGCTGCTGCCCATAAAATTAAAATTTCTTTACAAGCATTAAACGCTAAATGAACCTGAAAATTACGCAAATCGAGAGGCAGACAACACAAAGAAAAGAGCCAAAGGATAGGAATAAAAACAAAATGGAGAAGGAGAGAAGAGACTCACCTGAAAAAAGGGCTGGTTGGGTGGTAATAATAATAAAGGCAAAGACACTGATGGTTTTGGTTCCTTGGGGTTCGAAGTCGAATGACTGAATCCTGGCTAAAGCATTTATGCCTCACCCTGACCCTGAGGTATATCCCGATATATGTGTGTGAGTGTGTGTGAGGATGTCTTTGAGTGAATGTGTTCGTGCGTGTGTCAAATTATGACAGCTGGTAGATTTTTATGCCTCAATGTTTTGGTGTCTTTCATAAGAGTTCTTATCGATGTTAACCTTTCCGCCTTTTTTCTTTATATTTTTCCTCACCAAATTACCACTAAATGCAAATTCCTCTACACCCACAGCAAAACTAGAGGTACAGTTGCGTTCAGGGTTGCCGTTTATTCACACAATTTGCCAGCACCAAAAAGAAGAAGGAGAAGCATTTTTTTCCTTTTTTTTGTATTATATATTTCTTTATTTTTGTTGCCATAATTTTGTAGCCTCACTCACTACCCACCTCTCTCTCTCTCTCTTTCGTTTTCTTGTCCCTTATGAATATAGATTTTTTCTTTTTTTTTCAACTCACTGCCTTTTGGGCTGGTATCTCTTTTATAAACTCACTTTGCGGAGTCCGGGTGTGTGAGTGTGTGTGGGTTAGATGGAAATATATGGTGTGGCTGGTTTGGTTAAAATCCAAAGCATGTTGTTGCCTAAAAGCAATGGCACGCATCAACAAAAATTATATACATATGTAAATTTTTTTTCCAGCTTTTTACTCAAACGAAAATCAGGAGCCTCGAGTTCGGGGAGTGCTGGGATGGGAGCCATAAAACATCATCATCACCATCGAGGCAGAGGACTAGCCCAAAAGCCTAGAAATTCAGTCTCAGTCTGTCCTTCTGCTCTGTCTTCTCTTGCCCCGAAGGTGTTGAAATATTTCGTGTGGAAATTATTGGCGCTAAGCAGATTTGTCGCCTTTTTTGTTCAAAATACACACACACACTCACACCTAGACAGACTTGCTTAACCAGCTCCATAGATATCCATTTAGATTTTTCGGGCCCATAATAATGATATAGTCCTTGAGTGGTCCAAAGCTGTTTGAGGAAGGGGGTGTTTTAACCCCTCTCCGTTTTATTTAGAGCGATAAGTGTTTGCCATTTTTACCATAAAATTTGGTTTGCCTGCCTCACCTTTTTGTTTCATAATCAATTTTCATTTGGCTCCGACCTACCAGAGTGGATTTATTCCCCTGTTTGTGTTTAAAGAATTTCGTTTACCTTTTCTAAGCGAGTGTAAATTATTTTTATTTACACTTTTGAAAAGAAAAAAAAATTCCAATCAGGTTTTGAAAGTATTTAAAAATAAATACATTTTTTTTTTATATCAAACTGGATAAAAGTCGCGGTCATCTACAAATTCCCCAAAGGAATTTGCTAAGAGAGAGAGTAAAATTCTCAAGCTTTTGCTTTTTCTGTCTTATTTTATGCCTGGGGAATTTTCTCCCTGTGTAGTCCTGGCGTAAGAGGCTTATTATCCTCAGGTTACTTGGCATAAAAACAGTATTTTCTTTTACATGTTTTCCGAGCTGTTTCGACTCTTATTTATTTAGTTCAAAATAGCTTAAGTCTGTTTAAAGATTTCACAGATTCTTTTTTTATAAACAAAAATAAATAGCTTCCTTCAGTTTTAATATAATTATTATTTTTTCCTATCAATTTCCAGGTATGTGCTCTATTTTTCTTACAATTGCTTGCCCTCCATTACGTTTATTTTTGGATAAAGGTAACATAACATTTCTTTACTGTTTAAGTTCCCGTTGCCGGCAAAGTCTTTATTGACTTACTTGCTGTGCAGTCTAATGTAAAAAACTTAGGGCACCGTCGGAAAAGAAGGAAGTGAAGTGAGGACTCAAACATAATTCACCTGTTGTCCATTCACTGGAAATTTAAGTGCTAAGACAGCAACACCGCTATCAACAACAGCAGCAACAACAACAATAATTGCGACAAAACTAATGGTAGCAGAAAAATAAGAAAAAAAAAAAACAGAAGGTTATCTACGGAGTGCCAAAGATCTAAGACTCTTTTTGACAATGATGGAATAAGTCAAACTCGAAATTATTTTTAACTTTTATCAATTACTCAGAATTAGTTGGTTAAGACTGGGCTATAAGCTTTAGAGATATTCCCTAAACCTTTTCGGATCTATATATAAGGCGGTTCGATCCGGTTGAAACTTGGTATGTAAATGTTTAATTGTATAAGGATTCCAAGTAACCAATTTCTTTAAAATTAGTCTAAAAATATTGGAGAATGTATAAGTCCGAGAATGTACAAGTCCGATTCTTATGTCTTCATTGGTTCACATAGCCAATATAGTGTGTTCTTTGAAAAGAGTCTAAGAGATTAAATAATATGAAAATATAAAAATTCAACAGAGACAGAAAATATTTTTTCGCCAAGTTGAGCAGCCCAAGGCAATGACAACTTCACAAGAAGAAAATGAAGCTGGATGAAGTGGGATGGTAGTCTGCTTGATAATTTACTGAAATAGAAATAAAGTCTGCCTAAAAGTAAGAAAGAGAGAGAGAGAGAGATGACTCGTTTGTAAGACAACAACGGTCTGATAATTTTTTCCAAAATGAAATAAAAATGTAATTTAAAATTGGCCTGGGCGTCAATAATTACCGAACTTAAATTATGCTGAAAGATTAAAGTGATTTATTATAATTTATTTATGTTGTTTTGCGAATCTAATGCGCTCCAATAACTTCAAGGCAACCACGAGGTCCACAAGTAGAATTTAAATTTGTCCGCTTTGAAGTTTTTTCTCCCAGCATTTTTTGTCATTGCCGGGGAATGTTTCGACTCCAGGGTCATTAAATTAGGCACACTTCATTGGCCGGCCCGGCACTAATAATTTATTATTTAATTTCTAAAAGTATCAAACACACACACACACATACACACACAACCTCAGGAGACACAAGCTTAATTAAAAGCATAGAAAAAGTAAAAATAAAAAATTGTTGTCTCAACTTTAAAGTAATTAATTTTCGAAAAGTGTCAAACTTGGTTCCTACCTAGACTGCCTCGGCTTATGACATATTTAGACGGTGAGGCCGAAAGAGAAAATACAATCAAGCTTGCCACATGAGTTTGGGGCAACTTGAGTTAATCATAAAATTAGCTAATATTACGGGCGCTTCAAATTAAGAGGTCAGGGATCTTGGATGCTTTAAAAGCATCTTAAGGAGTTCCAAGGGTTTTCTTTTTTGTCTGCTATAGGAAATTTTCGATACCCACAGTTATGTTTACTATCTGATTTCCGAGTTGAAAATATCGCTATTTATCTCATCGCATTTCGCAAAAAAATTCCATCTGAAAGAATTACTTGATATAATCTTTATATAGAGTATTGAATCTGAGGTGGTCGGTTGGAAAATTTCACTTGGCTGACTTTTCGGCGCCACTGAGTCTTTCGCCAAAGTTTTCTGGGTCAAGTGCAGGGGTCGAGTGCCTGGGCACCCTTGCATCTTTTCTCTGTTTCCTTTTCTGCGTTGATTTTGAGCAGATAAGAGGAATAAATTAAATTTGTAAATTCATTTTTAATAAGTTCTCCTTTTTTTTTTTTTTTGATTTTTCGCGGAGTCTGAATGTGTCTTGGCTGCTTGGCGTGTCAGAGTCTGCTATTCATCATATTCAGAAGTTAAAAGAAAGTTGAAAAAAAAATTATGTATCCGGACGGCCCCAGAAACCCACCCACATCAGTCATCCTAACGAGACAATTAGTCTTTAATTTACGATGTTGTTTCATTTGCGAAGCGGGGGTCGAAATGGGCAAATTTATATTTGGTATCCCTTTTCCTGGTGCTCATCATAAATTAAAGGGCTTGTCCTTTTTTTTATTTGTTTTTATCTTAATGCGCTCACCTTTACAGCGGCGTGAGTGTGCGTGTGTGTAAAGATTTCGGAATAATTTGAATGTGAAAATTTCAGAAGATATTTTGTTTACATTTTTATTATCTACTTGGAAGCGTTTTGGTACATCGCAGCGGTTGCCATTAATAAAAACAAAGAAGCCAGTCTAAATGCTTTAGATAAAACGGTAAGGCTCTGCCAGCTGGACATAAAGACTTTAATTTTGGGGGAAATTAGCCCAGCATGGGTAATAGGCGCGAGTTTTGGGCGTGGTCGAGGTATTATGGCAATCAATAAATCTTTGGGCTCAGTAGCCGGGAAAATTTACAGTCCAATGAGCCGCAAACAAATCCTAAAAAATGAGGAAAACAAATACGACCCGAAAGAAAAAATCAATTAACAAAAATAAAATGTAGGAAATGAGTTGACAAAAATTGGGTTAATTCGACTAAACGAATATTCTTCAATAATAGGAAAACCTTGTTAATTGAAATGACCGAAAATTTCCAATAAAAATTCTAATTCAAATATGTCAGACTGATCCTGAATATATATAGGATATTGAAAACAATCTTCAACTTGTTTAAGCTTCTTTTGAAAAGCGCAGCGCCCTTTGTCACTCCAATGGAATTTATTTTTTATATTCCAAAATTGTTGCTTAAAGTTTTATTCAGGCTGATCCTGAATATATATAGGATATAGGAAAAAATCTTCAACTTGTTTAAGCTACTTTTAAAAAGCGCAATGCCCTTTGCCTGTGATTGAATTAAAAGAAAATTACAGAAAACCAAAACAAACTCGTAAAAACTCACGAAACAAATAAACGGCTTAAAATGCCAAGGATAATGGACATCGAAAATGGGCAAGAAAAAGCAACGGCAATGGCAACGGAACTGGACAATGACAGTGGATGAAGCGAATTAACAAAATGAGAAATGTGCCAAATGAATTGCCAAAGTTGAGAGTTGAAATTGTGCCGACGAAAACATTTTAAATGCAAATTAAAAGGATCAATTTGATTTTTTTGTTGTTATTTATTTTAATGGGTCCTTGGAATTAGCTCAACTATACCAAAAATGCCATGACAAAAAAATTATATAAAATTTCTTTGTTGAATTTTTTAAGGACGCAAGCCCAAGTTAATTAATTTTGGTCTTATGAAAAATTATAATCAAAAATTGTTGCCGCTGGCAAAATAAATCCCTGAAAGTTTCGAAATTTCCAGCTTTAAAAATTTTTGTTCCAAGCCCTCTGGCAGAATTGGCTGAAATATTCAAGAAAATATTTGCCAAGCTTGAATGATTTTTTTTTTCGTAATTTCTTAGAGAATTACAAATTTAAGAATTTTGTTTCCTGTGCTCAAACATAAATAACAAATTTGGAGGAAAAATGTCACACTTCACAGTGTGTCACAAGTTCTAAAAATATTCAAAGGAAACAGAAGAGAAAAGAAATTAAAATAAATATAAATCAGAATTGTTGGAAAGATTTTTTTTTCAAAGTTTTACTACTCTTTTTACTTTTGTTGTTGTTTATTTCGCCAAACACTTTGCGAAGCTCTTAACATGTAAACATTGATTGACAGTCCAAAGAATATGGACCTGGTCCTGGTTCTCTAAGAAAACGTTGAATTATTCTTATTATTATTTGTTGTTTTATATGCTGTATAAATCTTCATGAGTCTGAAATGAGCTGAAGAGAATTGAGTGTGTGAGCCCGGAAGCAAGCCAACCAAATTGACCAGGGAGATACTTAAAAGATACAAGTGCTCTGGCTGCTGCCAAGTGAAACTTGTAAATAAATTGAAAAGCGCAAACTTTGTGAGCTGAAGTAAACTCACAGTCTTGGTCTTGGTCTTGGTCTTGGTCTTGGTCGGGAGTAAAGTTTTGCTCAGCTGGTGTAAGTAATGTACTGAAGGCGCTTTGGCGACGGCTTGTAAAAAATTACTTGCATACTTTTGGGCGCGCTTATAATTGTTTTCCATTTTTAGCTCGACTGAAGCTGCGGACTTCGAGCCCCAGAACCTCACATAACTCATTACAAAAGAAAGGGCGGAGGAAAAAAAAATGAAAAGTTGAATGCATAAACTACGTTTAGCCGAGTGGGTTCAAGATTTACTTAAACCGAGTTGAACGCCTGCAACTATGCAATAAATTTTCAGCGAGTTCTTGCTCTTAGCCCTGACCCAAATACAGACTCAAGTTGCCAGTTATATAATAAGCAGAAAACAGTTGAGATTTTGGCTCGACACTCGTCTTATCTACACATGTTCCCGTACGCACTTGTGGGCTCAGTATTGCGGGCCAAATCACAGCCCACACTGAATGGGAGATAGATCCCAGAGCCACACCCTAATACTTTGGTCCACTGAACTGTCGAAACTTTTCCAATCTATGTTAAATAAAAAAGAAAAGTCTTTCATGTCTATCATGTCAGTAGGTATTTTATTATTTTTAACCTCCGCACACACATACACACACACACACAGACAAACACCAGAGTTAGTGACGTTGCTCTTGGTTGTTGGGTCTTAACCAACTGACGTTGGAGGCTTGCTGGAAACCGCAACAGCTCGCCGAGTTAGACTCAAAGCAACTGTTCTGTTTTTGTTTTTGTTGTCTTCTGAACTAATTTGTCAATGTCAAGTGTTATTTCTTATATTTCTCGGTGCTGCTCTTGCTCCTCTTTTTATTTTTTTTTTTTTTGATTTTATTTTGTTTTGTTTTCTGTTGCGCTTGCAAAAGTTTTACGCACGCACAGACTAAGACGGTTCCTTCGCTATAGTCGCATTTGGTGTACACCCTCCACTGACAGTTCATCTGGCGGTTGCACGTAATCTATATCAATGCTGGTGTACATGACGGCCAGGCATTCGTGCTTGGCACAGAGCCGGGCCCAAAAAAACAGAGCACAAGCAACCGCATTCCCGAATCAACGTAGACTCCTCAAACTGACAGGCGGAAGCGTTATACATAGAAATGATGCCAGGACAAATGACAAACAGCTGTGCGCCACGAACTGAAATTTCAATTAGGCACTGTACCCAGAATTCAGTAATTTTCAACACCTCAAAGTATGACACACTTATTACTTTGCGAAAAATCGGAGACTTCTTCTTTGAAAAGAAAACTTTTGCTTATTATTTTATTTTAATTTTTCATTTTTTTTTTTTTTTTTTTTTTGTCAATATTAAGGCAAAACTTTGTTTACAATAGCCAGCCAACTGTCACATCATTTCAAGGCACATGAAACTTTTTGGCAGTTTATAAAGAAATACAAAGAAAATAAGCACAACACTCAAATTGAGAAGCCAACGATGACTCCACCATCAGTGTCATCTGGCACCTCTCTGCTCTTCTCCATTTCTGAAAACCATCAGATGAACATACAGTGAGAATCAAGGAAAAGAAATTACTTTTTCATTTTAGAGGCAACTGTACTAATTAATTAGTGACATAAGTTACTCATCTAATCAAATAGAAAAATAAGAAAGTCTACAGTCTTATAGTTACCTCTGAATTGAAAGGAACCCTTCAGTTGCCAGTTGTGTTTACTGTGGATTAGACGACTGAGGGTCTGGCCTTCCCTCACTTGTATTGCTAAGCTGTCAACTTCATTTAGATGGCCGCCCAAGTTTTCCAAGGCCTCAACAGTTTAGTGGCGGGGTCCGGTGGCCACGTTCATTGACTTGCTGTGACACATTTTTAAGTCTACTGCGGATCTTCTTTTCTCACTGCCAACCTCGAGGAAGCAAGCTGCTACCGGCTAATTGTTGGTGCCTGCCTGCCTGCCTGCCTGCTGCTCGGTCTTTTGCTGCTGTCTGACCTTATCAGAATTTTTGCTAAGTAGATTTTCTTGTACGACATTTTTAGTGACAGTGGCAGGTTTCCGTTGGTGTGCATCCAGGCTGAAAGTACAGTTGACACATTGTGTCAAAGTTCGTAGCTGCAGCAAACTGAAGACTGTCTTTCCATCTTGTAGCTGACTTCCAGCATTCCGCATGTGAAGCGAGATACTTGCTTACTCATTCAGTGGATTTTTGCGGCTGCCAAACAACACTTAATTAATTAGATGACATAATAGGCGGGGCTGTATCATTAGCAGCGACCCTTAGCCAGAACCGCAAGCTCTGAGCTAAGCCTGTTTACAAATTTACACTCCGAACTTTGTTAAACTTATACACCCATAGACATTTTCCAGCAAAGTACATTTTAATCTGCCACCAACACAAAAGATGCGAGAATCATTATTTGCATGTACTTAATAAAATCCATAATTATATGCCACTCAGGCATAATGAGCTACAGTTTCAATTCATATGGCAACGCCGGCTGGAGAACTCTCACTGAATCCCACTCTCTGGTATTTCGTTCCCACTCTTGGCTTCTTACAAGTAAGCTTGCTTAACAATTGATTAGAATGAAGTGGTGGCTGCTGGCAACGCAGTCAACAATGAAATGACGCGGCATGTGAGTCCTGGCATATGTGGTGGCATTGTGTGGCACTGTATGTGTGCGAGTGCGTGTGTGTGTGTGTGTGTAATCACATGCCCGAGTGAATTTATTGAATGTCAAGCGAATATAATAAAATATCATTTTGTCATGCTTAAAAGAGAACACAGTTCCATGAAATAACAAAAATACATTTCAAGAGGTAAAGGAAATTTGAGACACACTGAGTACACATGAATGTCTATTAAGAGCAACAATTGCTTTTTATTCTCATCAAAAAGAAGGAGCAGCAGCCAGAAGAAGCTGAAGAAGAAAGCTTACTTTAAGGCAATAATGATCATTATTAATGATAATGACTTTGATTCTTACACTGATTCTGTTCTGAGTATAACGATAATGGTGAATTGTGAGGCGCCACAAGTTTCAGGCGTTCATAACAATGTCACAGGCCCAAAGCAAACAATATAGCAAAAAAAAAAATTCTTCCCAAATAAAAAACACGGCCAACGACAAAAAAAAAGTCAACAATGAATATGCAACAAAAACAAAACATATCTTGGGGATTAAAATCTACACACATATGCCAAGTGATTCTGAGTGTACAAATTCCATAAAAACTGGCTTACAGTGACTAAAAACTTTTTCTCAAATTTCTTTTATTTCAAAAAATAACAAAAAAATTTATTAAATAATTTTATTTCGAATAATTTCCAAATGATTTATACAAGTCTTTCTTTTTGTTAGTAAAATAGATAAAATATTCAAATGAATAAACAAAATTTCAAATTTAAATTTAATTAAATTTTTTTCATAAGAAAACATTACAAAATATTTAAAAAATTTCAATCTCTGAACCACAGTGACTTGTTAAAAATTTAAAAATACCGACCCAAAAAATATATACATATATTCGTATGACTGTGTATATGGAATAGCTTTCTCCAGAACACTAAAGCCATCTTTATGTTTATCAGAGTGTGAATGGAAGTGACTTGGTTGGTTGTATGTGTGTGTGTGTGTGTCTCTGTGAATTTTATTTTAGTGTAGCATACCTCCGGGCTAAGTTAACGGAACGAGGAATGCCAGGACCAACAATGGCAAGAACGCCAGGGTCATACACGACACCCAAAAATTGCCCTGGAAGTTTATAAAAATTAAGCGGCAAATATTTTTTCAAATTACTGCAAAAAAAAAAAATAAAAAATTTGAGAGAGAAGAGCGTTGCCCTTCTTGAAATACTTCTTTGTGCCTATGTGGGCTAGATGATGAAGAACCTTGCCTCTAGCAAGTACCTGCCACAAAGTATGCCACTGCCAGTGAGGCCCCCACCTGCATCCCGCCCGGCTTCCAGCATCCTCGTCATTGTCGTTGTCATCGTTTTCGCTAAATTAGATTTTCTTTTTTACTTTCATCATCATTGTTGGTGGCGTGGTCGTTGCTTCATTTTGTCAACTACTTGGACGAGCAAATGGCTGCCACAACCATTGTGATGAGACCAGGACTCGGTCCGCTCCCACATCGAACCCCAGATGCGTGTTAGCTCCGCGTCCTTGGCCAGCAATCATCAGCTTTTAGTTATTTCTTTGGGTATTCATCGTTATTGCCTTGGTGTGCTTTGTTAGTTTTCTCTTTGTATTTGTAATTTTCTCTTTCATTTCATTTATGTCTTCTCTCTCTCGGTTCTTTTATGTGCGAGGCGGCAGAAGTAAATTATTTGCAAAATGTTCGAGGAAGTAGATCAGCGCATTGATGGCGTTCCCCGGCTTGGGTTATTTCGTCAGTTTCCAATTAGGGCAAATATTTAATAAAGATAGAAATTCATTTATGAGGACACAGCAAGACCACCAAAAGCCAAACACGTCGTATATGAATACAAATTTCTTCCATGTACGAATATGTGCATGCAAAATCGAATAGGCAACCGCATCACGCACACACAAACATCTAACGGTAAATATGAAGAGAAATAGAGCGAAGTTGGCCGTGGTGGGCTGAAACGGAATCGAACGGTTCCCAGGCATGTTCATGTTGTTATGTCAGGTAATTGCAGTACAGAGATACGCATTCTATGGCATGCATATAAAGTAGATAAAGCCACCGTAGCCGCAAATGGCAACTGTGGCCGTGAATCGGATATCAGACGTCCCACCAATGGTGCATCCATTGAATTAACCACAAATTCACAAATGCTTCATTCCTGTCGACAAACGCTTGAAGTCAAACAAAACATAATTATGAATAATTAAATTTTCTGCCGCTAGATGGCGCATGATAAATTCACTTAAAATAATTTAAACTCCATTCCTTTGGAATAAACTCTTATCCCTGACGACTGTCAGACATTAATGTGCTTTCGAATAGAAGCCCTCCCAGAAACCTTGGAACCAGTTCCAAGGAGCAACAACTTAGAGATAGGAGTTTGGAGTTTGTCTCAGGAATCTTTGGGAAATCGTTTCCGATATGAAACACCTTGAAAACCATTTAACCCTTCACTTGATTTAATTGATTAAATTCAGTTTCTTGGAAAGCCTGATCGGAATAAAGTCTTATCAGTGGCTTAATCATTTGGAAGGTGAACCAATTTGCAACGTGTCCGTACACCATTTGTTCACATTATTGAGCTTGTGAATACAGCTTAGATGAAATGTGAAAGCCGTCTGCCTCACATCCGAATCACGGAGAACATTATTGCTGTATGTTTATTCAGTTGTCACCATCACCATTACCATCACCATCACCATCGCCAGCACCAACATCAGTCACCTCGCAACACTGCCTCCGTTCATAGCTCCTGGTGCACCATTCAAAATTGTTGTTCGGTGTGTTTTGTCAGTGTGCATTTCGCATTTGTCTAGTATTATATATTGGTGTTGGTCTTGATGCGGTTCAACTAATTGCGTTCTGTTTCTGGCGTTGCCTGATGATGTTTCACTCTTTCTCTTTCGCTCACAGTCTCATTATCTCGCTTTCTATCTCTTTCTTTCTATGGTCGATATGCTAATGCTATGATATTTGCCGAGTTCAGTGTTGGTTTGCTGTTTGCTGCAATAAATTCTAATAAATTTATGCAGTTATTTTGAAGCTTTTCTGGCAACAGATGGCAAACAGTATTCTGATCAAAAGCAATTAGTTCCTTGGGTTAAGATGTTGGCAAATAAATATATATATATATTTTGGCAGACAAATAATTACAAAATTTTGCAAAATGAAATTCGAAACAGCAGAGAAATTTTTAGTTTCCTTAAAGACCAATTTTTCGTTATTAATTTTCTTATAAAAACGATTTTAGTATCATAATGATCCTTAGAGTTCTTTAGCTATGGTTATTTCGTTTTTACACTCTATCCGAAATTTAATTCACAAATAAATTCTAAAACAATGATAGAAGAATTAAGAAAGGAAAAGTTTCTATTCCTTGGAAATCATCCATAAAGTTAAAGCCTTTAAATTCGAACAAGAGATCTAATAAAGTACAGTTTAATTTTTTTTTTTTTAGGTTTTAGAACATAATATGAAATATTTCACCTCTTTTGTGAAAAAGGCAGCAAGCCAATCACAGGAATATTTGGAAATGAAGAAAGGCTCTACCAGGCTCGACTGAAAAAGTTTGCTTTTTGGGAATAGTTAAAGCTTTATATTGCCATATGGCTAGAGTAATAGGGCATCGATGGTTTGATAAAAGCCATGAAAAGGCAGAAAAGTTCCCACTTCTTCTGAACAGACAATTAAAAAAGAGGCAATTTCATTCTTGTTTGTCTTTTAAATTGGTCAAAAAGACAGGTTGTTTGGGCAAAAAATAGAAGCTCATCTAATGCAAATTTGATGAGCTAAAAATAAGGAAGGTAAAAAGATAAGTAAAACCTGTTAGACTTTATGGAGAGTTTTGGAAAATTTATTTTTTACTTTGCCTTTTAAATTCAGAGCTTCGTTTAAGTAAATGCTAAAAGGATAAAATACTTTTTTATTTGCAACTTTTACTCAACAAATCAAGCTCAATTAGAACTGTTGACTTGAACTTTGCTACTCAGTGCATATCAAATATTGTTGCCACATATCATAAATAATTTTGATCATATATTTCCGCCCCTTTTTTTATTTTTTTTGGTTTTCTTGAAGTTGAGTATTCCTGGTGGAGAGTTCAGAACAACAACTGTGGCACTTAAGCGTCTCATCCATTTGCAATTTTACGCGACATATCCGCTTGGCAAAGGGCTTAGATTTCATTTAAGTAAAGCAAGGCCATTTTTACCTTTACAACTCAACCAGCTCAGCTCGGCTAACCGAGTGAGGCGCAGCCCCAAACCGTTTACTTTGCCATTTGGCTCACAACTCTACTCTGGGTATTGCACTTTAAGTACGCTTGGCTGGGGAATGCGAAATGTGGGAAAGGAAAAATGTGAGGCAGGCGAGAGCAGGGCAGCGGATATCCGGTGAACGTTCACGGCGCACGTTCAAGCGGCATTTTTCTTCAACTTCAGTCGGTTCGCCATTGCACCTTTTTCATTTTTCTTTTCTTTGTAGCTTGCAGATTTCTTCTCATTTTCTACGCGTTACTTTTTCATTTTTTATTTTCTCTGCCTTTTGCGGAGACATTGTAAGCACCACACGCGCTCTAGAGTAAAACGGAATGGGCGACAACGAGAACGACAACGGCAACGACAACGGGAGACGCTTGAAATGAGAAACGCTCGGAACCGGAGGAGCAGGCCCCCGGCTTCAAATGGCCCTGGGAAAATGAACGAACGACAAAGAGACTGGGCAAAGGTTTTTCTGCTGGCGATGCTAGGGTAAAAAATAAGTATGTGGGTAAGGCTTCGGGTTGGTCGTAAAAAGGAAACACTTTCGCACTTTAATTTATTTTCAACGCTTCAGAAAAATACATAACAAAAAGCCAAGGTAAAATACTCAAAAAAAAAAAAAAAAGAAAAGAAAAAATGAGAAGGGAAAAGGAATCAGGCTTACTGAAGAACAAACCAAAGACGAGCATAAATGAAAAAGTAGAACATTGTCGGCAGAACACTCAAAATGCTAACGAGTTGAGTGGGAATTGGACAAAAACAATTACACGATTTTCTTCTCACTGACGTCTCCGGTTCGCAGCCTATTTTGCTTCTTTCTTATTTCTTGAAGTTAGTAGGAGCAGGAATTGTTATTTCTAGTTGACAAAAGTTCGAAAAGTGAAGCTTAGCATTAAAAACATGACTGCAGCCTAAAGGGTGAAACGGAACGACCACACAGCATCGAGTACCGAGTGCTTGAATTAAGTAGTTGGATTAAGTATCGATATATTGCAGTATCGATTACAGTAGCTTGAGAGATTTTCTTTAATTATTAAAAGAATAAATGCATCGTAAAGCTTAAAGCTTTTAAGCCTCTTCGAGTGTCATTTCTTTTCGACAAAAAAAGAAGAAGAAATTTCTCTTTTAAATTGATTTAAATGTTGGACGAATTTTCTTTTGGAAAGCCTTTCATTTATTTGAATCGTTGCATGTCAAGTCTCTATAATTTCAACGAGTTATGCCATTTAATTTAAATACCAAAAAAACAACCAACCAGCTAATGGCCAACCGGACACATGCCGTGCCCAGTCCAAGCCTCCACCCTCACCGTCCCCCATTGGTTTGAAACTTTTTGCCTTCCATCCGTATTTCGTTTGACTCTTGCCACTTTATTGTGTGTTATGTGTGTTGGACAAACTGTAAAGAATGACGCTAATAGCCTTGTTGTAGCCTGCTGTGAAACCGCGACATTTACGTAAATGTTTTTGGGGCAATTTGTTGTTATTATTTTGGTAACACTTTAATTTTTGTCGCCCAGCTGGCAAAAGGCAAAAGAGCAACAGACACGCAGTTTAAATCGCCCTCTGCTCCCATTGACAGCGTGAGTCTGTTGTGGAACTCTTTTTGTAGTTCCTATGTCCTAGGTGGCAATAAGGATATGCCTTATCCTTTTAACCAGCTATTTAGCATTTAAATGTTAACGCACTTTTATGTGAGTGTGCGTGTGTTTATAAAGCTTCAACGCTTTCAAGTTTTGTTGCCAGGCAGTTTTTGGCTTCTTTTGGTGGAGATTTTCGTTGCCACTACAAAAG
The DNA here is from genome assembly GCA_037075145.1 of Scaptodrosophila latifasciaeformis. Classification (NCBI taxonomy): domain Eukaryota; kingdom Metazoa; phylum Arthropoda; class Insecta; order Diptera; family Drosophilidae; genus Scaptodrosophila; species Scaptodrosophila latifasciaeformis. The sequence continues at coordinate 10,476,377 of JBAMCM010000100.1, read as the reverse complement.
GAAACCAAGCGGAGAATTGCGTAAACTTTGGCAAGCTGTGAGGAGAGGGCCAAGAAGCTGAGCCACGTGAAGCCAATTTCCTTGAATGTTATCAGTGCTTATCGAGATTTCCTTAAATTTTCACTGATTTAAAGGGAATTTGTATGGAAACAAGTGAAATGCTTGCATGGTTGGGGGTAATATGTTGCTGGGGTAATAAATGGTAGGGGCATCTTTTGTGGCTTGCTGTTAAAAATATCTTTGATGTGGCTTCAGCAGGATATTGAAACTATAAGAAACTATGTGAAACTATAAAAAACAATTTTTATTTTTTCAGTTTTTAGGGAAAAACCTCAACCACTGCTTACTTCGGCAGATAAACCCCCTCAAGCCGCATAAACATTTAAAAAAAAATTTATGAAATAAGGAATTCTCAATAAATTTAAAAAGTTAGAAACTCAAAATAAAATGAATATAAATTTTCCGAGAATAAAATTTAATTCAATAAGACAAATATAATCCGGCTAAGCTAAATTTATTAACAAATTTCAAGGAAAAAGCTTGCCTTTTCCAGAGAAATTCCCCTGTTGAGATCTCTGAGTCATTTCATTAAATTAATGCTTTACGAGGAAGTAATGCTACTGATGTCAGAAAAATACTCCATATATCAATTTCACACATTTGAGCAGGAAATGCTGTCTAATTTTTTCAATGCCTGCCTAAGTGAGTGCTCGTGTTCGCCGAAATTAGTTGAATCCCAATCAAGGAAGCTCCCGGATTTTCACGTATTTAGTCAGTCACAGCCCGGCCTCAAGTTTCAAAGTCATTATTATCTCATTTTGTTTTGTTGATTTTTTTTTCAGTGTATTTAAAATTTGTGCGTTCATTTGAATTCCTTTTGTTTGGAGGCATTGTCGAAGGTTATTCTTGAGTACATATGAGCAGCGGGCTGTGGCATGACCCGTCATATTACAAGACATTTGTTTTGTGATTTTCAAAAGGTTTTTATTTTTTGGCATTTTGGCAATCTTCTATCTGTGAGAATGACAGGAAGGCGGCACAAATGACTGGCACACGGCAATCATAATAAACTAAAAGAGAAGTGCCAACAGAAAAAGGTAATGAGCACCAAACGACAAGAGCGAGTGGGGAGCAACAACAAGTTGAAGGCTGAAGAGGTAAAACCAGAACAAAATTGCGCAAGTTTATTCAATATCAGAAAGCAACTCGGGTTGACTCGCAGCTCAGAGCTAAAAACTCTTTGTACATACGCGGCGTATGTGTAATTTTTGGTTGGACTGGCAAATAAGCACGCATGTGTGCCTTTTCCCTTTTATATGTTTTTTTTTTGGGTTGTGGTTTCTTATTTTACCCAACAAAATGTTTGCTTATGCCAAATTGCCTTGCGTGTCAACACTAAATAGCAGACAAGTCTAAGCAAAAAATCCACACACAAAAGATATGCCCATGAAATGTTTAACCCCATCATACACACTCTTTCTTATTCGTTTTTTTTTTTTTTTGTGTTTTGCATAAGAAGTTAAGTTTAGATTTCGCGCAGTTGTTTTGCGGTTTTCTGAGAAGAAAAAAAAAATGAATAAATATATTTTACAATGAAAATTTTGGCAAAGCAAATCTTGAAGCACCCCTTTTGTTCAGAGGGCCGAGGCAAACACCCTGGCTTGAAGAGAGAAGCATTTGTTGTTTTCTTTGCTTGTTAACCAGAAAGAAGCCAAGTAAAAAGCAGCTTAACTTATGTCAACCCGATAACATCTTCTGCCATAAATGCCTGCACTCCCCCAAATCAAAACCAAGAGCCGAGGGTGTTGGCGGGCTCGAAAGAATAAACAAACAAAAATCTTTTTTGAGTTGAACGGTTTTTTGCTTTAGTATGGTTTTTTTTTTCGTCTTCTTTTCTTTTTGGCTTCCTCTTATTTACCCCAAGAAACTTTTTGTCAAACATTTGTGGGGCACTTGTAAATTTGTTGTGATTTCTTGATAGCTCCTTATGGCTTCAGACGTAACAGAAATGCATGTGTGCGTGTGTGTGTGTTTGTGTGTGTGGGTAAGGACTTTTATGAATTTTCATGTGCTTTCAAGCATAGTGCCGAAGGCAAGCCAACTGGAATTTAAGAGGGGAGTCCGTCTTTTGAAAGGGGCTCGGTGATTTAAGCGTGTGAAAGAATTTGCCTATTCCTTATGTATTTGCGAAAATTTGAGCGTGAGTGTGAGTGTGAGTGCGAGTGTGTGTGAAAGCCTGTATAACTTCATTATGGAAAATTTAAAGCACACTTTGTGAACTGATTCATTGAGGACATTAAAATAACTCACAGACTCAATGACTTTGCAAAGTTGAGAAATTCTGTCTCCCTCAGTAAATTTCTAGTTGATAAAAAATTTGTCCTTGGTAAATGACCTAAAAATTCCTATCACACCCACAGCAGCATGAAAAAAAAATCAATTTACTCTGCGGACAAAGTCAGCTTGTCAGCTCCATCTTCTTTAACTACTTCCCAGACTCTCAAGAATTGCAATTTTCAAATAGCAGCAAGGAAGATTGTCTGATAAAAAAAAGGAAGAATACTTCTTGTTACATTTTAAAAAGTGCAATATTCTGTGGAATAGAAAAAATGAATGCCAGTGGCAATGCCACTTCATCATCATTTTCCCAGTGACCATCAAAATGAAATGTCAAACTAAATGGCAACAATTTTGATTGAATTTTTCTTGTTTCCCCGGACTGAAGCTGACTCTGTATACTTTGCGTTTTTTCTTCTGATATTTTTCAGCAGCTTTCTTGTGGTCAATGAAAATTCAGCAATAACTTTTTCACCAACTTGACCAAGGATATCTCAGAAATACCAAACACGTTTCGTTTCAAAATTTGCCTGTGGTTTTCGCACTTGATTCCTTCCACCCCTCCGAGCCGACTTTTGCGGTTTTTGGGCTACTTAACTATTTAAAGCCCAAGACGTGCCAACTGGTCTATCTCGAGCAAATGCTACCCCAGAGTTGAAGGCACTTGCCAAATACCAACAATAAAATGCAATGCATTCTCTAAACTGACTGCACGTCGCCAAAGTCATCTTTACCGCAATCTACATTGCCTTCATCATCTCTTCTGCTTTTGTCCTCAGCTAGTCCATGGGAAGTCTCTGCTTCAATATTCACACACACACACATACACCGTCACACATATGCAGCTGAAACCGAAAGCCAAATCCAAATCACAGTCCTTGTGCATTTTTGTGTGCCTCTCCTGTTCTCTCACTCCTGCTGTGTGGGCGGTATTTTATGACAAAGCCAATCTAAGGAAAAGCCAACTAGCAGAAGGGGCAAGACAAAGTAGAGGAGAGTACAAAAAGTTGGCATATTTTCCTGGACGACGTGCAGCACATTTCTTAACTAGACGAGATCCGCTAACAAAATGTCTGCATGTCCCCAGCAAGTCTCTGTCTATGTATGCATGGATGTATGCATGTGTGTGTGTGTGCGTGTGTGCCGGTTACCCCAATGCAATGATGACAACTTCATCTGTCAGCACGGAAACAGTGAGGGTGCTGTGCTCAGCCGTGTGGGCGTTGTCTGACATCAATCTAAGCTCTCCAGTCGTTGCATCTGTCGGTCGCAACTGTCAGTCGAATTGTCAGTTCCCATCTGTCCGACTATATGTGGACTTGTTCGGCAGACAAATACAACATTAACCCAAATGCAAAGTCACCAGCCAAAAGCCCAACTCAAACCAAACTTCACACAATGCCCCACTTCCAATCCTACCTCAATGCCTGCCAAAGACTCCCGTCCCTCTCCAGGCTCAGGCAAAGTAAATGCCCCAGAGACGTGTACACTCGCCTTGCCTTGTGGTTTTACTCAAATGATGAAGAGCTTTACCTAGTGATGGCCACAATAAAGCTTATACAAATGGATATACAAATACCTAAGCTTTGGGTGGTCCAAAATATGCTCCAAATTTAATGCTAAAGTTTTTAGGTCAATAAAAATGGCCAAAAAATTAAAGAGCATTTTAAAAGAGCAATCAATAATGTTGAAAATATTGTATTTATTTCTCATTTTTTATTTTAGAAATTTTCGACATTTTGAAATAAAAATTTTTGCTTTTGAAAGAATAAAAATCGAAAAATATTTAAATTATTAAAAAAAAAAAAAAATTGAGTGCTTGAAATATCAAGCAAATTCGGAGTCCCCATAAATACCACAAAGTCAAGTGACTTTTCAACGTAAACACAGCAACACAAAATTGGTTTGTAAAAAGTCAAAGAGTCTTTAATGATTTGAACTTGAACTCTTTTTCGAAGAAGAGGAAACGGAAAAACAGGCAAAAATATGAATAAAAAAAATGGAGAAACAGCAGAAGAGGTAATTGGGTTTCTCGAGGAGAGAGGGAAACTTTTTTCAGAAACAGCCAAATGCTACGCCCCAGGCAAATAGAAGAAAGAGCAACACAAAATGGCTAAACAGACAAACACGAGCAAAGAGAAAATATATAAAAAAAATAAAAATAAAAAGGTTGGAAAACATTTGGCAGTACATTATTGTGTCCAACTGACTTGAGTGACCAGACCAGGAAGAGCTATGGGGGCGGCCTCTTTTGGTTGATGAACAGCCGCCTTGGCTGACATTTTTCGTATTATTCTTATTCGTGCATGATGGCAATTGTTGTTTTTATTGTTGTTGTTGCTGTTGTGGACTTCATGCTGTTATTGTTGGCTCAATTTCCTAGCCATTTCCGGCTTTACTGTGAAATTACGTAAAACATACAAAAACAGAAGTTACAACAACAGCAACACGGATATGAAGTGGAAAAGGCCCTTTCGAAAAAAAAAATGAAGAAGACCAAAAAGAAAAAAAAAATAGAATCCTAGTCAGTTTAAGCATACAAAGCTGAGCCACAGCGTGTGCGGGTCATTCCACTTGATTTCCGAAAAGGATACTGGCCACTCACACACACACACAGGCACAGGACAGAAAAAGACGGAGACAAAAGAGATCGAAGTCGACCAACGCCCCGACAACCGCAAATACAAAAAAAAAAAAAAGGCAGAAAAGTAAAAAGTGGAACACAACCAAGAAAAACTTGGCCAAGGGTCCTTCCTGCTGCTGCTGCTGCTGGTGCTACGGCATCGCAGTCGCTGCTTCTGCCTCTGTTCACTCAATGGTCCATAAATCGGTTGTCAACTATTCAAATGCAGACAATTGATTACAGCGATAAAGCTGAAGAGCCTTTTTAAGGAGGCGGCGCCCCAGAGTAAAGGACCGTCTGTCTGAGAGTTTTTATCCAGAGTGTTTATATATATATATCTGTGTGATGGTGTGTGTATGTGTGTTGAGGGGGAAGGAAGTTCACATAAAAATAAAGGACTTTCTCCATCTTTCATTCACTCATTGACCAGCAGCTCAACTCTAATGAAAGCAGCTGCCTCACAGATTGATGCGATGGATAACCAGATAGATGGCGAATTGTATATTCACAGATACTCTTCATTTCTTTTTCTCCAATTTTTTTTTTGTTTTCATTTTCTTGGTAAGCATTTCATGCTTTAGTAGTTTCATTCGACTGCTGTCAGTTTGACTGCAATCAACTCAGCAAGCAAAAATACTGTCGCCTCTGTTGATAATCAAAAAAAAAAAAAAAAAATGGAAGACTCTCTTCCACTCCTCGGCTTCGCCCTTCTGTTGCTATTTGTATTTGAATTTGTGTTTGTTTTGCTTCTTTGAGAGGTGAGAGAGTGTAGGTCTGCAAATTATTTCCAATCCCTGACGATTACGATTGCCTTTGAGTTTCTTGCTGCCTCAGCCGAAACAGACTGAAGACCATTTAAGCTTGTCTCTGTTTTCCAACGAATTGGGTTGCCCACACTTTAGACGCTCCGTCCTGCCTATAATTACAGACAATAAGACAAGTCGAGTTGATGGCTTACGGTAAATACAGTGAGACCTTTAAGTGTCTATCGATCTATCGATTTGGTGCCCTGAAGTACCTGAAGTTTCTCTCTCGAATAGTTCCATTCGAATCCGTCTAAATCGGTCAATGCATCTTAAACAATTGCTAACAATCGTTTCGCGGTAGTTTTAAATAAAGAATGAACGCAAACACACCTTCTTGCCTAAGACGTTTAAGGGATTCCAGTTGAGTTTTAATATCGGATATATTTGCTTACTTGTTGGCTTAAGGGTGGGTGGCACAATCCAATGATTCCATACCCTAAGCCCCGAGCATTTAACACTTTGTTCAGTCTTCAAATGTCTGTGGCATGAGGTTTGGGGTATGTGGCATCAAACGGGCTTAAGCACATTCGCCATTACAAGCTATGAGCCATAAGTAAAGTAATGCAAACATTAAGTACATTGGCAAAGGCAGCAGACTCTCTCTCTCTCTTTCTACCCCTCTTGCAGCAATAAAGCTTAAGCAAGCAAGACAGCAAACTACAAACAGACAGACAATAGATTTTGGGGTAGGGCATGGACTTTTTCACTTAGGGATGGTACAACGCAGACAACTTGCAAAGCCGAGAAAGTTCCAGCCAACCTTATGTGGATTTCTCCTAAATGATAAACGTTTCTCTGGGAAATAAGAGCTTTATAGATATCAAAATTCTTAAGCTGATAAGATAATGAATTCTGTTCCCTAAATTAGCTAAAAATTAAAAACTGTCCATATTAATTTGAATTGATAAAGTTGAGGAAAAGATAAAGCTTCCAAGTCCATCTCTACAGCTTTAACCCGTCTTATTTGTACAGCTGATTTGGTGGTGTTAAAGCACCGTTACACAGATGCCAGCACGTCTGCGAGGGTCGATTTTTTTATATGCAACTCGCATGGTGAAGACAAACGGGAATGACCATAATGAGTGTCATGTGTGAGCGAAAAAAAAGAAACAAAAACGGTTTCGAAGATAAAGTGAATGAGCTCGTGTCTCCTAAGCTTTTCTTTGGCTTGGAAAAGAGCCAAACAAATTGCTAAACATCAAACCAAACCGACTTGACAAGCAGTCAAAGAATCATCATCTTATCGGAAACAAACGAAAGGCATTAATGCTTTTCGTTTGAAGAAGGAGTTAAGAATATCTGTGGTCATTTGGGTTATGCCGTGACGTGGCTAATTGGTAAAAGTTTTGTTCCCAAAGTGTCAATTGTCAAAGTCCACACAAACACGATTGAAAATTTTTGGTATTTTGAACTTTGAACACGACTCCAATTACCAAAGACATTTCCCATGCCCCTCGGCTAGAATCGTTCTTATTTGGAAACTTCACAAAGGCAGTGGGAGAGGGAGTGAAAACTATTTGTGTTGGCAGGAGTTTTATAGACTAAGCCTATAATTTAAGAAGTTCACGCTATATAAAGTTCAAATGCTTTGGTATGTTGGTTGGCCTGATGGCCTGTTGGCTTGTTGGCCTGGCCATGACTAAAAGATGGCAAACGGAAATTTACAACAAACACGAACAAAATGAAGGGAATTTAAAAAGGCGCAAAAAAGGGTAAACAGGAAACCCAGAAGAATGAACACACACACATATACACTGGCCTAGGAACAACTATGGAAAATTGACGTGCCAGAAAGGCGCCGACTGAAAAGTCTGGAAGGAATAAAAAGAAAAAAAAAGTAAAAAAGGGAAAAAGTGAAACAGAAACGGCCACGTAGGACTTGAGCAAAATATGCACATTTCCACACTTAATAACAAAATATGTTAAGCAAAATCATTTGATGTTTTGGTGTAATTTAACGGGGCGCGACGTCTGTCCCAGGCATATACGAAAGGGGCAGGGTGTGTATGCCTCTGACTGTGTCTGTATCTGTGTGTGGTTGCCAGGAGGCACAAAAATAAACACATGTTTACATGCAAATTACATAAAGCAAACGGCAAACAAACTCACAAAAAGAAACTGCTCTTAAAAACAAAATAGGCAGAGAGAGAGTCAAAGAGAGGAGAAAACCAGACAAAGTTTCGGGAGAATGATGGGGGAAAGCTTGAGAAAAAAAAAAATTCAAATGAAAATAAAATGCTGCATACTTTTTTGGGCTGGTTCGGGACGCTTCGTATAAAGTTTTCTCAAAAGTAAATTCTAAGGGGGATTTTTTTCTTTCCTACATTTATTTCCGTAGAAAAACGGCCCCAACATAGCGTCCAGACTTTTGTATACATTTAAATGTGTTTGCTTTTTTCACTTCACTACTTATTTGGTTTTTTGCTACTTTTCATACTCTCTCCTTTATTTTTCCATTTTTTAATGAAGCCTTAACTTTTGTGGCGAGTCTACTTTTCCAAGTCCTTGGGTTTTATTTTCTTGCGAAGAGTTAACGTCCTAAGAACTTTTGAAATGAAGGACATCGTGCCATTGAAAAGCTTTGGTTTTATTCTTAAATAGATTATTTATATTCCCAAATAAAATCTTACATTAAACTCATTTATTTACAGTTTAAAAAGAGTCAAGGTTATTAGAATTTTACTTATTATTTGGGGTTTTTCAAGTTTTAAAAATTGTGATTCTTAGATTCGTTTTACCAGTCTGATTCGTTCTATCATAGCAATTAAAATGGAATACTTCTTTTTAATGTTAAATTAAAGGAGCTTTTCAATTATTTAATAAAACCTTTTTGAACCAATTTACTCCAATTAAAACTAATTTAAGAAATGTTTAATATAAACTAAGCCAACCTTATTGCATTTCACGCTAAAAAGAGTATATAAATTTTTGTGTTCTTTCGAAGAGTTTCCCACCTTTTTTTTATAATATTTATTTTGTTTCTTTATTATTATTTTTTTGTGGCTTGGAAAAACCACGGTAACGCAACATAACGACAAACATGTAAACAAACTCATTTAACTGATTTCCATGAAAGAAAATGCGGCTTCTGGCAGAACCAAGCCAAATGGCCAGAGACGAAGTCGTAGGCGTAATGGCTCTGGAAGGGTTTTCCCCGTTATCATCATGTTGCCATCGTCATTTTTTTTCTTTCCTTCTATTTATTTATTTTTTTTTTCTGTGGCAACTCCGGTTTTCTCCTTCATTTTTTTTTTTGCCACTCAGACTGACTGCACAACGGAAAATGGCGCATATCCTTGAGTCAGATTTACATGTCACTCGAAGGCGTCTGCGGCGACTGGACGACGAACCCAACAATTCACCTCAACTACTTGTCCTGAACGACTTAAGCCCACAGTGACAAAGTTTACAATTTGCTGGCCAACTCGACTTTGTTTACAAGCAAAGTAGTAAGGAAAAAATGTGGCTGGGCCTCGGCTGCAAATGAGGCTGAGGTGGGAGCTGCTGGCTGCCTCCAGCTATCACCAATGAAGTAGGTCTTGTCCCCCCCTCACAGTTTCCTTGAGATGCGCACATAATTTTTGCATAATTTCCAAGTCTGTGTTACCGTTCGTTTTCTCTGTGTTTCTTTTTTTCTCCAACCAAAGGACGTGCCAAGTGGCGAAAAGGCAAATGTCAGCAGAATTAAAGGGGGAAAAAACACACAAACTATAGAAAGAAATGTTTTTCCTTATTTTTAGATTCGACCATTTTTTTATTGCCAAGAAATTGGGATTCTGGTCCAGTGGCCTTTTCTTATCAGCGAAATGTTTAAGCTGCCCAAGGCAACAAATTGCCAATGGCTTAGGCCAAGCCCTATCTCAGGACATTCTAGAATAAATAAAGATATTTGCGTTTAACATAATCGTTAGTTGCTGAAGTTATGTTTTGCTGCTTTGTTTCTCTTTTTTTTTATGCTGCGATATAAGAGATTCCATGCAGTCTGTAATTTTGCAGCCAAAATTGTTATTGAATCAAGTTGTGAGATTAAATTTCAAGGTATTCTAAGTATTTTGCTTTGAAATTTGAGCATTGAGAGTTTGGGCACTCGAGGGACCATTAGAGGACAAATCTCAGGTCGAGTTTTAAAAGGCATAAAAAGACGAGCGAAAGGCATATTTGTGGGCGTGGGTGAAATCAAAAGGATAATTGAGACATGTAAACAATATCCTTAAGTGCTTTGACACAGCAACAAAAGTCGGTCCAATTAGAAATGAACCCAGGGAGTGCAGCTAAAAAAAAGGTCACACATCAAAGTTGCATTTGAAAGGTTGGTATTATGTTCCCCGAAAATGTTAAGCAATTAACGCAAGTAGAAAGCTTTCAGGACAACAATAATAAAAGCAGACTTAACAAAAAAAATTTTTTTTTAAGAAAAAAACAAAATAAAGTCTATCCGGAAGGGGTAACCGTTGGAACAAGGGACTCTTAAGGCATAATCTGAAGAGCCTTGGCTGTTGGCCATGATATAAAGGCCTGAAAGTGCCTGGCACTCGTCAGTGCAGATAGGGAAAGAGGTGAGAATTCTGAAAGCAAAGTCTCGCCAGCCCACGCACCACAAAGCAGAATAATAAATTTCAATTCAGACAAGATGACATATGCCACACGCTTGTATGCCGCCAACCATGTTGATAAGAAAGAGTCGCTGCGTACACCTCCTCTCAGTTCTCTCAGCTTTCTATCTAGCTTGGTCTGTACAGCTTCCTCTTTTCTTGTGTTGACTGGCAGTTACACCTTTGCTAGTACTCTGGACAAAAAAAAAGTCAACCCACTGCATCTACCCAAGATTCTTCAGGACAGCCAGAATCACGGGGGATCACAATGAAAAAGAGAGTCAGAGTATTTAGTGAACTTTGAGATACTCTTTAATGAACTATAAAAAGTTTGAGATTTGTTTTTTCTGAGAGGCCAAAAAGCTAGAAAAGATTTCTCAGAAACCCTATCTGACTATCTTCCAAGTCTCAAGAAGCCGAATATGAATGCATATATCTAGCCGATACTGTAGAAATGTTGACATAATATTTCCTTACCCATTCGACAAATTAAATGTACTTGTTTCAAAAAAAAAGAAACAAAGAAAAATTGAAAATAAAATACAAATGCATTTTGTCACAGAGAGAATGGAAAGGAGTGAGGTGAGAAAGGAGACAAGTTAAACAACTCACTTTTTGCAAAATGCCAAACTGGGCACATAATGGCACACACACAGACTCAAAAACAAACACATTTATACAGTGACTACTAAAAGGAAATGCGGTACGCAATGCAAAAAGGTGTCAAGCGGAAAATAAACCATAATAATGCGAGTCTTCAGATGCTTTGGGCGGAAAATGTTTTGCTTTGTCGTATAGGAAAATTGTAGTTTTTTTGCTGGAAAATGTGTGTGGATGGTAAGCTTGTGTGAGTGCTCTTAACACGGCCTAGACAAGAGCCAGTCTAAAAGGTTTGATATGACCTCTTGCTGATGCTCAGAAGTGGCAAAGAATCATGGTCATTTGATAAGAGTAAAAATAGGAACAAAAAACCTCCTCTTTTGAAGTCGACTTCTCCAAAAATTTTTTCATAAAAAGTTAAGCCTAAGTGGTGGGCCACCACTGAGTGAGGCCAATAAATTATAAAAAAGAAAGTCTTCAGCTTCAAAGGAAATTAAATATCAAGCAAAAACATTTAAAATTCACATACTCCACATGTTGCCAAACTTCAGAGGCTCTTTCCTCCTATGAGCTAAAGCTTTCGTATAATTTATATAAAAAAAAAATAATAATAATAAAAAAATTTTATAATTATGCCAGGGAAAAGAGCTAAAAAGAACACACTAAATAATAATAATCTAATGAGGCTGGATTTTTTCTTTCCAGCCCTACGGAAATAAATCTGATATTTTATATACGCACTTGTACATTTTTTAAGCATCTACTTAACATAAAAAATGATATTTATACATTTTTTTCCCACTATTTTGCTCATTACAGGCATTTTCAAAAGGACTTCATTTTAATAATGTAAAAATGCCAAAGGCGAGGCTCAACCAAATTCAGACAGCCAACAGATCGAAACCCAAGCCCTTGGCTCAAAAGCGGATGATTGAATGCCGCCGCCACATAGAGAAGCTGACTTGATGATGTCGTCAGTTTGGACGGAAACAAAATACAGACCGAAAACTGAAAATAGCAAACTGCCAGCTGATTTGATGAAATGAACATGACGTTCACAAAAAGACCACCAACGGCAAAAGTAATTTGAACTGCGCTCAAAAAAGAAAAGAAAAGAAAAGAAAGAAAAAAAAAACAAAAGAAAGAAATGATAAAACTAGCCCAAAACAAAACGGAACAAATTGTGTACATATTTTCGACCAACCGACCCTCTGTATTTGTGTTTGTGTAAATGTAAATAAATGCAATACAAAACTAAAAGAACAACCAAACCAAAGAGTACAAGAGAAAAAAGAAGCAACGCTAGAAAAAAAGAGAGTCTGGAAATTGCATTAAATTTGAAGGGAAACAGTCAGCGCAAAAAAGAAACGAATGATGAATGAAGAAACAAAAAACCCTTGAAGTTAACGAGTAAAAAAAAAGAAGAACAAATTGACTGAGCAGACATCAAAAAATTACGAGAACAGAAAAATAAAAAAAAAGTAAAAAGTTCTGATTGAAAAAATTTCATGATTCCTTAATTCAGATATTGAGTGAAAAAGCAAATCAATTTTGGCCTTTTTTTTTGTATTAAAAGATGACAGTTTGGTTTGATTCTGCTTTATTATATTTTCTATTGTTTTCATAATAAAAAAAAAAAACAACAACAAACATATGTGAAATAAAATACTCGCGGTTAAAAATAAAATCAACAAATCGACACTGCCCAGAATCGTGAGCAAAAGCTGACTTTGTCAACCATTTGAAAACTGTGTAATTTTTGTTGTAAGCGCGTTTACGTTCGCCCCGCAATAAAAGTCAAGTGTGTGGCACTTAATGTCCACTTAACGAGTCACCCATCTAACGGTACAGTGACACAGAATCTGAAACAGAAACAAAGACGTCGACTTCGTCTCTTACATTCGTTGACAAAGTAACCGGTCGCGTCGCCTCGTTTCGCCTCGTCTCGCCGCAACGCGATAAGCAAACCAAAAACCGAAAGAACAACAAAAGCTAGCAAGCCCAGCGCCCAGATAACTGTACCAAAATGAGCACGAGCAACAGTAGAGTCATCAAAAGGAGGACGGAGTCAGAGTCAAAGTCACGGCGGTCGTCGTGTCGCTATCTGGAACTACAACTGCTCCTCTTTATCAGCATTGTCGCATGTTTGTCGGGTAAGTACTAAAATATATATATATACATAGTATAAGGAGAAGAAGCATAAGAAGAAGAGGAAACTGAAAGCGAAATGTGTGCTTTCCTTTCCCAGAGAGCGTGCGAGAGCAGAAGAGAAGCTTATCAGAAGCAGCAGTCAAAAAATTAATGCAAATATTTAAGGTGTTCTTTTTTATGGATTTGTCGTTCCCTTCGTCTCTCTTTGGCTCACTCGCCATCTCTTTTGCTCTGTACATATTCCAGTAGTTGTACATAGCCTACTTTTTTGGGAGAAGCTCATCACAACGCTAAGTCATCAACGACCAAAGACCAACAACGTCTCACGATGTTGACAAGTGGTTTGTGACAATGAAGGGCCGAGAGGTAGGCAGCGGGGAAAGTGGGCCGTCTGGTATTCCTGAAGCTCCTGCTTGATAGCACTCGACTCGACTTATAAATTGCTTTCGATTAAGTTGTCACATTAGCATTAATCTCGCGCTGATCGGCCCATCTCAGCAAGAAGCCCTCACAAAAATGTCATTCAAGTTCAATCATCTTCTGCTCTGAATTTGAGTTTGTTGGTCTGCGTGTGTTTGTGTTAATGAGCCGTAAGCTAATGTGTGGCTTTTGATTATGACGTTGGCGAGCCGATTTTCGAAAGTACCTTCAATATAACCCACAGAATACAACTCATGATGCATTTGTCGTCTTTTGAGAGCAAGGCAAAGTTAACAAGCTCTGGGGCGGAATATAATAGGCCAATGGTTGACTCTCTATTGTCAGACGAGCATTGCATGCTTGAACTAAACTAGGTCACCATTTCAGCTAAACTGTACAGATGGGCAGATCTTTATGTTGCCATGACTTTTCCCTTAGCGAATTCTAGCTCTCGTTAATTTTAACTTTAAGATTTGATATTTTATTTTGGATCTGAACTAAATACAATTAAATTGTCGACTAAAATTCCTCCTGTAAATACTATAAATATTTTAATTTTCCCAACTTGAACCGGGGCATGAATTTATCATTTTAAATTGAATTGGATTCCTTGCTTCTAAATTCAAAACAGAATCGTTTGAAAATGCATGTTTTTCTAATTAGTGTAAAACAACTAGCTCATGTTTGGGATCAGAAAGCATATATGTATATACAAATCCATTATATCATTATAAGCGTGATTGGTGCGCAAACCCGCTCTCGACGTTTTTTTTTTTTTTTTTTGACTTTAATTATTCACTTATGAATTTCAAATGAGCCAAAGAGTAAAACAAAATGGCGTTCAATAAATATTCACAAGCATACCGCTTGCATACATTCTATTTGTACAAATATGCGTGCATAATTGTGTTGTTGTTTCGCTTGTTGTACAAAATGAAATGAATATCAACGAGTCTGCCAGTCGAATGACAGGCCAATCGACAAGCCATATACAAGCTTAATCGTGTTTGGCCCACAGCGGATGCATAAATATTGAAATTGCCTCACAATAAACATATTATCTACCTATCTATCTATCTATCTATCTATCTATCTATCTATCTATCTATCTATCTATCTATCTATCTATCTATCTATCTATCTATGAAGCAGCAATAACATATCTGTCTGTATTTTCACAATTACTACACACACACACACACACACACACACAAATCCATATATGCCTATGAATATATAAGAGTTGTTCTGGCCTCTGCTTGTAGAGATGTTTGCCTGGCCGAGTCTGTATTTAGTTTTGAGCGATGTGGCTAGCATTTAATGCAGATACAATGCAATTATGCGGCTGGGATTGAAACTTTAAACTAACAGTTGAGAAATAAAATGCAGATCGTAAAAAAAAAAAACAAAATAATATATATATATATTTGCACATCCGGTGCCCGGTAAATGACTGTCAGTGTTGAAGTGTATGAGTTACGGTATTTATTTTAATTTTTCAATTATATTGAGCCTCTTGTAATATGTGTAAATTCCATTAAAATCTCGTATAGCAAAAATGAAATTTCAAATTGAATCAGATCAATTTATGTTTATGTCAGATTTTTGATTTTATTATTTTTCTGTTGCTTTTAAAATGGTATAAAAAGTCAAATTAACATTGTAATTGAACGGAAAGTGACCCTCAGACCAGACCAACCAGCTGTGGGCTATAAAGTCAAAAATCAACACACCCACTTTCATTGACGCAACTTATTTTGAGTCATCATAGCTGGGCCACTCAACTAAGGTTAAATAACTCAGCCAGCATTGTGACGCTTCAGTGATTTGTAAACATTTTCGCATTTCCTGTCAATCTCATTCTCATCAATTCGTTTGACTATTTTTACACTCATTCAAAGATTTATATTTTTTTTTTCTCAACAACTTAAAAAACTTTTCAGGATTTTATCAAGACTAAAACCATTATTTTTTTTGTTTTTTGTCAAAAAAAAGAGTATCTAGAGATTTATGTATTTGACTTAATTATTTTGAAATCTCTTGCGTAATCAATTCAGTGAAATAAAAAACTTGAGAGAAAAATCAAATTTAATTGTGCTCTTTTGTATGTTTTTCATTCTCGATCCGCAAACCATCAGCAAGGGAGATTCAAAAATTGATTCAT
This sequence comes from Scaptodrosophila latifasciaeformis, assembly GCA_037075145.1. NCBI lineage: Eukaryota > Metazoa > Arthropoda > Insecta > Diptera > Drosophilidae > Scaptodrosophila > Scaptodrosophila latifasciaeformis. Next base: position 10,460,684 of record JBAMCM010000100.1, on the reverse strand, counting down.
TTTATTCAGTTTGGCTTGTGATATTTTAATTTGCATAAAATGTTATTTTTATTCACCAAATTTATCATAGATGAATTTCTTCTTTTCTTGTTTTAAAAATATAAAATATCTTTTTATAAAAATTTGGTATACTCAAAACTTTTTCATGTCAAGAAAAAAGAAAATTATTCGGTAATTTTTCGAAAAGAAAAAGAGGGAGAAAATCTTTACAAATCGAACAATCCATAAATAATACATTTTCATTTTTATTGTAAACGTTAAATCATTTCGAAGACAGACAAAAACCTGACCAATAGCAAGATCAAAAAGCGCTCCTGCACTATTCACTGCCACTTGTCATTTTATGGCCAATACCAAAAAATTGTTACCAATAAAAATTTACGTTTCATAAAATTTATTATGTATGCAACACAATATCAATAACAACAACAGCAACATCAAAAAATATATACAGAAGTCAAGACCTTAAGAGCCCAAACAAAATGATAGCGGCAAGACAACAATGGACAAGACAGCCAGCCAAATCAAAGCACAAATGACTAAACAAAAAAAAAAAAAAAAAAAAAACAAAAAAGAGAAACAACAACTAGGAAATGAACAACTTTATATGCAGGATAATGGTCAGACCATTATGATGGCATCGTCGGCACTCTCCGTATTCCTTGTCTCTGCTCCTAGCCAAGGGTGGGCATGTGTGTGTGTGTGTGAGTGGGTATTTTGCTGGTAGGCACATTTGTTGTGGCAAGAGCGGAATTTATGTGGAGTGTGTGCCTCATTTTTTATATGTATGTATGTGTTCGGCTTATAAACTCACACATACACACGCACTCGCAAACAAACACATGCTTATGAAATTTTTATATGCTGCAATAAGTTAAGGCCAAAAATATACACAGACATAATCGGTTTCCCTTGAACCCGCGTGGAAATACTTTAAAGGTCTTTAGTTTTCAGTCTTTGTTGGGGAAGTTTATGGCTTTCTGTTTTGCTGCCTTTTCGACTAAGATTAAATCATTGGCCAGATTTTAGATTTTCCACAAGTAATCAAAGCGAAAACTTTTCACATACAACATGACTTTCACAGTTTCAAAATTTCTTTCACTCTTGCGTTTTTGTCTGGCTTAGAAATTCTTGTGTGTATTCGAGATAAGACAGCTAACAAAATGGCTAATGGGTGGCCAACAATTTTTGACCCCTGCTCATGCTTGCATATTAAAAGTCAAATCTATTTGAAATTTTTTAGGGGGGAAGCAAGCGAATTGAATGTATTCAATTCCAATGTTTTTCAAGCATGACTTTTGGATATTCAAGAATTTGCCTAACAGTTTTTGTTTGCCTATACGAAAATCGGCTTTGAAATAAGTCCATTTTATTTTATAAACGAAAATCAAGGAAGCAGTCGAAGTAATCCATTTTGAAAAGTCATATGGAATGCTAAAAATTTATTGCTTTCAATTTTTATAGTATTAGCTTATTTGGTATATAAAGATTATAGCAATACTTTAAGATTAATTAATTTTTCATTCAATCTCAATAAAGGGAAATGTTTTAATCAACTAAAAAGCTTTACCAAAATCTGGATAAACAATTTACGAATTTATTTTTCTTTTCTTTTTTTTTTATTGTATTTTGGTTTTTTGGAAAAGTTTTCCCAAAGTAAAGGTGAAATGTGGTTGACGTGTGAGCAAAGTTTTAGTTAAATCTGACTTAACTGGCCAGAAAGTCAAAGCCCAAAAAAGTATGCTATGAAAAAGTCACGATTTTTGAATGTCAACGCAATGGGACATGGGTCGACAAAGATATAGAGGCAAAAAGGATAATGACAACTTTTAATTAAGCTAAAAATAATTAAAAGCCAAAACTTAATCAATACACGTTGCACACAGCCAAACTCGAACGCACACATGTACATAGTCCACCTCATCATCAGCCTCATCACGTGCTCAGCAATTAAGGTAAAAAGTGAAATGCAATGCCATACGAAAACCGAGTAAATGTCGAACCCAAATAATACAAGAACGAAAAACCAACGAGCGGTGGCGCGGAAAAGGTTAAAATTAAACGTCACCACATACACGTGAAAGCAAACGAAACGAAAACAGTCACCGTTAAGCATCTGCTACAAATAAAGTAATAACTGTCAGAAAAAAAAATGTATATATAAAAATCATAACGTAAAAATATGAAAAAATCATCAGAAATACGGGCAAGCCCTGGGGAAAGCAAAAACTGTAGAGGTTGAAATCGCAATCGCTGCTTACTTAACGTTGCCAATGCCAACTGGGAACGGGTTCCTTTCTGGCTTTGGCCACAATTGCCACGTGGTCCTCTGGGTGTACGTAATAAAAATATGTTTATGCCTTTAAACCTCCTTCATTCCGCTCTTTACACTCATTTTTGTATAGCCAGCAGTGAGATTGGTTGGCCTCAGTTGACTAATTAAATTTCATGGCAAACAATTGATCAACAAATTTTCCAAATTTGTCCACTTAAGTAATTGAAAAATTCTCTACAGAAAACTGCGACTCAGAACTCAAAGATAAACTTGAATTTTTGAAGACCTCAAAAAATTAAGAATTCTTGGTTAGCTTGAACTTCACCTAGGAACACACAAGAATACACAAATTTGGTTAGATCAAAAATACAAATATAATCGGATTAATACGTATTGATGGAAAATAGTGATTGGTTAGCTGACCCGATTTTCCGAAACTGAGAAACATCAGCAAGAGCAACAGAATTTAATGTTTTTACAAAATTATGCAAAATATGCCCAAACAAACAGTGACCAAGAAAAAAGTGTGCCTACAGTATGTTCTACTACCCAAAGCCAGATTCATTGATGTTGCCGTTTAGGTTTTGGGATTTTCCTTGATGCAGTTGTTCTTGTTTGCGTCCCATTGCTGCTGGGGAGCTGGAGCAACAAAAAAGTCGAAACAAACAAAGTAGGGCAAATATGTACATATAAGGAAAATCTACGAAACAAAAAAGCCAGATTGAACCAGAACTTTGGAGAGGGAGTTTTTCTACTTGTGTTGTAGTGGTTGTTTCTACTTTTCTAATGCAATATAAACCCCTCAAAAAAGGCAAACAAACACAACAAAAAGAAAAAAAAGAAAGTAAAAAATAAAAAAGAATGAATAGCTAAGAAATAGCAGCCTGGGGAAGCCACATGCAAACCTAGTCAGACAACAAACGAACACAGCTTTCACAGTCTCCTGCCAGCCTCAGCCATGTGCATTTTCCTCAATTTCAGCAAAATGCGAACAGATTAAAGATATTGCCCGTCAACTCTGCTTTGGAAGTAAGTCAGGCCAAGGCAAGCCAAGGCAGTAGTTTTTCCTATCTCTCTGGCTCTTTTTTAACTGGGTGAATGCAGTTTGGCATCCCCACAAAGCCACTGGCTTCAGTCCTTCCATTGTTTCCATTTTCTCCTTTTTTGTTGTTTTTTTTTTGTTTTTTATTTTTGAGCCCTGGCACAAACATTTATTATACATGCACTTTAAATTTTAAAATTTACATTTCACCTTGAGCTGCCTCTGTCTAAAAATGGTTTGCCCCTAATACTATCATTCCACCCTGCTGAGCCAGACTAAAACCTGCTGATGCGCTTGATGAGCTTTTCGCCATATTGTTTTTTCTAACGACGCCTTTTCACACAGAGCGATTATTCATGGCCAGGGGAATCGAAATCCATTCATCTTTTTTAGGCTTTGTTGTGGCCCTTTTTTTTGTATGAAATAAATAAATTAAGCAAAGCATAAGCAAATTTTAGACGAAGAAGGCAGTGGCTTTTCCATTTGCTATCCAAGAAAGAATATTCAGAAATATAATTTTTAAACAAAATTAAAATACTTTATAAATCAAATCAGTCGAAATAAAAAAAAAAAAAACCTACGAATTATAACACAAAGTTCCCTGAACGTTATTATATTTGTTTGGTATACCTTTTTATGGTAAGAATCTATAATTTTGATAATATTTAAATTAGCTTCCTAGCACCTTCTTTCAATCGATTTTTTTTAGCACTTCTGAAATAAATTTCATTACCTTTTTCACTATCTAAATATTGGTTTCGGGTTCATTGATGTAGGCAATTTTATGTTTTAGTTTCGATTTCGGTTGGAAAGATAAATTTTAAATGAAAACTGAATACGGTTCGAAGTATTTTTTGTTTGGCAAAAATGGTTTTGATTTGGCAAACAATAGTGTATATATAAAAGTTCTCTATACTCACACTTCCGTACACGCATTGTTGACATAGAAATATGTCAGGATTTATGGACACAAGAGCCTCTTCATGTCACTAATCTTGACGTGGTCAAAAGACTTCGGACAAAACGTGTCCTGCATTTCCTTTCTGTTTTTAAAAAAATATCTTCATTGTTGTCATACTTGATGTCATTTTCAATATGTTTTCAAAACTGGTTGTTGATTTTGGTTAGTCCCATCAATCGTTAAACTCTCCGAAAATTAATTTGATAGAAATTTAATTAAGACAAGAAACAAAAAAAAGTTTTTATTTTGTGTTTTTGAAAGCCACAAAAATGAAGAGGACATTTTTAATTAGCTTGATAAGAGTGCAGAGACTCAGAAAGAACAAAATATTTTGAAGTATACGTATTGGTTTGAAATTGAAAGGGTGGCGCCTTCAAAGCTTCGAGCAGCAGATTAAAAATGTAAAAGACTCAGGTGATAGCAAACAATAATAGTTGGTTTTTTCCCATTGTCATGCTGGGTATGTATTGTTGTATTTGTTGTTGCGAGTGGTTCAGATGATGATAATGCCCATTGAAGCAAATAGGCACACACCCGTACAGAGACAGACAGATGAGCACATCTATAAGAAATGTTTCCATTGTTGTGAAGTGGCAACAAAGTCAGGCAAACACACAATAAAAAAAAAAAAAAAAATTCGAATACAAAACCAAAGAGCACACAGACAGAAAAGTTGCTGGCAGCTTAACAGACAGCCACACATACACACACACACACACAGTCATATCTATAGAGATTTTAGAGTACTCACACTCGAAGCAAATCCTTTTGGGTCAAAACTTTTGAAATATCTAATCCCCATGCATGTGTGGAACAAGTAGAAAGCTGTAGGAAAGGGAGACGGCATTTGAGCCGCTTTAAGCACAGAGATACACCAGCGATACTCTGCCGAGAACTGGGACTGGGCCTGGATCTGGGACTGGGTTCAAGATTCGGGGATCCGCTTGGCTTATGCGTCAGAGGCTTATGAATTTCGCTCGACTGGCAGTCGTTGGAGGGCAATGAAAACCAGGAATATATTCCATATTCTATTAAAAAAAAAAAGGAGAGGTGAGCTGAGCTGCCTTGAGTTGAGTGGCATAGATACTTTCGAGCATGATTATATATACAGTTTTTTGTGTTACCCCACATCAGAGTGGGTGGGTTTAGGCTGAAACTTGAAATATGTGGGTGTGTGTGTGAGATGATTTTGAGGGATATGCCATTTAAACGTTTAAGCAGCATCGATGTTACCTTGCCCTCGGCGAATGATAGCCTTTAGCTTGTTGTTGTTCCAAGAAATCTATTAATAGCAAAAACTGGCAAGGTAGAAGGCTCACACAATAACTGTCACAAATTGGATTTAACAGTAAATCCTTAAAAGTAAAAATCTTCCTAACACGGACTGAGGAAAACCTTACAATATGTCGGGAATTATGACCTGGATAAAATCAAAAGAAAGACTTATATGCTTGAATTGTGGGTCATCTGGCTTAACAAGAGCCAAAACTGTTGCCTTTGGCTTTGTTAGGGAAAAAAGCCTACGACCACTAAGGCTTACAAATTATCTACTATAGAATAGTATTTAGATTAAGTTTTGTTAGGTATTCGAAGATAATCTTAAACAGAATTTGGCTTTTAAGCTTTTCAAACCTAGAAGGTTATAATTTTATTTTTTGGCTCTATAAATTTAGGATTATATTAAGATTAATAATTTTGGTGTACCATTTGAAACACCTTAGGAATTCTTCAGGCTTGTACAAAATCATCTAAGAGAGTTTTTTGTTTAACAAAGTGTTTTTAAATTGCCTGACTATTAGGTTGAGGGTTAAAAGTAAAAACAAAAACTTGCATATCTTTGTTTTCTTTTATTTTCTCTTTATCCAACTCTCTGTATGGCTTTCTGTGTGTTTCCATCTACTTCATTGCTATCTTTACCAAATAACTAAGTGAAAAATCATGTAGTTGCCTGACCTGATGACAGGGCAACTGCCCAACAATCCGATGGTTTGACTGCCTAACTGACCTGGCTTTTGGCAGTAGAAGTTGTTTGATATTTTAAGCCAAGTGTATTAAAGTTTGCGAGAGTTTTTATGAGGCGCACCTAAACACAGTTAAGCTTTATTGGCGGCTTCTGAGCCACCTTCCAAATGTTAAAAGTTTTCAGTCCTGACTGATTGGAAAGTGGATGAAGGATGAAGGTAGGCCTTATACATTCTTCTTTTTTCCCTTTGGTGTAATTGAAAAAGATTTAGTCATCTGAGGTTGCTTAGTCTTGGGAAAGAAGCTGATTTGCATAAAAGCAACCGCAGATGAAGGCACCTCCAGGCTGCCAGTTCGAGGACTTTAAAGCCCTTGACTAAGAAAATCAATTTTCAGAATTCCAACTATTTAGTTCAATCTAAAAAGCAATGCTTCCCAAAAAGGTCCGAGTGAGTGGCAAGGCAAAACCAAAATTGATGTAAATTGTTAGCCAGGAGTTTGCAAAAGCCATGGCTTTGGGTCCAGTCGCTAGCCACATGAAAGTGCTGCCAAAGAGTCGAGTCAGATAATTGAAACAGTACGCGGCTAAAAAGGAAGAGAGTTCAAAAACAAAAAAAAAAAAAAAGGAATACTGTGAACAGCAAAGAGAGGTCGGAGTGGAACAGAGAGTTTGGAAAATGTGAGTAACCTTTTCATTGTGGTTGGTGAGAAATCGGCGGGGGTGTGTGTGAGTCAGCCGATTGCAGACAGTAAAAATTAACGATGCCATTTCGTTTCGGGCCAAACAAGCAAACGTAAAAAGTAGAAAGAAAAAAAATACATCAAATCAAACCAGAAACAATAAAGTGGCCCCTCAACCGATAAACTTCGATGAAAATAAAGCTATATAGGAAAAAATCGATAATGTTCTGGTATCAAGTTGAGACTGCCGGCAGTGTGGCGAACCTGGGTCATTGCGGTGTCACGTCAAAGCTAGAGGATATAAATCACGAAATCTTGTAGCAAGTGAACAGCAGCAGCCACAGACGGGGCCAAGTGAGTCAGGCCAACGGCCAACGAGTCCGTTCGGCGAATCAGCCAGCGTTGTTTGTCGCCATTGAGGTGAGGAGTCCTTGACCAACAAAACCACAGGGGACTCTGTATGTCTCTGAATGCCCCTGCATGTGTGTGTGTGCGTGTGCTGTGAGTACCCCTTCTGCCCTCTCTCGCTTGATTTGTGCGAGCTTGTTTGCTTGTCTGAGTGTGCTGAAGGCAGCGTCAAGTTATCAAATGATTTATTTACGATCCCGTTAGGCAAACAAACAAGCCGAATTTTCAGGGCAGCAGAGCCAAAGATGGTTACAACAACCATGAAGAGGTAACTTCAAACCAAAGCCAAACCAGACCAAGCCAAGCCAAAATAGGCCAAGCCCAGCCCCGGCCAGGTCAAAAACAGGACCAACAATTTGCCGAAACGACAAACGCGTGCCAAATCGTAGTTAGGCGACAGACACACACACACACACACAAGCACACGCAGCCAAACAATTCAGTCCCAGAAGCTAGCAAAATTCAGTGCCAATAAGTTGGCTGTAAAACTGAAAGAGTTGCTCCCTTGGGATCAAGGTAAAAGAACTAGTTCCAAACTCAAAATTGTTAAACAATTTCAAAAAGCTTCCAACCAAAACATTTTTATTTTATTCTATAAGTCTCTTAAAATTTAGTTAGTTGCTTTTATTTGTTTTTTAGTTATTTTGAGTTTTTATTTGTTTTATTTTACTTGCATCAACTGAAAGCTTTCCGATTTTTGAATTTATAAATTCTTTGATATCAAAATAATTTGCTACAATTTAAAAGCTTTTTCATGGAATCTTTTTGGCAAATATGAAATTAAAATATTTTTAATGGCATCATTAGAATACTTCAACCATAATTTCAATGCTTTTAACTTATTTATTTTATTGACTCGAACAAACTAAATTCGTTTTAAAAGCTGTGCAAACATCCAGCTTAATTTAATACTTCGGCTGCAACACTTTCAACTTGCAGCAGATTTTTGCATGAAATTAGCTTTTAGCACAAATCATAGTCAACATTTTTAACTAAATTTAATTAATTAAAGAAATAAAATATGAACTAGTTCATTTTTAAGAATTTTTATTGTACGAATAAAAGATTGTTATATTTAATTATTTACATAATTAAATACTTTTATTGTTCTACACCTTCCATTTCGATTTTAAGAATGAATCAGTTCAGTTGTAGGCGAAATTCATTTGAAGCGTCCTTACACATTCCAGTTAGACAACAAGGCCATCGATAGACACGCAAGCATACCAACACATACACACACCCACACACACACACATACATACTGAGTACCCTTCCAAGCCCAGCCGTCGTGCTATAAAAATTATTGCCCTGAGGCGTACCAACCAACGTACAAATAAACGAACTTTATTTGAGCCAAAAAGGGACGAGTTGCTTTTGGCAACAACAAAAAAAGAGGAAAAACCAACAATTCTCTCTCTATGTGGCATTGTCTGTTTTCAGCATATCCCTGGGCCCAAATGAGGCAATTGACTTTATAGGAAAAGCCAAAACCAAAGCAGCTCAAGTTATTAATAAACATATCAATTGCAAGTCAATACACAACACTTCCAAAACCAATCAACCAACTGAAATTGATCGAAAATGGGAGCAGCTGAGGGCTCGGAGCCTCTTAGTTTATCCTGTGTGCCTGCCAGAGTGTCTGGCCGTCGGCTTGTTGACATGGCAGGCCTGTCAATGGAAAATACAAAATATTTACAAAATGAAATTTAATCATTTTAAAAGCCCATTCAAAACTGATATACAACCAAACGCACATGCTTGGCCAGAAGGACAATTGTTGATTCATTGGCGAGTGTTTCCCCTTGTACAAATTTGGTAATTCCAAAGTGGTCAACTTGTTTCGTAAGGTCGCAGCTTTTTCTGGCCTAACATGATTGATGGTCATTTGTATTGGTTTCATAAATCGAAAAATTATTTCACAAACTATTTAATTTTTATTTTTAATAGAAATGAATTCCCTCATATTTGATTGTAAATTATTTTCTCGAATTTAATTTAATCACAAATGTAGGCAACCGATTTGGTTACTTTCAAATTAAAAGGTAAAATCTGTTTAATATTGTAGACAATTTCAAACCGCGAATTTCCAAGTTGATGTAGCATTCTAAATTAAATTATTTCGCCATATTTCTGGCATTTCAATCACAGTGGCTCAGAATTTAAATTCCCATTTACAAAACATAATTTAAATCCTCACGCACACACACTTTGTCTCTCTCTCTCTCTCTCTCTCTCTGTCTTTCCCTCTGCCATATTAATTCATCTACCTGCGGTCTCAAGTGCCTCAAATTGAAATAAGTAATTCAAAGCTTGGCGAAACGTTTTAGGCCACAAGAAGTTGCTATTGTATGGTTCACCTTTCACCCTCTCCTGATTTGCTCTTTCAGCCCAGTCGAGCTATCACAATTTTCACCAAGAAAACCGCAGAAATTTATGTTTTCGAAATTGAGGAAAGCAGCGGTGCTAGCAGAGCCAGGGGAGTGCTGAGTGCGAGTTAGAGGCGCACTCGCGCGCACATACAATAATTTTCAATTTAAAGGTAATTTTAACCCAACACACTTATATACACACACACACACATACACACACACCGACATATGTCCCGGTGTATATGGACGAAACAGTACAAAAGCCAACAGCATTTTGGCCATAATTTAACTCACAAAAAAAAGCTCCAATAAGGCGGCGCTTAAGGCAGTGAATATACGAGAGAGAGAGAGAGAGAGAGAGAAGGTTTTGAAGGCATTCAGGTAAAATTACAAAATTACACATACGCAAACAGGCGCAGCTCTCATATGTGTGAGTCTGTTGGTGGTTTGGCTGGCCTAAAGTGGATTTAGTCATAAAATGGCAATGGCAGCGAATGGCAAAATGTGCCACAATTCAAAAACAACAGCAACACCAACTTAAATGCATTTGATGTTTTTCTATTTTTGTTTTTTTATTTTTTCTACCCTTAACTGGCTTGGGTGTTTTGTTGCGAAGTGGCCGCTTGGACAGAATTTGCTTGAGACTGTTTAGCCTGGCTAGGTAGGAGATTTCCAAGTAACCGCAATTCATATTTCATATTTTTGCCTATGGTCATGGAGGGCAGCTCTCTCCCTCTGATAAGAGTAGTAGCAGCAAAGACTTCCAGCAACTTGACTTCACTTGACTTTTACACCGTTACGTATACGCTATGTATTCGCCACGCCTCGGTGGTCCTTATTGCAGTTCGTTGCTTCTTCTGCTTCTTCTGCTTCTGCTGCTTCTTTTGCTTTTCTGAGTCGTGCTGTGAATGTGTGTGTTTGTGTGTGTTGCAAAGTGTTTGCAAAGTAATTTCCGTTTCCTGCTCAGCGTGGAGTGGCAGCGGCACATTTAAAACACCAAGACCCACTCCAACCCATTCTAACCCCTTTTCATTTTGCGCACTTCTATCGAATAACAACTAGATTGTGGGAGTGGGGCGTAACCTTTGCCTATTCCGACCCTGTCTGTATGTCTGAGATTTCCCATATACGTATGTTGTCAGCCGATTTTGTAGATTGCCTTCAAACATTTAACAAGCCAAAACACGGCCTGGCATACCCTAATGGTGTAGGTTGTAGATGGCATCCAAAAAATACTGATTGCCTGGCAGACAAGTTGTCTGCTACATAACATAACATGCCACCAACTAAATTCAAAGACGAGGCGATTTAAAAGCCATTTTCAAAATGATTTCACATGCGCTTGCATTTCTCCAAATTCAAACTACTCAGAAAACTGCAAGGCTACAACCAAATTGCCTTTGCCATTAACAAGATTTAAGACTCGTCGCCTCTGACAATCTCTGGCATATCCTCGAGGATATTTTAATTCCACTCTAGACACTCTCAGCCAGCAATTTGCAAGGCTTGAGAGAGCCCAAGTGATAACTCAATTGGATGGTAGAAGCTAGTAAGCCAATGAACAGCGAATATGCAACAAAACACAAATACAGTGGCGCCATCTACAATAGGCTAAGCTTAAAATAATGCAACTATTCAATAAAGTTCTGGTTTTTTCTTTTTATATATATAATCTTAATTTATATAGACTCTTCGAACAAATTTTGCCTTTTGTCTATTTCAATCGCAGTAATTACAAATGTTTTCAACACCCTCCAATTTATAATTTGCTTACATAGTTGTTATTGCTTTTCAACAGTGTGCTGACCCATTCAACTAAAATAAATCTTAAGTTCTTGGCCTGATTTCCATGTCCGAATTGCATGCAGCGTCGTCTTTGCTTGAATTTTACAAGTCCCTACTGTACTTTTTTTTAGTTAGTTGCCCGCATGAGTACTGTACTTTTTGTTTGTGCAGTCGTACTATTTGAAATCACAAAACGTGCACCATATCGAATGAGTTAAGCCGACAAGCGACTCTGTTCGTTCTATAAAACAACAGAGGCAGTCGCGGCAACAGCAGCCAAAAAATACCATTTAAATTCGAGTTGAAATGTGAAAAAATTTATAGCACTAAGCGTCGAAACAACAGAGCAGAGACGAGTTGCCTGCAATTGCCAAATAAACGTAAACGTAAACTCGAAAACGAATCGCTTTTCTTGGACGTAGAAGAAAGAGATGAACGCGAAATCAATAACAAAAGGCAGCGTCAAAAATGGGAAAAATTGGGCCAACCCAGGGATGGAGGGAGAGTTCACATAGCGAATTATTTTTATGTGCTTCCTTCCTGGCTCAGGACTCACTCCATAGTCGCATGGGGAAAGTAGGAAAACAGCGACGAAAAAATAGGAGAACGACATAAGGACCCTAAAAAAAGATGCAGGCAACTGCACTTGCCAAAGCTGATGTAGTCAATTTTCTAGGGGGAGCCAAACGAATTTTAAATTTACTAAGCAAATACATGAAAATGAAATGGCTTGTTAGTTTTTCATTTTGAAAAGAAAGTTTTCAATCGAAAAAGAATTTGGATGGAAATATTTGAGTTTCGAACCCTTAAGCAAGATTGAAAGCTGGAAAATACTTCAAAAATATGTAGACAAATATTACTCTCATGGATTTTCGGCTTCCAACTTCAGTTGTTGTGATTTCAGAATAATTTGAAACACAAATTTAAAAATTGCTAAACTTGAAAATATTTTGAAAAATAATTCTTCTAAAATAAATTAAAATTTTGAAAAATGAAATGCTTTAAATTTTCCCTTGTTGTAGAACTTTTTGTGTTTCCCTCAATGTTTTTCTCGAAGGAAACCAACTGGCACATCAGTCTGTGTGTGCGGGTATTGGCTAATCAAGACTTAATCAACAACATCAAAAAGCCATTTGGCCAAAAGTTTGCCAAGCACCAGAAATGCCCGGAAGAGCATTCAGTGGGAAACTAAACCAAAAAAAAAAAAAACACACACACACGAGGCGGTATTTTTTGGAAGAGGGAGAATACCACACACAAAAAAAAAAACAAAAGAGAGAAAGAACAATTCAGTGAGTCTTTTGGGGATTTTTGTTTGATTTAGTTTTCTTGGTTTTCTTTTTTTTTTTAATTTTGCCACCTGCTCTTTGAACAGTAATCTGAAAGCTTTCAACACCTTTGTCATAAAACAAATTATATAATTATGCAAGCAAATAGCAAAAGGTCCAGTAATAATAAAAGTAACAACTTGGTGTAACACAAAAAATAAGAGCATAAGAGAAAATAACAAATGTAGTAAAAATGCATATAAAAAAAAAATACAAAAGTTCTCATCTACAGACCATTGAATACTCTTACTACGTATCAATTGAGAGAATACGGCATTTTCACTGGTCACAGAGACAAGGTCTTATGAACGAGAATATATAAGCTTAAATATTTTTTATATATTTTCATTATTCTCTTGTTCGCAATTTATTGCGCTTTTGTATCTTTCTGCTTTAATTTATAATTATGCCCAACTGTGGCGAGCAAAAGAAAAATATCAACCCATATACGGTTAATTTGATTATGCGGCTGAACAAAAGTAATCATAATAATCCGAAAATAATAATGGAGACGGAAAAAAAACAGGGGAAAATAACAAGCAATAACAACAACAAAAAATAAACCAAATGGTGATGATGGCGCAGCCAGGGAGGAGAAGAAAAAAAACCATTAACTCATAACTATTAACAACAACCGGCAATGACAAAAACAACAAGAACAATGAAACTACAACTCGTAAACAACAAACAAGAGGAAGCAGAGAACCAAACTTACACACAATGGACACACGAAAGCTGAAGGATAAATGAGACTCTGAGCTGGGGAAACAGAGGCTACGAAAAAATATATATATGTGTGTGTTGAGCGCCTAAAAGACAAGCTTAAAAATACAGGGTGTTTTTGTTCTTGTGATCCTTGGGGATCTCTCTGAAACTTTCTTTAACAAAATGTAGAGAATTGCAATTTTCTAATTAGAAAAAAGATTTTGATCTTCGACAACTTAGTTTATTTCAAAAGGCAGCTGATTTGATCATACCCTTAATGTTCCAAGGTTTGCCAGAACTGTAAAAATCAGCACCCTATAAAATTCACCCAGACGTGAAAACAAGAAAACACACACACACACACACATGCTCCCAAACAACAACCACATGCTCATTATCCTTTTTAATAAAGCTTATCAATGGCAGAACATGCAAACTGCCAACAACAGCCGAAGAAGTAGCAGGAGCAGCAGCGAAGCTCTCGTTCTCAGTTTGGTTATGTTCGGTGCTCTCTACTATTCAGTGCGGAAGGTTGTTAGCCATATACGTGTACCCATAAAGTGGCCAACTGTTTGGGGTGGTGGTGCACCCAACCGCTTTGGTTAAGGTAGTCAGTCGAGGCAGTCAAGTCAACCGAACGAACTTATTTCAGTGACAAGAACATCGAGCACGGCAAACAGTAAATTCAAAGGTAATTTATTACAGCGACACCTGTAATTACCATGAGCTATAAAATAATACATACACACATACACAGGCACACACGCATCCAGAATCCACAAACACACACACACTCTTGCTTTATTATCAATGGAGGTTTGCGCCTATAGTAAAGTTGTTGCTGCCGCTGTTGTTACCGCCGATGTTGTGGTAAGTTGGCTGCCGCATTTTACATGCCCCAACAAGACCAGTGCTCCCCCTCACCCTGGGAGTGGAGAAAAAAAAGAGGGCCAGTGCCAGGCACAGATTAATTTGTGAAATGGTTGGCTGGAGGGTAGCCATGAATGGCCTGGGGGAGTTGTACGAGGTGATGTATAGTTTCGGAATCGCTGAGCCTTTCAATGTTCTTTTTTTTCTTCACCAAACTTAATCAGCGTTATGACACGAAGAGAGCAAGATTTACAGCCAGGGCAAAAGGGGAAACTGGAGAGGGAATCGAAGAGGTTGTTGGTGTGCGGAAAATAACTCACTCTTTCGCTTTCGCACACTTTCGTATTCACCTGCATTAAATATTAAATTAGTTTGGTATATGTAACTGTATCAGTGTATGCGTGTGTGTGTGTGTGTGTGTTTGCGACAGTTTTTTTTTCGCGTCAGTTTGCCACCTTTAATTGTGTTAAGCCAACATTTTTGTCAGGGTTGGAAAAAAGTAACTGGCGAAAATGAACACGTCCTAGATTTTCTCTCTCTCTCTGATTTTTTAATCTTAGTCCTTTCCCTTTTTTTTAATATTGTTCTTTTTCTTTTTTTATATATTTTAGTTTAAATTTTTTGTTGCTTCTTCAGGGCTTTTAATCTTGCACGCTCGGCAAACACGGAAAAGCTCGTAGAAAACTCACTCAACCTCTTGACTGAGAGATATTTTATATTTATGCTCATGTTGTTGTCAAACTGACCCAAACTGAGTGACTAACTTCTTTCCTGTTTTCCACTTCCTTCCATGTCAATTTTCCATCTTCAAACTTTGCCATGACTTGTGAATATTTTTGCTGTGGCCAGTGTGGCTTCAGGAAACTAACAACAACAACAACAATAACAAGAGATTGCGGTAGGGCTAAACATGTTACACATTCCCCTTTGTGCTCTGCCCCGTCTCTTCTCATATGCCAAACGCTTTTCCTTCCTTCCTTCCTTCCTGTTTTCTTTCCTGTTCTCCTCGCCACGTTGATGGATGTACCGTTTGCTTTGGCGCGGTTTTTCATTTTATTGCTGTTCGTCATTTTGTTGTTGTTGTTGTTGTTGTTGCTGCTCTTTTCTGAAGTTGCACTCATTTTTTCACCTTCTTTCCATCAATGTCATCCCGTCCATCCATTTGGTTTATTTCTGCAGTATTCGGATTGTAGTTTTCTGTTTGTTTTTGTTGTCTGTTTCCTGCTTTGTAATCGCATGCATCAAAATTATGTCTTGTCCTTGTTGTTTTCCTTATTTTGGAATGACAAAGAATCATCTGATGTGTCATGATGACGAAGTCCCACGAGTTGAAGTTGCAACTTCTGTGAAAACTTTTCCCTGCCAAAGCTAAGTATATTGAAATTGTGTCGAGAGAAGAAAATGTCTTCCAGGGCAAAGGAAAGTAGTTTATTTTATCGAAAAATATAAAATCTCCTTGACTAGACTAAAAAATGATTTCGCATTTTACATGAAACAATTTTAAAATGTATTTTTCCAATGGGTTTTGTTTTCAATTAATTTAAAGTTTAAATAAATGAAAACTACAAAAATATTTGTTGCTCTTATCTGCCCGCAGCAAAGAGTGTGAGAATAAAAATGCATTTGCATATACTGAATGATGTAAGAGACTGTCCATCAAGTCCATTTTATATATAGTATGAGTACATCTGGGCCTATCCAAAACTACTAACTTACCGCTGCCTACCTACATGAATGTATATCTTTTTAATTACACTAAAATGTACCAACACCGTTGCTCTGTGCCACCCACCGAGCTGGTGAGCCTTTCGGCCCGGCGTCCTAGTCCCAAATGGAGGTCACTTAGACTAACGAACGGCATGGCAGGCTTATGGCCATATAGCCATTCGTCACTCACACAGGCTCACATATATACACTCTCTAAGTCACAGTTACCCTCACCAAACTAACTCTGTGTGCTTGGTGTCCGCAAAAAAAAAAAAAAATATAAAAAAAAAAGAAAACAGAAGAGCAACTACTGACACACTAATCCGATTAGTTTGGCTGACATTTTATGGTGGCAAAGTGTAACGGTGGCGGCAACTAACTAAACAAAGAGAGCCAGGTGGCAGGGGAGCTCCGATGGAGAAAAGTCTGGTAAAGCTCACAGGGCATATAGGAGACCCTTTCATTCGTTTTATTCAAATGGTGACAAACCAAAAAAAAAAAAACTGAAAAAAAAAGTTTTTTTTTTTTTTTTTTGGTTGAGAGAAAAAAAGAATTACAGAAAAATGACAAACAAGCCGACAGGAAAAAGTAATAATTAAAAGCACCAGACAGCGAGAGCGGCATACAAAATAAATTTCACATACTCTAATATAAATTTTATTTTTCTTTAGACAGAGACACAAAAGAGTCGTAACGAAACCAAGCAACAGACAAGCCAGACGAACTGTCTACATTTCCATTAACTTGGTTTTTTTCATGTGATTAAAGTAGATTTATTTTCTTGGATATTGCTGCTGAAAGCAAGTAGACCAAAGAAGACATAAAAGAACAGCTAAAAAAAAAAAATTAGCCAGAATGAAAGGTTTTATAAAATTTACAACACAAATAAAAAGCTTTAAGTAAATTAACAGGAAAATTATTTTTTTGATCATCCGGAAAATTTAATCCATCACTTCAGCTTAAATCTGGGAGCAAACATAATGTTTCAAGTTTTAAACTCGACATTTTTTCATCAAGAATTCATAAATTATATAAATATATAAGTCCCCAATCAATCTTTAAGACTTAGAAAGTACTTTCCTCTTCTTAGAAATCAGAAAGATAAACAAAATTATATAAACGTTTCGTTTTTTTTTTTTACTTCCTACGAAGATTTCAAAGAAATTTGAACTTGATTCATAAATATACCAAAAAATATATATATAAATTCTAAGAAAAATATCTTTTCATGCTCTAAGTTTCTTAATTGGTTCAGACCCTCTTAGTTAAATAGCAACTAAAAAGCTAGTTAGGTATAGGCCGCTATCTCACATACCACAGAAGCCACACGTCGTATACATAATGCGTTGCGCTGACTTCAGTTGGGGGAACTTTGTCGTATTTCATTTTAGACGCGTGCCAGTTTCTTTCATTATTTTTTTTTCTCTCTCAATTGGAAAAGCCCTTTTCGTTTCTCATTTTCTACTGAATGCGTCTGTCCCTTTCTTGCTGTCATTTTTATTAGCACACTTAAAATTTACTTGCTGGTCTAGGTCCGCCATGCACATTCGTTTTTGGCTTCATCGTCGTCTTCTATGCTTGCACTGGCATTTTTATCACATAATATTTTATTTTAACGGCAATAAAGCGTAATTTAATGAGCCTATAAAATGAAAATACATTAAGAATGGCAGCCCGGAGAGAGCACAAGCTTCGCTACCTGCAACAAAATCATCACCACCAGAAAAGGCAGCATTCAGACGCCTCCATTTTCAACATCATCATGATCATAATCATTGGCTGGCTGTTGCCCTCATCATTTTATTTCTTACGTTTATTTTGGCCCGCCATCTGTCAGCCTTGTTGAGCTCATTTAACTGCCTCGGCAATTTTGTTTGGCAAATTAAATGCCTTCCAGCTGCTCAGATTTGCTTGACGCATCTTTGCGGTTAAACGCTGCTGGCATTTATTAAACACATCAAGTGAAATTTCATTTTCAAAATCAACCACCAGCCAACCAAGCGACCTTCAAACTGCAGATTACACATACGCCCTGTGGTAACCCTTGGTCTTGCCAAGTGATTTATATTTTTTATCTAAGCTTCTTTCGCTTCCTTTGTAAACTTAGCTAGATAGCTATTCATTTTCTTACTTTTTATTCAACATCATGACAATGCTACCAAGCAGATCCACAGAGTTCCGTGCCTCCATCAATTCTATATTATTGCTGTCTCGTTGGCATGAAAGTCACTTGGACTGTGACTTTCAACTTGTTTGTCTTGCATTTGACACTGCCTCTGAATGTGCCTGTGAATGCAACTCGTAATAAAGTCTTTTAGTTATTTTTTACTTTGCCTTCTCAGGCATTGATTGCATTAAATGCAAAGCTATAAATATTTGTTAGTTCTTTTGGTGATTTGTGATATTTGTTTTGCCTGCAAAATTTCATCTGCTTTGACCGGAAAACTTAAATTTCTCCCACAATTTTCTATTTGTTTATGAAGCAAAATATTTACTCAAAGCACATGTTCGACTATTCTATGCACAAACAATTCATAAGATGAATGCAAGTAAGAAATATTTGTAAATTGCAGAATTATTCGAGTCGAAGCATTTTAGTTTTGGCAAAGCATCAATGTAATGTAAAATAGTTTAATATAAATTCGAAGTGAATATTTTATGCAAATTATTATTAAAACATTTTAATTGTATATAGTGCAGCTACCATTAAAGTATGTAATATTAATTAGGTTTCAGCTAAAGAGTTTTCTTTGCATTATTTAATGAAATTCTTCTGTGATTAATTTTTATATTTTCAAATTCATATTAATGGAAATATTAATTGTAGCCTAAAAAAAAAAAAAAAAAAAAAAAAGAAAAACGAATCGATATATATTTTTTTGGGATGTTTTATCCAGGGAAATCTTTCATGCTACCAAAGCCGAGATAATAATAATGAGAATTTCCATTAGGCATATTAAATAAGGGCAGGATACACACTGTCATACCCCGAACCAAATATTTTAAAGGCAGTTTGTCGATGGCAGCTTTTCTGGCATAAATTTTTAATTAACCCACATTTTGAAAACTAATAAAATGTCACAAAATGAGGGCAATAAAAACAAGTTCACAGGCACACATGCATATTTACACCCACATTCAGGGTTACATAAGTTTGCAGATAATGAGAGCTGGGAGGAGCTATAAGCACAGCAAAAGAGGACACTGAAATAACAATAAATACACTGAGCAAACATTAAAAAAGATTAAGGACCTTGGTATTTGAAACTTGTAGACATTCATTTCATGCTCCAGTGACAATGCAAATCGTTTGGGTCAAGTAAGAGGAATCTACTTAATTTTATTTTGAAGGCTTTAAAAAATTTTGGTCCATCTTAAAAAGATTATCAGATCCAAAAAATATATTTTCTATAAACTTTAAAGAAATAAAGAATTTGAAATAATTCTTTGTAAGATTTTCTTAAGGTGATTGTGTTAGTTTGAAATTGTTTTCAGTGTAAAATAATAATAATAAATGCATTGTCCTTGCTCTGTAGAGAATGAGTGTGTGGTTTGCTGTTTGGTTAACGCATACTAACTAAACACACATATTTGAGGTCATTGTTGGACAATAACATTGTTATTTTCCAATTATGAAACCAAATGCATTACCAAAAACAACAACAAAAGTTAGGCCAACAAACAAAAGTTAATGCAGCGCATGATTATTAAAATATTTTTGGTGAATGTTTCAATACTGTGCATTCATTCTTGCCTTCTATCCAACTATCCAACGCTACAAGCCTTTTGTGTGAGCCCAAAAATATGCCAGGCAAATAGGCGTGAGAAATTGTTGATGAAACAGGGGCGGTAGGGTGGACAGCAGCGGTTTGTATACATTTGGTATAACAAATCATGTACAAACAATGTCATAACAACACCTACACAAACATTCACACACACACACATACACACACACACATTTGCTCTGAGAAAAGGGCTGAGGATTGACGATGAAGGAGTTGAAGAGGAGAAGCTGAAGAGCTGCCCGAGTGGTGGTCTCCAACGTGGTTGTGTACTCAACCGGAAACACACGACATACAACAGTCGAGGCAGCTACAACATCTATACCGGAGGACACATATATTCAGCCACAAAGTTGCGCTGGTCAACGCTTTAAAAGTTAGGCAAACAAATATTTGCGCATAGGCTTAATAGAGGACAGAGAAGGGGTCAAGCAGATGAGCAAGAAGAATAGGTGGAAATGGACATAGGACAGAGGACAGAGGCCACAATAATAGCATTGGCCAGAGAAGCAGCTGTTTTTGTGAGTCGCTTGTCGGAAGGAAGTGTTGCCACCGCTTTCATATAATGGCAAGGAGAGAATGAACGGAAACTATTGTTAAATGCAAGCGGAAATCAAGCGAACATTTGCAGAAATCAGACAAAGCCTGGCAGTGAGACTTTGAAGGACGAAAACTTTATGAAAAGGTAGCTAAATATAATAAAGCAGATTTATGTTTCTGAAGCACTCTTAAATAGCTGAATTTTCCTTGAAAGCAAACATATATGTGTAATGCACAAAATAATTTTAAATTTGAAATCTTCACAATATCATACGAAAATTCTGGTAGAATAATTAAACACAATACCCGATTAAATTCGAAATTTCTAATTGAATATGGGCTATGGACTAAGCCAGGTTAATTTGAACATTCACTAAATGACTTATGAAACTTTGTTTATTTGAAATGAAAACCGATTAGAAACTTTCGATATTTCCGGCTTGGCATTTGGCGAAATTCAGTTAACCAACCACAGAGTTTCCAACAATCTTCATCATGACTAACTAAATTATATTGGTAAAAGTCAGGGCAAAAGTTTAACAATTAAAGAAAAACCACTTAACAGCCCTCATGTTGGCAGGAAAGTCAGGCCGAGTGTGTATGGGAGTGAGTGCCCCAAATGCCCAAAACAAATCATAGAGGCAAACCAATTTGGGGCCTATTGGCCAATTCTCTCAACAATTAACTAAAAACCACCGCACACACACACACACACACATGGACACACAAACCTTATATTCTATTAACCAAATCTTGAGCGACACGATAAGCCTTGTCAGTTAAGTAAGGGCATTTATAGGGGGCAGCGGAAGATACGCAATTTAAGTAAAACTTTTTCCTATGTCTTTGTTGTGTTTTGGCAAGCTTTTTGCGTGGCTTTTTGTTTTACGGTTTGCCCTTTGAAACTCATAAACAATTTAAACTGTCATATATTGCGTATACGCAACGTATGTCGGCAAAGAGTGTAAATTAAATTGGAGGTGGAAATTATTTAAGCCCAAGCTAAGGGCGGGAAGACTAGGGCAGGGCAGGGCAGGACTGAGCTAACCAAAACCAAAAACCAACCAACCAAACAACAACAGCAACAACAAAAATGATAACAAAAGGAAAAATGATGACGACGACGATGACGACGAGGATGAAGCGCAAAAGTAAAGGCTCACCAAAGGCAAAGCTCAAAAGAAACAAGCCATAAACAAACTCCCACATAGGCAAACACACATACAGACACACATTCAGGCTGGCATACGCTTTATTTTACGAGCGGAGAGTGTGGCACACACGTAAAGTTATTTTTACGGCACCCACGACTACGTTTGTTCACGAAACATAAACAAACACACACACACACACATACACAGTTTCCCAGTCAGTTAGTCCGTCAGTCAACTTGTCAGTCAGTGTGGTTCTGCATGTGTGTGTGTGTGAACTTTTTTTCTCCTTCGTTCGGTATCAGTGACTCGAGTAATTAAGCAAAGTACAATTTCATACCATTAAGTAATTTCACTTTCATTCATCGACCAACCGACTGACTGACTCATTCACGACTTACTTTGAACAAACTGACAGGCTGACTAACTGACTGACCAGCTCACTTATTCACTTCCTTATTGGCTGACTAAAACGACCCTACCGAATAGGGCGAACTGAAATTCACTTCATTTGTTCAATGCTTTCTGCCCAGAGCTTTTTCTTATTTCATTATTATTGTTGTTGTTGCCTTGTTTATTACTCGACCAAACGGAAGCCCTGCATTGGGTCTTCCCCATTATTTTTCTCTACATCTTTTTACTTAAATATTCGATATATCATGGGTCATTCTGGCTATGAGAAAGAAAAACTTACAGTATTGAAACTGGAAAGAAATTAAAAGTTTTCGATTTGATTCCTAAGATCATCGGGTGAAGTTTATTCAAAAATATAACATTTTATTGTTTCCTAACAAATTCAAACCTTCCCTATTGAATTTCAAATATTTGCAAGGAAAATCAATCAACCTTAGTGTAAATAATTTGAATATTTATTCAGTTCTATTAAAACTTTGAATAAATAATTAAATTTTCAATTCAAAAGTCTGTTAGGGTAATTGACTTTTTGCTACAAAACTTATCACTGGAATAAGCCCATTTGAGCTTCGAATTCCCAAATAAAAGACACTTTTTTCCAATAAGTTATAAATAGTTTTTCTTTTTTCGGCCTTTGCGCTTCATGTTTTTTTTTGGTCCTGCCATACATTCCGATTCTATTCGGAGCGTAAACCAGTTTGCTGAGTGCTTCCTATACACCTTTTGCTTTCAATTACTCAATGTGAACTTTCAGCGCCAAACGCAAAGGTTTCTCTGTTTTCGTTTTTTTTTTTCTTTTACTCCATTTTGTTTTTTCCCTCTTTGGAGCGGGCGTGGGTGAAGCTGTCGGCAAAGGCCAGCCCCATAATGTATGCCGCACTTATCTGCAAACCCATACAAAGTCCGTTTTCCCTCTTAGCATTCAACATGGGTCAGTGGTTCTCCAACTTCGCATTGCAGTTGTTTTTGGCATAGTTGTTGTTATTTTTGTATTTGTTGTTCCTTTGTGTTTATGCTCACTTAAGTCAGTAAGTAAATTTTAATGCGATTTTGGTTAGTTTATCTGCACCTCATTAATGGAAGCAGGCACTATTACAAATCGACTGTGCTAGGAGTTTTTCTACCTACCACTTAAATAGGTTAAACCTATAAATTTATGTTAAGAAAGTATTGAAGATAAAAATCATATGATACATTCTCTAGGCCTTCAGGGTATTTTTTGAAAGCATTTTCAACAGTTTCAAACTTTAACCAGTTTTAATTTGCTTCAGTCTCTCTCCACCTAAAAATCGAAAAAAAAAAAACAGTCTGAGCAACCATGAAAGGAAACTTAAACCGTTTGAATTGCTAGCAATGCCAAAGGAATTCTAAACAAGGCAACTCAAAACGGGTAGCCAAAACTGAAAACTACAAAAATTCAAACCACTGTCCTGCCCCATGAGTGGTCTATCCCATTCCAAAAAAAAAAGGGAACTATAACGAAGAGTGTGGTGGTCGCACCGTTGGAAGGCATTGGCTGTGGTTGAAGCTTTATGGCGGTGCTCTTTTCAGGCAGAGTTGAAATGTTGATTTTAGGAAACTTTTAGAAATTTCTTATTCAAAATATGAAAACTTTTAGAATATAAACTTCATCTTATTCAAATCTTTTCGGTTCGCTTAGACTTTGCCTTTAAATTTCCTTTTTTTTTTTTGAAAATTTTGATTAAAATAATATTATTAAATATTTAAAACAATTCATTGACGATCCGCATTGATATATTTTTGTCATCCCTAGACAATATTATACATTGAAAATATAAAACAAAACAAAAAAAAAAGTTTTCACATGTGACATGTGTAATTTATGGCAAAATAAATAAAAACGCATAAAATAATAATTTCCCAAAATAATCGAATACATAAATTATAAAGTCAAAAAATACCCAGCAAACTGCAACAACATGCGACAATATAAAATGCTTCAAATGCATAAATTAATTTCATTAGAATTACAATTCATCCAATGAGAAGCCATTTGGGGAAAATCACAAAAGTCAGCAGAAAAGCCCAGAGAAATAGAAAGAAGCTAAAATCAAATTGCATTAAATGAAATGAAAATGCTAAAATAAGTGTGTAAGCCAGAGAGACAGTAAAGCAAAGCGAAGCAGAGCAAGTCAAGCAAAATGAAACCAGACAGGAACAGACAAGGTGAGACAAGAACAGACTTGACTTAGATCAAGCAGTGATGAAGTAGACTGTACCAAAAAATAAAGGGAAATTAAAAATGAAATCAAATATGCAATTTGAAATAGCAAATATTATCTTATGATTTGGACTAGTTTAGTAAAGAGATATCTTGTTTAGTTGAGCGACGACTTGAATCACAAAATCACAAAAATCGGTCAGACAGTATACAAGACATGTGTGACATTTTGTGATGAATAATGTCGCATTGTTTTCAATGTGGAAAGTTTTGGCCACACTCCCAATTTATAAATAACAAAAATATAGAAACTTAACTGGGCTAAAAGCATGGGGGGGGGGGGGTTGGAGTCGAGCGCACATTAAAATCAATGAGTCAGGGTAAAAGTAGAGTCAGACTCAAACAACAACAGCAAATGTAAAGAACAACAAGAACAAACAAGAGTGCTATACATTTAAAATGTTTTTCAATAAAACTTTTGGTTAGTGGAATTGTGTTTTCCTTTTTTCTTTTTTTGTGTTTTTCCTCGACCCGGCTTGGGCGCAACTTTCCGGTAGTTTGAGTCAGTTTGTCTACCCATTTCGGCCATTTCTCATTCTACTTTTAAATAGATAAACACCCAGACTAGTTAAGGGGCCTCCAAAGACATGGCAACCGACAAACTTTAGTGCGGGTGGCAGCAGGTGCTCCTCTGCCGCTTCCTCTTGTTTTCTTCTTCTTCTTCTTCATGTTCTTATGAATGAAGGAATTTCACTTCAAGTGCAGACAGTCATACTTGGCAGTTTCTGCTGTTTTTCTTCTTCTTCTTCCAAGCTTACCTATTTCTATTTTTCTCTGCTTCTTACATGTATCCTTGTAGCTTTTGTTGTTGCCTCTTGTTTGTTTGTCTGTCTGTTCGATTGTTTTTAACTTGAGGGGCAATTTATCACTGCATACAACGTGGCTGCTTACAGTGCACTTCCTGCTGCAAGCCACCGACTCCTCAACACTCCTCTAGCTCGGGCTATTTCTGCTATTACTTTTCCTGCCCAGACAAAAACGAAAACGAAACAGGAAAGTTCGTTGCTTTAACTGGCACAAGAGTATGAAATCCTTTTAAATACTCTACAGCAACGATTCCTTCCTTCAAGAAGAGTAAATAGCAAAATAGTAAAAAAATTAAAAGCTTGTACTACATGAGAGAAGGTGAGTGGATTGTATTAACGAAAGGATTTTAGAGTGCTGATTCAGTTACGTAGGAATTTTGAAAGAGCTTCGATAGGGTAGAGTGAAAAGAGAAAATATTGGAATATTGGAAGTATGAGGAATTTAGAAAAATCATACGATTGCTGAGTATATAAAAAATTATTCTTAAAACTACGTGGTTCCTCAGAAAGTAAAATGTATTTTCTCCTATACGTTTAAGGCCAATTTACTTCAATGATTAAAAAAAAAAATCAGGGCTTATAGAAGGGAATGAATTTGTAATAATGGATCGTGATCATTGGAATACTTAACTCTTCCACTGAAAATTGAAAGAATCCAGAAAATAAAAGACTTAAATATTCCTATCACTAGAGTATTGAGAAATCAGTATAGAAAATTTTTTTTAGTTGGCAGCCAAATTAAAAAAGAAGATAAGAAATTTGTCATACTTTTTGACCCAATTAATTTCTTTTGACTAAATACACACACATACACACTGATAGGCGTTTCTGCTGGTGACATGAAATTGAAAAACTGTCAGGCGAATCAAGACAATCTGTAACAATTAACATTTAATTAGCCAAATAAATATCAGACAAACGCAATCTCAGCCACACATATTGAGCCACCAAGATAGCCAAGTCAATCCGCATGGGGTGAACAGGAATGACCGGGACCGCAGGACCTCTCTCGTGGCTATTAAAAACCATTTTACGCCAAAAGACATAAATATTTTTATGACAAAATTGCCAAAATGTAACAAAGCAGAACTAACAGCGAAGCAGTACAACAAGGAGCAGCGGCCAAACGACATAAAATGACAAACGCTATCGCCTCCAAGGAGAAATGAAAAATGGCCAAAGACGATGGAAAGTTAGAGGAAGTCATTGGCCACCAGTAAAGTGACAAAAGCGGCTTGTAGGAAAAAAAGAAAAAGAAAACGGAAAGCATTTAAAAATATAACAAGAACAATGAGAATGTGAAGCAATAAGTAATTAAAAGTATGGCAAAAGGAAGGAAAAGGTGGAAGACCATAATACCCAAGATACGCAACAATGATAACCGAGGCAGGGCAAGGCAAAGCAGAGGGTCGCGAGTTCACAGAGTTGCTAACAATCTGTCAATAAGCCTCTGAGCAAATGAAAACACATAAAGTAAAAGGCAGGCAAGTCACAAAAAGCCAAAAATTGAGCTCAAGACAAAGCCACAAAGTTGTAGGGAGCGAAGCATAGGCAACGAAGCCAAGCAAAGGATGAAGTTGCAGTCTCAAAAAAAAAAAAAAAACGAGCACATAAAATGCACTAAAAAAGGGGCTTGTGGGGACAAGGAAAAACGAAAAGTGAATGCTGCTAAATAAAACATAAAAAGTATGTGACAAAATGACACGCATACAGGAAGACAGAAGGACAGAAGAGCAGACAAAAATACCTACAAAGTGACAAAGTTAAACTGGGCAAACGAGGAAAGCAAAGAAGCAAGGGAAGCCCGCTAAAAATGTCAAGAAAATAAAAATGGTAACAACAACAACAAGAACAACAGCGACAACATCATTTACAAAATGTGACACAGAAATTCATATAAAAATTGTACTAAACGAGCTCACGACAAAAAAAGAGAAAACACGAAACAAGGAAAATAAGAACCAGAAAGGAGTGAAATCCCAAAAAGAACACAGCGAAAAAAAAGAAAATTCACAGAAAAACAAAAAATAATAAAATACAAAAAAAAAGAAGAAATTGTAGAAAAAGTAGTAAAATTTTAGTAGAACAGGGAGGTCTGAGGCAGTTCAACTATGTGGAAGCTACCCAAAAACAACCTGCTTAAAGGTGTGCGGAAAACAACGGTTACGCGGTGGCCAAAAAAGGAAAGCCACGGCGACATAAGACAGGACAAGAGAAATCAAAGCAGGAAGGGAGATATTTACGAAGAAGTGTGAGAAGAAGAGAGTTTGGGGAAAAAGACAGTGCGAAAAAGACAGAAATACTTAAAACCGATAGAAACCAAGTCAAGTGACTTTTTATGATCTCGACCGGCATTTGTAGTGACACACACACACACAGGCTTGTACAAACTGGCCTTGTGTTAACATTTTTCGGTCATTGTGTATGGGGCCAAAAAGCTCATAAAATAATATTTTATGACTTTGCGGTCCTCGCAATAACAACAACAACAACAACAACACCCCTCGGATTTGTTGCCTCCTTTTGAAACTCCACTCTTGGTGATTCGGGCCAACTCTCTTGTGCTCTATCAAAATTGCCTACACTTTATTTAACAATAACCATTTTAATATTGCTGCCTTGGCCTCATAAATTTTTTCCCCTCCATTTTGGTATCAGAAAATGTTATAAACTTGATTTACTTCTTTCTTTCATTGCAGGTATGTAACACAAATCTAAACCGATTCCCAACTACAAGTACTTTAATTATAAATGGAAAGATCTTAACAACCAGTCAAGTGGGATTAAAATTCATCAATTATTTATCAAATACAAATACATATATTTACTTGACTTGAAAATTTCAGAAATTTTTAGTTAGAAAAAAAAATTATTTTTCTGTTAGATTCCATTTTCCAATTTGTTTTGATTTAGGACAATATAATTCCTCTAAATGTTAGAAAGCTAAGACCTAGCTATAGTCAGTATAGGTTGTAGATATTTTCAATTTAACAAATTCATAAAGTGAATCATTGGGGTGTAAAATTCTTAATCAAAAATTGAGCTATCAATTTCTGTTCGAGAACAATAATTCTTAGTCTATATACAAATATATTTTCATATTGTTTTATTACCTATTGTGAAAATTATGTTTTTATCGCTGCCTGCAATGTTTCAGCAATGCGAAACAATTCTATTTACTTTTGCATTGACCCAAATAGCAGAATTGAAAAACACTGGAAGCCCTGCTGCAGCGGTGCGTATGAGTAATATATATATATATATAAAAGAAAAAAAAAGTTTGCCTTGGCCAAGCCCTACAATGGCTGATTGGCTGGCTGATTGAGGGAGGCAAGCTGTGAATCAGGCTGTTTGCCTGATTGTCTTCATTGTGGGGCATCCATTGCCATTGTATTCTCAACGTCAGCCACTTTGTTTGCCTTGCCGGTTACACCAAAAACCAAAAACGAAACCAGCAGGCCAAACAAACGTACCACCGGCCGAGTTTCATGGCCGGGCTTTTGCATTCCCCAAGCTCGGCAATAATGCCAATCAAAAGTCAATGCTATAAGCTTTCAATTGTTTGTTACACATACACAAATACAAACGAGACACACATACATACACACACAGAGACAGCCTGGCAGGACTCACATGTATAAATCATTTGTATGCGTTTTTATTACGTTTCCCTTTTACAATTTTTATTTCATTTTTGTGATTTCTTCGGACGTCGCGTTCTCCTCCTCCAGCTCCAATCATTTTCGCCCTGCTTCAGTGGCCCTCCCTGCTTCTCTGATTGTAGTCAATGCAAACCAAATGCGAATAAAAATCCATTATTTTAGCAAATACACACAGAGCCCCACACACACACACACACTCACACACATACATAAGCAGTCACGGCGACAATGCAACAGACCCTACATACAGATTGCACTGAAAGCTGATGGCCGTGGCGAAGGGGGAAAGGGCTACAAACAAAATAAATATAAAAGCGTTGAAACGAAAACATTTTGGCTAGCGAATAAAAATTGCAAACGGCCTGGGACGGTTCGCCATTTTGAAATGGGAGACCAGTCCAAAAACAAGTCCGTGCATGCAGAAAAAAATACAGAAGAAGAGTGAGAACAGAGTGGGTAGAGCCCTCTGTTGGTGCTTATTGGCAACAGTGTTGCTATTTGTGTAAACGACTCGTAAAATTTTATGTTGAAATTCTCTCACCCCCTCCCTCCGCATCACACACTTCCTCATCCCCAGACTATCTGGATAGTTACTTTTTTTCCTTTTTTGGCTAGCCTCATATGTGTGGGACACGGAGAGGGCCACGAGTGGGGTTGAATTGTGTTGGGTGTGTTGATTGTGGCATTGAATTGAGATGCATGCCAACAATGTCATTGTTTTTGTTGTTGCTGTTGTAGTTGTCCCCATTACTCGGGAAGTTTTTCTATTTTATATTTACCCTCTTTCTTTTTATATACTATTTTTTTTTTTTTTTTTTTTGCTTTTGCCTGATGCTCCCCTGATGCGGTTGCCGTTGCACATTATTAAGCAGCTTCATCATCGCCATTTTGTCATCGTTTTGGTTTCTTCATTTTGTAAAATTCTGCAAATGACTTTAACTGCCACAGATTACAATTATGTGGTAACCCCAACAAAGACCACAGCCGGGTATCAGTTGATTGTAAGCCACTAAAAAAAAGCAGGAATTTCCTTTCGATTTTTCCTAGTTCCATTTTCAAGGAATGTCAAAGATGCATATTTTTTTTTTAGTCCCAATCAAAGGGACACTGATATCTATCTGGTCTAGATCTGAAATCCGCTTTTAGCTCGGACTTTTTTTTAAACAATTGAAAAGGCCTTTTATTTCATTAGTCCAAGTTGGAATTTATTACTCAAAACCGGAAAATTTCCACAATTTAAAAAATGCCAAATAAAAAGAATAAAATAAGAGAAGTCCTTTGAATATGTATTGATTACTTTTCTATAGCGAATTGCATAAAATTGACATAGAAATATTTTACAAATGCAATTTCAATTTTCATACAACAAAGAATTCAGTTGAGAGAATAGAAAATTGAAATGAATGAATAAATATATTTAGAGAATACGAGTTCCGCATAAGCCAATAAAAAATTTTCAAATTGCATATTGATTACATTCTGATTGTCAATGTCACCACTACAAAATGGAACTAAATGGAAACATTCGAAGAATTCCCATTGTCAGTTCAAGGCAAAATGTCAATTTCATATTTATTGCAAAAATTCATTTTTGTTGTGGGACACCAAAATTTCATATTCGGAATATTTACAAAGGCTTTTCTCTTTTAATTTTTCTCTAAACAAATTTGAATATTCGTTATTAAAAGAATGTAGGAACTGTAATAATTACTGACAAGCATCTCCGCTGGAAAAGAATGACAAGCCAAAATTCCGATTTCGTTTTTTATTTCAACATTTTTGGAAAATTTTTGTAAATGTAAAATTTTATGATTTTTTTATTTTTCATATATTTTGTATTGTTTTTTGCCTGATATTAAAAATTTGAAAAATTTAAATAATCCATTTTGCAGAGCATATTTCCTGGCAGAATTTTATTATATTCTGGGTGAACATGTGAAAATTTCATTTATTTATGAGATTCGTTTGCTTTCAGTTGTTTTCATTGCAACCAAGTGAAAACCCAAATGCCAAAGAATTCTCTAAAATAGTCGAAAATTAAAATCTCCTCAAAATAAACCTAGAGATGAGGAATTAGAAGCTCTAAAATTGAAAATCAAAATGTTTTTTTTTTTTGTTTTCCCTTATAAATAACTAAGGCGTCTTAAGCTTACACATTCAATACAAATGAAGCCTACAAATATGTTTTAAGTCAGATATTTTATGATATAATTTAATTTTACAGGAATTTTAAGCTTGTTTAAATCTTATTCATGATTTTTCTAAAAATATCTCGATTAAAATTATATTGAGCTTAAATTTTGTTGGTTGCATTGGAAATAATAATTTTTGTGGAAGTTCAATTGAATTTGTTCATTATATAAATATTTGTGGAATTTATTTTTAATCCAGTCTAGCCTAAGGAGGTCCCAAATATCTCCTTGATTAACATCAAGGAGAGACGGAAATTAATTCAATTTGCCTAGCAGATAAAAATATACAACATTTGCATGACTACCCATGACTATCCCTTAAGTATTCCCAGATAGAATACAGCAAGTCCATCTCTAACACAAGCTCACAAGAGAAAAACAAAAATAAAAAGCCAAAAGAGTGGGGTGGGGCAAGTGAAAATTGAAAGTCAAACCGGTCAAGTCGACATTGCCATGGCAATACGACTCACAAAATATTGAATTGGGGCATCAATTAAGAGTGAGAGAGATTCTGAATGACTCGACTCTTCAAGCCTGCAAATTAGAAACAAATTTGTTGAATTCAATCAAAAATGTTGATTAAGCAACGAGCGTAAAATTAAAAGACTGGCTAACTGAAACAGTCAACATATTTGTAAAGTGGTCTCTCCGTATTTATTCGTCTCTTGGTTGAATGACTCTTAAATTTATATACAATTTTGTATTTTATTTTTCCATATGTAGGCGCAAAATTATTCTAATTGCAATGTTTCGAACAAGTGACGCCAACATTTTTGATCGCGCATAAAACAAACAAAAACAAAACTAAACGAAATGAAAAGAGAAGAGAAAAGTTTTCAGAGTCTTTTTTTTTCTATTTACTTTTTGGTTGTTCTCGTTTTAGATGATATGTTGCTGACTCTTTTGGCAGTGAGAGGCAAGTCTGCGTATTTAATTCAATTTCCCTGACATGCTTATCACACGAGAATGAAATGCATTTTCTATCAAAAGTCAAAAGTATTTTTCACTTTTTCTTTATTTATTTGTGTATATTTTCTCTCTGCTTAAATCTATATAATTTCCTACAATACTTCATATATTCTTAGATATATAAAGATTTGGGAACATTTCGGTTTGAAGCATTTTGAAAATTCAATTTTTCAGCAAGACAACTTTTTCTTATCGCAATAATTTCTAATAAAAAGGCTCAGAATTTTTTAATATAATAAAAGCGTCTATTATTTTTTAATACAATTTAAAAATAATTTTGGATTTTTTAAATTTTTTTAGCTTACATAATCCCTAAGATCATTCGTGCAGACCTGGGTTATCCAAAATTAATTCAGTTGCAGAAATGTGATTGAGGGAAAACAGCTAAAAATTAATGAGAAAGTCTGCCTGGACTCTCTGGCATGCTCTCCCTCTGTCATCAAGCTTGTATAAATACAAACAAGTTGAAAAATTTTTGATCAAAGGCTGTCGAAAATGAGAAGCAAGCCAAATGAATATTTTCACATTTACCCCTTTCAGTGGTCCCTCACACACACACACACACACACATACATGCAGAGATTTCAATTAAGCTCAACATATTGCAAAAGATTCTGAGCTTTTTCCATCGACTCGCTAGCCCGTGCTGTCTTTTTGGTGGATGTAGCGAAGTCAAGCCCAACAAGCCGAAAGCTTAATTAAAATTTTATTGGCGCCTAAAATTAGACTATGAAATTTCAATAACAAGCAGATTGCTCTGTTGCCTTGAAAAGAGGGGAAAAAACTGTTTAATAAATAAAAACACGCATCTGGGCTTCCCTGGTACGTGTCGAACAAAGTGATTGAAAGAGATCTGAAACTTACCCCTCTTGGGGATCAGATTAATTTCCACAGCAGCCGTTATGCTGACAGACTCGAGGTCCACCCGAACCGACTGGCAAACATGCTAGTAAACCCCATCTCCCTCCGAAGGCTGAAGAGGGTACACCCCAGTGATCTCCCTACCCGGAGGATTATATAACTATATCATATTATATTATTTTTATATTATTTGTTAAGTTAATAACTAGATGTACATAATAATTAAGAAACCACTTGGTCTCATATATCACTTATACACTCATTAGGTTAAGTTCAGAGGAGTTGACTGAACGATTCCTTTTGGAAACAAATAAATAGATGTTTTAAAACACAAAAAAAAAAAAAAAAAAAAAAAAAATTTAATAAATTAATTAAATTTGAGGCAAAAAAATGCTTTGATTAAATGCACTCAAGTGTGCCCTTGTTAAATATGCTGAGCACTAAGTAAGCCTTAGTACGAGTATAGTAGGCTCCATACACCCTTCGTAAGCACTTATTTATAGGTATTTTAAACTGATTTATATAAGCCTCAAGCAACACATACACGAGTTCCTCCCGACTACCAGCCAATCAGCCCCAAAATGTCTTTAATTTTGCCTACCGCAAATGCATTTTCAATGAATTTTCCGCCCACCCCAGTGTTTTGGCATCACCTGTTCAAACAAAGATTTATGGGGCATGTCCTTGCTCCAGTTACTCAAACACACAAACGCACACACATTTGAACACAAACCTACAAATATGCTCATGCATTGGTAAAATTTTTTCCGAAATGAAATTTTTTCTAAAGAATTAATTTCTCCTTTCTCAATTTGCTTCCAAAAATTCCATCCTGAGACGCTAGACTTTAATTTATCCGTAATCTCAATGTAAATGCAAAAGCTTTTAGTGCATTAACAAAAATTCGCCATACACTCACACGTTCTCAGCTAAAGGCAAACATAAATATAATTAAATCTACGTGCTAAAATATAGCAACGCATTTCAAAACCAAATTCAAGGCAGAGTCCGATGAGTAGCAACAGCGGGGTCTGCCCGGGTCCAGACAAGCAGCACAAACTTAATAACAAATAATTTCATTAAAAATGAAGCTTAGCAAATGAAAGCAATACAACAACAACAACAACAACAACAACAAGAGCAGCCAAGGGAAAATCATGAACAATCAACTAGGCAACGAAGCATGAAACAAAACGCCAGTGAAGTTGAAAAAATTCCCACTTGTGTTCAAGTAATTATGCAAGATGAAATCCCTAAACAAGAACTAAAATCAGCAGATAAATTATACCAACAACAAGTCACCCACAATATCAAGAGGCCTTTCCTGTACATACTATACTCTTTTCGGTATATACATATATATTTTGTTTATATATTATAGCCCTGAACTTATTAGGTTTGCGATAGTCAATTTTATAACTTTTTGATTGACTAATCAATCAATTTTTGAAAGCATCTCCATGATTTTAAATAGTTTGGTTAATAATTTATAAACTGAAAACTCTGTCTCTATGGGTGTCTTATCCATATCTTTAGTTATTTGGAACTTTCTCGATATTACTTATGATTTTACTTTCTTTATTTTTTCATACATTTTTACTGTTTCACAATTTTTAAAAATACGAAAAAATTATGAGGGATTTTTAAAATAAAAAATCATAAAATTAAAAGAGCATTCGAATCTTGATCGGGAGATTTCCTGACCCATAGGGCATTAACTGCGTATTAAAAATTCTAAAGAACCTAATAACTCTGAAGTGTACTTTCCTATATGTTTGTTAAATGAAAAGCAATCAGAAATGTGTCCTTGTTATTATTCAACAATTTAGTGAGGAGTCTAACGAGCTTTTCCGGCACTGAAATCTCTGTCAATGTAGCTATTTCTGCCATTTTCCCTCCTAAAGATTCCGTTGGCAAAAGAGAAAACACCTAGGCTCTTTTTATGGAATATTTCGAAAGATACGAATGTAATCCGCTTTGTAGGCATTTAGTCGTATTCTGTGTAAACAATTCGTCCGAGTTGCTGGCAGTGTAAATGGAGAATAAAACATTTCTCATGCATCAGAGATGCCGAGCAAAGTCTTGCAAGGCTTAAATAGAACCAAAATTGATAGAGACGATGGACGGGGAGTGAAAGAACTCTGTCTGGGAAATTAAGTCTTTGTATTGATTGCTCTCTGATTGTCAAGGGCAATGATAGCGTCATCACATCACACACATAAGTCGCTCTTTATATCTGGAAAGTTGACAAAGATTTTCTTATTGGCTTAAATGATTAAAAAAGAAGAAAATGGCAATCGAAAAAAGTTATGATGAAATAAAATGAATTCAAATTGTGTGTAAAATGATTAAATGGAAATCTTGAAAGACAATCGAGAAAGTAAAAATAAGAAAATAAAAAGCAAAGCTTAATTTTTTGTAGACTAAAAAATTCTTGTTTTAACTGATTTAATTATTTTAGAGATCCCAAACAAATTCGGTACAAAAATTGTCCAAATACTTGTCAAAGAAATTACAAGAATATTGTTTGGAAAACTATCAAAAAACTTGTATCCAAATATTTCCAAACTATTTAGATAGTAACGCATTTGGAATGCTTTTAGCCAATAAATGTATCTCTAATTTTTTTTTTAGTTTTAGTTTAGCTTATCTATTGAATATTTCTACTCTGTCGCCTTTTATCGGTCTGTCTCTCTCGGTCCGCCTATAGAATTTTGTTTGGAATGCCAAACGAGTCGATTCACTCCATCAACATAAATCACTCATACGTCACATTAAACACGCTCGAAGCTCCAAATGACGTATATTTACCAATGCCCCCATCTGGTAGAAGGCACCCCACCGTCCACCGTCCTGCCAAATACGCCCACCATGTCAGCTATAAATTAATTAAGCTCAACGCACATTGGAAACACAAAAGACCAAAAATAAAAGTCAGGGAACCAGCAAGCGCGTCAGAGAGTGTGAGCTGGGGACGAGGATTGAGCCCTGTTTTGAAACGAGTTGAACTGAACAATCAAACTGCAAAGAGTGAAGGCAACGACAAGAGCAAATTACAAACATTTACAATTAATTTCAACAACAACGCTTGCCAGGCAAATTGCGTGCCATGGCTCATAATTTCAAGCGGACACACATACACACACACACACACACGCACGCGAGGGTCATTAAAAATGGGTGTGAGTGGAGTCAAAGGTGAAGGTGGAAATATGGGTGGGTATGGGTGGATACAAGTCCTTTGGCAATGTGCAAACACTCAATTAGCATATCAATAAATCAAGAAAAAGTGTGGCCTGACCATCACAGCCCGTCGTCCTCCCACTTGGTCTCTCGCTCTCTCTCCTCATGCATTTACCTTTTTTTGCCCTGTAATCAAAATTTAGTTAACAACGTCAAACAATTTATTAACTTGGCGGAGCGCTGAGTCCTGGCAGCTTGTCTGGTTTGGGTGATTTTAGCACCCTTCTAGGTGCCTTGACTGCTCAATGGGTGACCTTGAGGCTTCCAATGTTACCATGTTGCGTGTCAATGTGATTAATCATGACGGCGGCCATCTGGACAACACCAGGAGTCCAGTCAGTCCTCCGACTTCTTTTTCTTCATAGCAGCCTTTATGCTTGGTCTGGCCGAAGTGTTTATTTAAGCGCAGGTCTATCAATTAAAATGTCCCAGTATTTTCTGAAAACGTGGCCAATTAAATTGTTGCCCTTGGCAACTGTCATCCTTGACATTCGATTGGCTTAACTCTGTCCTACTCGGGCTAATTGCACGCTCAAATGATTTAATTAATTTTAATTTGCAAAGATCGGAGAGACAAAGTGCTCCAAATTGGTCAGCATCAAAACATACAAATTAAATCAAATATCAGACCAAACTTTCATGTGTCTGAGACTGACTACAGTCTGGTTAGTATGGTTAGAGGCTGCGGATCATTTACTGCAAATTCAGGCCTGAAATGATTCAATTAATTAATGAGTTTAACTAAATGAAATTCAGAACTGACAGTCGTTGATTCAAGAGTCATGGTGCAGACAAGTCTTGCGCGGTTATTTATATGTCAGCTATTTTGCGTAAGAAAAATCGATACAAAAACAAAACTAGAAAGCTAAAATATGAAAAAATTTTAAATTAGATTTGGATAAGCTCTGCCCTTGAGGAGAACTTGAATTGCAAGATTCTACGCAAAAAGGCCATCGTGAGTAAGAAAATCTTTTGATATAAACTCAAATAATATCAAAAGATACTTACCTAGCCCTGGGCCACCAAGTGTTGTTTGACTACAAATCCCAGACTTGATGGTGATACTGCCCAATGCCTGGCCACTCTGAATCTACCAAAAAACCGTTCTCTCAATTTTGTGGAACGATATAATCTGAATATGGTAAGCTGAAGGATTCAGAAATCTCCGATAATTTAACCCGTTTTACTCCAGTGCCTGGAGGAATGCAAATTTGTAAGCTCGGGATATATTGAGATCGATCCACCCTTCCATTTGGATCATGATATGATCAGCGATAACCTCAACAAATTCCTACCACAACCTCGAAATATTTCGGTGGATTTCATGTTGAATGCCTTTATCAAATGTGAATTGTTTTGTAAGTGAATGGAGAAAATTATAGTGAATTTATCAAGTGTGAAACTAACTTAAGTCTTTCAGATGAACATCATACTAGTCGATTTATTCAACACTTGCCCGACGTAGATTTCCTCGATGACAGTTGCAATCCTTTTGCTCTTCACATCACCATTTGTGTCCGTATTTTCGCCATGCAAAAGTGCCCGGAAATCTTCTTTGTGAACAGTACCGAATGCAAAATGGCTAAGAAGTTTTTCACACAATGTGTTGGCGACATTGAAATGAACATAACATAAGAGAAGCAAGAAAGAACCAAAAAAAAAAAAAAAAGAGTACTAGAATATGTAGAATATGGCCAAAAGTTTTCCAGGTGAACGCCCTGTAAACTTGGCAAAGGGTGAAAGCAAACAGAATTACGTGTAAATGAAATGTGCAAAAGTTCATAAACTTTTGCTGGCATATAAATTTCAAAAAGAGTGAGAGAGAAGTAGTAAAAATTTTTTAGAAAATATAGAGAAAAAAAGAAATACAAACAAAGCAAAAAGAAGAGTCATAAAAGTCATAGATGAAATATGGCAATTTGACTTTACGTTTGGCTTACACAAAATATTCTCTCTCTCTCTCTCTCTCTCTCAATAGTACTCTATTTCCCTCTATCGTTTTCTCTTAGGAGTTTTTCCTCTTTTTTATGTGCATTTGTGTGTGTGCGTTTCCTTCTCCTATTTTTTGTAGAGGGTGCCATGTCAAAATTGCAAATTGAATCACACACGCTCTCACCACTCAACACACACACGCACACATCTACATGTCAATGTCCGCTGCTGACTTTGCATAACTTCTACCCGGTCCGGCCAGGATGCTTTGGTGGCTCCTTGAAATTTCCAAGCGTTTTTGGCAATTGTGTTTTCTCGCTCTCTCTCTCTCTCTCTCTCTCTCTCTCTCTCTCTCTTTTACGCCAAGTCAGCAGTTAAAGTTGCAGCCATTCTTTTTCATCCTTGCTGTGTCACCGCCTCTTTCTCTAACTCTATCTCTCCCTGTCTGATCTGGCATATATAATTCGTATGTTTGGTATGCTGGTGTCGCAGGACATGTTATGCAAGTTGGAACAAAGGCAAATTTATGTGAAAGTTCTTTGAATTTCAGCGCCTGCCAAACCAAACCAATCCCAGCAAACCAACACTGCAAAGTCGGTCTTAAACCGAATTTATATCCTTAAAGTTCTCTGCTCTGGCTATCTGGTTCCACTCTTTAAGACAATTACTTTCTTTGGATGCACAGTTTATACATTTCTGTTGAGATTTTGCCAGGGTTTGCTTAACTTTTCTATGTATTCTCTTCTTTCCTTTTGCCTTGGCTGGACTTTGTCTTTGTCTGGGCAAAGGACTTTTGGATTTTTCTTTAATTACACCCTCCAGTTAAATGAAAAGCAAATGATAGCTGACCAAAGTAAGCAATTTTCTTGGCTTTTTTAAGGCACACACAAGTCCACACACACACACACATACTATTTGGAGCTTACTTAGTCAAATCAAAGCACATCCACCGGCAGCTTTCAAGAAAATTATTTCGAAACTATTGAGGTGTGGGAGGCCAGAGAAAATCGCTGCAAAATTATACAAAGTGCTTTTCATTTTCCCAGTCCAATTCTCCGTTTCATCCACCCACTCAAACAATAAACACACAGAGAGACTCTAATTTGGAATCCTATACTGGATGCCTTGTTCGTGTGTGTGTGTGTGTGCGCGTATGCATGTTTGTGCATCCTCTGTAATTGCTGCGAATTGTCTGGAAGTGCACTCAGGTTGAAGTTCTTGTGGCAAATAATTCGTGTAATTAAGTGACCACGAACGAGCATTGCTGTGGGCATCATCATCAGGCGGTTTCTTAATTCCTCCCTCTCCCAATCAGATTTGTTTGACTCATTGTGCTCCGGCTTGGTAGTGTTTATTCAATTCATTTTAATGTTTCTATTTCTAATTAAGCTGCTGCAATTAACAATAATTTTCAGCTTTAATTGGCAATAAAAATATTTTCAACGTACAAGCATTTTCTTCTTTTTCTTTGCTCATGAATCATATTTCACAAAATTTTGCAAGATGGCTAAAATGATTTACCGTTTCTGAAGAAAATTTTGCTTTCAGTCTAGACTATTTAAAGATTAAAAGTTTCATTGAATACGATATTCTTGACATTTAGAAAAGTCGAGAAAGTAAAAAACAAAAAGGTTTTTTATCATAGACGACATGATTTTTTTTTATATAATTACTTGAATTTTAAATAGAATCTTAAATGTATTTTAAGCAAATTGAAATACTACCAATATGATTTAATTGGCATACAATAATTATCTCTGAATTTTAATTAAAGACTAGCATTAACCTTAGTCACAGTCGAGAAATCTGAAGTTCTCCTTTACTTGTAGAATTGTAGGGAATAAATATGAATTTAAAACCAAAATTAGCCCATCTAAGGGGAAAAATTTATAAAAATATACATTTAAGGATCTCTAGATATATATAGATATATGGTATTTATAAAGTCATCTGACTTTCTTTAAAGTTGATGATCATGTAGGTTACTAAAGAAAACAATCTTGAGCTGTATTTGGTTTTGTATTATCTGCATAAATAATTTATAAATAATAATAAAGTATAGTATTTCGATCTTTTAGAAGTAAATATATAAATTAATAAATTCCCATGTTGCAATATCATGGTCAACGAAAAAATTATGGCCTAAAATTTTTGCTCTTTGTTTCTTTTAAAATTTAAAACAAAACTTTTTTTTACCTCTGTCGGAATAACTGTATTTCGTTCTTTGTGCTAATCAGCTCACATCAGGCTGTCTGCACATACACCTACACACAGCCTATTAGAAACTCTGCTTGTGGTTGTGCAATAAAAACAGTGGAACGCTGAAAGCGGCGTTAACTTTGGTGTGACTGAAGAGCACTCGTAATTAAAAAAAAGAAAAAACAACAGCAAGTAAAGATTGGTTCGCATAAAAGACAACACAGTCGGGCAAACAAATAACAAAAACAAAAGGAAAAACAAAAATGTTCATCACTTGCCAGGAGGCAAGTAAAGCCATGTCAGCCACTTGGTGTACACACCGACCAACAAAACACGTGTGACTCTTCAATTTGAAAACTCTGCAAGGTTTTGGTAGACCGGGAACTCTGAATATGCTCTCTCCATGCTTTTGGTCCTGGTCCATAGACCATAACAAAGCTGCATAATTTAAACAACCACCAAAGCAACCAGCCAACCAACCAATTCAGAACAACAAGTCTACCTCAACAGACTTAACGAGACTCCGCTCCACTCTCAGCTCTACTCTCTGG
This sequence comes from Scaptodrosophila latifasciaeformis, assembly GCA_037075145.1. NCBI lineage: Eukaryota > Metazoa > Arthropoda > Insecta > Diptera > Drosophilidae > Scaptodrosophila > Scaptodrosophila latifasciaeformis. The sequence continues at coordinate 10,420,041 of JBAMCM010000100.1, read as the reverse complement.
TTCACTCTGTGCTCCAATGTCGGCTCGACGCTTGGTGCCTTGGTGTTCCAGTGTTTTTAGTCTGAAAGTCCCCTCAATTTAATGTAAAGGGAATATGGGCAGATCTTTGGTTTTGAGCGAGGGGATGCAATCAAAATTATTATAATTGCGAAGCGTTCGCCATTGTGCGACAACAATGACTTCCGCTTCCGCGCTGAAATTTTCCTGTATGTATGTGTGTTTGTATATGTATGAAACTCAGGGCTGCATTGTTTTTAGGCGCATTAAGTGCCTGCAAAAGACAAGCGACAAAAGTGAGCAAAGCCAGAAAAGGGTGCACAAAGAGAGGCTGGAAAGCCATGTCGACGAGCATGTGGACAACGTGCTCAAGTGTTGACAATGAGAGTTAGGCTAAGGGTTTCAGGGATGGTGCTGTCGGCGGGGGTTTTAACGAGCCACCCTCGCTGCCTAAAGTGCAGTGCATCAAGTGGAAGCGTTAGGCTGTAATTTCACTTTGAGAAAAGCACATAAAAACTCTCATTAATGTTGTGAATTGCCCAGACTCAGTCCCCTTTACCCTATATACTTCTGTGTCTTTTACAATTGTTTGTTTTTGCTGTCAGTCCTCGGTGCTCCTTTTGTAATTAGGTGTAGCTCAGAGAGTCCCTGTTCTTGGGCTTTGATTAGCCCAACTCTGAACTCGCCCAAGCTACTCACAAAGATGTTGAGAGCAGTATCGTAATCCCTAAAATCAACACACATACACCACACACACAGAAAGCTTACATATTCCACAAGCGGAATTGATTAATCAGTCCATCAATCACTCAATCACCCAATCAATAAAGTGTTTCCCAGGCGATAAGTCAAAAGTCAGTCGGTCAAAGACGGCAAAGACACGAGGCTACACAAGCTCAGTGGCCACGCATACTAATGAAATAATGCATTTCATATTACTATCAAGTAAAGTATTTGCTAGTGTCTCAATAAGCTTTGCTCTCTTACTCATAGCATTTAGGGTAATCGTCTTAATTTGGTTTCGGCCAAGTGTTGAGGAGTCATGTTACGAAGGAGAATGTGAGTAGATTTTTGTTCGGCCTGGCTAGTCATATAAGATTCTAATAAGAAAAATTGATCAAATAAAAATTCTAACTCTTTAAAAGTACTTAAAGCTTTTTAATTGTCTGGAAAATTTTGAAAATCAATTGAAATCTCACGTTCCAATCACATATCTCATAACCTTTCGAAGTCCTCTCTAAGAGTCACTTTTCCTTAATGAGAGTGACTTAATTTGAGGACCCAATGAAACTGTCTGATCATAAAAGAAAGTGTGTGGAATTGTGCGTGATTGTGTATGTGAGCACTTAAATTGGGCACTCTATTGATTATGAGAAGCTTCCCAGAAGCCAATCAACAGCACGCAAACCCAAAACACACACTCAAGTATTTGACTGGGCAGAGTCATAATAAAGTGCAATTTAATCAGTTTAATTAATAAACCAAGCAATGGGAAAGCTTTGCCGACTCCTAAGTGAGAGAAATAAAAGCAAAGGGAAGGGAAGGGAAGGGAAGGAAAATTGCCAGTATTACAAATTGGCTGTCATTGCTTGAGTTAATATCTTTATGAATAGCCTCGCTGATTGTTTCTGTTGGCAAAATCAACCTCTGTTGCTTTTTATCGCTCGAGCTAAATATATTTTAATTTATTTATTTATATCCTTTTGGCATACAAAAATCAGTTTGTCCCAACAAAAAGGGTTTCAACACCTGCCTGAATATACAAATTTGCGTGTCACCAGCCAGGGTATCGAAAGCATAGCCGAACCAAATTTCAGCCAGCCTGGCACAATTGAATCAGTTTGTGGGCCCAAAGGTCGGTTGAGTTTGTTGATGTTTTTTGCTTATTCCTTTTTCTGTCATGACTAGCACACTAACTGATTTATCTAAATTAATTGTAATTACGCTTATTTGTCAACCACACCCACCAGCAAAACATATTGAAACTCCTACATGAAAACTCTTTCTGCTATGCGGTTGTGATTTTTCTAGGCCTCGCACGCAATGGCGGCTTGTTTGCTTGGCTTTTTTAATTGTTACGCATACGCCACGTGGACCCTTTTTTGCATATTTATGTTACATAGACCTATATTCCGCATAAGCTCCTTCAAGCCCATCACCCCACTACTCGTGGTCTCTCACTCTTCATTTGGCCAGCCCCTCAAATGGGAAAAGGAATTTTTGGTCTATGCTTTGCGTGCCTTTGACGCTTGTTTTCCAACGCCACCGACACCAGCATTGCAATTTCGCTTGGTGTCGGATTTCAACTGATTAAATATGCGACCATATTTCATTTGCTCTTGTTGTTGCTATTGTTGGGTGTGGTCTGCATTGGCTAAAAATACAAACATGTTTTTGAGCGGAATTTCGTTGAGGATTTACCTGACATCACATGCCAACAGATGAAATGAGTGAAAATAAATGTGTGTTTGTGTTGGTGTTTCAAAGCGAAAAGTATTAAATTTTCGTTCGACCAAATGTTGATCTTTGAATTCCTAAAAAATTAGAACAGCCTTCAAAAATTTCTTTCAAAAAAAGCAATTTTAAATAAATCTAATAAATAATGAAGATTTAAAAAAGTGGGTCAGGAAATATTGAAAAATAAGCACAAATAAAATGAAGAAAAAAGAAATAATCAAATAAAGGAATGCTTCTGACAGGTTAAGGATAAAAAAAAGATACAATACAAAAATGAAAACAAGTAACAAACTAAAGTGACCACTTGACTGACGTTTGAATTTAACAGGCAACAGACATTCTCAAATATTACATATAAAATATATTAAAATACAGTGACCTATCGATATAAAATACACACTCAGACATATAAATAACTGATCAATATGTATGTCAGATTACCTTTATGATTGAGTTAGGTTTAAAAAAGCAAATAAAAAGAAATATTTGAAATGCTTGCTTATTTTTAGAAGAGTCTTTCTTAAATATTGAAAGCATATATGGAGTTCCTATTTTCTCATCTTCATTTCAATATTCGTTTTTTTTCGACATAAATTATTTTTTAAATAATTTATTTCTACCAAGGTCCTCTCCCTGTGAATCTTTCATTTCTATTTATTTAGATATATTTAAATAAACTCGATGTGATTTTGGATTTTTTCTCCAAATATTTTCCTATATCACCGTAACTACTGTAAAATTTACATATATCAAAATTCATATATGTAGAAAAATGTAGAAATCTACAAAAATATATCTACGAATGTATATATTTATAAGGCAACTAAGGAGAGTGGCACTTAGACCGATACTCAGACACAAATATTACAATAAGAGAGCACAATACATAAATCAACGAACTCTCTGCTGATTCTCTACCCAGCCCAGCTCTACAAATAAATGCATAAATTTCGAGTGGCAAACACAAAGACAGCTAGCCTCATAGAGAAGGCTGGAACAAGTGAAGGGGAGGAGCGGTAAAAAAATATAGGTGAATGGTTAGGGAGAGTCGTTCCAAGCCATTTCTCGCACCAGTCAATGAGCTATGGAAATATGAAATATAAAAACGACAAAAAATGTCATTTATTGTCTGGTAGACTAGCAGGGAGAAAGGTGGAGTTCCATTGGTGGGTATGGGGATTAACGTAAGCGTGTGTACTGGCCTAAATTTTGTTGATGGTGTTTTCTGTCAATTTTCAAATCACTTTGGAAAAATGGCTAGGCACGTGTTGTCTAGAACGACTCAAGGACAGACAAGCAGTTCCAAAGAACTTTGCAAATATTAAAGGATGAAAATGTTCAACTTTAAGAAGGAATGACTTGAGGTGGATGTAAGATGTAAGAGAAACTAAGTCTCAGATAGTGAAAAATTTAGAAAGTCAATTTAAATTTAAGTAGCTTTATCCAAATTGCAACAAAGAATCGGAATACCAAGCTAAGAAAGAGCTTTATAAAAAAAGGAAAGCTTATGAGCACATTTCGTATTACTTAGCAGAGGTGAAAGAAATAAGGCGGTTACCCATTATAATCCAAACACTCAATGATATAATAAACAATCTTTCTGGAGAGCAAAAGGAAGGAACCGAGGGTATACAAAGAGAAAAGGGAAAAAATCTGTTGCATATCAAATAACAATCACTTGGCACCCAAGCTAAATATATCATTATGGTTAAGTATGCGAGGTCGCCAAGGCACAAGAAGACCCAAGGATTTCGAACTCAACCGGGCTTATCAGACACGTGTATGGATATGAGTGCCGGAAAAGAGAATGGGATAGAGAGAGGATTTGGCTGGTGCTCTAAACGTTTCTTTTTTGTGATTTTATTTTTTGTTGTGTGTTTGTTTCATTTTTTTTTTCTCAAGCCTGTTTAGCACCTCTCAAGGGCTAAGGAAAACAGAAAACGGAAATACAGTGTGCGAGAATAAAAGAAGCGACAGGAGTGGTCGGAGGTGGGTGAGCTTGAGTGAGTATTGCTTTAAGCTCAAGCCCGACAAACATGTGTCGCCGTGTTGTCGCTTCGGGGCTTAAAATAAATTTGAAAATTTACAAATCATCGTGCATATTTGATTTGCATACCTTACGTGCTTTTTTCCGATATTTTTTTATTTTTATTTTTTTTTGGTATTTTTTTCTTTTTCTTGCTTATCCTTCCATCTCCTTTGGGCCGTTACCTTTTTCGTCAATCACATGTGAGTGGAATGGTGAGTGTGTCTGTGTTTTTCGTTTGTATTTCAACAAATTGCACAAGAGATTCACAAATTGCTGCCATTGATTGTTGTTGAGCAAAAAAAAAAAAAAAAAAGAAAAGGCAAAGAAAAAAAAGGAGAGTAAAAAAAATGCACATGAGTGAGGAGTGTTTGGAAAGACAGAGTTCCCAAGTGTGCCCATGACAAATGTCTTAAATGATTCCATTAAATAGTCAAATTTAAGTAAGCAAAAGGCAGTGGAAGTGAGAGGATTCAGTGAACCATTTGGCCTGACATTGGTGAGAGGAAACTGCCATGCATGCATTAACCAAAAGCTGCGGAACACCGCCTGCGTCCAGTTGACCCAATTTCCAAGTGTGCACGTCTAAAGCAAAAACACTCGCCCAAAACTTTCAGCCCCTTCCGAAGTTGTTGCTATTGTTGTTGCGTTTTTATGTTGCATGCTTCGGACGTTTACGTGAAATTATTACGCTGCAATGCATCATCAAAAGTAATGCGGCCAGGCAACAGGCGACTGACATGTTCCAGAGGGCATGAAGAGAGAAAGCTATAAATTCCAAGGAAATGCAATTTAAAACAAAATGCGTACAACAGAAAAACAGAAACGACAACAACACAGAAATGTATTTAAACAAGCTTTCCTGTATAGGTATTTAAGCGCTAAGCAATTGAAAATAAATAAAAAATAAAACAGTGGAACAACTGTGGGGCGGCATCACCAGAAGGCAGAGCGGACTAGGAGGCAACAGCAACAGACGCGGCGGCACGACATGCTACTAAAGTAATTGTTATCCTTGTTGGCTGTGCGCAGGCACGTAACGCACTTCAAACAACAGAAAAAGAGAGTGACGGAGCAGGGGGAATTGAGCAGAAGTGGAAGAGGTGAAGCGAGGACCAAAAGCTACAACGGTGAATAGCGGGAATCGAGCAATAGACAAAGCGCTCAACTCAAAGTACACTACAAAACGCTAACGCCACTTCAGCCAACGAATAGCAAAAGGAAGAAATTCTAGGCAGCGATGGATGGGGGGATGGGGGGGAGGGGGCGCGCGTGACAGCATGCGGTATAAGACAACAGAGCAGCAAGAGCAACAACAACAACAATGTAAGCAGCACTCAACAACACACACTTGAAATCAAGACGAAAGACAGACAAGAAGGCAGGCCGACAAGCAGACCGACAGACGAACAGTAAAACAGACAAACGGACAGAACAAAGACCATAAGACAAACGGACTTAAAAGTACAGTTAGACATTTCTAGATTGTAGGTTGAGGAATGCTAAGCAAACATTTTTCGCTCTCTCCATCTCATCGAAAGCTGCAATGCCTGAAAGACGAAGCAACAATTCCTTTGTCTATTCTATTAAGAGCTGCCTAATTTTTTTTTGTCTTAGATTGGATATGAAATACTCTTTTTATAGCCGCGAATTTCAATATTCATTATCAAGATGCAGTTACCTCTAATATGTAGGTAATACTACCTTACCCCTATATAGCTATTATAATAAGATATCTAAGATATGATAAGATCTAAAAGATATCTCCAAAGCCTATTGGCCAATCTTTTTCAAGGTTTGATTTGAACAAATATATAAAAATAATAATATGTCTTACAGCTGATATTATGTATCTGATATTTAAGGAATCTTATACTGATCACAAAAGTAAATGATCCTAAATACAATATAAATATCACCTGATCATCTTCGAATAGAGATTTAAGCCTTCGACAGCTACAATATAATCTGGCCTCCATTTTTTATTGATGACAAATAAGCAATTCAATTATTTTCATATGAAATTATCAATTTTAATTTGGCTAAAAAAGGGAATCATTTCTGTTTGAACAACTTCGCCCTTTTTGATATTTATTTATTTTTTCCATTATATATTTTCAATGTGGCATTTGTTTTAATTAATAAATTGTTTCTGTTTCTTTTTTTTTTTAGCTGAAGAAAAGAATACATTTATTTTCATGATTTATTTTTATCGTTTTGCTGCGTACTTTATTATTCCATTTTCCTGTGTCTGTTATTGTCGGTATTATTTTTTGATTTGCCCGCTATTTGAGTGGCAAATAGGCGGACTCATTGAACTCATCAGAATTGTCTGATGTTTTATTTATTTGCCTTATATTTTTTTTTTTTTTTTTTTAGCGGGCAAATCTTTTGCATTTGCAGTGCATTTGTTGTAAGTAGCCTGGCTTCAGTTTGAGCACGCCTTGAGATAAATAGAAAAAAATAAAATTGGAGATATGGAAAGTGGGTGTGTGGCTTTGGCCTATTTTTTGCCATTAGAGCAAGAAAGCGGAAAATATATGCAAAGTGATTAAGCCATAAGCAAATAAATCAAACAATGCAAGGCCAACAAGGGGATGGCGCAAATTGTGTCCGGGTGACATCCTACCGAGTCAAACAAAACCATCATGGGTGAATGGGTTCGACGGGTGGAAGTGTCTGAAAGCACAAAAATTGCTGCTTGCTTGTAATGCAATATGGTAGTGAAAATGAATCGCCGCGGCATTGAAGCCCGTTCACAGCGTAATTGAAATACAAAGCCAATTTATACACACTGAAAAAAAAAGAATCACAAAAAAAAAGAAAACAACAATAATGAAAACAAGAAGAAAAGCCAGAGGAATGACATGTGTCCCACCAGCCCAGTCAATCTCCCCCAAAACCTATCGAAATCAAACCAACTGAACCAACAATGGGAAGATGAAATAAAGCAGCAAAGTGGCAATCACGCCAATCACGCGTAATAAATCATTGCGTGAGGGAATATGTTGCCTTTGTGTTCCAGCGAGTGTGGGTGCGTGTGTGAGTGTCGAAAAATTGTTCATGTTCGGTCACGTGCTGTCGACAGCTCACCCAGTGACATACTAACATAACGAAAAAAACAAAAAAAAAATATTACACTCTCTACAATGACAGTATATCTCGTGCCGTGACTCATTGATAGTTCGAAAAAAGAAACTTTTCTCTTCGATAACTTTGAATTATTGGCCAAATTAAACAATTATGGAAATACTCTGAAATTCTGTCACCAAAGGTGCTAGCTAATTTCTAAACAAAATCAAGAGAAGATTTCATATCTTTCTTGAGAAAAACATATTAATAAAACCTTTTTTAAACTGAAACTATTTAAATTAACTGTACTATGATAAGACAATTTTGATTTAAATGCTTTTGAACAAATGAAATATCATAATGCACTGGCAAAAAAAAAAAAAACAACAAGAGAGAGTAAACTAAAAGTCAGGTAAGGTTTGTGGGTAGGAAATCGTTGAGCGTAAAACAAAGACAGGAAGTTATGTAAACCCATAAACCGTTTTCGTTTCGCGTTTCTTTTTGTTCTTCTTATTGTTATTGCTGTGGCTAGTGAGGTGTGCCCTTTGTGTGTGTGTGTGTGTGTGTATATGTGTATGTATGTTATGCAACGAAAAAGCCAAAAGACTTTGATTATCCCTTGACAAACAACAAGCGACCGTGTAGATAGTAGAGCCAACTAAGCCACAGGACAAGCCACCATCTCAGTCAACTCCACTCAGCATAGCACGCCCTTGCCATTAAAATTAACTCACATATACACATACACTCTGTGTGTGTGGCACGCCCCCTCCCGTGTAGGGGCTATTATCTGGCGTAGTCAGCCCGTGTAATTTCCACCTGTAATTGGTGTAATTGAGTGCAAGTGCGGAGAAAAATATTTTACATGCCAGCAATTAACATAAATTCTCGCGCCAACCAAACTGAAAAAAAAACACCCACACAAGCCCACACACCTTTCTCTTACAAAAAAAAAAAAACGACACTCAAATGATAATGAAGGCGAAGCAAATGAAAGGGGCGTGTCAAAGGTAAAAAGCAAAAGATAAGCAGTCACTGAAAGCGAAATGCTTTCAATGTGCGTGACAAATGCAGGCAATCATAGAAAAGAGGAAAAAAGTAACTTCAAAAATATATAGCATACTTATCAGGGCTTCAAAGTGTCACTGGCAAAGCGTGGCGTGGCGGTTAGTTTGTGATAATTTCAACACGTCCATTTAATAATAAAAATAAAACAAACACTGTGATATGCAAAGCATTTAAATTCTAGGTTAGAAATGTGCAAGAAGATTTTTTTTTAATTTTGAATGAACACAAATTTTAAGAGTTGAAAAAAACAAAATTATTGTAATTTTTATAAGACCACAATATTCTCATTCCTTAACTCAAACCTAAATAACTTGACAGACCTCGTTTTAAATTCTTGGTAAGACTATTGAGAACTTGCACTTATTTGTTGTGGCCTTTTTGTGTTCATTTCCAGGAATCACTGAAGGCTTTCAACGATTCTCGGAACAGCCCAAGTACACAGAAGTGAATCCAGGTCAGGACGCACTACTCACATGCAAAGTAATCGATAAGCGAGGCTCATGTTCCTGGCAAAAGGATAACAAGGTAATTATCAAGCAATAACAACAATAAACTATTTAAAGTATACCAAATATACATATAAGAATTTATATAACATTTTAAATTCCAACTTGCACAAAATGGTACATTGTGTACCTCAAGTTGTATATAAAATAAATGAAAATTCTGGCAGTCTGTCTGTGTGCTGGGTAATGAAATTCCCCAGAGCCATTTCGCTTTCACTAACTACCACAAGCAATGCCAACAGAAGTTTATAAATATTTTCATTAAAGTTATAACTCTGATATATGTTTGTGCGGCAAGCTGAGAGCCCGGAATAAAGGAGGGAAAATTTTGTTTGTCCTTGTTGGTGGCTCATTTCGTATGCGGAACTCGTCTTGCGGTTCAATTAAGTGTTGTTTTTGGCAGGCAACCACACATGTGCAGAAATTGTCTGCCAACAGTAATTTACGCCCAGTCAGGCGAGCCAATAATGCCAGTCAATGGATACGAAATAATATCCCTTTTATCTGCTAGACGCCCAGCAACTTCGATGCCTTGTGCCTAAATAAACAGTAGCAGGGAGAGAGTCACAAGTTGGGCAAGTTAGAGAGGCGGTAAAGATCATTTTGCTGGGGAACTTGGTTAACTTTTAATCGAAATTCCGTGACAAAGTCATGCAATTCTGGACTCTTTTGCTTTTGCTTAAAAACTTGTTTCATTTTCACATGTTTTTCTTTTTGTTCACACAAATATTATCAAACTCTCTCATATTCAGAACTGCACCTGACCTAGCCCGAAACTCATTTCTATGCATGAGCGCATCAACAAAACCATCCAAACAATCGCACAGCAGAAGAAGACATTTTTCTCTGGTCTCTTCACATTGTAGTCCGAGTTTTTCATTTTATTAACTCGAAAAGTGTAGGCAGACACAAGGAAAATGAAATTGTTTCCAGCTAAAAACTCTAATATGTGTACAATATAGTTTTAAGGGGAAACAAAAAATACAAATTCACCTGGTCAAAATGAGAAATATTTCTGTGACACTATTTTCCATATGGATATTTGCACTAAATTGAAATACTTTGTTTGTATTTGTATTGGACTGCACAAACAGATTTTTGGAAACCCATTAGAATTCTTTTGGCCTAGATTTAAAGCAATAAAAAGCTACAAAATATTGTATATAAAATAAATAGGTAAAACTAGAATATAAAATAAATAGAATTTTTTTTCCGATTTCACTAGGCAGTATTTTGCCTTTCTTTAAATATTAAGTACAGTTGCGACTTAGAATCGCACGACCTGTCTATTAACTTCATAAGAAAACTAAAGGTTTAATTAATTTAATTTTTACAATGATCAACTTAATTCATGATTCAAATACGGAATTAATCCAAACTGATCTGTTGATTATAAAATTGCCTTGGAAAAATAATAACATAAGCAACGATAAAAACAAAAGTAAAAGAAATAAAATCCTGGGCACTTTATGAATATACAATGCCAATTCAAAAGAAACTAACTCTTGCCCGAGTTAAGAAATAAATTTCATCTCGTCATTCTAAAGAAAATCGCATTCATAGAGCTTGGCAGGGAGAGAGGGAGGGTTCTCAATGATTCTTAAGCTACTTCAAGTCCAGACTGCTTGATATTCATGGCAATTGTGTGTGCGTTTGTTGCATAACTTTTATTTGCTTACTCTTTAGCCATCCACTTTTATTCGCTACACACTCCACTTCACTGCACTTTGCCTCACGTCTTGCCCACTCGATATAAAATTTACTTTAACTCCTTACTCCTACTCCCTCTCTCTTTCTCGCTTTCTCACACTCTTTTGCATGTCTAACTGTCTTCCTGTTGTTATTGTGCTTATGCAAATATCTGCGAAGTGAGAGGGATGGAGTCCAGGGATAAGAATTGTTGGTTTCGTTGCATGACAAAAATCACAAAGCATTTCAAATGTGCTTTTTCATATGCTGTGCATCGCTTTGCATTGCATACTTAAATGTTTACATGCTTTGTGTCTCCCACAGTAAGTCAGAAACAGCAGTAAAAAACTATCAATGAAAAGAGAGAGAGAGAGAGAGAGAGGTAAATAGAGAGACTGAAAGGACCAATACCCCATTCAATTTGCATGCATCAAGTGCCTTAAAAGAACGCAGCAGAGAGCCAAATACTCATTCCAATCGTACAGCATTTGCTACTGTTTGGCTTTCATTTAAAATTCTCCTTATATTTTTACATATTTATTCAAAGCGGACTCTCTCACTCTGCCTCCTGCAGAGCCTGTCTGCTTTCATATATTTTACGTGTCTTGATCATAAGTAAACAGTTTTTGATGATTTCCACAGCCCGGTAAACCGGCCAGGGTGAAGTTGGGTGGGCATCTGTATCATTTTAATTGAGAGGCAAAAGCATTTGAAAATCGTTTGCTGCAATCGATGCATTCGAAAAAAAGCTTTTATGCTTGTATGAAAAGAGAATTTTTCAGCTTGGTTGATCATCTCGTTTTTCGTTAGATTCCCATTAAATTGCAAGCTCAACCAGAACTCTTCTGAGCAAGACTAAAAAAAAAAAAAGAAAACTTCCAATAAATTTGTGAGTGCGAGTTGAGTTTACGATGCGATATTTGCCAGTCAGCCCTGCAGAGAAAAGTTATTTGAATAAATATAATTTTGGTACGGCTTCCTCTTCTATTTTTTATGGCTAACAACAAAACTGGCAACTGCAATGCCAACAACGATAAAGGCATACAAACTAAGCAGACATGGAAATATGGAAAATGATATCGTATCGATATTAATATCGATTGGGCTTGGCTTAGTTTGACAGTAGTTGGTCCAAACATGGCTGAAGTTAGAAAGAGAAAGAGCGAGTGTTCTGAAGAGGGAAGCTTTAGGAGCGAAATGACTTTGGGGCAGTTGGGCGTTGGGTGTGGCATTTTGCGGTTGCCAGGCTAGAATAACAACTACAATTTACTTGTTTTGTATATTGTTATTTTGGCAGTTGGCCGAGTTTGTCTATCTAGTTTATTTATTTATATGTTTGTTGTTAGTTTTTCTGGTTTGGCAAACAAGCCTCACAGTGACTCAAACTATTTTTCCTATCTTCGCTATTTTCGAAAGAAAAAAAGTCGAGTGACAGGAAATAAAATAGAGAAAGAAACTAAGCTAGACTGAGTCAAATATCGATACATGCAATTAGTATTTTTCCTTAAGCTAAGGCTAACCCGGCTAACCCGGCTTACTCGAACTGATTTCCTTTTTTATATATTCAATCGGCTTATATTATTTTTATCTGAAATTCATTTTTGAAAAGCAAAAGCCTATGCAAGCTCTATCCGATACTATCGAGTGTAGCTCGAACGGAAACATATTTAAAATGGTCAATATCCTACAGATTGCCCCCTCTTCGATTAATTTAATATTAATAAATTTTATTACCAATTGATTATTCATTCATTGTAATTACAAATATTTTTTTAGTCTGAAAATGAACACACTTTAAATACTTTCTAAGCTCTTTAGAACTCTGTAATTTGGTCTCTCAGTTTTCATAAATTATTTGTAGCAAATTAATTAATGGTCTTATCAATTTGTTAATTTAAAAATTATTCAAGTGTCTGATAATCAATAGGAACCCCTGGGGATATTATGTGTGTGTTGGACAAAGCAAAAATAATTACAATTTCAACTATTTAATTTAAAACAAATTCAACGCAAATATTCAATTTTATGTGATACTTTGTTTCCAAATTAGTCTGATTAATGAAGAGGAAAATTTCTCACAAACTCAACAGCTAAACAAATTGAGTCTAACAATTAATTAAAACCATTTAAAGGGCAGACGAGAAACACACAAAAAAAAAAACAGAAATAAAATAAAATAGAAAGGAGTAAGAAAACGCAATTAGACTGGAGCTATTGAAATGGCGCCAACATACAAAAAGCCCCAAACATAAATACTCAAATAGAAAAGCATTGCGAACAAGGCGAAGCTCAAAGATCACTAATTGTAATTTAATTTCCAATTAGCAAACAAACTAATGCCAATTTAGCAGGAACGGACACCAAACGAAAGCACCAGAAAGTCCAGACCCTGATGAGAGCTATCTATGGACTAGATGACTCTGCTGGGCAGGTCGACTGAAAATGGAGTTAAGCGACACGTAGTTCAAATTGTTGCTGGTCATGTTCGCCCCAGACTCTTTCTCTCTCTCTCTCTCTCTCTCTCTCTCTCTCTCTCTCTCTGTGGTCCTTTTTCCCTTTCGACGGACTCTGAGCAACTCAGTGGGTGTGTCTGTCTGCTTTGGTGGCAAATCGTAGACAAAATTACACGCCTGACTACATTACAAAGTTAAACATGCTAAACATGTCGACTGGCAACTGCACAACTCACTGCACACTTCAATTCCATCCATCGGATGCCCCAAAGCCCGTTCACCGTCTTCAACGTCTTCACCCAACGAAACTGATTTCATTTCATCAACTTAAAACCCCAACCATTCAGCCACAATCTTTGTGGGCTTTCTCCGAGCAAAGCATCTCTCATGTTCTTTCTTTTTTTTTTTTCTGTCTTTCTTGTATCTTTTCAGCCCGTCGGTATCTATACAAAGAAATACGAATGGGCCGCACGTCCTTTGAGCAGCAATGGCGGCGGCGTCTTACATCTGGACTTACATCCGCCACCCATGCAAATCGGCGGCGATTGCTCTTTGTGGATTCGACAGGCCACCCTCGACTTCGATGACGGTCTGTGGGAGTGTCAAGTGACGGCAAGTGATTTTACCACACAGGATGCGCTAACCAGTCAACCGGTTCGATTGGTTGTACGTGGTAAGTGGAAACAAATTGACCAGCAAGCCGAATAAAATGTAACCCAAGGAAAATTTATTTACTCCCCACCGAAACACTTAATTAATTTAATTTTATATGAAGCAACATCTTTCCTTTATTTTCCTTTAAAATAAGGCTTACTTTTGAATGAAAGAAATAAAAAATAGGAAATCCTATTATTAACAATATTTTTTTCTTTTAGCAAATTTCTAAGATTAAATTTTGATCCGGCTCAAGCAATTCATGTAATGGAAATAATGAAATAATTTATGAAATTAAAAAATATATTAATTCAGGAATATTTGGAAATCATTTATAAGCATAATCGTTGTATAGAATTCCAAGAGAATATTCTCTCTTAATAGAAATTATTATATTATAATTTTTATTATCTTCACTAATAAATTCTCCCAAAGATGAATTAATTGGCCTGTAATCCATTTAAAATACCAAAATCTTAACTATATTTTTAATTTCCTATTAATTTCCAATTGGTATTAAATTTTCAAAGTATACACGAAGAATTTATGCGGAATTTATTTCTTGTGTATATTTGGAAGTTGTTGAATTTGTTGAATTTTAATTAAAATAAATTTACATTTGAATTTGCAGTTTAGAGAGCACGTGACATTTATTGCTTGCCACAAACCTTACAACTAATCTTTCTACTGTATTTAGGTCTCTCTCTCTCTCTCTCTATCACTCACTATGTTTTGCTTCTCTTTCTATGTGTTTAGTGGCGCCCCAACGTCCACGTTTGGAGTACGAAGGCGTACACGTGCCGCCAGGACACAACATTACCGTGGACGCTGGCGCCGTGGCGACGGTCAAATGTGTCTCACATTATGGAAATCCACCAGCAACACTCAAATGGTATTTGGGTAAGTGTTGCTGCCCCCACTTGATGTCTACCTGCCCTATATAGACCCACTCGGTTTCTCTAGAGAATGCAACTCTGTAGTTGTTATCCTTTAATTGCAGTTGTTAAACCATAGAGCAGAGTTGAGTTCGGTTGAGTTGAGCTGAGCTGAGCTGAACCGAGTGTGTCTGTGTGTTTGTGTGGGGGAGACGATTCCCTGGCATTGTCGTGTTAATTAATTTCATCCATTTGGTTTCATTTGGTTTCGTTTTGTAGGTGACCAGGAAATCTCACCCATACACCCGCAAACGAATGTCACCGAACCGGATAATCCACGCACCTGGTCGGCCACCTCTGTGGTCCAGGTGTCGGCCATGCGCGAACGTCATGGAGACATGCTGCGTTGCCTGGCCCTCCATGAGTCCTACACGGCCAAATCGGTGCCAGTGGAGGCTCGTTTGGATGTTAAATGTAAGTGAGCTGGATTTGGGGTACAGATAAATTTGTGTGGGTTTGAGAACTGATTACGAGCAATCAGGGGAATACCAAAATCCTTAACAATAAAATCAACATTCAGATTAAATATACGCCACACAAAAGGACCACAAAACTATACGAACGAACAACGCAGCTAATCAGGGAATTATTTCATCAAAAAAAATACTTAACACAGGAATTAGATTTCTCTATAAATTTGAATCTGGAAAAATCCAGACAAGAACAGTAAACTTACTACTTACTTTTAAAATTAAATTTCAAATTGATTTCAATATCAAATGGCTTAGTTTGTCACCACTCATATGATATAACTAAAATGAAATTTCAAAAAGAAACCAAATACTTAAAATTGAGTAATAAATAATCCTATCTGGATACGCTTGACAGAATCATATAGGAGTACTTTGATATTTATAAATTCGATGTACAGTTGTGCCAATTTAAAGCTTAACAATAAAATCTCTAAATTTCTTGCTCTTCTTTAAAGTATTTTTGTCATAAAATATTTGAAGCTGCACGAGTTCTAATCATTTCAAGAATACTTGAAATATATTCGAAAAGTTGTCGAAGAATAGGTCAAGCCAAATAGGATTTTATTTGTGTATCATTAGTGACCATAAAGCTGTAAATAAGCACTCAGTTTGAAAGTATCTCGTATCAAGAGAAACTATTTCCAAACTGAAATTGACTAAAGTTACAAAACTAAAATAGATTCTGGGATAAAGAGGATAAGGACGAAGGATGCTGTGACAATTAAATTAACTACAATTTGCAGCAATTTCCTGTTTTGTTTAGCAATTCAAGAGTTGCTCCACAGAGAGCCCTAAATGTCCGCTTCGTCTCTGCATAACTGCTGCCAGGACAACACGAATGACAGGATTTGATAGCAATGAGCTTGAGATGGCCTGTACTGGGACAACTTCCGCAGATTGTTGACTTATTTGCTCTGATTGTTTTGCTTACTCAGCTTCAGTTTCTCAACTGTTCAGTTTTCAGTTTTCTCAACTCTTTGTTCTTATTGTTGTTGTTGTTATTGCTGTTATTGCTGTTGCTTGCAGACGCGCCAACCATTCGTCTAATTGGCTCACCGGAAATCGACTTGGAAGAGGATAAGGATGCGCTCGTGCTGCGCTGTGTGGCCGATGCCAATCCGCCGGCCAGTATCGTCTGGCGGCGGGCCGGACGCTCCGAGATTGCCAGTTTGCAGGTAAGAAGAAAGAAAAAACCAAACTTTTGTACATGTTGAACTTCATCTTTTTCTTCATCCACTTGTTTTGTTTATATTTGCTCAAAAAAAAGCAAAGGAACACCCCACCATCTTTTGGGTTCTGTTTCCTCTACTCATTTTCAGCTTCAGTCTTGTAGAAATTTTGTAATTTTATTAATTCACCTACTTACTCTCTCTCTTAATATCTGTTTCTTCTTTTGTGAATAGGAAACGCTGCAATTGCGTCCTGTTGGACGACGGGATGCCGGTCTCTATACCTGCCAAGCCCAGAATTCGGTGGGCACCTCCGAGCAGCTTTCAGTGCAGTTGGATGTGAAATGTGAGTATTTATCTTTTGGATTTCTGTGTATATTTTATTTGACTGTATTTATTCTTCTTCTTTTTGCAGTCCCACCGAAAATTATTTCAGCTGGACCAGATCGTCTCACCACTGCCCCTCTGTTCAGTCCAGCTGCCTTTGAGTGCGTAGCCGATGGCAATCCAATGCCTTCCTACAAATGGGTTCAGAGGTGAGTACTCGCTTTTTATTTCACAATTCGCCTGTTCTCCGAGATTCTCGTTAAAAGGAATACTCTGCATCGGCTGACCTCAAGTTTGGCCATTCTCTGCTATGCATAAAATGGCTGACCAGATAAAATAAAATGCCATTGCACATTTTTTGGTTATCCACACTGTTGGCCAAAGTCAAGCACACCTTAATCTCCTCTCTCTGCTCCCTCCGTTTCGGACATCTTTACTCACTGCTTGACCTCGGGCTGTCCGGCCTTTCACTGCATTTTATTTTGCAAGGGAAGTGGGTGTGGCTTCGCTTTCCTGCTGAGTTTCAACGGCCTCTTCATTTCAACGATGCGGTTGACTTTAGCTTTTTTTTTAATTTTTCTCTTCGTATTGTTATTATTGTTGTTTATAGCCCTCTGGTATATGGCATGTCGGGCTGAGGGTTCTCTACTGGAGACTACAAAAGTTATTTTGATTGTCTTACCAATTAAAAGGCCCTGAGACCCTGGCCTTTTTCGTGTCTGTTCTCCTTTGTTATTAAGAAAAGTAAATTTCTGATTTATTTATGTTTAATTAACAAAATTATAAAGTCAATAAGGTAAGGTAAGTTTATTCAAGCGGGCATTGAATAGCCTAAGATATATTTTCTAGCTATTTTTTTATTTGAGACAAATCAGTCGAGGCCAGCGGGGGAAAATACGCTAATAATTTTAATCTATCAATGCGTAATTGGGCTAGGAATTGCTTTGTATAAAAAATAAACTCAATAAAATAAAAATTTTAAATATTTTTGTTTGTGAAAGAAATTCTTAGCTTGGAGAGCGCACCTTGAAAGTCTTAAGAGTCCCCATGGGAATTTATAAAATTCTGTTGACAATCTATAAAACTCCTTAAATAGTTATTTTCAGCTTGAAATGAGCATACAAGTTTGTTTTATTTTTTCTGAAGCATTTCTGCCACGTCAATAGCGCGTGAAGTCAAGCCAATAAGTACGTGGTTTGATTTTCCTTTCTTGGAACCACAGCAGAGGGGTGGGGGGGGGATTTGAGGCAGTCACGAAATGCTGGCCACGTAGTCACGAAGCTGGCCCAATTCGGACTGCTCTATACCCTGATGGCCTCCATACTCTTGACATGAACAAATGCCAAATGCATTGACGCGCTCACTTAATGAAGCCACCTCGTTGGGGGTGGGGAAGCGCGTGTTTATCAGAAATTAAATGTCAATTGCTGAAAATTAATTTCCACGCATGTTCTCAGTCAACAGCTACAAAAACAAATAACAACAACAACAAGAGTATTTTGGCTGGATGCGATTTAATGGCGCGTGCCGAAAGTCAACATTTGCATTTGTATAATAAATCAATGATGTCTTCGACAGTTGCCTTAAGCTCAAGGGGATCCATTCGGCGGAGACAGATAGAGCAAGAGAGAAAGAGAATAAACGTCTATTAAAAGTCTTTTTGAAATTTTCCTGTGTTGCCATTATCGTCACATTTTCCATTTACCTTGGCAGCCTAAACATGCAAATGTCTACCAAAAAGCTGCATTTATTTGTGCAAATGAAGTTTGGCAACAGAGCAACCTCCAAAAAAAAAAAAAAAAAGCCAAGTCTACTTCAAAAAGTAGAACCAAACAAGCCAAAAAAAAAGAATGAAATGTCACTTTGATTTACGTGATTGCAGTTTGAAGGAAAAATGTTCAGGTCTCTGAAAAGTGGGGGGACGGAGTCCGATTGTCCTTTGAGAAACGTTTCTTTTCCAAATTTTTCCAACTTCATTTGCAAGATTTGCATTTGAATGGCTTTTTAATTTATTGCTTCTAATTGCACTGCCATCCGATTGTGAGCCTTAAAGTTTCCTTTTATTTCTTCTCATTTCTGAAGAAGTCACATGAATGCGCCTTTAAAAGCGGAAAGAACTTTTGTACTCTTTACTTTTTTATTTTCTTTTTTTATATAAGTAAAAATTGAAAGAATTTATTGCAAAGAAAGCGAGAGAGAAAAATGCACACGTCCACAAAGCGTTACTCCCTTTGCAACATAAAAGGCGTTTTTCATATTACAAAAACAAAAAGGCACAAAAAAAATGTATTGAACATTTTTTCCCAGGAACGAAGCCTGGGAATAACCTACGAACGAAGCAATGTACTCTAGCATTTCTCAAAAAAAAAGATGCGAACAAAAAAATTACTCATACGCAATTTTTAATATCGCGTTGCATTGAAGCCTTCAAACCGTTGAAAGCTGCAATGTGCCAGTTCACTTTGCTTTGGCATTTTCTCTGAACACATTGAAAAAAAGAAAGACTGTCTCTCAATCTGAAAGGAAAAAGAAAATCACAGCTCTTTGACAAAAATAACTGAACAGATATATAAACCAATATTCAATAAATATCGCTTCCGAATTAATATTCGGAAAAAACATCAAAGAACACATGCTGATTATATCATTATAAGGCTTACAACAAATTCTAAAGCAAAATAAAATTAATTGTTTTGTTTTATTAAAAATAATTTGTTTCTGGGAATCGTTTTTCACATATTCTTTTTCATTTTTGTGTGAATTCCCCTGTTTTTACATTAACAGTTCCCAATAACCCGGAGATCTATTGTTTTAAGATTTTTCCTTTATGAATGGCAAATCTTTCATCAGTTTATTTGGAAATTTATCCAAAAATAAGGCTTGCTGTGAATTAAAATTTTTGTATTTAAATAAATTATTTAGCTCTGTGAAATTGTAGCCAAATTTAAATCAGAAAATTTAATTTTCCATTTGATAAGACTTTACCTGCTTTTACCCTTATTTCTAATCTATTTTGATGTTGCTTTGTGTTTGCAGAATTTTACACGGATCCAAATATGTGGAACGTGGCAATGAGCCACGTCTGGTCATCGATAATGTCACCTATGAGTATCAGGGTGAATACGAATGCCGTGCCACCAGCTATATCAATGGACAGGAGCGCGTCGCCATATCCGATCCAGTGTCACTACAAGTTGTGGGTAAGTTCAATGCCAGTAAGAGGGTAAGGGGAGGGTAGCAGCAGAACTGTGTTTTTATGAACATGTTGCTGGCGGTGGTCGCCACAAAAGCCGCGCCACCGCAAAATATGAAACTGTGGCAGCAATTGTCGCACCGACCAGCGACAAGGTCTGAAATGAAAAATAGAACGGGTGGAGGGAGAGATAAAAATTGTGGAAAAATAAACGAATGAGTTACGAGAATACAGACTGGCAAACAAACAAAGCGAACAACTGTTAAGCAACCGCAGAACACACACACACACACATGCACACACAAGGAAACAGGAAGAGTGTCCAGCATATGAGAATTTACAGACTTGTCAGCCAAAACATCATGATGAATGCGTATGGGAAAATTCATTGATATCGGTCTGGGTGGAATTCCCAGGCCTGAACCACAGCCACCTTAATTGGCGCTCCTTCCTTTTTGCACTAGACGGAATTGTGTGATTGTATATGTGTGTGTCCCAAGGCAACTAAAGCACACTTAAAACAATACCAACTCCATTAAAAACTTCAGGCCCAATGCAATTTTAGCAAGCGTTCCCTCACTTTCAGCCATTTTTGGCTGCTGTTTTTCGCGGCCACAGTTATTTTTAGAACGTTTACGGCGCCTTTTTTTCCTCCACCTCTCTCTCCAGTTTCCTTCTTCAGCTCATAGTGCAAAATCAGCAAAGTTGCAGCTAACAAAACCATAACCCAAAGCGTAACATAAAATCAAAATGAACTCATGACCAACCACACAGCAAAAACCAACACACACACAAAAAAAAAAGAAACAACATCAACAAACATTTTTTGTTAGTAACAAAAAGAAAGAAAGAAAAAAGAACAAAGAGTGCAGAAAAGAAAAAAAAATATATTTAAATTTAGTGCTGAATACCACAGCACGTACATAATTTATGACCAACCAAGGACACGAGCAATTTAGCAGAGCCAACCTCAGGATAAAAAAAAAATATAGAGAATTTTTTCTATATTGTATGTATTTTGTATTTTTTGTATATGGCAAAAATGCAGAGGATATAGTTAGTTGTTGGTGTGTGTGTCAGAGTAACTAACGAAGTAATAACAACAACAACTAGTCTAGTTGCTCATTATGTGCTCAAGCTGGAACTGCACATGACCACATGGACAACAACATGGACAAAAATTAAAAAAAAAATTAGTCGAAACAAAAATCTAGTCCGAGTTTGGTGGTTAAAAATTTTACGACTTCAAATTACACTATGACTAGTTGGGAAAATTTCCATATATGTTTTGGAACCAATTTTATCCCAAGCTCCTTTAAATTGTGTAATTTCTGTTGAAATTATTTTCTATTAATATTTAAAATTGTTTGTGCTTCGAATGAGTCTTACTTTATATGATTTGTATGATCAGTTCAGATACGGATTCTGGAATCCTGGGATTATCTTAAAATACAAAATCTATATTTAATATCAATTCTCCTAAAATAAATTAATTTTTTAAACTGAATCCTGTGAAGGACACAATAAAATATAAGCATAAATTTTCCCCGCCACTGGTAAACAGCTTGAAAATTCCGCGTTTCTGGTAAAGGAAAAATTGTTGACCAACTTCAATTTTTATGAAATGTAAAAAAGAAGAATTTTAATCAAAATTAAAAAACTGACAAAATCAGAAAAATTGTAAAGGTTTTTAGAAGAGTAAAAAGCTAAACTAAACGGGGTTTCATTATTTACAAATTTTAATTGATTTTTAATTTTTAATAACTATTTTCAAACTTTGTTATTAATTAAAATTCTATTTTTAAATAAATACATTTTTTAGGAGCACCACAAGTCCTGCGTCTACATCCATCCATGCACACCGTCTCGGTGAAACGCAATGAGCCAGCTAGTCTAACAATGGTGGTCTGTGCGGATCCAAGACCGACTCGTGTGGCCTGGGAATGGGGCTCTCTAAGGCTGGAGGCAGGCTCTGGAATAGGTGCGTATAAACACTTTCTTTTCTGATAAGCAATTTTAATGCGCTTCACTGGGTGACTAATGAAAATTCAATTAGTTGCTTAGTTTTTAGGTTATTTTTGTGGTGTTCTTTTTTTTCGTTTTTTTCTATATGTCAAACTCAATTAGTGTGGAAATACTCAAATACACACATCACGCACAGGCTTCACCTCCCAGATGGAAGCTGGAGGGTAGATTGGTTTGTGTTGCTCGCTTGAGTGCTCATTAACAAACCTTTTCCGCAAATTTGACATTGAACAAACGTTGCGCTTTCTGGTACGTGCGTCCCAAGCCAACTTTGTCGATGTCCTTCTGTCCGCCAAAAACACAGAGACGAACATATACACGCACTCACAGAGGCAGACAAATTATATGGCCAGTGGATGGCGGCGGTTTTAACTTGAGAGCCAAAATCAGGCGAAAATGTCGCTGAGTCTCCATTCCGCCAGATGTCCGTAGCGCAGATCCGGATACCGTGACAAAGCTTAGAAACCTCTCTCCAAGCCCACCAGGACCCACGAGTAAAACTGTGAGCAGTTGCTTCGCTTGTCAGCCACCGGTAATCCTGACAACCCAACCCACTAGGCAGTCAACCGGCCATTGAGCTGGGCTACCATCCGGCTGGAAGAGACCACCAATTCATATGTAGCTCGTTTTTCACTTTAAACTGCTCGGCGAGGAGGTGTTTGGGGGGTCTCGCCTTTTTGGCATGTCAACCATTTCGTCTCGTCTCGACCATTCAACTATCAAATCCAGCGCATTACTCTTCATTTTCAGCTTGTCTGGATCTGTCCAAGCATTCGGCTAACCATTCGCTCCGTCCCGTCCCGTCCGGGTCTGTCTGTCTCTGTCATGTAATCCCGTGTACTTGTGGCACTGACAGAAATCAAACGAAATGCATTTCGCTTTAACATTTTTGCTGCATTGCGACGATAACAGGGTGCATTTCTTATTACATTGCGTATACGCCCCCATGGCTACACAGCCAATGCACATGTGTGAACAATAGGAGTCAGTATTAAACAAGCTCACTCTAAAGTTCGGAAAAGTAAATAATATTTTATCTAAAAAAATTACAGTGTCAATATAATATTAACCTTGACCGTATTGAAAAATATACAAAATACTTTTTTGTAAAAGAACATTTTTCAAACTCGCTGTAAAAATTATACACGGACAAATTGTATGTAATTTTTTAGTGCAATTATTTTCATAGGCTCGACAATTAAACAATGTCGAAACGAAATCCTTTTTATATAATTTATGACAATTTCCCAGCCATAAAACATAATCCAATGCAATACGGAAACAAAAAAGATTCATATTTGACCGTCAATGATTTTATAGCTTTTTTAAAAAGGTTTCCACCGTTTTTTTATTTTTCGAAAATTTATTTGACTAGAATGGGAGAAAATATTAACTTGTAGCTAACAGAGCTAAGGCCAGAATACTCTTTATAAAATCTATTCAAGTCGAATTGGAAATAGTTTGCTCATTTAATTTAATTTAATAAAATATTTTTTTTAGATCGTTTCCGTGCCGATGACTTGGTTCAGGACAATCGTGAGGACTGCTATCTTTCCACTTT
Organism: Scaptodrosophila latifasciaeformis; assembly: GCA_037075145.1. Taxonomy (NCBI): domain Eukaryota; kingdom Metazoa; phylum Arthropoda; class Insecta; order Diptera; family Drosophilidae; genus Scaptodrosophila; species Scaptodrosophila latifasciaeformis. Next base: position 10,396,436 of record JBAMCM010000100.1, on the reverse strand, counting down.
GCATATACATCACACCGATGAGCACGACTCACGACCTTACTATTTGGTTGTGGAAAATGAACGTGGCACCGATCGACATGCAATTCATTTAATTGTGGAGGGTACGTTTGCAGGTGCAGAGTGTTTTTTTATTTATTTTCTTATTTTATTTAAGTTTCTTTAGTGAACTAGTAAAATAGCTAAACACATACAAATCCCACACCACATTTCCATCAGATCAAAGCGCATTATTTCCAACTTAATATTCATGCATGTCACTTGCATTTAATTGTTATTTTCTTTTTATGCAATTCCCATTCCATTTATTAATTTGGCATCTGTGGAAAAAAAAGAGGAAGCGTTTTTACTTACATTGTAAATATTTAAGCATTGCATGCAAATGGCTCATTAAATATTATTGTAATGTGCCAAGAATAAAATCCATTTAACTATCAATAATTTTTAATTAAAAAGTATTCCCTACTCTCTTTTCGCATTCTCTCGTTTCTCCTTTCACGAATATGAATATAAAAATTAAAATATTTTTTATATTTCCATGACTGCTGCCACCGACACAATCAACATAACCAAAACGAAAACAACAATCAACAAATTGCAAATAAATACAAAAAAATAAATAAATACAATTATAATTATCCATTATAACAACAACAACAACAACAACAATAAAATTAAAAACAATAATTAATCTGCGTGTCCGCCTTGGCAGAACCTTTGGAGATGAGCTATCTTTTGGGTGTGGCTGGTGGCTGTTTGGCCGCCATTCTGATATTGATATGCTTGTGCATCTATGCCGTTAGGAGTAAGAAATGCTGCTTCAAAGGTAAGTCAAATAATTAATCGTATTCGAGAGTAATCAATTTGAAAATTTATTTTCTCATCACGACAAATACTTAACAATTCAGATTAATTTAACTCAATTAATGATACCATGGAAGACCCTTCAAATAGTCTCAACATTTTAAATCATTTTCTCACCTGCCAAATCGAAAGCTTTATTAAATTATTTATTATGCCAGACAGCTGGTTCGTTTGAAGGCGGAAGTTGCTCATTAAAAAAAATGGAGCCCAAGTATTATAAAAAGAAAGGAAACCTTTCTCTTCGCCGCGGTCAACAAAATAAAAAATGAAAAAAAAATTATAAACAATTACCAACTCAAACGACAGACCGCATATTAATTACAAAAATACACACACACACAGAAAGCCCAGCCAAGGCCGCAACAATTAAAGCATTTCTTCATTATTTTTCCAATGCTGACGAGTATAATTTTTTTTTTTTCTTTCTTTTGCCGTTTCTGTAATGTGACCAAAAGCTTGACTGTCACACTAATTGCAAAAACACCACGGCAGCACCAACAACAACAACAACAATACTTATAATATAAAAAGGCAAAAACAAGAATCCTGTACTTTAGCCAGAAAAGGCTGAAAAGCACAAAACAAAGCGTGAAAAACTGTTGTGAAAGTTTCCAACGCGCTTACAATTTTTCCCCACTTCAAACTCAAACTCAAATAAATCTCATAAAATATTCATTAGCGCATTTTGCTTTTGCCAACCACCAAAGCCTGCGGTCAATTTTTCCCACTCCTTCTGCTTTCGCGTCTCGAATTGAAACGGAATGGTCTGATATGCCCAGGGTATATTTTAGTCTAGGATTCTCTAAAACAAGGGTTAAAGCTTTTGCCTCGTTATATATATTTTTTGTTTGTTTATTTTTATATTTAGCACCACACCACCCATTTTCTTTCTATTTTGTTTTGGCAAGTTTGAAAGCAACAACATTTTCCATTCTTGGCTTCTAATTTGATTTGTGCTCGGTCTGCTTTTGTTTCCCTTTGCTGGCATTGCAGTTTTTTGTACGCTTTAAGCCTGGGATTTCTAAAGATTTTCGTATCCCCAAAGCCTTGAACTTAAAGTCAGCATTTCAGCTAATTAGAAATCAAAGCCCACTTACAAAGTAGACGAGAATTTTTTGTTTCTTGTAGCAAATGAAATGCGAATTTGTTAAGCAATTTACAAAAACAAAAATGAAAACTTTCTCAACATCTTGGAAGCCTTTAGGACATATTGTGGAAAGAAAGGATAGACTTGATTGGAATTGTCGACAGCTTAGGATTGTCTTTCATAAAATACATTTCTAGTTTTTATCACAGACTCAAAAGTACAGTTTGCTATGACAGCAAAACATTGTAGCTTCTAGGAAGTTAAAAATAAACTAGAAATTAGCTTAGTCACCATAACGATTCTATTTCTTCAGGTAATCCAATCTTTCTAGTTTAGAAGTCCTCTATGCTCAGAGAATTACAAGCTACAATTTATATTCATAACAATTCAATCTTTAAATTTCATAATTTTCTTTCTTTAAAGACAAACGAATATATTATTCAGTTTCAAAAAAGTAAGCTTTACTTCAAAAAACTATTCGTTCCTTTCCAGCGTAGCAAAATGTAAATTTATTTTTAGAACTTTTCTACAAGGTTCAATAGAAATTCTAGGATTCACTATAAATAAAGATAAATAGAATGAGAAAAGAGCAGAATAATTTCAAGCAATTTTCCAACTTTGATGTAAATGGTCCTTGGCACAGTTTTGTTTACAGTCGTCACTTAGTCAAATACAAAACAGAAATGTTCAGCTGATTGCTTTATAAGTCTAAATGTAAAATGCTCTGCTCGCCAACAACTTGTGCAATTTCTCAGTTGTCAATCAAACTGTCAATTTTAAAGAATACAAACACACATACACACATGTTGTTCTGCAGAATTGCCAACGCCCACTTCAATTTGCGCTTAGAAGGCAAAGAGGAAAAAAAAACGATAAAATTGGGAATCACGAATTTCCCGCACTTGACTTGGAGTAGCGCAGCTGCTCCCGCAACCATTACAAGGGTGCTCGGCAGAGGTGTCAGAGTCTCTTTGACAGATCTTTGTGAGATGGCCTAAAATTAAATCACCCCTTTTGTTTTTATTTCTATTTTTTGCTTGAAATCCATCAAAACTTCTGGCAACTTTACACCGCCATTTCATTTATTTTTTTCTCCCCTTTTTTTTTGCTAAAGTCCATGACTCATTTATCACATTTCAAAAAAAAAGAGCACACACATCGCAATGATAAAAATGTCTAAAAAAAAAAAGAATAGAAAACATTTTTACAAATGTGTTTCGTCTGAATCACTGAGTTTGTTCTTGTCAGACTGTCTGGATGCCTTGGCCTTGGTTTCATTCTTGGCTAATTTTTACTATTTTACAAAGCATATCCGCTTGAAGAGAGTGTGGAAAACATAACAACCAAAATCCTTTCATACATTATAATTTTTTTTCTCTCTTCTCACATTGCAGGTTCCTCTGGCTATAAATCATCGGATAAAGACAGGTAAGTTAAGGCGACGTTGCACACATACAACCCCACATAACCTTACTTTTTTACTTCTAACAAATATCGCCCCTTTTAAATAGAAAAGACAATTAAGGACAAAAGAATAGTACAAAATTATTAGATTCTCTAGTCTCTCTCACTTTTTTTTCTATATCTAAACAACTTTTGTGTAGCCTTATTATTTTAACCGCAGTTGTTTGTTCATGTACAAAACAAATGACCATTTTGATACATTTTTATGCAAGCAACGCAGTCAGCCCCCTCAACTATTTATCAGTCGTGCCGAGCACAGCCAACAGGTGGCGCTGGCGTGCCAATTTGCTAGCCCACACAAACACACACACATACATGCCTTTATGATAAATGCTCGCCATCAGCAAAGAGATGTTTGCTTGCCAGCGTGTGTATTTGTTTATTATATAAAATATTTTACATTTTTCATACATTCAATATTGTGTGGCATCGTCTCTGGCTGCTCCCGCAATTTGTTTGAGAAATATTTTTAGCAATTTTTTTTCTCTTTTTTATATTGTTTATTGTTTCATAACAGAAATAGCCACAATTCTGTTCCACTGCACACTCTGGGCCACGCAGAATGAAATGAGTTATGAGGCCATTGCCGGTATTTGGCTGGTTGCACCATAGCCCCCCGCCATTCATCTAGTTTCGCAGTTTAAAATGTATACAAAACTGCACATCCTCCATTTTTTTTTATTTTGCGGTGCCTCACAAATACATGCACTGCATAATTCACATAGAGCGAGCTATCAAATTGCATAGCATACATTCTGGCGTCTCTGTTATGAAAATGATTGAATTTTTGTTTTGAGAGCATCAAGGTTCAAATGGCTACTTAATTTCCGTTATATAAACTAGAATGCGAATCAGAAATAAATAAATAAATCTTTTCGATAGGCCTAATCAAAAATGTTCAGACCAATATTTTAATTGAATATAATTTAATCCGAGCAATCAAAATTTAGAAACTGAAACACTTGTTCATATTCATTTTGGATAAAATATCTTATCAACGATTATTTTTTGGGGTACAACGTTTTATGTTTTAAGTGTATCGTATTCGAATTTCACTATTCAAAATGTATAGAGCTTAAATTCCAAAAAACAATATTTTTCGTTGAACTTTTCGTAGATTCGACTAAAATCGAATTCCAATACTGGAAATACATTCATAAAAGTCATCAAATGGAAGCCAAATAACCTCGGGTGTAGACCAAAACTAAATAGATATTTAGTTATGCAAGCAGCATAAAATTTGTCAATCAATTGAAGTAAATTGGAAATGCGCCTCACGCCAAGCAACAAAATTTATATATATGTACAAACATCAACAAGCAAAATAGAATGTCCCTTCTTTCCGAATCCCGCCACACAAATGTCAATCAACATTATCACAAAAAGAATTCCGACATTTTTGATAACAATTTCTGGTTGATTTTTTTTTTCTTCCAATCGCCTACAGCGAAAAAGCCGATTTGAAATCACGCTCAGATAGCACCAGTGGACCTCAGGGTGATTCAATTTACACCACGCCCGCCGGCTTCCATCATCACCAACAGCAGCAGCAACAGCAGCAACAACTACAGCAACAACAGCAGCAACAACAACAGGCAGTAGCCGCAGCTGCGGCCGCCCTGCATGCCGCTGCCTCCCAGCATCCGCAGCAACAATATCCGGGACATGGATCACCCGAGGCAATGAAGGTACGCATGGCTGCAATGATATTACAACCGCCCACTAGGGTCTAGCAGGCAATTAATAATGAAAATAACGAACATGATAATAAAGCCAACAACAACACCACCAACAATAACAACACAAACAATAAATCCCCCACATCCACCTGCTCCACCACCCTGACAGTAACAGCAACAGCGACCACAACTCAAACAGCCATTCCAACAACCATTACAACCACTACAGCAACTGCCAACACTTTGACTGCCACAAAGACCAATCTTAATCATAACAACAACAACACCAACAACAACAATAACACAAAGACCTTGAGCACTGAAATAGATACTGCCGACCTTGACTTAACCCAAACAGCCACCGTCAAGAGTACCTCAACTAGTAGCAGTGAAGATAATGCGGTAGTGATGCTCCGCTCTAGGCAGGCCCATAGTTCCAGCAGTTCCCATAGCAGTAGTCTAGGTAGCAAAAATAGCACCAACCCTAGCACTTCCAGCCACCGGCTACAGGCCGTTGAGCTGGAAAATAATATGAACTGCCAGTTGAAGCAGTCAACGGCCAAGCTTTTGCATTTGAATGTCACCAGCGAAGAGCCAGACAATAAACAATTCGGAGTGGCAACACCCTCGCCTCTAAGTGCCGAGGAGACCACGTTGCTGCTCCAGAAACTCAGCATTAACAATCCGTTCTATCGCTTTCGCAAGCAGAGCAACTCGCTCAAAGAACTGAGACGTCTGCGTAGTCGGGCCCGCCGACAGCTTAGGCGGCACAAATCTGAGGCCGACCTGCTGCAGGCCGAGGCTTCCGACCCGCTCCGGTCGCTAGACTCACATCCAACCAGCAACCAACACAATGAAGCCAAAGTTGTAGTTGTATTAGACAGTAAAAATCAAGTAGCCGTAAGCAGTAGTTGTAGTAATCGATATTCTAAGTCTAGAATGGTAAGCTCAAGTGCTGGCCAGAGTGCCGGCTCCTCTAACAATGACAATTCCACGGTCATCACGAATCCTTTTTCAATCTTCCATGACGATGAGATACTCACGCTGAGCGTGAACTCCCGTCTTAGAAGTGCCACAAGTGCAGCTGCCGGTCAACGTGGCGGACGACAGCCTCCCAGAAGTGGCAAGGGTCTGCGTCGCCTTTTCGAATCGTCCAAGCAACTGGCTCATCCGCCTGAACATCACTATTTGTATGGAGTACCAGTGAGGCGTTTTGAACGTCAAGATTTTAGTGGCGAGGCACCCACTCTAAACAATGGCAAGACCAAGCGTTCCCGAGCCATTTTCAAGCAACTTTCTCTTAGGAAACTACACAAAAACGAAGAGCCACCCACACTGCCCAAGTTAAAGCTAAGCTATCCCAATCGTACGCAAAGCATACAGAGCATGCGAAATGCCTCGGGCGGTGCCTATGATATCCAGCATACGGCATATCATGCCCGACTGGCCAACACCACGCCCAAGTCCAATTACTTTGAACGCCTCCAGGCCAAGACGCGCCAGGGCATCCAAAAGATACGCGACAAGTGTCGAAACTTTAAGACCAGTGGCAGTGAAGGCTCCGGTGGCAGCGAGTTCAGCGGCTTCCATACCCTAGCCAAGGATGAAAGCTTTCGCTTCATTAGTGATCGCGCTCATATCTCCAACTATGAATCGCGCTGCGCTGCAGCTTATGCAGCCGGCAAGCAGGCCACTATCTATAAGAGTTACAAGTCAGAGATTGATCTCAGCAAGAATCTGCATTACCTGGATGCTTATCTGGAGCAGAACTTTGATCAGAATTTGAGTGGCACCAAGCAATCGGCCCATTCTGTGGGTCGCGTAAGTGGCGCCCAACGGAGGGCGCTGGCCAGCCAAGACGAAACGCCACGACGCCGCCACAGGCGCAGCCAATCTCAGGCCAATAAAAATGGGGCTAACCCACTACCTGCCAATTACGAAAATCTGGGCACTCTTCCTTTATCAACTCGTGGTGGTGGCAAGCGTTCTACCTTACACTCGGACTCTTTAAGCAGTTCAGACTATGCCTCGGTATTTAGTGGTCCCACCTCCGTTGTAAGCAAGGACAAGGAAGCCCCTGTAGAGCAGGCTTTACTGACTGAACCAACCTTTAAACTACGCTATGAGCACCCGGATAAAATGTGTGAGTATTACTTTGACAACCTAACTAGCTACGCCTTGGCTCTGGAGGAGAGCGAGGATTTGCTGCTGGCAGAAAGCGCCAAATCAGCTCCTTTCTTTTACGATGACGACGATGAGGATGAAGATGACAACGATGATGAGGATATTGAGAATGGCCCAACTGATTACTTGTCCCGGGACATACGCATACGAGTCAATGAATGCGAAGATACTGATTGGTATCATCGCCAGAAGCCACGACAATCTCAATCCAGCGCAGTGAGGCAGCCAGGCGCCTCAGCTTCAGCTGGAGCCTCCTCATATAATGAGAATCTGGCCGAAAGCACTTTCTATCAATCGCTCAATCAGCATTTACAGCGCCAGGCAATTGCGGTAGATGACGAGCTACCGCGACGCTTGGAGACTGTGGACAGTGAAGAAGGCAGTGAACTATTTGGCGGGGAAAGCTATTTGGCCCACTTTCAACGCAGTCGCAGTGAGTTCGAGCGGTCCACTCAGCCTTGCGATGCAGACTTGGACCAGCTCTACAAGCGCAGTGATTATTATGGCTTCGGCAGCGGTGAAAGTGAGATCGGAGGGGGCCTGGAGGCAGCAAAACAGAGACGAGCGGAACTAATGGAGGCTCTCTGCGCCACTAACAAACAGGCCACCGCAACCAAGCCACGTTACTTTGCGGCTGCTGATAACGATGGTGATGGTGCAGATGATAGCGAAAGACTAGCCCCTGAAGTCAGCTACAAAGGAAAAAGCCAAAGGATGCTAGCCACTACACCCGTTAACACATTGGCGCTAGCCCTGTCGACCAACACAGATGCTCTCTACGCCACCAGCAGCAAGCAGGCCCAGTTAAAGTCACCCCTGATGCAGTTTACCACGCATCAACTGAAATCGGAAGCCTTACTGCCACATACCACCACCAGTAACACCACAAATCCATCCTTGGGGCTTACATCAGGTGCTGCTGCTGGTGGATTGAATCCAATCCCAGGCAGCGGCCCTAGCAACACAAACAATCGCTACATATTGGAGAATCTACGTAAATATTATGCAAATCAGCAACAGCATCCACCGGCGCATTCGGTAAACTCTTCTTCGCTATCGAACTCATCCTCCTCGAACTCATCCATGTCCCAGACCCATACGCATCAATTGAAAATGCATCTGGCTGCCGCAACCGGCACACAGCAACCACAGTCTCTGGCAGCAAACAAGCAGCAGCAGCAGCAACATCACCATCACCATCATTTGGGTCCACGTCGAAACTCAAGCACATCGAATGCTTCGTCCACCGCTGACAATTTCGACAACTTTATAGCTCTACGCAATGCTGGGCCCACTGTCACCACTCCAACGGATTACATGGCCAAACAACGCCAACGAAACCAGTCAGTCCATGAAAGAACCACTGCCTCTGCCACCACCTCGGCCACAGCCACAGGCTCAGCCACTACGCCGCTCATTACAGCACTCAACTATTACGGCCACGAACCGCCCACCGCCTCTGCAGCCGCTGTTGCCGTTGCCAGCAGCAATCCGGCTCAACTGACAACATCATCATACAATGGCAAATTATCGGCAACCGCAATGTTGTCCCAAGTAAATTTGAGTAAAGCTCCGGGTCCCGGCATTTCTACACCAACTCGTAGTGGCTCCTTTGTCGGCGAACGTGAAACTTTTATACTCGAATATGAATGTTAGCGCTTGTTTCTAACTATTCAGCCAATGATCCCCGGCCACCAACACGATTGTAAGCAAAAGAGTCAAAAACCGAGCCGTCTACTCACACATGCTCTTTTTTTTTTTTTGTGTTCAACTATTGATTTTTGCTACCAAAAATTTCAATTACAAATTCTCAACGAATTGGCTGACATGCCAACCACTCAATTATTTTGTATATAGCGAACAAATTGTCGCACTCTCTTCTCCTCTGCTAAGTGTTAGTGTAATATATTATCATATCGGGAAAAAACGAAAATAAAACTAGGCTAGAAAATGTCATCTTTAAATGTTCACATTCAATACTGAAAAAATCAATTATGCCCTCTCTAAAATAAATTAATTCTTTAATTAAATATTAAAACTATTGTATTTAAAAATCGTAAAAAAAAAACTATATAGTATATATATCTATGCTAATTGAGATATGAAGCGTTAAAACGTAAACTACTGACAATAATGCAAATACAATTATTATATCGATGAGAAGAATTATTGAATCACTTATGGAAAAATATTGAAATATATATAGCTACACTCTAAAGGAAATGTTGAATTTTATAGGCAGCAATTGACTAAACTAATTTAAATTAAATTTTACTCCATAAGACAAATTTATAGTTAAATCAAAACATGAAAACATAATTAGGAATTTTATTCCAAGAAAAAATTAATGGCAAATTTCATCGGAGTTTTTTTTTCTGTTAAGCTGTAAAGTATCCAAGATACTAAAGAAACCATATGGTGACTCTTCCAAGCCTGCTCGGTTAGAGTAGAAAAATTTAAACAAAGTTGAAACTATAATTCTCTAAATTGCAAGTCGATAAGTGTTCAAAAATGAAAAGCCCTGTACAAAAGGAATTGCTGATGGCATAGAAAACTAAACTGAATGTTAGTCAAATCAAATCGCAAGGTTGAGCGAAAATTTTTGATTTTACGCTATTTTTTTGCCCTTAAAAATTGTTTACGCCCTTTCCAACTGAAAATGGAAAATAATGCTTAGTATTGAATGTATCATAAATATAATAAAAATAAGCGTAATAAAACCAGCTTAGATCAAAAACGAAACGAAATAAATAAAATTGTGACAGCCAAAAAAGCCATGAAAATCAAATTATAAAAATAGGAAATGCTGTATAATCGAATTGCTTGAAAACAAAAGTATAAAATACGAATTGTAAACTGTTTATGTAAATCGATTCAACCCAATTTCCGTTCTCTGTCCCTTTTGAGCTTATCGCATTGACATAAAAAGAAAAAACATTTTATGGTGCATTAACTGTCAGTCAAAGCAGGCGACAAAATGTCCATTGAAAGCCATTAATGAAAGAAAATCTCTGCTATTACAACAACAACAACAACAAAAAATATATGAACAACATATTAATGAAATATTGAATGACATTATGAATTCATGTGCGAAAAGAGTGAATAATTGGATTCACACTAATGAGTTATTAATAACTTATAAAAATAACAAGCAATCACAGGGATTGAGTAGATGAAAGGGAGAAAATTCAAGCGTATTTATTTTCAGAGATTGTCGTGTAAATTGCAAAGTCCTTTTGAAGTTCACCAAGTTCATTTTCGTATGTGTAATCATAAATATCCATAAACTATGAAAGCAACTATACAACAGCAAGCAAAGGGGTACAAAATGCCCCGGCAGGCCAAGTCAGGCCAACCCACCGAATGACATTAATGAGCGTACTCTGAAAGCAGCCGAGTGTGTTTTTGTGCCGACAAGTGTATTATTTATTCTATTTTTTTCTCTCTCTTCTTCTTCTTCTTCTTGTCTGAGCCTGGTAATGTAAACATTTTTACAGCCACAAAAACCCTCAAACCAAACAGAGTGCATCAAAAACAGAAAATACAAACCAATACAGGCCAACGAGTCCTTTTTGTGTTGCATATTTTCAGGCGTCGCGCATAAAGATTACAAGCAACCAGCCGTATGCCAATGCATTTGCACATTTCCCTCGCTCGCTCTGGGTGTGTGTCCCTCTGGCTACCCATATATCCCTGCAATTATCTGTGTGCGCGCAATTTATCTCATTTGCGGTTGAGTTATTTCCGACTGCAGCAAATAATATGGCCACCTCAGGAACCCCCCCCCCCCCCTGCGCCATTTTGCACAGCTCCCTTCGGCTGCTTTTTGCCCTGGCTTGTTGCTGGCTTGTCGTTGTTGCCAACACACTTTTCCGGTTAATTTACTGCCAACCAGCTGTTCGTTCGGTATGTCAATGCAGCAAGGCCCCTAAAAAAAAAAGAGGACACAATTTCATTTTGTCAGTTGACAACAGAAATTGCTCCATAATGTATTTAAAAAAAAAAAAAACGAGAAAATACTTTAAAAAGGAAAACAGAAAAGGAGATGGCAACTCTGTCAGCATATGTGTTCTTCACACAATTCTTATTCATTCCGTGTCAGCCCTTCCGACTGTCTTTCTTAATTGCCATGCAATTCGACTTTTAAAAAATTTTAAATAAAATAAAATTTTCAATTTTAATTAAAGATTTCTGATCAACATTTTTTAATAGACAAATTACTTAAATAATCTAGATTAATTTCTGATTTATTTGGTATATTTTACACAATTTTCTTCAGTATCACTCTCAGTCTCTGTGTTAATTTGAATTCAACTTAAAAATGGTGCATACGATTTAAGTTTTGAAATTTAAGCTTACGAATATTTGTTAGAAATTTTTAGAAAACTCTGACTTAATTACATTTCTTTAGGGAGACTAAAAGAAGACCCTCGGACTGAAAACAAGACTCCAACTTAATTCACTGAACGAAACAAAAACTAAAAAAAAAAAGAAATACTCAAAACCTACACACCAATTTCCTTACTCGAAAGCACTGTGCTAACCTCAAAAGAAACCAAACACAACAAAAATCCCTAAATACAGACAAAAAGAATCACACTAACCAAATCGTGAGTACGATGGCCAAAACGCGCTTACTTTTTGTGTAATCATTTTTCTTTCTTTAAGTATTTTTTTTTTATGTTTAATTTAAATTGAATTTACCAAGAGGATTCTAAACATTTAATCTATAACTTTAAGTACTTTTTTTCACAATCGGATAAATTACAGATTCTTGAAATAAAACAGGATATTCTGTTTTATATAAAATAGGCCTTACAATTTATAAACTTTTCCTTTTTTTTTTTGCCTCATATGTATTAATGTAAACTCATAATTCTTATGTTTTAATATTTTATGTTAAAAATTAATTAATAGTTTCTTGTACTTCTAAAGACATTTATTTTCTACCCAAAAAAAAAAAGGTAATGGCAAAAAGAAATATTGTAATACTCACAGCAACAACAACAAACATTCTCACACCATCACACAAAAAATAAATACCACAAAAAATACCAAAAACCTTAAGAAAGCGGAATGTGTCCCTAAAAAAAAAAAAAAAAAACACAGCCAAGAAATTATAAGTAATGCAACTCTGTCCGTATTCCATGCATTTTGTGAATTTCCTTAAAATAATAAGAAAACAAATTCCAGATCAAAATCAATTTAAAGAATATTTGTTCATTGTTTCCATTGTTTTGTGTATGAGATTTGTGCCACTTTTATAACTAACATTTGGTGTCTAAAAAAAAACAAGAAAAAAAAAAACAATACAAAAAAAAAACAAAAAAAAACAGTTAACTGATTATCCAGAAATTTTTCGATATACAATTTTTTTTTAATTTATTGCCTGCCCTGCAAAAAGTCCTTAACAACTTTTATACACTAAAAAGGCGTGAAAATAATTTCACTTTAATTTTGTTCATCCAATTGCATTGAGTTTTATACAGTTTTTTCTTTTAGTTTTTTTTTCTTTTATTTTCCTTGTAAGCGATCTGAAAATGAAACTGAATTGTGTTTGCCATTTATGATATGAGTAACTTTTTTATATTTTTCCCCCCCTCAAAAAAAAAAAAACTTTATTTCCATTTTGTGTTTTTACTTTTGTCTGTCGACTGTCACAAGTGCAAAAATGAATTTGAGGCATGTTTTTTGAGCCTGGTGAGTGTTTAATATGCTAACAATTTTTTGGGGAACCCAAGTTCCCCCTCTCCCCCCATACACAAACAAACAAAAAATATAAATAAATATATATATATATATTGAAAAAAATGAATAAAGAGAGAATGTTTTTCCAACTCGAATGGTAGCCAAGTCCCGAGTCAAAATATAAACAACTTTTTTTCAAATCCAAATGAAATATTTTCTTATTGTTGTTGTTGTTTTACAACCATCCAACCTTTTTGTTTCCCCTATAAGAAATTCTAAGTCTAAGTATATATTCAAGTTATCTTCTCAATATATCAATTATATAATTTTTTTCATTTCGAATTATTCAATCTCATGTTCATGTTGTTGTTGTCTTTTGCGTATGTTTATTTGTACTTGTATTTGCAGCTGTTCCTATTTTGATTTCCATAATTTTTCCCCCTCATTTTGTTAGACAATTACTTTGATAAATATATATATATATATATTTCATACATAAGCCAAACAATCAAGAAAAGTAATGCTCCACCCCCCCAGCAAAAAATTTCTTTTGATATTCACCTGCATCATTTGCATTGAGCCCTGGACCAGTCCTGGACCAGTCCAGTCCCTAGATTTGTACTCTTGCATACTGAGGCGGTGTCTGCATTTTGCGTCGTCATTTAATAATTCAATTTTACCAACTTCTTTGTACGTTTTAAGAACAAATTTACCGCAATGTTTTTCTTTCAAGTATTTTATAGTATCCCAAATATCCTAAATCTTATAACCTTGTATTTGCTTATGCGGCATGCTCTCTGTATCTGTATGTGTGTGTGCGTATGTGTGTGTGTGTGTTACCCGAGACACGGTTATTTTTAAATTAAGTCCGTGTTTGTCGGAGTGATTGTCAGTGCCTTTTTTTGTTTTTTTCTTAATTTCATTTGCTTAGTTTTGGTAAATCCAATTTTTAATTTTTCTTTGTAACAAAAATGAGAAATATAAAAAGCAGCTTTAAAACTTAGAACAGAATTACTAAATATTTCAAAATTAATTTAAGAAAAACAAATTAAATAGAGGGCAAACTATTTGAGGATTTAAATTTGTTTATTTTTTTTATTGAAAAAAGGATAGAATTTCCTTTATAGAATAATTGACCTTTCTATAAATCAGTCAAACACAACAAACGAGAAGTTAACAATTATTTATGCAGTTAAATTTTAATTTCAAACAAATTAGAAAACCAATTAAAATATCAGTTTTAATAAACTATTAAATAAATTTTCTTTCTACTTTCTAACTCCAACTCTTTGATTTAGTTGGTTGTAATAGAGAATGATACATTGGCTTGTGGTTTTCATTTTGTAATATTTTGCCAACACTTGACTCAATTAAATAAACAAATATATATTGCCCAGGAAGATTTCAAAAAAGTATTAATCAAAACATTTAATAAATGGTTAGGAAACTTATCACAACCAGGCGACTTTAATTTATAACGACAAAATGAAAATCCTAAAAATTATCTTCAGAATTTATTGAAATACTCTCGACCACTCTGAAGTAAATTGAGGGAAAACAAAGCACACACACATACACACTACACACCTACACTAGTACAACCACAGAAACCAAGGAAAACATTTTGAAACATAAATCAAAACGTAAAGTTATGACCCGTCAACAGGCAGAATGAATGTTTTCTAGAGTTTTCTTGAGTACAAAAAAGTAGTTAATACTTCTTGGGGCCCTCAACTATGCCAAGAGCTAGGCAATTCCCATCCACCAGAGCCGCCACCGGCATTTCAAGTGATTTTCCCAAAGTATTTTTGAACTGTCCATAAGTTTTTTGTTTTTTTCTTGGCTTCAACCTTCGGTTAACCTTTCGTGCAATTTGTTAAACTCGCCGTAATTTGTTTAAATCAGCAGGAAAATTTCACCGCTTCATTACACAATTTGGCAAGAAAAAAACTTGAACTTACTTTGGAATTTATGCCAGCTTTTTGACTCTTGCCAAGCACTCTCAAGTCGAGGGGGGAAATGCATCAAAAGGTTGGCAGGCAAACTGACATTGTTAATGCCAATGATTTTGCTATAAGTGTGTAATTCCTCTCGAGTCGGGGGAAAACTTTGAAAATACCACAATCTGCTTAGCTAGTTACTCTGCTCTTTAATTTGGCCACTAATCTGATAATCCAATTATACGTTTATTCTCTGGATTCCTTCGAATTTCAAATTCCAAAGATTAAAAACAAATTATGAAAATAAATTGTTAAAGTGTCCTCGGCTAGGATTTTTGTGGTCTACTTTTTGAAATCTACACCCACTCAATACACCAAGACACACTTGCACCATTGGCATGCCTCACAATTTCACAATGAAGCACCCGAGAACACTCACCGACAAGAAGAGCAGACAAAATAGTTCACTAAGGAGCACCTTGAGTTTCAACAACAATTACAACAGCAACAACAGCAAATCTTAGATTAATTCACCTCAACATGGAATCGAAAAATAGAAGTAGATTTTTTCTTTGAGATAATTCAGTTATTCAGAAATAAATTAATGGCAAATTTGTTCAGAAATTAGCATAAGCAATCAAATCAAAAAAAAGAAAAACTAAAACAAATAAATTTAAATTAAAATAATAATAAGCAAACTAAAATAGTTGGAATGCAATTTTCCACTTGCTTACTCCTCCTTAGCTGGTTTTATGGACAGTAATGAAATATTCATTGATGCCACACACACAAATTTTAAATGCATTATTCTATAATTTGGATAAACAATTTTAAAGCTGATAATATTTAAAAGGAAACCATTTTTCATAAATTTATAATATTTACGAAATTATCTTCATTTAAAACGGCAGCAGCAGCAACCAAAAAAAAATCAAAATTAAAATATATTTTAAAATTATACCAAAAATTTTATAATCTCGTCACGGCACGTTTCAATATTTGAATATCACGTCTGATGAATGAAAGTTACAAATAAATGGAATTTTTTGTTTTTTTCCTAATTAATAAAATTCTTTATTTGCTTTCGATATTTGCAAGATTTTTGAAAAAAAACAAATTTTCTTTGATTGGTTATATTTTTTTTTCGCAACTCTTAATGTGAATGTCCATAGTAAATGTAATTATTTTTGTATGTATGTGTGCGTGTGTGTGTGGGTGTCTATGTATGTGTTGTTTGATCTTAAAATTTTGTAATTCGAAATGCCAAAAAAATACCAAAAAAAAATTTACATGTCTCATACCTTTTGTAGTTCAAAGTAAAAATATACGAAAGTGCGCGTTTGCAGACGCCCCTTAGAATTCAAATAGGCCAGAGCAAGACCCAGATCAGTTCCATAAACTTATCCGGGGCTACCCTAACTGAGACAGAGTTGGTGAGTGAGGCAGAGGCCTTAACCCTAGAAAGACCAGACAGAAGCGACAATTGAATCTCAACTGAAATCAATGAGAACAAATCAAATTATAATTTTATTTAGAGATATATATATATATTATTTTTTTTTTTTTGTAAATTTATCAAATAATATTTATATTAATTTTATATATTTTAACTATTTTAAATAAACAAAACATTTTTATACATTTTTTTGAATTTTTGTCTTATTCTTTTGTGGAAATAGCAACAAGGTTAGCAACTATTTAAATTCTAGAGAATTGCAGCGCCAGAAAAAAAAAATACAAACTTCATTTATCCTTGTATTTGTAATTTATAATTTCTTTTTTAATCTCTATAATATTTGCATATTTTCTGTAATTAGTATCCCTCTGAAAAAAAAACTAAATCCATTATATATGAACTAAGCAACGTTATATAAATATTTATAAAAATATGAAAATATAAATGTATTATTATTGATAATGCCAGGCAAATAATTTACCAACATACAAAAAATGACAGCAAACAAATACAAAAAAAAAAAAATAAAAAATAAAAATTATTAAAAATTCAATACGAATAGCAAAAAAAAAAAAAAAAACAAATCTAAAAAAAAGAGGATACAAACAAATTTAAAATAATAAATAAACTAAGACAATTAAATTGCATAAATATTTTGTGTATGTGTGAGTGTGAATTTTCTAAGCCACTGTGCGTGTGTGTGTAAAAAAAAAACATTTACCTTTATTATTTGATAAGCTTTCTATGCTTTCAATTTCTAGTTTTGAACTAGTTCCATTGAACAAATTTATCTACCAGAGAAAACAGAGCTAAGGCTTAACATTTTCAGATTTCATAAAAAAAAAATTTAATTGAATATTATTTTTTCTTTTTGATTATCAGAATTATTAATTTTAATTTGTTTCTTTGCATTTCTCTTTTGGCAATTGATTAACATTTGCTATAGTATGTGTGTGTGTGTGTGTGTATGTGTGTTTGGATAATTTTCTCTTTTGTATGATGGAACAATAAAATCATTCAGTTGTGATTTATTCATGAGCATCGTGCCCGAATTGCTCGTTCATTCTTTCGCTCGCATTCTCTTTCTCTCTCTCTCTCTCAAATTTTCCCTGTTTCTCTCTCTCTCCCACACACTCGTTCAAGAATATGTCATGAATATTTAATAAAATCCAAAAAAAAAAAAAAACAATTATAAAGAGCTCTCTTCGTGTGTTTGTATGCTCTGAGCTCACCGTTAGTTGATTGAGCAATCATATTCAGAATCAAAGAACAAACAAATTGCAAAACTACAAACTACATTAAATAAACACAGCGAAATTTCCTGATACATTCATCATGTAAGGCAATATTGTTTTATTTAAATAATCCGAAGAAAATCAATTCTTTTATTCTTAATTTGCTTACAAATTAAAACGATGCCTTTTGGCTAAGCAACTGAAATTGTGAATAAAACAATTTGCCTAAAACACTCACACAAAAAAAACATACACTGAACGAAACTCAAAAGTTTGGCAAAAATAATATTTTATCTTGCATACTTCTTATTCTTCTTCTTCGTCTTCTTATTCTTTTTTTGTTAATTTATTTTTGTAACCAAAAAAAAAAAACTCTTCTTACCATGTTTAATTTTGTGCGTTGCTCATGTACTTTCTAATTAAAAAGAAAAAGAACTCTCAGCCATTTAATTTATCAACCTAACCTCACTTACACCAATTTCCCAGACGCCAGCCTTGCCAACCCGCCTTTCCCCACTCACAACTCACTCACACATATACCGCAAAAGCAAGATTTGATTTCACCGTATGTCTGGTAAATGGTATGCAGGTAGCTATTTTGTTTTTATTAATGGATAGGATGTACGTGTAAAGTTTTTGCAAGCAATTTTGAAAATTTAATTATACTGAAGAAAGCAAAGACCAACTGGGAGATATGAGAAGAAAACATACACAAAATAATTTCACACACAAGACAATTAAAAGTGAAATACAATAATAAAAAGGCATAAAAAGTTCATTATAGTGTGCAAAAATTTGAAAAGTTTCTTTTGGTTTTCTTTTCTATACAAAATATGATTTGCAGACATGAGAATTTCCTAAAGAATTTGATTTTACATAAATGTTTTAGATAAAGCAGATGCCACCTCAAATTCTAAAAAAAAAAATACAAAAAAATGCAGCTGCGGGTAAAATAGAAAAAGGCTTCTCACAGCGAACGAGAGAGAATAGGCCAGCATGACGTCACTGCAAGCATGCTCTCTTTGAATCAATCTGAGTCTGATCAGAGTAAGCTTGGAAATGCTTTAGTTTTATTTTA
This sequence comes from Scaptodrosophila latifasciaeformis, assembly GCA_037075145.1. NCBI lineage: Eukaryota > Metazoa > Arthropoda > Insecta > Diptera > Drosophilidae > Scaptodrosophila > Scaptodrosophila latifasciaeformis. The sequence continues at coordinate 10,377,761 of JBAMCM010000100.1, read as the reverse complement.
GCTGCTGCTGCATATTCCTTTTAAATTGTATATTGTATATTGATTTTGAGTGTATTTGAAAATTTTGATTTTTAATTTGCATTACATGGACTTGGTGAGCGCCCCTTCGTCTTGTTCCTCTTATAATGTCTCTCTTGCCTCATGTCTCTCACAGCCACAATCAAGCCAGACACACTCCACACTCTCTCTATTTCTCTAATTATACACATATATATATATATATAAATATATGTAAATTGTTTAATTGATATTGATTAATATTTGATTGATTGACTGATTGATGAATTGACCTTTATATTAAACACATATCTCTCTATATATTCAAAGAAATATATATTTATAACAATATATATATATATAGTGTATGTATTCATATATTTGTATATATATATATTCTTATATATATATAAATGAAATATGATTAATTTTCCTCTTGATTTTGATGATGATATTAATGATGCTGAACTTTTATAGTGTAATATTAATCTAAAATAATAAGAGAATGATTTTGTTTTTTTTTTTTTACTTTCCATTATCTATATATATATATATATATATATATATATATATATATATATATATATATATATATATATATAGATATGAAAATTACCTTATATATATATTGTATTATCCATATTATAAATATAATCCTATATATTCGAAATGCCGGACGTTGCTGCCGTTCGTTCGTTCGCTCGTTCGTTCGTTCTGCTGATGATGATCGTGACTTGCGCATACGTAAAAAATACAATTTACTTATAATTATAATAATAATAATAAAAAATAATTAACAATTAACAAACTAATTTGATGAGCTGCTCTGATATTGATATGATCATGATTTGTTCTATTGTGCAACTGGAATATAATTATTATAAACCAAGCGTATTTTTTTAATCCGTTTCTTTTACATATTTTGTACGTACATACGAAAATATATTTTGTCTTATATCCACAAACATTCGAACCCACAATAACCACCAGAAACAAAATAAAAAACCCAAAACTCAACAATCCAAAAAGAATTTCTCATAACATTTATTAGATTTATTGTAATACGCATCATCCTGTGCATATTGTAAAGTTGTTTTTGTGAAAAAAAAAACTCAAACTTGAACACAAAAATAGCAAAAGCCAAACACATTCTAGAAAACCCACAAGCATAAACTAAATATACCAGAAACACCTGAACTCTTTAGATTATATCCACAATACTTCAAGAATCATTTTGTAGAGCGCACTTAATTTTTTTTTCATTGGTTTCTTAGTTTTGACCTTGTAATGAGTTTGGCCTAGAAAAAATAATAAGTTTTTCTTTATACTTTAGATCTGAAAAGAAAAAACTATTCAATACCCAATAGATAAGTTTAAGAAAATATAAAAACTCACATCTCCTAGCTGCCAAAGATTATTCACATAAAGCCGTGTCATATTATTTCAAGTATCGATTGGATAAATATGGCTTTGTTGCAGCATTAATAACATGTTCTGATTTCACATGTAAATACCTTTAAAATCTATTAGAAGTCAACCCAGAATATTCAAGAATTTCTCGTTGACTTCAATGCCAGAGGGTGGGCTTCTGATATATTATTAAAGACTTCAATTAAAATCCATTTTTAAATAGAAACAGAATTTACCTATCGGAATTTTCTATACGAACTTATTTGCCATTAAGCTTTGCATTTGTGAGGGGCAACTTTATTAAGTGAAGAGAAAATTATTTATTTAACTCATAATACTCATTCTGTTTGAGTGAAATCAGTCACGCGTCTCAAAATGTCACTACATCATTGCATTTGAATATTAAATATAAATGCACATCTATATTAAGCATACGTACCGTTGACAATTATGAGGTATGATTACGTTGCTGACGCTGGCATAGCACAGATGTTTGGTCAAACTCATTATAAAATAATTAAGCCAGCAATTAATAATTTCACGTTCAATTTAAGTTTGTAAATGAATTATTATGCCCCCCAGACACTCAGAAGCCACTGCAAAAAAATAAAAAAAATATATATATTAAACATTTCACACTCAGGAGACACACCCACAGCAACCCTAGCAAAAGTCCACAGCAACCCCAGCACTATAGCAAAACAAATTATAAAAAAAAGGCACATAATTCTGCTCTTCTTCTTCTTCATCTTCTTCTTCTTACTCATTGTGAATATATTTAATTTATTTTTTTTTGTATTTATTTTCTTTGTTTCTTTTTTCATTTAACTTTGTCGTAGCATCTAAGCCAAAATACCCGTGAAATGTAACACCCTTTTAACGTTTCTAATGTGCACCCCAAAAAGTAATTTGCATATAAAACAACAACAACAACAACAGCAACAATAAAAACCGAAGCACTCCAACCACAACACCAGCAAATATTTAACCCACAGTTTGTAATTTTTTCCAAACTCTTTGAAAAAAAAAAATGTAATAATAAAATCAAATGAAAAACGCCCGAAGTTTCACAATTTTCTTTTTCGAAAATATATTTTCTATGTGCAATTTTTTCTTTTTTTTTAACATCCTGCCAATCTTAATTAAGCCTTAATGCACCTGCAGCACCAAAAAAAATAGTAATAATAAAAAAAAAAAGAAATTCCAAAATTTTTCAATTTATTTTTTTTTACAATTTTTATAATTTTTATTTTCTTTCATTTTTTCGCAGTCCAAAGTTTTGTTTTTTGCATAATTTTTTTTTTATGTTTATTTCTGTTAAGCTTAGCGTTTGGTACTTGAGTGCACTAATTATAAGTTTTTCTGTTCGGGTTTGTCCGAATTTAATTATAATTTTGCAAACAACTTCAGCACTGCATCCCCTTTTTGGAAGCATTTCCACCTAGCCAGCTGGTCAGCCGAGTTCAAGCTTTCCTTTTTTTCTTTTAACTTTTTTATTAAAATATTATTTATTCTTATTATGATTTTTTTTTATTGTTTTAATATAAAGTTGCTAGCACCATTCACGTTTGTTGCACGATTTGACCAAAATTTTAAGACAATGACTAAATGCACTGAAAGCTCAAAGTGTCGCACCAAACTTAGAAAATACCAACTGCAAATGTTCCGTTAGGTTTTAAATTTCTGCATTTTCGCAAAAAAAAATTCTTCTTACAGAACTTAATAAGCTTAATGCCCGGTTAAGAGTTTAATGAATTTAAAAATAAACAAATTCATTGCAAACGTTTCATTTTCCAGATTATTGAAATTTGCATAAAATAATTAATTATTTAATTATTGTATATCAAGTGATTTTTAGATCCAAAGCTATAATGTCTGTGATCACGGTATGTATAAATTAAAGTAAGTATTATTTTCTTAAAAATGTATAATTTTATTTTATTAATTTTCGTAAAAAAAATATATATTGATTTCGGACCACCTGACCCGATATTTTTATTTTTGATTTTTTGGCATCAATTAAGCTTTCGAAATACTTTTTAAATATTAATTATTTTTGTTTTTTTTTTTTTTTTGACTTCAATAAAGTTTTTGAAATACTCTTTATATATTCCTTATATATTATTTTTATTTATTTATTATTATTTTTTTTTTTTTTTTTGACATCAATAAAGCTTTCGAAATACTGTTAACATATTCTTTATAGATTATTTTTTTATATTTCGGCATCGGTAAGCTTTCAAAATCCTCTTTATATTTTTTTGGAATTTTTCATAAAAAATTTTTTTGAATATTTTCATATTCCCCAGAAAATCATAATATTTTGTTGAGTAGAAATAATTTTGTTCACTAAGATTTTGGGCCAAAAATTAAATTATCAATTTAATAGAAAATTGCACATCTTTGGTTCGGTTTGTCTGCCTTTCAACGCCGCATTTAAAATAAAGAAAGCGAAAAACAGAAAACAACATTCCGAATAATAAAAGCAAAAAAGAAAGAAAATGCGAACGTTAATAAATTTTATTGTAGTTATGTTCATATGTACGTGTATATGTGCATGCGTGTGTGTCTGTGTGTGTGTGTGTGCAGTATTTTATTTCTTATTTCTTTTAGTAGGACTGCAGCGCATCCTTTCGTTAGTGCAATGCGAAACATTTTATTGTATTTCATTGAGGGTTCAACGCTCTATAAATTTTCCAAAGAATTTATGTTGCCATTTCACAGAAACTTTCATACCCTGTCTCTTTCTTTGTACTCACTCACATGCATGCGTGCGTGTGTGTGTGTGTGTGTGTGTCTGTAGTCTTGCCTGGAATCGGCTCTTTCGGCATTTTCAATTCCATAATTTATTGCGTTTGCATTTCCGCAGTTTTTGAGTTCATTGAGCTGTGTGACGAAAGCATTGAAATAACTTTAAATGAAAATTACAATTTGTTGTTTGGATTGTGGCTTTTAAAAACGGAGCAAGTAAACAATAAATTAATTGATAATTGATAATTCATATAAAATAGTTAAGAATTTCACAAATTCAGCCTTTCAAATTGGAATCAAATCATAATTAAATTTGGCAAAAAAAAAACACACACACACACATTCAATCATTCAATCGAAGTTTTTCCTCTAACACAATAAAATTGTTTGTAATTTCCTATTTCCATCTTTCGGTTTGTTGTTTTCATAGGGCAGGCAAGTTTATCCTTTGTTTATTTAAATGCAGCTTTGCCATGCATCAAAAAACAATTTCAATGGAAAAGTTTCCGCTGCAAATAAACTTGCCGGGCCAGGAACTCCCAAAAAACTTTACTTCAGCCACGTACAAAATGGCAAAACAAATGCCCCACAGACTTCTCGGACAAAGAGAAATAGAGTAAGGCAGGCAACAAGACAGAAAGACAGGCAGACAGATAGAAGAGTCAGTGGAAACTTTGGCACATAAATTTGTACAGATGCTGCTGCTGCTTGAATAGTTCAACCTCAGATGCTTTTTCCCCCTATCTTTCTTAGTCAGTTTGCCTCTGGTTAAACTAATGACAAAGCCCACAAAATGAAGAAACAATACGCGCATAAATTACGCTCAAAGGCACTGCCAAAATTGCAAACCAATGACTGAGCTCACACTAAACGCACTAAGCCAAAAGCAAAGGGAAAAAATTTAACAAACAAAAAAAAAATTGGTTAAAAACACAGCAAACAAACCGAAATGATAAAGAAGCAAAGCGACACAAAAAAGAATTGGAAAATCTCAACTGGCACTAAAGTGTCGTCGGAGACAATGAAAAACGCATACAGCAAACAATAGCGCATCAAATTACAACAAACAACAAGTGAACCAGTCAGCCAGCCTTCCAGCCAGCCAGCCAGGGGCAGAGATGATAATGCCACGCCCCATCTACAGACACTCCTTTTATGCCGCCGAAAAACCCCCGAAATGTGGTGGGAACATCTCAGCAGTTTTCTTTCTTGCATTGTCGTCGGTTTTTGTTTCAAAGTGCCACAGCGTATACGCAATTTGTTAGCAAACTCACACACACACACACACACATACACACAGAGATAAAGTTTATCCAGTACCATGTGCGTGTGTGTGTGTGGGTGTAGATGTGTCAGCGTCTGCCTATTGTAATTTGGCGCTATTATTAAAAAATCCTTTATGACGCCAATGGCAGCAGTCGCCATCGTTTCCATTTCCAAATTCCATCGCCGACGACCGAGTCGCTGCCGCTCAGATTTCAGTAAACGCATTTTGTGTGCTCTAATTGCGCTATTAAAAGATGACAAAAAAAAAAAAAAGTCTCACACACACACAGACAAAAAATGTTAGTCAAGATTGCGGCAGCTCTTGGTTAAGACAGACCTGGGCACAGTGGGCCTCAACCCATGAAACTTTGCTTGTCAAAACAAAAGTATCAATTTCTTTTGCAGTCTAAGGGAATCCAAGTTCAGAGCAGGGTTTGAAAAAATTTCATTTAATTTTTATTACTCAGTGGAAAGAAAGAATTGATCTTATCATTGTTATTTATATTTCGTCATTTCTCAAATCTAATTGAACTGAAATAAAACTCTTTCTGTTAATCTTTCTTTTCCATAATAAAAAAAAAATATATAATTAAAATTTGACTCAGCAACAGTTTGACTAGTCAAAATATTCATTATCTCAATAGTTCTTCTTTAATTATTTTAAATATTATGGACACAAATATCTTAAAAATAGAATATATATAAAAATATATTCAGGAACTGTTTCACTCTTGAAAATATTCATTATTTCTATATTTCTTCGTCTTTAATGAATTTAAATATTAGGAAAGTGAATAACTTAAAAATAGAACATATATAAATATAGATTCAGGAACAGTTCGACTAAACAAAAATTGAATATCTTACAAATAGAATATATATAAAAATAGATTCAGGAACAGTTCCACTCTCCAAAATATTCATTATTTCAATATTTCTTCTTCTTTAGTGAATTGAAATATTATTATATCTTAAATATAGAATATATTTAATGTAGATTCAGGAACAGTTCGCCTAATCAAATAGTGAATATCTTAAAAATAGAATATAAATAAAAAAAGATTCAGGAACTGTTTCACTCTTGAAAGTTTTTATTATTTCAATATATATTCAGTACTTCAATATTTCTTCTTCTTTAGTGAATTGAAATTTTATGGAAGTGAATATCCTAAAAATAGAATGTATATAAAAATTGATTCAAAATATTCATTATTTCTCCTTCTTCACATAATGTAAATATTATGAAAGTGATCTGTAACAGCCTCGAACACTTGTAAAAAATTTCTCAAAATTCAAAAATATTAGAACGTAGAATATTATTTTTATTCGATTTTTTTCTAATCTGGCCCACTGTGCCAGAGACAACAATAACAAAGCGGTAAGGATTTCAACTAAAGGCATTTAATATGAATCTTATGCGTTGCCATTTTTTTTTTTTTTATCTTTTTTTTCTTACATATTCCTTTCCTCTTTTTTCTGAAGTGTTTTCTGCTTTCATTCTTGTTGCTTTTTTTTGTGTCTTTCTGGTGTTTTTCGTTGCTGCGCGGATGTCATAAATGGCATACTTCATATGAATGAGAGGAGGAAGATGGCTAAAAATATATAGGTGTGGGTGTGTATGTGTCTGTGTGTGTGTGTGTGTGTGTGTTTGTTTGTTTGTGTAAGCTTACTTAAGTTTTTGCAAAAACCACTATAAATAAAATTTATGTGTCCGTGTGTGTTTGTCTGCAGGTGCATTTTATTTTTTAATATGCTTAAAAGAAGAAGAAGGCAAGGCAAGGGGAAAGTTGTTGGTTAAGTTGATAGCACAAAAATGTAGAAAAGAAAGAAAAATATCCCAACAAATTTGCATTTTATTTTGTATTCAGATTTTCACTAACTAACTACAACATAGTGGCCATCCAGCTTGTTATGTACTGGGGCTTATTTTGAGACCTTTCTTCTTTTTATATGAAATAATTCCAGTTATTAGATCGTCTTTGACTTTACTTCAAAATATTTTCAACTTAAATAAAATCGACAAATTTAAAAAGAAAAAAACAAAATTCCTGAAATAATTGCTTTAATTTGATTTAAAATTCAGGACTAAGAAATTTGTGCCCTCAAAATCCAATTTGTTAAATTTATAAAGGCCCATCAAAAGGCACCAAGAAGAGGAAACCAGAAAAAAAAATAACCACACAAATTAAAATTGGCCACACGGCGTATGCGTTATATTCGTGGAAGCTTAACTGCCGCTCTCTTCATTTGCCTTATTGAAAAATTAAACTTGTAATAAAATTTAATGACTCGGCGCTTTTTAATAAAAATGCGCCACCATCTCAGTGTCCTAATGCCAACAATTTAAGCGAGAATTTGTGTTCATAATCACAATTTTCGTACCTTTTTTTTTTTTGACCGGTGGCAAAGCCAAACAAATTTCAACCGTCATTGCCTGGCCCGGTCTTTCATTCTTGTTGGTGTTGTTGTGCGTCCAATAAAAAGTAACGAGTCCACGAGACAAGTGCGGCAGAAGCTGAAAGAAAGCCGGAAAAACCATAACTATTGCCGAAATGCTGGCAGGGCGGTCAATGAAACAAAACCGTCCAACTCATACCCCCTGTCTCTCTCTCTCTCTCTCTGTTAATATTTAAATAGGGAGGGGCAGGAAAAGGGCAGGCCATCATCAGACAACTGGACCGGCTGACCTGACCATCAATTATCCGCCTTTAATGCCTTTAAAAATATTTGCCGAATCAGCAGCCAAGAGGGCAACCGCATTTCTACTCATTGAGTTTTCTTATTCATCGTTTATTTTGATCGGAGCAATTGAGCGTCTCCACTCTTGACCACAAACAGGTGGTCTCTCTCTCTGTTTTCCCTTATCTTAATTTGTGGCAGATATTTGTTTATTGGCCAACATTAACATGCAAAATTTATAAAGGTAATAACCTGAGAAACGATTTCATTTCACTTTTAATACCTTCGAATTTATGTTGATCATCTTTACTCTCAGTGGGTTTTTTTCAAAGAAATTTGATTTCCTCATAAAAATTTATAAAAAAAAAATTTGTTAAGGGATTAAAAACTTCACTAAGCAATTTTTCAGTCATCTGTTGAGTCTCAAACCAAAGTGATTTATAGAGGAAAAATAAAAAAGTATAGTGACTTTTTCAGGTCCTGAAATCTTTTCTATACTTTTCCAAATTTATAATGAAATGCTAAAAGCATATTTTCCTTATGGAACCAAAAAATATTAGCTGAGACAAAGAATCCAGAAGCCTACAAAGTTGGGAAGCTATAGCACCTTCAATAGGGTATAGGATCCGTACCTATCACCCAAATAAGCTCGATCTGGATTGTCTATGGGTTGAGGTTTTTAAGGGTTTTGTGTTGGGCCCCAATCTGACCAGTAGATGAAAGTCGGGAAACTCTAGCACCTTCAATAGGGTATAGGATCCGTACCTGCCACCCAAATAAGCACGACCTGGATTGTCTATGGGTTGAGATTTTTAGGAGTTTTGCATTGGGCCCCAACCTGGCCAGTAGGTGGAATATATACTGATATGATTAGTAAGGTAATAAAGATACGAATTTTCGAAATCTATTTTACGACTTATTTGAAAAAAAAAAACGAAAATTCATTTCTCAAATTATTCACATTAAATTGTGAATTTAGGTAAATAATAATTTGACTTAAGCATTCCTGAGCTTGGCATACTTTTTTTCATTAAAAATATTTCATGATATTTCTGTTGAACAATTTATGCTTTCTAGAAATTTTGGTTAATTGCATGTTATTTGATATAATTTATGGAAAAAAAGAGAAAAGAAAATTGCCTAATTGCCTTTCACTTAATGGGCAATTAAGCCTCTCAATTTGGCGGAGCCACACAAGTGAGTAAAAATGAAAGAAAAAGACGAAAGCCATGCTTATAAAGGTAAGTGGAATAATTTCATAAGAGCAAAAAAAAAAAATAAAATAAAATAAAATAAAATAACATAAAATAAGAAAGAAACGTTTGCAATGAAAATAAAAAAATAAATCGAAAAGTTTCGACAAGCCGAAGAAAAGAATAAGTTGAATTCAAACTTAAAGTCGCATTAAATATGAAAATAGTCCAAAGGAAATTCCAAACCCGAACTACCATTTTTCTAGGCCAAAGCACGTGCATTTTATGCGCTTAAAAATGCAAAATAACAACAAAATAAAAGAAAGGAAACAAAAAATTTATATATAAACATCTCAGCAATTGTAAGAAAAGCGGCAGACATAAAAGTTTCTTAGCTTTTCTATTTTTTCTTTTTCTTATGTATTTTTGGTAAACGCATTTCAAACACTCGCTGAGATAGTTATTACAATTGTATACAAAGGCAGCAACAACAACAACAGAAACTATAGGAAAAAATAGGAGGAGGAGTAGGAGGAGTAGGAGGAGGAGTCGAAGAATTTGCTTTTAAAAAAAATTCTTAGTCTTCAGCCAAGAATCCAATGGAAAAGAAGAATTTAGCCGAGTGTATAGAAAACTTGAAAGTTATTTTTAAAGCGCAGTTAAGTTTGATCAGTCAGACTGAAGGAGTAAGCAGTGGGGGTGGCGGTATGGCAGCGAGTCAAACGGAAGTTCGAGTAACTCTGACTGTGTCAAAATGGCTGCCGAAGCAAACTTCCGCTGGACAATTGATGAAAGCTCAACTACACTCACTTTTCTCTTTTACTCTCGTTGTTGTTGTTGTTGCTATTGCCTGGGCTATATGGAAAGCAAGCTCTCTGCACATTCGCTCCCCCCCAGTCCTGTCCGTATCTAAACCTCTTTAGCTTGGAGTTAGCATTTTACCGTGTGGAAAAGTTTTGTGCAACTGACACAGCAGCCCAGAAGAACACGGGCTAAACTCGTGGAGTCTGTTGATGGTTCCGCTGGCTGTACACTTTTTCCAAAAGAAAATCGTGTACATTTTTACATTTTCCAATTTTTTCTTATTTTTTCTTTTGTCGAGTTTCGTTTTTCTTTGCATTTTCGTTGAGAGAGAGTTTGGTTCGTTTCGCGCCAGCAGCAAAAGTGCAAGACCAAAAAAGTTTTGTTTACAAAGTTTTCAAATTTTTGTGGCACTGAGTTGAACTTCCGTTGCACCAGCGAATCCGGCTGTTGATGATGATGGTGATGTTGTTCTTCTTCTTCTTCTTCTACCCAACTCTGCCAATTTCCTTTTAACTCCCCACCTCCTTCTCCTGCAAAAAAAAAAATGAAAATCTTTCACACTATTTGATACCATATCAGTTGAGTCAGTTTAAGTGCGGCTACTCGTAGAGGGCGAAGGGGGTGGGAGGGTATGAAAAGCAGTTTCCCAAGTCTTGTTCACACTGCCAATCAAAGTATATCCGTACAGGCAGTTTTCAATATCGATTAGGGTAGCCTTTTTCAAAAGGAATATAGCGAGTGGCTCGGAATTTTCTGGAATCTTCTACTGCCCTCTCCTTGTCTAGCAATTCTCTTCCTGTCAACCATTCAAACCCAATGCCATCCATCATTATCAAGTAGTAGGAGCCACAAATGTTCTGCTCAATTATGTGGCAACTCTATTCAATTTCCCGTCAAATGTACTCACACTCTAAATGATGCAGAAAATAGTACCAGCAACAACAACAACAACAACATTTACAACAAGTCGAATATATAAAAAGAGTTGAGCTTTTTGTTGTTGCTTTTGTCACATTTACTTTTTACAGTCAGCAGAAGAGCAGAGCTGGAGTGCTTGAAGAGTCTTGTCTTAAGGCAGAAAATAGTTTAAGCCAAGGTGGAAGAAAATAACGTAGCTGGGCTAGGTCAGGAGAGGGGGAGGGGGTGATGGAAGCGCCAGCAACTTGTCATTTGGCGTGAAATTATGTCAACGCTTGTCAACTTTTATGTTCAGAGAAAAGAGCCAAGAATTTGCCGACACAAGTGGAGGAGTATAAAGAAGAAGAAGAAGTTCCACAAGTGCTCGAGTCTCTTCAAATGAACGAATGAATGAATGAATGAATAAAAGTTTATTTTTCCACATACATATGTCTGTGAAAAAGTCAAGCCAAGCGCCCCCTTTTCACCTGCTGCCACCACTTCATCTTGGTAATTTTTATTGAGAAATTGCACTAGCGAAATGGCAAAGGAACCATAAACAAACTCACTCTGGGGTTAACCCTAGCGAACTGAAGAGAGCAAATAAAAAAAGAAACAGAAGAAGAAGAAACTCCCTCAAAACTTTGTTAATTTAATGTCAAATTAACAGAGCCAAGCCAAACAGAGCAAACAGTTCTTTACTTGCCTCAGCCTCCTCTCCTCTTTTTTTTTTTTTTTTGTATTTTGCTTGCCTTTTTTAAGCGTCGACATTTTGAGACTTTAGTGTCTGCCACGCACACACAGACACTCACGCATTTCTTCAAGCACTTTTAGCCGCACATTAACTCTTTCGTTGTAGCTTTTAAAAAATTTTTGTTAAAGAAAAAAAAGAGAAAAAAAAAATTGCCTGGTCTAATTAGCTCTGTCTTTTTTTTTTTTTTGGTGAATGGAATGGGACCCTTTTAATTTGCACCGTGCTCAGTGGTTAACTTGTTTTCCTTGTTGAATTCAGCACAGAAATTTAATAAGTTTTAATGTGGCTTTTTTTCAGTCAAATTCCCTGGACAGGCCGAAACTAAATTAGACTGTCACTTTTGGCCAAGTTTTTTGGAAAGTTTGTCTGCCTGCTTGTCTGCCTGTTCATGCATGAAATTCCAATTGAAGTTATCCACTTTTATATGTATCCAAACCTATTTTTTTTTTTTTTTTTTTTTTTTTGTCTATTAAGAAGTAATTTTTCCTGCCTGGCATTTTTCTCAGATTTATTGGCATGTCTTTTAGTCTAAAGGAAAATCCCAAAGAATAGAAGTGTTCTTTAAATTTAACTAACATTTTTTCTTAAATTGTAATGAAAATATTTTCGGGCACTTGATAAATACAAAGCACTTTTTATGTAAATAAAAAATTTAAAAGTATTATTTCACTTTCTTTATTTTTATTATAAATATATATATTTATTTTTTTGATTTAATCACATTTGAACTAAAGTGCACTAAAGTACCTCTTTTGATTTATTTTGATTTCAAATCTATTAAATTAGTAAGCAAAAAATTTAAAACCTAAAAAAAAAAATACAGAACTTATCAGAACCAAAAAGCACTCCAAGTTAACACGACACACACATACACACACACTAACACACAGACAGTTTCACAAAAAAACCACAGCAAAATAGATGAAAACGTTTACTAAAATAAATGTAAATTTTTTTTATAAATATTAAAAAGAAAAATCATACACAACTTATTTGATGAGTGTCTACTCTTTTCCTTTTTTCGTCTCTTTTTATAACGCTCTGACATTTCATTTTCCTGAAATCAAAACAACAACTACAACTACAACAACAACAACAACAACAAATTGCGCCCTACACGCACACGCACACCAATACACTTAAACATGCGCCAACCTGCACCAACATGCACACAAATCAAATTGTTAACTGTTTTTGTGAACCACCTGAAAACCACACCAATACCAACACCAACGCCACCGCCATCACCAAATCACAACAACAACCACAACAATAAATATTAGGGCGTGCCAGTGCTACGTACATTTGGTAATCATCATATCGCGTAGCGGGAACTTGCTGTGGGCAATACCACGACAAGCTACAACAACCACACCAATAGCCACACCACAGCCAGCACAGCCACAGCCACAGCCACCAACAATAGCAAAAACCATTATAACAACAATAACAACAACAACAACAATACAGCTAGCACAGCTTCAACAGCAACAACAGCCACAGCCACCACAATTACAACAACAACAACAACAACAATAGCCACAGCCACAGCCACATGCTCATCATCCAGCACACCGACAGGCACACCACCCTTGCCACCGAGCAATGCTGCTGGTGCCTCTTTCATAGCCATCAAAACGAAATGCAATAAAACTAACGGTACCGGCAACATCGGCAGCTGCGGTAACGGTAACGGTAGCGGCAATCTTCACTCAATGCACAGTAGCAGCAATAGTTTTAAATCATTAACCAGCAACAGCAACAACAACAGCAACAGCAATAATCCAAACAGAAAATCTCCACAACAACAACCGCCACCACTGCCGGCCAAAAATGGCTCCAAACAGCAACAACAACAACAAAGTTTAGATTCACAACAACATTATCAGCATTTGAATTATAATTTAGGTCATTTCAATTCACTCGATCACCATCATCATCAGCAACAAAAGAACACAACAACAACAGCAACAGCAACAGCGACAGGGCAAGGAAAACACCCCAGCGATTATTGCACCCAAATAAATCCACACTATTTGCAAACATTCGATAGTCTCGATCACTACAGTGTGGCCAACTTACAGAATGTGAGTCGTAGTCGCAGTCAATCGAAGTCACAGATTTACAGTTATGGCAGCAGTGGCACCGCATCTAGCGACAATTCCAATCAACTGAATCAACCCCAATACCATAGCAGCAATAATATTGCCCACATTGAGCACCATTATCACCAGCATAATGGTCGCTATAGTCAGCCACATCAGTCCCAGCAGCAGCAACAACAACAACAGCAGCAACAACAACAACCGGGAACCTATCAATATCAACATCATAGTTTGAAGCACAACAAGCACAACAGCAAGGTTCATAAGAGTAACAAGCACTCATCCTCTTCGAAGCCACAGATCAAGTCCCGTTACTCGCATTCTAGACAATCGGGTCTCTGCAATGAGTCAGTCAAATCCATACAAGGTTTACCCAGTCATGGCAATTTGGAACTAGATCACACAATTCCACTACACCAGCAACAGCAGCATTATTCCAGTTCCAGTGATAGTCTGCCATTTGATAACAATTATTATTAGACAGCTCGAGAGATATTCAAAGAAAGCTTCTCCTGTGAGTCGGGAGATCATCCTGCGAGAGATTTCTGAAATTAGAAGATTCCGTTTTCCTGATTCCCCAAGCCCTTCGAATCAAATCATTCTCATTACCCATGTTTTTTTTTCTACACCTTTTGCACTCTTGGCACTCTGAGTTCTTGGTCAGCATTTTAAGTTTATTGAAAATATTCGAAACCAACTTTATCCAACTTTATTTAATTCGAAAACAATTGTTTTCATTAATAGAATATTTCCACCATTAATGTTTACTTTTGAAAGCTAGAAGCAAACATTTAAAAATGCAAATTGTTTCAACAGTTTCGAACAAAAATAATTCACATTCTTCAGATGCAAATTAAATAATTTGAATTTTTTTAGTCTCTCAGAAAAAAACTAAATAAATAAAATAAAATACATTAAAAAAAACTTTCAAATCAGTTTGGAGTTAATCGAAGTGCCGAAGATTACAGACTCTTTTTGGATTATTTAGAAATTTAAAATACAAAATTTGAATGAGATCTGTCAGTATATGATTCGATATTCCGATCAGACCAGTTTCGATATCTCAAGTGATTTGTCTAATCAGACATTATCTTTTCTTCAAAACAAAATGAAAAGAGTATTAAAAATCTAAATAAAAAGGATTGCATTTAAAATGTTTGTTTCAGTTTTGAGCTTGAAATTTTTTATTTAAATTTACAAATGTTAATTTGCTGACTAAAACACTCAAAGTGGATTTCCTGGCACATTCAAAATAATTTCAAAAAAACAATGTCGCTCAAAAGAAATAAAAAAATCGAAACAAACTCGAAATAAAACCAAGTCCACTTTATGAATTTTCGAGTACGAATTGATGAATGTGGAATTCCAAAAGGGAAAATTATGGATGAGGAAAGTACACCACTCATCGGCGAGGGGCTTTAGGTGTAGAATCACTATTTGTGTTGTTGTTTCAATTTTTTTTTTTTTTTTTTGACTATTTAGTTTAGTGCTTTAGATTTTTAAAATGAATAAGCATTTAAGTTAATAAATAAATAATGTAGTCTCTAGGAAAATTCAAACAACTCGCTAAAATGGAATAAACAAAATATGAGATGATAAAAAAAAATAAAAATATATATATAAAATTTAGTGAACAGAAAATATGTTGTATTCTGTATTTGTATTGTATTTATAAAGAAAACAAAAACTATCTATTATAATGTATGTATGTTTATTTGTATTTATGAGTATTTGTATGTATATTTTAAGTGGATTAAAATAAGCGAAAAGAGAATTTGTGAGAACTGAACAAATGCTAGAGAAACTCGAAATTGCATTTGTTTAGAGTTTTCGTAATTCTTTGTTTCCAGAGCTTAGGATTATTTACATTGAGGTTAGGTACGTTTTAGGGTTATGTATTCTATTTGTATATTAAGCCAACACGACTATGATGATAACCAATTCACTAACCATGCCCTCGCTCAGACCTATCTATCACTCTCTAACACCACCCCGCCCCCTCCCCTTCGGCATTTGGTTTTTGATTTTATATTTTGAGTGCATTAGCTAATTTCTGATATATATTTTTTTAATTTTTTCATTAAACTAAATATGCTTGAAAAAAAAAAAAAATAATGAACAACTGCCAACTACACCAAAACAACAACAACAACAACAACATCAAACCACACTTACAACAACAAAAACTACAACAATCACAACAAAAACACATTCAGAGTTCCACACACGATTGCGCCAGCGCCCATGATGAATTGGGCAATCTTCTCTGGCAGCAGGAAGCCACCGAATTTGTTGAACAGTTTCCCACAGCAGCCCAGCATCAACGTCGTTGTCCAGTGCCCCCCTTGCGACAGAGTTGCTCCGCTGGCGCCATCTATCGGAACATGAATGCAGCCCTCAACAAGCGAGCCAGCGGAGGCGAATTACTAGCCAGCCAGCAACGCCATCAGCGTGACCTGTTCAGCGGCGATCTAGGCATACCAGAAATTAGCACTCATGTGGGCAGTGTTGTCCACACCTTCGAGGCCCTGGCCCTAGAGCGCCGCCTAGCGGACCAACAGAGACAATTGTTGCAGAGTAAGTATGAAGGTCAAACAGCGGCGGCCGTTGAGCAGCAGCAGCCACCGATCACCCAAAGCACCACCAACACTACCAGTCAAAGTAAATACCAGCAACTGAAGCGCAAATCTCAAGAGATGCGCCAACGAGTCATCCAGCAGATGCACCAGAAAAGACAGCTCCAGCAGCAGCAAGAGCAGGAGACACAGCACAGCTTACTAACCAGCACCTCAACCACACAAAAGCAACCGAGCAAACTCACAAACAGTTGTAGCACTCAGACTCTGGCCTCCCAACTGGCCAGCACTTTGCCCTTGGCTCGACCTCGCTCCACCGAGCAACTGCAGCAGCCAGCGAATCGGTATGATCAGATCACAGATGATTATCGTAAGAATCTCTTTGGCACCTTGACGACGCAGCGTAAGGCTCGCAGCAGTCTTCAGCAGTCGAGTGATGAGGAATACCTGGATGAAACCTACATAGTGAATGCTGCCTTCGACGAGATCTTCTCGAGATATAGCGGCATGGAAGAGGACGAGGATGAGGAGGGCGACACCTTGAATTGCCTTACCACTACAGCCACCAACACCGACGACTTCTATGAAGACGAGCACATGCTGGTCAGCTTGAGTGAGCTCGATGATGATGTCTTTGCCAGCAAATCTCAGACGGCGGCCACCACGCCCACTGCCCATCGCAGCCTCTGTCAAAGTCAATCCAATGCTGGCTGCACTCCTAAGCACAGTCAGAGCGCTCTAAAGAAACGCCTGGCACCAGTGCCGCCCCTCAAACAACGCTCCCATACGCTCACCAATCTCTTTGAGCGCTTGAAAAGTAGTTCAGGTGGCTCTCAAAACGGACGGGGCAAACGCTTATTACAGAAAACCCACTCTGATCAGCAACTCAAGCTCTCGGGACCCAAGCAGATGCGTAAGTTTGCTGGCCAAAGCAAACTGAACGAGTCCCAGGAAACTTCGATGGACCTCAGCAGAGCTCCTTCTTTTAGTGGTTCCCTGGTACGTCGTCTAAAGAAGCCTTCATTCAAGCAGAAGCGTGCCCCGCCCATACCGCCGCCCAAGCCGCGCTCCAATGTGGCCCATGTGACGCCTCTGAGAAATGCACTTATCTTTCCCAAGCGCTCACGCTCCTCAAATGAACTCCTGCTGGACGATCTGACGGTCCAGGCACGCAAGTATTACAGCAAGGCCGAGGGTGATATTCCGGCACATTCTAGAAATCAACTTCATAGCCTGCCCTATAGTGCAGTCCTATAGATGAATTCTGTTGGAAGCACCGAATTCTGCACTCACTTTTTTTTTTTTTAATTTTTAATAAATAATTTTTGTTTTGTTTGTTGATATTTTTTTTGTGACTTATAGAAGCCATTGCATTTTCTGACTGACTATTCGAAATTTAAAGCATTTAAGGAATATTAAAAATTTACCTATTTTCACTTTTATTTTTATAAATTTTGAAAACGAACAAATACCTTCGACAGAATCGACGCTTTTGTAGATTTATCGTTCCTCCATCGCAGTGTAACCCGCCGCCAAAAACGGAAAAAAAGAACGTGAATTGAAAAAAAAAAACAAAATACAAAATAATATCAAAAAATAAAAAAAAAATTCTAACAATTGAATTTCAATTATAACAAAATTTATTTCAAAAATAAATAAATATATTAAAAAAAAAATATATACAACTGCATGCAAATCAAATAATTGAATGAAAAAAATAATAAATATTTAACAAATCATAAAAAAATCAAAACACAATTTTTTCAATTAAAAAAAAAAAATCTGCATCTAATAAATCAAAATGAAATGTGCTTTGAAATTTAACTAAAACATTAAAAATATAAACACAAAAACAGAAATTATGTATTCAATTTTAATTTAAATTAAAATTTACACAAAAAAAATATTTAATTGAATAAGAAAAGAAAACAAAATACTACACATAATTTGTTGTAACTTGTAGGTTAATTTAAAAAAAAAAAAAGAATTATAAAAAAAATATATATTAAAAGGATCGAAATCCAAAATATAAGAATCAAACATGAATATATTACTAAACCTTTATGTGCATGCAATAAAATGAAAATAACAACAAAAAAAAGAACAGAGTTTTTAAGATTTCAAACTTATGGGGGGGGTTCACCGATAAAGCCATAACAAGAAAAACATATCCATTCGAAACTTCAGCGATGATGGATTTACCAAGTCGTACTATTTTAGAGATAACTGAACCTCTATGGTAGATTTATTTTACATCATCAGAACAGATGTTTAATCTCTCAAATAATGGTAAATGAGTTTTATAAATTAAAACGAAATTCCTGTTGCCAACTGCTTTTTCCATCAAAAATTGTCTGTGTCGAGTTTTTACAATCAAAACAAATATTGCAGTTGTGATATTTTGATATAATATATAAGTCAGAGAAGTCTGCTAAACAGATTATTTGGTAGAGGAATGGAAATCATATCACGTTCACATTTCTTTTTGAATTATTTCTTTACCTTTAGTGACAGCTTATTTGAGGAAGAGAACAAAGAGAGCTCTATCGAACTCAGATAAAGTCATAGGTGAGTACATAAATAAATATATTCTTTATCATTTGCAAGGGTATTAACCTTGGGCAAATATATGCAAAAGAGAGAGGGAAACGTCGGAGACCTCCCAATGTTACCCACAATATTATCAGGGTGACTAGAGAAATCGATATAGCCATGTCCGTCCGTCTGTCCATCCGTATGAACGCCTAGATCTTGGAGTCTTTAAGGATAACAAAACTTTTGATTCGGACTCCTTATAAGTGTACGCAGGTCAAGTTTTTTTCCCTCCTCGCCCTTCTTTCTAGCGCCTCACTTTTCGAAAGCATTTGTAATTTCTACAGCTTTGGAATTTTGATATCGAACATTACTAAAATCGTACTATACTTACATGAGATATACGAAACAGAAAATTTCAGAGTCCAAATTTTAATTCTTCTTGCCCAAGTGCAAACGGGCGAATGAAGAGCCCGATAGATGGCGTACTTGCTTTAAGGTTGTGGCGGTCTCGTTCAGGACGCCATCTGGCGTAAATATCGATCAGCCTTTGCAGAAAATACAACCCTGCAAACAGTCGATTGAGAGAGTCGGATTCGAGGCGGTAAGACGAACGGACCAGCGCGCGTAGCTTTTAACATCTATAATATATTGTACGAGTTCATATTATAAAAGAGAATAAATGTAATAATAATAAAGTCAAAGTGTTGATCATTGACTTGAGCACCACTACAAGAAAGCCAAAATGTTGTGGCGGTCTTGTTCAGGACGCCATCTGGCGTCAGCTTAAATATCGATCAGCCCTTGCAGAAAATACAACTCTGAAAATGGTCGATTGAGAGAGTCGGACTCGAGGCGGTAAGACAACCGGACCAGCGCGCGTAGCTTTTAACACCAATAATATATTGTACGAGTGAATCACTGAAAATAGAATAAAGACTGAGCGTTGACCATTAACAATATAACAATTTGTGAAGTAAAAAATCCAAAAGAGATAATTTAAGAATCTCCACACCCTGTACTACCTTGTGCACGTAAAAAGTATCCAAAACTCAAACACGACAAAACAGAACAGTCATAAAAAGCGTTGAGCATTGCAAATTGTCAGCAAAAAAATAACGTATATAATTCGCTTGGGGCTTACCTGTTATCAGTGTTTCAAATAGAGAGCTGAATTTGTTTTCAGTTTACTGAAGATTGTTGAATGGTTCACATCGTAGCCGGTCGAATGAGATTATTTATTTAAAGAATGGAAAAAAACAATATTCACAATATAAATAAGGCATTACGCATTATTCGATATAAAAATGGGAAATACACAGGTAGTCCGATACGAAAGATTGATCGCGACATTGATGTACACAGTTTGCATTTATTTGGAGATATTAAAATAGCAAATGAAGAACTCCCAGTCTTTTCATCGGAAATTCATCTAAGAATACTATATTATATATATTTAAAATGCTCTGAAGACGGAGTATATACGGATTATATAAACTATTTCAAGGCTTTTCCTAATCTATATTATTTGGTAACGAAGGAAACCGATTGGCTTTTAGGTGATGATCCTTGCAAAAGATGTGTGGAAAAATATGATTTTTATCATGTGTCAGACTCGTACGAATCAGCATTTTGCATGAAGAATTTTATTCAAATATATTTGAACTGCAAGATGGAACATAATTACAGAGGGTTCCTGAACTATCTTTCGTGGTATCCGAATATTTTGAATGAAGTCTTGGATAAGTGCAAAGATAAAAAGACAATTTTTGATGAAATCTATAAAACGATGTTACGGTTCCAGCCGGGAATTCGTTGGAAAATAGCTTCCTATATCTACACAGTTGGAGGAATCCGTGCTTACAGAGAATATATGAAATATTTGACAGCTTTGCCGGAGGAAATAATAGAAAAAGACAGCTGTTTTCTTTTAAACCAACTTCCCAAGGAGATCAAATTGTACCTATTGGATATTATATATGATAACTGTAAAAGGGAGAACCAATATTTCGATGCTATGAATTTTCTCGCCACAGTTCCAGAAATCTTTGAACTTTGCCTTGGAGGGAGAAATAGTTTTATTTTAAGCTCTAAATGCGACATTATACAATATTTGCATGATTTAAAGACTCAATCCATACAATTAAAAGCCAAAGAAGATACATACTTTTTCTTGAATATACTTCCGATAGGAAATCATTTAATCATATTGAATTCTATATTTAATTTGTGTAAAGAAGAAAATGACTATAGCGATTTAATGAGCTATTTAGCAATATATCCAGAATTAATCCATTGTAAATCGTTTAAAAAGAATTACGATTTCGCTGTAAGTCAATGTAACAATGTAAGATTAACTCGAAATGGATTGGAGAAAATGAATGACCAATTCCTTTATCTGCCATACAAAATTCATACCGATATCCTACGCTATATACAAATGGAGTGCGTAGCTAATAACAATTTTGCTGGTCATGCAAATTATTTAGAAGCATTTCCAAGAGTCTATTGCTTAGCCCTGAGACACATGGAAAAGGAAGAGATAGCTAAGATGAAAGAGTTGGAAATCAATATTGACCTAGAGGAATATTATAAAAATAAGATAACCAATTTCTTAATTAGATCGATTCAAAAAAACATTCGTGTCAATTCTGTAATTATAAAATACACTCCCGAAATACATTACGGAGAGCATGGTGAAACACTAGATACTGTTCTGAATATCTTGAGTTCAAAGCCAAATCTAATCGAGTTGAAAATTGAAATCGCTGGTAAATATGAAAAAAATTATATGGAAATTCGAAATATTTTCTAATTCTTCTTTACTTCACAGGGTACCATATTGAAAATTTTGATAAATTCCACCATTTGGAGTGTCTGGAATTGAAAGGAAAAATAAATGAAGAGGATTTGGTTAAGTGTGTGGAAAACAATCCCCAACTTACCGAACTGAGTCTCGGAACAAATGATATGTATGGCAGGCTAGCCAATATTGTGCCATATTGCCAAAATTTAAACGCTCTTTCCTTTCTCACAAAAGAAAATGGTGAAGAATACACCAAGCTAGGCATGCTACCAAAACTTCAGTATTTGCAAATATATGGTCAACACAAACCTGGAACCCTTCAAGGAATGCTAGGCAAATTAGCCGCAAAAGAATTCCACCCTCTTCTAACGCTTTCAATTGAGGGTTGCCTTGATTACGGAGAAATCGAATTAATAGCACAGATCAAGTCAATGCGTACCCTTACTTGCACCATATGTGATTCTCGAAGCCTGGGTCACTTGGCGGAAATAAATAATCTTAGAGATCTTTCCATTCATCTTCAGTTCGATAGTGGAGATTTGCAAAAGTATGAATTACATCCAACGCATGCTGGACTGCCCAAATTGCACACTTTATTTATTGAAGGTGAACGTCAAGTGGGTTTATTGAAAGATTTTCTTCAAATCGTTTCACCGAAGCTGGAAACCTTGAGTATCAGGGGGGAAATTAATTTTGAAGAAAGCTTAGCAATAACGCAGTTTAAGTCACTGGAAAGTTTAACATGCAAGTTACTCGATTCCAAAAGTCTTGTTCATTTAGCGCGCTTAATGGATCTGCGAGATCTTTACATTTATTCAAATGAGAAAAGCGAGACTGAGAAAACTGAGGACGGGCTATATAACCGATTACTACAATACCTAGAAATCCGAGAATACCAGAAATTATGGAACCTCTCCTTCATTTAGAGAAGAATGAAGGCTTAAAACATTTAGTATCTGCTAATTATGGTAAGGGATAAAATTGAAGACGAGCCAATTCCTAGAAATAGTGGAACCCTTTGGTCTTGTTAAAAAATTATAAGTTGTCGTAGAAGATCAAAATTAAGATGTGATTATATATATAAACTTAATCAGATATGATATCTTTACTTAAAGAATCATCATAATATTTACCTTAATCTTAGAACCAAGTGATCAAAATTTAAATAAAATTATATATGAATAACTTTATCTCTCCTTGAATAAATCAATTTAAAAGGTTCTAGGAGGGGGCAGAGACTAGAAATAAGTGATCTATTTATATGCTCCAAATGTATGATTTCCACAAACTTGATATACACTTAAGTTACAGTTAATAATTTTAATTACTTATAAATTCATGTTTTAATAATTTAGTTAAGCTTTTAATATGCTGATATATGTTCAAATAAACCTGACAAACTCAATATACGTCTGAGTACAGATTGGGCAGTCAAATTTTGTCTGATAAGACAATTAATGTGAGCCCATATCTACCCAATGTTCTCTCAAATATTTGACAAAATTATAAATTTTATGTAGCAGGTAAAAAGCTTCATTCAAAAAGCTTCATTGGTTTTGAGCTCATCGACAGAGTCATTCGAATAAAAATTCGAGAATCGCACATTTTATAATCTTATCTGAGCCATTATCAGCTATGGGCAATAGAAATAGGCTAGCAGGAATCGTAATTGGATTTTGTGTTATCGTTTTTGGCTTATAGAAACAATTTCAGCCCTATGAGTCAACCGATCGGAGCTATGAGTAATATGTCAAAGCCCTTTTCTCCCAAAATAATACAAATATATTTTTTATGTTGTAAATAAAAAAAAAGTAAACAGAATCAAACAGGAAACTTTAAAAAATTAATTCACTTTATCTGTTTTCTATATTTCAAAAAAAAAAAATAAATAAATAAATTGTTTAAAGATGATAAGATCTTTAGGCTGTCACAGTATGAGAAGTATTGAATCAATTGAATTCCCAACTTTTAATGTTTTCAGCACCGCTCTGGGCCTTTACCTTTTCGAAAATAATTATTATTATTTATCAGGCAATTGTTGTTTTTGTATTGTTTATGACTAAAATAGGTGTGAAGCTTTTCGTGAAGAGATATTGGTTTAAGGTTCTTTTCACTGTCATGTTCAGTAGATATTTAGCTTTTGCCGCAAACACCTCGCTTGGCTCTTACATTGGAATTTATTGAACTCAAATCGAAGTCGAAACTTACAAATCGAAAATGTGTAATGCTCTGTGGGAATGTATCAAGTGCCCCGGCAAAGTGGTTTGCTGGTAAGTCTTAAGAATATTTTCGATTTAAATCAAATTTTTATATATATATTTTATTTTTAAAGTTGCTGCGAATGTGCCTGCAAAATGCTTATGAGTATTCTCTGCTCTGGTATTATTCTGTTGGTCATCATATTTGTGATCCTTTGGTTTACCGTTTTCAATAAGGATGACAATTCGGATCCAACCCCTGAAGTGGCCAGAGCAATGGAACCCTTGAAAAAGAGCTTCCGTGATTACTTCACGGACTCTAGGTTTGTGTGAGTTTCATTACGGATGGACTAAATAAATTATTTTTTATTGAATTAGAATTTATTGGCGATTTTAGTAATTTAGAACTTATTTTATTCTATGTACAGACAATTACTTTTAAACAGACTATTATCACATTGTATCGATAGATAGTCTAAATATATAAATACATATATATGTACAACTGAGTGATAAGACTTTTTTTGTGGTGAGGGCTAAAATTTTGTTTAATCTAACTAATCAGAAGTTCTAAAACGACAAACTTTCCAGCTTATCAAAACAAACGAGGGACTTTTTTTCTAAATTTATGAGGGTCTTTTTTGGGTTTTCCTTAATTCTTATCTCTGAGTATTAAGCTAATTGGCAGCCAAAGATATTCTCTATCAAAACTGCTTGGCCTCAAGAATGGTGATACTGCTTGACCGAACTGCTTTATCGACGAACTATTTCTATTATTGGAAACAGTTTGGTTTCTTAAAATCTTCACGAATGATGCACTCGTTCGTGATGTCTTAAGAGACCAAGACGATTGAAGGACTTTGAACAGTCTTTGCATTTGTGAAGTTTTTCACCCGTATGAATTCGTTCATGGGCACGGAGGGCGCCCTGCTGGCTAAAGGAGCGCTCACACTGATTGCAGGAATATGGACGATCTCCCGTGTGAGTACGAATGTGCAGTTCCAAAAGGTAAACGCGTGAGAATTTTCGTTGGCAAATAGTGCAGACATGAGGTCGATCATCAGTGTGCAAAGAGGCAATGTGTCGCTTTAAGTTACTTGACTCTACAAATCTCTTGTCGCAATATGGACACTGGTGGTCGGCCAACTGTAAGTGACGCTTCTGATGACCCACTAGAGCAGAATTCGACTTGAAGGTCTTGGGGCAAACATCACAGGCAAAGGGACGGTCTCCATTATGTAAACGCGTGTGCATAGCGAGGCTCGATGAGGAGGGAAATAATTTACTACAATAGACACAACGGTGATGACGTCTCCGGGCATTAGGTTTTTCCTCTTGGGCTTCAGCGCAGGTGTGGGCATCCAGATTACACTGTTGCGTGAAACAGTGACCGCAGAGCATGCAGATAAATTTGGTTGCATTTGGATGCTGGTTCTCAATGTGTGTTTGTAGCCTGTAAGGTCTTTTAAAAACCGCACCGCAGTCGTCGCAATTGAAAGCTACCTCAGATGCAGGAACTTCCACCTCGATAATATTTTCGGTGGTTTCCTCTTGCATTACAATCGTTTCAAATTCTACATTTTCTTCCACATTGAATTCATTTATATTCGAAGCTTCCGCCTCAGTCTCTAGGACTTCTACAGCAGCTGGTTTGTCTCTTTTTTGCAATTGCCTTTCGGTTAAAGTGTTTTGCGTCTCCAAGCATTTTCTGCGAAACTTGGAAACTATGAGGAGTTCTTTTGTACATTCCTGGCATAGGTACTTTGGATCGGATTCAACTACCTAAACAAAAAATAATTATATTTTTTAAGTTTATAAACAAAAATAGCATTCTCACAATAATTTCTGCCCAGCGCTCTAGCAGTTGGCACAAAGACATTTCAAATTCTTCCACCTCCTCGTTAATGTCCACCATGAATTCATCTTGGCTTAAACAAACGCGGCAAAACAAATTGTTTAATTCAAAAGTCATTTTAAATTTAAAACATCAGCATTATTTCTTAAAACGTGCGGAATATCCATGATAAGGCGTTTGGCAATTTTAATACATTATTGTCAATAACAAAAGCAACAGCTGTTCGATGTGGTAGAGTTGCATTGAACATTAAATATGAGTACTTTTGAACTTATACAGAGCCCGCCAGTTTTAAATAAAACTAGATAAAACGAGGTTAAAAATTTATTACGTTTGCTTATATGGACAGGACATTGCATTTAAACAGGGTATACATTTTGTTTTGTACTTTTGCAGTTTTAAATTCATCATTGTCTTCTCTTCCGGCCTGGCAAAGGAATGCTGCACTGCTTCCATGCTCAAATCAATACAGTCGCCTTTTGTGAGACCAAATGTATTTGCTGCTATCAGAAATTCATTTGTCAGCGTTGAATCAAAGACCCCACAGTCATCAGTGCATAAAACTTTGGGAGCATTAGCTCCCATCAGGCGAATCAAATGGTGGTCTTTATAACTCGGCACGGTTCCAGACTTAACATTGCTGGTCAGACAGCATTCGATGGCTGTGTTCTGACTTTTTAATATATTAATATCCGAAGCAGTCAAAAATGTGCCATGCCCACAGCGCGACATTCCGAATTGCAGCATCTCTTTGATTTCCGCGGGATTTTCGATTTCCGCACAGTGCAGAGCCAATTTGAGACCAGCTTCGCGTGCTCTTTTCAAAAGCGGCTTGAAACTCTGAAAATTTCCCTTCTCAGGATTGCCACTCAAGTCCATGCCGACAACAATTTCTGAGTCGGATTGATAAAATTCCTCTGCCAGTTTTGTAATTTCTTCAGCAGCTTCCAATGACTCCCCACGATTAATGGAAATCAAGAGCCTTACTAAGATATCAGGATAAGTCGCTTTTGCCTTTTTTATTGCGTCCAGTACACACGTTAGGTACTGACGCCGGCTCATGTGCGAATTTGATTTTGGTGTAGTTCTCAACTCAAGGTACATGACATTATCTATGGCAAAGTCTCTAATAACCAGTTCTGTGGCATAGCCCAATCCTTTGGGTGTTGCAGTCAATTCGTGCACAAAAATAAACTTATCAAAACAGGCTGATAAAGTGGAATCGCCATCGAAATGTATGAATCGTGTGCACAGATCTGAGAATTCAGGTGTGTTGGCTCCGTAAAGATGTTCTCCCAATTCGCGCAAGCTGGCAATATTAAGAGAGCCGTTCAAATGAGCATGCAACTCCACTTTGGGTAATTTACTTAAAAATTCAAGCATTTCTTTTAAAATCACAGCAACTCAAATAATAATAAACAACTTAAGTCAAGGTAGCGTCAGTTATGCTTTTGTAAGAATCAAAGTATCGATACCGATTTGACTTAGAAAAAAATTCTAGCTATCGATAATTTCGCTATCTCCGTTTAATAACAAACTCATCTGAATATTTTTTATAAATCATGTCCGAAGCTCACATGGAGGCGCCGCCCTCGGTGCGCCTTACCAATGATGATTTCCGCAAATTGCTGGCCACGCCACGAGCGCCGCCCCCAGGCAGTGCTACGTCTTCTGGTGGCAGCGGATCTCTGGCCACGGCCAATTTTGCCACGCCCTCAGCAGTGGGCGAAAAGAAGAAAAGCCAAAGTAGCAGCGAAAGAAACGATCTCCGGCGAAAGAAGAAGAATTTTTATGCAGCTCTAAAAAAACAAGAAGATGTCAAACTGCAGGAATTGTCAGAAAAGTATCGTGACCGGGCTCGCGAACGCCGTGACGGCGCCAATCCAGACTACCAGAATGTGAGCACCCCCGGTCATGGCAACAGCACAAATGCCTACCGCGCTGTGGCTCCTGACATGAAATCTGGCATAGATGCGGCCGAGAGAAGACGTCGAATTATCCAGGAATCCAAGTTCTTGGGTGGTGATATGGAGCACACTCACTTGGTGAAGGGTCTGGATTATGCGCTGCTCCAGAAAGTCCGCTCCGAGCTACATTCGAAGGAGGCTGAGGAAGAGGAACTGGCCGCAGCGGTGGCACGCGAAAAATTAGCCGAGGCAGCCGCCGCCGCCGAGCAACTCGAGGCTGAGCGACGTGAGGCTGAAGATATCAATGCCATCAATGGGCCACTAGCCCGAAATATCTATAATCTCATTCAGTTCCGACGGTCCAAGGAAGTGCCGCGAAATGAGCTGTTTGCCCCGGGACGCATGGCCTACGTGATTGATCTGGAGGATGAAATGGGAGAAACCGATATACCCACTACCCTGAAACGCTCGAAATACGAAGTGCCAGTGGCACGTGAAGACATCGCCACTCTCACCACCAATGATATTGTCATAAATAAGCTCTCCCAGATTCTCAGCTACTTGCGGGCCGGTGGACGCAATAAGAAGAATAAGAAACGTGACAAGGACAAGCCACTGTTCTACGACAAGGAAGTGGAGCATTCACGTGCCGGTCCCAGTACCTCCACATCCAGCAATGGAGCCCAAGCCAGCAAGTCTGGCAGCAACAAACCTGTGCCTCTGGGCGATAGCATCTACGATGATGTGGGTGACTACCAGCCCAGCAGCAGTTCCTCCAGGAACGACCGTCATGGTCGTGGAAATGACAAGGCCACCAAACCCACAGCACAATCCTACTTCGGAGATGCGCCACCCGAGGCGGAAGAACCGGTTATCACAAATATACCCCCTCCCCCTAAGATATCCAAGGCCATGGCCTCGAGATTCGCCAACGAGCCCGAAGGTTATGCCGAATGCTATCCTGGCCTTGAGGAAATGAACGATGCCATCGACGACTCCGACGACGAGGTCGACTATACCAAAATGGATTTGGGCAACAAAAAAGGACCCATTGGACGCTGGGACTTCGATACTCAAGAAGAGTATTCCGATTACATGAGCACCAAAGAGGCTCTACCCAAGGCCGCCTTCCAGTACGGCGTTAAAATGCAAGATGGCCGAAAGACCCGCAAAAACAAGACAGAGAAAAGCGAAAAAGCCGAACTCGATCGGGAATGGCAAAAGATTCAGGTGAGTCCCGTATGGTCAGGGATTATTGAAATGGCTTAACCTTTTTTTTTTTTGGCTTTCAGACGATTATACAAAAACGTAAAATGCCCAAGGATGGCGGTGGCGGCGGAGGTGGTGGCGATGAGCCCGAATATAAATCTGCCAAGTACTAAGAGAATTCGGAAGCGTTGGTCGCAAATCAGTCTCAACCGATTCGTAGCACTCTTAGTTCTCCGTTATAGCAAAATTCAGACTGAGAAAAGCTTCACGAAATTATTGGGAATTTTTAAGTTCTAAGAAATAATATTTTTCAACTTGATATAAAGGAATTGGTGGACAAATTAATAAATTCAAATTTCAAAACCTTTAAAAATGTTTCCGATTTAATTTTGATCTCCTCCTCATAATACTTACTATGAAAATTGCAAACGATACTTATTCG
This sequence comes from Scaptodrosophila latifasciaeformis, assembly GCA_037075145.1. Taxonomy (NCBI): domain Eukaryota; kingdom Metazoa; phylum Arthropoda; class Insecta; order Diptera; family Drosophilidae; genus Scaptodrosophila; species Scaptodrosophila latifasciaeformis. The sequence goes on along the minus strand of JBAMCM010000100.1, from coordinate 10,348,380 downwards.
ATACTTTCTGGAAGGTTACTTTCATTCATCCTCACAAGCAGAGAAATAAAGTTTTAGTCAAAACTTCACGGTAATACGATATTACTAGCAATATCTTTTGGATCGAGTTGCCAAGGAAATACTCCCAATGAAAATTGGTATATATAGCAGATGTTTCGCAACCTGTCGGATTATGGAGTTGTCAAAGAAACTTAGATCGACCTTTCCTTTCCTATTTCACCTGGATCGTAGTATCATGAAGCCTGAAGCTGATTTACAGTACCAAATCGGGGATTCAGAAAGATTCTATAAATTGAGTTTCCCTAAAATTGAAAAGAATTATTCCTCTTAAAACGGTATGATCTATTTATTAATTATTATTATAATTTTTTTTTTTTTTGTATGTAAAACATTAAATATAATTGTATAATTTTAAATCTTATTTATGTTTTTGTATGCTCACAAATATTCATTTTTGCTTTTTTTTTTATTTGCTTTCTAATATTCTTTTAGCCATTTTATCACTATATATACTTTATCTTTTGATCTTTCCCATAATTCGATACGTTCAGTTAAAATAGAAATAATGCTTTGACTGTTTCACAATTAAATTAAACTTGTTTCTATTTCTAAAAAAAAAAACAAACAGATTTGAAGCTTTTTTAACTGGTGTGCAGATCTATGGTAAATCGATAGTTATATCTTAAATCCAGCGGGGAACGGGGGACAGCTGACTTATCGACTACGTATATTTTAATTGTTTACTTTATGTACTAAGATCCTTTTGTTGTTGTTGTTTTTGTCCTTTCAATTCGCAGTGCAACGGGGTGGTTCGTAAAAAGATATAGAAATATTTATCAGTTTCTGTGCTCTTGACTAAGGTTTTTATTTTTATTTTTGATTTTTGGTTTTATGTTGGAAAAGTCATAGAAAATTGGTCATGATATTTTAATTTTTTGTTTTAACCTGGGAATTATTATTTCTGAGATTTACAAGAATAAATGAGAAAAACGTGTGCTACTATTTTTAAATTTTGGGAATGCTTAAGCTTCTAACCTCAAAATGAACTTGTCTTGTCCTTCGTCTAAGGAAAACTAATGTTAATAAACGTTTCTTGCTTGAAATGAAAAATGATTTGAAAATTTCCAACTCACAAAAACCCTGGGAAGCCGCAGAGACTGGCTGGTCAGATAGCTTAGCCTATTTCGGATGCCGCCAAACATCCTCATCAGTGACCTTTGATCGGTCAATACTTTTCATTTCGTCTCTCCCATGAATCGTGCAGATTTCGTGAGTTTGGAAAAATAGAAAATAAAGTCTTTGGTTTGGGTTGAGGGCGGACTCGAAGGGAAATGAGAAGAATTCGATACGCCCAAAACCGCTGAGGAAACATTTCATATTGGCTGTGCCTCCTCCTCGTCCTCCTCCTTCACTTAGTCGTTCCAATTAAGACTGTGACTAATGGTGCTGGTCGATCCACTGGTGGCTGTGACTGTGGCGGTGGAGAGGCGCCTTCTCTCCACCAATTTGATGTCCCTCACGCAGAGGTCGTGCTTGGAGTTGCTGGCAAAACGTATCACCGACTGGGTGGTCACTTGGGGTACTTGGCGCAAGTCCAGCCACACAAGATTCTCGCATTTAGACAGATGCTCGAGGGAGTTTTCGGAGACCAGGCGACAGGCGCTCAGGTTGAGCTCAGCCAAATTGGCAATGGCTGTGGCCGAGGTGCCTATCTGGGCCACTCCAGCGTCGGTGATGCGCTGGCAGGAGGAGAGATCCAAGTGCTGCAGGTGTGGCAGGGATTGGGTGATATAGCGCACGGCCACATCCGAAATATCTGTACCGGCCAGCTTGAGCATTTTCAAATCGCGCAATCGCGTCTTCGAGTCACTCAGACCGGGTCGTGAGTCCTTGGGTGGCGAAAGAATGTCCCGTATGGCAGCATCATTCAGGCCACGCACAAAGCTCAGGTCCAGAATCTGCAGCGGTGGACAGAGGCAGGTGTGCAGGGCCAGCACCGCCTGAATGGGACAATTTTGCAGCGAGAGATTCTTGAGGGCGGGCAGACGAGCCACCACCCAGCTAAGCTGGCGCTTGGCAATCTGCGTCCAGTCCAATATCAAATGCTCCGGCTGGCGACGCACAATGGCCGTGAGCAGGGAGGCCGACATTTTGTGCTCGGCGCAATTCATGCGTTTCCAGAGATCAGGATCCACAGCAGCTGTCGACCAGGCCTTGCACACCAGACAGCAGGTGACCAGCGTATCCTGCGGCAAATAGCGGAATATGATTTTCAATACCGTGGGATCCAGGGCCAGATTCTGTGAACCATGATGCAGATGATTGAGACCAGCATTGCCATTGGAAGTAGAGGCACCAGCCGAGCCGGAGGCCTGCATCAGGTGACCATTGGGACTGGTGCTATTGGAACTGCTGCCACCCAGTTGATTGGCTGAACTGCCCGTGGGTGCCGGACGCACCACAAACTGGGGCTTCTTGAGCACGCGTGTGGAAGAGTTGAGCATCTGCTGGGCCAGCTGGGAGCGTATGGAGTTCTTTTTACGCGAACTGCTGGAACCGCCACCCCCACCACCGCCTCCAGAATGGTTGCCTAGATTGTTGTGACTAGCTCCGGCATTGCCATTCGGACCGTCCAGAGAGCTACCCGGTGCCTCGTTGCTCTCCTGTAGGCTGCTGCTCACGCTGACCTCGTCATGACTCTTGCGTCGCTTGGTCTTGTCGCCACTGCCACCTGCATTGGGTGAGACCCCCGGGGAAGGGGTATCGCAGCTGTTGAACCTATCGGTCTTGACCTCCAGCTGGTGATGACGCTTCAGGCCCTGCTTCCAGTGACTGGTGGTGGCAGTGGTGAGACTGCTGGCCGTGTGCGAGCTGCTGCCGCACTCCATTTCCGATTCGCTGGTGAAGACAAAGTCATTGTACTGCCCCATAGGCGGAGGCAAGAGACTGCCAGTTTCCGTAGTGCCTTCCAGGTTAGCGGAGCTTCCGACGCCCGAACCGCCTACAGAGACGCGTCGTACCTCTGAGGACTTCTGGCGAGCTCGGAAATGACGAGGCTGTAGGGATTTCAGAAAATTAAATTAGATGGGAATCGATGAGACTGGTTTGCCTACTCACCTTGTAGTCGTAATTCTTGCCCGAGCGACAGCAACTGGGGCATTCCCAGCTATTGGGCAGATCCTCGTTGACTATGCCCTTGGCATCGGCTGCATCCTCGGTGCCATCCAGCTGGGAGAGAGCACAGTCCGGATGGGCTATTTCATAGCAGACGGAACACTCCATCAGACTGGAGGGACCCTCCAGCGAGGCCAGTTGCTTGGTCTGAGGCGAAACGGGCGTCTGCCGCCAGCCATCCAGATGGCAATAGACACACTGAGCTGTCACCGGCAACATGGGCGACAGGCATTGCCGCATCATGCAGGTCTGTTTGGCTCGTCCAGGTCCACCGAACTTGACCATGTCCATGCAGAAGGGGCAAGTGCCGCAGTCAGAGCGCTGGCAGGCGGCACAATTCTTGCAGCGTGTGCGTCTCCGTCGTGGCTGACCGGTGCCAGTGAGATGGGGCGAGAGCTTGGACTCACCCGGTGAGGTGCAATTATCGGGAGAGGTGGCCGGATTTAGGGAGAGTTCCGAGCCGGCTGGATAAGTGGAACAGGAGGCTATCACACTGATGGCCTGGGAGGCGCCACTGCTGGGAGTTAGTGATTCGGGAATCTGGCCAGAACTGGCAGCAGCCGCCACGGCATTGGCCAGATGCATTTTCTTGGGTGGGCGATATTTCAAGGTGTCCGTGGGTAAGACAAAGGTAGCCTCTGCTGGGAATCAAGAAGAAGATTACAACCAAATTCATAATTTCTCAAAATTAGACTGACCTGTCTGATTGGCAGTCCCGGGACTGCCATTCTCCATTTGCTCTTTCTTCAGGACTCCATTGCTGTATTCCACGCCGGCTCCAGCAGCCAAGGGCACGGTCAGAGCCGTGCCACCTGCCTTATTATGGCCTTCTAGGCCCTCGCCACGTGCCGCCTCGAGTTGCTGTTGCTCTCGAATGACCTCAGCATTCTTCCGGGCTATTTCCAGTTTGATTTCCTGCTTAACTCTCTGGCGTTCGTAGACCTGATAAGGATGATGACTATTATCCGCCGGCCTAAGTACTGGCACACCCGTCACAGCCAAGTCCTGCTGATCCTTGCAGTGCCGCTCCACCAGGGTACGCACATCCTTGATCAGAGCCACCGGATCCAAGACCAGACTAGGCACATTCTTCTTCTGCGGCGGCAAATCATATAGATACATCACAATCTCCTTGAGGCCAAACAGCTCGTAGTGGGTGAGATGGGTGTGAGGACGAGCCGTCATTTCCACCTCACTGGCCGAGGTTTCACCCTCCAGGTGGGAGTGACCCAAGAGGGTGTAGACATAGCGAGCTAGGACATACCAAAGCATCTCGGTGAAAAAGGGATAACGGAATTTTTGCGGCACTTTGGTGTTGTCCTCGACGCTGGCCGTCTTCAGCTGCTTCACAATGCCAAAGGAGTGCAGGAAATTGCCACCAAAGACGAGAGATTCGGTGGGTGTGTAGACGGCATGAATCCAGCCGGTGGGTATGAAGAAGGTATTGCCCTCGGTGAGATACACACGGGCGCACTTTTCCACCGTGTCGCCAAAGAACACGTCCGCCTGCTTGCCGGAGAGCACCCACTTCTCATAAAGCTGCAGGTTGCGATCGGTGGGTGGGATGAGCCAGAAGACCTTGCTGCCCTTCAGGATGTGATACCAGACGGAAGTGCCACCAAAGTCAATATGGAAATCTGTGTAGCAATTTTTCACTGACATCAGGCAATACTTCTGGACTTTGGGATACATCATGCCTCCGAGCAGATTGGTGCCCTCTTTTTGGGCATCTTTGAGCTGCTTGGGCCAGACAACGTCCACCCAATCGATTTGTCTCACTATGTCCGGGCTCTGGACAAACTGATCCAGGCGGGTGTGTGAGAATTCCAGGGAGATCACATTGAGCAGGCGATCCTTTTGGGGACTGTCGTAGTACTGTTGCCACTCCTTCATGGTCATCTGTAGATTCTTCTGTGTATTGACGTCCATGACGTCGAGCAGACGGCGTGAGCCCACACAGAGTCTCACATCGTTTACGGTAAACTCCTGCGGGTCAGGCATGCGCAACCCCAGGCCGCTCTTCTCCCGGAACAGCAAGGGTATATTGAAGCCGTGTTGTTGCAGGAACCTATTAAGAAATATATATATACGAGTCTATATAGAGACAATCGATTTAATTGGAGATGTTGATTTACTTACGCCACTGTCAAGTCACTGCCACGCATTTCACGGACCATGCCGGCCTGGGCAAATTTCGATGATTCCAATTTCTCTGCTACACTAAAGCCACGGGCACCTTCCCCATCGTCATCGCCCAGGGCCCATTCCTCTGAATAAAGCTTACGCTGTTTACGTTCGCGCTATTTAAAAGAAGAAGAAGGAATAAATTTTCTCATAAATTTTGCATACTAATCTTAATGGAAAAGAGTATACACAAAATAAATATGCTGATAAAATTGCTAAAAATACACCAAGAGGCGGAGCCTTTAGCAGACGACGACGTCGACGACAGCGTCGTGTCGACGTCAACGTCAGCAGCGCAAGGCTTTGCCAAATTCACCACACTCAAGCAGCTTTGCCAAAGTGAATCACGAGCCGAAACCTTTTCCACCACATTCAGCCGAACAAACGAAAGAAAGAGACAGAAAATATTGCCGTTTTCATTTTCACACACACCAAAGCTAATTGCTATGTGAATTTAAAAATCAAAGCGGCTTGCCAATAATTTGTTCTTGCATTTATTTGGGGGGACACTGTGAACATGTGCCTTTTCGGAATTAAATCAAATTCCAATTGATAAGCTCGTCATCACTTATCCAAAAATATAAGGCAAAAGTCCTGAATAAATTTGGCTTGGCAAACGGCATAATAATGACATCGCTGAGCTAGCAGAAAATTTACGCGACTTTTATTTCGGCGGCAAATTGCCGCCCTCTGAATTTTAAACGATGACCAAACAAATAAACCGCTTGCACTTTTTCATCTTCTTTGTTTTTTTTTTTTTATGCAAAAAAAAAAAAAAAGAGGCAATGGAAATGGTATATGGTGGCCAGAGCAGGCCATGGCCCGACCGGCACTGACGTCGGCTTCGGGCTGCTCCTGTTGCTGTCTCATTTCAGTGCGCATGCACCAAACGTCAGCTCCGTTGGGGGAGAACCGCACACCCTCCCTCTGGAATTGTGATTGCAGTCTCTGGTTGCACATATTATGAGAAGAGAGCACAGTAGTCATTGCATAGGCGGCCAATTTATCAATGATTGCTTTTGTGATTACAAATTCGGTTCGTTTCGGCTGGAGTAATACTGTACTCATAACCCTATATGGCTTATTAAGAATGGAAGGGAAGCGCACTGAATTTTTGGCTTGTCCGGGGGTCATCGGTGGATGGATGACAGCCACCACAGACTGTTGCTTTCAATGCTTTTGCCTTGCCCCTCACTTTCCCAATGAGGGCCTATTTAAATCTCAGACCATGAGTGTATATGTATGTATGTATGTATGTGTGTGTGTGCATTTACCTCCTGCTTTGAGTTATTTTGGCATTTTTTTTGCGCAGCAGCTCAGCTCAGCTCTTTAAAATCTCAGTTTGTGGCACTAACGAAAAAAAAAAATCTATAAAAGATCTGTCCTCGACATATGAGTTGCTATACATGTGAGTGTGTGTGTGTGTGTTTTTTTTGTATGTCCTTTTAAAGCGTGTTGGCCTGGTCGAGAGGTTTTGATCGTCTACAAACTTGTTTGGCGTGTTCTAAACGATTAATGCGGCTCTTGTTGTTATTGTTGTTGTTGTCTCTGTGACTTCTCATTGTGTTTGCCACAAAAGCATTTGTTTTTGTAAACTTGCCCAATCGACAGGTAGAAGAAAAAAAAAAACAAAACAAACTGACAACCCACAATGACGACAACAAAATGAACATTCACTGTATTAGTGTATGTGTGTGTACGTGTGTGTGTGTGGGCCATTCCGAATCTAGTCAAGTGACTGTGGCGTCACCTTAACCATCTAACCACCAGGCGTGTCAATTGCCAAAAAGAAGAAGAAGAAAGAAAGCCCTGCCGGGGAGTCGGAAGCGAGTCGACAAGTTTGAATTAGTTGACGAAATTAATCGCAGCGGCCAATTGTCTAGTGTGAAATAGTCCGATTCGCAACTATTGGAAGCCTCACACCTTGGGTTGGAATACTCTAGACTCGCGACTGTCTTATCTACGCACAAACAGCAAATAAGCACATGTGGGAAATAACGCGGCACAGTGAAGACTTATGCCAAGTGAACCGGCTTGAATGGTCTGGACTTGGAAGGCTGAAGATATTAAAAAAAAATTGTTTCTTTAAGAAAAAAAAGCAAATTTTTATGAAAAGAATTTTCAAGAGTCCCTTAAAAATTCTCAGGATCTTACACGAAAATTTTTGACTTCCGAAAAGGGAGAAGAGACTAAGAAACTAACCCCAAAAATCGGGTTTAAAAATAGTCAAGAATAAATCAGAAAATTCAATAAAAAATGTTGTCAGTTTCATAATGAGCAAGCTCTACTGTAGGCGAATTTCATATCTCATATATACGCACGAATACCAACACGCCCTCTCACACACAAACGCACAACGAAAAAGCCAACCGGCAAAAGGCGATAAAAATGTGCGTTTCCAACGTGCTCTGCCTTTGCCTTTGCCTGTGATGTGATGTGCTGTGCTGTGCTGGTTTGCTGTGCTGGTTTTCTGTGCTGGTCTCTGGGTCTGGGTTAGTCATGTTGTCGTTGTGCGAGCCGTGTGACTTGGCTGCCGGTTCGGGGCGTTTATTTATACTATATGTATGCATGTGTGTGTGTGTGTGTGTGTGTGTGAGTGTTTTGGATTTTATTTATTTTTTGTTGGGCTTTATAAATGTTTCATAAGTTTTATTTTGTTTTTTTCCTATGTCTTCTCAAACAAAATGAATTTGTCAGTAAAATATTAATGGAAAAGCCAATATTGTGGAGCTAACAAGCATTTTGGTCATAATATTATTTTGTTTGGTATTTTTTCATGGTGTAGTTTTAAGTATGCTGTTAATTGAATTCAGGGCAGGTGTTACTTTATTCGAAACAGATGGTCAGAATTTATGACTCAAGCATTGCGCTAATCAGAGCTTTGCCAAAGATCTTGGCAAAATCCAACAAATATTCTAATTTGGAATTTGAACCATCGCGCTGGCCAACCACATAGCAAAGGGCCAATCAAAGTCTAAGCACTTGAGTCATTTCAATTCTAAGCTTGATTATTTCAACAGTTAATATCTCGTTTCGTTTGTGGAAGAGAGTGTGAGTGCTTCGAAATGTTGGAAGATAACAAAAAAGAAAAAAAAACTATTAATTTATTTCATTTCTTTTATGCTTTAAATAGTGTGTAATTTTGGTGCTGCTTGTTATTGCTTTCCACCATTCATTGCGAGAGAGACAGAGAGAGAGAGAGAGAGAGCGAGAGTGAAACACACCACACCACACAGCGACGACAAATTGAAAACGAAAACAATAACAATAATATAGATCGGCAAAAAGCACGAGTGCCTTTTTTTTTTTTTGCTTTTTTTTTTAGTTGAGTTTACCGCTTGCCGGGAGCAGTCATGTTGCTGCGTTTCGCCCTTCGTTCAAATTTGAGCTGACTTACGTTAGCGAGTGTGTGTGCGGATGTGTGAGCGTGTGTTTAATGATGTTTATTTATTTATTATTAAACATTAGCTTAAACACTCTTGATTGGCAATGGCAACTTTTGATCAATTCATGAATTTTTGTTTGTTTTTGTTTTTTTATCAAGCACATTTTATTTATTTATTTTTTTTTTTGTAGATTTTAAGTCCAGTTACTCACCAATTGACGGCGTTGTACACCTTTCGAATTGCCATTGTTGTTGTTGTTGTTATTATTATTGTTGTTGCTGCTGCTGTTGCTTTTGCCAGGCGACGACCCCGTTTCGGCGGCGGACATCGCCACAAAAATTGCTTTACTTCGGAGGTTTATAGGCGAGTGTATTTATTTAATAGTGTGTGTATGTGTATGGGTGTGTGTGTGTGAATCGTTAGCTTGGCTCTAATCAGCTATTCTCGGCGATATGCACACACACAATAGTGTTGTTGTGTTTAATTATTTATTTTTTGTTATTGACGTTATTGTTGCTTTTTGCTTTTTAGTTTTTAGCCTTAAATTCATAAATTCCACTTTGAATATTTCTTCTGAATTTTTTTTTTTTTTTTAAAGCTGTGAAATAGATTAAAAATTTATAAATTCAAATCAATATGACGAGTTTATCTAGACAAAAGTAGACACATTTATAGCGCATATATGTGTGTAATCTTTGAGGCATCTTTTGTTCGGCACTTGACTTGTTCCGTTTCGATTTTGCTCCACCGCACCACTAAACAAATTAACTACAAGCACTGGCAAGCTGGCAAGGCGAAGCCAAATGGCAACTGAACTGCGCTTATTACTTCATACAAATTGTATAGAATACACACACGCACGCACTCACACACTCAGATACAGACGAAACGTTTACGCAGAGAACACACAACACAAGCGGAAAAGTTAAGTGAATATTGCCGCTGGTTAGCTCTGCTTATGCTTGCTCACTCCCACAACGACTCGACACAACGACTGCCATGGTCGCTAGCTGGCTGGCTGGCTGGCTGGTTGACTGGCGGCTGGCTGGTTTGTTGGTAGGTTGATTGGTCGGTCGGTCGCTCGGTTGGCTATGCAGAACATGCAGCCAACTAACAATGAAAAACTCAACTCGGCACAACTAAACGAAACAAAACTCAACTCAACTCAACTCGAGCGAACTCAACTTGGCGGCCGACGCCGCTGGGCCTGGGTGAGTCGTTAGGCCGGTGGAATTCACCACAATGGGGCTGCTGGTTGGCGCTATTCTCTATTGAAGGGGGCTCACCCATAGCACAATGTACCCACGTGGGCCCCTGGCTTGACGCCTCTGGTCTATATCACGCAGCGGCTATTATTTCACAGGTCAACGAAGAATTCTCTGCGTTGTTGGGGCTCAGTCGCAGCGCAGCGGCCGTTCGGCTTGTTTGGTTTGGTACCTGCTTGCCTGCGTCCTGACCTGGCATTTGCCGAGTGTCGATGTGTGTGTGAGTGCGTGCGTATATTTTTGTATCTATGTGTGTGGGTGTCTGTCTGCCTGGCCATTGAATTTTTAACGTAATGTTTTCTTTATTTGTTGTTGTTGTCTTTACTTTATTTCTTAGTTTGTTTTCGACAGCTCACTTATCACATTGAAACACATTTGCGCGTCGTGTCATTTTGTCATACTGAATTGCTTCTTTATTTTTTTCTCTTTCTCGTTTCCATGAACTTGTAATAAAATATTTTTCAATTTGCTGGCAAACTTTTAGTTCTCTTTAACTCTCCACTCCCGGGCTATACGCCTTTGCGTTGTTTTTGTTGTTGTAATATGGTTACTGATTGCAATTGAGATTTCTGCTGATATATTTGGTGACGAGATAAATGCAGCCACCGCTGTTTCTCGTCCAATTTCCACTTACAAATTTAATTATTTTTTTTTTTTTTTTTTTTATTACTTGTGCATACACACATATGCTCCTCTTTTATATATATTTTATTGTATACAAAGGCCGAAGCACGAAAATTATTGAATTTACATATATATTTAAGAAGCGCCGCTGGCTATTATTTTCCACCGATACGTCCAGTTTGAGAAATATTGCACTTCACCGCCACGAAAAACACGTCCGCTCAACAGAAAAAAAATTTTGTACTGCGAATTTTTTTGAGGCGTCAAGAGGGCTGGGAAACTATCGATGGTGCTATCGAGGTATCGAATTTTTACCCTTCTGAGCCACTATCGACTGTTTTTTGTCGCTATCGATGCTGCTGTGAAAAATGTTCACATCACTAACAACAGCACAAAGAACAAGGTTTCAGAAATTTGGGTAAGAAATATACAAAAAATTAAATATTAAATCTTTTCTAATAAAATGCATTCTAGATGTACTTAAATTGAAGGAGGAAGCATGGATCTCAAAAGCAAGGGTAATTATATTATTTGTTCATATAAACAAAGTATACTTAGTAAAAGGTTTTTGTCTATGAAATTGTAGAAAACAACAAATCCGAGACAAAAACAGCTCTGATGCGGAGAAAAGAACAGGAAAAAGACCCTGAGTTTGGAAATTAAACAGAAAGTTCCTACTAGATGGAACAAAGCATACTCTATGATAGACAGAATTTGGCAAAGTATTTCTAACTACATCAAGAGCACCACAACCATTTACTGTGGATGAACTGGACATCCTATTGGACTTTTTGAAATTACTGGTTCCATTTGAAACAGCAACGAGACAATTATCTTCGATTATATTAGTGTTGACCTTCGACAATATATGAATTTGAAGTACTCAGATGAAAATATAGATCCCCTACAATACTAGAAGGTAACTATACCTATTTGCACTAAACTTTAGGAGAAGCATAAATTAAATTTTCTTTATTCCAGCATAGTGCATCTACAGAGTCTGAGTGTATGTTCAGTAAGGCTGGACTTATAATAAGTAACCACAGGGCTTCCCTTAAAGCGAAAAATGCTGACATAGTTCTATTTTTGCAAAGAAATGCATGGATAGAATAATATTTTTGTTATTTTTTTAGTCAAAACTTATGAGCTGAATTTTCTTCTTTTGTTAGAGAGTTGATTTCTCATTAAGTTTCTTATTTTATACTGAACAAATATGACTTGAAGTTTCTTATTTTGTTAGATCCTGTTATTGTTTTTATTATAATTTTTTACTTTGTAAAACTAAATTAAACTAATTTTGATCTCTAATATTTTAAATTATAGTTATAGCATTAAATATATGAGATATAAGAAATACATTCGAAATTGCTTATATTTTTATTTTATTTTAAACGAATCGATATGTCGAATTTTCGCTCTGAAAATATCGAATGGCAGCTCTACTGCGAGTTTTTTTGAGGTGCGTCAAGATAACGACGGTAGTTGGATTCGATTTTGGAACTTTATTCCGGAACCTGTTCCTCATTTTCAAATGTGCCTATCAATTTAAAGAAGCAATAAAAAAATGTTAGCTAGATCGAAGATATTTGAGAATGGAATTATATGACTGTCCAGTTCGACCAACGAATGCACATAGGAAAACTGTATCATTCAAAAATGAAATGAATTGTAAACTTACCGATCAGTTATGGAGCAAATGGAAAATTCACTGCCCATCTTAAATGTTCAACGATAAAAAAAACCAGTTCCAGCTTGAGCCAAGCCAGTGCTGCAAAACTCACTAGCGAGGGAAAGTATAAATTTCGAATTTATTTGTTGCTTCTTAATGAATCGCTCAGCATTTGAGGAAATATCAAAAATGTGTATATAGTCATTAATCTGTAAGAGTGCTACAAAGATATATCATATATGTGATCATATCTCATAAACATATGAATAAACATATTGGGTGCAAGGAACAGGTTCCGGTCCCCGGTTCTAAGACTGGCTGTCACTATCTTGACTGCCGTAATTTGTGATAAATGTTTGTAAAATTTTAAAATAAATCGTTTTCCCGTTGAATTTGCAATCAACCATTGTGTTATTCTTGCCGGCTACACTATATTTTCGGCCTAGAATTTAATTAAGCACCGATTTGCTCGTTAAATGTCTTGGCAGACTGGTCTAGTGAAATCAATTTTGGACCCCAGGAACTTAATCATTTCCTGCGATTTAGCTGTGGTCATTGCCGACAAGTTTCCAAAAGCAAAGCATCATTTCTTAGTTTTGCCCAAAGAAGAAATTGCCAGCATCTTTGAAGTGAGAAAATTTTAAAATATAAAACTAAATATAATTAAAAAAAAAAAAATGCAAATTTAAGCTGAAGAAATGCCATCTACCAATACTGGATGAGATGCACTTACTTGCCCGCAATATAATCGAAGTTAACGGAGAATTCTGGGACAACTTTAAAATTGGATTTCATGCTCAGCCGAGCATGCATCAATTACATTTACACGTCATCTCGAAAGACTTTGTATCGGATTGCTTGAAAACCAAAAAGCATTGGAACAGCTTCAACACTGATCTATTTGTGCCTTACGAAAGTGAGTGTGAATTCATAAAGAAAAATTAAAGAAACAAAAGTTCAAATATTCCCTTATAGAAATTTACACTCAATTGAAAAACGGTGAGACTATCAAACGTTTGCCTAAAATCAAATTGGATGAACTGCTTGGAGTTCCCCTGACTTGTAACCAGTGTGAATTTGTGGCGAAAAACATTCCCACACTCAAAAGTCACCTTTTAGAACACTGCAAATAAAATCGCATTCAAAACATTTCGAGCATATAAAGCGCTTTCGAACACTAGACTCAATTTAGCTTTTCAATTTTCCCTTTGTTGGATACAAACTATAAGTCGGTGATAACCACACCTACCGCGTACAACAAGTATCGCAAAATGGATAGAAAACAAAATTTGCTTAAGGAGTTGGAGCAGCCTGAACATTTTCTTTTAGAAACCGATCGTGCTGTCCTAATCTACGACAAATTTCCCAAAGCCGAATACCATTTTATTGTACTGCCCAAGGAGCCAATAAGCAGCATGACAGAAGTAAGAATATCAAGTTTTCATCATCTTTTTTTTAACTTATGAAATTGTATGTACTTTTAGCTCAGCGTCAATCATCTGCCACTCTTGGAACATATGATGGAGCTCGCCAACAAAATAATTGACCAGCAAAAGAGGGATCCCGATGATTTTTTAATCGGCTTCAAACGACGGCCCTACATGCATGGCTTGCATTTGCATGTTATATCGAAAGATTTCTTTTCCTATTCCATGTATAAGATTTGCCATTGGAATGTATTTAATACGAAGCTCTTTATTAGCTATCGCGCTGCCTATTGTATTTTGATGACACAAGGATCTATTGAGGAAATGCCTGAAGAAGAATGTCAACGGCTGCGCCAGCAAGTACCTTTGACCTGCAATCAGTGCAACTTTTCAACGGACTTGATGCTCCATTTAAAACATCATTTGGCCGAGCACTGGCATGCTAAGCAAATGTGGCATCAAAGCCAAACGCAAGTGGACAAAGTTCTTAAAATGTTGGACAATATTAAAGCTGAACCAGTTAGAGATTTAGACAATATGCTGGCTGATTTGGCCATAGCTGGAAATTCTCAAGAAAATGAAAGCCTTGAAGACCCAAATATAAAGCAGCAGCTACCCCCAAATCTGGAAAACTCTCAAGGCTCACCCAATGGTGGGTCACAAAATCATTTCAATCCATTCAGGCAGGCACAACGGAACCTGCCGAATTCCATGACTGTTCCAGGAAGAGATCACTCAAACCCTTCCTTTCAACAACAGAATAGGCGAATGCTACAAAATGATCAACCCCAGAATCCATACTGGAGATCTCCTGAACACGCAGAGAGAACTGAGCATCGGCCAAGGAATTCCAATCAGCGAGCTCCCAACAACGGAAATTTCCAAGGTCAACAGAACTGGCGTCCAAGATATAATCAAAATCGGCAACAAGAGTTTCAAGGTCAGCATCAATATAATTCTCATGCTAACGGTAATCGGTTCCATGGTGATTTCCACCAGAATCAAAATCGCCCACAAATGGATCCAACACCTTATTTAAATAGACCAAATATGGGTCCGAATCCAAATCAAAATCAGCTTCAGGCGGGTCCAAACCAGAATCAATTTGGACCTCAGGCAGGACCAAACCCAAATCCAAACCAAAATAAATATAAAAAACGCCAGAATCAAAATATGCCTCAAACGGGTCCTAGCCATAACCAAAATGGACCTCAGGCAAGTCCAAATCAACCCCAGGCAAATCCAAACCAAAATCCAAATCAATCAGGAAAAAATCAAACGCTTCAGAATCAAAATCAGCTTCAGGCGGGTCCAAACCAGAATCAAAATCAGCTTCAGGCCGGTCCAAACCAGAATCAAAATCGTCCCCAGGCAGGTCAAACGCTTCAGAATCAAAATCAGCTTCAGGCGGGTCCAAACCAGAATCAAAATCAGCTTCAGGCGGGTCCAACCCAGAATCAAAATCGTCCCCAGGCAGGTCAAACGCTCCAGAATCAAAATCAACTTCAGGCGGGTCCAAACCAGAATCAATTTGGACCTCAGGCAGGACCAAACCCAAATCCAAACCAAAATAAATATAAAAATCGCCAGAATCAAAATAT
This sequence comes from Scaptodrosophila latifasciaeformis, assembly GCA_037075145.1. Taxonomy (NCBI): domain Eukaryota; kingdom Metazoa; phylum Arthropoda; class Insecta; order Diptera; family Drosophilidae; genus Scaptodrosophila; species Scaptodrosophila latifasciaeformis. Next base: position 10,333,050 of record JBAMCM010000100.1, on the reverse strand, counting down.
GCCTCAGACGGGTCCTAGCCATAACCAAAATCGACCTCAGGCAAGTCCAAATCAATCAGAAAAAAATCAAACGCTCCAGAATCAAAATCAGCTTCAGGCGGGTCCAAGCCAGAACCAAAATCAGCTTCAGGCGGGTCCAAACCAGAATCAAAATCGTCCCCAGGCAGGTCAAACGCTCCAGAATCAAAATCAGCTTCAGGCGGGTCCAAACCAGAATCAATTTGGACCTCAGGCAGGACCAAACCCAAATCCAAACCAAAATAAATATAAAAAACGCCAGAATCAAAATATGCCTCAGACGGGTCCTAGACATAACCAAAATCGACCTCAGGCAAGTCCAAATCAACCCCAGGCAAATCCAAACCAAAATCCAAATCAATCAGGAAATAACCAAACGCTCCAGAATCAAAATCAGCTTCAAGCGGATCCAAACCAGAATCAAAATCGTCCCCAGGCAGGTCAAACGCTCCAGAATCAAAATCAGCTTCAGGCGGGTCCAAACCAGAATCAAAATTGTCCTCAGGCAGGACCAAACCCAAATCCAAACCAAAATAAATATAAAAAACACCAGAATCAAAATATTCCTCAGACGGGTCCTAGCCATAACCAGAATCGACCTCAGGCAAGTCCAAATCAACCCCAGGCAAATCCAAATCAAAATCCAAATCAATCAGGAACAAATCAAACGGTCCAGAATCAAAATCAGCTTCAAGCGGGTCCAAACCAGAATCAAAATCAGCTTCAGGCGGGTCCAAACCAGAATCAAAATCGTCCTCAGGCAGGACCAAACCCAAATCCAAAACAAAAATATAAAAAACACCAGAATCAAAATATTCCTCAGACGGGTCCTAGCCATAACCAAAATCGACCTCAGGCAAGTCCAAATCAACCCCAGGCAAATCCAAATCAATCAGGAAAAAATCAAACCCTCCAGAATCAAAATCAGCTTCAGGCGGGTCCAAACCAGAATCAAAATCAGCTTCAGGCGGGTCCAAACCAGAAACAAAATCATCCTCAGGCAGGACCAAACCCAAAACCAAAACAAAAATATAAAAAATACCAGAATCAAAATAGGCCTCAGACGGGTCCAACCCAGAATCAAAAACCATCTCAGGCTGGTCCAACCCAGAATCCAAATCTATCCCAAGCGAATTCAGGACAAAATCAAAATTAGCCAAAGCCAAACCAAAAAACTACACAGGATCCTCCAGCAAATCCTCCAAAGGAAAATTGAAAAACGGTGCCTCATAAAGATAATCCATGCTATATATTAAACATACGTATATAAAATATCATTATCATTTCAAAGAGCGTTTTTTGTGTCTGTAAACATGATGAAAAATATTTGGTAGAAACTACCTATAAATAAAAAGCTTTACTTTATATTATAAAATAAGTCGCCCAGTTGTTTCTATTATGACGGCTATGATCAGGGTGACACTATAAAGATTGGTAGTTCTGTTACTATCGATTTCAGTTAGCCGATATTGAATGAAGGTTCTGAGAAAAATATTGTTTGCTTATAAAACAAATGCAAAATTTTAGATCGGATAACTCTGATTCCAAAGGTCCAAAGTAAATAGAAAAAAAAAATTATTTATAAAGCTCAAGATCCATTCAGAGCTGTAATAAATTCGACAAACTAAAATAGGAAACGAAGTGTCTATATAATTATAGGTTTATCGGTCGAGGAGGCCTACGTCCGATTTTAACGCTTTTCATAATAAGATTGAAATACTTTGAGGCACTTTGGATCTCTGGCTATAGCTCTGTGAAGGCCAATCGGATTGTCTTGTATGTATAAACTAGATCTCTGATCTTTAGGACTTTATCAGAAAATCCATGAACCATTTAATAATATTACATATATTTTGATTTGCAAAGCTCTAAGGTAAATTATTTTCTGAAATGATTCTCAACCACACCTTCAACCTTTGATATTAAATAATATATAATTGGCCTTTAACAATTTCTGTTACGCTTCTTTCGTGGTTTTAAATAAAAGTGATTTGAGGTGTTTCATTGCACCAGTTTTAAATTTGTTTTAACTTGGTTCATTCGAAATTCGAAATGAAATTTTTAATTATTTTAATAGTTTTATATTCTTTGATAGCTAGGAATAATGCCGTTCCATTGGATGAAACATTCAAAGAGAAAATCTATACATTCGAACAGAAATTGGATCATTTCAATACGAGCGATAAACGCACCTGGAAAATGGTAACCTTTTGGGATTACATTTTTGGATTAGTTGAAAAAGTTGGTTTATATTTAAGCGATATTCTATTAGCTCGGCTTATCACAGACCCGGTGGACCCATTATGGTCCATGTGGGTGGTGAATGGACCATGACGCACAAGTCGGTCCTGATCGGTGGCTTTTACGAAATGGTCAAAGAGTTCGGAGGCTTTGCCATGAATACCGAGCATCGCTACTACGGACAAAGTATACCAGTGCCGTAAGTAAAAATTAGAAAATACTCTTGAATAGTTCAGAAATGAGTAACTTTTGTTTAGGAACATGACAACGGAGAACCTACAGTATTTGTCAACAGAACAGGCCCTAGCTGACTTGGCTGCCTTGCTTAGGCATATGAAGGCCACCAATCCAGCATTGACCAAATCAAAAATCATTATATTCGGCTGTTCATATGGTGGTACGATGGTCGTATGGTTTCGAAAACTTTATCCCGAATTGGCCGATGCTGTCTGGGCAGCTGGGGCTCCCGTCGCTGCCACCCTCAATTATATTGGTGAGTACAAATAATAAGCTCAAAACTTTTTCAAAAAACATTTTCCACAAATTCACAATGCAGATGGCCTGATCACAGTTGGCCGAGCTTTTCGTATTGTGGGTGGGGATGCTTGCTACGATCGTATTGCCAATATGAGTAGCCAGTACCAGAGCCTTGTAAAAAATAATGATACCGTCCAATTGCCAGAACTGAAGAAACTTGGTCTCGATGAGTATTTTGAGCATATGTCGGATACTTTGAGTGCTCACGTGCAGCATCGCAAGTAAGGATTCATTTGAAATTGAGCCACTCTTATATCTCTAATTTCTCTGATAGCATTACCATTTTGATAAAGCACTGCCAAAGAATGCTAGCCTTGGATAATAATGATCTAATTGGATTTGGCAAGTTTCTGAAATTGCAGGACTCAAAGATACCAAAATCTGGGGAATCACACAGCATAGAATTCAATGAAGAATCCATGCGTATGTACTATTTAAGAACTTTGGGTAGGAATTTCTTCGAATAATTCTTTTCAGTGCGCCAATATCTTTGGCAGAGCTGCAATGGAAATGGTCATTTTCGTACCACCGATTCAGTGTATCAACCTTTTGGTAATTCCCATCCATTGCGCGAAATGGTGGCAGAATGCGAAAAACTATTTGGTCCCAAATACAATCTAGCCTACGTTAGCAGAAGGGTCGATGAGACGAACCAGCGATTTGGTGGCTATGAACCAAATGTCACTCATGTATATTTTACCTACTCCTCATTGGATCCTTGGCGACCCAGTGGGCTAAGAGATGGAACTGAAACAGTTATACCTGGTATTTTTCCTAATATGCTTTACCCATAGTTTTTCTTATAATATTTCCTTTTTTTTAGATATTGGTCATTGCCATGAACTTCGTGCTAAGAACCCAGAAGATTGGCCAGAAACTGCAGCAGCCAAGCGAAAAGCCATCTACTTGCTTCGAAAGTGGGCTAGTTTGGAATGATTTTTAATTGTTTTATTTAAGTCTCTAGATAATTTCGGATTCATAATTTTTTGCTTTTAGCGCAGATAAATCAGATTTGTTTCACTTCTTCTATCTTTCAATTAAAGCTTCTGCTAATTGAAATCATCTGGTCTGACCTCAATATTAATTCGATATGCTATGAATTGAAATGTTAAGGTCAAATTATAATCAGATGATATTTTAGATTTTATTACCTTTGATATTCTGGGCCAAGAGACTGGCAAACTTATCGCTTGGTTTGTTCGTTTTCGTTCTGCTTGTGATTTAGTTTAGTTTATTCGAGTCTTTGGAAATGTTGAGATATTTCTTAATGGTGATAAGTTTCACTTGGCTTACTGAGGCCGCCGTCAATGAGACCTTTGATTGGATTGAACAGAAAGTCGATCACTTTAATGACCAAGATGATCGGACTTGGAAAATGGTGAGCCAGGTTAATGTTTAGGTAGTAATTTATATCAATTATTCTTGTTGATTGTTTTAGCGTTATTCATATGACGGTGAATATTTTAAAATCGGTGGTCCCATAATTATTCATGTGGGCGGAGAATGGAATATAAATCAGGATAGGCAATTGATTGGAATATTTTATGAAATTATTAAGGAATTCCATGCTTATGGTTTCTACACCGAACATCGTTATTATGGCGAAAGTCAGCCGGTGCCGTAAGTTTTTAATAACTTCTTTGGTCGATTTCTTTTCATCTGCTTTTGTCATGAGACCAGAAATATGACAGTGGAGAATCTGGAGTACTTGAATCTGAGACAGGCCCTGGCGGATCTGGCGCATTTCATCAAGCATATTAAAAAGACTTGGCCAGATCTGTCTGAGGCCAAAGTGGTGCTAATGGGCTGCTCCTATGCCGGGGCCGTAGCCGCTATGTTTCGGGCAGAGTATCCAGATTTGTCAGTTGGAGCCTGGGCAGGAGGTGCACCAGTTCACTTTGAATTGGATCATGTTGGTAAGTTATTAATTTTGAATTGTACAAGTAACATTTGCATGGTTGCCCAAAGATTACATGATCAGCTTGGGCAGATCTATACGTGAGGTTGGAGGCGATCTCTGCTATGATCGAGTTGAGAAAATGTATAGCAATTTTGAGAAAATGACTAAAACCCAGGATTTTACTAGAATTGCTGGCTATAAAAAGTATTATAATGAAATGGCCGAAATTATCGGAGCAGACTTTCAGCATCGCAAGTAGGTTAATCAATTTTGCCTTAAATTTTATACACTACACAAAAATCTTCCCCAAGTCGTTCGGTTTTAGTCGGCTTATGCGAGCAGATGTTGGAATTGAAGGAAACCGATTTGATTGGTTTTGGCAAATATCTAAAACAGCAGAATGATAAATATCCGAAAAACCCAAAGGATATGGGTAAGGATTTTAGCCCAAACTCTATAGGTATGATAGTTTTCCATTTTATTTTTTGTCTTCAATCAAAAATATCATTCAAAATTTGTCATAGATCGTCAGTGGTATTGGCAGATTTGCAATGAATTCGGCAACTTTAGAAGCACAACTTCAGTCTATCAACCATTTGGGAATTTTGCTCCGATAGCGAAATTGGTTGGAAAATGTGCTGAATATTTTGGTCCCAAATACTCCATGAAATTTGTGATTGATAAAGTTTACGAAACCGCCAATTACTTTCAAAATAATGTGAAAGATCTGAAAAATGTTTATTTTACATATTCATCTCTCGATCCTTGGCTAACCACTGGCATTCATGATGGCAGAGAAACAATTATACCAGGTAAATACATAAAAAATTGGTTTTAGTTTCTCTTTATAAAATTGAAATATTTCAGATATTGGACATTGTCATGAGTTCCGGGAAAGAAGTCCTAGAGACTGGGCTCCCACAAGGGAGGCAAAGAACAGAGGTTTTGATTTGATACGCCAATGGATTGGAAAATAGTCAAATTGCTTAATAAATTAGAAAATTTGTATTAAATTTAAATATAATAAGATCCACAGTGACCTTTCAGATCTGGTTAAAAGGCCTAGAAAAGTTGATATAGCCAGGTCCAGCATTGCTCTCGTTTTATTAAAGAGTTGGAGGATCCAAAGATCCATGGATCTATATAGTGTCGAGTATATTTTCCTTATTATTCAGCCGAGCCTGATCAAACATGAGTTTTGACCGAAGAGTGCGTAGATAAAAGAGTGTGTCAAATTCGATCTAGTTGAGTGATCTGGGAATAATGGAAAATGTTTTTTGAAAGAACCTCGATTTTGTTCTCCAGATAAATCTAACCACAAGGTAATTGGATATGCTTCAGGTTTATTTATAATAAGGTAAGGAATAAGGTAAGAGTTAAAAAAGTGTATAGCTTAGTCAATAGATTCTTTGTATGTTTGGTTTGACAGAGGCTTTAATAAATTGCTGAAATAATCCTATTAGCTTTAGTAGAGTTTCTATTTTAGTTTCGTATAGTTGCAGTTCTTAAAATGTTTTGTAAATATCTAATAAGTCTCGGAATCATATTGATAAATTCACATCTTAATCAAGGGGAGGATGTGTATCATCTGTTTAATGAGACCATCGCCTGGGTAGAGCAAAAGTTGGATCACTTTAACGAGACAGATCAGCGCACTTGGAAAATGGTAAGTTTGGGTCTTTCAGATATTTTAAAAATAAATCCAACTTGTCTAATTCGATTTTTAGCGTTACGCCTTTGATGATCAGTTCTTTAAAAGGGGTTCTCCCATTTTAGTTCAAGTCGGCGGAGAGTGGAATTTCGCACAAACCCAAAGTCTAATGGGTATTTTTTATGAAGCTGTCATCGATTTCGATGCCTATGCCCTGAGCACAGAGCATCGATATTATGGCCTGAGCTATCCCGTGGCGTAAGTTAATGGTTTTTAGCTTGGTTTCCTTTGATTGAAATATTTGTTTTTTATTAAAAAGGAACTTGACTACGGAAAACTTGAAGTATTTGAACTTGCAACAGGCGTTGGCAGATTTGGCCCATTTGATAAGGTTTTTGAAGAAGACCCAACCGAGGCTGGCAGATTCCAAGGTGATACTGCTGGGCTGCTCTTATGCCGGTACTGTGGCGGCCATGTTCCGAAAGGAATACCCCGATCTGGCTGCTGGGGCCTGGGCAGCAGGTGCTCCCGTAGCCTTTAAGATGGATTACTGCGGTGAGCTCGGTTCCCTTTTGATAGAAAGAAGAAAAAGTTGACCTCTATAAATTTGCATATTTTCAGATCACAAGATTCAAATCGGCATTGGTTTGCGCAAGGTTGGAGGTGATGCCTGTTATGATCGTGTGGCCAATATGTCATCAAGATTTTTAAAACTAAACCAGACCAGAAACTTCGCCCAACTCAATGGCACTGAGAAGTATTTTGATAAATTACCAATTGTATTCGCTGTGGACATGCAACATCGCAAGTGAGTTGAAGGGGGAATTTTGAAAATTTCTTCGGAACCTAAAGACTTTTCTTATAGTCGCACAGTTTTGATCAATCTATGCAAACAGATCTTGAGTTTGGACGAAAACGATATGATTGGCTTTGGGAATTATTTAAAACAGCAATATTTAAAATTTCCAAACTTTACCGAGGATCACAGCATTAATTTCAATCCTGATTCAGTGGGTAAATTTTGTGAGTTTTGCAAAATTTTTCAATTTTTTATAAGTCTATTTTTTAGATCGTCAGTGGACGTGGCAAACCTGCAATGAGTTTGGCCTCTTTCGAAGCTCGAATTCAATGTTTCAACCATTTGGAACCTTTGAGCCCCTTTTGGAATTGATGGACAAGTGTCGAGAACTCTTTGGTCCAAGATATACCATGGATTTCGTGAACAGAAAGATCGAGCAGACGAACAGATATTTCCAGAAGAGCTTGAAAGGCTTAAACAATGTTTATTTCACGTATGGTGAACTTGATCCCTGGCGTCTTATCGGCTTACGCGATGGCTCTGAGACCGAGCTGCCAGGTAAAAATAAGATGTTTTTTTTGGGTCGTTCCGATAATTTTCTATGAGATATTTCAGGCGTGGGTCATTGCCAGGAGCTTCGGGCTAGAAAATCTCTAGACTGGTTGTCCACCAGGCAAGCCCAGCAAAAGGCCTTTGACTGGATTCGCTATTGGAGTAGAACTTAGCTTTTAATTTAAATAAAAAAATAATAAATTTAATTTTCATTTTCTTTTTTTTTCTTATGTAAATATAACACTGAACTTTCCCTCGACGTTAGCATTTATTTGTATTAAATTCAAAAGCTTTTATTTTGCTCTTTTAAACCTCTTTGAAATTTTAGTAGTCAATCGCTGCTATATTCGCTTTAAATTTCCTTCACTGCTCTCTCAATTCAGTTTCTAATTAACTCCAAAGCCCCGGCAGCTTGTTTTAACTAGAAGAAAGTACACTCCAACAAAGGACAATTAAGCCACTGCATAACCTCAATGCAAGGACTTTTTAGATTACTCGAAAAAAAAACTAAAAAGAAGAAGAAGAAAAAAAACCAAAAGCCAATAAATAAAATTCAAGGCGAAAATTGTAACCCTGAAATTTGCCTTTAGTTCAGGTTGGATGTTGGATAAAATTAATGTAGTATTTCTCTGTGTCAGAGTGTCAAGGCTCGCAATAGCAAGGAGTACAGCACCCCCTCTCTGGCAATTTTTGTTTCTCCGCTTTTGTCTCTGTTTTGCTGTGGAACATATCGAGCCATCAACAGCTCTATTAAAGCTGTCGTGCTTTCCTCTTCCGTCTCGCTCGTCCGGCAAAGAGCCGTTATCCGTTAACTGGCCAGAGAGCACACACATTACAGAATATGTCAGAAAGAGCCTTGCCACCTGTTATGCGAGCAAGCAGTTAAGCAACAGGAGGCCATTCATAAAGGAAGCCAAAGTTTGAGTGATTCTGAGTGAGAGAGCGAAAGCTTCGAGTGAGTGAGTGAATGAGTGAATGGGGTGAGTGCGTGGGTTAGCTTGAGTGAGTGTCTTGCGAGTTCTGTAATTGGTTGGCTCGAAAGCTTTTGACATTTGAAAAACATCGAAAAAGTTTTTGGTGGCTTTGCCAAATGTCAGAGAGCAAATATTTGATGATATTTGTGTTTTCGTCTTTTTATGTGGGAGTTTTGGAAATGTTGGCATAACTTTTATCATAATTTTGCAATTCAATTAAAATTGATAAGGGTGGAATTTGAATTGTCTGCATTTCTTTAAATGCCTAAATATAAAACTCTTAACGGGGTCACACTGCAAATATTTAAATACTTAAAATATTCACACTTTCGAAACTGCAGGGACTTTAATTCTTCTTTCTCAGAATATGATTTCATTTCGGAAGAATAAATAAAAATAACACAAACAATGTCAATGAGTTTCCAGGCAAATAAGAACTTTTTCATGGCACCACAAAATTCTTAAATGTTTTTCTCAATTTTATGCTTAATTTAAAATTTTTTTTGTTCTGCTTCTTGTTGATCCTGCATATGGGTGCACAGCTGAATAATTTAAGGCTTATACCGTGCTCGACTTATTCAGATGGCCTATTTGTTTTTGTCAATTGGCCATATAACGAATTGTCATGCCAAATTATGGCAAGGCGAAAAGGCGACTCTCAAATCGGTGGCATCTCCAGCCAAGCATGGCAATTCCATTTGCCAATCATATTTAATGCAGATTACATGTCCTGCACCTTTGATATCCTCCTGCCAGTCCTGCCTGGACTTGGCTTTAACTTGATATACACAAAAAAAGTAAAACGAACAAAAAATGCTGCTGGTTCTCCCTGGCGTATGAGTAATATGCCAATTTTTATATTTTCCTCTCCTTTTTTCGCTGACGCTATGGGATTTCCTATTTTATGATTTCACATTGTGATGACCCAGCAATGGTGTCTCCATTTGTGTTGTAAAAATATTTTTATGCTCTTGTCGCTTTTTGTAGTTTTTTTTTCCCGCCACTGCACTGACGACATTGGTTCAGGTGGACTCGGTTCGCTGAGTGGTGGGGTGAGTTGTGGGGGGGGGGGGCGGGAGTCTATCACATTTAATGCTATTCAACATGGCTTGGAGATTGGCGTTGGCAAATATTTACCTTATCTTGGTCTCCCTACGTGCATGACATGCATAAATTTTAGAACCAGTCCAACCTGTACTTGCTCGAAATCAAAAGGTCGTCAGCGGCTTTATTCTCAGCCGATATGCCTTGTCAAATTACCAAAGTGATAAACATTTTAAAAGCAGTGTCTATGATAGTTAAGACCATCTTATTCTTACGAGATTCCCTTTCAAATTTTAACCTGTTTAGAATTACTTTTTTTCTGTATTCTTTGATCTACTATTTTTTGGAGTTTTTCAGAAAAGAACTTATTTAACTTTAGTAATTTCTGCTCGAACACTTTGTAACTTTTGTTCACACCTATAAAAGCCTTTGGCTAACTTTGAATAAGTTTTCTAAAGTCTTTCAAATTGAGTGGAAACAAATCTCTTAGTAAACAATAAAATCTGGGTTAGTTCTGCGTATATATAACATTTCCATAAATTATTAGACTAGTTAACTCTCATTTAGAATAAAATTTAGAAAAAAATTTAGAATAAAATTTCTCGGGAAAGGTTGTACGAAATCGCAGTTTTAGTTTTGACTTGAGAGTTTTGCTGAAGAAGACAAGCTTGAATGAAACTGTACTTCTTCCCAAACCTGACATCCATATCATATCCGGCCTTGAATGTATCTTCTACATTTATTGTCCTATACTCAATAAATTGGCTTTAAGTAAAGCTCATATACGGCCAGATATGTCCCCCGAGTTTCACTTGGATCGAACTAATGGTTCAGCATTTATGAACAAATCATTCAACTCTATAAAGAGACATATAAAAGCCAAATTTTATTTATTTCCAGCTTCTTCTATATCATTTCAAATTCAGGGTTTTATCTCTCAAATATCTTGACCAAATTTTGTTATTTGTTTATATATTTGGAGTATCTATATAGGGATAGCACCTCACTTCTCTGTGCTCCAAAAGAGAGTCAATTCAATCTACAGCATTGGCAATAAAAGTGTAGAGCTTTCCTGCGAGTTTACCCATTCATTTCCGTTATTATTGTGGACATTGTGTACATTGGAAAGTGGTCGACAAACCGAGAGCAAACAGCTCTGCACATCAATAAAGTGCAATTCCTTAAGCCCAGGGTCAACTGAGGGACTTCGAACAGATTGTTTACAGACACAAACACTTATCTCACTTACGGCCAAGTGTCAGTCAATTTGTCTCTGTTGACAAAAGTCAACGGCAAATAAATAAAAATGTCCGAGCTGGCCAAAACAAGAAGGTGCCAAAAAAATCGGGCCTAGCTGGGAATCAATTTATAACTATGACCTCCTTGATGACTGAGGGACACATGCCTCGCCATATTGTTTATTTAATAATGCATAACGGTGTAACGGTAAAACAAATGCGGCCTAGCCAGTACAGTTATGTATTTTTAATGCGAGCAGAGAGAAAATCCATTACCTTCAACTTGGCCAGCCTCATTTCAGAGGTGTCCTGCACATTCAGACTGGCCAGGTCCTCCACATGCGAGTGTCCTGCGAAAGAGGAGAGTGGTTCGGAAATGTTTGCGTTTTTAATTACAGAAGATTGAATTCATTACCCGGTATGACGAAGGCCCTGGGGCCAGATTGCCGACCCAGGGCGCGCCAAGGATCCAGTTGGCCCTGTGTGAAAAATACCTTTGGGTGGGCTTGGCTCTGGTTGAAATTGTGACCATCAAGTTGTTTATTTGTCTGTGCGATGCCCTGAGTCAGAAGGTTGCCGGTGTAGCCTGAACCGAAGGCATCTTGACACAGCTGCTCGAAATACAATAAAGGCACTTGCTGGGCGAAGGCTGAGCTGAGACTGCCTGCGGTGGTGGTGAACCAGCCGAATTCATGGCAGGTCTGATAGAACCAGGGACGCACTGAAAGCAGAGTGTGAGAGTTCCCATGTTTTTTATTCTTTTTTTTTTTACTCACATCCTGAACTTTGATCGCTGATGTCTGTGAAAAGGCTTAGCATGCCCTGAAAGCTGAAGTCCTGGCAGGAATACTGCGAATCTTCTGTGCCATAGAGCAACTCCAGGAAGCTTAAAAAGGCAGCTTCATCTTGTCCTTTCAAGGCTAACAGCAGCTCACAGAGTTGGGGTATGTGCGAGCTTTTTAGGAGTTGATTTTAGTCCAATTGCTTTTATGATTTTTTACTCACCTGTAGCTCTGGACAATCAGGGCAAAATAGTTACCCAGACCATTGAAAAAGGCTGAACGATCTAGGTTATCGTCAGCTTTGAAGTTCTCACAGGCCCTGAGTCTTTTCAGTACCTCTTTTATTTTATTCTCTCGGAATAATCTGGCTAAATATTGGAGACCGTTCTCAATTCGTTTGCTGCAGTTTTGACCATAGCTCAGGTCTATAGAATCCTTGACCAATTCCATGTACTCTAAAATAAAAAAAATTAAATTTAGAGAAGATTTTGAAAACTGTTAAGACTTGCCTTGAAAATCTGCCTTGGCCAGTAGCGGGGCACTGGAGGCCCAGCTGGCTTGTATTAAGTCGGGGTACAGTTGTGTCATCCAGGTTACCAGGCTACCAGAATAGGAACCACATACTAAAATTACCTTTGATTCCTTCAAATATGGCGAATGAGCCTTCTGATAACGTATAAAGTAAGCCAGATCAGCCAAGGCTTGTTGCCAGTTCAGATACTTCAGATTTGAGTGAGTAGTCTCACTGTAAAGATGAAGAAGAAGATTAAGTTGAAGCTTTCACTCAGGGGATTTAACTTGCCCAAAGGGTAGACTTTTGCCATAATACCGATGCTCAGTGTAAAACAAAATTCCCTGCTTAGCCTTGGCCAGGTCATGGGTGAGTCCTGTCAACACTACACCGGGTGTTATAGACCACTCGCCGCCGACAAAGATAAACATAGGACCCTGGGGTCTTAGGTACTTGGCATTGCGGAAATAGCGCTATAGAAGAATATAATAATTGTAATATTCCCGACAATTCAGGATTTGAGTGTACCATTTGCCAGGTCTGATTGTTATCGCCTTGGAGGTGATCTAGTTTCTGTGTGAGCCAAAGTTCTTCTGCATTTTGGGTAGGCATTTTTGTGAAACGTCCTGGATCAGGTTCCTTTAGTAGAAGTTCTAGGCTGCGCCGATAAGGATTCAGGACGGCATCAGTTTTTAATATAACTGTAAAATATAAGCAGAGTAAAGCTCCAGTAAATTGGTATAATTTGACCATTTTTAATGATAATAAAATAATTACTAAACATTTTTATACCAAACCATTTCAGCTTATATGGAAATTTTATCTTTATTAGACCCCTATGGATATAGCTGTCATTTAAGAATTCAATTAATAAATAAATGTATTTAGTTCATTTTATATTATAACCAAATCGTGTGGGTGTTAATTATTAATCAACAAAACCAAGAGCAAAAAAAAAAGTGTTAACTGTACTATAAAAACCACATAAAGTGTATATGCGCGGCTTTGACTTTGCTTAACTGCCAGCGAGTGTTAATCTCCTCTTGGTGCCATTAGCTGCAATTAAAAGTTTAACGGTTCTTAGTCAGTGATTCCTTTTCTACCTGCAATGCCAAATTGAACTTAAGCTCAAAGCCTTGACTTCTCTCCTCTTCCATCTGGTTGAGTGAAATGGCCATGCTTATCCCACATTGAGTGAAATTTCATTTTGAGCGAATCAGAGTTGCCTTCAACATTGCGTGGGCATTGCTGAAAGCAAAACTATTGGGTACAGCAACAGCAGTAAACAGATACGAGCTTAATGTGTGGGAAGTTAACGGGGCGGGGCAGTGATTGTTGTATGCGCTTTTTCTGCCCTGTGCTCTTTTATTTTTTTTTTTTTGCCCTAGCTGTGAGTGACTTTTGCGCTCTGGCTTACCTCACCACTTGCTCTGCGGCAATAATTTTTAGATAGCAATGGACATTATTTGATTGTGTCTTGTAATTTTTCAGGAAGTGGAATAACATGAGACTCTAGGGGTCTAGGCCACGAAGGGCGGTTAATTAATAATTGTTGCTAGCAAACAAGATGTCAAAGTAATGAGAGAGGGAGAGAAAGTATTAATTTCTAGCATGACATGTGCCTTAGTTTGTGGTGAGGCTTTGACCTTGGTATATATTTTTGATAGATTGATTTGATTTGGTTAGCATGCATTCAATATAAATTAATTAGCGAAATAGCGAAAAGCGAAATAGAGTATAGATTTTCATCTTAAATTAGCAAGAATTTTATTTAATCAAATTAAAAAAAGAATTTATTAAAATTTACTAGAACCAAAAACGAACAGGACTTTTTTGATCAGTGTATGGCTACTTGTTGTAAAACAAAACCACCAACAGTCACAAAGCAATGAAAGCGTACAAGCAACAACACCAAAGACAATTTACCGTTACTGAGTGAGTTTGTTTTTTACATTACGTTGGCAGCCGAAATGAGCCGAAGAGAGGACAGTGTAGAACTCATCGGATATTAGAAAAGAACTCAAATTAATAGACACTCTGCGCACACTCGCACACACACAAAGGCGTAGGCGTTCGAGTGAGGAGAACTTTTACTTACGAGTGGAAACGAATTGCTTAAAAGTCGCCAACAAAAGGCTCAAATCCTTCAGTCGAGTTTGAAACTTACACTCAAGCGGAGTTGTAAATAGTTGTTCGAGTTGTTAGCTCGTACTCAAACGTACTGTGGCAAATATAATAAAAAAATTATATATATATATCTATATCTATATATGTATATATATAAATATATATACACACACAAACAGAATTCATAGATAATAAAAATTTACATGCTAAAACAGTTAAATAAAAAATTCACAAGACAAATTCAGCATAAATTTGAGAGAAAAAAAAATGGAATATATATATTTGTGTTGACGCTGTGCATTTTCAAGAGTGTTGTGTTTGCGTTTGTGTTCGTGTGTTTCCTTTTGCCGAAAGCAACAGTCCGTGAAACAAAAAAAAGGACAACGCATAAAAAAGGAAGAAGCGTTTTATATATTATATATTTTGCTTTAACTTTTAGGCATGTGTATGAGTGTGAGAGAGCTTAAAGGTGTGCAAGTGTGTGTCTTTCATCATTCATTAAAAGCCAAAAAAATCAAGTGCTAAAATTAACATATCATATTTGTAACAAGTACTCTTTTTGGGTGTATGTGTGTGTGTGTGTGTTTCTTATATTGTGCGAAAATATTTAATGTCAGTCAAGTCACCGACGCCGCATTACTCACCACTGTCTCAGCTTCTGCTTTAGATTTGGTCTCTGCTTTAACTTCAGTTTTGCCTCCGGTTGTGCTCAGTCAGCGTACACGCGTGTGCCTTGAATAACAACAACACGCAACTTATTGTTGCCTATTCTTGTGGGCTTCTTCCACTCATTCATTTCATTTCATTTCGTTTCGTTTCTTTTCTTTTGCTACCTGACCCAGTCGACCAGACGGGCAGCGCAGTCAGCAAAGTAGCGGTATTTTTTCCTTTTTTCTTTTCTCAAAGCAAATGCCCTCTCTTAAATTATGCATTAAGAAACTCTAGTAAAAAATAAAAACGATTTGCAGTTAGTCTGAGTGAGAGTGAGAGCGAGAAGGAGTGAGTTAGCTCAATCTTACTTATTTCTTTGGTCTGCATAGAGAAGGAGTGAGTAGGTCCACTCTCACTTCTTTCCTTTGTCTGCGAAGTTGACTGCTGAATTATGTAAATTAATGTTGGCTTGTGATTTCGTCGGCGGCCTATATTTTCCTCCTGTTCATATGATTTCGTACTCGCTCTGGTTCCCCGAAGAAATTAAAGTTGACTTTTTACACCACTTTATTGCACTTAATTTTGGGCAAGTTGTGCCCAAGTAATTTGCTTAGCACCAGGCATTCCCACTTTGCACACTGCCCTGGTCTAGTCTATAATTCACTTACTCGCCGTCACTTTCACTTTATGGCCTCAGCCAGCATTTCGTTTTCAAGCTTCGCTTGTAATGCGAATGTTCTCAGGTGCCTATGAACTTAACCACCTAACCGCCCTCTTTCATCCCTGGTGGCTTATCATGGGCATCATTTCACGGGCATATTGCTCTCCGCCTGGCCGACTGCTAAATGCCAAAATGCGTCTTAAAACATTTTGTTTTGTCCCTCTAGTATATGAATTTAGTTGAAAATTGTGTTTCCCCAGTTAAATTCTACTCCACTCATCCCTCTCTCTCTCTCTTTCTTTCTTGGCTTTCCTCTAGTTTTTCGAATTGTTTATTAAACTGGTTGCTGTAAAAGTTTTATTTTTAGTCTATTAAACCATTTTATTTGGTCTTTATATGCCCCTGGGTCTGAGTTCTCCACGTTCTCTATTCGCATTGATGTACTTTATGGTATGCTACGCTTCGCTAAGCCTGGCAAGTGCGCTGGGGAATTGTCACAAAGAGTTTATTGTGCTGCTCTCGCGGGCTCTAGCTGAAAGCTAAAACTGTAAAAACCTGAAAGCCAACTTTTAACTCGGCCTTTTTCGAATATAAAAAAAATAAGAAATAAATTTTTTTTATGCATTTTTCCTGTTAAAGTTAGTTAGATGAAGCTTTTTAAATTCTTTGATATGATCTTAATTTATCTAGAGAGAAGCTTGTTCATTTGTCAAGTTTCTCGAAATGATGAGACAAAATGAATGAACCAAATTGTTGAATAACAACTTGTCAAATTGGCTTGACCAGACCGTAGTCTGTGTGGGTCAGAACAAGTGACTTGGCTAACCCAAAGTTGCTAATTTAAATTTACTGTTACAAGAGGATAAACATAGAGAAAGAAACCGAAGAAAGGAAGCAGACTAATTAAAATGCCGGGTCCTATTTGCTATGCATATTTTTTTTTTCGGGTACCAAAAAGAGACTTTAAATTAAACAAAAAATGAAATCCTTCACTCACACACTTACCACAGAGACTAGGCCAATTTTTCCATGAGTTGGGGGGGAAAAAAGTTTCTTTCTTTTATAAAGTGCATAAAAATTCATGTCTACTCTTTTGATTGCCTGCGAGGTACAACGTCAAAAATGGGCTACAAATTTGACTTGACTTTGGCAAAAGTTGCTCATCGCAGGCCAAGTGTGTCTGTATCTGTCTGTCTCTGTCTGTGTGTGTGTGTGTGTGTGTGTGTGAGTGTGTCTGTTGTTTGAAAAAGGGTTCATGGTAGCTCAGCTCTAATTAAAGGGTTTGCCCTGCTCTGCTTTTTTGGGCTAAAAAGCGTCAACTCTCGACTCTCTGACTTTCCGCACTTTCTCTCTCTCAACTTGACTAGGTGAAATTGCCGCTTCGTTGCGTAGTGGAAAATATATTTATTTTTTTTTTTTGTATGTTTTGAATGCTCAAGAGAGTCATTAAAATTCGCCCGAGTAATGGCCAAAAGGGTTGTTCAACTTTTTCCTCGATTTTGTTGGTTGAAAAATTTTGTTCGGCCTAGGAGAGCTCAGACAAACTTACTATAGCCTTACAAATCGTCCTATATCTCAATTTGACAAGTGTATCTTTTATACTTATTTGTATGTGGTGTGAATTTGGCAAAGTGTGTAGTATGCGTGTCTGTGTGAGTGTGTGTGTGTGTGTGTGTGTGAACTTCTTAATGGTTCAATTAAGTGTTGTCGGTTGTTGCTGTCGAAATTTATGCAACATTATTCGGTCGTTTACTTTTGGATTGTGTGAAAATGCCTACCCAATTAGATGACTAAGCAACTTGATTGGCTTCTCTTCTAAAAAAAAAAAATAATCTGAAAATGCACAGCTTCAGCTTAAAAGAGGAAAATAGAAAAATAAACTATGCACACAGTGTTGGCTAACTTTTCAATTTTATCTTCTTCTTCTCGTTTCAGTGTAGAAAAATGTAAAAAGTCGACTAAAAAACACAAGTATTTGTTTGCCTAAAAATTCTTTTCGGTTTTTAGTTTCAACGACAAAACAAACGTAACGGCTTATAGTAACTTGCTTAAATAGTAGAAAAAAAACGCAAAACTAACGAAACGAAACATAACCTCAAAATACAAAAAAAATATTAGAAAAAAAATACAAAAAAAAAAGAAACGAAACGTAGTTGAAGCCAGCAAACAAATCGAGAAACTTACGTAACGAACGTAAATTAGGTTTAAGGCTAATTTCTGGTGCGTATAACTCCATCAGAACTAAATTACCGTAGAACCTAGAATTCTTGGAAGAGAACCACAAATAGATCTAAAAAAAAAAAAACCCCACAAAACAAATGGAAGAAAGTGCAATACGTTAATTCAATCAGCCCACAGTCAAATAGACAATCCAAGGGTACAGTCAGCATTCGAGCAACGGCCCAGGCCGTCAATGACGGAAACAAAACTAACGGTAAAACTTCTGCAAACACTCGTCTAAAGTGGTGAACGTGCGCGAGTGAAACTCTGCTTCAATATATATATTTTTTTTTGCTTTTTGCCTTCCTTCTCGCTACGTTCTCGAGATAAGAAAAATTCGCGCGTGTTAATTCGAACACGTTTGAACACGAAAGAAGAAAAGTAAGAAAATACTTCAAGTGCTAGAGAGACAGAGAGAGAGAGAGAGAGAGCAGGAAAAGCAGCCTCATCATCTCGAACCGAATCAGCAGGACCTGCAGAATGTCCTTCGCAACGACATTGCCAAGGCCCCTGCCATCGGGCCTGGGCAAACACTTATTGGGTCCCCTCATCATCGCCCTACTCATGCTGCAGATGCTGGGCGGCCAGGCCGATGCCATCGATTTGAGCCGCTTGTACGGACATATGGCAAATCCGGTGCAGAAGCGTAGCGGTAAGCGAGATAAACAGAAACTCATTAAGACAGTTTTTTCTTTTTTATTTTTTCGAAAAGTATTGGCAAACATATTCAATATTCCTTTATATATATTTCCGTGGTTTCATTTAGTCTTGGACAAGTTTAGTCCAGGGCTTTTGTGATTTCTTAGTAAAGGCTTACTTGGTCAGCTTAAGCGTTTGGTTTTCTGGATTTCAAATTTCGATACTTTGATTTATGGAACCGATTAATCCAATATTTTTCTTAATATTTCTGATAATGATAATTATTGGAGAGGAACTCTCATAGGTTTAGACTAGTTTAGATATAGTCTTGATATAAAAATTGGTTGGGGTTCTTGGGAAGGCGTAGAAGTTAAGGATTTATGTGGATCTATAAATCTTGAAAGGGCTACAACGGACTTAGTTAGATTCCAGTAAATCTATTTAAACAATGGAGCTTATAGACAATATATGAGCTTCTGTGAGGATGCTTAAAATAAAGATATAATGATCCATGTGATCATAAGTCTTGAAAGGACTACATATAGAACTATTTAGATATCCGGAATTAACCAATTTAGCTTAAAGACAAATTAAACCACTTCAGTTGAGATATAAGATTACGAGAGGACACACTAATGAAGAAAGATATAATTATTCAGGTGGATCCATAAGCATAGAGAATATATAGAACTATTTGGATCCCAGTAAATCTAATTAACCAATTTAGCTTAAAGACAAGGTAAGCCACTTCAGTTGAGAGAACCCAGTTTCTGAGCGATGAAAGCAAGATACGATGAACTATAGCAGACCTGGGAATCTCAGGATCCAACAAATTCGATTGTTATCTGATTTTACCTGACTAAAATATATAATATTGGAGGAGTTAGTCTAGTTAGCTCTTCTTAGCTTCGAGTTTTATTTTCATCTCATCGGCCTAAACAAAGAGCATTCGCTAGCCTACTAAGCTCTTCCTGGCATTGTTTTTTTCTTTTGAAAAACTTCTGTTGACCTCTGCTCATCCGATTTATTTATTTACTTTGCTTATTAGAAAGTATTTAAGCTTTTTCCCTAATATCCTTGAAAACTATTTGGCTTACTTTGGCTATTTTCATTTCCGTTTTGCCGTGGGCAAAACACGGCAACTGCATAATTAATGTTCACAATTTTTATATTTGCCCATTTGTGCATTAAGAAGAAGAAGAAAAGGATTGCGTGCTTATCACACTTTAAAAATAGCAAATCCGATTTCTTTTTAGTTTTACGAACCTTTTTGTTTAGCCTCTTAGTTTTTTTATTTGGCGTGATTTTTAATTGCTGCCAGTTTCGTGTTGGAATTTTTCAAATGTCATTTCCCAGTTATTTATTAAATTAACACTTTTTGCTTTCTGTTCCTTTTTGATTTCGAACTAATGAAAAGAAAAGGAATTTCTCTGGGGAGAACAATCAAATTGGAATTCAATGAGTAAAGCAAAAAAAAAAAAATATGCAAACAGACTGGCAACTCGGCTGGAAGAAACAACCTGAGACTAGTCAAATATTTGTTTGAGCTTGAGTCCAGTTTTTCTTTTCAATTTAATTGCTCAACTTGTTTACCCAAATTATAAGCGCTCAATTGAGGGCTTTAATTAGGCTGGGCACACACTGCGTATGAGCAATAAAAATAATACAAACTATATATATAAAGCCAATATTTAATAAGAGCAATTAGTCCTTTTGTCAGCCAATTCCGACAATGCCAATTTCACCAACAAATTGGCCGAATTAAAGGTCACTTCCGTTCGATCCATCGTCGCGCCAACTAATTAAACAACTGAAACATTTCCGTTAATTAAAATTTACTTGGACATGTCAATCAAAACTGACCGTTCGAGGCTTTTGGTTTATTTTGCTAAGTTTCTTTGAAACTAGCTTCCAACTTCCGACGGCACTTTGAGCCATGCACTTGGAACACTTAATAAATGGTTTTATATGATTTTCTTTTTTTTTTTTTTGTTGGTGCCATGAACAGGATTTTTCTTACCTTTTTGAGGTCCTTGTGTGACTGCGACTCGATTATTTATTGTGATGCCTTTGTGGCTCTTTTTCTTTTTCTTCTTGTTGTGCCTTCTACCTGCTAGTTAATAAACGTTGGCCTGACTGCACAAGCCAACAACAACAACAACAACAAGAAAGACTTGAACAGCTCTTGACATTTTCAAAAGGCTTTCAGTCTCTTTCTCTCTTACACTCTTTCTGGCTTTGTATCTTGGTTCCGGTAATTGTGGCCACATTTCAACTTTTAAGTGGTTTTCCAGGTTGATCGCTGGCTTTACTTTATTTCAAAATGGCCACGGAAATTCATTTTCTCCGATGTGAAGGACTTTATTCTTTTTTTTCTTCCAACTTATACGAAACTTAGAAAATTAATATTATTTTTTCACAAAAGGATTGAGAGGATTTCTATTTTCCCATAGGCAAATTGAAATTGCTTGTTTGAGCATAATTTTAATTTTTTTTGGAAATGAAAAGCTTCTTACAATTTCATTTAGAATTTTTGTTTTTTTTTTCCTCTTCAAATTAAATTCCATATTTAATTAAAACTTGAAATATTCATAAATTCACAAATATTAAAATGTTTTTATATTATTTTTGTATTCCATTTGCTATTCAAAAATATATAAATTTCTTATTTCCCAATTCGATTGAATACTTTTTTCTAGGCATTCAAATAATTTACCCCAATCATAGGGGAGCTCAGCCAGCCTGTTGTTTTGGGGTTTTAGTTTTGTTTTTAGTGCTGCCATGAATTATGTAAAGTTTAATATTTCCTGGCCAATATTTGTGGAACATTCTCATATGTTGTGATGGCTGAGGCTCTACCAAAAACAAACTTGCCAAATAAATACAATGTGAGTGGCTCTTGGGAGCAGGCAAAAGAAAAGTGCTCAGTGTGTGTGTGTGTGTGTGTTGGCCAACAAATAATTCTGAGCAGCTCTGACGAGTGCCACACACACACACACAAACACACGCACACTAGAGCATGCAAATATTCGGATTCCCAGTCACAAAATCCACGTTCATTGAACAGAAGTGCAATTTCCCCACTCTCTCTCCCTTCCTCTCTCTTTCACCCATCCAAAATGGCATTGAGCTTACTACACTTTCATGTGGTTTACCAAAAAAAAAGAAAAGAGGAAAGAAAAACAATTTACGTGATCCTTTTTTTTGGACTTGCAGCTGCATAGTGAAATGAATTTCCCATTACCCTTTGACTCCGAGTCCTCCCCTTCGCACCCCTCTCGACCAGAGCAGGCCACACGGCAGAATGCAAAAATAAACAATCCGTAGAGCAAAATGTGAGACGTGATTACGCCAGCATTATAGCCTTAATTTCCGGGCACGATTTTAGCCCCATAGACGCTGGAATCACCTGCCATATCCGTTGCAGGCCGTTTTTTTTTTTTGTTGCCACCACTTTGCGACGAGTTGGCCAAGTTTTTTTAATGACACTAAATTCTGATTATTTTTAGTGGCTCTGAAATTTTCAATTTTCTGACCATAATTTCATTAATTTTTACTCGGCTCTCAATTTTCTTTGGTTTTGGTAATTTCACGTATTTTTGCTGAGTTTGTCTGAAAATTCATTTGGCCAATTCTTTTGTTAGTCCGGTTCATTATGTATGAATGAGGTTCTTAAGAAAAGGCAGCACACATAAAATATTAATTAAGATTTGTCTAAGGAAAATTAAAATTACCAAAGAATTTCAAAGATTTTTCTTTCCAAATATATTTTTATTATTTTTTTTATCGCTTAGCCAGGAACTTGTTCAGCTTTCAGCTTTGAGGCTAAGAAGGATAATCCAAGTGCTCTTTGGAAAAGAAGAAGCTTTCTTTGTTCTGAGAGTATTCAAACAATTTCTAAGCTTTTTAGGTTTGAGTGAAAAAAGTATCTTTTTAAAATAAGTATCTATTTTAGATACAATTTAGCCAGGTAATAACTGGTAAACAACAATTTATTGCTAGCCATTTGAAACCAATAAAAACGAGGCCAAAACACAGGCAACTCTCTTTCATAGGCCGACCAATTTTGTTGCAACATAAATTAAATTATGCTGACAGCCTAATTAGGCTGGAAAATGAATGATAGGGGTGGTAGGAGTTGTGAGGGTTGGGGAGGGTAGGTCCATTTGATATGCAAATCAGTCAAACTGATCGGGCAGTTGGTGTTTGCACATGCAAATATTCCAGAGGCTTTTGATAATTACAACGCATGTCAAACAATTGGGCATAAAATATTGCGGCCAAGTTTGATAAATGGCTGAAAGCACACGCACACCACATGCTTGTCAACAATCGTTAGGCCATTTCGAGTTCTGAAAGGTCTCATATTGCTTTCATTTTATATGCAAATTATGTGGTCCCCCCAGAAGGCACTGGGAGTAAGTAAACAGAAATCAATATAATTTTCCCCCATCATAGGTGAAACGAATCGATGGCTGGAATGGACACAACAATTTCACTAATGAAAAAGAAGAACTGAAATCGTTTTGGGTTAAGAAAAAAAGAAAAGTTGAACCAGATTGTCTTGGCCTGGGGATGGAATGTTTTGCATATTAAATAAACTTGGCTTTTTTATTAAAAAAATATATATATATATAATTTTTCTTTCTTCGAAAGTCGCGGAAAAGTTTTTAGCACACTTTGCCATAAATAAATAATAAATGACCGAGACAAAAGTTTTAAAGCAAAAATAAACAAGCAAACAAGCTGAAAACATTTAAGAGAAATAATAATAATTTACCTGATCTCATGACAAAGATATTTTGTTCTAGTTCTAAGAACACTTGAAACTCTATAAGCCTGGCGAAAATTATGCCAAGAAATACTTGAAAGATTTTCCGCTTGAAAACTTCATCGTCATAGTCAAGTTTTCCCTTCTGGCCATTTGCGAATATTTTGAGTCTTTTCTACCAATGCGTAAAATTGACAAGCCATAAAAAAAATGACCAAATTGTATATATATATATATATTTTTTTTTTGGACAACTAACTTGTCTCGGTGGCCAGGTCCTCGTAAAATAATATGACCCAATAAAAATAGCGCACTCTAGGTGGGTTGGATCGGAGCAATTGTAACGCTTACTTTCTGCATTTTTGTTTCTGGCCAAGACTGGCTAAGACGACTCATTAACGTTACACAAGCAACTAGCAATAAAATGAAAATAATAATGAGCCTACTAGAATGTCCGACCAGACCAGACCAGACCCAGTAATTTGATACGATACTTTTTTTTTACTCCCCCGCATCCCTCCAGTTGCTTTCCGCTTGAATTAAGCCCCCAAAATGAGTAATGCGAAATATCGATTTCTCCCCTCTTGTTTTTATTATTCTATGTTAATATTAGGTGTAACCTCTGACCTATGACCAGGTATATCCAGATACATTAATTGCATAATGAAATAATTGGCTGACACAGCTGAGTCTATTTTTTTAAGCTTTTAAAATGCTAATTTAAATTTTAATTAAATAGATTTTTATTCTATATATTTTTATTCATTACCTTTTCACCTATTCTAATTTCAAGTTGGCCAGCCAAAACTAATTCCGCTTATTTTGATCTGACTGGAATCTTTTTTAGAAACGTTCTTTGTCTCTTTCGATTTATTTTGTTCTATTCTTTTGTCTTTCGTAAGCTCTAATTTGCTTGGCAGGGGTCCAAATCCACTGAAAAACAGTGCTCAGAGCCAGCTAGTTTCCATCTGCATAACTGGCATTATACATTTTTATTCTGGCAAATATATTGCAAATACCATCATCATATATATTCAAAAGGACCTCCCCGTCTGCTTGCGCGACAAGTTGAGGCGGGAAGTAGAAGAAGAAGAAGAAGAAGAAGAAGAAGAAGAAGAAGAAGAAGAAAAAAGTAAATGCATAAAATCCCATTTGAAAAGGCCACACAGAAATAAACAAGAGAGCCACATAAAATCGCTGGCAGGACTTGGCCATACCAATGCATTTGTATTCACATGTGTGTGTGTGTGTATTTGTATCTATAAATGGCTTTACCTAAATGTATTCAACCAACGCAGATGGCAGATGGTAGATGGCAGTCGGAGGCCAAAGAAACTTGGAAAGGCATTTGTGACTTTTGTGTATAATCCAAAGTTGTGGAGTGCTCTGGAAGTGACTTGCATTTGGTTTTGAATGCCCAATTTAGCGGTTTGCGCTATTCCAAAAGTATCTGTATCTGAAGGGGGCGGACATGAGGCGGGCATGAGGCGTCAGTCTCAGGCAGGACTTGCTAGTTGGCATGGAAAGTTTTGCATAATTTATTTTTATAGACGAGTATTTTGATTTTAAAGACTTTGGTATTTGCTATAAAATCAAATAAACATTTTTTAAATTGATTCGGCATTTTGGAGGCTGTCAAATTTGTTGACTTGTTTTGATTCAAAAGCACAACCTTCGCTCGATTTGTACAACATTGCGGCATTTTCCAAGTATTTAAACAATTTTCACTCAAGTGCAAAATTCTGCTCCTCTTTGCGTGTGTGTAGGTGTGTGTGTGTGTGTTCTTGGGAAGGCAGGCAAGCGTTACAACCGCTCAAAGAGAGAAAGAAAAAAAAACCTAAGTAAAAAGAAAGGAAAATTGTTGTGTAAAAGAAAATTTATGAGGTCATAAGTTGGCTTGAAAAATTTATGAGAGGAAATTAATGCACATTAAATTCGTTTAAAATCTTAATAAGCTTGCCAAGCTTTTGAGTCAACTTGGCCCTGAACACTTTTCCAGCTAGTTGGAGTCAGTCGACCAATTTCATTTGAAATATTTACAAAATAAATTTTGTTTTAATTAGAAACAATTTAATTCATTTATTTATGTCGAATTTCTAGTTCAATTCTAACAATTTCGTTTGCGGTTTGAATAAGCGGATTTATGCTAATTTTTGGCCATTTCCTGTGCAAATCCAATTGATTTTATTCATCGAAAAGTGTAGCATTTTGTAGCTGGAAATGTTTCGGTTTAGCTAATTGCGGTTTGCGGCCTATTGAAACTGGGATTTTGGCATTGAATTTTCATTCAAAGCTTTTGAATTGAAACTTAAAAAAAAAAAAAAAAATGAGAAATAGACAAGTTTAAGTCCATTTGGGGAAAGTTGAAAAAGAGAAATCAAGACAAACTTTTTAATGCCGCGGCAAAAGTCACAGTTTGGCATACTGACATGAATGTGCACGCTCGAAAGAGTGAAAGGAAAAAGTTTTATGTTATCAAAAGTGTTTTGGTTGCGAGTCAACGAAGTGCGTACTCTTTCGTATTTCGACACGAAGGCAATAATTGAATGCTGGCTTGCCATTTGTACTCGTTGCTCTCGCCTACGCAGTGAGGACGGCATCGTCACACATAACTGCAGGTACAGTCTCACACGAGTGCATTTGCAGCAGCCAAGTGGTCGTTGGGGGAAAATTTCAAAGTGTTGAAAGCCACTCGAGTGTGTGAGTGAGCGTGCCCTCTGATGATGAAGTGTGCAGAGATAGTGCAACACGTATTTGCCATAATAGTCTAGCGGTATACAACTATTGCTAAATGGGTTGTACAATAATGTGGTGGCCATTTAGGGTAAAACATAACCTCAAAGCGAATTTCCATGTTGAGGCTTCAATGGCACTCGAAATGAAAAAGGCTTTTGTTTTTCTAGTTTTTTTTTTTTATTTTCACAATTGAAGGGACTATATGAGTGGTTGACCAAAACAAGGATTGCTTCTATGTGGCATCGATAGACGATAACATTAAGTAAGCAAATCTATAGCACAGGAATATCGCAATACAAATTTTCGATAACCTTTAAAAATTGATTGACATCTTTTCTATATTGGTAATTAATCATTTATCGATAACTATTTACTTATAATTCATCCAGAAATTGTTAATCGTTTATCAAAGAGAGGCAATATAAAGTTTCGATAACCTTTCAATACGTATTAAAATTTTATTAATATGGATAGTTAATTGTTTATCGATAACTAATTCAGAATTTGTTAATCGATCTATTAAAATCTAAAGAAATATCAATTCATATTTAACAGTATTCCCCCCAGGTCCCCCGATAATTGAAATGCACTTTTTCTTTTCTTACTATTTTGTATGGCTTAAGGAATTTTTGAGAACTGTTACATTTGATTTAACTGTGTAGGGATAAATCTATTTAATTGGTCCTGAGTGCTATTGCCTCTGTTTAGGCATCGGGATCATCGGATTCTTGTTTGCGAGACTCGACAATTGATTTCTCTTCATCATCCGCCTCTGGAGGTGGCTGACCCGTTGTCTTGTTGCCCAATGCCAGCATCTGTTCTGTTGTCATGGGCTCCTCCTCCTCCTCTTCGCCTTCCTCTTCTGCGTCCTGTTCCTGCACCGGCTCTGGTGGCAGCCAGCAAGTGCCTTTGACCAAACGCTGTTCAATCTCAGCGATTTCGTTCTTATAATATTGATTGAAATCGGGACGCTCCCAAATACTCTTGACCCATTCGAGATTGAAGTCCATCTTGGCACAGCAGCAGAATTTACGTGACTTGTGGCATTTCGGGCACTTGGGTGGCTGTCGCGCTGGATGTGTGTACTGGGTCTTCTTCTTCTTCTTACAGCAATAGGGACACACGTGCTTGGGCTTGCGCTTCGTACTGCATGGCGGCGGCTCCTTGGCATAGACCAAGTGGCCACGTTTCTTGGCACAGAAGCAGCAATTGCAGTCATCCCCTTCGGGCTGCCGCTTGCGAGTCTGCATGCGATCATAGAATTTCTTATAGGCAATTTTAATCTTGGCCTCATAACCCATCTGCTCGTTGCAAGAGAGCCCATCGAAGCGGGCATAGCTTTCGGCTGTCTTGCGGGCCGCATGAACCCAAACACATTCATCATTGTAGCTCGGTCTGCCCTGATCATCATAGGTCAGTTCCGTCTTTGGCTCATAGTTGAAGGCCTTGAAGCCTCGTTTCATAATCGAATAAGCCAAATGAGCCTCCACCTTGTTCATCAGAGACTTTTTGCCAAGCTCATGGAAGATATCCTCCTTTCTCAGCCGCTTCTTCGGCTCCGTATCAATGCAATAGCAGACCTGATCATAATGCAAAAAGGCATATGTAATAATGTCCACCGTTGACTTAGCCTTGCACTCGTGCAGACCGCAGATAATCATTATCTGCGATAAGGTATTCGCCAGATCCAATATGTTCTCCAAATGGATCGATGAGGCATTTATCTCACCCAGGCACTTGCATTGGGTATGCTGGTCTATAATTCCCAAAGGAGCATGACGCTGGCATTCCTTGTGCTGACAGTTGTTCCGACAACGAAAGTCGGGCATGGCATGATGAGCCTGCATCTTCTAATGCAAGTCTCTAATTTTTTACCAACAAATTTTGTTTTTTTTCACTTGGAATTTCGTAAAGAAAACTGTTAATTTTTTGTGTTTTAATTTTTTTTACAAATTTTTCTGTTGATTAGTCGAGACAAGCCGAACAAAATACAAACAAAAATGAAAAGAAAATATACATAAATGTCTATGTAAAATTATTTATTCAAAGCGACGGAAAAGTCAAAATATATTTCAATATCTGATGAAAGGCAGAATACATTTTTTTTTTTTTTTTTTTTTTTTGGCAATGAATCTTAATTGCTTTCTCTGAAATATAAATAAAGTCTGAGTTCAATTGGCTAAATATAATTCTTTATTTTTCCTAGAAAGACGAAAAGTTCGAGGCTTTTTTGTGTTTGGCAAATTTGCTGAACCTTGAAATGTCAACTATTCCTGGAATTATTGATTCTTTGATATTCTGTAGTATTTTTTATTCTGGCCATTGAATTGTTTATGCTTCTCTAAAAGGAAACCAAATTCACAGAATATTTTTTACGAATAAAATTTGGCTGCAGTCTTTAAGAGATTGAAAAATATTTGCTATATAAATTTAAATCTTCTGTTTTGGTAGCTTTTGGAAAATGGTTGGATAAGTTGTAGAAGTTGTTAGCCTAAGATAGGAAAAGAAGAAAAAAATAATAATATTTTTGTTTAAAGGCCTCGGGAGTTTTTCCAAAGAAAACAAAAGCATATATCAAAGTAAGAAAAAAAGACAATCCAATGTCAACAAGCGTCAGAATATCCGTTTCCGTTGACAGCACACAGCAAACAAAGAGAAAGAGAGAGAGAAATTCCTTTAGCCCAAAAAAAAGGCCAGAGTAATAAAATGTTTCTCTAGTCAGCCAGCAATAATAAATAAAAACCAGTAAGCCAACAAAAAAAAAAACATTGCCATCTGGTCAAACCAACAGATGAAACGATGAAAATGTCATTATTCATTCCTTGGCCATTGAGTATTTAACTTGTCGAACAAGCCACTGACGAGTGGGAGTATCCACATCACCCGCCTTCTGCCACAACTTGTTGTCAAATAAATGTATATATATATATATATTTTTTTTAATTTATTACGCTTGTCTGGCTATTTGGCTACATAATAATTCCTTGTTCTTGGCCTAAGGCTTTTTAAATAAGAATTTTTTCCTATCACCAATTGTTTATCTTTGGTTTATGATTTTTTATCTGCAACCTCGGGCTGGTCTTATTTTGACCTTTTGTTTTTATTTTCCTGCTGTCTTTGATTGCGGTGATTGTTGAAGGACTTTGGCCGGCTTTCAAGGCACGTTCTAAGGTTTTTTTGTTTTTTGTTTTGAATCGAATTTGTAGAAAAATCCGAATCTTTTGAGTTTGTTTGATTTATAAATTTCGTATTAAATTGACCGCAACTTGATACTGAAAATCAAGTTAGTGAAAATTTTTTTTATAATTTCTTGATTGATGGTAAAAATCTCGTGGACTTAAGCTCCTCTTTCATGAGCTTTCATAAAAATGAAAATATATATGCAAATCCCAGTTTACTCACCGCATAAATAAAATAACAAACAAAAAAATAAGCGAAACTTTTTCGATTTCGTGCGTAAATTATAAAGAAATTTCCACCGCAAATGAGAAAGTATGAGTGTGGCAAAAAGTTATGCAAACAAATCAAACAAAAAAAAAAAAAGGAAGAAGAAGATATGTGAGTCATTCGAATATGACATTTGCATGTTAATGCTGGCCAAGGCCGAAAGTCTATTCAAGTTATGCTAAATTATGCTAATGCCGTGAGGCTGGGTAGATACTCAAATGGCCAATGATAAATCAAATTAATAGGCAAGTCTGTCATACGGAGGGTAAATGCAATTTTCTGTAATAAAAATTGTCGCTCACACTGCGTATACGTAATAAGTGCAAACGTATACGCAACGCATGAATAATTGACAGCTCAAAAGGTAACTGACAGGCACAACCCACTCCGTTGACATAGTCAACCGAAAAATAGAGAGAATCATATCACAGGCAAATGGCAAAGAGGGTATGAAAGACAAAAACCATTTCATTTAATGCTGTGCAAAATGTTGGGCAAATTGTTGCATATGTTTGGCTGTTGTCCTGTATTCTCTGGCGCCTCGAAATATCATTTGGCTGGTGAGTCCCTCATCATCATTACTTTAAATAAACATTACCCTGAGCTTTATAACCATTTATCACATTTGCAAATTTATGGGCTATGCTCTTTTTGTTACTGCTTTCCGGGGTCTTTGTTTATCTTTTAAACGTGGTAAATTGTATACTCTCTTCCCTGGATTCGCAAGGCCCTGAAAAGTAGGCCACGGTTTTTTTCTGCTTTAAAACCCAAGCCACTAGGTTTGGAAAAAGTGCAATGCCGTGTTTACAAATCGAGCCCAGAGAATCATTACCATGACCACAAATATTACACAACCACACACACACTCACACAAGGACATCAAGGATTTTCAATCTCGGCTGCAAATCGAGAACATCACATGAGCAATTTTTTATTGATTTTTTTTTTTATTTTTTCCATTTTTTTCTTAATGATAATTGATGTCTGCATAACCATTAAAGGGTTTGATGGGAATTACGTGCGGCTTATTTATTTCATCGATGCAACCAGAGATGAAAAACTTGAAAGAAGGACTTTAATTTTTCCACCATATTGAATTTTATTACTAGTTAGACCAATAACCGTATAGAACTTAACACCAGCCAGGCAAACTTTCCATAGCCAACACCATAGCCAGCTCACAACAGTTGGCCACTTTGTCTGGCCATAGATTTATGGGCGGTATCTTGAGTTTTATGAGTTTCAGTTTTAATAAAAACTAGCAAGAGCGACGAGCAGCTGGAACAAAAGCAACATGAATGCCTCCAAGTGCTGGATTTTTTTTGTTTTTTTTGTTTTTTTTTTGCAATTTTTATACGCTTGCCTGCTTTTTCATTATCAGTGCGTTCATGATTTAAACAAAGTTTCATTCTCCATCTCGGATTCAAATAGCAAAATGCCTCAATGGTGGGTTGGCTGGCATTTGAGTGTTAGTGCCGTTGGGTGATTTTCTTTTTATGACTTTTGCCTTGCCAACACACACACACACACACACACATACACATACACACTGGGAAGTGTGCCGACAGCTTAAGCAGCTTTCTGCAACAGATAAGCTGGACTTTTGCATGAAGCTCGACGCCCATTTGGACTTTTGCTTTTCAAGTATTTCAAAAGGTCCAGAAGCATATCTCTTTTGTGTTGTTTTATTTTTCCGAGCTAGTTGATTTTTTAACTTTATTTTTGTGGTTGAGAATTTACATAAATGAAGTAAATCAAAAAGTCTTTAGGCATCTGATAACTAAAGAAATTTGTGGCCAGATGGTTTCTGGGAAATGGAAAAGTTTAAATTGTCTCATTTTTAATTATAAAATTCATAAAATTCCCATATCAGTGTAGGCCAATAAAAATTTTGGCCAAAATAAATGTTAAGCCATGGCTGGCAAATATTTCAAGCCTTCAATCTCGTATTTATCTGCCGCCCTTCAGGCTTCAAATGTCAAATCAATGTTATTTCAACGTCTAACCTGCAGTAATCTCCAATGACAAATGGCCAAATGGCTAAATGGCTAATTGCAGCTGTAGGGGCAACCTTTGGCCCCATCAATGCGCACAAATCAAATGGCTCTTTTTTCTTTTGCTCTTTTGCCATAGACAGATTGTTAATAGACAAGGGTCATTACAAAGTCATTAAATGGGACAATCAAGAGGAAAGCATGCAAAAAGCTTGAAATGAGCTCAGACTCAACCGCAACTTAATCTAATTCAATCAGAGGGCAAATGAATTGCCAATGAATTGGGCTCATTAAAAATCAAAAGAATAAAGGCACTCGAGCTTTTCTTTTTTCAGACAAAAAAACTTTTAGTTACTTTTCAGTTTGTCTTTTTGGTGAAATTGTTAGGGATAACTTCTCTTTTTTTTAGCAAGACGTCAGTCATAAATAAGGGACTCGGAAATATTCTCAGATAAATGTGCTGTTAACGGTAAATTTAGCGCTAAAGGCAATGGAAAAATTATGTGCTCTCTGCTTTCTGGCCTTGTCTCTGGTGATGTCTGAATGATATGATAAATACACGAAAAATCCGTTTTTGGGCTTGTCATTTCGCCTGTAAGACTTCCGCTTTACACGCAAACTGTCTATCCTGTCTATGCCATTTATCTTTTTTAGCGCAATCGTCTATTTTATCCATGTTCGAGCAAAAGCCAGGGGCGGCCTCTGGCTCACTGACAGTTCTGGCGCTTATGGTAAATGGTTAGGGCCTGCGAAGCAGTTTCTCTGTCAAGCCTATTGATTGATTGACCATTAAAGGAATATGTGATGAGACTTGGAATATCTGAGTTATTTGTTAGAAAATTCTTATCAATTTTTTTTTTTCATAACAATAAAGTAAACTTTGAGTAACCCTGTAATTCACTTGTTCTTGACGCGCTAATAGAATGAACTAGTTCGTAAAAGAAGAATGTTAGTTCTTTGGGGTTTTCATAATTGTTTTAAAAATAAAGAAATATTTAAAAAAAACTTATTATAAAATATTAAAAATCAATCCTTGATTTTATGAAGAGATTTGATGAGTCGGACAAGTCCTTTTCAGAAAATTAAATCAGTGAAAATACACAAAATAATCAGAAGAATCCAATTCTGATTTTCGCATAAAAGTTACAGAGATCTTTCCTGTTGAAGTACATATAGATCTATTTGATCCAAATCCATCAGTTCCTTGTATTTACTTCTGATCTCAAAGGTCAGGATTATTCTATGCTAGATTCTTCTTTTCCCTTTTTGATTCATTCTTCATTTGGATAGGTTCTGGTTCAACTGAAAATATTCTGTTTATTTCTTTCTCAAAATCTTTCTGATACCTCGGAATAATTTGCCTACCCTGGACAAGTCTTTGTCGACATTGGGTAGGTCTTGGATAAATTCCAAATTGGCCCCAGCAAATTGAGTGGCTTGTACAAAACTTCTTCTGATCTATTCATGATGGTTGTCAGAGAATCTTCACCTTGTGTCTTGTGTATTTCACAGTATTTTAGGTGCTATAAATTTCTCTGTTTACTTTTTGGAAGGGCTCTTACCTTACAAATTTGATGATTATTTGCGCAACTGCTACAACCACTCAAATTTGGCCTGCCTACACTTTTCAATCGAGTTTCGAGGGCTTCTCTATATATATCTATCTCTTTTTAACATTTTGATATGCCTTTAGCAGACACCCACATGTGCGTTGAAGTGATGCTTTAAATATAAATTATTTATAAACTGTTTGGACTTTTATTTTGCATTGTCGCTTGGACCACCTGTGTGCTTCGGTTAGGAAAAGTGCCTAACGGCACCTCATGTGTCCTTGTGTTTTTTTCGGATTTAATTTACATATTTCCAAGCCAGCCAAACAAATACAAACCCACACACACACACATACACACACATACATATCAAACACCCTCAAATGCTTTAGGCTTTTCAAGTACACACCTGAATCTGGGCGATGACAGTGAGAATATCTTTGTTTAAGCCGCAATCTGACAGCATGTAGGGATTTTCACAACATGAAACAGGTTTCTTTTTTTTTATTTTTTGGAAATCAATTAAGAAATATGTCAAAAATTAAACCTGGCAAAATATACTCGAATAGAATAGAAATTCCATAGATTCTGAAAAGCTTTAAAACTTGTTAAATTCTAATTAATTTTTAAAAGTTGAAAATCTTAATTTAGTTAACTCGTTTATGCATATTTTAGGAATTGTCTATGACATGACAATATATTTCTCATAATGTATGTCCTTCAATTTGGAATTCTATTATGGATTTAGTAACATTTTGTAATATGTCAGACAATCTCAATGAAAATGTTAATTAAAACATGAAATTTAATATGCAATTTACCTGTCCGGAAAGCCAAAATGAAATTGATTAAAATTGCATAAATGGCGTGAAATAATTCAGTAAAGACGTGCGAGTTAATTTTGAAAGACAGGTGAAAATTCGAGTTTAACAAATTTCGAAAAGTCTTGTTAGAAAGACTGACAGTATTTATTTTTAAATCGAAGGATTGTTTGTACAATCTTTTTGAAAACCCACGCAATTATTTTTGTCTATTCAGGGATACTTTTTTTTCA
This sequence comes from Scaptodrosophila latifasciaeformis, assembly GCA_037075145.1. NCBI lineage: Eukaryota > Metazoa > Arthropoda > Insecta > Diptera > Drosophilidae > Scaptodrosophila > Scaptodrosophila latifasciaeformis. The sequence goes on along the minus strand of JBAMCM010000100.1, from coordinate 10,298,953 downwards.
AGGTGTCCTTTGATGTTGATGTAAGCTGATGCCAGTCGAGAGTTTCGCTTTCAGTTGGCCTAAACAAAGTCGAAAACTTTTTATTGTTTCTGCTACTTAAAAAAAACAGACACACAAAAAAAAAAAGAATCCTTGAAGGACTCTTTCAATTCTTTAAAAAATCTCCTCTTTGATTGTTATTGTGTTTTTTGATGGAAAGTTAAAAGACACCCTAAGCCCAAGACAAAGGAAAACTTTTATTTAGACTTTCTTAATTTTATGCTTGTCTGCCTGCCAGCAAAAAAAAAGGAAAATCAATTTCAAGGCAAACAACAGGTCGTATAATTAATATTTAAAAGAATCGCCGCTGCCTGCGTCTAATGAACAAGTGAATTGTGAAAGTGACTTAAGCGTTCCAGACACGCCGCATTAAACTTGCCCTTAACTAATTTCATTAGTCCAAGCCTACTGACTACCAAAGACAGGCTTCTTATTTTCTTTGAAAATAAACAAAATAAGAAAATCTTTGCCACCCGAGCTCTTGACTTGGCATTTCCTAATAAAATGCTCGTCATCAGAGACTCAATGAAACGCCACCAACAGCAGCACCCTGCATTCTGCTAATCAAAATAAATGTGGTAGCCATTTATCAATTACAATAACAACAGGCAGCCTGGGGAAGGCCTCCTCTTCATCTTCTTCTTTCCCTACTTCCTTTTTGGTTTCTTTTGAGCAGCCGAACGTGTCTCAAATTAGCCGCCTAATTTAAAAGAATGCCAACGTGTAGGTTAGCATTGCTGTCTTAGCTTGTCTTTGAGTTGTTTCTCATTTCTGTGAACTTTATTTACAAAAACATTTTTCATGATTATCTCTCATTAATTTCCGGGCGGCGAGCATAAAAAGTTAAATAAACTTGAGCAACTGATTGATTGACTCACTGATTGAGGCAAATTTCAAGAGGAATGGATAACTTCTTCTTTTCAAGAGTGGACAAGTTTTGCTTTTAAATTCTTTTCAAAATTTATTTAATTTTGCATAAACTAAAATTAGGAGAAGCAAAATTAAATACAAAGTTGAAACTTTCAAAACTTGTAAGCATCTTTTCAACTATCTTTTATCTTTGTTAAATAGAGGAGCATAAAAATTTTAAGAATATTAAGTTTTTTTTTTTTTAAGTCCAACTAAGTCCAACTTGGATTTATATGATATAGTGGTTCAATCTAATTGAAACTTGGGATGGTTGTGTTTTACTCTATTCATTTAAGATTAGTCAAGGAATCTAGAAGATAAACCTAAAACTGATATAGATTTCAACTCTACACCGATTCGATTGATTCCGATAAATATATCAAGTTTCAAGAAATAAGCACTGATTTCTCTCCTTCTCCTTAGCTTCAGAAAATTCCAAACAATATTATTTACAATAAATTTTTTTCCTATTCGATTTGTTGTTAAATATGAAAAGCCTTCGACCCTTTTCTTGATAAATTTGATGGGCCTTTGAATTTGAACATGCAATTGATTGACTACCCAGCCGAACTAACCCTTTTCTCAGACATCAAAACTCAAAGATTCCACTGAAAGTTTTGTAGCAAAATTTGTAACCTTAACCTTTTCGAATATGAACCAGTCCAAGTCTTACCTTCCTTTATGCAGGCTATTAATTTCTTGGCAGTTATTTCGAGTCGAATCCTTTTACACGGGTTGAAGGCCTTTTCGAAACAGATTCAATTGACTATGAGAATTCCTTTTAAAGTATAAGAATTTCTATAGAATTTGGCTCGTACTTTCTGTTTTTATTCTCATTTCATTTAATATTCTTTAGTCGCGCATTTCTTCCTTGTTAATGTCTTGCATATTCATGAAAATGTCAACATTGCATTTCAAAGAACATTTCAACAGCTTTAAATAGCCAAGGTTATTTGGGTCTGTCTTAGTGACACATTTTCCGTGCAATTTTAATTGCAACTTTTGTTTGAAGTGCCACAAGCACTTGCCCCACTTGAGGTGCAGAGCCTTGGACTTGAGGTTGAAATAGCTGTCGGTGATGTCGGCTTGCCCCTTCTTCCTGCAACGTCATCAACCGCAACATTATGACCATCCTCGACATTGTGTCGACTTTGTGGCAGTTGTGGCAGTTGTGGCGGTGTTGGCTCCAAATAATTACCACTTGGCTTGGCTGCCAAGAGCAGCGTGTGCAGAAAATATGACAATTATGCCCAGCAATTTGCGGATATAATAAATGCAAAAAAGATCCTTCTTAAATGGGTGCAAAATTACCAAGACTGCTTGCCAAGTATCTTGTTCTAATCCTCAACGAAAAATAGCTTAATGCTATTAAAGTGCAAGTCATGAATCAAGGCAAATTCCCAGAAGCTCAGAGCAGAAAAGAAGACAAGAAAAAATCTAATAAAATGAAACTCTGATTTCATGGAGAGAAATTTTAAATTTTCAACTATACAAATTCATTTATTTAAGCTCCTTTCGGGCTTGTTGGAATTTAATTCAATTTATTGATTAGGGGAAATTGTCAAGTTATTGTCAACCGCAATTGAAGTTCATAAAAATGACCACCGTCAACCATTCGAAGTGTGATCACATGAAATGGCAATTAAATAAGCAATCAATTTTATGGCTTTTTCGGTTTAAGTCAACCACACACATCATCAGTTCACACATAAAAAACAAGGGCTTTGCTTGTACTTCTTTGCCCAAGCAATCAGAGGCAATATCAAGTCAATTGCTCCAATTAATTTGCACTTGATATATTTATTTTTTAATGGAGTGTTAACTCGGGGGTAAGAAGAAAAATAAAGTGGATTATTTTATTAAATCATATTTATTTTATTTACTTACTCGAAGGCTTTCGAAATTGCTTGAAATAGAAAGAAAATATTGACAGGAAAAAATCTAGTCATGATTGCGGCAACTGTACTTTTCAATCCTTTTCTCGACTTTTAGGTTAAGTTGTCATAAGATGACATCTACAAAAATATATGTCAAATATTTTGATCACTCTTTGGCTTGCTAAGAGCAGGAGACGGAAATTCCTATCAATTTATTGACATCCTGTCCTTTACATCTGCCAGTCAGCAGGAAGACAAGACTTTGACATTGACCAAATGTGTTGACCACAAAATGTGTGTGGGTTTCGAATCACAGATATACTCGTTCATTTATTCATATTCAAAGTGACTTTCGTGTATGGCAATTTGCTTGGTCTTTTGTTTTGGTCGAACTTGTAAAATGCCTGTTAATTGCTGATTGCCCTGGGACATTCTATTGTCCTCTATCAAATTGCCTGACATTTACACCACGCCTCTTTGCAAGTGACCCTGCCTTGCATTTATTTGCTAGTTTTTGTTTTAAAAATAGAAAAAAAAAATTGAAAATGGGTTTGGCTGGCTAAGTTGACATTTGTTGCATTGTTGGCATTTATGGCTTTGTTGGGTGGGCATGATAGAATCAGGTTAGGTATCCATTTAAAAAAGGGGTTGGAATTGTGAAACCGCTTACAGTGTAAAGTTCAAATAAGCATATCTAATTGCAATATAAATATCTAAGGATATGAGAAAATTTTGCTTTCAAAACAGCAGTTCGAAATTGGCATTTAAGTTTTCAGCAAAAGGTTAATTTTAATTGCTTGGCAGCAATTTATTTTTATTTGTCATCGAAATATACGAAATACTTTTAATAAGCTTCTTTTTTACTTGGAAAGGGCTTAAGCAATTGCTTGATAAAATTTTCTATTTAAGCTGATATTCTTTTGTTCTTTTGCAAATATTTCAATCCTTTATCTGTCTGTAGGGCAAAAAAGTAGACAGAACAAGAGAAAGAAAAACAAAACGATGATTAGGATCATGTGAAAGTTTTGTTATTGTCACTGACGCCAGGGAATGAATAACTAAAATGTTCCTTTCTCTCTCTCTCATCCAGCTTATTCTTTTTGGCTAAATGGGAATTTTGACTGGGCCAACCAAACATACACAAACACACACACACGACTAACTAATGTGTATTATACAATGCGACTCATTGTTTGCCTTGCGGTTGAATTCAGCACGCTAACAAGCAACAACAAAAGCAAAAACTTTTGCCAAAAAAAAAAAGAAAACTTGGGGAGTCAAGCCAAAAACAGACAGAGCAGTGCAACCAGTAACCCAAAAAAAAATATACTCATTCAATTTGTTGAATATATTCATGTATTCACTTGGCGCCTGTGACCCACCAAAACAGACAAACCAGAGAAAACCGAGAGACAAACTGACTGACACTCGTGTAAGCTTATTTTACTTTAATGACGCTGTTTGTCTGGTTTGCGTGTTTACTTTCTGAGTTCTCAAGAACTCGAGCAAATGTGGCAAAGGAAGACGAGGAGGGAGAGAGGGGAGAAAAAAAAACTGAGCATGAAAAATCATTGATTTGCCACTTTTTTTTCGAAATAAACGAAACGCAATGAAATATTTAATATCATTTTTCTCATGGGAATTTCATGGGATCCTATAAAGTTTTTTAATAAGGCTTTTCCAAAACTTAAACAAACTTAAAATTAAATTTAATTGTGAACTAGAATCTAAAATCTTCTCAAGATTTTGCCTTCAAGTCTTTAATTTCCGGTTCATATCCTGTCATAGGACTCAAGAAGATGCCAACCTGCACACACATGACAAATGACACTCAAGGTTGTGGAAAATTCCAGCACAGAGAAATGAAAATTCTTACACGAAATGCATTTATTTGTGCGGAAAATTCCCACAAAATTGCATAATTTTTTTTTTTTTTTACATTTCCGGCAATAACTTTGGAACATTTTTTTCTATACCAAGCTTTCGCAATTTATGGTTACAATTTATGGCATCTTTTTATGATACACCAGTAACTGCAATAATTCAATACAAATCGGTTTGCCATAAAAACTTTCCGAGCAGGCAACAAGTTTCCTTGGCTATGAAAACAATTGATTTTCTTTTTATGTTTAATGTTCTGCTTATGCTCGGCGAGAGGCATAAGCCAAAAGGAAACAGGAATACCACCAGTCAAGCCATTAAAAATTTATTTCCGAACTCCTGGGAATAATTTATTGGAAATTATATAGAACAAGAGGCGAGAATTGTTGAAGTTTTGCAGATTATCTATTAGTTCCTGTTTATTAGCCAGTCCTGGCCAACTGAAAAAAAATGCAAAAGCAAATCAATCTTTTAGTCAATTTTATTTTTCCCATTTGCATGTACAATTAATTTTCAAATTGAATGAAAACAAACTCATTAAATTGCGATTTGATCAATCAGAAATTTTCAATTAGAATGCATTAATTAATTAAAACAAAATATTGATTTAACATTAAACAAAAATCTGTGACAGAGAAAAAATATATTAAAAAAAAACCTTTGATTTTGGCAAATGATAAAATTTTCGTTTGAAGTAAAAAGGTTACATACACCTTTAGAACCTTTTGGCTAATTGGCAAAACCAGTAAAGAGACTTTCACACCCCAAAGAAACAACAAGCTAACAAACTAACATGCATGCAAAGGATGCGTATCCTATAAACTGACTTCATAAAGGGCAAACCCTGTCAGCAATCTAAAAAGAAAAGAATCTTTTCTGAGGAATTAGTTCTTTGGAATACAATAAGTTAACTAGTTCTAAAAGAAGAATATATTCTCTGGAAGTAGAAATATTTGGAAGGAATTTCTTGAAGCATTCTCATATCTCTGAAAAGAGAACCACTTCTGACTAACTGAAAGTAGAAGAATATATTCTCTGTAAGTAGAAATATTTGGAAGGAATTTCTTGTAGCATTCTCATATCTCTGAAAAGAGAACCACTTCTGACTAACTGAAAGTAGAAACAACTCCCAAGATAAGATCTTTGCCATATAAAAAGAGAGGAATCTTCTTGGAGAATTTCTGTTTCTCAGCTTCGAAATTCAAAGTATAGGAAACTTGTAGAAAACTTTTATATTCCTTTAAGTTTTCTTTAAAGATTTAATGAACTTAATTCATAAAATGTTTGCTGGGTTAATTGTCATATTTGCCAAATATAAAGAGAGGAATCATCTTGAAGAAACTCTGTTTCTCAGCTTAAGGGAAACTTCTTGGAAACTTTTATATTTCTTCAAGTTTTCTTTAAAGATTTAATAAACTTAATTCATAAAATGTTTGCTGGGTTAATTGTCATATTTGCCATGTACAAAGAGAGGAATCATCTTGAAGAGACTCTGTTTTTCAGCTTCTTCTATATTCCTATAATTTTCTTTATAGATTTTAATAAACTTGTTCTGGAAAATGTTTGCTGGGTTAACTAGTATATAAAATGTAGCCAACAGTTTCAGTCAGGCAGACTGGCTTGGCTCAATTTAGATGTGTGGTTAAAGTTTATTGGTCTTGGTAATTATTTAGTTTATATTTCATTTAAATTATATAACCCAGTGAATTTAATTTAGATTAAGTACCCCCAACAATTTCACTAAAGAAAAGCAATCCATATAAATATATACATATATTTTTTTTATGCCAACGAATTATGGCACCTTTAATAAATATTTAATTTACTCTACTGATATAAAATGAGTTTGTGGTGGGATTTCAATAAATCGCATATTTTAATTCCCCAAAAAACCATTACACTTAAAATGTATTTTAAAATAAAAATCTGCGAAATGCATAAATCATTCAGAAATGTGACTGAGCTGTCCAAAATAAAACAAATGTTGAATGATTTATTTTGGCGCAACTATTGGAAATCACTCAAATGGTCTTTCAATACAAATTGATTGATTTTTTAATGCAATTTTTTTAATTGCCAAGAATTGGAGTTCTTTAATAAATTTGTTGTCCTTTAAGAAGTCTGGCTTTGTATCCATTTTCATTAGGTTGACAAAACGTCACTTTGGCTAATTTATTTATTGCCTTTTTTGGTCCACCCAAGTGGGGCTAGCTTGATGGATTTATTTAATAAAAGATAAAAATAAATATTAATTTCTGGATTTCTGGAATAATTTCATAAGCAGACAGGCTCACCTGAGCCCACCACTTGGATTTTATTACAAACATTTTATTGATTGGATATTGTATAAGAATAAATATGCCAGACTTGTCTCAGTTTTCCATTTGGGTTTTTCTTTCTTGTCCCCTGGCAGTCAACAAAGCCATTCGAAAGTAAAAGAGTCATAGACACACCCGAGCAATTTGAAGGCTTGCGAGAAATTGCAATTGACAGGTTCTATGGAAGCTGTTGGCTCACATATTGACTGGATATTGAAAGGCGAAATATGCTGGCAAGACCAGCAATAACCACGGCCATCTCGACAACAAAATCACTCTTGTCAACGAGGTGCCTTTTGTTGGGTTATTGCAAATATTACGTATACGCCACTTTGGAGCGTCACAAAAAATTAAGCGTGAAAATTCCTTCGGGATGAAGCTGAAAGCAAACTGCCCTTAATATCTTTCATGTCTTGCTGTTTCCTACAGGCAACATTTCTGCCACATTGTCTTTCGGATTTTCTTTCATTTCGACTTGTGTGCGTTGCTTGTCACGTGCAGCGTTTAGTAAATATGTTTTTGGCTTTTATGTTTTTTTTTCTTTTTTTTTTTTTGCTGAAGCTCTACCTCTTTTTTGTGTGTGTGTGTTTGTTTTGGGCACCTCAGATATTCAGCTTATGGCTTATGTGGCTTGATTCTGGTTAATTTAACTCATGGCCTCGCACACCATCACTCGCACCCTCTCCCCCCCCCCCCCCCCCAAAAAAAAAAGAACTCATAATGTTGTGTATGTTTTATGCAGTTGACAAACCAGAACCCCCTAGAAATACAGACAAGCCACATTTCATAGCCCGGCTGACTGAAAAACAAAGTCTCTACTGAATGTGCGTGTTGTTTTCATATTTATGACATTTATGCAACATTCATTATGTGTGTTGCACACACACGCACACACAAACTCACGCAAGTGTCTGACAGGACAAAAAAAAAAAAAAAAATACAGAAAATTGAAATTCTGCCGAGCTGAGCGTCTTGTTTAGGTTTTTCATATTAAAGCTGAGGAAATATGATTCATTGGAGAAATGTCGAAAAATCTGGAATCAAAAAGATACTGGATTTAATATTTGTATCTACACAGTTAAGGGAATTATTTGTTAATCAATATTCAAATTTCAAATATGTTTTCATACTGTCTGAATTGGACACAAATCCCAACACTATATCAACTCAATATTAGCTTTATTCATGTGTTCAATCTGGGTCTCATCCCATATGATATTGATTAAATATTCAGAAATTAAATTTATGCAAATTAAGTTATACAAGTGAAACCGATATACTCAATCCAATTAACAAACCAGTGAAGTGAAATGAATGCGCCACGACTCCCAGAATATTGATGGTGATTTGTTAAACCCCAGCTAATTTTGATATGATATCAACATGTCTGTATTATAATCATTAAAGTAACTAATATTCGTAAATTAATCGTCTATCAAATTTCAAAGTCCTTTAAGACATGAAAGCTCCGAAATTAACCGTCCAAACTTTCTGTTAATGAAGGCAAGAAAAACTCTTGTCATTGTCTGACTGGAAAGTTAGGTTCAGTTTTACCTTTGAAAAGACATGGAAATTTATTTAAGTACACCTTTCGATTCACACAATCAACACGTTCCCACACGGAGAAAGAGAAAAATAATGAATGACATTTGAACTTTTGCCGCCACAAATCGCATAAGCCTGCCAGGTTCGAACAATTCTACGTTTAATGACAGAGACAGAGAGAGAAAGTGAGAGGGAGAGGGAGAGGGAGAGGGGGAATGAGAACAATGAGAACAATTTGTAGTTAAGCCTCGAGGCTATTCATTATTATTTTATGTCACAACAATTGATATTTATGTGCTCGAAGCGACACACTAATTGACAACCTGCCCGAAGAGAGCAAAAAAAATAACAGAAACCAGAGGCGAAACCAAAACCAATAATTTAACATGTTGTTCAGCTCAAATGTGTCGACACTTTAATGGTCGATATAAGCACAATATTCATATGAAATCCTTACTTTCACTGAAAAGAAAAGTGAAAGGGCTCTCGATTTGAACGGCTTTGTTAACGAGTTTCTCACCCATTCGAAAAGGTCAAAAAGTCGCAGGTCTTTTCACCCGGCCGAACTCAACTCTATTGTCAAGCGTGAATGGTTAAAGGGTTTGTTTCTTTTATTTTTTTTTTTTTTTTTTTTTCGGTTAATATTACAGCCAAAAACTGTCAAAGCGTTTTATGGTTTTGCCTTTACTTCATTTAAAGTCGTTTTTATGTTCAATCTCGGTGAACTTGGCAACTTTATTGAATATTGTGAAAATACCCTTCAAAAGTTTCAAGAAAAGTTGGACAAATTTTAAATCTATTTGGAAATTCCCTACTCATTCAAATAAATAGAATAAGATTATTCAGAACTTGAATAGGTCTTTGGGTTTATTTTCTTTGTTTTGAAATTTCCTGCTCATTCAAATAAATGGAATAAGAGTATTCAGAATAAGAGTATTCAGAGTTTGAATAGGTCCTTGGATTACTTGGGAAACTTCCTACTCATTCATATATATAGAATAAGAGTATTCAGAGTTTGAATAAGTCCTTGGGTTATTTTATATGCTTGGAAAGTTCCTACTCATTCAAAAAAATAGAAGAGGAGTATTCAAAATAAGAGTATTCAGAGTTTGAATAAGTCCTTGGGTTATTTTATATGTTCGGAAACTTCCTACTCATTCATATATATAGAATAAGAGTACTCCAAGTTTGAACTGTTTTTGGGTTATTTTATATGCTTGGAAAGTTCCTACTCACTTAAATGAGTAGAATAAGAGTATTCAGTATTCAGAGTATTCAGAGTTCGAATAGGTCCTCGGGTTATTTTATTTGCGTATTTATTCATGATAAGCAAAATAATTGCACTGTTTTATGTGAATTATTTAGATCCCTTTGACTTTTGTTAGAGGTCAAGTTTAACATTTGACTAACCCTTCTTTTCTGATACTTTCGGTTTTATATGTCAAGTTGATTTTGTAAATAGATTTGACTTGAAACTGTGAAAGGAAACTCTACCAATGTGTTTAAAATTTTCAAGTGAATAAGAATTAGTTTGACGTAAATTTAAAACTAAAGCAGGCAAATTGAAAATAAACGATTTTCTTTTCTTTAATCGCTGGTAAAATAGAGTTTCATAAAAAGTTAAAAGTATCTTTTCTTTTGCCATCAAAATGGCTTAAGTTGAATCTGAAGTACTCATCCACCTCGAGTTATATATAAATTTGCATTGCAAAAGCATTTTCAGCTCTGACATTATTTATTCCCAAAGCCAACCAAAGAAGACAAACAAAAAACTGCCAGACAAACTTTAATAGAAAAAAGTTCACAAAAAAAAAAGAAAAGCGAAGAAGGCGAGGAGAGAATAGAAATTCTTGCTGTTAGGGAAGAAAAAGTATTGTTAAATTATTTAAACCACATGCTTAGTATTATGAAGGCTCGAGCACAATAAATTTGGCCAAGCCAACTCATAAAATAAGGCTCCGGCGGCCCACAAAAAATATATACAAATACACCCAGAATCTGAAAGGAAATTACGGCCAGAAATGAGTGTCAGAAAGCAAAACGTTTTCAGTTAGTGGTTAACACCATCAAAACGACCAAGGAACAAAAAATATTTTAGCCAACTTCCCACGCCTTGGGCCAAATTCACATGCAGAGAGATTCACACTTAAATTCATATTCATGGCCCTACTCACATTCACACATTTTCCATGCTTCCCCAATCCCCCCACCCCCCACCCAAAAAAATCTGAAGAATACAAAACTGAAAATTGTTTCTAAAAACCGTAGCCAGCTTTCTGGCATTACTTTTTGGGCCGAGGCCTGCCACATGCCCCAAACAGAATGAAAACCAATTTACGCTTTCCAAATAACAAAGCCACCGAAAAAAAAAAATCTCTCAGGAAATTCAACAATCCCCAAAACAGAAAAAGGCCATGAAAGTGGAGCTGGAAAATAACATGCGAAAATTAAAATAAAAACATTTTTAATGGCGCACAAACACAGCCTTCTAAATACTAATGGACTTGGCTTCAGAATATCACTATATATCTCTCTGTGTGTCTGTGTGTGTTTTGACTGCCAAAAGCGTTGATATGCTGTCATCCAGCCCAAAAGCCTACACACACACACACAGACACACACAAAATAATAACAAAAAGACTACGACAATAAATTCAATTAAGTCGGTTGGCTTTGTTTTTTTTTTTTTTTTTTTTAGCTTTTTTTCATTTTGATTTTTATGAGTATTTCTTGTTGACGCCTTCCAAACAATACACCGAGGCCCAGATAAAAAAACCAACTAGGCTTTTTCATATTCCTCGAATTTTAAATACCCTTTTTAACAGAATTTTTAAAAAACCGATGGAGCCTCCAACCAGCTCTTCTTGCAATTTTTTATATATTTCAAAAAAGTTTCTGGCTTTTCCAAAAGCTCTTATAAAATCGTTATACTATGAATTTGGGAAAAGTGTAGTGAAATACAAAAATGGCAGCACAGCTTAGGCAGAGTTGAAAATAAAAGCACATTAAAGACAATTTTATGAACAGCGAAAATTAGAGCAGCCCAAACAAACAACAAAAGAAAATAATAAAAATCAAAAAGACAAAAAAATGAAAAAATAAATGAAAACAAATTTATTTGGTTAATTGTACGATAATTTCTGTTTTGTGGCCTGTCTGGATGGTATAAAATTTATATGATTTTTGTTGTAATTTATATGGCAATTGTCTTGAATTGTTAATTGCTAAAATTATTTAACAATTAAGCTTAAATTCGGAATTTATTTGGCAGATGTTTTTCCCAATAAAATTTGATGTTATATTTGCCAATTTTGTATTACCAAATTTCATATTCATAGGTTTTTTTTTTATATGGAAAAAAATGTGAATATCCTTAGATTTTTATTATGAGCATTTTGAATTTGATTTGAATCAAACGTGCTTTGCTTGTCAATTGTTTGGGTTATCTCAAAGCTAATTTGCATGCAGATCGAAAGGATAAAAAATAAATTTTTAATTGCTTTAAAAATCTTGAAACCTATTAAATTCTGAATGCCTAAAAGATTATTTTTTTTTAAGTCACAAATGATTTAAGCCGCTCATAAACCCAAAAGTAAATAAGATAAAATAAAAAGAATGTTTTTGGCTTGAAGCCATAATAAAAGAGAATTCCCTAGACTTGCCTTGAAAGCTCATAATTTTACTTTTTGGTATTTTTTTTTATTACTTATAAAATGCTTTTTGTTTAACAATTCTGGCTTAGTCGGTTTTTGGGTTATTTGCATTTTTATGATTTCAGCAAAGCCAAGTAACTGGCAAACTGCTTTAATTGTTGACCAACTGATTTAAATTTCTATGTTTTCTTGGCTCTTTCTCTTCCTGCAGATGCCTGCCATCCATACGAACCATTCAAGTGCCCCGGCGATGGTAATTGCATTTCCATACAATATTTATGCGATGGTGCCCCCGATTGCTCCGACGGCTACGACGAGGACATGCGCCTTTGCACTGCTGGTAAGTCGAAAGGGTCGAAAGAGCCAAGGAGTTGGGCCAAATGAAGAGTGGCTTTCAATTTCGAGATCGAAGTTGCCATTGACTAAGTGTTTTACTGTCAATCCGTCAAACGGCTGGCTGGTTGGCAAAATGCCCAGTTAAGCTGAACTCAAATCATGGCCAATTTGATTTGTGAATAACCGATGTGATGGACGCTTGGGAAATCCTCTGACCCAACTGGCCTATTCATCTTGATTAAAATGGCCCAGCTGAGATTTCTCCAATCAATTGCCACATGCTAGAGCTGAATTCAAATGCATCTATGAACTCTTAAGTTGGCCAAGTAATGAACAAGTTGTTACACTTTTCAAAGATCATCTTAATCAGCCACATTGCTGGGAACAAAGTTGCTCTAAAAGTTTACCCCTTTTTTTGGCATCTGCGAGACGGTCAAGTTGTGGTTGTTTGGCTTCCGTGCAAAACAAGACCATAAAGTTTCCCAAGAAGTGACAAAAACGAAAAACTGACAGCCATGAAAATTAGAGCTTTCCGACCAAAGAAAATTTTCCAAAGCTGAACAAGCTAAGGGAATTTAAAACAGAAAAGTTTAAATGACAAATAAATTAATAATTTTTAATAAGCAGAAAACGAAAAGGAAGGAAAAGGAAAGGATCAATAAAATCCTCAAAAATCCTCAAAATAAACTTTAAATAAAATGGAATAATTTGTGAATACGTTTTCTAATTATATTTATTTCTTTCATTGATTAAAATAATTGAAAGAAAAGCTTTAAAAAAGCTTTAAAAAATCAATTGAAAACAAATTTGATAGCAAATTTCTCCCAGGCAAAAATCTTAAATTTAAATAAGATTTTGCTCTGGGCAATTTCTAGATTTTCCCTGGAAAAACCATTTATGCAAATGATACCACAGATTTATTGCCTTTAGCCTTGAGTAATTAAAAATCTAACCGAACAATTATCAAAATGAAGCTCTAAAAAAAAAAAACGGCCACTTTTTTTTAAGTTTGAAGAATGTCTTGAAGATTTTCCCGCTGCCCCTGTGAAAACTTGGCAATAATTTTCACACAAACAAACAAGAAAAGAGTGAATTGTGCGTAAGATTTTCTACATTAATGACAGTTGGTCTGACAATGGAAATGTCAAACGGAAAAGCCAAACAAAATGGCCAAAGGCGAAAACTTAAAGCAAACAGCAAATTGTTGCTGCTAATTGGCTCAATTCAGTTGAGCAGCCAGGCAACTGATAGAGTAATGTTTTTGTTGCCAAGGCCAAAAGACAGAGTTGAGCTCAAAATGGCGTAAATTTTAGCCGACCATTGTGAGAGCCTCCCACACACTCTCTCTCTCACACACACACACACTCTCTGTCTGTCTCTATAGAACTATTTTTCGACAATAAAATCATTTAGGAAGTGTTGGTTGCTCGGTGTTGGGCTTAAGTTTCAGTTCGTGTCTCTTCTCCGATTTCTTTGATAAATTATGCGCAACCGACAGTTTCGCTTAGTTCTCGCTCCCAACTCAAGTTTCCCGGGTCTTGGTGGTGGGTGTCTGTCGCTAGGCTCAAATTGTTAACATAACCCAGCCAATACAAAAGAGTGTGGCGGTTCTTGGGGTTTTTACTTCTTTTTGGCTAATTGCTGGGGAGTATTGCTTATCTTATGACGGTGGTTTGGTCCAAATGCCTGTTAATGGTTAATAATTAGAGCATTGGGCTTTAGTGCATTCTTGGTTATAAATTGCTAAAACGTGCTGGTCGTGCAGGCCGGCCTAATTTTACTCAAGCGGAAGAGGTTTGCTTATGAGAGCCTCTTAGCCGAGGATCAAATGAAAATTAATGAAATGAAGAATATTGTTCAACCAAAATGCCGAAAATAATAAAACTAATTTACATTTGCTCGGTTTTTATTAGGATTCTCCGAGAATAACCAGTGACTCAATTCTTAGTTACCTTTAAAAGGGGGCAGCTTCTTAAATATAAAAAAATTAAGTTAATAAGAGAACACAAAAAAATATACCAATCTTGTAGAGCGTTGCATTTGAATACCCTGGGGAAATTAACATAATTTGCATAAATGTTAAACTCTGCATGGGTATAACACTTTTTATCAACAACTCCAACAATTCCAACAAAAAAGAACTCAACTTTTGCTTGGAAAGCATTTCGTGTTCAGCAGGAACAAAAAATGTGAACTGCCTGAAAAGCAAATGGTTCGAACTAACCCATTGAGGGAGATGACCCAGAGCAACTGAAAACTTTCCTCGGAATGGGACAAAAAAAAAAACTGCCTGCAAACTGTTACGTTGCTTATCTTAACTGCTGATACACATCACTGGAATATGTAACAAGTTAAGGGTAAACAAAAACACAGCCACACCCACACCCACAGTTTTTATCCAATTCAGTGTGGGCCTGTCAGTCCCTATATGTGTGTCCAGGCCAACGTAGGACCTGTCCTGGCAGTTCCCAAGCGGGACCTAGACAAAGAGAGCGACGACTGGAACTGTACAGAAAAGCTCATGTAGACGTTAAAATACTTGCAAATGGCGCCATTTGCATAACAAATACAGTCGGTAACTGAATAAACCAACACTCATATTCCCATACAAGCACACACACTCGCCCACATACCATATATATATACATATATGGGTATCCTTGCATATCTGTGTCCTTGCTAGCCATTAAAAATGCCAACAATACTCAACACATATGTAGAAGGGCTCCCAACTGCAGAATGCGTTGTCATATGCCTCTTGCTATTGGACTAACTGAGTGACAGAATGACTTACTGACTGAGTGACTGACTGGCTGAGTGACCTACAAAGATGAAACGAATTTTTAAATACTTTCACTTTTCATTTGGCCAACCAGCTCATACTTGGGAGACCTTCTAAATTAAGTCTAGACTTTCGGCTAGGGAAATCTATTCTATTCCAAGAGCTTTGTTGAGAGTTAAAAAAAAGAGTCTGATGTATCCTGATATCTCTATCGTAACAATGAAGACTGTACTTTTTTTGAAGACTTTTAAATAAAAAAATATATCCTATTTTCGCAGTACTCAATATAATCTCTGGCTTAGATGGAACTAATTAGATTCTTAGAAATGATGAATGATTTCTCAGATATCAAAAAAATATATACCTCAGATTTCTAGAACTGTACAAAATAGAATGTTAAGAAGCGATGTAGACTGTACTTTTTTCGAAGCTTTTAAAATATACAAAAAATAAATATACGATTTTATTTCAGTACTCAAAAGAATCTCCACTCACATTTGATTCTAAGAAATGGTAAAAAGATGAAGGAATTTTTGTCTATCACAAAATATACATCTCAGATTTCCAGAACAAAAAATAGTTGCCAGTCACAGCTTAAATGGAAAATATTATAAATATTTTGATCTGGTTCTAAGAAATGAGTAAATCAGATTAAATAAATCAAGAAGGAAGAATTTTCAGTTTATCATAAAAAAAGAAAGTATTTTTTTGACGTTTCTAAGAAATGGGAAAATCAGAAAACTGTACAAAAAAGAAAAGAGGATTTTACTAAGCTTCTTATAAGCAGTACACTGCATCAGACTATATCCTAGCTTAAATCTCAGATTCCGAGTGCTCAAAATAATTTCCACTCACAGTTTAAATGGAAAATATTACTTCAGCTGGTTCCAAGTTTCCCAACAATTTTTAATTCAAAGAATTTGTCGCTTTATTTGTACTTTGTAATTAAATCCTCTTTAGCTTATTTTATTTATTTTTATAATAAAAAAAAATTACACTAAGTAAAAGTATTCCATTTGCTAATCTTTTGAAACAAATCTCTGGCACAGTATTTACTTGGCTTTGCATTGGGAAGAGCTATAAATATTTCATTAGTTGGATTAGCATTCCATTTGAAGTAATTCCTTCATTACTTATATAAAAGCGAATTAAAGCAAAAAAAAGACCACATTAATTTAATTGAAACTCTTAAAAAAAAAGGAATTTTGCTGAATTAAATGAAGGGTGACCCAATTTTACTTTTTTTTACTAAAAATTTCAAAGTTGGTTTCAGGTTTATTTTTTTTTATCTTTTTAATTTATACAAAAATAAATATAATATTGTTATGAAAAGGTTTATTAAATTAAATGCAATTATGTCAATTATCATTACTCAAAATGCAATTATTTTTACTGTTTGTTTTATGGTCAGGACATGTGTTAATTGTTAAAGCGTAATTAAATTGATTTATTTTTATTGAGTCTCTGAAAATCTCCATCAAAAATAAATGCAAACCAAATGACTATATAAATATAGAAAAGTTTTTCTCTTGATCAAAATAACCTGATAAGAAGAAATTTAGGTATACTTTATATTTTTTTTTATTTTATTTTCTTTTCAGCTAAGCGTCCACCGGTTGAGGAAACTGCATCGTTTTTGCAGAGTTTAATCGCTTCACATGGACCAAACTATTTGGAGAAACTTTTTGGCAGCAAGGCTCGAGATGCTCTCTCGCCTCTGGGAGGTGTTGAAAAGGTTGCTATCGCTTTGAGTGAATCACAGACCATTGAGGACTTTGGCGCCGCCCTGCATCTAATGAGGTAAGTTTGGGAATTCAAAATTTGTCCCTAGCTTGAGTCGGAAGCCAAAACTTTTGGCAAGGACATTGCCTCGACAATGCTCAAGGGTGAAATTAATAAAGTATGTATGATCAATGCTGAAACCTTAAAGGTTTTTTTTTCTGTTCTCTCTACCTTCAAATGAAATTTTCAACAATTTGCCTCAGGCAAAGAAACTAGAAAAAAAATGAAATAAAAGGACTACACACACACACACACACATAGATAAATAATAAAAGCACTTAACAATTGCCAGCAGCTCTTTTGGTTGTCCTGGTCCTGGCACTATTTCGGCAAAGGTCCCTAGACTCTATCCCTTTATCCCTTATGCCCTGCTGGTGGTGGGTTGTCCTTGAATTATGGGACCACGTGTGTGCCTCTCTGGCTTGTTTGTTTTTGGCTTTATTTATTTTTTTTTTAGGTTTTTTTGGGGTGGCCACAAAAATAAATTCATGAAATTTTAAGTTATCTTTGCCATATGTTTATTTTTTTACTGTGGCTTCTTATTATCCTTGTTGTGTTTTTGTTGTTGTTATTTATGAGAAAAGTTTCTGTTTCGTTTGCTGTAATTTGCCAAGTCATAATAATTTTCTTCTTTTTTTTTTAATATTAAAGCAGATTCCATCTGGCTGGGAACTCTTTCAGAAACTTTCGCCCATCTCAAAGTTATATTTGAAATTCAGCTAAATGAAACGGATGTTTCAATTAAGTTCTGCTAAGAGCTTTCTTCTTTTTTCTTGGTAACATTTTGGCAACTCAAACATGGCATGTGCTAATTAAAAATACCATTCAATTTACCTGAAGAAAGAGCAAAAGCATAAGGAAAAAATCAACATGAAAGAGAAATTTTCATTAAATTAGTACAACAAAAACTTACCACAAATGCGGGTAATAACAATAACCATAAAAGCAACGGCAAGTCCACAACCTGACCCAGCTGAAAAATTCAACTCAAAGCCAAATGGCAACCCGGCAATTGTCACTCCAACCTGTCAAGCTGGCAACCAACCAAAGCCCATAACCAACCACCCAAACAGAAGCCTTCCTTAACAATTTCTACTTCTACTTCTATTTTTTTTTTCTTGGCATAAAAGTATAACCCACAATATATTTAATACCAGACTAGACACGTATACCCATGCACATCCTGATAAATTAGCTGGGTCGTTCGTGTCTCGATAAGACGAAATAGTCTGGGCCCGTCTGGCCTGACGCGGATGACTGACGTCTACCAGGCACTCCAGTGGCACATTTTACAAAATTTCATCAACACAATTAATTGTGGCCGTGGCTCCACAGAAATACCGTGGATGGGTCTCTGAACTTTACAAAATTACCCAGACAACTTTTCCAAATTCAAGAGTGTAGCAAAGAAAGTCTGAGGAAAAAGCACTATCGGAAAGATATATGAATTTTAGTGAGCATTATTTAAGAAGTTATTAGTACTGATTTTCAAAATATCTTAACTTTATTTAGCCTGGGCAAAGTCCAATTTTTTTATGAAAAGAACTCATGTTCAAATCCTTAAAACTTATAAATTTATTTTAAAAAAAATAAAAGAGAATTTTTATAAATATTGCTATCTCGAGATCTCAATTTTCCGATGTAAAATAAGTCAGAGTTTTTGAGCAAAATCACAAAGAATTTTGAATAATTGTTTATACAACTTTTAAGTCTAAAGCTAAATACCTTTAGTATTTTTTGCCACAATGAAAAAGAAAACAATTAAAGTACAGTTTTTCGATACTGAGTAAATGAGTAGGGTTATCGCTAGCGGCGCAGCTTACCGATACCTAATAAACGAGTAATATTTCAAAAAGTATCGTATGAGCTTCAGCAGCGATAAGCAAGATCGGTTTGATATTGTATTGAGAGCAGTGCAATCAGCAAGAATAAATGAGCTAAAGGAATTGAATCTTTTAATTTTTAGATATATTAGTTTTAGTATTACATTATTCTTAATTTTAAAAAATAAATACATAAAAAATAATCAATTGGAAATCGGTTAGAAAAATAAAAAAAAATATTATAATTCTCAGGATTTTTATTTTATCTCTAAAAAAAATCATATTTCATAGAATTTTAGAAAAACCCACAAGGGACCATGTTTTTTTTGTTCTCAGAATGTTGGCTGGGTTATTTCCCGAAGTCTGTGGGAGTGCGTGTGTGTTTGGGGATATGTGGGTTGCCTCTTCAGCCGCAAACACGCAAATGTTATTAATGTGTATTTTGTACTATTTTTGTGTTTCTGTGTTTTCCTTGCGGTTACGGAACAAGCAAGGATAGAAACTAAGGTACAGAACCTGCTCGTATTAATTAAAATCATAATTACCCCGGGAAACTCAATTCAAAGCTACAAGTTGAAAGTTCAAAATTGAGGGTTACCAAGTTTTCTTCATGGAAAAATAAATTAGTACTGAGTGAAAAATATTATAAATATGGCTTAGTTTTTCTTAGAAAAATAAGAGAAAAATATTAAATATTTTCTTTTACTTTCACTTTTTTCAGATCTGATTTGGAGCATTTGCGTTCTGTTTTCATGGCCGTCGAGAATGGTGATCTGGGCATGCTGAAGTCTTTGGGCATTAAGGATTCGGAACTGGGTGATGTGAAATTCTTTTTGGAGAAATTGGTCAACACCGGTTTCCTCGACTGAGTAGCGCCGGATCCGGCTTCTGGATTTTATTATGCACACGCACAACCCATTAATCCTAATTTCTATTCGTATTTGGGTACTCCATATGATAATTACAATTATTAAATGGTTGTCCAATCTCATTTGCGAATCACATCTGAATCAAATACACCGAAAACCAAGACAACCAATCTGATATTCACATTCAAAAGGACACACAAACAGACAAGAAATATTTTCTCAAGATCTTCACAATTTTTATATGATTTCAAAAAATACTCTTTCGATTTGGTTTTATGCTAAGCCCAGCCCACACTTTTTATAAAAAAAAAAATTATAAATCAAAATAAAAAAAAAATGGCAAAAAAACTTACCAAAAAGCAAAAAAAAAAAAAACGAAAAAAAAAATATTTCGAACAAAAAATCCTTAAATAGGAAAACTATATCAACGATGCAAAATCGGCTGCTCTCTACAAAAAAAAAAAAAAAAAAAAAAAATTTATAAAGCTTTCCTCCAAAAATTTTCTGCGCTCTTTCAATCGGTCTAAAATACTTTCAAAAATATAATTTTGATTTCGTTGAAAGAAAAATATCTTTGTCAAAATTGAGAAAATGGACGCGCATCTTCTAAATAATCAAAAAAGATTTCAAATAAAACATTAAAACAAAAACTTCACTGCAATTACAAAAACGAAAAAAATGTATAAAAAAAATGTGGAAGCAGGATCGTTCGGCTAAAAGGAAAAAAAAAATTACACAAAAAAAAAAAAAAATTATATTTAAAAAATTTATAAAAATATATCAAAGTATAATTTAAAAGTATTTAATATTTTTTTTCGAATATTTATTGTAAGTCAAATTCGATTTTCTCTTAAAAACAAATCTGAGTGTTTCACAAATGCTTCTCTCTAGTCAGCAAACTTTAATGGTATTCACTCAATCCTATTCAAAACCAAAAAAAAAAAAATAAATAAATAATTAATATGACATTTATTCTTATTAGATGTTTCAAAGAGCAAAAGGAAACCAAGGCTATCAGTAAAGAACCTTCCAAGAACAATTTAAATATGTGTAACTTTTTGACTAAACTAATCAAACTACATAGAATTTAGTATCTAAATGTAATAAAACAAAAGAGAAGCTAAAAATATATATTAGAGATATTATCAAGCCCTGCAGCTATTGTTGTTCAAATATTCAATATTAATAATATGAAAAAAATGAATAAAATTAATTATTAAACGCAAAACAATTTTATTGGAAGACCTCACAAAGAATCGTCGGGCTACTGTGCAATTTTTCCAAAAAAAAAAATAAATAAAAAGTCAAGGGTGAAATGAGTTGCATAATTCACGGATTAATTGTTAAAATTATATATGAATATATCTAATCAAAATATCACAAGAAAAAATAATATCTACTTAAATGTTTATTCAGCACTTTTAAAAAGAAATTATTTAATTTAGCTCTCTAAAATAAAGTAATCAAATGATTAAAGTTTTAGATGGCAATTCTATTTAATTTGTGCTTGAAGGAAATGAAAACTAATTAAAACTGACCCAACGATAGAAAGAAAAAAAAAAACACCCAACAGAATTCAAACAGAATTGACCTCTGAGATGAACAAGAAATAGGCGAATCTCTCTAAAAAAATATATGAGAATGAAAGAGCAAGGAATTGTTTACAGAGCTGGAAAGATCTAGAAAATTTAATGAACAAACCCAACGTTTGCAGCAAATCAAAGAGAGCAAAAAAAAAAAAAAAAAAATTAAATGAAGTAATGGAGTTATAAGTACCTTAAATTAGCTGGTAGTCAAATAAAAACAAAAAACAAAAATATTTAAAAAACTAACTATTTACTTATTGATTTTGAGAAATGAAAAGTTTACTTTCTAATTGTCTATTTAAAAATATTTAAACAAAAGCTAAACAAATTAAGAGTAAAACTATTGAAATATTCAAATAATGAAAGACAAATTGATCCATTGAACTATATATATATATATATATATATGAATATATATGTATCTGAAAATATATATTTGAAAATGAAAAAAAAATATATGCAAAAATATTTTAAAAATTATAAGTAAAAAAAACTATATACTAATATATAAACAATTTATATGTGTGTATATGCCCTGTGTAAATAAAGAGACAAACTACTAAATGATCCATCAAGATGCAAGTGAATGTTGAACGCGAGAACAAACAAAAAAAGAAATATATATAAAAATATTAAAAAAAAAAAAAACTAGAAAGTGATAATTTGTTAATAATTTTTTTGCACTTTTTAAAAATTTTCTATTTAATTTTTTCTCGAAGCAAAAAAAAAAAACAAAAAAAAAAAAACTTTCTTGCTTTTATTTCTGCATATTTTTTACTATATTAAAAATATATATATTACTATTATAAACCAAATGAATTAATTATAAGCTTCAAAATTATATATCACAAACATATCAAGCAGTTTCAACCGATCTGCAATAAAATTAATACAAAACTTATCAATACATATCAAATATGAGACCGAGTATTAAAAATCCAAAAGAAAAAACTAAGGCAAATATTACAAATTATATTTAAGTCTTTCACTTTCTGAGTTGAATTATTTTTTTTTTTAACTAAGAATTTTGTGATTTGTTTCAGTGTTTAAGACCCAAAACTGACCCATTGAATGCTTCAAATGCTGAAACAATTCCACAAATAATTTCAAAGCAAAAAAAAAAAAAAAAAAACTTTAAATTTTATAATTTCACAGATTCTAAAGTACAGTTGCCCATTAATTATAGAAACATATCCAAAACAGTCTTAGCAAAACTTAAACCAGCAACTAAGAGTTAAAATACTCTTCAAAAATCTAAAAAAAAAAAAAAATGAACAAGAAGAAACTAAGAAATATATAGAACTATATAGAACTTACAACTACTCAAAAGTAACACAACTAATTAATTAAATGTTGAACACCGCAAATTAAGATTATAAACAAAAAAACAGTCAAATTTAAAAGGCAACAACTCTATGTGTAAATGAATATATAAAACAAAAACCTATCCATAAAAAAAAATTAAAAAAAAAAAAAATCTTAAATAAAATTTTTAACATTCCAATGAACAACATTCTTTGGTGTGCCGTTTTAAAAACACTCTCTTGTTTTATTTATTAAGAAAATTCGGGGGGGCTTCTTTTCTAGATCGTGGAAAAATGTATACGATCACAGCTCAAAGAGATTCTGAGCTCACACAGGTTAAGTTAGGAGGGATCAAGTTAACCGTTGGTTCCTTCGACGATCTTGTTCGGGTTCGCTCGCTTTTCTTCCTCTTTCGATTGCTGTGTTCATTAATATACTTCGTATAATTAATCCAAGACATTTATATAGCAATTAAAATGTACTCAACATTAATTTATTTTCTATGAACTTGAAGCTTGCTCCCAAGTCTGAGTTGGAGGCATATCCCAACATACTTTCTAGAACTCAAGGTATTTGCTTATTTAAACCTTGCGTATTTTTCCAAGAGTCTTATTAAAAGTCTGAAGTACTTAAATCTCGAATCTGAACTATTAAAAGAGAAATCCAAATCTTGGAATTCTGAACCTCTGCTCTTCGCACCTGGTATACTTAGGTTTACTATATTGTTCATTTGTAAGTTTCAAAATTTCAACACAAATAATTCTTAGTTTTATTTTTAAATTATTTATTAATGGATAGATAGGGCCCCTTCTTTTTAGGGGGCCTGATCTACAGTTCTACAAATCTGGACTGGGCTATTTATATGTTTAATTGATTTCCTTGGGTTTTCAAAACTTGCTTCCACCGATATTTATTTTTTAAATAAAATATCGTTGATTCTCAGAACAAGAACTGAGAAGAACTAAATTTTGATAGTGAAACTTATTTTATTAGATTAGTTTTGAATCACATATTTTATTGGCAGCAAAATATATGCGAAGAATAAGAAGAAGAAACTCACCCAGTTTTTTATGAAGTTTTCAGATTACCAAGATAGTTTTACAGATTAACATTTTTTTATATAACAAAAAGTAGAAAATTTTCTTATCAAATATTTGGTAAATTTTTTTTTTAATTATTTTTGTTTTATATCAAAAAAAAAATTGGCAAAGCAGAAAAGGCTTTGTTTTTCAGACCAAACAACAAAACAACTTTAAGCTTGTCCACCGATAAGATACGCCAAAAAAAAAATTACTTAAACACATTCCAGTAACCATTTATTAATTACTTTCTCCCAACCCAAGAAAGCAGAGTCACCGAGCACTAATTGATTGAATAAAACGGTTATGATATGATGAGAGTTAGCAATGATAGAGAACTCAAGATAGGAGAACTTGAGAGAGTGAAAGAGCTCAAATTTATAACTCAAATGTGCAAATAAAAAACTTAATTGTTGTTGTTGTTTTATTTTCTTTATTCTAATCAGTGGAAGAGCGGGGTACATTTGTTTCAGTGGTGGCCTTCATTAGCAGGCGTATTTGTTGTTGTCTTTATTGTTGATTAGAGGCGAGTAAACGGCTACTGAGAAGCAGTCTAAACATTTGTCTAGCTTTGTTTAGTAGTGTTTAAAATTTAAAGGCGTGCGGGTCGACCTAGGCAGAATGGCGTCTGTCTGCTCGGTGATGGTGTCTAAGTGAAATGCAACTGCCACAAACTCAGAAATTCACAGACACACTCAACTGATTTGCGGTGTTGAATATTTAAAATTTTGAGCTGTGCCGGTGAGGAGGTCGGTTAGTTCGGTTAGTTTGTGTGGGGCTTATTGCATAACTGATGAGCATTTTGAGAGGCAAGCAGCCAAATTGATTCACTCCATAAAAGTGCAAGTGGAAAACTGTTGCACTTTCACAATTTTCCATATTTTGTGGCGTGCAAGGTGCAAGTGTCTATAATTTTTGAAGCAGCCCAAAAGTATACTACAAGATTTTGTGTGAAGAATAAAAATTATGTACGATCCAAGTGATTATGATTCCGTTTGCGAAGAGTTGGAGTTTGAAATTGTGGAGGGCGCTGCCACGCCTCCCCTGCAGTTAATGGACTACGATGAGTTTATGGTGAAAACGATGGGTGAGTTTTTATTTTTGAATTTTTTTTTTTTTTAACAACACGCGTTTTTCGTATGGGCGCATAGCAAATGGGGTTCACTTATCTTCTGTTTGTTTTGGTTTAAAAAAAAAACTTGATATGATAAAAACGTAAATTGCCCAGGTCTTCTTAGACAAACTTAGTATTTCAATTCCACTGCAATTAATTCAAGCTTGGTTCCATTTCCAATTTCCTGCCGCTCACAACTCCAGTGCGAAACGAAATGGAAACGGAACGGTTGGAGCTCGATTCTGTCGGCGCTCAGATCACTTACAGTTCCGAAGAAGCGCTCGACAGAGAAACTCCGAAGTTGTGGTCGTTGCGTCGCTTGTTTTTTTCGATTTGTGTGTGATCACAAAAAAAAAAAAAAATAAAGAGGAGAAGCAGAGTGAAAAAGGTAGAAGCAATTTTAATTGCGTTTAAGGTGAAGCGGCGCGTAGCTCGTTATCGAAAGGCCTCAAATCTTAAATAAAGTGTATGAAAAAGTGTTGAAAAATAAGGCTAAATGGCTTGCAAAATGAAATAATAAAGTGCCCAAGCTGCTGCCAAAGCTGCTGTCGACGGCGACGGCGGTAGCGGCAGCGCCAGGGCAAGTTCAAGTGTATTGACGTGTGTGTTTGTGCAAAAACCAATCGCATAAATTAAATAAACACAAATCAATAGTTTATGTTAAATCAACCTTGGCTTCTACAAAAATTTCTAGTGACGCTGTTAAACAAAAATATTTTTTCATTCTTGCTTTAACTCTTTTTTTCTTATTTTGTTACTGGCCTGGCGCACACACTCACACACACGCAAAAGCAAACACGAATGTACATGCAGTAAATTCTGTTGTAGTTGTTGTTGTTGGTTGATTCTTTGACTCACAAATTAACCACGACGATGTCGACGGCTGAGCAGCTCAGCCAGCTGAGGCGTCAACGACGTCAGCCAGGCAACAAAATTGTTGCTTGTTTTGTTTCATTGTTAGCGGCATTTCTGGTTTTCGCTATTGAGACGCGCGAGCAAAAGAGATAGCAGTAATACGATTTCTGATCGGAATCGGATCGGATCTGCTATGTATGTGCACGTGTTTCGCTTTCCAGTGTTCCAACCGGTGACGCTGTTTTGTAATTGTAAAAACTGAGAGAGCGCGGCAAACCCAAAAACCACCTGTCCCATCATATTTGCTCTCTCGCTCGTTCTCTATGCGATAAGAATTCGACGCTGCCGCCAAAGCAAAACAGCAGAAGACAAGGAAAAAGCAACAAGCAACTGATAAGTGAAATGAAATTAAAAGAGAAAATAAGCGAGATAACTTGCTCTCTCAAAATCAACGAAACGCTGAAAACACAAACGCTTAAGGAGCTTGTTAAATTAAACCAACGACAACAACAAATTAAACTCAAACAAACAAGAAAACTCATTAAAACCAAAATGTTGTGATTGTCCCGTTTAACGGTAGTTTATTTTTTCTTTTTCGGCCCAGCTCGCTTTGCCGCTTCATATTTGCTTTTCTTTTTCCTTTTTCTCTTGGGCTCGTTTGTTGGCTTGTTTATTTATTTATTTGCTCGTTGCCCGTTGCCGTTTTTTTTTTTTGCTGCTGTGTTTTTGTTTATTTTGTATTTGCTTTGTGTTGTTGCGCCTGCGCATAGTCTTGTGAGAAAAATGTAGAGCCGAACGAACCCAGCAGGTGTCAACTTTTGGGTGTGTGTTTTTTGTTTTTTGTTTGCAACAAAAAAAAAAAATAAATAAATAAATTTGGCACGGTTATTAAGAATTTTGTTTTCGCGCCTTCATTTTCAATAATTACGCAGAAATATTACGAAACCCCGTGGAAGTGTGTGAGAAAAAAAATGGAATAACACAAAAGTAAATAAAAGCGAAAAATAATAAGCGAAAGATATTTCATGATATTTCAATTTTATCTAAAAAAAAAAAAAACAACAAACTTAAAATATTTTCAATAACGAAACGAATTTTGGATTAAGTCAAACGAAAATGGAACCGACAATTTTTATTGGTAAGCTTTATTTGGTTATTTGGTTAAGGTGTCAAAATTCATGGGAAATATTTAATTGTTTCCAGGTATTTATTTTTGAATTTAATCAGACAAAATATTTGTACAAATAATTTTGATAAAACTAAAGATTATTCGAGGAATTTATGAATATTTTGGTTATACGTATTCCATATTTGCCATAAGCCTTTCATCTGAAAAATCTATAAGAAGATAAATCGAATCAAAATTAGCCTAAGCTCAGGCGATATCTGACTATATATCAACACATCCTGACGAATCAATTTATCCTAGTCCCTCTATATGCCCATCAGGATAGTCAAAATCTGCCAAATCGGTCTACTATATCAAAGAGCTGTCATATAAATCTATATCGGTTTTATAATATTTATTAATCACTCTAAAAAAATATAGAAACAAAAAGTTCCATATAGATTTATATCAGTATTAGGGTTATCTCAAGTATTTATTAACCATTATTAAAGATTTATAAAAATGATTTATGACAAAGCCGAAAACTTCAGGAAATCACCCTGCCTATAATTTATCTTTTTATTTTGTAAAAAATTCTCACATACCTTGGAAAAATCTTTTTTATAATCTATAGAAAAAATGGTTCCCCCATGGAAACTGGAATTTATCGCCTTTTCCGACTTATCAACTGGCGCTAATCTAGACTTTATTTATATTCTCCCTTAATTATTATGCAACCCGAGAGAAGAGCCAGCTAGTCGATTGCTTAACATTCTATATCCATATTGGGGGAAAACAACAACTAACAACAAATTAAATGCATCATTCAGACAAATATTTGAGCAACATTGGCCCGCATAAATTAGAAAAAAAAATAATGCTCCTCCTTCCGATCGTGAATGGAAAACCGGTTGGTTAGTTTTTTGTCGACCAGCTTGTCATGTCAGAGTCATGTTGGAGTTGTTGTCGCCAGTATTGCAACGGGGGAGTTGAAGAGGGCCGACGTCTCGGCCATCTGAGCGGGCCCAGTTGAGTGAACGGCCAAAAGAGCTTATCAACCTCATGTGTGGGGACACCAAGCCAAATCAAATTGAGTTAAGCTACACATAGCCCAAGCCGTCAACACTAACACTCTTAGCCAGCTCCAGCACTCCCCGATTTGCCACCCACGAGCTAGCAGCCTTTGGCTGCATTGTTGCCACTACGCCCCCACACTCTGGCGGAAGTTTTAATTCATTTTTGTTGTTGTTGCTTTTGTTCTACAAAAAAAAAATAGTAGGTATATTTAATTTTTTTTTTTTTTTGTGTTTTAAGCCTTGGTCGGCAGTTTGGTCAACACTTTAGGCTACCAGCGCTCATTATCAAGTCAATGCAGTTGTTGTTGTTGTTGTTGTTATTTGCTGCTGAAGCTTCCGACAGTTTTTCGCCATTTGCATATTAACAGTCAAAGTGAGGCACTTGAAAATTTGCATGCCGCAGATTTTTATTTTTATTTTCCACTTAAAAGTTTTTCCTCTGTTGACCTCAACATGCAGGCAAACATTTTTCAGCCAGTTCAAAAAAAAAAAAAAAAACAAAAGAAACAAAAACAAATACACCAAATGATTTTACATTCAATTGTTTCAGGCTTTTCACGCCTTTTGTGTGTACTTTTGGCTATACACTTTTTATTCAAAAAAGTAGTCGATGGATAAACAAAAAAAAAAAAAAAATAAAAATAAATAAATAAATAAAAGTATTTGACGGATAAACAAAAAAAAAATAATAATAATAATAATAAAATAAAATAAGTAAATAAAATAAATAAATAAATAAAATAAAATAAATAAAATAAATAAAATAAATAAAATAAATAAAATAAATAAAATAAATAAAATAAATAAAATAAATAAAATAAATAAAATAAATAAAATAAATAAAATAAATAAAATAAATAAAATAAATAAAATGAATAAAATAAATAAAATGAATAAAATAAATAAAATTAATGAAATAAATAAAATAAATTAAATAAAATTAATAAAATAAATACAACAAATAAAATAAATACAACAAATGAAATAAATTAATAAAATAAATTCAACAAATAAAATAAATAAAAAAATTGACTGATTAAAAAAATGTTTGTCGTCAGCTTGAAATAAATTTGCATTTATTAAATTTGGAAGGTCTTTTTGAAGACAAGATTTAAGTATGTCATATTTAACTTAATAAATATGGATTTCATAATTAAATAGGCAGGTAGGTCAGCTCCAAAAATTAAGCAAGTTTTAGATTTCAAAAGAATTGTATATCAATTCGGTATGGAAACAAATAAATATATAAGATTGAAAGATCAAAAAAAAAAAAAAAATAATAAAAAACTCAGAGTAAAGATAACGGTATAACCTTGTGCTTACTGAAAGTTCCTAATTTCATAAAATAATTAAAAAGAAAATACCATTAAAATTTTCAAAATTTCATAAAAATTTTGATCTAAAAATCGGAACCAAAAAGAGTCTTTAAGCTTCCTTGGCTCTTTCCAAAGTTTTAGTGGTTTCTTCATTTTATCTATAAATATTTATTGTAAAACATTTAGCCATATCTTGGCTACCCACACTCATCTTGCTTTAGGCCTTATTAAATACGCTGCAAAGCTGCCTGCCCACCTCAAAATTGACATTTGCGGTTTGTTTGTGGATTACAAAATCGCTGGAGATTACCGGTTTTGTCGAATCTGCTTAAATTTGTACGCATTCATTAATGCTACAGATAATTGCATTTACTTGATTCATTCAGAAAATAATTGCCAGGCCAGCAAAACCGTTGAAAATTATTAAAACAAAAACAAATACAAAGCTGGCCGGATTGATTAACTCGAAACGGGTTTTCTTAGGAAATTTAAATAAATTACAAAAATAAATCTGCAATCACAACAAAAAGTTTATAGAATTCTCATAAATTGGAAAGAAGGTTAAAGAACTTAAAGATTTATATTAATGATTGAAATAACCCAAGACAGACCTGAGCAGACTTTCTAGTTTCGAAAATTGTTTGACTAAATTCTTCCAAAATGATTTAGTTTGTTTTGTTTTGTTTTTTTTTTTTTTTTTATGAATACATTCAAATTGAATGTTTCTGGCGAAATTAGTCGAAAGTGTCTTTTGTCGTTATCTTAATCAACAGCTGCACTCTGGGGCCTATTCCATTTATTTTATAACAATTTTCTTTCTTATTTTTATTTCCTTTTTTTTTTTCTTTTTTTCTTTTTGCCAACCATTTGGCATTGTAGTCAAGTATTTGCCATTCACTCGCTAACCAACCGCGGCACTCGCGGGCCCCATTAAAAGCTCATAGCGATTCTCTTGCTCGTCTCCTTGGCCGAGTCTCTGGTCAGGCAGGCTGCAACCTGCCAAGTATTTTCGCGGTATCTTCTTACTTCAAGCCAAATTCTTGCCACATACTTAAGTGCTGATGTTGCTTAGTTTTTCCTCTCTCTCTCTCTCTCTCTCTTTCTTTTTTTTCTCTGTTTCTGTATTTTATTTTCATTAGATGAAGGAGAGCTGGAGAAAATTGTTTGCCTTTTGGACTGGCATCCTAGGGTGCCCGCCGCTCTAATTGATAAGGCTTTAAGTTTTTGTTGTTATTTTGGCCTATTGGCAAGCATAATATCCGTACATTCTCAGTCTTGGCAGAGCGTGAGAATGGCATTTTGGTCATGTGTTATTAATTTATACGAAGCTGTTGTGCCAGCGGAACAAACAAACCTAAAGTGACCAGAAAAATAGAGAGTGGATGAGCCAAAGAATAAGAGAGCCAATAAGCCTACAGCTGCGGACAAAAATTAAACAGATTGAATATTTAATTTTTAAAGAATTTTGAATTTTTTAGAGAAAAAGAACTCTGAGAAAATTTAGGGAAATTCTGGAACCTCGAATTATTTCTAAGGGACTTGCAGTAGTCCTATAATTTTGTACATGACTGTTTGGTGTGCGTGTCAATTTAATTCACAATAATTAACCATATATTCGCTGTGTTGGTTTGTTTATTTGTTTGTTTTGCACATCTTTAGCCGGCTTGGTCGCGGAAGAGCCAATTGAATCGATCAGAATTGCTTAATGGGGGGATCCGTGCTGGAAGCCCAATAAGGATTTTTTTAATTGAAAAATATTTCAGCCGTATTTACTCAGTCCTCCAGACCTTTCAACCTTTTGCTCAATCAATCTGCAGAGCCCACATTGCTTAGCTTATGGCAGGTAACGCCCCCTTTTGCTTATTGCTCTCCATTCAATTCATAACTCAATGTTGCCTTATCAGTCACATTGATCGATGTGGCTTGCGTGCCGGCAGAGAATCAGAGTATAAAGAAAAGAGAAAGGGCGCTCAGCCTGAACCGCAGCACACACGTCAAAAATGGTAAATGATCAGAGTTGCTGGTTGAGTCGATGATTTGTAACGCTTCAATGCAGTTTTCATTCATTTGTTTTGGAAAAACTAAACCAAAGACAAGACAACTTGGCATATATGGTCAATTGCAGGAATAGCTAAAATCAAAGAAAGTCTCAAAGAAGTTGTTCATTTCACTTGGCTTGCACCAAATTGTTTTTACTTTTTAATTTCTTATTATTTTTCTTTTTTACCTTACTTGGCTAACTTGGCTAGCTTTGGCTGGCTTTGGCGTCATTGAAAAGTAAACTTTCTAATTAGCGTTTGCAAACCTTGTTCGAGAGATGACAATGAAGCTAAACTGCAATTTTTAGCTTGAAATCTCAAAGATTATTTATTTATATATCTATTTTTTCACTAGCAATTGTTAAGTGATTCGATAATCAAAGAATTGTTAATAAATAACTAAAGTTAAGTACAGTCACGTTCAAGTGGCTGGGGCAGCCATAAATAATCATGAAGAGCTTAAATTGATTTTAATTAAAAACTTAATGGGCTCGCCAGGTGAAAGATAAAAAAATATTTATAACAGAAAAATTATATAATAATCTGTTTTATTTGAAAATATCTTTATACTCTTTTCGAAGAATAAAGGCTATATTAATCCGAAAAGTTTCCTCTAGAATATTGAGAATCGTCTGTTGTATACAAGCTAGTCTTTCAGTTTGGAAGATATTTTGCTGAAACTTACATAAGCTCTTTATTTCTCGGAACCGGTCGGATCGAACTACTATATCATATAGCTATCATACCATCCTAAATCGGTCCAACTTACTGACCAAACCCGTTCATGTGATTTACGACAAACAAAAAAGAAATTCGAAAAGAGTTTGCAATCTTTGGTACCTCGACAATAGCGCTGGGATTTTCATAACTTTATTTTTACTGAATAATTTAATTTATTGATATTTCTTTAATTTTTGCATATATAATTTCAATCAAGCGAAGTCTGAAGGAATAAGAAAAATTTCTCATTAGTATTTTTCAACAATTTTTTTTTTTCAAAATCCCATCTCAACTTTCTGATAGTGGTGGTCCCATCCCTCATTTCTCTCAGGGTTAGATTAACTTCCAGTAACCAATCATTTTAGAGAGCTCCCCAGAACAGTTTTAGCTAACTAACCAGAAATAATAGGGTCAATTTAGAATGTTTAATTGTCATGATCCTTTTCTTTGACTCTTTATTATAATAAGAGCAGACCCGCAGCAACTCAAATAAATGAATAAAATTTAAGTCTGCTTCGGCTTCTGCCCTCATTTTTTAATTTCTTGAAATTCTTAAGTACTTTCTTTGTACACACACATACACACACACACGCACGCACGTACACGCACATGCAGTGGAAGCCTCAAACTGGGTTTTCAGGGTGTGAGTCACGGGTGGCGATGTGACCACATGTTGCACAGCCCAAGCCACAATGAAAGCGACTATTTGAGAGTTTATCTGAGTGTGAGAGTATCTGTGTATTGATATGTGCATTGGTATTTGTGTATTTGTGTTTTGCGGCATCGGCTCATTTGGATAAACATTTAATGATCGGGCAAAACTATAGAAGCGGGTGCGGTTCAATTTGCTCAATGAGACTGGACTAGGTGCGGGTGTTTTTGTGGTTTTATTTAACCCATTCTCCCCTGAATCTAGTTACCCTAATGAGGCCCAGAGACCTACGTACATGTGTGTTTGTATGTGTGTGTGTGCGTGTGAAGCTTAGAGTAATCGAGACCCGATTTAAATTGAACCACACCAATTTGTGCGAGGTTTACTCAGTCCCCCTGGTTCAGAGCCATGCAATTTTTGTTATGTGGGGTTCAAATGGCATTTACATATTTACAATTTCTAAATACATATAACTACATTCACGAATAATCGGACTCTCCAATTTTATGTACAATTTTATAGGCAATCGTGTCGCTTGTTTGTCTGGCTCGGTTGCCCCAGACCAGACCAGAACAGACCACAGCTGCTGTTGCTGTTGTTATTGTTGTTGTTGTTGCTGCATTTGCATCTGGCCACATGTGGCAGAATTTGGAGCAGCTCCACATATGTGAGGAGGGAGAAAAAAAAAAAAAACAGAATTTCTGTTCACGCCCATTTAAAATTACTCAAGATTGCAGCTAGGCAATTTGTTATACCAACTCTATTTTTTTTTTTAATGGTTTTTCATTTGTTTTTTAAATTTATTTTCCGATTCGAGCTTAGTTTGAAATTGTAATTTTTCATTTGCGTTTTTGCGCGTTTTTTTTTTCGAATTGGAATTTGCTTTTACAATCAAAGCAATCCAATTTGCTGTTATAAAATGTTTTAAGCCTTCGTAATTTGATAGTGGGTAGTTAATCTTATAAATGGTTTTTATGGCTTTTAAAATTCGAATTTTTATAAAACGATTAATGGATTAAAAGAAAATATAAATTTATAGTGATTACCGAGGCAAAGTTAAATTCACAAAATTTGCTGATTTACTTTGAATAAAATTTGGCAAATGTTTTAATAATTTTTTTAATAAAAAAAAATTGAGTTTCAAAATTCCATTAGAAATATTTTAAAAATATTTGAAGCATATAAATTTTGGATAATTTTTTATAGGGTGCCGAATTTTTAATTATGGATGAAAACATATTCCGAATTTTAGATAATTTTTGATAGGGTTCCAAATCTTTAATTTTGTCTAAAAATTAGTTTTTAATTTATTTATTTTTTATTTTTATTTTTTATTAATTTTAAATTTAATATATATATTTTTTTATAATTCTCTGATTTTCTGAGATTTTCTTTACTTTTGCTTCAAGTGTTCAACTCAATCGGTGGGCAAATAAATCGTGGCCAATTCGATAAAAGAATAAGGAATAAAAATCTGAACGAAACAATACAAAAATATCGAAGAAAAATATATAAAAAATTATGTAAACAACAAAGACTCTAGAATCAACGAACTGTTTATTTATTGAAACTCCGAGTTTGGCATGCGCCTCGGTGCTGTGGGTCAGCCCAACTCCCTTCCGCTTTTCAATTCCCCCCCTCTATACCCCGTGCCACTTCTTTATAATATCAATACAAGCCACAACGGCAGTAAGCAAATATTTATGATTTTCCACATATGGAAGCATTTGCCAGAGAATAGGAGAATAGGAAGGCGGGTCTCTCTCTGTCAGTTTGTGGTCGTATGTCACGCACTATTTTATAGCCAGAAATGTAGTAGGAAGGCAACAAATCGATGGGGTTAAAGAACTTTACTTTAGCTTGGCAATTGATAAGCGAATACTAAACAATTTTCTCCCCTTATCAGCTCTACGATTTTAATGGCTCTGCAAGGCAGACGACTGGAGACTGTTTCGTTCCATTCTGCTGAGCCCGCCAAACCCACAGTGGAGTCTATAAAAAAGTACGCGATGATATTATGAAATATATTTAAATACGTCAAAGGGGGCGTTAGTGCTCATCTTGTTATTCTTGTTGTTGTTGTTGTCATTTGTTGGAGTAGACACTGATGTGTGTTTATAAAACTCAAAGAGCTTGTTAAAACGGAAGGCAAGTGAGAGTTAGCAGGGGCAGAGTACACCGCGTTAATGGCGCTGAGAGAGAAAAGGGTGCTCGGATAGGCAGAGAACAATTGACAATGAATACAAATACTTTAGTATTGATATGAACAGAGTCTGAAAATATTTCAGATGCCTTAAAAATATATCATATTTCTTAAGCAGATATTTTTCTAAGATAATAAAAAATTAATTATTATAATTATTGTGTCTTTAATGAGGAATATAATTTTTGGAAATTCTTAAAAAAAATATATTTGTAAAAATCAAGGAAAATAAAAAAGAGTAAAATATAAATATATTTTAATTATAATTATTTAAAAATATTTATATTAAATAATCAGAAAAAGAGGAAAGTTTTTATAAAAAATATTTTTTTTTTTAATAAATAAAATAATTTTAAATATTTTTAATATTTTAGAGTGTTCTGTTAAAAAAAAATCAGAGGTTCTGTCAAGTATTTTCTTTTTATCTTTTTGCTTTTGTCAATTAGCTTAAGAAGCATAAGCATATAGCCCTTTATTATCTTGAGAAATATTTACTTAAAAATTGTATTAAAATTTCATATCTTTTTCACTTTTTTTTTTCTGTTATTTTTTTGATAAGCTTTTGGCTTATCTCTAGGCTTTTCTCAATGATTTTGAAATAGGTCATTTCATGTATATATTTTTTTTAGCTCTGATTTATTTAAAAATGTCTATGTATATATTTCTCTCTCTTTTTTGTTTAATTTGTTTTCCTTTTAGATTTTTTTAATGGTTTTTAGTACTTTGGTGGTCCCAGAATAATTTTTGGCAGAATTTATGCTCTGGTGATTTTATATCTTTGTTGATTTTATTGCTGTCAAACAGAGCACAGCACATTCCATTTTCGGTTCCATTGAATTGAGTTTTAATTGGCTCAACAATCACAAGGGAAAAGTCTACAGGTAGAGAAATGTAGAGTACAAAGATGATGTGAAATTAATGGAAATGCAGACTAGGTCAATCCAATCCAAAGGTCACCAAAAGGATTTCTCTGAAAAAAAACTTTCATGGCCCAGAGAGAGCAGACTTAGCTGGCGTCATAGAGAGACTCTCAGAGAAATTTTAAGAATTCATTTCGGATTCTATTGGAAAAGTTCCCTAACCGTAGAATCAATTTTAAAATTAGTTTCAAAAAATATAAAAATAATCCTGAGAACTAATATTTTGATACCGATTGTATGCAACTTGTCATTTTTCTGATTACGATTACACCGTCACTTTTGGTCGCGTTCGTGACCTTTTTTGTACAATTTTATTATTTTTTTGTTTTGGCATGTGACTCGCATATCGATTGGCTTGCTTCCCCATTTTTGACTTCAATTCTGGGGAGTTGGTTTTCTTCTGTTGTTGCCAAAAGAAAAACAGCAGAAACCAAATTGTATATTTATATCCATTTGTCTGGCAAAGAACAAAGTCAACTCGATTGAATTTGTGAAGAACTTTTCATGTTTTCGTTGCCAATTGTCGGCAGGCTTCTGCATGCTTAATTCGTCCCTTTTTATACAAACTTTTCTCGTTACCAATTAAAGAGTTTTCTTTTATTTCTCGAAAAAGTTCACAAGCTCGCGGGCTCCCCGATATGATGATCTCATCCATTTTGGATGGGAGTGCTCTCCATTTCAAAAATATATATATTTTTTAAAAAGTCTTAAACTACCCAAGTAGTTTTCTATTTAAAGTTACAGGGCCTCGGGTTACTTGAGAATGAGATGCGTGTTTTTAAAAATAACATAAACTGACTTTTGAAATTTGAAAACTTAAACAGTTCTGATGTATTGAAAATATTTTCACACAAAAAGTTAATTTAATATCTTGCGGAAAAATAGGCCAGGAGCAATCAAATTTTAATTGCAAAAGAAAAATTAAATTAAATTTATCACGATGGGTTTGAGGTTCTTGGAATTTCTCAGAATTAAGCAAAACACAAAAAAAAAAAATGAATAAAAATCAAAAAAAAAAAAAAAAATTAATAAAAAAATATATTAATGAAAAAATAAATAATAAAAATGTATTTAATTTATGAAAAAATAAACCTAATTAAAATTTTAACTGAAAAAAATGTGATTCTTTTTTGTTAGATTTCTCCCTTTCCAGACGATAAACATATTGATTTATTTGTGAACTGAATTTAAAATTTATCTTTCAATCGAATAGAAAAGCTGGGATACAAAAAAATTGAGAAGAAAATAAATAAACAAATTGATAAAATAGAATAGAAAACGACCTTCAATCCAGGCGAAACGAATGCCAAAAAATTTGCAATTCATATTTTTTTTTGTCAATTTTTTATTTAAATTTAAACAACAAAAAACGACAAAATTTATTGCAAATTGAAAACCAAAAAATTTGCAATAACAACAAACAACTCAATAACAACAACAACAACAAAAAGTCCCAATATTTTTTAAGTTGACTGAAATTCAATTCAATTGATTGTCTGAGTCGGCTCGACAGAGCTCGACTGACAGACTGATGGACTGACTGACAAACTGACGTCATTATATTCAATATTTCGTTTATTTATATTTTGCGATTTTATCGACTTGTTCAGTTGTTCGGTTTGCCCATTTTGAAATCAAAACTTTTCCAGTCTCACGAAGTCTGCCTTGTCTCTCGACTATGAATTCAATTTAATTTTGCAACGCCCTCACAGACTTTGCTGTTATTGTTGTTGTTGTTGTTGTCTTTTTAATTTTATTGGTTCAATTATAAAGCAATAAATTGATATTTTATAGCATACGTGTATATGGGTAGGGAATACGAGTTTATTTAGGAATAGCAATATTTTTTCATAAACCAAATTAAATTTGAAGAGTATATAAAATTTTTCCGATTATGCAATTTTTGTCAAAGAAAATAATTTATTTATTTTATATTCAAAAAAGGTTTTAGCTTGTTTCATTTCCCACGAAAAAGAGTATGTAAAAATCGGCTAATTATTTCGTCAAAAAACAAAGACCCATTGAAAAGCAATTGAAATTAGTTTTTTTGATGATTTAAGTTGTTTTAACATTTATATTGTTGAAAGCTTTGAAAGGTAATCCATTTATGGAATTATAAAATGTTAAATTTTACAAAAATATTCACAAAATAAAAAAAAATAAAAATCTGAATGGTTTTCGTTTGTGTTAAGATTTTTATTTCCCACTGAAATAAAGAGAAATGTTAACGTAATGTCAATAATGTTGAGCAAACTGACAGCTGCTGTCGGCTTGTAAATAACAGAAAATGCCAACTTCATTTTTTTTGCAGTGGCTTTGGAAAAGAGTTTCCAAGAAAACCAACAAGCGAAAAAAGCGAAAAATGAAAACAATTTGCAAATAAAAAGTTTTTTTTTTGCCTTTGAGCCTGAAAAGATTCTATCAGAGCAAGACAGAAACAAAAGAGTGAAAGAGAGAAAAAGAAAATGGATTTCAAATACTCGAAAATATTTCCGGGTAAACAAAGAATTTTCGCAGACCTAACGAAGTGGTATACTTTTTCAAGTACTTTTTTTTTAATATTTCAAAAATTTTTATTTAAGATTAAAGATTCTATTTAGTCTAAAATTTAAAAAAAAAATAAAGAAGTGGAAAGAACAAGGCAAGAGTTGGTGCAACAAATTGCAGCAATTGACACTGAAAATTGAAGCTGTTGTTTTTGTTGTTGTTGTTAAAAGATCTGAAGTCTTAGCTAATGCTGATGTTGCCTTGAATTGACCAGCCACGGCCACTTCCATTTCCAGTAGAATTCAAGTTGCAGCAAAATTTTGTAGCTAAAGACAAAATGATACAGATGAGTGGCAAGTTGTGAGGCTTTGCTGATGACTCGACAATTTTGTGGAAAATAACAATAGACACAACAAGTAATTTTCCAATGAATATTCTTCTTCTTCTTATTTCTCTTCTTTTTTTTTTCTTTTGGTGAAAAACATTTTTGGTCGTGTTTGGCCTCGAGGTTAAAACTGAACTGACTAGGCAAACAGGCGGCCATAGACAAAAGGCGCTCATAGATAATTTATGCAAAGACTTTTTGGCTCAATTAAGGCAAAGTAATGAAATTTCATTTAATTAGTTCTACTGAAGCTAAGAGAGAGCTAGAGTGCCACGGCAAATGTGTCCCCTTAAAATTATCATTTCGTATTCAATTCGACTGACCCGGTTTGGGTAATTTTTGACTATGTATTAATTGGTATGCCGTATTCATTCCAAGAATTTCGAAAAGTACTTGAAAATTAATATTATGACTGTAGATTAAGTCAGCTTCTGTCTAAGTATCTATGAATTATGTTCAAAGAAAATGGGGAAAATGAAATTTGAAAGAGATTCTCATTTTTTTTTTTTTGTAGAACTTGGAAAATTGAGTAGTTTTGCACAAGTTTGTTGAGTTTTGTTTTATTGATAAATGCGCTACAGCTTGAGGGTATAGCAAGTGTAGCTTTTTAATCAATTTATTTTGCCACTTCAATCAAACTCAAAATGGGTGGGTGAAGCATTCAATCAATAATCGGAGTATGCGGGTGTGTAAACTGACTTGGCAATTAGTTTGAGACTTGATTGCATTTGGCCTGCATTTATCTTTCAATTAAAACTGCAAGTTCTGATTGACGAGGCATATGCATTTCTCTGACCTTTGGCATTGAGTGTCTGTCGGCCTTGACTAGAATTTGATTGAAGGTTTCTTCTTGCAATTTGTATGAGAAGGTGCTTAGGATTTTCTAGAATTTTGAGACATATAAATGAGGTACACAATTATTCAGTCTCATTTTCGGCTCGACCGCAATTTGTGGCAACTAATTTATTTGTCTTTGAAATTTTATGAGCCAACTTGGTAGACCCCGAAAATGTTGGGCTCACCTTTTGTCAGTCACTCAGAAACTATCAATAATTACAAGCTTACCAACTTTGTTGAATATTCTTGGGGTCTCAC
This sequence comes from Scaptodrosophila latifasciaeformis, assembly GCA_037075145.1. Classification (NCBI taxonomy): domain Eukaryota; kingdom Metazoa; phylum Arthropoda; class Insecta; order Diptera; family Drosophilidae; genus Scaptodrosophila; species Scaptodrosophila latifasciaeformis. The sequence goes on along the minus strand of JBAMCM010000100.1, from coordinate 10,259,199 downwards.
TTTTCAAGCGGTGGCAGCAGAGCCATCAATCAGGCAAGAGCGACACGGCCAGTGACTCGGCGACTGACTGAAACGACATCAGTCACAAAATGTGGCAAATGGTGGCAAACACATATGTATGGACGGATGGATAGATGGATGGCAAGTCATGTAAATTGTTACCAAATGTTTTGCGGTTGCTTTTCGCACAAAACTGGCAAATGACTGTGGCCCTCGGCCCGACTCAGTCGACTTTTGCTAATTGATTTTGAGCCATTTTGAACGCTTCTGGCGCAGTTCATTAGCAATGACTCTCGACTCCCAGACTGGGTTGGGCTTACAACTTGCAATGCAACAAGACACATTTAGACAGGTCTACAGGCTGGACGTGCGGAGATTCTTAAGAGTCTCTAGCTTTTGGGTTGGGCTGCAATGGCCAAGTATAATGTGGCACTAAGGTCGGCCGATGTTGCAAAAGGTTCTGCCAATTTTCTAACCAGTTGATATTTTCATTTTTTTCTTTCTCACTCTTGCTTTTTCTTTCTCCTTCAGATGAACGACAACACATACAGAAGAAAACTTTTACGAAATGGATAAATTCGCATCTGATCAAAACCCAGTGTAGCCCCGTGAATGACCTATTTTTGGATCTGCGAGATGGCCATCGATTGCTGGCTCTATTGAGTACTCTAACACAAACACAGCTGGTGAGTTGAGACAATAATTTTTGAGACATAAATGAAACCTCCGATATGGGTAAGGATATATATAATTTATACCTTCGACTCATCGCATAATATAGAAAAGTTATCTTAAGTTTAGAGCTGTTTCTATCTATAGTGTTGAAAATCAGGCCTACCTGATCGGCTAGACATATGATAAATCTGTCTTATATATATCTCCAATATTCATTAATCAATCCCAATGAAATTAAATATTATAGATGTGCATAATTAGATAATATGATGTATACAGTTTCATAGCGAATAATTGATTGGTTTTATGGACACCTCCATCTTTTCCAAGTCAGACCAAATCAAAAAACATTTATATTTAGCTAATATATTATAAAGCCCTCCTACATTTCCAGATCAGCTTTGGCGGTATTCATCATTCCATTCTATTGTAATTCAATAATTGAAATGAACACTGCTTTTGCCTCGTTTAATCCACTTTTTTTTGGTATTTTTTTAAACTATTGCAGAAACCGGAGAAAGGGAAAATGCGTGTACATCACATCAACAATCTGAACAAAGTGCTGCAGGTGATACAACAGCATGGTGTCAAATTGGTCAATATATCCAGTGACGATATTGTCGGCGGCAATGCCAAGCTCACTTTGGGCTTAATTTGGCTGATAGCCCTGGAGTTCAATGGTCAGCATCTAGTCAAAAGCCAATCGCACAATGGCGTTGAAAAGTCTCTGCTGGCCTGGGCGCGACAATTCACAGAGCCACGTGGTCTGGTGGTTAACGATTTTAGCAGCTCCTGGTCAGATGGGCGTGCCTTTCTCATGATACTCGATGAGCATTTGCCGGACCTGGACTTGGAAGTCGGTCTGGCGCAACATGCCCTGCAACGATTGCGCTTGGCCTTTGATTTGGCCTATCGGCATTACAAGATTGAAAAGCTTTTGGACCCGGAGGACGTACATACCCACAAGCCCGACACCAAGTCAATACAAATGTATGTGATGTGTTTGTATCATGCCATCGAATCGATGCGACCGCAACCATTAGAGGCAGGGAGTGTTTCAGGTAGCAGCTTGGCCGATTTGGATGAAGTGCCTCTGGATAGGGTAGGTGAAGGGACAACCACAAATTCCGAGCTGTACGCCACGGACAGTGTGGGCAATATGATGGAGGTGAAGTCGGCAGCAGCCGGAGAGGCCTCAACTAGCGTGAGACCATTGAGCACGGCTACCAATGCCAGTGTGGAAATAAGTGGCTATCAGACGGCATTGGAGGCGGTACTCACTCTGCTGCTAGAGGATGAGCAATCCCTGTCGCAGGATATGCCCGAGCCGCATGACTTTCAAACGGCCAAATTACAGTTTCATGAAAATGAACACTTTATGCTAAAGCTGACAGAGCATCAGGAATATGTGGGTGAGGCCCTGGAGGAGGGCAGCAATCTCATCAATGAATCACAGAGCTCGGGTACTGGTCTCTCGCAGGAAGACCAGAATGAGGTGCGCCAGCAAATGGTTTTGCTGAACGAGCGTTGGGAGACTCTCAGACTGAGAGCACTCGATGTCCAGGCCAAAATACTGATGCGCCTGGCTGAGTTCCAGAAACAGAAATTAGAGAGCCTGCGTCAATTCCTCACAACGGTGGAAGACCGCATATCGCACATGAGTGATCTGGGGCCCACGCTCATCGAGGCTGAGAAGCAACTGGTCGAGGCCCGACAGCTGAAGGCCGATCTTAGCGAACAACAGGAACTTGTTGAGAGTCTCAGCGATATGGTAGTGATAGTCAATGATACCTCGGGAAATTTCAGTGACCTGGAAGACAAACTGAGCGCTCTGGGTGAACGGTGGTCTCATGTGGTCAAGTGGAGTGATTTGCGAGCTGAGAAGTTGCAGCAGTACAAATGCATTTCCAAGTGGTTAGATGCTCGAGAACAGGATCTGAAGCAAATGGAGAGTCGGGATGTGACCGATGTGGGAGGCATTACGCAACGTATTAATGAGCTGAATTACTGTGCCAAGGATCTGCTCGAACTGCAACGCTATCTCATCGACTTGCGGCAAATGGTGGCAGCCACCTTGCAAGATGGCGATGATAAGGGTGAACGGGTGCTCATCCAACTGGAGAGCTTTGAGGATCGGCTGGATGCCTTGAAACAGATTGTCGAGGTGCAGACTTTGCGCATCGAGACCAAAGGCTTTAACTTTGGACGAGACCGAGCCTCATACGATGACAGTCGTGTGGTGAGGCCAGAAAAATGGACAGACTACCAAATGATAATACGCTTCGGTGAGGACGAGGAGGAGGGAGTGGTAGAGCTAGAGGTCGAAAAAGATCAGCAGAAATTGGGCAAAAAATCAGATCCCATCAAGTCATCTTCCCCCTTAGCCAGCAAGAAGAGAAAACTGCGTAATGCCGATCATTTCTACATGCTGCAAACCCAAATTGTGGATCACCTCAACTTTCTGCAAGATCTAGAAGATAAACTACAGAACTTGCAGCGACAGAGTCTGCGCAATCAAAGCGAAATCCTTAATGAACTCGAGTCAGAAGCTAGTAAGAGATCTGGCTCTATTTCAGAGTTGAAGAAGCTCTTAGAAGTCTGTGAACAGGAGGCTCCCGGACGCAGTCCCGTCCTAGAGACCATTCAAGTCCAGCAGATCGAAGAGCGCTACACTCACCTTGGCCAGCGTTTGTCCAGTCAACAAAAGGAGACCAAGGAACTCATAAGCAAAGAGCGCTACTACACCAGTCTGACTGGTTTCAAATTGGTCCTGGCCGACTCGAGAGATTGGTACAAGCAGCACGCAGGAAAGGCCACAGGGCAGGAATTGGAACAGCGCCTCAGTCATATGGAATCCCTGGCCCAGGAGATAGCCGATGCCCAAGAGGCCACCTTGAATCTGAGTCCAGATCTGAATGAATGGAAACAAGACTTTAAGATCTTCTATGACAGCTGGCACGACATGAAGCAGGCTCTGGCGGCCCTCATCCAGCAGCGTGGCGGTATTACCAGTGACTTGTCCATTGACAAACTCAAAGAGTTCGTACAAAAGGTGGCCCAGCAAAAAGTAAAAGTCTCGGACTTAACTACCATGCAACAGCAACAGCAGATCCTAAATCAGCTGGTCGATGAACTCGAGTCCCTCAAGTCCAGCTACACTCTAATCCAACAGCGCCGACCCGAGCTAATTACAGCCGATTTGGCCACTGCCTGGCAAAGGCTGCCTGAGCAGCTCAGCGAATGCGTAATCAAACAGACCACGGCCATTGAAAACCTTAACCACTTCACGGCCGAATATAACTCCATTATAGCCATCTTACGCAGTGCAGTGGCCGAAAACGACAGCAGCTTGAAATCGAATGATCTGCGCAAGCTAGAAATCGATGTGATCAGTGCTCGGAATTTCAGTGAGATCTTAATTAAAGAAGCAGAAACCCTGCAACGCGAGTCCCTGCAGAACCAAATCAAAGCCTTGAATTCTCTCTACGAAGAAGTGGTGCGACTCCATCAAAACCAGGCGCCCCCAAAAGTGCTGGACGAGAGTCAGGCTGAAGCAATTGTAGAGCGCTTGCAGAAGACCGAACAGTGGCTAAGTGATCTGGAAACTAAGACACCCAAGACTCAAATAGCTGACATAAAGAACTCCAACGAGCTTTTCCAAATCAAATGCAAATTCCAGACTCTCAAGGAGACCTGTGAGCGAGAGACTGTCAATTTCAGGGAACTCAACGAATTGGGCGGAGAACTGCTGCTTCAATTGGACGAGCTTCAATTGAAGAAGGAGGCTAAGGATGGCAAATATGCCACGCTAGCCAAGCAATTCACACGCCTAAATGCTAGGTGGACTGAAGTCACCGAGCAGGTCTACGATAGGACGGCTCTCTTGGAGCACATCTCCACACAATTGGGGGAATTCAAGAAGTTCATGGTTAGTGAAATGGGCTATCTGGATCGTTTGGAGAATAAAATCCGTATAACCCCGGAAAATGCCGCCGATGCTGAGGAAATTATCGAAGAATTGGATGTGAGTTGATTTATTTGATATCCCGAAGAATTTCATTTTAGATTTTTTTTTTTTTTTTTTTTAGGACTTGGAGAATGTCTTGCGTTCACATTCCGAAGAATGGTTGGATAAGATTCAAGAAATTGGCACCGAGCTAATTGACAATGAATTCATGGCAGAGACAATGACAAAAGATATCAATGGAATATCCGAACGTTGGACTAAACTCCAGCAACAGGCTAAAAAGCTCACCGAATTGCTCGAGCTCAAGGTTAGCGAGGCTGAGCAATCCGAAAAGTGTATAGTCCAGTTCGAGGCCTGGCTGACTCGGGTTGATGAGATCCTAAGCGATCATCTGGAAAATGATGTGACCATTGAGGATTTGCCCGACGATTTTCAGGTAGGACAAAGAGATTCCAAGTTGAGAAGCATATCACTTAAAATTTATTTATTTTTTTTGTAGGTTTTGGCACGCGAATTTTCTACGAACGAGCAAAAGTTTAAAGAAATCACCGATTTAATAGAGGAGCACACGAAGAATGGAAAAATTGAGGCAGCCAATCGACTGCAAGAGCAGCTTAATCTCATGGAACTCCGATTCAAGGCCTGCCAAGCCAAGCTGAATAAGTGCACAGCCCCCCAGCCGGCCTATGAGTCAAGGCTAAATCGTGCCTATGCTGACTTAGGCAATGTAGAGCGCTCCACTCTGGTGCTAGATGTGGCCTCGGCCGGACCTCACCTGGTCAAAGCCCAATATCAGAAGTGCCTGGTGAGAACTGAAAAAAAACAATATTTTTCTGAAATATTTTAAACTCTTTTGGATTGCAGCAAATTTATCGCACTCTCTCGGAGATCAAAGCAGAAATTGAGAACACCATCAAGACCGGGAGACGGGTGTGCGAGGACAAGTATACCAAGTCTCCCAAGCAACTGAGCCAGCGCATTGATGCCTTGAAGCATCTCTACAATGCTCTAGGCGAGAATGTGACCCAGGCCAAGGCGGTGCTGGAAAGTCTGCTGACCTTAGCCGGCCAATTGGATCAGTGTTTCGAAACGGCCGATACCTTGATACGTCGCTTTGAGTCACCCCAGGAGCTGCATGATCGCAATGGCATCCTCTTAGAATTCGAGGATATCCTAGAGCGCTGTGAACAACTGTATAACGAGTATAGCAAGTCCTGTGATAAGAGCTGCATGTTAGACACCAGAGAGCGTATTGATGGTCTGAAAGCCATCTACCATAAACTTACCAGTGCGGATATAATCAAGCGCCTGACTGAAATGAAAAGCACTCTGCAAAATTTAGACAACATTTCACTGGAGACCTTAAAGTTTGTAGAACTTAAATCAAACAAAAATGACAAACCTAATGACATTTGTTTTCCGTTTTTACAGAGGCATGGAGCATGATTTGAAGCAGATAAGTGTGCCCTCAAATCCTGAAATTGAGAAGCTACAGCAGCAGGTCATTGCGATTATTGTGGTGAGAAAATTGAATTGTACAAATTTGTGTCACTCTGTCCTCTGCTTCATTCTTGTGATTTGTCCGAGTTCTGCCAGCTTTTACTTTTACATGGTCTCTGTGCTGCACTTCATTTCATCTCATATCATACACCCCAGCCACATAGACTCATAGCCACCCAGCCAACTACACATTCAACACTCAAGTGCTCTTGGCTCTTTTGTTATCTGTTTTGCGGTTTCTCCCATTTTAACACCTTTCGGAGTCTTGTTTCGATGACTTCGACCGGGCATCTACTTTTCTACTTTTGCTTTTTGCCTTAAAAGGGAATTGAATTACCTGTTTCAAAAGCTTTTTTTCCCGCACAACAAATCAATTGGAAATTTTATCAATAAGTTTTCCTTTTAACAGAATTTGTATATATATACATTTTTTTTTTTTATTATTTAATTTAATTTTCATTTTCATTACCATCACATAATCAACTCTACCACCCAGCTAATAAAACTACCAATAATTTTTATTTAAATATAAAAAACCATCACCCATACCAGAATCACCGTATCACTAGATCAAAAACAAAAAAAAAAAAAAAACTACAAAAACAAAAAAGGGTTTAACTTTGGTGTCATTTTCATTGCTTCTCAAATAATAATTGTGTAGAATTTTTATTATATCCACACTGTAATATTTGATTTTTGGTTATGGCTCCATCCGAAACATATCCAAAATGAAATAATTTAATCCACCCATCAAATCAAACTGACATTGAAATTGTGATGGGGCCGCACATATCCCCAGGGGTCCTAGCATAGAGATTTGTCTAATTTCTTTTGGAGACTTTGTAGACTTTGTTTGTAACTCAACACCTGCCTCTATTGCTTAGGATGCTTTGAAAACGCGTTTCAATCAGACCTCTGTGCTCGATGAGACCCAAGGAAAGAAATCGCCTGCCACTGAGGATGATACGGAAATTGTTATTGTCAGCGGCACAGTACGGCAACGCCGTTCCCGCACACCCAATTCTGCCAACAACAGTGCCACGGCTTCTGCCTCGGCTTCACCCTCACCCACTGAGCCAGCCGAAAACCAAGTCTTGCCAGATGTCTTGCCCCAGACCTTCCGTCTGGCCGAATCGAGTACGCTCTTTTCGCAGATCTCCTCGCCGGAAGGTCTAAAGGTACAGCCCCCACCCAAGCCAGCCAAGAATAAGCGTAAGGCCGAGGCCCATCCTGCCCAGGTGGTGGAAATTAAGGTCAAGAATATACAGAATGACAAAATGTCGGTCCAGAATATTGATCGGGTGCCCCAGTTGGGCGAAATCGTGGACACTGTGAATATCCTGGAGAGCGTGGAGCCCTTTGTCCCAGAATTTGTGGAGACTGTGCAAATTGTCGATCTCTCTGAAGACTCGGACTCTTCACTGGGTCAGGACATGCGTCGCACCAAGAGCAAACACTCACTAAGTGACAGAGTGGAGAAATTGAGTGAAGCTGAAGATGAAGACACCTCAGACCTGCTGAGGCCCGCAGACGGAAATACCAGTACCCCTTTGCGTGTGGAGAAGCAAAGAATCTCCTTCGATGAGAAACGCAAACGCATAGCCAATGAAAGGGATTTGCTGCGCGATTCCGAAGAGGAAAGCCCCCAGCCAATGGAGTCCTCGAAGCAGCCGAAACGCTGGAGGCAACTGCAGCCCTTGGCTCTGAGTGAAACCACAGGTGAACGAGAGCCCGATTCGCCAGGTCGAAATAGTTTCTATAGTCCTGATAAGGAGGCAGGTTTCGATATTGAGCCTTTGGTTTTCTCCGATGATGAGGAGATACCGCGTTTCTCCCTGGAAATGACACCAACTTTTGACTCTGATAGTGATACGGTAATTGATTAGTTTCTAGGGTGATGGTTTTTCAAGCAAAAATATCTCACTTTGAGAAAATAATGCAACTTTCCCAAACCACACAGAGTCGCATCGAGACCCCTTCGGCCAAGAAGCCCAACTCTTTCCTGAGTAAACTCCTGAACTCCATGCCCCAATCGCCCTTGGATGACTCCAATGTGACCCTGACCAGTCCACTGACGGAGAACTCGGTAGGTCTGGAGGAGCGTGTCAAGAAATTCAATAAACTGGCTCAGCAAATGATAACAAAGCTGGAGATGACCAGGGACAAAATCGAGCAAAGTCCTCCCAGCGAGGCGTAAGTATTTTCAGCCTGATCCACAAATAATTTAATGAAAAAAATTATTAATAATTCCAGAGATGATCTGAGACTCTTGATAGCCCCTGATGCGGCTACTCTGATTTCACAGGGCGATTCTTTGGTCTTGGAGACTCACGGTCGACCTGGCAGTATTTCCCGAATTGTGATGCGCAGCCAAATCATTTTGCGCGAGAAATTCCATGAAGTCCAACAGGCCAAGTAATTCACATCAAAATTCTCTTAATTATTTGCTTAAATATTTTATTTTTCTTAAGATCAAAAGTGTCTAAGGCCTCGACAGTCGGACCTGCCTCTTTGGAGAACATCGACATTGTGGAACTCGTGACCAAGGGGCTGAGACGTATAAACGTCTTGTTGGAGAAACCTGTGGATCGACAGAGCCTCACTGAACTAGAGAAACGACTGGAGGATATCCACGTAAGTGTCACTTTGGCCACGAGCCAAAAACATTCCCACATCTGGCCAGAAATCCGACAAAGCATTAGACGAATCATTTTTATTTTATAATCGTTCACATTATTCATGGTTTATTTTCTTTCTTTTCGTTTTCATCATTTTGGGTGCTCGAATTTAGACATCTACGAAGGCGTCGACGTAGCCGAAAGTTAATTGCCCTCTTGAAATAAATTTAGAGAAGAAAAAAAACCAAATGAAACCACAAAGTGTTCCTTTTCTTTTTTTGGTTTTCTGTTTTTTTTTTTTTCTTTCTTTTGACACAAATTCACAGATTGCAAATCAACAGACTGCAGTGCTGGCAAACACTCCAAGAGAGTGTAACTAAATTTATCTCAATTCTCTTAAGAGCATTTTAAACATTTTCTCTGCAGAGATTTGTATCTTCCGATTGTTCTTTCAAGTTCTGCTAATGAGTTTTGGCACAATCCTTCGATGCTGCACTGAGGCTTTCCTATGTCCGCTGGCATGTCTTGTCATGTCTCATTTAAGCGTAATTGGCGCCAGCGTTGTGACAGCATGACTAAGCAGATGTGAAAACATTAAATATTGAAAGTGGACGGCCAAATTGAATTATCAAAAAGAAGGCTAAAAAATATTTAAGGGTCAAATTTAGTTCGGAGATTATTTTGTCTTAAGTATATTTGTTTTCCTGAGATTGATTAATTAAATAAACTAATTTTGTTAAACAGGCATTTAATTCGGGGGAATCTTAAAAAGAAATATAGCTAATAAATAAAACATATAGAAAAAGACTTGAAAGCAATTTGTAAAAAATTTTAAAAATGTCTTCAAAGAACTGGAGATACCCAGGAATAAAACTAGCTAGCACATATGCCTAAATTAGTTCTGAGGATAGCTCCGAAAATTACAGACCAATCTGATTCAAATTATATGCTAGGTATAATTATATAAAGAGGCGAAAGTGTACCAAGTTTCAGCTAGATCGAATTACTATAACATATAGATCCAATAGACTTTGGGGTATGTCAAAAATTGTTGTCTCTGGGACCCCCTCTCGCTCGTTTCTCAAAGTTTGAAAAATTCAAAAAATAATCAAATTGATTTTATTTTACTTTTTGGCCAAAAATTTTAGTAGAGTGTTTATTGCATTCTGAATTGAAAAGTTCGACAACCCAAAAACTATCGCGTTCCCATTTTTTGAAAATGCCCATTAATCACGATGATCACTTTGTGTTGTTGTTCTTGTTGTTGCTTGCTGATGTTGTTTATTTTGGTTTGTTGTTGTTGTTTGATTTTTTTATGGCCCCAGAGACACGACGAGACATCTCGAACAAAAAAAAAAAAGCATTTAAAAATAGAAGCCAAAGAATTGAAATGTTTTTCAAGATTTGCAGCAAAGAGAATTTCAGTTTGAAAAAGAGAAATTTTCGAAATTTTCAAAAATAATCTCCAAAAACTATTCCTCTTTTTTCTCTTCCTGCTCTTTTTTTTTGTGTATTTTTGGCCGAGTTCTGTGGGCCTCTTGTCAGTCTTGCGTCGGTCTAAAAACGCAACAGTCGAGAAGCGGTGCGAACGTGTTTGTTTTATTTATTTATAGTTTTTTTTTTCTTGTTTTTCTAAAATTGTTTCAAATTTTTACGCGTCTCGCTTGGCCAAAACCGGCGGCCAAATAATTCGCTTTCCAATATTGGCAGCCATCATAAATGCAATTCTGCTGGTTGACACAGGCTGTCAGTGGCAAGAACCGAACCCTTCAATCCTTCAATACACTTCAGTCCCGACCAGACCAGTCCAGTTCAGTTCAGTCATCCCGCTGAGCTCTCGCGCCGGGAGTGTCGGGGAAAGCATTGCTGCATTACAATTTCTGCTCGATTGCAGCTGAAATTGAATTTCATTTTCCTGCTGACCTGCCCTCTTGGGCCAGTGCAAGGCTTCCCCAAGCTGCCAGCATATTCATTTATTTCTTCCTGTTTGTTTGTTAGTTTCTTCCTTTCCTCCTTCTCTTTTGTATTTTTTTGTTTTGTGAGTTGAGTATTTTTGAAACTCCCCAGTGTGTTGCCTTCATTCAATGGGAAAAACTTAAATTTTTTTTTTTTTGTTTTTTTTTCAGGAACGACGCGACGATTTACAAGTGATTGTCGGCGCCATTGGCAAGAATCCCGAAATGCCAAAGGTCACACCCATGATGATGAATGAAATCGAAAAGGTATGTCAATCCATCCCTACTTGTCTGGTAAATGTTCAAATGAATTTTCATTCATCCTATACAGACCAAAAACAATTTAATGGCGCATGCTGATTCAATTGAGCTTTCATTAACCGAACTGAAGAATGCCAACAAAATCGGCGGACCCCATGAAAATGGCAGCAAAGGTAAGTTTTGTGAAATTCGAGCTTCGATTTTAAATATTTATTTTTTTCGGGAAAATCAAATTGATTTGTCTTGGATTTCATTTAATTATTAATTAAAAATTATTTGGCTTATTGAGGAAAACCTATTCTAAATTTACAAATTGAATTACCTTGCAAAATTTAAGTAAAGTTTTGAAAAAAATATTTTCTCATTTGGCAAAATCAAATTTGTTTGTCTTGGATTTCATTTAATTGCTTATTAAAATTTTTAGGTTTGTTAAGATATCAAATAAAGCCAATTTAGAATTTATAAATTAAATTACACCGAACCAGGGCATTTCAAAATTTAAGCAAAGTTTTGAAAAAATAATTTCTTGAATTCTCTTTGGCAAAATCGAAATTTAATTGATTTGGTTTCTTAAGGAATAAAATGAAGACAAACCAGGGCCTTTCGAAATTTAAGCAAAGTTTTGAAAAAAAATAATATTTTTCCGATTTCACGTAAACAAAATGTTTTGCTTGCCCCAGTGACTTAGTTCTGAGATCTTTATGTACTTTTACAACAACTTTGATAATTTTGGAAATTTTTGCCGAAAGCACGAAATCAACAAATTCTTCAATTTTGAAAATTTCTTTTTTTTTTTAAGTGCGCCGAGATTCGTTTTTGTTTTTGTTTTCCTTCCTTGTTGAACGCACAGTTGGAAACGCTTTATTGGTTTTTATTGCTGTTGAAAATATTCCGGTTTATATTGTTTCGACTCGTATAGATTTTCCATTCTCGAATTTTGGCGCTCTTTTTATTTATGAAGCGTAACCAAATGCGCCTCGCCACTTGCGCGCTCCTGACAAAATAGTTCTTTATTTTATTGGATTAGTTAAAAACAAATTTTTATCAAGCTTTTAAAATTGTGTTTTTTTTTTTTTTTTGGTAAAATTGTGGACTACAAATTTGAATAAGAAAATAAAAAAATAAAAAGTTCGAGTGTTTGGTTTTCTAATATTCATAATGACTTTCGGATGGACCTAATTGCCAGGCATTGGATGGAACACCCTGTAGTTTAATATAGTCAATAATTGCCTCAGTGGCGCGACGATCGCAAGTAAGAAAGTTGCTAATATCATGAGAACTGGCCCGTGATAGAGTAGAGGTATCCATGATATTATCGCTCATTTTCCGCCCATTTTTGGCAATTGAGAATTCGGCCTCGTGGAATTTTTGCCGCTGTTCTCGGAAGTGACGTTGCGATTCCTCCTCCCTTGGAGGCTGGCTTATTAGTCTGAAGCGTACCCGACTGCTCGAGCTGTAGCCTGACAGGGTGTCATGGGACTCCTTCACGTTGTAGTTGACCTTGCGCCTAGGCTGCACCTTGGCCACGCCACTGCCCACTTTTAAGACGGTTTTTAGCGGAAATTTCGAATCGACCTTATAGATCATTTGCACTTCGAGTCTCGATTTGTCATCAGTGTCGTCTGGTACATTTTCTCTTTGTTCTGTTTGCTCGAGGAGTCTCTGTGTCAGTGAGGGGAGATCCAGGGCTTGCAGCTTGGGATAGGGTGTTCCAGATTTGTCATAGGTGCGCATCAGTCCATATTCACGTCGTGTGTTGCTCGCCCATTCTGGTACGAATTGGATCCTCCTACTGCGTCTTCTTTCCATTATGATTCGCTAAGCTAAACCGCAAATTAAAAATGTAAGTCCAATAAAAATAAAAACAAAACAAAAAAAATGTTTGTTTATATATTTTGTTTAATTTTTGTCGTGTTTTGTCAATTTTTTTTTTTTTTTTTTTTTTTTTGTGAAATAAGTGTCAGAGTATATTTTAAATATTTTTTCAAAATCTTGTTTAACTCAACGGAAAGTGGAAAATGAACACTGCTTATTGCACTGCTTGGTGCCCTGCTTGGCAGTGCTTAAGAGACAGCTTGGCTGACAGAAAGCTAGATGCTCTATCGTTTTATCTTTGAGCAGAGGCTCTTTTGTATTTTTTGTTTTTGTTTTTTATAAGAGCTTTAAAGCTTGAAAACCAGCAAAGCTTTCAACAGCTGTTGGCGTAAAGCATAAAGGACACAATTAGGAAAACATTTGAAAACAAAACGTTCAACGCAAAGGAAGTAAATAAATTGTGAAGAACACAAAAGCGTTTCGAATTAATTTCGGTTTCGGGCGAGATTTTCAAATATTTCAAAAATATATATAATTTTATTAAAATAAATTGCGAAATAAATAAAGTAAATTGCTAAGGTGATAAAATAAATTGCCTGTAAAATATTTCAAAAATTCTTCAAAAAAGTTAAGTGCTAAACGTCAAACAAAAGAGGTAAAGAAATGTCAGAAAGTTTAATGTATTTCAATATGTCGTAGGTCATGGCTAAATATCAATTTAAAATCTTTTCCAAAATAAACACAAAAATCAATTTCAACCTGAAAAGAACAAGAAAACCCATCAGAATTTCTTTGGCCTGGCCTGGCCTGGCCTGGCCTGGTCTGGTGTGGCCTGCTTGTCGCACTGACTGACATTGAGGAAGGCCCGACAGTCGGACAGCAGGAGAACATTTTCACGCTTTCCTTAACTTTTAATGAATTATGACAGTGAAGCTCTTTGACGGCGCGTTGCCTTATCAGTTCAACTAAACTTCCTTTTTGCCTTTTCTCATTTTGGCCAACTCGCCAACTCGCTTGCTCGGTTCGCAAACATTTTCAATTGAATGTTTTTATTTTTCTTTCCATCATGTTATTTTTTTCCACCTTGCAAAAGCCGCAAAAAGGAGAGACAACGAAATGTGTAAATATACGTGAATAATTTTGTACACACGTCAAAAAAAAAAAAAAAAAAAAAAAAATGAGTGAAAAGAAATTTTACACTTAACTTTTTTCTGGTTCTTTTTTTCCTTTTCTTTGCTTGCATACTTCAATGCGGGCTTGAAACGCGAACTCTTCCTCTTCTTCACCGGCACAGTGAAAACTCACAGAGCTGGCTGGCCTGATTGTTCCACCCTGCAAGGTGGAATGAAAGTAAGAGAATAAAGGTTTTTTTTATGAAAGAAAAGATTTGATGAGAATGAAAAAAGTTTATTGAAATCGGACCATTTCAATTACAGTTCAAAAAAAAATTTATTTTATTTTATATTCAAATTCGACGACTTTCGGAACCAAGGAAACACTTCTAAAGGTTCTGAAAAAAAAGGCAAGGCTTGAAAGCATTTTAAATTTTAGTTGTGGTCTGAGTTGTAGTCCTGGGCATACCTTTAGTCATATATAAAAAATATATATAAATAAATATCAAGTGAAAAATTAGAATTTCAAATAAATATATGATCCAACTGAATAGCAGAAGTTGATATTGTCAAGTACAGTTCAGACTTTTCTAGAAAATTAGCAACCTCTCCAGTAATGAAAAAGCTAAACAATCAAACACTTATGTGCTACAGATCTCACGAAGTTCTTGATAAAAATAAAAAGTAAAAAAAAATTTTTTATATTTTTAATTCTTAAAAGATATCCAGATTTTTATGGGAAAAGTAAAAAATTTTTATCAACATTTTTTTTTTTGCCTTGTCTGTGGAGTGTTTACTGTACTTGTACACACAGATTCTTTGACATTCCTAACAGTTTCTTGTTGTTGATGCAAATATGCGTATGTATATGAAAGAGAGTGCGGTTATGCTGATGTGCTTGTATGTGTGTATGTGTGTGTGTGTGTGGTTATGTGTTTATGTTTGTATTTTTGTTGGCTTTTATTCATTCATTCAAAATGCCATCGGTGGTTGGCTCATTCATTCAAGCGTCTAGGTCTCTAAGTCCGTGTCCAACATCAACTTCAGTCGGGCTGAGCTCAGTTGGGTTGGGTTGGGTTGGGTTGTGGAATTCAGGGAGAAGTGACGGTGGGGCGGTGGGGAGAGGGTGACACCTACTTAGAACCCGTTTGTCGTTGGCTCTTTTTAGACATTGAATTTGTCGACCAAATCCCTTGTCGTAAAAAGGGCGTTAATCCTACTGGGCTGAAAGCAGCAACACAAACGTTGGCAAATAGTTTCTCCTCCTTCTTCTTCTTCTTCAGTTTTCTTTTTTTTTGGTTTTATTTTCACGGCTTATTTTGCCAAGCAACTCAAACCAAAAAATGCTCATAACTTCCGGTGGGCCCATCACAGAATTGAGCCCACCTCATTCTCTGCTCTTCTTCTTCTTCTTGAGCTTTTTCTTTATTCAAGAAAAAAAAAAGAAAGAAAGAAATACTTACGACTGACTTACCAAAACTTGCTTAAGCTTTTCTTTCAATTCTGTTTTCCAGTTTTGCAAGTATTTCTAGTGTTTCTTTCAACATTCTTTCTCCTTCTCCCTGTCTCTCTCCCTCTTTGCTCTCTCACTTGCTCTTTGGCAGTTTTTGAAATATTTTTGCAAATTTTTTGACAAGCTTTTCTTATTTTATTTGGCCTGTCTGCCAATTCAAAATTTGTCATTTAAAGCAAAAGGATGAAAAATTATTTTCTTACGCAAAACCTGGTCGACAAGGACCTTTTCATCTTGAAGAGGGCCCAAAGCAAAAGCCAACGGAAGGCAATCTATCGAAAGGGTAATTCCTAAGATGTTGGATGTTTATTTTACCCTGGTTGAAGCATTTGTAAGAGTTTCAATAAAATTAGCCGAAAGTGTATAATCTTTATGGGGAATAAATGGATGAGGAAGGATTAACCTGGTTAACCTGGCTTATGAAGCCAAGATCTTAATTTTATATGCTTAAAGTTAAATTGAAGAGTTACAAAGGGAGGGACCCGAGTTGTCTTGGTGAGATTCCTAGGATCATTCAGGAATGGAGTAATGCAATCTGACTTACTAGAAAATAAAGAAATCAAAAACGAAAATTAACATATTATGGGACTGTACCAATCGAACTATAAGTTGTGCCTGACTGTACTTGTCACAAGCTCGAGCTTTTTAAATGTTCAGGCAGCAGTAAGATTGAGTAAAAGAGTTAAAGTCTTGACTGTGCATCAAATCAACCTAAAATACTTTATTTTTTCATATTGCTGGGAAGGCTCGAACCTAGTCTTATAAGGGGGCCAAAGTCTTAACTACTTGCTACAATATTAAACTATTTATTTTTCCAGTTAGTTAGTAGTCATGTCCTGTATCTTTAATAGTTTGCCTTGGCTTCTTTAAAGCGCAACTGTACTTTTTTATTGGAATTTTGACCACGGTAGAAACAAGCTTCGTACCCAGTGCACTTTACTTGTTGAAGGAGTTGTACTTGAAACTTTGCTTTATTGAAATAGCTTGCCCTTTTATTTTTATTGTACACTTTCGAAATGAAAAACGAAAAAAAAAAAGAACTGGCCAATGGCCAGTGAAATGAGTTGGTCAGTCAATGCCAAGTTGGCCTAGCAAAAAGTAGGCAAAAACATAACAAATCGACCGCAATTCAAAGAACCTTACAGAATTTAACCGACTCGAAACAGAGAGGAGAAAACCAGAAAAGCGCCGGACCGCAAAGCTCGTCAGAATGACGAAGATGGCTGACAACTAATTAACATGTATTTAACCCAATTTTTATTCATTTCCCCCATTCGTCTTTCTATTTGCACAGATTACAACAAGGAGCCCAGTGGCACTGGCGTTCTGGCCGGCAGTTTCGATAAGTCTGTGCTGCAAATTTCCGACTGGCTGACTTGGGAACAAAACATGATCAAGATACAAAGCGTGCTCGTCGACGATGTCGATGCTGTGCGTTTGGCCATTGAGAAGCAGGAGGTAACTGGGGAGAGGGGAGGGTGTTGGGGGAAATTGAATGCATTGACAATTTATTTTCTTTTTGTGCAGAAAGTTTTACGTGAATTGAAAATGAAAAAGCCACAGCTGAACGATCTGGTGGAAACGGCGGAAAACCTCAGAGGCGATATCAAACGTCAGCAACTGCAGGAGAAAGGTAGGCAAAATGTTATGTTCTTTGTATTCCCAACAAAACGGGAATAGAGTCGAGGGAATTTAAAGTATCTTGAATTGAATAAAGACTCGGATTTAATAGGAATTTAATCGAGAAATGTGGGGAGTGCTTCGAAGTTCCCGAAATCTGTGAAAAACTCCAAAGAATTATTTAAAAATAATCAAAAGAAGAAGAAAAATTCGAAGATCTGAAAGAAACAGAAACTTAATCAAATTGTTATAAAATGCATAATTAAGTTTCTTTGGGAATCTTATAAAAACCTATTTAAATCGAGTTTCATTTAAATTCTAATATTTTTCTGATTCTAAAAAAAAAAAAAAAATCCTCCCCATTAAAATTTGCAGCACAAGCGAATCTGAATTAATTTGATTTAAATTACCCCATTCGTCTTATCGGATTCTCTGTTTGGCTTATCCTTTTTTTAATAGACTAATTTTCTGCATTTATTAAAAAGCAACTCAGCTGGTTTGTCTCACCTGTGGGACTGACTCAAAATTGCACAAAAAAAAAAGAAAAGCATTTTCCATTTCCCTTGAAATCACTTTAGAGCAAACAAATTTCCGCCGGGCGAGACACCACACATTCACACACACTCGAATGCATTTCCCGGGGCAGGCCAGACTTCTCAAAGAGTTAAAGAGAAGAGAAGAGAGAGAGAGGGAAAGAAAGCATACATGGCCACTTAAAATTGCTGGCTCAGTTTTGATGACGGGTCGAGTCTTGTAAACATTTACACAGTCAGTGACATTGCCAGGAGCGGGGTGGGGGCGGCATGAAGAGCACGAAGGCAAGACTTGCCTGTGTTTTGGGCTGCTGTAAAACAATAACAATGCTAAATAAGTAGGAAAGAAAGATGAGAAGAAAGAAAGCAAGGCAACAAAGTCAACACTGACAAATGATAGTAAAGCCAAGCGGAAAGCCAAAGACAAAGTTCAAAAAGGCAAATATACACTCACACATACACACAGACAGTGTGACACTTGAAGACTAAAAAGAAATGAAATAATAATAAAAAAAAGACCGAAAAGGGGGGCAGCATAAAGTGCCGGAAAAGCAGGCTTAAATCGAATCAAGCTGAATTTATACACGGCGTGCAATAAACTGTAGCATATTTTTGGGCTGTGGTGAATATTCAAACCAAACAGTTTGAGAGCCACTGGCTGAGGCCAAAGAAAAAAGAGAATTTTGCTAAGAGTAAATGAGAATGTACCGTTATTTTTTTTTTTTTTTGCATATGTATTTTTTTTTCAGGGCGCATGCTCAGCTGGAGGCGCCGGTTTTGTTGCACATTTCCTTGTGCTACTGTTATTCCTTGGTATTTCTATTGTTGTTGTTGCTGTTGTTTTCATTATTGTTTTTGTTGTGCATTTCATTTGATTTCAATTGTCTTTGCTTTATGGAAATTTAATGTGGCTGCCTGCAAGGCAAGCCAAGTTGGTTGACATCAAATTGACAAGCCAGTTGCCAGAGGTGGTGTAAGAGAAAGATAAAGGGTGTGGGAAAGGGAGAGGAATAGGGGGTGCATATTTTTCTACTCAACTCACAATGCGGTTGAGCTTTTAATGTTGAAGACTCGGCCCCCTGCCTCTCCTTCTTATGCCATCATTGCCTTGTTATTGTCAGTTGCTTCTTGTTCTTCTTCTTTCTGCTCCTTCTACTCTTTTGTACATATTATTATGATGTTTGGTTTGTCATAAACATTTGTTACTTGTCTGGCTGGCCTGCCTGCCTGCACCCGCCGTGCCGTGACTGCGTCATGTGTGTGCTTGCTGACTTGCTTACAAATCTGTGTGTGCCTGTGGCACATGCCACCGTTAGTTGCAACAGCCTTTCTTCGGACTTGTCTGGGCCCCAGCCAAAGATAGTTTTGTGTGCTTTTTATTATTTTCCAGCTTACTGTTGATTTTAATTTGATTCTTTTATTTTTATAGAATTGTTTTTGTTGGTTTGTTCACTCTGCGGCGATTTAAGTGTTTTTAAAAGGTTAAGGAAATTCTTATTATATATTTTTTTTCTATCGAAATTAGTTGGAATTATTTTTAATTTCCCCCCAAAAAAAAGAATTCATTGCCCATCAGAAAACTTGTTCAAAGTTCAAAGTTGATTGACCAAGCCTAAAACTTTTTCAATTCCCTCTCACTCTCTCTCTCTCTCTCTGACAGAGAAGAGGAATTATTCTTTTCTATGAAATAAAATAGAATGCAATTTGCTTTTGTTTCACCAAATAATCAAAATCACAAAAGAGCCGCAAAATCAATTAATTACGGATTTTTGCTAACCTGAAACTTAATTAAACCATTTTATTTATTATCTGTTTAATGGTAAACTCGTCGACTCAATGGCGTGCCAAAGAAAACTTTGCCAGCCCCCTGAAGGCCTCTCTGGAAATTTTCGAAAACCAAAGACTGCTTCGTATCATAAATAACCCAACTCGATGGGGACAGAAGGAGCCAACAATTCAGAGAGTATCCCTGGCACCGAAATCCGTTCCATTTTTGTGGGTGTGCAAGTGTTGGACTTGTCGTAAATCTGTCTTTGACATGCAATTTCAACGGTGTTTGTGGCTGCAACTTGGACTTGGGATCTGGGGGGCCTGACTCTTATCTGAAAGGACAACGCACTGGCTGAATGCTTGCTTCCACCAGCCTTGCTAACAACAACAGCAGCCAAATTGCCTCTAATTGCAGCAGTCTGTGCGGCCCTTTCAACCCCGCTCACTTGAGTGGGTGCCGAGTTACACGCCCGCTTCACGCCATTACACGCCTTAATAGGCCTGTCGCACTCCTCTCACTCCCCCCTGCCTCCCCCGCCCTCCACTCTATTCCACTTCACTCCAAGCCTCGAAAGCTGTCTCTGCTCCTTGGGGTGTGTGTAAAGTTCTTTTCTTTCTTCGAGTCGACTCTGTTCCTCTCCCCCTCTCATTTTATTTCACTTCATTTCAGTTCAGTGTTTTGTTTTAATTACTTAAAAAGTATGGTCTCGGGTTTAGTGTCATCTCTGGTTGCTTAACCTCCGACCTATGCCAGTGGCAATTTAGCTTTGGATTGTTGCCTGCTTAAGCCAGGCCAAAGCAACTTAAATTTACATTAAATGAAATGAAATTATTTTCGGTAACCTCGAGCAAATGCCAACTGGTGTCCAAAGCAGAGCTCTGCCTTTTCATTTCACTTATTAAATAGTTTCATCTGCCCTTTGTAAAATGTTTTGCAAATATGTTTTACCCGTGAGCCAGTGCAAAAGTCTCTTTGTTTATTTCTGTCGAGTTGATGGCGTGCTAGCGACTTGTCTCAGTGATGACCCCGGAGGTGATTACCAGATTAGAGTCAGGCCAAGTCACAAAATAATTCCGAGGTTAACCTAACCAAGAGGAGTGGCAAGGTCTAAGTGTTATAAGAACGACTGGAGACATAAATCTGATCCAATCGACAAGTAAATCATTATTTTTTCTAATCAGAAGGACTAGGAAAGACCATATGAATCCAATCGTAATGGCTGGGAAAGTATATATAAGTCAGATCTGGAGAGCTGGAAAGGTCAAAATAAATTGATTTAAAGGACTACGATTTCGGTCTAATTAAGAGGATTAGGAAATTTATATAAGATGCATGAGAAGGTCTGAAAAAGTCTATATAACTTATTCAAGATAATATTGATTCGAAAAACAAGTAAAGATAACTATTAAGTTCTATATAATTCTGTTTAGGACTGGGAAGATCTATTTAAGTCTAATCAGAAGGATTAGGATAGTCTATATAAGTTATATCATAAGTTTAATCGAGTTATAAAAGTATATAAATGCTTTAAAATAGTTCAAATCAAAACGATTGAAAAAGTATGTTTAGATCTGACTGGAAAAAATAGGAAAGCCTATATAAATTAATCAAAATAGGTCTGTCCTGAAGAATTGTAAGGTTCCAGCAGAAGGACTACGAATGCCTATATAAATCTGACCAGTAGGACTAGTAAAGTCAAAATGAAGTTGACGTTCTATTTTACTTATAGTTAGGATCCTTCTAGATCTCAGTATAGGTAAGAGTTAAAGCTTAACAGCTTTTCATAAAAAACACTTATAATATTAAAGAATAGGAACTATTTTAGTTAGATCCGTTCAATGTCAAATGTAGTCCAAATATTATATGGAAAGTACCTTCAATAAGGAAATAAAGGAAAATCTTAGGAACTCAAAATATCCCGATCTTATACCCTGTTTGAAAGCTCTCGATTAAAAAGGCAATAAAGGAAAGATTTGGGAACTGAGGAATTCCGGATCTTATTCCCTGATTGAAAGCTCTAGACTTAAAAATTTTTCGTGAAATGGACTAGTCCTTTTCACATCTCTAGGAAACGACTCAAAAAAAAAAAATGCTGTGCTGCTTTGCCCTTGGGTTCTCTCCCTGTTCTCAGCTGTTGCTCCTGTTGTTAAGGACATGAGGCATTCATACATTTCTGAACACAAACAAAAATACGCGTTTTCTGCTTAACAACAAACTCTTTTCTCAGCTAAAGTTGAGTTTTATTTCATCCTGTTTTTTCTTTCTACATATTTGCATTTGCCTTTTCTCTCAGCATATTTCAGTTCTTCTTGCGGAATGTCAGTGTGTGCTATGGGACTCGCCCAAACACATTCTCACTTGCTTATCCACTCAGTCATTACGCAAATTGTCTCGGGTTAACTGTACATGATGTTGATGCACTGAATGGAATTTGTATGTGGTAGCCAGCTGTAAACTCCTTCGGGCTGGATGAGTTGAACGAGCCAAATATGATTTACTATGAATTTTAATTAATTTTATTAAGACGAGTAAGGGGTTTCTCTTGGTCTTTCAGGATTTTACGTTGCACATAAAAATATCAAAGACTAGAAAGTTTCAAAGGACTCTCCCATATGAATAATTTAGGAATAAGTTGAATATTCTGTTCCTTGTCATAAATCTTTATATGCAGTCAGCGTCTGGGTAAATCATAGTTTCGAGAGCTCAAAGTTTTTGCTTATTTGTTTTTCACTTGATATGCAAACTTTGTAATTTTTACGAGGTGTCGTTAAAATTGACCGAGACACTTTAGCATTTATCTAGCCAGAAGCATCCCCAGACTATGAGATTTTCTTTTCAGTTGATCAGGATCTGTTTAGAATCTGGATATGTCTGGATATTCTTAAAGATTTTCGTATTGTGACCTATAGATATTTGATATATTTTAAGTTCCAGTTCCAAACTTCTCAAAGATCACCTTAAAAGCTTGCAAATTGAAACTCTTTGTTGGCGGGCTTAAGTTTTGTTAGAGTAAAGATTTCCCCTATCCTTTTAATCAAACTAAATATTTTAAGAAAGTTCTTGTTTTTTTTCAACCCTCTTAAAAATTCCTTATTGTAGTCCTGCCACACAGCGGAAGTTCCATAAATCTCTCTTTATTACAAATGCCGAAAGAACAGAGCAGAAAAATAAAAAAAAAAAAAAACAAAAACGTAAAAATACAGAAAGAAAACATTTCCCCCAGAGGGTGGGGGGCTGGTAGCAAAATCTGGTCTAGTGTGTAGTAGTCATAACATAAATTCCATCAATGGCCTGCTTCCTACCCGCCCAGCCACGGTTGTATTTTGCCCGCTGCTGCTGGTAGCGTGTGTGCGTGTGGTAGTAAATGCAACCCTGCCCGAAAGCAGAGGAACTTTCTTATCAGTTGTCAAGGTTTGGACACACGCACCGCACAACATGTGGCCGTTAGTGTCGGTGTTGTTGTCTGCGGAGTGTGAAGCTTGTCTGCCAAATTAGCGAGAGAAAAAGAGACGGCGCATGCTCTCGCAATGCCTACGGAAAAAAAGTATACAAAGGAATGCCGGTGAGAGCGCAGAGAGTAACTCATCGAAGAGAGCCCAAATTCGTTGCTCTCTCTCTTTCGCACCATTCAGGTGGGTATTTTTTGTAGGCGAAGCTTTTGTTGTTGCCTGCCTGCCTGGTGGGGTTTGTTTTTGGGCTTGTGCTTACTCCACGCGCATTTTGTATTTGTTTATGGACTTTTTATTTTGGGGGTGGCTTTTGGAGAGCAGGAAAACGCAAAGTTTTCATAAATGATTTTGTCGTTGTTGTTGTTGTTGGAGTGTGTTGAAAACGCGCTCTTTGTTTCGACACACACACACACACACACACAGAAACATACATAGGCGAACAGAGGACAAGAGTCTTGAAATTTAGTGCAAGGCAGACAGGAGCGCGCAGACATTCGTGGGCCTTAACTGCGTACAAACGGTTGTGAATATTATCCTTTTAGAGAAACAGACCAGAGCGTTTTCGCCGTCGTCAACGCGATGCGTGAACAATTTTTACTGATAAACTACAACTTCCAATGAGCTGTAAAGTGAAAAAGAAATCGCAAAATAATTTAAATAAATAAATTGCCCTCAATTAACGCCACACATACGATTGTGCGCGTCTGTATATATATATATATATATATATGTGTGTGTACGTGTCTCTGTAGTGAGAGTGCCTACGTGTGTGTGTGTGTGCGTGTAGTGTTTTTTTTGCAAATTTCTTTATCGGCTAGTTTTGTGCCATGGAAAAGTCAAACCGCAAAACGGCATTTAAAGTTTGTCTGCGGCAGCTTATTTGCTCCAACTTCCTTGCCTCCTTACATTTCAATCTCTCTTTCTCTCTCTCTATCTATCGGACTCTCACCCACTCTAGTATGCTCTCGTTACGCCCCCGTTACCGTCGCAGTTGCTGTCGCTGTCTCTGTCGACGCTTTGTAAATCAATAAACTCGAGGGTGGCAAAAGCCGCAAATGTTGTCGAGCTGGGCAAATGAAACAGAAATGCTTCAACTAAAAATAAATAAATAAATGAAATATAAGAGACATACGAACCAATCAAACAAACCAAAAAGTGCTATTAATATAAATGAATCAAATCAAAACATAAATGAGATGAAAGTGATTTTCTTTATAGATAAATTAATTATAGAAATGGTTTGGCTCTAACCAATATATGAAAAAATAAATTAAAATAAAACAAATAAATGAAAAAAAAAATAAATAAAAAATAATGAATTAAACAAAAAAAAAAAAAAAAAAACGAATCTTCAAAAAATTAATAAAACTGTTATAAATTATTGAACAAAAAAAATTATCTAGATAATACAGAGATCAAAAGATAATCTTAAAAATATAATCATCTCAAATTAATTAATTTTTATTTTTTAATTAAAATAATAAAATTGTCAAAGAATATTTTGTAGGACCCAGAAATCAAAAGATTATCTTAAAAATCTAAAAAAAAGAATATAATCAAAAATTTTTCAAAAAAATTCCCGACCCAGATTAAATTTTAATTTATCTCATCGTTTTAATCTCTCTAAAAATTTTGCTCTTCTTCTTCGAGAATTTTCAATACATGAATTTTCCTGCTCTATTAAAATTCATTGCGAATAAATTATAAATAATTTTTTATTATTAATTATAGTCAAATTTATAATAATTATTTTGCTAGCTAAAAAGCAGAAAAATACACACACACACACACATACACGCAGGAATAATGCAAAAAGAACCATAAAATTTGCATAAATATTCAATAAGCAGAGAAGATGGAAAATAAAAAGGCAAACTAAGTGGGCGTGTTAAGCGCCAACAACAACAACAAAAAAACTACAACAAAGCCAAGTTTTTACTTCCTGTTTACGCTTTTGTTGTTGTTGTTTTTGTTGCTGTTTTTTTCTTCTTCTTCTTTTTTTCCTTCAAACCGAAAATGAATGTATTTCAATAAATTACACACAAGCGAACAAGTGAGCGAAAAAAGCAACAACAACAAAAAGTCTAGCAGGCAGCAGTGTGACCTCCCTCTGCCCACTCCGCGCGTATGTGTGTGTGTGTGTGTGTGTAAATACTCAAGCAAGCGGCGGCTGTGAAGCAGCAGAAAATCAACCAACCAACCAACCAACCAACAGCAACAACAAAAATGAAAAAGCTTCTCCACAAAATGGCAACAACAATAACAACAAAGGCACACTCTCCGCTCCGCAGTTGATTTGGCTTGATTGCATACTTTTAGGCGGAAAACATTTCATTTCATTTACATGAAGTCCCGACTAGGCTCACCCGGGCCGTTCTCGCCTGCCTTGAACGTGTTTTGTATGAAAATAGTTTTTTTCCTCCTTCTTCTTCTTCTTCTCTGACAACATCTGCGGCTCCTTACATTCCTTTGTCACTTTCATTTGGTTTGCTCTCTTTATAACACTTTTCACCGACTTTCCTCAGATCTTGCGTCTTTTTTGATTGACCTTAAATTCGAAATTTTGTGGTGATTGCCAAAAGTTTTCGCTGTGAAAAGTTCACTGAACTCCTTCGAATTTAAATATAACTTGTTTTCTCATTTTATTAAGTGGCAGTTTTCACAATTAATCTTAAATTGGCAAAGGATATTTGCCAGTCATAAAGTACAAATGTTGCCAGGACTTAATTCAATATTTTCATTACCCAGAGCCCGCCTCTCAGTCCTGAGCTCCTGGTTGATTGCTATTTGATTCTATGAACATGATTAATGATTTTTTTGCCCCACACACGAACACTTGCAACCACTCGGAATAAAAACAATACAAGTGTCAATTATGACCTCATTATTAGCCTGAGCCCGAAGTAAGTTGAGCTAGGCAAAATGTCAGTATTCCAGAGGACCTAAGGTCCCGGGGGCTAAGTGTAAATAATTGAGTTATTCAAACTTTGAATATCATATTTCATTCCATACAGATAAGTGCTGACAAGTCTTATTCTATGAAAAAATAGTTCATTTATTACTCAAAGTAGGACTTAACCTAATTTTATACCAAGGAAGAAAAACTGCATCGAATATTAACTTTATTTAGAATAAGCTAAACTAAATCCTTCAGATAATTTTGGTATATAAAAATCCAAACCTCAATTAGATTCATGTCTATATATAGCCTCGATTATAAGATTTATATTCTGGAAATTTTAGTCCATCAAAATACTCTACTATATACATAGTGAAACCTCATATAATCATTTTTTTAAGTGTCTCTGAGAATATTTTACATGGAAAGAAACTAAAAGTCTGAAGGAGAAGAAATCGAAGATAGAAAAGTGAAGCCTCATATAATCATTTTTTCAAGTGTCTGAGAATATTTTATATGGAAAAAAACTAAAAGTCTGAAGAAGAAGGAATCGAAGATAGAAAAGTGAAGCCTCATATAATCATTATTTTAAGTGTCTGAGAATATTTTGTACGGAAATAAATTAAAAGTCTGAAGGAGAAGAAATCGAAGATAAATTTTCTGGAATATTCTGGACATTTTAGTCCACCAGAATACCTTACTATATAACAAGTGTAGCCTCATAAGATCTCTGAGAATATTTAAATTATTTGATATGGAAAGAAACTAGAAGTCTGAAGGAGAAGAAATCGAAGATAAAATTGGAATAACTTTAAACATTTAATAGTAAATCAACTCCAAAGTCTTTCAAGTGACTCTCTCAGTTCAACATCGAAATTTATTATATTCCTTATAAACAGGCAGATTATAATTTAGACTAGAAAGAAACTGTTGAGATTCCTTTGCATCTGCAAAAACTAATCCGGATTTAATAGGATTTTTATAATTACAAATTTCCTGGAAATCAGAAATTATCAAAGTTTTTGCATAAAACTAAATTATTTACATTCTAAAATGAGTTGGGACAGATTCACAAGTCTTAAAAAAATTTGCTCATTTCATATTCACTTATCAAGTGCTTTTCACACTTTTCAAAAGGTAGCAGATGGTGGAAAACTAATTGCCTTAAGCCGGTTTTTATTATGCCCTGCAAAAAAAAAACTGCACAAATATTTTTGCAAGTTTTATTATTTTTGGCATAAATTAAAGAGCTCAAGAGCACCACAGAAAAAGGAGGCGAAGAGTGAAGAGCATAGTCCCATGGTCACTACTAATTAGCAAAACAGGTAGAAAAAGGAAGGTGGCAGAAGGAGCCGGCCCATAATCAGGGGACTTCATTCCGCTTGGCATTCAAATTTGCAATTCGGAAAATACGAAACCAAATACCACAGGCACAAGGCTATTAACATTTGAACAAGAAAAGGACACACAGAAATCCCCCCAAAAAAAAAATGGCAGACAACAATAAAAATGGCAGTTATTTCTGAAATGGCAGCCTAGCTTGCCGGCCGCTTTCCCGGCTGCTCGAATCACCTGCACAGCTGTCTGTACATTCAGGTGTAGCTGGGGAGAGTGTGTGCCTGTGTGTGGCAGAAGTTAAATGCAGCTCCTGGCGTTTAATTGCACGGTGCAAGCTTAACAATGCAACCAAAAAGCAGAAAACAAAAAATAAATATAAACCAACAATGAACAAAGTTGTGCGGTTCTTTTTTCTTCCCCCCCCCACACACACACCACAACACATACACGCTCATTATGCTACTTTTTCTTGTTGTTGTTTTCTTGTCTTTTGTTATTGTTATTGTTGTTGCTGCCTATGGTGGGGCAGGTGCGAAAGTAAAGTTTGAGTTTGACTGCGTGAAGTTTCGCCAGGCTCAAAGGTGTTTGTACGCCACTCACAACTACCCCGGGTTGATCGAAGAGTTTCCAAATGCAAATTGGAAATATTGAAATTTTTTAAATCTTGAAATTTTTATATATTTAAAAAAAATTCATTCAATGTGAGTTGGCTTGGTTTATTCAAACTGACTAAATGGGAAGAGAATTTGTTGCATTTTATAAAAAGATTATCCCCAGTCTGGAGACAGAAAATAAAGCTTAAAATCAAGAAATACCGATCCCCATTATCGAAAATTGTAAAGAGAATATTCTCCGTTATTTTTGAAGAAATTCCTCTCCATAGCTTGAAGAACCTTGATTTCGTCAGTTCACTTAGTTTTAAAAAAAAAAATTATCAAAATACATTGAACTTCTGGGGAAACCCTCGTGCATTTTTTGGCTCATGTTTGCTGGCTTGTTTGCCTGCTTCCTTGTGTGTTTGGGGAAATACAAAAGAAAGCAGCGCCAAAAAAGTTACCGAAAGTTTTTTCAGAAACACGGCAATCTTGATGCGTGCCAACAACCGGCGCAGGAAAGTGGGCAAAGTGTGGTGAAAACTGTCAACTTTCTCTCAACCAGAGAGCACAAGACTAAAGAGTACAAATCCATCGAAAGAGAGTACTTTGTTCTCTATGAGAGAGAGAAGAGGTTTTAAGACATAGAGAGAGAGAGAGAGAGCAAGAGAGTTTCCGGCACGTTTTATAAACAAACCCAGACCACAGCAATTTTGCTTACCTACACAAACACACACACAGACACACACACACACAGACAGACACTCACAAATACAGAGACATTTTCCGGGTGGTGCAGTGAACGAGTTGTGGGCCCAAATGACCGGCCGGCTGGCTGGCCATGTGGCCCTGTTATAGCCATTAACCAACCCAATTGCCCACACTTTTAACTTGTTTACCCATGTCAATATCGGCAGAGAGGACAGTGCCCCATCCATGTTACTTCCTCCCCCCGGCTAAAAATGCAGTGTAATTTTAATTGAGCCTCAGTCTCAATCCCAGTGCAAATACATATCAAATGTGCGAAAAGCAAACGTGATAATGGTTAATCAGTGACACAAAGGAACATCAAACAAATAAAAAATTTAAAAAACTTCCCACTATCCTCTGCATAAAAAAAAACAAAAAAATTAAATTAAATTAAATAAAAAAACCAACCACGCACATCCGAAACAATCAAAAAATGACTGCCAAACCGCCACCACCACAGCCACCTAGCTTGCCCGATGAACAGGCGCCCAAATTGGGGCCCGAAATACCACGCCTCAATTCTGAGCTGGCCGCCCAGGCGGCCCTGCGGGCCCAGCAAATCCTACGCAAACAAACCTCGCAAGAGCAGCAAACACCGCAGCCTCCGGTGGCAAATCACCCGATAGCAGCCACCTTGCCACACAAGATTGGCGGTCCACCACCACTCCCGCCCCAGATGCATTCCAGCAACAGACCCGTGCCGGCCATACCGGCTCGAGGGGCCAGTGACAGGACGGCCCCACCGGAAATACCGCCAAAGCGTCACAGTCTCAAAAGTCTGCCCGATGGTGGACCCATGGTGGTTCCAGGACTGCCACCTCCTCTGCGTCAACCGCCACCACTGCCAAAGAAGCCGGCCTCGGCCCAAAGTTCCGCACACAATAGCGCACAAAATTCGCCCATGGCAGGTTTGAAATTCAAAGATAAGCCGCCGCCGCCGCCTGAGAAGCACTCTACTCTCTCGGCGGAGGGTATGGCTGCTCGACGCTGCTCCAATCCTTTTGAAATGCCGCCACCACCACCGCCTTTGGTGCTTCAGTCCGCTGTGGCTGCCCTCAATGAACAGACAGCGGCCAAAAACGCAGCTGCGGCAGCGGCCGCTGCTGCTGCCTCTCTGAACAATCCTGTGCCCTCCCCGGCTCCTACTCGAGCCAGTGAGGCCAAGAAGAGCAACTTGCCGGCCCAGCAGGCCAAGAGGTCCGCTGTCTCACCCACTGAAGACTTTGGCTCCGAAGATGCCCTGCGCGGCATTGAGAGTGGCCTGAGGAATATGGAACGTGCCATGCAAGAACAAATGAATCTGCGCTCCATGGAGGCAGCTGTGCAAAACAACTTCGACTTGAGCTTTAAGGCCAGCCTAGCCGCCGGAGCTCGTCATCTGGGCGGTGGCTCTGTCAACCTGCGCACTGCCACGTATGAGAGAAATCTTTCCTTGGATGAAGGCCGTGCCGGCGACTCTAGACAATCATTGGAAGAACTAAAACAGCTGCGTGCCCAGCAGCAATCTTTGCACAATTCCTCCTCTTCCTCAGTTTCATCAGCCTCCACCTCGCAGGTGGAGCAATCCATGCGCTCCACCATCGAGCATCACATGCGCTCATTAGATCGAAATCTGCCCCTAGAGCTGCAATACAGTCGCCATCGCTTGCAGAACAATCTAGCCAATATGCCTGGTGGAGCTGGTGGCGGCGGCGGCGGAGCACTTCATCAACCGCCACAGCAGCAGTCGCAACAGCCACCCATGCCGCTGAGCAGTGAGTTTCGTGAACAGATTCGTCAGCAGCTGCTGGGCAATATTCCACCCCAGGTGGTCCACAATATGGGACAATCACCTGGCTCGGCGGCTGCTGCTGCTCTGCTCCAACATCAGGCTCAGTCGCGGGCGGCCGCTGCCGCCGCTGCTGCTGCTGCCCAGGCCGTCAGCGGTGGGCTCTCCCGGGAGGAGTTACGCATGCGTCGACGTTCCTCGCACGACGAGACTCAAATGACCCAAACCGCCGGAGCTGGCATTCAGGGTAGGAAGAGTTTTTAATTGACCACACCTCTGACTTATTATTTTTTGTATTCGATTTCTTTTGAAGCAGAATAACTAAAAGATACGAGGCTCTATTTGGGTTCGAGTCAATATCTCTGAGTCCACTAAATAAAGTCTTAACAATAATTTTCACAAAGCTATGAATTTTCAAAAACCTTCGATTGAGTTTTATACTGTGTTAGGAAAATATTGAAGTCATCACGCTGCAGATTTTATAAGGTTAATTAAATTATTTAAAGTTAAATGTACATAGAATGGAGGATGTCCTGAACTTATCGATAATGAAATAAAGAGCACTCGGTTTCTATTCCCATAAGATAAAGTCCAGACTTGTTAACTTATTACTTCAACAATTCTATAAAATCACATTAAAGCACCCAAAGCAGAATTTATATATATTCGATAATTGCTTGAGAAAGGAATTAAAACGGATATATCGTATAAATATCATGCGACTTTATGCAACTTTTTATCTCCTCCAGATCAAACTATCTTTATAATCATTAGATAGGATATAGAGACAAAAAAGGTTGCTTTTTCTGAAGTCTATAAGATATATTCCAAATCTGTGGAATATGGGATATATTCGTATGAAATTGACTATGTATAATCAAGTCACCCATTTCAAACCTTGGACTGATTTGGAGGAGTCGCTTAGACAGTTTTCGTTCTGACCAAAGAGTATAAAAAGTTTATTCTCTTGGGGGAAAAAACTCATAATTTTTGTTATATGTTTTATTTTGTCATATTTTAATTTATGTATTTTTAATTTGTTAGCCGGAAGTTAATGCATTTTCCGAAACTAAATTTGCTCACCTATAAAAATTTAGTTAAAGGCTTAAATTGAAATGTATAAAAGTTTTAGTGGAAGACCAATGAATTTTTGCCCTACACAAGTCAAAACCTAATTTGCGATTATTTTATTCCTCTTCACATAGAATTAAAACAGTTCACAATAGCTCCGCATTGTTCAGCGGACTTAGACTATATGCGTTGCTGTTTGAAAGGTAAAAAAAAACTAATAACCAAATTCATTATGAATTAACCAGTTTACAAATTTTTCTAACAAAACAAAATGAGAGAAAATAAAATCTAATGGATTTCTAATTTGCATGGTGCTCCTGTTCTTGTTCCTGTTCCTGTACCTGTTCCATTGTGCTTAACACAAAACTAAATGGATTTTTAATCAGACACACACAAATAAAATAAAACACACAATTGGGTGATTTCGAAACCGGTGGCACTTCCCACCCAAAACCAATAATAAATAAAATAGAATAAATTTTAATTGTTATTTTTTAATTAAACCAAACCCAAAACAGTTTTTATTTTTGTATAATATTTTTATGTATTCTTGTTTTGTTCCGATTAACCCAACAACAAAATCTCTGCTCTGATTGAATTTATATAAATTATTTTCGATTCCCTCTTTTCGCAGTTACCCGTTTACGTGAACACTGGGACGAGACTTCGCAATGTGTCCTGCAGAGGGCGGCTCAATTGAAGAACATGCTAAGCGATTCCCAGAGGTAAGTCATTCAGAGGACCTAATCAGATACAGCTTATATAAGAGGTTCTTTCTTTCAAAGATTCGAGGCAAAACGCTTGGAGTTGGAGAAATGGCTGACTCGCATGGAACAACGTGCCGAACGTATGGGCACGGTGGCCACCACTGCCGACATCCTGGAGGCCCAGCAAAAGGAACAAAAGGTGTGTGAAGAGCTCAAATTAATTTAGAAACATATTTGACATACTGTTTTTCTTTGTTTTAGTCTTTCCATGCCGAGTTGCATCAGAACAAGCAGCATTTTGACCTCTTCAATGATTTGACTCAAAAACTGATTGCGGTTTATCCCAACGATGATACTTCTAGAATCAAGAAGTTGACCGAAGTCATCAATCAACGGTAGGTCTCCTTGAGGTAATTATTCTAAATTCTAGTTTAATAATTTCTTTTGAATTATCTTTCAGTTATTCCAATCTGAACAATGGCGTTATCAATCGTGGCAAGCAATTGCATGCCGCTGTTCACAGCTTGCAGTCATTCGATCGTGCTATGGATCAGGTAAATAACCATTAACTATTTATCGAGACTATCATAATGAAATGCCCAATTTCCCATTCCAGTTCCTTGCTTTTCTCTCGGAAACAGAGACACTCTGCGAAAATGCCGAAGCCGACATTGAGCGCAATCCATTGATGTTTAAGGTGCGTAGCATTCTTCCATCGTTTATCTTGAAATCTTTTGACCCCGTATTTAAAAATTGACCATATCGCTGACAACAGAGTGCGCTTTTAGCGCTATGCAAATTAGCTCATTGTGTGTCTTTGTATAACAATTTACCCAGATATGTGCGGGGTAAAATCACTTATCTCTGTTTCTTTCTGGTCCAGATCGGTGTGCCGCGGTTCAATGGTCGAGAAACTGCGATCAGTGAATGACGCCGAACACGAAGAAACGCCCACGCAGTTTACCATAAGATCTGTTTGATTTGACAGTGGGCTGAAGTTTCGAAATTATGGGAATCAATTTTAATAATAAATTTGACAGAATTATCTGTTCACTAGCTAATTAGTTGGTTCCAAATGATTTGATTGAAATAATAGGTCAGTTCATATAAGCACTCAGATCTCAGGATCTTTATGGGAACCAATTTTCTTGTAAGCTTTGTTTTGTGTAGAATCCAAGTAAAAATACTTAGATCACAGAATCCATTCTAGTTAGCTACACCCTTTCTTTTTGTATGTTTATTTAGATAAATTAAATTTGTTTAGAATTCAATGGGATCAATTAGATTGAGAGCCGTGAAAATGAAATTTGTTTTTTATTGAAAGTATTTATTTTCTCTGATCTTTTATTTATGAAATTTTGTATTTTTAATTGCATCGAGTAATGAGCTCTCTGAACTTTATCAGTCAATTTTCTTTGAAACCCCAAAAATTGATGGCAATGAAGCATGCCAACAGGGCAACATTGTTGGGCTATCAATTCAAGTGTCTGTCTCTACTTTTTTTTTTTTTTTTTTTTGGGTTAATCTACTGCCATTTGGCTTGCATATAATGTGCCTTGATGTTTGGCTCAGACGACTAGCCGGGCCACTTAATATCTCAATTGCATTTTCGAATCAGAATTGCAATTGCAACTACAAATGACTTTGTATATGCCCAGGCATATTCCACAGAGAGTAAAGAAGGGTGAGTGTTTGCCTTGGCACTTATCAGCGACACTCCCTGAGTGTGTGTGCCTCCCACTCTTGGGGTTTTTTTCAAGTGGCGGTGGCCTCTGAGCGGCAGACCGGCATCTCGCCAGACCACACCACAGACTGTGCCATCATTTTCTTTGAGTCTTCTTTTTCCATTCCGATTTCCCCGATTTCTGCTGGCTGGGGTGCACCCACTTTGCTTGTAATTACACGTTCGCCTATTTAAGATAATTATTCCAAAAGCATTTCATGTTTTTTTTTTCTCCCTAGTCTTACGCCTTTTATATATTTTCCTCTATTTGTTTCAATTTTTCTCAATCAGTTGGTTGATTTTTTTATGCCTATCTTGCATTTTTCCTACCACTTCCACGCACGCACACTCGCGCACACTCAAGTATGCAATTCAATTATAATTCTTTTTATGGTTTTTCTGTAACTTTGTTGCTTTGCCTTTTTAATTGTATTTGGTATTCTCTGCTGGCTTTAAAGTAAGAAAGAATCTTTAATTGAGTTTAAAAAAAAGCAGAAGACAGAAATGGAAAACATTTAAAAAGCAGAAGGCCTTAGAGCTTTCGTTGGATTGTTGAAAAGCTCTGAGGCCTGCGGGTTTTGTCTAAGCTAACCCAAAATGCTTTGAATTTATCCAATTTCTAAGCCTAAGAACTTCCACGCGTGCGTTGTACTTTCGCAAATTTGCCAAGCTTTTCTTTCGAAGTTGGCAATGACATTTGGTATGCACTCTCTTTTGGCGGGCTTTGGCTTAGCGTTCTCTCTCAATTTTGCCGGCAGTGCCGTTCATTGTTGTTTACCGTTATTTGCCGGTGAACCTCTGTGTAGACCGAGAGAGCCAAGCAAAAAGAGAGAGCGCGAGAGAGTGAAAAGTCTACACTTGTGCTGCGGCTTGTCGGCGGCATCTGTTTTTGTTCTCTGTTTTTGTTATCGCATCGCACGCTTTCGCTGCTATTTTGGATAACTTGACTTCCCACTTGGCATGCCGCTGCTGGATGCTGGGGGCCCCCGATGTTTGGGCGCTGCGTCGCAGCGCTGCCTGCTGTTCGGCTTGGCCACTTTCTGCTCTGCCGGGCTGCTGTGCGGCAGCGAATATCTTTCGGTTTCGGCCTTTCAGTTCGTGTTTTGAGATACGCCGTGACGCGCGTGGCTTACGGAAAAGGCATTTTTTATAAATTAACCAAACGATTCATTGTTTAACGTAGGCAAAAAAAAAGAAATTATTTTTCATAAAAAAAAATAATAAATTTTACATAAAAAAATATTCATAATTTTTCTTGCTAAAAAAAAAAAAAATAATAATAAAAAGTGTGCGAAAAATCCCAGAAAATCTTTCAGGCTTGCCTACTTACGGGCGGCAAGTGTTAAATTGCAATGCACTATTCACACACACACACGTACATGCACTTGGGCATACATACACGCAGACATGTGTAAATTTAATTCAACAATTAAAGGCAAATCTGTGCTCAAAGCAAATGACGGTAGAAAATAAACAACTGCCTCACCCACACAAATTCATTCGGCATTCTCAGCGCCATTCAGATTCTCATTCTGGTTTCACCAGTAGATTCTGCCTTCTTCCCCTGTGCCCCCCACCCCCCTTTCCCAGCCCCAGCGGCATCATCATCATCAACAACGTCATCGTCGCCATGTTGTTTAAACCTTGCAGGCTTCTTG
This sequence comes from Scaptodrosophila latifasciaeformis, assembly GCA_037075145.1. Lineage (NCBI taxonomy): Eukaryota > Metazoa > Arthropoda > Insecta > Diptera > Drosophilidae > Scaptodrosophila > Scaptodrosophila latifasciaeformis. The sequence continues at coordinate 10,223,903 of JBAMCM010000100.1, read as the reverse complement.
CAATTGCATTAGCGGGTGCGTGTTTACTGCACTTATCACCGACTCCCCCTCCTCCCTCCCCTATTTCACCGTGCCAGTGTGTCTGTGTGTGTGTGTGTGTGTGTGTGTGAGTCGTGTCGTGCATTTTAAAGTGAAATGTGCATTAATTATGCACACATGCTTTGGTCCCGGAAAACGCCCTGCCGTGCGCTCGGTCTATATTCGATACGTTCGGCTTTGCCTCCTCTGGCTTTCGCCCAAGTGAAATTAAAAATTGTTTTTTGCATTTTATGCTCAAGTGAAATGCAATGGAAATCTAATAAAATAAATAAAATCAAAAAGCAAGAAATTCCGGGCCGTTTTATGTGATTTTACATTTGAGCATAAATTTTTATCCCTATGAAAATTCAAATGAAAATGAAAACGAAAATTGAATTCTAAAATGCATTATTATGGTTTCCAAAGTGAAGAAAGAAAATTCAAGTGAAAATTAATTATTCATAAATAAATAAAATTAATATTTGCCATGGTTGAGTTTCTGAAAATTATGAAATATTTCAGAGTTTCTCTTCGGTTCGCTTGTCTCAAAATCAAATCATTTTAATTAAAATGTCTTTTAGCTAAAAATTTAATAAGTAAATCGAATTAAATGCAGATTTTAATAAAAATTTTCCTTTGCTGGTAATAATTTATTTAAGTCAGAGAAGCTTAAGGAATTTTTGATTGGAATCCTTTTATGGAATCCTAGAATTTCTGACTGCTTAGCAAATATAATATGATAATCAGGGATCTAGAATTTCTCAGGGAATTAAAAGGGAAACTTGGGAAATTTTTTAAGATATGATAGTCAAGGATCTAGAATTTCTCGGGTAATTAAAAGGGGAAGCTTGGGAAATTTTTTGACATTCAGATTTCTCGAGGGGTTCGAAGCCCAAGAATTTTTTTCATATATTTTTGAAATCTCTTGGATAGTCTGAATATTATGAAACCAGACAGAATTTATTTACTTTAAGTTTGATAAGATGGATCTCAAATTCCTCAGGAAGGCATATCAAAAAATTAAAGACAAAAATATTAGATATTTTCTCGTCAGACAGAATTTATTTACTTTTAATTTGATAAGATGGATCTCAAATTCCTCTGGAAAGCTTATCAAAAAAAAAGAGATATTTTCCCGTTCATTTTTGAAAGAATTTATAATTTAATTTACCTTTGATTGGGATCCACTAGAACAGACAATAGAAACTTGCCCTTTTCACACACTCCCAGTTGAATGGAGAATCCTCTTAGAGGTCAACCGACAAAGCCACAACAAGGAGCAGGCAAAACACTCGAAATTACTGCAACTGCCAAAGATGATTTCAATTAAAGTCTTGGCCACAAGAGACGGCTGGCCCGACCGGTAGCCACTTGAAATGATTCAAATGCATAAAAGCTCATTCAACTGATAAAACCTCTTCAATTGTCCCAATGTGTCAAGGGGAGAGGTCAAGCCACAACTTTGGTTGGGCAATTTATGTTAACAAGATTGAACAAGCGGCTTAAAGCCGATTATTTATCCATCAGATGAATGGAAAAACTGATTTCAATAATTTTCTCAAATATTTTCAAAAAAGGTGTTGAATGAAAACTTTCAAAAAGAAATAGTCTCGTTGCCCCTTTTGTTGTCTGGGCCAATGGCGGAGAATGAAATATGTGGCCCCAGACCAGACTCTAGTCTAGGAAAAAAAGAAAACATATGCAACATACGAAAACAACAAAAACAACTTGGTTTGTCACACATGCGTGTGTTTTTTTTTTTCTTTTTCGTATTTTGTTACCTGTTGACGTTTTCGATGGTGGCAGCTCAACCAAAAAAAACAAGTTCACAACAACAACAATTCTAGTGACAGCCGCAACATTGACAACAAAAGCCAGCTCAAAAGACTCAAGTCTACTACAACAACAACAACAACAATAAATTTGTTGTTATTTTTTTTTTCGCGTAGGCTTGTTCTGTCGCTTTGGCCAAAAGCAAACGAATTCGACAGTGGCGGCTTAGCGGCACTTCAACTTCTCTCGAGACACCAAAACACTCCAACTATTTCTTTGTGCTCCCCGCCTCCCTCCCTCCCTCACTCACCCTTATTTTATTTTTGTTAAATGCGTGGGCCGACCGTCAGGTTGTTTGATTAGAGCCAAAAATGTTTTGTTTGACTTGTTTTGATTTTTCTCCTCTTCATCTTTTTATTCATTCAAAACTTAATTGTTTAATGGAAAAATGATTAAACAAATAAAACAAAAAAGCTACACATGCTGCGGAAGTAATAAAAAAAAAAATACATTTTTTAAAGCATTCGGGAAAAGTTTTTTGGATTTAAATAGAAACTAATCGAGGCTCATAAAATTAAGTGGGTGTTTAGTGGTTGATTAATTAATTAATCCCTGGTTAGCTTGTTCTTCGCCAAAGTGAAATCCCAGTCGAAATCCATAAATCGTTTTTCGAACTAAATTGCTACCATTAAGCCTAAAAGGTGTTAAGCCCCGACCAAACAGACCTGCCAACTTAACTTTAATTAGAAAGTCATAAAACTTGAGCCCGCATTAAAAACAGATTAAACATAGCTCAGATCACTTTGTTGTGAAAGTCATTTCAAAGATTTCAAATTTTATTAGTCACAAAAACTTCTCGATGTGGTTAAAAAAATTTGGTAGTAAATTTGACTAAATATTTTGTTATTATAAATTTTATCATCTTTCAAAATAGATTGGGTTCTTAAGTTGAAATCATAACCCTTCGAATCTGTGAAATTTGTCAGTTTTTAATTTAAAAACAAAACATTTTCTTAAAAAGAACAAAATCAAAAAATCAAATTATTTCTAATCCGATTAAATTTGAATAAAATGCATAGATTTTTTTTATTTCTAATTTGAATTTAATTTCGTAAATTTTCCAAATATTTAATCATGCTTCATATAGCTTTTTACTCAATTTTTGAATGATCTGATTTTTTTTATTTTGTTTATTTTTTTAATTCGGAATAGTAAATAAATTTAAAAAATTCAAAATTTTCCAAAAAAATATTGTAAAATTTTTAAACATTTTCAAAAGAATTTCAAAATTTTCTTATTATTTTTCAGTTCATTTTTTTTATATAATATTTTTAATTTTAATGAGATTTATAATTATATTTAAGTTCATTTTTTTTTTTAATTTTAATGAGACTTTTTGTTGAAATATTTTAAATTATTTTTATTTCCCTGAAAATTCCAATTTCCGAATCACAAACGATTTTCACTTCCACGACTTATCCAATAGTTTCAAATTATTTTGAGAATACAAAAAAATTTGATTGTTAAATTATTTCATTCATAAATTCCAATATCCAAAGATATAAATTTATATATTTTCAAATTCCATTTGCCCTAAAAAAAAAAGAAGGGAAAACAAAGACCACCCTTTAAAGCAATTTGCCGTCAAAGAGTTCTCATTAAAAATTATTGTTGAAATGTCAAAATGTCAACGGCAACCGCAGAAATGTTTCGGGTCTGACGACCAAACCAACTGTACCAAAGCTCTATTGCATTATTATCACGTTGCTTAAACTTTAATGACCGAAAATGAAAAAAAAAGAAAAAAAACAACAACAACAACAAAGCGAGTGTATCACCCAGCAAACTTCATTACAAAGAAGAGGAAGAGAATTTTATTTTGTGCCCGCAGTCGAATTCGAGTGCACTTTGTTATACCAATTAATTTACATTTCCGCGCAAAGCAAATCCCGAAAAAGAGAAACAATAACAAAAACGAAAAACCGCTACAACTACAACAACAACTTCACTAAACAGAAACAAATACAAACTCTTGTTTTTGCTGTTGTTGTTGTTAGTTAAAACTTTGCATAGAAACAAAAGCAAATGGGGAAAAAAAAGAAAGAATGAAAAAAATAAAAAATTAGAAAAAAGCACTTGAGGGTCAGACGAGATATAAGTGCAAGCGAGACGGATAGAGCAAAAGCACACTCAACTCTGCCGCCATTACAAGTGACGTTGATTGGAGAGCATTGAGCTAAAGAGAGGCTGACAAAGTGAGTGAGCGCGTCCACACCGAACGGTCATTAAAGTCATACAAATGCAAAAAAAAAAAAAAAAAAAACTCCAAAAGCCAAATGTGTGTGTGTGTGTGTGTGTGTGTGTGTGTGTGCAACTACAGAGTAACCAAGTTTCAAGTGCACTTGTCAGTCATTCGCTTGTGGACCACAAAAAAAAAAAAAAGGAGGAGAAAAATTTGTAGCGCGATTTTGAGCGTTGCTTGACATGAAATTTTGGTTCCACTAAGGATGTTTTTTTTTTTCTCCTTCTTCTGCTTTGCTTTTGGTGCCAAAATGTTGACAGACCACAGACCGTTAACTGCACGCACACACACACACAGGCACACAGACACACTCACTCCGACTCGCTGGCAAATTCGTTTTGATTTATATTTCGTCTGGGCCAGAATTCCAGACGTCTATTGTTTGTCCGTGTGAGGATTTACGGCCATTTAAATAATTTTCGTTAGACTTTAAAATTTATGGACAATGAGTTTTATTCTAAAACAGAAGCTTCTCTATTTTCGAAATGATGCCACTGTTTTTTTTTTTTTCTGGGTCTGATTTCGTTTTGCCTTCTCTTCTTTTGGGGCATTTGTTGTCCTTTCAAATAGGCCAGCTCAGCTGCATCCACCCACTTGATGACTTTGTTTGTTTGAAATCTTTCATTTCTCTTTTTTTTGGGAGAATAAAAAGTTTGCCTGGCCCCAGGTAATGTGTCAAAATTTTTAAGATATCTTGTCTATCTTGTTTGTGACACTATTTTTTTTTTTCCTGCAGACTTGAAAAAGAGTTAGGTTTCAAGAGGAGTGAAGAGTGTGGGTAAATGTTTAGAAATAGTTGAAGAAAAAGTTAACGAAAATTGTTTCAATATGGCTCAAGTATGCAGAGCAAAAGTTGCGAACCGACCAGGCTAGTACAGTTTAAACAAAATGTTTTAGGAATTACATTTTTCTAAGCAAAAAATTGTTGAAATTCTTTGCTTCTTACAAGCTCTCAAATCTTTCTTAATTTTTATCTTTTTATATTGGGTATTATTTCTTTAAAATTCAAAAAGAGTTAGATAATAATTTCAAGGTCCCAATAGGTTCCCATGAATCTCCATGAAAATTGTCATTTATTTTCCAACTCAATACCATAAATCTGAGTCTCTTTTAAAATCGTAAATCGCCCAATTTATGACTTGACGCACTTTTAATTTCCGATAGTTTTTTTTTTTATCATTTTCTTCATTTAGCCTGACAAATGCTTTTATTTTCGGGTTTTCTTTCCATTTTTCCCCATTTGCTAGTTTATAAAGATATCATCTCTAGGGGCAGAATAATTGCTTTAATATGGCAACTCCAGTTCGCTATGTATTTGTGCAGCCAGGATGGGTTTCCGTTGCGGCAGTCGTTGGGAACCAAAGCTTTCCTTTCTTTGTGAATTTGTTTTTTTGTCTTTGTATTTGCTCTGCCTCCTCTTGTTGTTGTTATTGTTTGTTATTGCATTTAATTTGTGGCAGTGTTGGCCGGCTCTTCCGGCCGTTGCATAGATGGAGTCTGCAACAAACGCTTAACGATGCCCCCGCAAGGTGGCAGGGAGCAGGGCAGACGTGCCACAGACGAAACGACATATTTTCTGCATTTGTTATTTTGTATTCTGCTGGCTGATTCCCCACTCCCCCATTTACAAAGCAACCCACAAACAGAGAGACTCATAGAACGATAACTCGCGACCAAACATGAAATAAAAATAACAAAAACACATGCGAGACAAAAACACGCACACCCATACACTCGCATGTGTACGTATTTGTGAGAAATGTCTGACAAAAAAGATGGAAAAAAGCGAGAACGAGAAAGAAAAGGAATTGCAAGCAAAGTGCAACAAAATTAAATGCGAACTTTATGCAGACTGGCGAAAGCTCACACGCACACAAACACATACACATTCAGTCGCAGAGGCACAGATAAAGCCGAAACAAACTAAAAAAAACCCAGCGATTCTTTGTCTTTTAAGGGAACTACTTCTTTTGTAGTGAAAATGGCAAAGGTTTAACAAAAATTTATTGAGAGCTGAAATAAACAGATTAAATGTGAAAAAAATGATTTTATGGTTTTTATAAACCTAAAAAAAAGTTCTCTTTAACAAAAAAAATATTAAAAATAATAATAATAATCAAAAATCTAAGAAACTATAAACTTCTATCTTTGTATTGATTGCTGTTAATTTAAATTAAAAATAAGAATAATCCAAAAATCAAAGAATCTGTAAACATCTATCTTTGTATTAATTGCTGTTTATTTTTTCACATTTCATATTCATATTATTTCTTTTAATTTTTCTGATGAAAACTTCCTAAGAAAATCTAAAGAAATTTCTTGTAGCTCAGTTACACCTTTCGGGCTTTCTACTAAGCCAAATTCTAATTCAAAATTTGAGATTAAATTCTCCCAAGTCCAAAGCAAATAGTCTGTTATATTGTTAGGGCAAACGAAAAAGCTGGCAGGGTTACGTTTTGCATTCTGGTTTGTTTAGTTTGTCTGCGCCGTTTGCACTGCATACTTTTCAGCACTCTGTGCATTTCTCTCGCGCTCATCGCTTTCTTTTTATGCCTGCGAGTAGCCAGTTTCTCTCCCTTTCTCTTTGGCTTTGTTACGTTTGCTTTTTTCATCTTGTTTTATTTGGTGAGCTGCATTGTCTGCTGGGCATCCTCCATCCATCCTCCTGGTGTTTCCACTTCATTCGTTATTGTTTTGCAATGTTAACTACATTTTCGCATGTTCTCTCCGCCGTCTTGCTTAAAAAATTTCATTTATTTATACCGCCTTTATTGTTGTTGCTTTGTGATTTTTCTTTTTTTTTTTACTCTTCCATTATTATTTTTGTTTCTCTTGTGTTGTTGTTGTTGTTTTTTTTTTTTTTTTTTTGGTTGTGTTTTAAGAGCGTCACAAGTTGAACGTGACATGTTTTTACATTTATTTTCACTTACAAAACAAATAAAATTATGCGCATATTAAAATGCATTAAAGTTTTTCTCTCTTTCTGAAAAAAAAACTCTGAATTGTTTTGTTTTATTTAGTTTTGTGTTCCACTTGATTGTGTTTTTATTTTGAAGGACAATTTTGACTTAAGTAGTTTTGTATTCCCTTGGAAAGGTGACTCTGAACTGGGAAAGAGAATTTTTCTTCTATTTTAAATAATCTCAAGTTTTTCACTCCGATAAAAAATGTATTTGAAATGAGCTGAATTTTTATGTTGGATTAACAAAAAAAATTTAAGAAATAAAGAAAATATTTTGCCAGATAAATAAACACTTCATAGATAAAAATAAGCTAACGATATAAAACATAAAAGAAAAGAAGGAAAGAACAAGGAAACAGAAGAGCTAAGACGAATACTGTATACTCTCTTTGCCATGGCAAAATAGAAGAAAATAAAAATATTTCTGGGTTTCGTTTATGTCATCAAATAAATATACTGAGTCCTTTCTAAAGTGTATAAATCCAGGCAGCCAGGCCTGTCGTTGGATCTAGAAAAATTATGCAAAACGGAAATGAAGTACAAATTTCTAATGATTTCTAAAGAGACAAGAAAAAACTGGGTAACCCAGAGAGAGTTGGCCGGTGTTTCGTGCTAATTTGCTAAGCTCACTTACACACACCCAGGCCAGAGCCATGCCGCCCCCACCGGCTCCCCGGCACAGTCAGGAGGGCAAAAAGTAACGCGGCTTTTGCGGCATTATCATTTGAATTTAAATTGCCTTTTGCTGGCTGTCCCGCATCCCAACGTCTGAGAGGCTGAGCTGCATTAAAGTAAATAATTCCCTGGCACCCAAACTCCCGCATTTTCGTGCGCACCCGCCCCACCTGTCGTCTGTGAAAGTCTACAAAAGAGCCCAACCTGGGGCATTCTTTATGAGCTTAGTTATTTTCACCCTTTGGCCGCCTCGCTCCGCCTAATTTAAGCACATTTTGCCTAAGCCCCTTTTGGTTTGGTTTGGGTTCTCTGCTCTGCTTCTTTGTGCTCTTTTTTGTTACCTTTTTTTATTTCATTGCTTTCCTTACTTGGTTTTAATCTTACAGCATATTTAATTAACCGCAATTTGAAAGAAGCTGAAATGAAAAGTGTTGGAAATTGGGCTAAATCAACAAATACAAAAAAGAAAAAAAAAAAATTAGGAGAAAAAAAAAGTTACACAAAATTTTTAAAGGGGGGAAAATAATGTATTTTTTATTTTTTGTCTATTTTTTATCTTATTAATTTTTTTATTATCTCTTCTTGATAAGTTTTATCTGCCTACTGGCTGACATATGTTGTACCATTCCCATTTTCGCTGTGAACTTTATCATGTCATAAACAAAACTAACAAGAGTGAGAGAAAAATGCTCTATCGAATGTTTTGCTTTTGGTTTCCCCACCATCATCAACCCCCTCCCCCTTGCGGGTTTCAACATTCTCACCACATGTCGCTTATAATTTTGCTGTAACTTTCGCGTGTGCCGCCTGAAAAACTGACATTTTGGCTTGTGTGGCTTTTATTTTTATTTTACAGTTTGAGAGTCACTGCCGCAGCAGCCAGAAGAGCAGGCAAAATACTCGAAAACAAACTAACCAAATTCACAGAATGTTATACTTTTTATTTGTCTGCTTGCTTTGCTGACTTGTTGGTTTGTTTTATTGTTTGTTTGGTTGCTTGTTTGTTTGCGGTTTTCATGTGAGCCAATTTAGCTGGTCACATTTGGAAATATTTATTTTATTTTATTTTAAAAATTAACAAGTGTAAAATATATGTTTTCCATTTAAAATGAACTCAGAGTGTACTGTAAAAAAACTGAAATTTTTAAATATCCTTCTGAATAAATAAAAATACGAATGATGCAAAAATTGATCTTTTATTTATTTTTGTTGTCTCAAAATGAAAATGAGTAAATGAATTGTTAATCTGGTTTTTTGTGAAGTCCTCGAGCCATTGATAGTTCGGATCCTTGACATTATTCTCAGCTGATGAAAAAAATACTGAAATCTTCATTATCTTCATCTTCACTCTCTTGTCCCAAGTTCAGTCTCTGCTTGAATCATATTCACAGCTGTGCACAAGTCGTTTGCAAGCAGGTGCGAAAGAGACAAATATATGTCACAAGGGCAAGGTAACAAAACGTAGAAGCGAATCATCAATCTATCCATAAGTCACATTTTTACTTTGATTTAAAAAAATATTTATTTTTTTTTTTTTCTTTTCTTTCTGAATTTATTTAAATCTCAAATATTTTGATTACGAAAAAAAAATCTGCTTTGATATAGAAAATAATTAGAGCACATTTTGTCTAGACATCAAAAAGAGAGAAGCTTATTTTTAGCTTATGTTTATGACTTTTAATCGATTTGTTTATCTTTCTAATTTCCATGAAAGACACATTTTTTCCTTATGTCGATTGACTGACAACCTCATGTCACCATCAAAATTAGCAAGGCCGAAGTTCTTGTGTTTACAATTTCGATTTATTTTCTTTTTTTTTTTTTTTGGAAAAGAATTTGCAGCCGCTGCTGCTGTTTTTCAAATTTCGCTTGACATTTTGGCAATTGGAAAAATTTGCTCTCTACTTCTCGTCTAACTTGGACATGTCTGTGTCTGCCACTGTCCAGTTTGGTCTTGATTTATGGTAAAGTTCTGTTTAGAAAAAAAAAAATGGAAAATCGAAGAAATGCTGTTCTTATATTTGTGTAAAAATGCACTCTTCAATCAATCAATGGTTGTGCCCACAGAATTATCTCTTTTCAATCATTTGGCTATAAATTCTCCATGCTCAAAGCCATTTAAAACAATTAATTTCTAACTCTCTCAATCGCTTAGTCTTCACTTAGAAACTCTATCAAACCATTCAAAATTAATTAACCATTAAATGCTGGAAACCAAGCCCGAGCCCAGAGAACTCAACTTGTATAAATCATTATTAAATCAGCCCGAGCAACCCCATACAAAGGAGAATAGCCGAGCAATTCAGGCCTCGTTAAATCTCAGACGAAAAGTCCAAGAATCCAAATAATGGAATTGAAAGTAGTTGAAATTTCCACCCAAGCAATTTGGTAAATTGAACGGAACATTTAAGCCGCCAGCCGCAAAATCAAATGCCAGCACACTTAACACGATAATAATCCTATCAGTTTGGCAGGAAGACTTCTGGCAAGGACACTCCAAGTCTAGTGCTCCTAGAGGCTGGGCAAAGTCAATTTTTTAACACTTTGTTCAAGTCAAACAGTTTTGCTGTTCAACGAAAAAAAAAAAAATAATCTTTCTCCGTTTTTTTTTTTTTGATTTGCCTGACTGGTTGACTGGCCAGGCGTGTGGCAACAATTATTGCATCATTAATCAGTCGGCATTTGCAAATCCCTGACATTCAATATATCTGGTATCTATATAAGGCCAAGGAGGAAGAGCTGTAGACTTGAATTTTATTGATTGTTGCCGCAAAGTCAGGGAATGTCCTGAGACCAGAATAGTGGAAGGAGCAGAAGATGAATGAATCACTTGACATACAAAATGAAAAAAGTAAACGAAGAGTGTGAAAATATGTAAACCCCAAAATCGAAATCCCCACAAACCCATACACACACAGATACACAGATACAGGCACACTCATACAAACAGAGAATGAATAAGAATAAAGGGATTTCCATATGACTTGCCAGAACAGGGAGCCTTTCTGTTTGAGGCTTGTTTGAAATGCTTTTTCTCTTGCTTGCCATAACTTTTATACAATTTCGATATTTCATGGCCTGCGGCGAGGCACTTGCAAACACATTAAAAGCCATACAAGAATTACAAACCCCACAAAACCCACTCAGAAACTGGCCAGCTCCCCTTCGGCCAAAGTCCAGTCCAATCCAGTCCAAGGATTGTTCGACCAACAAGAAAATTCCGAGAGGCCATTTCACTCACAGTTGCGTATCAATAAAATATCCATACATACATGCTAAGTAAGTGTATCTCCCTCACTCCACAAAAGTATCGGAGAAAAAAGAGCCACCCAATCACTCTTTCCAGTTCTTTCGGTTCCCTCGTGTCCTGAGCTTGTTTGCTGTGATTCTCGGCTCGTTTCTTGTGGAGGGTGTCGGTCTGTTGTTTGCCATAGGCAATTCACTGCTCACCCAAGGAAAAACGAAAACATCAATTGGGATTTAAGTGGTGCACAAGACGGAGTGTGTGTGTTGGGGCCAGAAATAAATATAAAGTGCTCCACTTTGTTGTAGGCGGTCAAAAGCAAAAGTTGAGCACCAAATGCCGTAGGCCGAGCAAAGAAAATTTGCAAACAAAACAAAAAGGGATCTGAGAAAACTCAAAATATGAAATACTCTGGCTATTTTTCGACTAAAAGCTTAAGGAAAAAATACCAAATATCAAGATCATAGAGGTCATAATTCATACTCTATAAACTAGACTAATGATTTGGGGACTTTGAAATGAGAACAGAAAGCTGAAAGTTCTGGAAAAGATATGAAGTGGTCTAAGACTTTAAAGAGGACTTTGAGAATTTCTATTTGGGTTCGGAGAGTTCTAGAGGAAGTTTGAACAGATGGTATAAATCTATCAGTTATCCCGATGAAGGAAGCTAGTTTCTCGATCTCTCATATAATAATAATTCGGATCAACAGATTTTGAAAAAAGACTTTTTTGGACTCTGGAAAGAAGGGGTAACAAAATCGTCAAATTATAGTAAAGCTCTGTTAATTTTTTCCTAACTTTTTAATTTCTCATAAACAGAAAAATAATCGCTACCAATTTGTGAGACTCAACAGATTTTATGTATATTTAAAATCTTGGTAAAATTTTCTACTTCTGTGAAATAGTTTTGCCATCGGTAAAACCTGTAAAGTGTTGCTCGAGTGTACGGAAAAGTTTCATTCAGTTATTCTCAGTAGTTCTTGTTAACAAACTGTTGCTTAATTGTTTGGCACAATTTGTTCATGGGCGGGTTGACTTACTCCTCAGACCATTTAGTTTTGCTCTTGTTGTTTTGGTAGTTGTCGATTTTGCATAACAAATTCATTAATTTTACGATGCCATTGACTATCGAATGGCAGAAACTTTTTGCTTAGCCATCAAGAACACAACGACAGCACGTAGCAAAGGAACTTGGTTGAGGGTTGAATAGAAAAGTTTTGCCGGGATGTGAGTGTTTCTGTGATTAAATCTCGGCCGAGTCTATGGGTACACGTTTCATATAATCGAAATGGCTAAGAAGGATGCCAGCCTCAACCAATTTCAAAGCAATTGAAGCAGCTGCTTCTGTTGCCTGTTCTGCTCGTTCATTCAATTGTTACCGTTTTTATTGTGCAAATTATTATTGTTAGTGAATTGAATTAATTTGAAGCTGACGGTGAATGCGGCGTCCATTCAGTCACTTCAAGACGTTCAGTCTGTCGTTTTATTCATGCCACTGTAGGCGATTTGTTAAATTCAATTACATTATTTGATTTTCCACACAGTTTTTCCACCGTTTTTCATAGGTAGCCAAAAGTTTTTCCAACTCCCCCCCAGCTCAACTTGTGTATGAATGTGTAGCATTAAAATATCGGAAAATAAAGAGAAAAACTTTTCCCTTTTTTTGCTTAAATTAATAAGACCCAATACAAAAGCCCCCGTCGACTTGAGCTGCCACTACATTCCTTTCAAATTCAATTATTGTTACCATTTAGCATAGTTTTATTTTTATTATTACTTTTACGTTTTTTTTTTTTTGCCATTATTGCTTATACATAGTTAATGTTCAATGAAATTGCTAAGCTCAACTTGCTCTGCCTTTACGAGGTACTCATAAAATAGTGAAGCCAGCGAAGTTTTCTTTTTGAGTGATTTTTTTGTAGTTGTTGGTTTTGTTGTATTCAACCATTCGAGGCACGTTGTACCGTGGATTTTTATTATGTAATCGAGTTTTAATGTTATGACCAACAAGATGCATAAGAAGAGCATTTTAAAAGACGCATAAATAAACATCTATAAAGGCAGTGGAGAAAATATAAACGAGTGGAAAAAGGCTCAGAAAAATAAAATGTTGAAAAAAGGGTTCAAGGATTAAAATGTTATTATGGCATTTGCCGTCCCTTTTCTCTGGCTAACTTTTTCTATTTAGATTATTGTTAAGATCCTGAACTTCATTTAACTCGTAATCCTTCCAGCAATAATCATATGCCACAAATTTTATGAGTCCTGTGCTTACTTTATTCTCAGCGGCAATTTGTAATTTATTTGATTGCAAAGCACAAAATTATCACGGTTATATTTCTCAGCATATTTTAATGGCTTGCCTGTGAAAGTGATTTTTCAAGAAAATCAATTCAAATATACCTTGAAGATCTCAGTCTATTTGAGTAAGACTTGTGGAGGAAAACTAGTAAAAAAAATTAGTCTTAACTTGAAATATTTTAAAATTTAAAAGAATCATAAAAAAAGGTACAGTTGCACAGGAAAAGATAGTGAGGCGCCTGCTCGATGGCTACTTTTTGAGTATCGATAAGTACGTTATCGATATCTTCTCGAAATCAGATAAACCTTTATTACTTATTATAATCTTCTGATATAACTTTCTTTGTGAGAATGTTAATTTGTTGCCATGGATTCCCTTCTTAGTTAAAAAGGTGTAGATTTCAGTTTCAAAATCAGAAATGTTTTTATATATTTTCAAAAAGCGAAACCTAAACTTTATAATCTTAAATTTAACTATGTTGCTAATAGAGGGTTCCACCAATTTCTTAAAAATTAATAAATTTCTTAAAATTTATCAGGAATAAGAAATTATGCTACTTTTGATAGGTTAGCTTTTACCTGGAATAAGCTGGAAGCAAAATTTAAATACTTTGTCATATTTTTAGACACACGTTCTTTGAGTCCTTTCGTGCCTTTTCCTTAGGCATATATTCTATTTATGCCACGTCTTCAAGCTAAACATTGACCCATTTTGTTATCTTAACAACTTCTTCTTTTCGGATTTATTTTTTCCACTCCATTAGCCAGAGTTTTATTGTAGTCACATAATAAAAAATAAAATACATCTCTCACACACACCTTGGACTTTTCACACCTACCTTAATGCCGGGCTAACATGTCATAAAGTCAAAGCCAAGAAATACAGAGCCACTTGACACGACAAACACGGCCCACCATAAATGGAGTTGTATACACGGTCTCTTCGACTCGGAGAACATCATTAAATAATCCCACTTTGGTTGGCTTTTAGTGGATTAAAATTTTCTGTTAAAAGCTGCGAATTATAGGCCTAGAATAAAACGAGAAAACAAACCAAGACGTGTGAAAGTCAAATAAATTAACTGAAAAAACAATGGGTATAGGGATTTCGCTAATATCACACGCACATCAGATCGAAAATCCCCTGTAAATAAATGGAAGGCAAACAGCGCCTAAGCCGTCTCGACTTTGTCGAGCAAATAAAAAAGAACCTGGTTAATTTTTGCTCTGGATACGCTCGAAGACAACAAGAAACAGAAAGGTGTTGGCCAAGACAAAGCAAAATCAATGAGGGTGAGGTCTGATCTCTCTGGGCTCTGTTTGGTTGGCGTGTGTGTGCCGTTATTTACGCTTAAATACATTATAATTAAGTATAGGGCCTCTCATTATTTTGACCAGGTCCAGCCTGGCTATTTAGCCACGCATTTTTATTCCAATTAAGTGTTAATAAAATTGTCTTTGTGCCAAAAAAAAAAAACAAAAAAAAAAAACAAGTAATTTTTATGTTCGCCTAAAACATAAAGAACACAAAATAGTCCGGTCAAGAGAGAAAGAGAAAATGTCTCTAATAGTCTCACAGCTGTCTCTATTAGATTGTCACCCTCTCTCTCTCACTCTATGTCTGTCTGTCTTTTAGAGCTTCTCTCATTAAGTCTATCTATGCCTTTAATCTTTGCTGCTGCTCGGTCACAAAATTTGCCTTCAAAGATGCTCGGCCATTTCTTTTGCCACATGTCCGTTGTGCTTTATCCTTTTTATCTGTAACCAGGCAGCGTCTCTACTAATTGGCTAACATAAGTACCGTTACGTTTCAGTTTTACTCTCCTATATCTTTGGTTTTATTTTTATTTTCTTTTTCCTTGGTTTCTAAAAGTGTGCGTTATTTTTTCCGATTCTTGCTGGTTTGGCTTTGGCAACTTTCAAAGGAGCTTGCTAACATTTCCCTAGCCATTAATTTTACCTTGCTTTTCAATTAGTTGCCTTCGTGTTAATAACGGTTTCAGTGTCAGAGTTAGTGTCGGTGTCTTTTGTCGGATTCCCTTTTGCTCACAAAGTGGCTGGACTGGTTCGCGGTTTAGCTTGCTTCTTGGTTGGTTTTATTTTGCCTTTCCGAACACCCTACCAAAACTTAGACCAGACTGATTTATGCCATTCAACGGAGGCTTGCTATGTATGTGGGGGTGTTTGTGGCCCTGCGGTCCTTGGTAGTTCTATTGAAGTGTGTTGGGTGGTTCTGTGGTCGGTTGAGGAGTTTGGCCACTGAATCGAGCAGCGAAGCGTGCTTATCTCCGGTCATGTCGCTACCTCAACAAACTCGTCTTCATTTCTCACTTGGCTGCTTACTTGTTCACCGTTCCCTGTCCATATTGGGTCTGTCTATTGGCCAGAAGGACATGAGCGCGTGCCAAGGTGTGATTTTAAAATATAGCAGCGGAAACAGGGTTGCCAAGCAAACAAAAAGTATTTCAACTATTTGTTCCTAAAGAAATATTGTCAGCTTAATGTTTTTCAAGCTTATCGGTCTGAAGAGAAATAGAAAATAAAAAGTTCAGGAATTAATTTGCGATCATCCCAAGATTTCTTCCAAGTTTTTTGATTTCAAAAGTGCCTTACCTAAGTTTGGCAACTCTTGAGGAAAAGCCAGCATGTAAATTGCATGTCCATGGCTCTCAGTATCCCCTCGACTTTCTTGCCAAACAAACCACCAACAGACCTCAGCTACACCTTTTCTCGCCCACAATCTTCCGCCTGGGATACTTTACATGCTGGGCTGGCACTGAGTTGGGGATTCCTTTTATCCCTTTGCCTAAGCCTTATCCTATTGCTATCAGTGTCGTTTTGTTATTTATCTGCATGTCTTCTGGTGACTGAAAGCCTCAGACCAACCTCGATGCCACTTAGCACACATTGAGAAATACGCCTACAAAGTTGGCAACTAGTTAGCATCGAGTGAGGGAAACTCGGCAAAGAGCCTGCCATTTTTCTTTGGACTCAACTTGCATTCCTGTTTCGCTGTTTGTTTTTCATTCCTTTTCTTTTTTTCTTGTCTTGTTTTTTAATTTATCATGTCTATTTATTTAGCGTGTAGAACAGGACTTTCAATTCGCAACCTTTTTGCTTTGCTTTCCATTACCTTCGAGTTTGCCTTTCAGTTGTTGTCCTTGCTTAGATTAAGCTTAGTCTCTGGGCCACGTAATGTGTGAATGTTGCAAGAACATATCTCCTATTCTGTCTCTCGCCTTTGCAATGCTGAATCGTGAGCTTGGATAACAACAACCATAAACAAAATTGCATTGAGCCCTTGGGTATCATTTGTGTGGTCTTGCTTTTGCCTGATTTACTGTATGGCTTCAATACTCCAAGAGTTGCTGTTGATAAGGTTTTAAAATTAATTAAAAATCATTCAATGGTTTGTGGTCAATTGAATTTGCTTCGAGTTTATTAGCTAAAAGGATTGCTAATTTTACAGAAAAACTAAACTAAAAATAAAAAATCAATAGAAAAAGAAATTAAAATAAAATAGAGAAACATGGCAGGCAGATAAGATATTTGATATATCTTATTTAATTTCAGCCAACAGAAACATTAATTTTTGTTAATCCATTTTAGTTTTTCTTTTTGGCTCCCTGGTCAACCAGCAAACAACTGTGACATCAAAGTTGAAATCCTAAGATTTCCATGGTGTGGCCTGAAATCCAAAAGGTCTCAGCTGTCTTGGTAGGACCAAGTAAATGTTGAAATGGCATCAGGCAAACCGCAAGGAAAATGTTCTGTCATTAATTTAAAACTTGAACAAACAAAACCCACAAACGGACCGAATTGCTTGAACTCTGGAATCTTCAAGTCTCTGACTGCTTGCCTGTCTGCCAGTCAGTCACGGAAGACGCACAGCACATTCTGAGTTATGTTCATTAGCAAATTCAAAAGCATTTTCAAATCTCAGGCAAATGCTCAGGCACAAACAAAGAAAGGCCAGCAGACTGGGTCCCACACAGCAATGCGGCTAGTGGGTCGTTGGGTTAGCAAAAAAGATTGAGTGGTTGGGTGGCCTAGGTTGAAAAAGTATTTTACAGGAATTTCTAATGACAAGAAAGCGGGTCTCTTTCCTCTATGTAAGCTAACCTAACCTAACCTAACCTAAATATGCCAAAATAAAGCAAGATGATATTTGCTTAAACACGCGCTACCTTCCTCTTCTCACTCATTCCAGGCTCCTTGGCTCAGTCGCTTATGTTTTGTAGGTGAAATATTTTGTTGCCTACTTTAGGGGGCAATGTTCTGAGGGTCAACTCTGAAGCAGGTGTAAAGAGTGTGCGTGTGTGTTTGAGTGTGTGTGTGTTTCTGCCTGAGTGTAAAGTGGCACTCTTCAGGATGCTGTGCATGTGCTAAAGTGTTGATACAAGTTACTTTTGGCTCCTCCTGCTCCTCCTACTTCGGCCTTCCCTGTCATTACTGTCGTCCATTTCAGCACAGTGACACACTCGGCACATGCATGTGTATGACTATGTGTGTGTCTGTTTTAGGTTTGCATGTATTGCAGTTGAATTCATCTAGTCATAAACCACGGCAGACAAGCAGACCTACAGATAGACGACACTCGGTCTGACTGACTGCCAGGCCAGCACACAGATGGGAAGTTCTGGGCTTGGGCTGCTCTGGCAGACAGCTGAGCACGTAGCAGACAGCTGAGCATGACGAGTTGACAAAGTGCACTGTGGGTTTTACGATGCTCCATCCAGCTTATAGTTCACACACACACACATAAACATAGAGACCGGCAGTAAACACACACTTCTCGAAATGGTCTTTCTGTGGAATTTATTTGTTAGCTCGCTTACAAAGGCTACAAATTGATGATATTTTGTTGCCCTCCCAGGCACACATATCAATTAAGACTTTGAAGCTGTTTAAATTCCGCTTCTCATTTAAACAGAAAGTGTACAATTTCTAAACTCTATAAAGCTATAAAGAAAGCCAAGTCAAACATATTTTCTGAGACCTCAAATTAAAAATTCGGATTTAAAATTCTGTTTTGTCAAAAAAGGAAACAGAAATTGTGTGCTGGAAATTAAGAATAGAATGGCAGGAGATGATATAGAGAATGTCTTTAACTGTCTCAAAAAATGTTTTCATTCTTAAATAAAATTTTAAAAATAATCTGAACCTTTCATTAAAAAAAATCATGAACCTGCCATATTTCTGAAATTGAGCTTAGCCTTGAATTTTGAGCTAGTGACTTGGGATTCGTATCTTAAATTGATTAAATTTTTGTCTTGTCTTGGGATAACGAATGTGTCACCTTTCGGAATCTTTCACACCCCTCTCTCCTCTTTTAATAACCACGAAAAATTTCTTCCAGTGTAAATCGGCTATATGAGAAGCCATTGAAATTAAGCTACCCACTCAAAAGACTTAAGTATACACAAATAACTCATATTGTGTGCTTGTGTCTGTGTATCATTCATTTGTGTTTATATGCATTTCCCACATGAATCACTCACACCGACATGAACCCAGCTCAGTTCATTCACTCATTCCTTTCTAAGTTTAGCTTCTGCATATATATATATATATGTATGTGTGTGTGTGTGTGTGTGTGTGTGTTTATTTTAATATTTTAGCTGAGCTTGTATTTTATAATTTATGCGCATTTTTTATTAAATATTTATGTTCATGCCGAGCCAAAGGACTTCTCTGAGTTTTTCTTTTGGTTTTTTTTAATTTTTTTTTATTTTAACGCTTATTTGACTTTATGGCTTATTTATTTGGTCTAGGATATTTTTAGGGCTTTCATTATTTATCTGGTTTATTTTGCTTTTATCAGATTTTATTTGTTGGCACAGGTTTTCACCTTAGAAAACCAGTGTGTTATGACTTCTTGAATTTCTGCCAAAGAACTGAACAAAAATTTGTTCTCTCTTAAATATTTTTGGCACATAACCCATTCCTATTTTCACATTCTTCTTGTTTCGAACTAAAGTTTGCTTGATATGTTAATGCAATTTGATTCTCCATTTGCCCATACTAAAAAGTTGTTGGAATGGCCAGCAAATTGCATTTTGATTTGACTCATGCAAAATAGACAGCAATTGTTTCTCATAAACTAAGTTGGCAATGCAATTGAAATTCTCTTACAGCAATTAACATTTTGGTATTTGGTTTCTAAGATTGTGAAAATTAGATATTTACTTGGGATTGATTATCCCGTAGAAGTGGTAACTTGTTTAGCCAATAGATTTACTTGATTGCAATAGAAACAATTCAATTTCGAAGGGTAGAAGAAAGAAAGAGTATCAATTCCAATAAAATTATTTAGCTACATTATGCTAAAATTTCTTTGATTTTCAAACTCTAAGGAAACCTAAACAAAGCATTAAGTATACGTAACGTTATCATATCTTTACCTTAATTATCTGACTGATAGTTTTACATACTGAAAGTTCTTATAAAAATATCGCTAATTGCCCTCCAAAGGGCAGATAAATTGATTGCCAAAAAACATAAAAAGAAAAAAAGAAAGTGAGAGTATGTCTGCCTCACTGACTGAGTGATTGATTGATTGCTTAATGGAACAATCAACCCAAACACACAAACAAACTTAAGTGCAACAGTCATTAAAAACGTTGAAAAAAAAACCATCGACGATCAAAAGAAAATCGAAAATTCACCGAGCACAAAAGGAGACACATAAAACACGTAATGTTGCCAGCCAGCGGCCGACATGCAACGGCGGCAGCAGCAACAACAACGACAGCCACAACAACAATGTAGCTGAGAACCAGAAAACGAACACAAAAAAAGTAATAAAAATACGAGGCATAGCAAACGAGACACACGCGAAATGACAACGACAATAACAGGAAAAAACTCACAGCAACAGCAGCAACAACAAAGGCAACAGCAACATCAACAAAGACAGCAGCAACTCTACTCGCCCTCGCAGGCAGGACAAGCGTCAGCCAACAGTATGAATGGTTTTCGTATCACAGGATATCCAGCGGCAGCAGCAGCCTCGGTCCCAGGTTCCAGCCTCACCTCATCCTCAACCACTCCGCCCAATAAAATTCACATTGCAAGCAACAAAATTTCAGGAGCGGCAACAGCGACAGCAGCAACAACAGGAACTGGCCTGGCAAATAATACGACAATTTATGCCAAACCCGTACGCAATGGTGAACACGAATTGGATTTGCACATTAGTGAATCGCTGCTTTACCCGGGCAGCACTCAGCAATTACAAAGTTCACCGGGTCCGCCGCCGCAGCTGACAAGTATTCTGCAGACGGGCAATAGCTCAGCAGCACCTATTGCCCTGAAGGGTAACAATCCATTTTTGAATAGTCCTTCGCCTACAGACACCTTGCCCGCTGTTTTCAGCAATTCCACCCCTAATCCCCCGGCCACCAGCACGGCCACCAGCGGTTACGAGATGCCCGAATATGCTGAGCCACAGCGCCTGAGAGGACTTAAGCAGCGACCACATAGTATAGCCGTGGCTGGCAATGCCAATGCCAACAATGCCACCTCAAGGTCCTCCTTTGTTGACTACTCTACGTTGCAGCAGCAACAACAGCGTCTCATGCAACTCTCACGCCAGCAGGCCCAACTGCGCAATGCCGTTAGTCTGGTGTCAGGGACTGGGACGCAGAACAGTACCACCACCACCACGGGTACCATGGCTGGCATGGCTAGTGGGGTGGACAAAGAGGCTCTTTATGCGGCCATTTTCCAACAATACCGTCAGAGTCCCACCGCCATGACAGGGGCTGGCGGTAATGCTCCGCCCGTGCCTCTGCATCGTAAACCTACAGGGCCGGGACCTACCGTTCCGGCTGTTCCTCGGCGTTCGCACAGCACACCCAGACCAATGCAGACGGTTTCCTGTGCCCCCGTAGTCACTGGTGGCAACGGAACCATGCTACCAGCTGGAAATCCCCAGCTGAATGGGAATGGAGTGCAGCGACCACGCAGTTTGGATCGTTTTAATGGCCCCAATGCCGACAGTTCCACGCCCACCAGGCAATCGCCCTATCAGCCGCCACCCATACCACTCAGACGCTTTGTTGGCCAACCCAACCACCACAACAACAACAACTCTGGCACCTTGACACGCAGCAAAGCGCAGCTGCCAGGTAAGCAGAGTCTGGCTAGCGACGTTTCTGGACCGTGCAAGAAAAGCTCCAGCATAGACAGCATCACCCCCACCAGTGGAGCCAGCGGAGTAGCTCCAACGAGTGGCTTGCGTCACTCTTTGACCTTTCACGGCAGCCCAGAATCCAACCCCGAGAACGGTTACAGTGAGGCGGCCCACAAGGCTGAGCGTCCATTGAGTTATGCCTTTGGGGGCGTGGCAACGTCAGGTCCTGATCAGGCCTACTTAGAGCATCAACTTCGCGCCTATTCCGAGCAGCTGAGAACGATTACGGAAAGTGTGCGAAAATATTCCGAACAGGCTAAGCTGCTCTCGGAATTAAAGCGTCAACAACAGCTGGCCAAGCAATCACAAACCAATCCGAATCTGCTCACACCCACGGCAGCAAACAACAACAACACTAACCCGGGCAACGGCAATAACCCGAGTCTACCCGGAAATAACAACAACAACAGCAGCTTTCAGCCAAATATGATTTCGCCGGAAATTGTGAGCAAATCCTTAGCTTCGTTGTCGGCCACAACGGAGCCACAGACGCCTTCGAATCAACTGCGACTATTCCTGGATAACATACGAAGTAGCATGCGCCAAGAGTACCAGCAACACATGCCCGAGGATATACTCAAACCACCACCAGCCGCAGCCCCCCTAACAGCCACACTAAAGAGAAATGCCGCAGGCCCTAGCTCTCTTGGTTCCCCACAGCGAGACCCACAGACTGCGGCAGTGTCAGCCGCAACTGCACCAGTTTCTGCCACCGAACCACCTACACCTTCAGATCAGTTGCGCCAGTTTCTGGACGCCATACGCGCCAATAAAATACCTGAGACCACGGACAAACCTAAGTTAAGCAATTCTCAAACACTAGACTCTTTTATCTCGAAACCCTTGCAAATGCCTGATGTGACCTCAGGTACTCCAGGTGTGGCCGTAGGTCTGCCCAGTCGACGCCGACCCAAGAGTAGTGTTCTTCCCGGCGGGGCCAATAAATTGGAGCAGCGAGAACACTCTCTGGTGACCTCTGAGAGCTTTCACCAGATCTCTGACAATTTGCGTCTGATGAGTGAAGATCTGCAGGCATTGAGCCCTAGCAAGGTGGTCACCAGTTCAGCCAGCAGTGGCAGTCTGAAAACCCTGGCAGCCAATAGTTCGCATTCCCTGACCACCGAGCTGCGTGTCATCACCAGCTCCCCTTTCAGCACCTCCCCTCAAATGGTTATGTCCAAATCGAACAACTCCTTGGCCTCGGCCACGGCTACCATAACCACACCATCGACGGCAACTACAACGCCTTCGACAGCTCCCTTGTTGACGGACTTCAATGAGATTCTGGATAGTTTTCAGGCCATGGCCGACAAGTACAAATCGAATGGTTCCTATGACTATTTGCGCAAATGTTCAGAAGCTCTGCGTCAACACTCCCAACAACTCAAAATGCAGCAATCCCAGCTGCTCCAGCAACAACAACACCAGCAGCAGCAACAACAGCTACAAAATGGTTTCAATGCCGGCTTAAGTAGTGACGACAGCAGTTCATGTAGCACAACTCCAGGCAGCATCCGAGAAGCTGTACAAAATTTACTCCTGCAACCACGAAATGGTTTCCAAATTCTCGACGATCGTATGAGACTGTTTATAGATATTATTGATAGCCAGGATCGATTGAGTCAGGTGAGTCATTTTAAGACTAAAAGATTTTCTGTGCATTGATAATTACTCCTCGTATCTCATTGTATCTCATAATTTGCATGCGACAATTTTGAATAATATAAGCTCAAGTCACATTTTATTCAAATTTACTATTTTTTAATAAAAAAATCAGCGATATGGTCAAGTTCCTTGCCCCCTCTAAAATCATAAATTTTACTTATTATTTGTATAATTAATTAGACAATTATTCTATCATCTTTACAGGTATGTGAACATTTATTTATCCTGTTTTGAGTAAGTAATAGATATTAAAATCCAAAAGAAAAAAACAAATCATAAGATTCTATATTTTGCATAGGAAAGACCGAACAATGTCATTATGATTTTGCTATCTAGAACTGTCAATGTTTTCTAATAGTTTTATTTTAGGCAGTTTCTTTTGGGTGACATCAACAGTTCGCACTTATTAGCCGTTAAGCCAAAGCATAAATATATTCCCTGGAAGCCCAGGATATTTGCTAGCTTAGCTTGGAAGTAGAAAACTTATCTACATTGACCAAAAAAGTCAACACGCTCAATTGCATAAATGGCCAAATGGCATTAAATCAGTTAATGGCCCAGAAAGTTAAACTTTTTAACCGAAAAAAGCTATCAATTTTGAAATTATCTAAGGCTTAAAATCAGCAATTAATTTTAATAAACTACAAAGTCATTTCACTTAGAAGTCCAGGCCATAAAACAGAACGCCAGTCAAGCAAGCAGCCAGCCAACGAGCCAACCGGGTATCCTATGAACCAACTAATTTCAATGCTAATCAGCAGATAAATCGTTACCAACAAATTGAAATTTTAATCAAATTTCTTGCCTGTATTAACCCAACAGGCAGACTGTTTAAAACTTACCCACAAACTACGAGAGTGAAGCCCACAGAACTGCCAACCTGGGAGCTCCGTGTCCTTCTTCGTAGTTTTTGCTAGACCGACCGGGCATGACAATAATGATGAGCAGGTTGATGATGTGGCTGATGGGTCGTCTTCTTAACAGGCTTCAGTGTGTGTGAGAGAGTGTATAAAAGTCATAAAACTTGGCAAACGACACGAGCAGGAGAGCAGATGGAAGCCAGCAGCAGCTAGAAGAGTACGCTGTTCGAAGCTTTGTTAGAGTAACTGAAGTAATCAAGCGACAAGTCACGAAAATTCCCAAAAGTAGCTAATCAGTGAGCATATCATGTGAACCCTGTGAAACAGCCAGCCATAGAACAGTCTACTCTGTCGTTTTTGTCTCTCCGACAGTCATTTGACATATGAAATTTGACTTGTTGTGCAGTGGGAGTCGCACAAGCTTCTAGGTTTTGAGTATCTGCCTTAAATTTGCTATGCAAAATAAATCACAAAGCTAATTTCGTACAATTTAGCACGCCTATGAAGCGGAAACGGAAATGCTGTAAACCCCGGCAAGCCTCAGTCTTGTGGCTGAAAGTTTCATATGCAAGCATCCTCAATCCTTTCGTATGCGTATCTCTGTCTCTTGGCATAAAACAATATTGTTAATGATGAGTAGCTTCCACACTTTGGGGGTAGGCGTCTTCCATGATATCTGCCTGTGGCGTTTAATTGGAGACTGCTGATTGTTGCCAGCTGACAAACATTCTCAACCACCTGGCCAATTTCCAGTGCTTTCTCCCTAAGGTGGCCTACCTGATGCTAATCAGCCCTCCAACAAGACCAAGTTGAATAACATTTAAATCGTTTTCTTGGCAATTGAATTTTCTATACATGTGTAATTTTATCTTGGAACTAACAATTTCTGACTGATAAAACACCCTTTAACTTTGACTTTTCTGTTGCTTATTAATTTTAATTATTTTCGAAGTTCGTTTTATTTGCCTAACATGAATAAATTTAGACAGAATGGTAATTTCATTTAAGGCAACTAAACTACTTTTGATTCCATTCATGTGAAGAAAGAAGCGAAAATAATATTAATAACAAATAAATATTCATAAGTCAACATTTTTTTAAGATTCCAAACAGTTTGGCTAATAAACCATGAGCTTGGAACTAGTTCTTTTTAGTGTTTCTCCCCTTTTATCCTCTCTGTCCTTGGAATCTCATTAATTTTGGCAATAAAATCACAGTAAACTAATGAACACAACTCAGCAGATTATTACGGAATGAAATATGCCTGTTTTGCACATAATACCGCCTTACAGCAAATATGCAAGTTTATAATTACATGGAATCCACAACAAAAGACTGCCAAAATATTCTAAACGCATATGTATAGCCCCAAAGCAATAAATTCACAATGCACAATCCACAATGGAATGACTAATTACAAATTGCACGAAATACACAAAAAAGAGGGTTGAGGGGTGGGAAAACTTTTAAATAATTGTATAGTTCCAAGGGCCTGCAAAGGTTATTAATTCATGTATAATTTGATTTGTAATTGGGAAATTAAACCTATGAAAAAGGGAAGCTCTCATGAAAAAAATAACTCTGAAATAATTTGAATTAGGACTAAAATATTACACAGAATTGTAATAAGAGAATGCAATGTCGAAAGATGGTAAAATTGTGAAAAAATTGGTATCTAAAATTAAAATAAAATAAAATTTCAAATTTTAAAAATAGCAAAATTCGAAAAAAATAATAGATTCATGAATTCACTGATTCCTCTCAATTTCAATTAAATTTAAACTTCTTGTTATTATTTTTTTCGAAATAATTTTAATGAATAATAAATTACAAAGCAAGTTTTCCGCAAAACAAATAGATTCCATTCAAACAGAAATTAAATCCAAACTAAATTGAATAGAATAGAATTGTTTTGACAGTAAAATAACCCAGACGACCCCTTCCATTCTTGGTCAAATGAACTGCGAAATAAGCCAATTGGGCCCATGTGACCAAACCGGACATTTGAATATTTGCATGACCGTGTATTTTGTTTTCACAATTTAAATGAATTTGCTGTGAAACAACAATTATAAGCTCAAAACCATTGGCATGCTTGTCGCTTTTGCTTTTTGTTAATAATTAAATGCAATTTTGAGGTTTCAGCCAAAACGTGTGAAACCAAAACGCAATTTTAATGCTTGACGATCAGTTCCATTACCATTTGATTGAAAACCACAAATGTAGCGTGCTTTTAATAATTGCAAGGCCTCCTCGTGATTATAGAATTTTCTGGCCTGACCACGGCTTGCAATTTACCAGGCCTGGTTTGCTGATCCTAGTGATGGGTTGTTTGTTGTTGGGTTTTGTGTTGGCCAAGCATGTCGCTTATTAATTGCCTGTCATAAATCATGATTATGCCACTCCTTGTTGTCGTCATCGTCCAGTGAGCTAGTCGTAGTCGCAGTTATTATTATTAATCTTTGTTGCCGACACTGTCCAGGGCCCACGCACTTTACCGACAACAGCCGACAACAGTAGCTAAGGGGCAGAGACTCTATTGCATCAGGTAGCCAGCCTTTTGCCATATGGTCAAAATCATGTAAATAGGAAGCTGTCCTCAGCCTCTACCTCTCTCTCCGACTCTCTATTTCCCACTGTTGTTGTCTCTTCAACCTATCTTGATTAATTACAAAAGTTTACTGGCACACACATACACTCCATGGGATTCTTTGGCTCCGTCCACTTTTGGAATTGTGTCAGCTGCGGAAAGCTTTTACAGATTTTTTTATTATTCCTACATTTTTTTTTTTTTTTTTGTTCCTTGTGCTGGACCGCATCGGGTGTGTATATTGGCCAGGGTCATAACAAGCTTCATAACACGCGTATGTTGTCGCGTAAATTGGTTTTAATATTTAAAATACTTCATTACTCACCAAAGCGGTAGTTGGTTGCGAAAAAGACAAGCAGAAAACCCTGGAGAAAACTGGGAAAATTTAATACGTTAAGTTGGTCCTGGTTGGAAGTCCAGATTAAATTTATAGCAGCACATAAGCTTTCAATGAAGTAAGCCAGCTTTGTGGAAAATGTACTCTTTAAAAGACGAAAGTATTTATTTTATGAAAAAAAATCTTTAATGGTTAAATATTTTTGAATGAAAATCATAATAGGGGATTGTTGAACTTAAGAAGTCCTTAAAAGATTTGGTATAAACTGTACTCTAAGTCAAGTGCAGGTCTTGGCAGTCTAGAGTCTTGCTAATAAAGCTGCAAGTTACAACTTTCTAGCACGGTTTTCTGTAATAGAGAATCCAATCCTTTTTTTAGAAACTGTCTCAATTTGGTCACTATGCCATAAACCCGTAGTTAAGTCACCAAACATAGTTGGTCCTCATCATACATTAATAACATTAGCAGTTGATTTCCTTCAACAATAAATTCACTTATATCACAGTAATTATTTCCCTTTTAAAATTAAAGAATTGAAAAATTAAAAATCAAATTAAAGTTGAAAGCAACCTTTCGTGAGATAAATTGCAGCTTGTTCCTCAATCATTTTCCTTTAGCCCATTAAAAGATTATAGCTCGAAATTGAATTTTATATTCTTTCTGAAGTGTTTCAGACTGCAACGAAACCCTGGCAAAATTACGGACAACCAGAAAAGCTGCATTTCGCAGTCAAGAAGCATATTTAATTATCATTTCCTGAGACGGTTTCCCTTGCTTCAACTCGCTCGTCTTGGTACAGCTGACAACTTCCTTTGCACGTTGTTCAACACTGTCCGCTGCGGTGTCTGCATGGAATTGTGCACTTGATGAGGCGATGAGGCATTTATAAATAAGCTATTGAAAAACATTTTCACCATTGAAAGTATGCAATCAATAAATTGCGTTATGCTCAAATTGATGTGATAAACTTGCTTACATCACCCAACCGGCGCGGCGTCTGGGCTCCTCTTCTTTGCCCAGCGTGTGTGTGTGTAAATAAAATATATTTTCAATTTTTCAGTAAGCAAAACACAGCAAGCAATTCAGACTTAATGGTAGTTGCAATTTGCAAGTGAACCGCAAACGAGCTTCAGATTTTTTCTTTTTTTTTCACTCTCTTCAGTTGACTATTGAAGCATATGGACATTAAAGTAATTGCGTGCAATTTTATTTCAGTCACCCACACACATACGTGCAGACGATATACTTGTCGAAAAATTTCTCCTACTCTTTCAATAAATAAAATTCATTTCAAAATTTGATGGGCAGGGTAGCAAATGAAATGGAGTCTGGCTGAGTGCATCCGCTGAATGCAGCAATACTGCATATTTTGATTAATGAACCTGCCATTCAATAATGTCAAAAAAGAGTTGCGAGGAATGGAGGTGGCACAAAATTCTTGCAACTGACAATGCAGAAATGGAGTCGTTACATCGATGGTGGTGACTCTGGTATGGGAATAGGTTGTCTCTTTTAACTAGGAAGACAAACGAGAAAAATAAAATAGCTAGCAGAGAAGAAATGTTGCACACATTTTTCGTTTTGTGTTTCTCTCTTCCTCTGCTGCCCCATTTGCATAGCGCTCTTTCCTATCCTGCGTGAATATTCCTGTTAACCCAGTTGTACCTTTGGAAACATACACACATACATATATAGAGTCATATAGCCTGTTAGGTTTTCGAAAGACAAAATATGTCAAAAATCAGAAAAAGATAAAAAGGGAAAAGTACAGAATTTGCAATCAATCGGTTGCACTTTGCTCCGCTTAAGCACCGCCAGGTAGAAATCCACTTTTTCTCTCTATCTATTTTTTGGCTATCCACTCTCTCCTAGCTATCTCTGTCTCTCTGCCCTGAGCCGTATTTTTTGTTGGTAGATTTAGTTTGTTGCCGACGCCTTGTCAGACTTCCAAGTGCCTGAAAAGTATGCAAACAATTTGTTTGTTTCTGATTTGCAACGCTGCTATCTTTTCTCTATTAAATTTTTTGTACAGTTTCCATATATAAAGATAAAGTTTTTTGAATTCATGACATTTAATTAATATTCTTAGAAAGGTCACAAACTTTGATCTATTGGATTCAAAAGAAGTTTTAACTTCATTTAAATTAATTTTTTTTTCTACCCAAATGCAAGCGGTTCTATTAGAATCAATTTTGACATCTTTAATCTTGGAATAGATCTATATAATATAAATATTTTCCACTAGTAAAATTTAAAATGAAGCCTGAAGGACCTCACTTTTATTACTTGTTTTCATTCGTTAGTTCAGTTAATTAAGCTTAATATATTGTACCTCCTTCTTTAAAAATGAAAAACATTATCTCTTCATAAAAGTATTTCAGTTCTTAAGGACAAAGTAAATCCTTATTACAGTCCTCCACTTTTCTTAGTACAGCCAATAGTGAGCATCAAAGTTATTTCCTTTCATTTACCTTTAAAATTGCAATCACTGTTTTTTTTATGGCGCTGTAATGGAACAAAGTCCAAGGTTGCATAAAGAAGTAGATTTTTATCAGAAATTCCTCGCCTTTTTTTTCATTCATAAGTAAAAAAGCATTAGAAGGGAGTGGGACGGAAAACATTATTCGTATTCGAATTCTTTTCCCTGTCATTTCTATCTACCCTTCACTTTCCTTTTTGCAAAGTTGTTTCACTTTTTCCTCTGTAGTATATCTTTTCCTGGTTCGTTGGATATTTTCGTTGCACATTTTAGCATCGATTACATTTTGGCAAATTGAATTGAGCACAAACACACACCTCCTCGATAGAAACGAGAATTGTCGTCTTTGGGTTTGTTACGAAGAAAAAGGACGAATCACTCGCCCGCTGCCATGTCAGTTACGTGTGTGAGCTGAATGCAAAATCTCAGCATTTTAAAGGATAGCAAATCGAAGGACGAGTTGAGTTTATGCTTTTTATGCAGAATGATGACATCAAGGAAAGAGTTTTCCTCACAAAATCAAGCCTAGAATTGACTGAGCTAGCTTGAAGATTGAATGGAATAGCAATTTGCATTGTGCAATTACAGCCTAAAATACCAAAGACTATCCTTAACTGCTTTGGTTTCGCCAGATAGGGGAAGGTCTTGAGTTCTTAAAGACTTAATATTTTAAAGCCTAGACTTGAGTACTTTATTAGTTGAGTTTATCTCTATGAGGATTGCGTCCTGTATAACGGCAAATTGAAAACCGAGTCAAGAGAGCCAATCAAACAAAGAAAAACTTGACATTTTTCCGGAGTGCACTACATCAAAGTCAAGCTGTAGGTCGAGTATGTTTATCAAAGGCAAACCAACGTTGCTCTCTCATTCCACCTCATTCACTGAATTGGTGCAGTTAAGCTCGCTGTCATATTTCTTTCCTATTTACTCTGCTACAGTGTTGAAAGCTACTACATTTCGGGCTTATGATTCATTCCCCACAAAACTCGTGAGTTTTTGTTACTTTTTTTTTTACATTTAACTGTCACTGCCAGCTTTTGATTAACCGTTAGACATAATTGCAATTTCACTAATGCTGCCAAATGGATGGTAGCTTAATTTTCTCTTACGCTAGCTAACCCAGGCACATGCCGCTGGTTTTTTGCAGCTCGGCAACACTGGCACTCAATTGGATTTGCTGCGCTCAGTACATTTTTGATTACTTTGCCGGCACATGTGTGTTTGTTATTGTTGTTGTTGTTTCATCCTCTAACCCATAAACTTGAGCATTTGTCAACGTTTGACATCCAGTCTGACAGAACTCAACACGCCGCTAAGTTGTTTATCTTTTGTCTTTTGTGCCCTTACTTTGGCTCTGGATTTATTGTGTTTAATGTGTTGAAAAGTCTGCTTATTTATGACACTGGATTTGATGGCAAACTTATTTGATTTTTTATTTGCGCGTTTTTTATGTGTATGCGGTATGTGTGTGTGTGTTCTTTGCTTGATTAGGTGGAAAATTGAAAGGAATGAGAAATCATTCTCCATTGAAAACAATTCAATACGGAAATGATTGGTTCACAGCTTCTCCAACAGGAAATTATATTTGACTTGTGAATTTTGAATTGTATTTATTGTATTGAGTAGAGAGAGGTAAAATAGAAAAAATAAGTTGATGTTGAAAATAAAAAATCCTGTAACTTAGGACTTCAAAATCAAATGGATTTTTCTTAAATTTTTTTTTTTTTTTTTTTTGATACAAATTTTTATATTAATTCGAAATATTTGAATTCCAATCTGATTGAAATACATTGCAGTAAAATTTTATATTTCATTCAAACTATTTGCCTTTTTTTATCACTAAATATTTTTGTACACAATATGCAAAAAAAAACCAAGCAAGAAAAGAATTTTTCTTTACTGAATAAAAAAAAAAAAATAATAATAAATAAATAAATTTCTATCCATCAAATATTGTACACCATAAATCCGTATAAAATATTTGTAACACATTTTTGCATTTGCAAGTTGCATGTTTCTGATGGAATTTCCACTCAGCAAGCAACTAGCTGAATTTATGAGCATTTTTCTGGACTTGGTTTTTCTTCTTTTCTTCACGCTGGCTGCCACAGCTGTAAAAGAGGCAGCAACAACAATAAAGTTTTATGACACGAAAAATGTTGCAACTAATATTTTAGATGCTGTATTGCCGGGGCTTTCTCTCCTTCTCACACTTTCGGTTAGTCTGTTTTTCCATCATTCCGCTTATGTTGTTTTTGAGCTCTTCAGTGTCTTCCAGCGGAAAGCTAATAGTGTTTGGCCATTTTTCAAAATGCCATTGCCTGACTGGAGGCTAAAATCAGCTACCCCTCGAGCTGGGTTTGTGTAAAATTTTGTTGTTTTTGTCGTTAAGTCAAAGTTTGTTGAAAATTTTTTATCAGCATGTTGAGGCAATGACATGACCACATCACACAGAGAGTGAAGCTTATAGGACACCAACGCCAGGAGTAGCCACAACATGGTCCAGAATGCTGGATCACAAGAAGGAAGAGGAAATTTCCTTGGCATTGCCAACAACGACGACATGTGACTATACATACTAATAAACCGTTAGTTGGCTGGCGCTCTTCCAATTTTCTCCATTTTCTACATCTTCCTTTTCTTTCTCCGGTTTTTTTTTTTTTTTTTTTTTGCTTGTGTGTATAGTTTATACTTATTTTTATGCTGCCACTTTTCACCAGGCTGACAACATTGACAGAGTCCATGCGGGTAAGGATTTTGGTGAAAGCTCTCTATCCCTCTCACTCTCAATCTTTCTCAGTCTCTGCAACTTTCACTGTGTGCGTGTGTGTGCCTTTGTCCCTTTCTTTGCATTAAAGTTGTGTTGCATTCACGCTCGAGCTGCGTTTGATATAACCCACACATTCCTTCATTCTCAAAGAAGCTCGCCCATTTAACTAGAGAATGTTATGAAAAAGTCCTTCTTGACTTTGTTATGCCTGAGCTCTGTGTGTGTGTGTGGCACCCTGGTAACTTCATTTGGACCAGTCAAAAAGTCAGTCACTCACTCAACTACTTTTTCCCAAAGTTCATTACTTTTATGTGATTATATGTCATCTCTTTCTACTCCTCTACCCGTGTGCCCCTACGCTTAGGCCTCTCAACATGTCAGTATGTCATTGGCATTATTAGTTATATGTGCCCTGACCGCTGTCAAAAGCACACTCTCTCACACAAACGCCAGTGTATCTCGAGTATGTATAGATATTTTGTGGCAGAGTTGGCAACTCGAAAGTTGCTGCCAAAATTAGTTGCAATTATTTATGGCCTTTTGGGGTCGAGTTCAGCTGACCATTTCGGCTCAGTTCATCTCATGAATAGACATTACAATCTGAGAGTGACTGAATGGCTAACCAACTAAATGATGGCGGTACTCTTGGGTTTGGGTTCAAGCCTAATCAAATGCAAATCATCAAGCTCTGTTACGCTAGTTGATAGGTTGATGTTCAAATTTATATACAAAAACCGTTTACTTCAACAATGGAATTCAGTCGAATTTCAAAGAGTAATCTAAACTTTTTTTGTCCTTACTAAAACTAAATACTTTAAAATCATATCAGGTTTCAAGGGAAATTAAAAATGTCGAGAGCTTCTCATTTAATTTTTGATTTTCAAAATTTCCATTTCAAAATTTGACACCCAAGTTTCGGCAGAAATATAATATATTTGATTTCCATTTTGAACAAAAATTTGATTTGTTTTGAATTTCTTGTTGTCCATAATATTTTGTGAAGCATTATCCCTTTTCGAATATAAAAGTGTTAATCCAAAATACGTTAAGTTACACAATGGCTAACATTAATGAGATTTACATTTAAGCAAATATAAAAGAAACATTTCTATTTTTATTTTTTTGTCTCAAATGAATTAAATTACATAATTCAAATTATAAATAAAAACTAAGTAAACTATTCGGAGGGTTGGTCTATAATTTTAGAGAAAATGTGATAATCTATTTGTAGCTTGGGTAAATTTAATCTGCAAAAACTCTATATAACCGTCGTCTCATCAAAATTGTATATATTTTCAGTTTTTTTCTTCATTTTAAATTTTTTGCTTAAATGCTTTTCTGCTTGTGTAGCATATTTTTTACGAAAACACAACAAAATTGGTGGCCATAATTGTAACCATTAATGATGGCCCACCAGTTGGTTGAAAAAAAAGAAAGAAAAACTGTAAACATGTGTATGCTTTTCATATACATTTATGGGTGGGCTTGAGCGTTCATTAAGCTAACAACTGGGTAGGTGAAAATATTACGCATACGCAACGTTGTATACCGTTGAGCAAACATAAAATTTGTGCAAAAATGTTGAAGCGCAAAAAACAGTGGCAAAAAGAGAAACATGAAAACAACAACAACAAGTACAAATTTTGCAGCATGCAACAAGGGAAATGTGAACGGGTAGATAGACGAACAGACAGACAGACAGATAGATGGATGGATGGATGAATGACGGTGGTTTGCTCGTTTCGAAAACTCAAATGCCACAGTTTCATCCGCGGAGTGTCAGAGTTTTTTTGGTCTCCCTGCTTGTCTGTTTCTCTGGCAGTCTCTCTGCTATTTGCTGTACACAGTTTAGACATTTGTGGGTTCACTTCTGTGTATCCTGGGCAAGTCGCCGTCCTCCTTACCTAGCCCTGCCATCATGCGCTAACAAGTCTCGTCAGCGATATTCTCTCTCTCTCTCTCTTGAGTGTATCTGTGCTTGTATATACTGTGAGTTTGTTATTTTGAAAACGAGTTAAAATTAGCATAGTTATAGCAAAAGTCTTCAGCACAGGGGACACACTTGTCTGGCTTGTTACTGCTGACTTGGTAATGATGTGCAAATATAATGAACTTGGGCAACTTTACAGACTGCCAATGGAAGATGATGATGACGATGGCAAAAAAATATCTAACTAAACTAGAAGATTTGGGTGTTTTGTTGTACTATCCAGAGCTCCATGTACTTGAATAATACTCGACCAAAAAAAAAAAAAAGAAGAAACAACAACGATCCGACCTCTGTGCGAGTGTATGCTGGCAAAGTATTAGCAACTTAAAATTTAGGTCAACTGGAACTGACTAATGTGCCTATAAGTATGCCTAGCACTTTCACTTAACCGAGCAAACCGAGCAAAACAAGAATCAGCTACATTTAACTCTGTTCTCTATTCAGCTTGCAGTTCTTGGCCTTTTGTTTCCATTAACGTACACAGGCTCAGTCATATACAGAAATATATACTGTCTCTATAGCTCCGGCAGCAAAGGCAATCTACCCAGAAAACATTTACCAAACTGTTCAGACACTTTGACAACATTTAATTAGAAAATTTCAAAGCGCTAGTTTGAGCTTTCTCCAGCAGTCTTTTATTTATTCGTTTTTTTTTTTTTTTTTCTTTAGAAAATTTTAGATATTTTGCAATCATCATCAGACTTTACAGATTGGAATAGAACTGATATTGCCTTAGGGAAACCACAATATTTTCTTAACCTTTAGAAATGGCTATTCACTCAAAAGTCTTATAAGCTTCTTACAAGGGCATTATGTTCTTATTAGGGCATTATATTTATATAAGAAATGAAATGTTGCAAAGGAGTATTTCAGTAAATAATTGAAAAGTATTTAAATAAAATATTCCCATGAGAATTTGAGGCATAGCTCAATTATTAATCAGATCAGCTTGAAGCTTTGAAAATAAAAAATTTTATTTTGCCTTTAGATTAGTGAACTTGAATTACTTACGGAACTGGTTCTTGTAGAAGGCATTTCAATTGAATCTTTTAAAAAATGTCTTAGGTAACTCTGAAGAAATTTTTTTTCAAAGCTTAAAGCAGCCCAAATTGGATCAGTGTCAGCTTTCTATACTTTCCAATATTTTTTTATAAACTTTTAAATAAATTATTAAACTGCTTCCACAAGAAGCTCTTTTGTAAGGCTTTTAAATGAAACTCCATAACAAATTTGTTAGGAATGCAAGCAAAACAAATTCTTTCTTTCATAGATAACACAACATTTCCAATACAAAATATCTGCTGGGTAGACATTTTCTTGCTTTGGTTGTGTGAGTGTGCTCATTTGGTTGAAACTCTTTTTTGGGTGCGTCCGTCGTCGCCCGCGGGCAGGCACATAGCAAAGTGTGATGTCAGGGCGCAAACAACATCGGATATGGCAAGCCGCTCGGTTACTTTGTCTTTCCCTGTTAGCCCCGCCCTGGCAGGAGCTACAAAGTTGCGGTATTTATTTAGCCTATAAAGCGACAGTTGGTTAAAAACGTGGCCAACGAGGTGGGCGCACAGCATCAAAGTGCAGGCAGAAGCGAGTGCATAAAAAACTGAATAACAGGCAGAAAATGCACACTAAGTGACACACAAACCTGTCCAACACACACACTCACGCACAAACAAGCAAACACTCACCCACACTTACCCATGAAATGTTTCATGCAGTCGACTTTGTTGACCTAAAAATCTCATTTGATGCTTGCTCATTTCAGCCAACTTGGTAGTTCGTTGCTGTTCTTGTTGTGGTTTTGTCGCCTCTTTCGGTTGGCATTGCCTACTTTTTGGGGCAGCCCTCGAGCCACAAGCAATCTGAAGAAGAAAGTCATTTTTCTTTTCAAAAATATCTCAAGCTCAACTAGTTCAAAAATTTGTTTCTATTTTTATTTTAAATTTATTTTTTCAGTTTTCTCATTTATTTTTTTTTACCTTTGATAAAAATAATTTCTATTGACACTGCTTGAGAATTTCTTTTCTGTCCGTGAATTGAACGGAAATTTAAGGAAATGAAGTTGTAGTATGTCTGGACTTGGTTTCTATTTGGTTTTCTATGGAACATGAGATCTGGCACAACCAACTGATTTCCTTAGAGGTGACATGTATGAAAATCGCTTTCCTTTAGTTCCCACAGATTTTCTTTGCCTTTGATGCCGAATCATAGTGCCTAAGTATGAAAGGATTGCTTAATTTTAAAAATATAATTTCATATTTCATTTCACTGGCTTATAAAATGTTAAAAAAAAATATTTATTACCAAAAATAAGACTAAAGTCTTCCACTGTACCCGAATGTCCGTTTCAGTGTCGAGTTTCTTTTATATTTTGTTTGATTTATTTTTTATTGGGTAAACAAAACAACCATCATAAAAATATAAAAGTGACAACCACAAAATCACAAAATCAAATTTTTTATTAGTCAAATTTTAATAAAAATTAATTTCTAAATATTATCTTGTAATTTTATGTATTTGAGATTCTTTAAATTAAATGCATTTTCTCTCTTTTTGCAGGTAAGTTTTTTAATATTCTGGATTTCGTGAAATAATGAAAATCAAATAAGGTAAAGTAAGCAAAATTGATTAATTCAAACATTTATAGAGTTTTTAAAGGAAATCCGAATAATTTGGAGTAGAATAGTCATCAGGATTAAAGAGTTTTTGTCTCAATTAAAATAAAAAGTTAATGTGAAAAAAATATTTAAGCTTGTAAATATTTGTTGAAATATTTTGTATCTCAATCTTATTAGGCAGACTTCTTTCAAAATCAAATCAGTGCTGTCAGTTAAACGTGAAATTAAAAATCCGATGGCATTTTGACACAACATTTTGCTCTACAATCACTAATTGAATTCAAATCGGATTTAATGTCAACTTGCTCAAGAAAAGGGAGAAAAAAATACCAGTTTCCCTATGAAGGAAAGATTGCTATCGTCGTCGTGGTAACTCAATCCAATAAACGACATAGAACCGAGACCAACTTTCAGGGTACTTAATAATTCAATGAGAAAAAGTAGGACACGCGTCGTTCCGAATTCGGTCGATGTCATTTTGATTTTTGTTTTTATTCATTTTTTTTCTGCGGCGCCTACAAATGTCACATGCAAATCTAAATAGGCAGTCAGGCAGACAAGTAAGCAAATAAAAAATACTGAAGAGAAAAATGAGTGAAAATTGTGTTAGCTCACGACAGGCTGCCAAAATGATGGATTCGACCGAGGGGAGGCAGCTGAAAAATTAGTTTAGGCCTGAAAAGCTTCAAAAGCAATCAAAATGACAACTTAAGTAGGCTTCTCCGCAACCCAGCAAAATTGAATAGCAAAGTGTGGGCAAGCAAACAAAAACGAAAAGCAAAAAAAAGTTCTTTTAATGAAATGAAAAAAGGCGAAAAAGTGTGCAGCTCTCTTGGCCCAATGGAGACAAAAAAGGAAGGAGGCTAGAAAACGGGTCAGTGTGTTACTGGCTCCAAGGGAAAGTGGTGGGAATTCTGGGGTCAATTAGGGCACGAAAAAAAATTTTTTTTCCGCAGTGCGTCGAATTGGAAAGAAAAATCTCTGGAGTCTCTCTAGTGTCTTTATTTAGTTGGTTGAAATTTTGAAGCGATAGTCACAAGTTTCTGAGTGTTTAAAGGCTTGTTACAACGCGAGTCTATTGGCCCAGACTATTGGGATTTATTTCCATTTCTATTTTGCAGAATAATCTTTGAACCCACTCTAATGCTTAGAAAATTATTCCCAAGTCCTTTTTAAATATTTAATATTTCTTTTATTGTCGAACCTTTTAAGGGATTTCTTTCTTTCTTTTCGTCTGACAAGCTTAGCATTTTGTCTGTCAGTTTGATTATCGATTTTCACAAATATCCTAATATTTTCACAAATTTGTGAATATTCTTTGGCTTCTGTCTATAAATAAAATTCTCAAAAAGAAATAAATGAAACTTTAAGCAAATGGTCAGACCTAAACCCAAAACAAAAAAAAAAAAAAATACAAGAAAACTTTGACAAATTTTTGTCTTGTTCTTAACCGGAGATAAAAAGAGATTAGTCATAGAACCCACTGACTTCTGTATACGCTTCTTTTCT
Source organism: Scaptodrosophila latifasciaeformis (assembly GCA_037075145.1). Classification (NCBI taxonomy): domain Eukaryota; kingdom Metazoa; phylum Arthropoda; class Insecta; order Diptera; family Drosophilidae; genus Scaptodrosophila; species Scaptodrosophila latifasciaeformis. The sequence goes on along the minus strand of JBAMCM010000100.1, from coordinate 10,185,616 downwards.
ATTCTTAAAATTATTAAAAGCTTTAAAGAATACTTTAACTGATTGTATCTAAATGCATTATCTTAATTGCACTTTTACTTATCTACAAAAAACTCCTTTTTTTTATCTATCGAAATTCCTTGATATATTAAATTGCAGGGTATGAAGGAGAAAAGCTGTGATAAACATTTTAAATGTAATTTCAGTGTAGAGTTGTGTTCTTTGTCACTGTTGAGTGGGACAAGCTGAAGGCACAGTAAGAAACCGTAGGCCATTGTGTGTGGTTTTCTCAAGCAATTGGAGTGTGGCAAACTACTGAGTAGAGATAATGTTGTTTGTTGCTCTTCTTGAATAGTTTTCTTTGGCATGGTTGAGGCAACCCTTACCGCTATTATCCACAAAAGAAGGGCAAAGATATACCAACAAATGCCGAGATTCTGTTGAAGTTTTGTGTTGGTATTTGAAAATTCTTTAAATATTAAAATCTTGATTAAGTTAAATGCGCATTCGGGGCCGCAACTTAAGTATACATTCGGTATGCACATAAAGTGATTCTTTTGCCATATGCCCCATCCACCCCAATCAGAGCCGCAAAAAGTGTCTTACCATAAGCCCCGGACTCCATCCCATATTCGTTGCTTTCATTCGGCTCACTAAAGCAGACGAATGCGTGGGCGAGTGTTGGCGGAAAAAGGCAAAATGTCAGTGGGTCGATTTTCAAAAAGCCTTCAACGAAAATCTCTGTCGGTATGTTTGTGTGGTTTCACTTTTTCTTTCGCTTCTTTTCATTTGTGTTACTTTTTTTGGGCTTTGCGTGAAATGAAACATTTTTTTATTTTGGTATATAAATTTTAGCAATTTTACGCACGATTTGGGAAATATGCTCAACAGACCAGCTCGGGTACAATAATAAAAACAAGAAGAATTCTGCTTCTTTGGTCAAAGGCACAGAGACACTTGACATGGCCTGAAAGTGCAAATCACTTGACATACAAATTTTCATAATTGCTTTGCGACTTCCTTTGACCACAAAGACTGAATTACAAAAGCCCCAAAAAAAAAGAAGTGGTGGAATGAGGAATTATTTAAATGCCGTCAATTTTAATTTACGCCTTTGACGCACTCAATTATGTTAAATTTGGTTCAGTCAAAAGAAAGCAGCAAGGTTATTTGAATATTTCAAGTATGAGGAAAAATATTTTGAGTTTCTTAGATGCAGCAAAGTAAATGAAAATATTTGTCAAATTATTATATATTTTCATGTCTTTGACACTTCAAATCCTCCATTAACCCACTTGTGTCCAGAGTGGATTTTGAGGAAAGTTTTGGCAAGCTTAAATTGACATGACAGTTTCAACTTTTCCGCTTGCCACTAACACAGATTTAAGAGTGAGAGAGAGAGAAACTAACATACACACTCAGCTAAGAAGAAAGAAATCAAAGTTAAGCTTTTTGCGTGAGCATAAAAAATAACCCATAGACTTGACAATGACTGAAAGTAGTGGCAAACGAAAAGGGCTACCCCGCAAATAAATTCTATCTTCTCTTCTTTTTTTTTTTGGCTTAACCAAGCAACTTAAAATCCCAAAGATAAGTTTACTCTACTTTACCACACAAGTCAAATGACTTAGCGGGTTAGTGTTCGAGGCAGAAGCAGCCTAGAAAATATATACTAAAAGTATCTGGGCGTGAGCATCGCTAAAACGCTTAACGGTGTCGTAAATGTTAAGTCAAAAATCTAGTTGGCAAATACTTTTAGCCAAGGACAAACAAAACATACATACATGCTTTCTGCTTTCTCTCTCTCTCTTTCTCTGGTTTACCTCGGACCCTCCCTGTGGTAGTAAAATCTGTGGCGACTACGATGGCTTGGTAAGCATGCATCTGCCGGATAATCTGGGCAAAGCACTCGTTCTCATCCAAAAGCTTGTGACATGTTTCATGTGTGTTTTCTGAGCTCCCAAAAAAAAAAAAAAGAAGTAGACAGTCTATGGAAAATCTACACGGCACGCAAGTTACTCATAATCAACACGACCAAAAAAAAAAAAAAAAAAAAAACCAAGAAGAAGAAGCAGAACCGAGAGTGAACATGTGTTTCTGTTCTTTAGGAGTCGAAGCTCACTTGTGTTTTGGTTCTTGTGTTCATTTTGTTTATGAATTATGCTTATAACTTTGCTTGGCACTTTTCCTCAAACCCTCCCTTGTACCCATGAAGTGTGACTTCGAGTGTGTTTTGGAGTGGGAGTTCGCTTCATTATTTACGAAATAGTTTTCGAAATAAATTTGCCAAGTTTTTCTTTATGCATTTTATTGTTATGTGGACTCGTGGCACTTGTGTTTTCCACTACTGCCACCATTTCATAACTTGTTATTGTTCTTGTTAACATGTATCTGTGAGATACAGGCTTGAATTTCTTTTCAGTCTTTGCCTTTTTTCCTTTCTTTTCCTTTTTTTTTTTTGTCTACCATAATTTGTCATTGTTGACACACACACACACACACGCTCACACTCACTCTCTTGACAGAGTCTGTTCTGTTTCCCATGCCACATCCACAATTCCTTCGCATACTCAGCTGTCTGTCATCTTATTTGGCTTTGCTTTTGCATTTGTCTTATAATTTATATGCGATTTTAGGGGTGTTTAATCTATTCTCTCTCGCTAGAGTATTTATTTGTCCTTAAGATATCATTGAATTATAGTCATCTTCAAGATAAATACAGATGAAACTAGAATGTATATTTCGAAATTAGAAGCAGTTTCAATATTAACTTAAAGAAGAAGCAGACATCGGAGAGAATCTAATGAAATTTCCTGGAATCTTTACTTGGTATGGTTACACGTTCCAAAATTGCTTGAGCTTGAAACTTGGGAGCTCTCTTAATTAATTGGTTTATTACAATTTGGAAATAATAAACTTGATCCAAAATAGGTAATAACAGAATGAAAGACATTTTTGAATTATTAGATTCTTTTTATACTTAATAAAAAAAGAAGACTTCAAAAACGAGTTGGCATCTTCAGAGTGCCGAATTATTTAGACTCTGTTTAAAGTTCTTTTCTTTTGTTTTCTTTATTGTCCAAAAAGAGTATAGAAAAACAGAATACAATTTCAAAATGTTCATCTCCAGCATAAATATTTAAAATTTCATTTACTTGCGTTACACAAATAATACCCTCAGGGCAGTGAAAGACATATTCTTTGCCACATTCAAAGTATCAGGGTCTATTTCGAAAAAAAAAAAAATAACATTTATAAACTTGTGGAAAGATAACTTTACCCGTGTGCATGCTTAAAAAATTATAAACAAGACAAAAGAGGGTGGATGGGGTGGGGGGGAAGAAATATGGTTGGAAAGCTAGCAAATGGATAAGCAAACAAGTAAAGCACATAAACAATATGCAACACGTACACACAATAAATATACGAAAAATATTAAGCTAGGAATTAAGATAGAGAATGGAAAATGAAAAGGAGAAGACCAAAGAAGCTGACTTAAAAATTTAACAAAATTATTTCCCTGTAAAGTTTGCCCAGAAAGAAAATAAAAAAAAATGTTTCTTAAACAAACAAGAGAAGAGCGATAGAGTGTCTGTGTGAGAGAGAGAGAGAGAGAGGGAAGAAGAACTACCTACAAATTAGTATCATCAATCAAGTGGAGCTTGTGGGGCAGACACAAGTAAGACAGGCAGTGGGAATGGGGTAAAGGATAAACAGCCAACTTAATTTTGCGACCAATGGTGGGGCAAGGTATTGTGTAGGAAAATGCGGGCATAACCGAGCGTACTCTTGATTGGCTCCCACAGATTTTTGTAGACATTAAGTAGCCGATATGTTGGCAATGCAGATTCATTTCTTCTTTGCGAAGCATCAGCTGCACACTCGCTCAACTTTGTTAATAATAATTGTTTTCTTTTTGTTTTTTTTTTTTTTTGTATTTTTTGTGCTGGCGAAAATAAAAACAAATCGAGCAATCAATTATGGTAATAAAACCAACATACAAATTGAGTGGGACAGCTGGCAGAGTTTGCTTTTATTTTGAGCCCTCATTTTATAATTTAATGTAGCTTACTTTACTTTTGGATGCATATTTGTGAAAAGTTTGCCGGTCTCGGCTGGCTACTGTCATTTCGTTTCACTTGGCCTGTCTATTTTCATTCACAGAATCAGACTGGCAGTCGGGTTTGTTTGTTGTCTCCGAATGCCTAAGGCCTTTGGCAAATAACCCACCTCTCTCTCTCGTTCTCGTTCTTGCTATCTTTCTTTTTTTAAGCGATCAAGTTGTTTGCCTAAGTGGCACACTTCAAGTTTTGCGGTTTACAAAACACAAATTCAAACTTCGGCAGCTTCGTTGCCAACTTTAGCAGCTTTCTTTCTATCACCCCCAACCACTTGGCTTAGACTTTTGTCAACGAAGCCAAACCGAAACCAATTCAGACCAGGCCACATCACAAGCTCACCACTCTCTGTCCTCTTCTTATTGCCGCCATCAGTGGCACAGTTGTACCCGTCACCCGGTCAGGTTCCTGCAACAGTTCCATCCTGCTGGCTCTGGTTGTGTTCTTCAAGTGGCTGTTTATGGCCCAATCGTCTGTCTCTTTCACTTTATGCCAAGCTAATAAGTGTTTTTTGTTGCTGTTGTTGTTGTTGTTGATAACTTCCTTTTCTCTCTGGCTTCTCCGGCTTGTCTGTGTACTTTGAGTTGAGTTTGAAGTCTGCAGTTAGAGTCGAGGAAGCAATGTCGTTTATTTTATTTATTTGAAAATAATTTTCTTTGGAAAACCGCAGGTACTTCAAATTAAATAATTCACAATAGACACTGACAATTGCCTGCCAAATGCTTTTCCCCACAAACTTTTTCCATTTTTGTTTTGAACAATTTTTTTTTTTGACTGCCTTTTTTCAATTTCAAGCCATTTTTAAATTGTCTCGTTAAGGATATAAATAAGTTACTACAAATTTTGGAATATTGAAAAAATGTTGAAGAAATAAAATTTTAAGTGAAAGAAGAACAACCGTAGGAAAAGACCTTGAAACGACTTGAAACTTTTCACCTCTCATCTTTAACAAATTACACAAGAACTCTTTGAGTCAACAGCACACACGCACTGCCACACTCGCACACTCAGCCAATTTGGTCAAAAAAGTTTCTAACAAATTATCAACAGAGTAAATAAAACTTTGTGAAATGGCCAACGAAAATACACAATGGGCTGAAGTTACGGATCCAGCCAACCCTGAAAGTTAACTATCCTTTGGATAACTTTTAAAACACGTTCCCCCAGTCCCAATCCGTCCGTCAGCCGATCTGTGTGCCCTCACACATGCGTTTGCAATTATGTAATACGAATTTGTAATGACAATTTCACAAAACTGTGGCTGGACACCTGAGCATGGCACCGATGGAAGTGGTTGCGAAATGAATGTGTGAAAATGCGGGAATAAAAACGGTTGACTCCGTTTGGGCCCAGTTAGCACTCAATTAAAAAGACAAATAGTTTCTGTACCCCACTGAGAGATAACAACCACAAAAGTAACAGAAATAAAAATGAATATAATGTTGACAGAACAAAATAACACGGAGAAATATTCTTTCAGGTAATTAAATTTATTGAAAGAAATTGGCAATTTGTAGGATTGGTTGTCCGGGGAAAAGGTTTCGCAAATACTCTAAAAAAATAAACAACATTTAGTTAATGGAAAAAAAAGCAGAGAATTCGGAAATGAAAAATATTTAAATATGAGGACAAAATATAAATGAAATGAATAGAAAAAAATGAAAGACAAAACAACAAAAATTTTATAATAAAATTGTGAAAATAATCTGGAAAAAAACAGATGGGCTAGGGGGAAATAGGCGAAAGAGAACATGCAATAGTTGGAAAATAGTAAAGAGTGAGCAAAGAAAAAACTGTAATTTCCACAAAGAAAAATGTTGCGAAAAAATAATAGTGAGAAAAATAAATTTTAACGCATTATGCTGGCCAACATTGAAAAGAAGAAAAAAAAAATAAGAAAATACAAGCACTCACACAATTGCAATTATACTGGGCGTTCTTGTGGTTTTCCTTGGCACCATGGGGGGGGGGGGGGGGGTGGCTCTGTTGGCATTGGCATGGGTGTTTTTAATGGCGTTGAAGCAAAAATGCAAAATTTTGTAGCAACTTCGTGGCCATTTCAAAAGGAAAATGTTATTGCAGCAAAAGTCATTTGCTCTTTTTTCTTATATATTTTTTTTAAGGTAAACTGTCTTAAAGTTTTCCAGTTTACGCAAACACAAAAAAGGAGAACCAATATTGACTCAGCACTCACTCTGAATTGTAAATTCTTTTCATTCACATTCTAAAAACAGTCTCTTCCCATCGCCATCGAAAATCATTAGTTATTAGAAAAGCTTAATAGGATCATATATCATAATTATGTTCAAAAATCACCGAAAAGAGTTAATAGTTTGGAATTTTCTGGTTTTGGCCTTCAGCTTTAATTAGCATGTCACGAGTGTATGAATTGCATTTTGCATTTATCAACCTCATCACTACCTCATTTGCTGCTGCTTAACGGTAAATACTTTCCCAGCGGTTGTGGCACGTGTCCCAAAGCCCACATGCATAATATGGAAATGATAAATGCCGCTCAGCAGCCGACAGCTGTCAGTTCTAATTAACACCAGTCCAGTATCAAAACTCCCTCACTCTAACTCTGTCTCTGCACTGTATCCGTCTGGGAGTGACAGAGAGAAAGAGAGGGAGAAGGCGAATGTTGCGGCCAGCTTTATAGCCATTTCGATATGGCAACGCCTTTTGCGTGTCATAATCACTTTGCATTTTTATACAACACTTCAAAAATGTCAGAGAAATTGCGCAGAAAAAATTTAATTAGTTACAAAAAATAAATCAAAACAAAATGTGAAAAAGTATGTACAAAATTAAGTGCTGCCAAACTTTTAATATTAAAATTTTTCATAAAAATTAAAAACATTAAAATAATTGCCAAGGTAATTTGCATAAACAAATAAATTTCTAATTTGTAATACAAGCAAATTTACCACATAAATGAACGCTATTCTGTGTGGCAATAAATAAATTATGAATTTATATATTTTAGTACAGTTGTGTACAAAACTATAGAGCAGAACTTTCCGAATGAACTGTATTAAAAATATTAAGAGATCGAACCAATGTTAAAGCAAAAAAAAAAATTAGAGAACTTCTTAGGTTCGGATTGATTGAATGAACTGTATTAAAAATATTAAAAGATCAGACCAAAGTTAAAACAAAAAATTTAGAGAACTTCTTAGGTTAGGATTGATTTGTTTACCATAGAAAAAGTCTGGGAATAAATAAATCATTTCGAATAGCATTGTTCAGGGAAAATCCTTTATGCACCAAATTAACTCGAAATTCATTGAAATGTGTTCCCAATTTTTATGTCTGTGCTGATATTCTTTTGTTATTTAAATTGCCACAAAATTATGCTATAAAAATATTATTATGTCGTTTAATTGCCGCAAAACAATGTGCACCCCAGACACATTCAATGTTTCCGCAATGAATAAATACTTTAATTTTATTGTCATGTATTTTAAATAAACAGTTTTTTTCTGCTTCTTTTTCCGCAACATATTGAACAATTTAAACTGATTGATGGGTAATGAGAATGAATTAACAGAATTTCTTTATTATATTTTGAAAATTAATTTTCGTATTTGTGGCAAGAAAAAAAGAAAATATTTATATTAAATACAATATGCTCGAATGTGTTTTTGAATAAAATGTAATTATTTATTTAATTTATTCGCACATGATGAGCAATGTTTTAAAGGGATAATCTTTATTTAACAACATTTGTGCATAACTTTTCCACTCTAATTGAAAAATTCACAATTTCAACAGAAGAGAAAAACTATTTTAAAACAATCATGACCTCTCTTATTTTTATATTTATTAATCAAATCAAATGAAGTCGAAGACTTGGTGATGAGAATATGATTTTAATTATATCAAGTCTCTCTCATTATTTATTTATGCTGTTATCGAGCAATGTTTCTGGTCCCTTTTCAATTCGATTGTTTTTATTTAGTCAATCTTACACAATCGGCCATTTGGTCTTGGTCTTGATTCTTACAAGTTTGTAAGTTTTACTACAGCTTTGTAAGAAATTGAAAATATATTGCCTTATATTTGCTTTTTATATTTATTCGTTATTTTGTTGCGGCTCATTGGCAAGCTCTGAGCATGACTTGCACCCTCAACCAGTGGCTGCACTTCAGAGGACCCAAGCTAGTTGCCAGGCAAGTCCTGGCCCGCCATTCAATATGTAACAAGTCTATGGTTTGGCTTTTGAACTGCTCCGGCTGTTTGCATGCTACTTAATGTCGCCTTTGTTGTTGCCACTACGTGACTTTACTATCATCATTGCCTTGGGTCCTCTTTGCCATGAACTGACTACTCTTTGGTCTCGACTGGCCCAGCCATTTTGACAGATTCTCTTTGCTTATTTTCCCTGTGGCTTTTCGTGTATTCACTGTTTGCTTCATTCCACCAGGTTCCTTGGGGCCATTATTCTTCGTTTACATGTTTAGTAAGTTAATTAAAAATTTTAACAATTAGCTCTTCATTTGGCTTTCTTTTATGCGAAAGGCTTACCAGCTGGTTCATAAATGTGGTTGCAACAATTTAATTAAAATGCAAAACCGTATGAAACAAAAAAAAAGAAAATGATTGAGATGTTTTTCTTTGCCTGAGTGGAATATTTATAATTTATTCCGGGGCATTTAAAGATAGGAAAGAAAGTGTCTGCCAAACGATTTTGTTAACTCAAACGACTGTGTAGCTGTGCCAAAAGAGTTGTTGCAGCTGGCAAAAAGGGTTGGCACGTTTGCACTTTTGCCCAAGTTGGCAACAATTTCTGCTGAATGCGGCAGAAATTGCAAAAAAGCGTGTGCTATTTTTACACATGTAAAGTCAAGAAAAATGCGAAACAGAAGTAAAAAATATGAAAAGTAAATACGGGACATTTGCATTGCTAAAAAGTAAGCTAAAGATTTCACGAAGTTTTCTTCTTTTTTATTTTTGCATAGCAAACGAGACAAAATCCCAGAGTCAGAATGGTCAGATGAGAGGTTGAGGACTCTTGGTCGTCTTGTTGCTCATTAAAATTCAAAACAGTGCGGTGTAAAACATATAAGAAAATAAATTCAAAAAAAGAATTTGCAGTATGTTTTCGTTTTTTTTTTTTTGCCGTCTATTTGAGACCATAAATAAACAGCGACGTTGGTGTGGCCACAGAATTTTGGCTCGCGATTCCTTCAAAAAATAATAAAATTCCACATACGACTGAAAATAGAAGAAAGCAAGTAAGTCAGAAATGCCTTCCTTTTTGCTTGGATGAATTGTGGCAGACAAAAGAGAATTTACAATAATCCTCAGCGAAATTGCGGAATTCGAGAATTTAATTATTTGCCCGACTTTTGAGTTCTAACGGAATGTTTTAGTATTTCTGCATTTGCCAAAAAGGAAGAGGAAGAAACCCAGAAACCCCATTTAAATATGAATTGCTTTATTTCTGGCAATTTCTTTAATATTTCGTTTGGCCAGGGCAAGTTTAATTTGTTTATTAAACTTAAACGAGTCTGAGACGACCAACACTTGCTCCGAGGCCAAAGAGCTCTGCCACTCAGGCTGCCTTTCCCCAATTCCCCCCCCCCCCCCACACACACACACACATATTATTACAGTCACCAGGACAACGACACTTTTAAACTACTTAAAGTTTACTCTGAACACGGAGATGGTTTCTTCAGAGCTCTTAATTTCTTAATTTTCTTACTCTTTTCTCTCAGTTTATTTTTCTGAAGAATTTACCAACGAGTTTTTAAGCTGAAACTATGCTCAAGACGGTTGATAACTTTATGGAAATCTCTAAGATTTCGAAGGAAATTTATTTGTAGCTTTAAACAAATTTAAAATGGTCTTTCAAAATATTTCTGGAATAGAAAAACTTAGCATCAACCCAACTAATTAAAGACCGTTAAGTCCACAAAGAGCTTTTGGAATATCTTCCATACTTCAGAAACATATTTTCAACACTCATAAAAACCACATTTTATGTTTTCGATCATAGCTGAATTCGTCTATACTGATGCTAAGGCAAAGCCTTCTAAGGCTGATGTTAGTTTTGTGCTTCTTGAAGCACAAATGGCAAATTGCAGTTGATGTTTTTTTTTTTTTTTTTTTTTTTTAGCTATTTGAAAGTTTTGAGCTACAGCACGGAACCCAGTAAATAATTGAAGCTGGCAAAGCAATACAGAAAGCAAAGCCAGACAGGGTTTGGGTAGTTTTAAATATATACGAAACATGTTATTTTGTGTGAAAAGGGAATTTGAGTTTTTGCCTTTTCAAAAGATGAAATATAAACGAAACCAGAGAAGAAGAAAAAAAAAATAAAGCAAACATTCTATGAATTTGTGTAAAATCAAAAAGTTTTCGAGCTGGACAAGTGAACTAGAAAATAGAAAGCAATAAATTAAAGAAAAATATTTGAATACAAGTTCATTTCTAACTTTCTTTTTTTTTAGACAAATTTAATGAATACACAAACCAATCAAATAATAATAAGAGTGTTTGAAATTGAGACATAGCTCCTCGCTATTAAAGCTATAAGGATATCCCTCTTAAATACCATTAAACTCTTATAATTGCTCCTGTTTGCCCAAAAAAAGAATTCCTTTGTAGTCAAAACAGTCAATCAATCACATGGTATATACGAAGAAAATTAATTAAAATACGAATTAGTGACACGCCTGAGCTGCGTAGGTGTCGTTCTAATGGAACAGCTCCATTGCAGCAGCTAAAGCTCAATACAGAATATACATCCATCAGACCATTCAATTCATCTTTTTAGGGAAACAATTGAGTGTGTGTGTGTGTGTGTGTGTGCGTGTTTTTGGATCTGTTAATTAAACCTTCATTAGAGAGTTGCGTTGCAAAGCTTTTGCCCGGCAACAAACAAATCAAACAAGAAGCTAACGAGAAACAATCTTCATTTGTCGTTGGGTCGGTCACAAAATTGAAACCCAATTAATTATGGAGCCGCTACGAATGCACACATACAGTAAAAATAACACAGGGTAAAATACATGCACACAATCACAATAACTAATTAAATTAATGTGAGGAAATTGTTTATACGTCAATAGAGCGGAAATACACAACGTACACTCGGGACAAGAACAGCCGCGAAAAGCAAACACATAAATAAAACAAAAGCACTTTTTGAATAAGCCAGCGAGAGTGAGAAAAAATGTGTTTATATATTTTGGCATTTGGCCTTAGCCGCAACATTCTATGAACCCAACACATGATTAAAAATCGATTAAATCAATTAAAATGAGAAAATGCCAAGGTCTCCGGAATAATGGCGGCCTTTTGCAATGCTCTTGTTAACCCTCTTTCTCTCACTGGTCATTATCTTCAAACACACCGTCTCATTACGTAAATCCCTCCTGACTACTCCTCTGCTTTTTTTTCGTTTTGAAAAACTGGCAATTTGTACCCCAAAGACCAAAGCTTCCTGGCAGGCATATGTTTGCGGAATCCCTTCTGCCCAGTCCACGCAGGTCGGCTCAACTTTGGTCTGCCATTTTGGTTTTTTTTTTTAATTATACCGACGCATATGTGTGTGTGTTATTTATATGGGAATGCGGCCATTTTAGGGCCACTGCCATTACCAGCAACGCCGGGAGCCATAAATGCGTCTTTTATGCCGCTCACAAAAGCGCACACATTCAAAAGAGCATTTCATACCTGTGAGAATCAAAACGGATTTAAATCCACAAGAGATTGGTCTACGCAGAAAAACAATGCGGCATTTCATTCGTTTGTTTCCCAAATTCGGTATCTGAACGAATCTTGGTTGGTGGATTTTAAGTCTTTTCAATTCAATTCATGTAAGTTTAAATGGAATGAGTTAGTTAAATGGTACTTAGGTTACCCGGGAAAAGATAACCCATGTATAGATCATCATATTTAAGAATAAAAAAATGTAGCATACATTTTTGGGCTTCCGGAAATAAATTAGTTTGAACTTGCTCAACTGTTCTACTTCCATTGGGTTTTCAATCGCAAGGAATTTTTGTGGGATTTGGAAAAGAAGCAAAAATTTTCAACGCTTCATTCCTGCCTTACTTACTAAAAAACATTCCAGGGACACTTTTTTTTCCTTTTTTAACTCGCTCATTTTTCACATTTCCACAACGTGTCCTTGCCCCAGCGTTACATAAACTAATATACCCACAGGCAGGCCCACTCCTAGCCAGAACTGTGGACATGTGTGAATGCAATTTTGCAGCTTTAAGCGCCAATTAAGTGAATGCCTTTCCCTGCTTGCGTAACCACTGTTGTTACCAGACATGTCATGTGTGCTGGGGACGTGATTCCAAATGAATGGCAGACGGGCTTAAATGAGTAGTGCTTCCTGCCAGGCCACGCCTCTTTCTTGCTGTCATCAACATCATTCCATGTGAACGGAATTTATAGCAAGTTCGCGGTTTCGTAAATTTTTATTTTTATATTTGTGATAGAATATTTTAAGCCTTTAAGTTGGCTCTTAATTTTCTTTTCAATAACACAAAAGTTTGGCCAGCTTATATTTTCTATATAAGCTTACACCTAAGATGTTAACATTTTCAATTTGGAAATAAAGGTTTGGACACCCACACATGCACACCTACATATATCGACCCATCCTTACTTATGTTTTGGGGAGAGTATTATTTACATAGAGAAGGAGATAAAGGTAGACATGTGGAATCAACATAATCAAATAAACCGGTTACAATTTGTGGAACGTGCCGGTAAACTGAAGCCTACTCAAATTCAAAACAACCTGAGCACATTTTCCGTTACGTGAAAATCAAATTTTATTATACATCATTGTTTTTCATTTTATATTCGATAGTTTTATAGAATCCATAAAAAAATTAAGACTTTGAGATAAACATAAGATGGACCTGGAAAGGTAAAGGAATAAAAAAATCGATTTGTTTTTTTTAGCTTGGATAATAATTTTTGGAGGTTTCTCAAACAATTTCGGGCTTCTATAAATTTTGAAGTAAAATTCGGAACTTATTAAGCAAAAGTTGTATTATGTAAAATGAATCACATTAAACAAACTCAATCTCTTTTAAATATAATTAAAATAATAAACAAGATTTCGCCATAAAAAAAATTAAGACCTTTGTGTTGCCCAAGCGAAAAATGTATACAAACGTCGTCTTAATGAAAATAAATAGCTTGTTCTTTGTTCGCCTCTAAATGTGTGCAGATATATATTTTTATTTTTGACAATGACACACAATGTTGCCCATAAAGGATTTACACGCATGTAAACAGAGGCAGCCACATGTTAGCTGGAGACTGTGCTTTGCCTCTGATGTGTGCCACAAATTCAACCGATACGCCCAACTAAGCTTGGGCCTGTTTAAATTTGTTGCTGTTTTTGTTTCGAGCCAACTCGACCAGGACCACTGGAAATACGGATGATGATGATGATGGCGGTGTTGGTGGGGTTGCCATCGCCGCCTGTCAGTGATGCTTGAACGCCTTTTGCAAGCCCACTTGACAGCTCCCTGTCGCCGCTGACAAGCGACCTCTACTCGCTTGCTTTCCCCCGGCTTCTCCGGGGGCTGTGTGCCTTATGTGCTCCTGGGTGGGCCGTGCTGAACATTCGTCAACTCCCCCAGTCTTGGAAGGGCCCTGTACCACAAGTGAAGGTCTCTGAGTGAGGCAGAGAAGCTGGTGGAGCTGGAGAGGGCGCCCCATGTCAGCTTTCAGTCGGTGATGTGTTTATTATGTGCCTCTAATATATTTATGAGCGCGTTATAAACGCATTTTCATTTTATTTGTATTGCCAGGCAAAATGCCACTGCTGCTTGATGCTTGCTTGATACAACTTGACTGGTTGTTGGTGTTTTCTTTATGGCAAATATTCTGTGCTATTATTTATGACAACAAATACCCAAAGGTATTTTATATCCAACAAAAATTTCGATTCCAAATTCATGCTGACATCATATGAATATTTTTTTTTATTTATTTTTTTTTTACCGCCACGTCAAATTTGATTTCAGTCAGGGCGAAATCGTCATACGCACTGTGGACCGCAAAATATTAGTTGTTTGATTGTTGGGGCACGAAAAAGCAATTACAGAATACATTTTCAAAAATGCGAGTACTCAAAAATGTATAAAACGATTTGAAATATACTGAATTTCATCTAAAGATGACATATTGTTGGTTCTTTTTTTTTTTGTGCTGGCACTTTTCTGTCTTCGTCTTGTTTTGCCTTTTCAAAATTTAAATAAATTTATAATCAAAATTGTTTGTCAACTTTGCAAATTGCACAAAGAAAATATATATGTATAAGAGAAAAAGAAAACAAAAAAAGGCAGAAGCCATATGAATATAATATTCTTTCACTCCTTCCGTATATATTGTTCAATATTAACTTCCTTACACTCGGTTTTCAGTATTTTTCACCTTTCTCATCTGTTCTCTGTTATCTGCAAAGTTTACAGTGCACCGAGCAAATACACAGACCCACAGACTGACCGACCAACCGACATAGTTAAACCAGCTCAGCCAAGTAACATTTGGCAAGTGGTTACCTGAAGATAGAGAGCCATCCAGCTTACTCAGACCCCGACTCTAGGGTCGACAGTCTAAGACGAAAATACCATCAGGAATGTTGCTGACAGGCAAACAGCACACCGAACCGACTAACTAACCAAAGTCAGTCGAGTTGAATATCTTTGGTTTTTGATAGGTGCAGTTTGCTTTTATTTCTTATTTTCCAACATATAAACATTCCATATGTATGTGTGTTGGAAATACTTTGCTTGTACGAGGGCCGACTTTTAAGTTTCCCAGGTAATAAAGCAAATCACAAAAACCAAAAAATTAAATTGGAAATTTACCAAGGATTTTATAAGTATTAAAAAAGAGCAACACACAATTATTTTGAAACTATAAAATTGAAAATAAAATTGACAACCCTCGTTTAACGCTTCACATATGTTTGTTGCAGCTTTTGGAAGTTTTACTCTTTCTCGTAGTGTTTTTCTTCTTGTCTCTCCAGGTATTCATTTAGTCTTTCAACGCCGCCTTCCACTTCGTCTTACCTTGTTGAGCTTCACAAAGTTTAATTTACTTTACCGACCCGTCAGTCGCCCTACCTGGCTCAGCAGGACTCACTCAACATAAAAGTTGAGCTCATAAAAGCTCAGGCAAATAGTTTTGGTGTTGTCCAAGCATTTCAGCATCATCCACCTCCACAGCTCTCCCGCCACCTTTATCAACCTTACACTCTTTGTCACTTGGTCACGCCTTCTTTTCGCTTATAATCCTTTTTCCACCTTTCTGCCTGCCTTGAAGTCAGCATATTTTTTCCAGTGTTTCCAAGAACATTGTGTTGTTTTTTTTTTTTCTTTATATATTCCTGTTGTTTTCTCAGTGTCCTTGTTAATGTGTGCATGTGTGTGTGTGTTTATTGTTTTGTATTCAAAGCATCTTTTTAAGCTCGTTATGTACTTTGGTCTCACCCAGTCAACAGACAATTGTATTTTATTTTCCTTTACTAGTCTTGACTATTGGTCTTTGTTTTTGTGGGATTTTCTAGTTTTGGAACTTCACTCAATGACTGGTAGGATGGCTAATGAAAATTGATACAGCTTATTTTTTTTGGGGTGGCTCATCTATCCATTCAACTTATTGCTTTGTGATTAAAAATAGAAAACGTATTGGAGATCTTTAAGGTACTCCTATTCAGACATATAAAGGAAATTTAATTATATGAATTTCCTTAAAAGTATTTAATTCACTTTAACGAAACTAAGATGCTCAAATAAAGAAAAATTAAATAACTTGCATTTGGTTTTGAAATATGTGTAAATTTTACAAAAAAAAAAAAAAAAATATTTTGGATTTTCTCAATTAAGACAACAGCTTAAATTGTCCAACTTTTTCGATTTGTTATCAATGTGACTTACCATCAGAAGTCTTTAGAGCCATTTGAAAAGCTCACTCCATTCGATATGTTTTATGTTTTGATCCCACTGACTCCAAGAAGTCTCGATATTCTTTGCTCGGCTTGATTGTGGCCAGCTGCTTTTTGTGTCACTGGCTTGTTTTTCTGCATCCTTCACATATGCCGCCTGATGCCTTTTGTTATTGTATTCTTGGTGTTCTTTGCATAGCTCCTTGCTATTGTTGTTGCTGTGTATGCGTGTGTAGATCTGCAGGTGAGGAGCTCAGAATGTCAGCTTTACTCTGCTCTCGGCCCTCACAAGCTGCTAAGCCGCTACAAACTTATGAGCTCCGGCACAGACCGACTGCTTATTGTTATTTGCCTTTGACTTGAGTTGCTGTATTTTGCTATTCACAAGAGACTGGCAGGCAGGCAGAGAGAAAAAAAAACAGTGAGAGGGATATATGGAGATGGAAATGAAGGTGGAAAACAATAACAAACACAGCAGAGCTATTATTTTTCAACGCTTGCACGTACGCAGGACCAGCCACCTTGGCTGGCCATTGTTGTCGGGGTAGTCGGTGTTTTTGTTGTTATTTTTATATAGTCCTACCGTGCCTGGCTATTAACCCAAATCCCTTGAGTGGCAGTTGTTATACATGAAAAAAATAAGAAAAACACATACAGAAACAAAAGTAAGTTTATTTCAATCCGTTGGGCCGGCCGACTTTAACGCGAGGCAAAAGTGTCAACCGGAAAGTTCAACGGCAAAAAAGACCCCGCATAAAAACAACAACTAAAGGAAAAAACTTGCCCATAGAAGAAAAGAGGGAAATATGCAAATACATGTATTAATCATACGACATGTTTGCCAGCTGCATTTTAATTGAAGTCAGAGAAATTTGTTTTATTTTTTCATATTTATTTTTGTAAAGAATTAATTAATTACAAATGAAAATGTTTATGTTGACCATATACAATTTGCTTTTATTACATTTTTATTATTATTTTTTTGTAAGGCATTTATCAAACAACAGACAAGGAAAAAAACAACGAATGCCTGAATGCCTTGAAAATAGGGAAAAGAACCAGCAAACTGCTTAAAAATAAGAGAACAAAAACAAAATGAGATTTTGGAAGCTTCATTCATTCTCATAAAAAATGCAACATGAAAACTGTTGTAAATGAAAAACAAAAAGCAAAAAAAAAAAAAAAACAACTTTTTAATTAAAAAGTGTTTGAAAGCTGTGCTCTTCTACCAAAAACAAGCCACTCTGATGTTTTCTTTTTTAAAATTTTTGGTTTCTGTGTAGCAACCCTTTTTTGTGCAACAGAATAGTGCTTTGTTGCCACACAGATTGACCCTTCTGGGAGCTCATTTTGTGGCAGACATTTTACAGCATTCAAGCTGTCTGACTATTGCCAGTCAAGTGGTTTCGTATGTGATTATTTTTGAGGTTAAATGTGAGGCCAATTGAGGAAATTATATGCCAAGTGGATAGCCAAATTGGGTTAAGGTTGAGACTAAATAATTAGTTAAAAGAGAATGCAAAAGTTGAACACAAATGAATCCGAGTTTGTTGCAGAAAATTAAAGGAAGGTCGGCAAAATATTAACAGAGAAAGTGAGATAAGAAAAGCGTTAACCTTAAACTTACCATAAAAAAAAAAAAAAATTATACTGAACAAAATTAAAATGAGAACTCTTTCTGATTATTATAATCTTTTCGGGAAAATTAGGCCATGGACCCTGGAATCATACATTGGCTTTGGGAAACTTTTCAACATTTATTGTTTAAGCTTTAGCTGAATGAAATCACCATCTTCAAAACCTTGGGAGTATCACAAAATTCATTTGATTTTGAAAATACAAATATTTAAAATTTAATTTTGATAACATGATATGACTCGTGCTCAAATAGAATGAAAGCGTCCCCAGGGACAAATTGTCTCTTCTTACCTTACAATTTCTTTTGACTATATTATTTTTTTGGGAAAAATGAGATTCTTATAAGAAAAAAAATGTTGACAGCTTTTTTCCTCATTGTCTTATGCTCCAAAGAATAATTCTTTATATTTCCTCTCTGCATAAAATAGAGCAAAAATTTAATTAACAATATCCTGTCCCCAGTCCAACATAAGTCACTCAATAAACACGTGCTTAGAAAATCGACCCAGGTTTTACCAACTTTTAAGACTTTTTGTTGCACTTAAGCCGGCAACTTTATAAGACCATGAAAACTCATTTTAAAAGCAAACTCAAAATATGCGAGAAAAAAAAAGAATTTGTGGCCTCACACATTCACGCAGGAGACTTAACAAAACAGAACCGCAGCAAATAACTGGGCAACGAAAACTACTAAAAAGTGGACCAGAGTTTAAGCCTTTTCCACCATAACAAGTTGACAAACAAAACACCTGCCGCAAATACCCAAAAACGAAAAGATTCAAAGGAGCGGGTGCAAACGGAAGCTCATAGAGTTGAATCCGAATGAGATGCGGTTAATAATTGTAAAGCGCCACAAACCGGTCAAAAGTTGGCCCAATGGAGCTTAAAAACTTGTCACTCATGTAGAAACCAAAAAGCTGTGGTGCATGGCTAAACAAAACGGAAAGAGTTACCGGGAGCATGAAGTTGTTGACCCCCGAAAAGTCCCCTCTAACCGAAGCACTCAGCCATTGATGCTCTAACCGAGTCCCAGTTGGCCTCAAAGTTGTTGCTGTTGTTGGTCATATTGGCGGCGTTTGTTGACTAAAATTTCATGGCTGACTCGTTGTTCTAAATGCCAACCGTTTAATCCTTTTCATGCTGATGGCGTTGGTCGGGACTTTTCCCACTCCCACTCTACTCTGCATTTTTGCAAAACAAAGTTTTGTGTGGCTCTTTCGGTGCGTCTGTATTCGTGTGGATTGTTTTGTCAAAAATGCTTTGCATGCTTTTAGGCTGGCTAAAATTTGTGTGCCTTGGCAGCTTTGCATATCATGTTTTTAATATCAATTTAAGACCAGTCACCCAATAATGCCAGCCAGCAAAAATCCAACCTCTCTCTCTCTATCTCTCTTTCTCTCTCTTTCTTCCTATCTTTGCATATGTTTAAAAAATCTGCATACACACACTTCAACAATTGAGAAGAAAAAAAATTACCAATTTTATATTCAATTTCCGCGAGAAAACAGAGCAAAACTCAAATAACAGCACACCCAGCCGATAGACCGATAAACTTACAAAATAACCAAGCTGTACCAGCTGTTACCGCCGCACACTTATGAATAAATTTTGCCCACTAATTTATTAGCATTTCCTTGTTGGTGTTTTTTTTTTTTTTTGCTTCTTTTTTTTTTACCACTTACTCAATTTTCCCGACATTCTCGACTCACACTTGGTTTGTTTGTTTGTTTGCAGGACCTACAATCGGAAATTGAGACCCATCGTGTTGTTTACGATCGTCTCGATGGTACCGGCCGGAAACTTTTGGGTTCGCTCACCTCACAAGAGGATGCGGTTATGCTGCAGCGACGTTTGGATGAAATGAATCAACGTTGGAATAATTTAAAATCGAAAAGTATTGCAATCAGGTAAGTGCTTTTGGCTTTTCTCTTTCTGTTTTGCTTTTGCCCCCCCCCATCTGCTTTTCTATTTTGTTGTTGTAGTTTCCACGTTTTTGATTTTTGCTGCGGGACTTTATATGTCGTGGCCTTTTGAGTTTTTTCCTTCCCTCCACCAAATTTTTTTTGTTTGACCCCAAAATGGGTCAATATTTACAAGTATTGAATTTTCGGAATGAAATTTGCAATGCTTCATACAAGGCAAAGTGGCTGAATGGTCTCAAAGTTCAAAAGAGTCGCAAACTAAAATAAAATGTTTCTTGTACAGTTTATTCAAAACATTTACATATTTAACACATAATTTCTTTTGAATATTGGGGCCAAGAAAAACTTACTTCCACATTTACTTGACTTAAGTTTATAACTTAAGCTTAATTTTCTTATTTAATAATATTCTCACTAAAAGTGTTAAAACAGTAGCAGAAAGCTGACAGCTGTCACGTTAATTAAACAAAATTAAAGTCATGTAGTGTGTGAATGAGTTTGCGCTTATGCCACTGCAGAGGACATGAGACACAGAGCTCTGTCTCTGGGTTAAGAGACACTGTGCGAATGGTGAGAAAAAAGCAAAAATAAATTCCAAAACAAGCAGTTAAACCCAGGAACAGAGAGTTTTGGATCAAGGGGATGTAGTGGGTCGCCAAGGCAGTCAACCAGTCAGTCAATGTGGGGGGGAAGGACAAGTTCACGGAGCTCAGCAAGAGCTCAAGCTAGGGAGAGGACGGATGAAAATCAATAAAAAGAAAATGCGTGAAAAGCACCGGAAACACACAACCTCGCCTGAGAAGAGCGATGGGGAGAGTTCGGTCCAGTGAAGTGGCCACAAGCCAATGTTTCAGATGGACTTTGAGGAACCAACTGGCAACAATATGATGAAATCGAATGCAAACAACACAGCCAAAAAGGACATACAAAAAGAATGAAAGGGACAAAACTGGTGTCACTGGCATTGGCAGTGTTGCTTGTAATTTCCACATTTCATAAATAAAGCTCACGCTGGCGTTAACAAATATTGCCCGTGTGGCTTCACAATATCGATGGACACACAAAGTCAACTCGACTCGGTCCGCTGTTGCATCGATCTGGCGGGTTTTGTTTACTTTGCTTCAAGAGTGAATAATGATGATGATGGTTGGCAAAAAAATGTTTACGAAATTACGAAAAAATAAAAGTGTTACTGGCCTCGCATAATGAATGAATATAAATGCCAATTATAAACGGTGTAAAATGCGGCCAATGTATAATTGAAACCATGCGCCAGAAAGTAGGCTATGAATTTCGGAGCTCAACAATTTTCAATTTGAGTGGAACTAGCTTAATGATGGCCTGTCATAAGTCTGACAAATGACACCTTAAATGCCACGCACTTCAGTCGAAAAATGGCCAGCATTTCTGGCACCATCAATGGGTCCTTTGTTTGTGTGGCAGCCCCCGGCTGTGACTTTCGACGCTTTTGTTTGCACTTGACGATTTTTCTTTGTCAACTCGCGAGCGAGAAGGCCGCGTTCTATTTATTTCCGACTTTCGTTGTTGTGGCTCTTGTGTTTGGCATATTTCCGTTAGCCAAGTTTGGCCACTTCCGGCCACGAAGCATCATCAGCTTGTATTGGCCATTTTGTTTATTTTGTCTGCCCTTTTGGCTAGTGGCAAAGATTTTTCTATGTTGTGAAATTCCTATCGAATATTTTTTCTTTTCGACTTTGCTTGAAAAAGTTGAACATTTTCATATATACTTTTTTTTCTCTCTCTCTTTTTTTTATGCCAGCTTGTTTTAGCCTAGCTTTTTGGTTTGTGCTTTGGGTCATTTATGTCCAAAAGTTTTTCCTCTTTGAACTTTTGCTGCTTTTGGTTTTGTTTTGTCGCATTGTTGGTTATGGTTTTAAAACTTTGAGCTATGTCGTTTATTTTCCACCGCCTACAGGTGCTTTCTTTCACTCTCATTCTTCACTCTAAATGGGCGTTTAGATAGGAGAAGGGTTTGCCAGAAACTGGCTTGGTTTACGGGCTTGTTTGTGTTTCACTCATTTGATGTGTGAAGATTGATGAGTCAGGCTAAAAAATGTTGGTTGAGTTTCAATATGGTTGACCCTAAATATGTATTTGATTTGCTTTAGGCTTTTAATCATACTTTAATTTGCTTTTTTTTAAGTTAATCAATATTTTATTTAAGTTTGGATCATAAAGAACTCAGATAATGTGAAAATCGAGTTTTAAAAAATATTCTTAGTGCTGTCAAATGCAATTTAATCAACTATTTCATATCAATTCGAATCTTTCCATCTTTGGCATACTCAGTTTACTTTTGCAGACTCTGAAAATAATTTTTATTTAAATTTACCTTGTCGAGGTACAGTTTCAGCTTGGTGACACTTGGAGAACTTTGAAAGAATCCAAAAAAGGGAAAGACATTAAAGTAAGAGAAAAGGGAATTCTGGATGAGGCCATGCAAACAAAAGCAGCAAATGAGCAAAAAGAAAAAAGAAAAATATTTAATACAACTTATTTCCTAGCATATTTTCGCCGCAAATTATTTCTTTTGTTATTTGCTTGAAATCACAGAGAATGAGAAGACTGGAAATGGGGCACAGTAAAAGCGAAAGCCCAAAACTTCAGAAAAAGTGAACAGCATAACCCACAAACATATCCACAATTTGTAGAATGCTCTTATATATTTTTCTGTGTTTGCGTTTTCGGCTTCAATTATACGCCTTGTCTTAATTACAAGAGAAGACAGGAAAAAATTGAATAAAAAGGCGAAAAAAATCTGAATCTGAGAAAGAGGAAAAATAATAAAGAAACCGAAACTGGGAGGCAGCAAAGAATTCCAGCAAAGATAAACATACAAAAGACCAAGCCAAAGTACAACGAATGGACGGGGCCACAATGGACGCAGAAAAAGAAGAGGCAGACCATTGTTATTACCAGCAGATAGAGGCAGCCAGATAGACCGACTGCCAGCTCAGATTTTTCAGTATTGCCCCAAACATAATGGTGAAAAAAATATGCCACAGATATTTGGACCACCCGCCCCAGACCAAGGTAGGTCGGAGAAAGCCCAGCAGGACTTGCTCTGGGCTTGGTCCACTTCCTTGGCCAAATAAAATGAAAATAAAATTGCATGGCATTTCACAATTATGGCGACAGCTGAAATTTAGCATACCCGACAAGCACTTGGCTCCCTCCGTATCCAGCTGGCCCTCACCTCCCGAAGCATGTAGCCAGCTTTTGATATCCTCAGACGCAATTGTGCCCTCCAGGCTGGCCCAACCTTAATAGACAGTCAAGTCGTGGCGTACGGGCAATGAAAGAAGCTCTTTTTCTGTCTGAGGAAATAGACAAATTGTCACTGACATTTTGCGGTCGTTGCTTTGGCTTTACTTGATATAATCAACACCACTTACCCTGTGCTCTAGAAAAAATAAAAACTCCAAATGATATTTAATTTTATTTTCTCATTTCCTTATGGCATAATTCTCGACCAACCTTTTTCCCTTAAACCTTGATAAGATGAATGAGTTAAAAAAAAAAAAAAAACCTTTTCACTTATTTTTTGCAGAAATCGTTTGGAATCAAATTCGGAACATTGGAATGCTTTGCTTTTGTCCCTGCGCGAATTGACTGAATGGGTGATACGCAAGGATACCGAACTGAGCACCTTGGGTCTGGGCCCAGTGCGTGGCGATGCAGCCAGTCTTCAGAAGCAATTGGTGAGTACTTCACACTCTGCTCTTCCACTTCCACTTGGTTCTACTCACGAGTTTTTTTTTTCATATTTTCTGACCGCTTATAATGAGGCTGACTTGGGCCTTTTTGTATGCCAACGACCTAAATTAAGGCCCTTTTTTTGGGTCTTATTTGCTGGCAATATTACACAGACTGTAGTCCAACTAATTGTGTGGAAACTCACACACTCATCTGCTGAGCTTAAGTGGCACATAATTTTTGGGCGTTGTCCAATTCTTTTTTTTTTTTTTTTGTAGTTATTCCTCTTTCTTGTGCTGATTTATATGAAAACTCTCAAAATGCTTGGGCTGAATTATTCTCTAAAACTCTTGACTTCTTACTCTAGGAATTTAATTAGTCATCTTTTGCTTTCAAGCACTTTTGAATTTCTAAAAAAAAAATAATAAGAAATTCTAACTAAATAGAAGACTTCTGGCTCTATTTATAATTAAAATTACATAGTCAAGATGGTTAAATAATGGTTTGTACTTTCCATCATTAAATTGTGAATAAATTTTCCAGTCTTCAATCAATTTTCATAACGGAAAATCTTGTTTCCTTTTTAAAAGCTTATTCAATTTCTACCCTTGTCTATCGAACCCTTATCAATAAACTTGTAATTTTTGTATATATTTTTTTTTGTTACCTAAAAACTCTTTTCTCAGCTGATAATCTCCCATTCTCTGTTCAATTTTTTCGCCCTTTTTTATTTTGATGTCTCGAACAAGGGTCTCCTTTGGAATTCTTAAATAATTGTTAAATCACTCTTTTTATATCAAAAACATGCGCACTCACCTAAGCAATCCCCCCACACTCCTACACACTCATACATATGAATGAAGTACTTGTGGCGGAAATCACTTAAGAAAGATTGCAAAGGCCGAGGAAAGGAGGCATGAAAAAATGAAAACGGGGAAAAAACATAGCCACGAAAAATGGGAAAAACACTGTCCAACACAGCAGGCACCACTTGAATTTCACTCACACAGACACATACACTCAATTACCCCCCATCGCTGGGAAAGGATAAAGAGAAAGCGTGGAAATAAAATTGAGGCAACTTTCACCCTACTTGTAAATCTATTGCCTGCCACTAAGTTACGGTCTGCCGGACATTTACATTTCGGCTTTCATTTTTTTTTTTTTTTTTGTGTATTTGTGAGGATCTTGTCGCAGACTGAAATCGAGCTGGGCATTGACCAAGTCCTTGTTGTTATCCTTGCTGGTCTTGACTCGATAGCCCGAGGCTAGTTTCATTGGCTGATTCGCCCAGGCCAAGGGTTTGACTTGCGCTGCATCCTTGTGCTGATTTCCTTAGTTGCAATTTTATTTCAACACTAAATGCATTAAATGCGAAATTTATTGAGCGTCCAGCCACTCTCTCTATTTTATGATATTTTATGGCGCCCCAAGCATTGACCATCGAAAATGGTGGCTATGCTGGCCACTTGGCTGGTCATTCAGCCATTTCCAACCCCGCAATCCCTCACCAATTGACTTGGTCACTTTTTACTCTATAGTAAACATGTATTTATTTTTATTTCATGTATTTCTATATTCTCGTAGTTATTCTAAAGAGATGGGGAAACCGTTTTAGTTGCTTTCGCTGGAGGGCCTTTCTGCCATTTTCTGATATATTTTGGTTTGTTTATTTATGGCTGAGTCTTCAATTTAAAAGACAAGTACCAAAGATAAATCTTTTCAACGGTGACTGACAGTTTATTTTATAACTCAGTTCTAATTTTGTGACCATCATTTTTCCGCTCATTGTCCAGCACTTTCTCATCGCCTCTCGCTGTCTATTTTCAGGATGATCATAAAGCTTTTCGCCGTCAATTGGAGGATAAACGCCCAATTGTGGAGAGCAATTTAACGAGCGGCCGTCAGTATATCGCCAGTGAGGCACCCGTTTCGGATACTAGCGATACGGAGGGTAAGTTTAATGGCACTTGGCATAAAAGTACAAAGTACCCTTAAAAATATGTACTAAAAATTATCGCTACTTTGAATAATTACAAATATAGGCAAAAGGCTTTAAAACCCCAAACCATGAACAGATCAAACTTGAGGTTGAGGTTAACTTAAAGCTTATTTTAGATTAGTATAAAAAAGTATTAGAAACATATTGCTTTAAAATGATTCAAAAAAATCGAAACTATTAGGTTTCAGTTGAATCAAGTTTTTTGTGCCTGTTATATTCTCAAGTAGCTCTAAACAATCTATCAAAATTTAAACAATTAGGCCACACTTAGCAGGCTATACACGCTGGCCCAAAGCACCCAGACAACAGCCATTGAATTTCCCAAATCAACACAACTTGTTTAAGGAACTCAATTGGATGAAGCTTACACAAGCATACAAATGCACAGGGAAAGACCCTCCACATAGTAAATGGTTTAGATCTGTAAAGTGGGAAATGTTCCCAAAACATGTTGAATTTTGCCACGTGAGCTTTGCGGGGTAGACAAACCGAAAGCTCTACAACCTTTTCAATTGATTTAAGCCACAAGCAAAAAAAAAAACGGACAGACAGGAAAAACAACCAACCTATTTTTGGCTATACACTTTTAATGCTTTTTTAGTTCTGGTTGTATTTTTTTCCCAATATGTTTAAAATGTGGCTCCGCACCAATGTGAACTGCGGTTAACAATTCTGAAAATGGCTTAGCTTTTGGTAGATACACACATACACACATACACTCGCACATTTACAATGAAGAGAGCCAGGCACTTGTTGGCCGGCTGAGTTGGGTGTTTGTCTGCCCGCTTGATGACGGTAAAAGGCGTCAACGATAATTGCGACCAGAGCAATTAGTGCGATTAGTGCACTATTAGTGCCAAACCATCAATGTCTGGGTGCCTCTGTGTGTGTGTGTGTGTGTGTGTGTGTGTGTGTGTGTGTGTGTGTGTGTGGGTGTGTGTGTATACAGGCCTCTCCCTGTCTCGCTCTCGCTGGGTCTGGCTTGGCATTCAACATTTGATTTTAGCCATTGATGTTTATTTTGTGGTCCAACACTGGTCAACTGGTCCGGTCTGGCCAGTCTGTGTTGGGTGTCTGTGAAAATTTTATTCAATTTGGCGTGTGCAAGTGGCCAAATGTATATAAAATTTAACGATTATTGAAATTAAACATTGGCGGGCGTAATAGTTTTATATTATAATAGATTTGTTAAATGCATTTTCAAGTGAAATAAACCTTAAAGACGGAAAGATTGGGCCCTGAACATTAGATTTGGGAGATGCTGAGATTTATTCGATTACATTGAGTGCTTTTCAAAGAAGCAAAACTTTCTCGACCAATAGTCTTAGAATCCTTCCATACTTTGACTTCTTTTAAAAAGGAAAACTTTCTCGATCATCCAGAAGTCGATGCTTCGTTAGATACTTTGACAGTTTTAAAATAAGCAAAGCTTTCTCGATCTTCCAGGAGTTGAAACTTCGTTCGATACTTTGGCTTTCTAAAAAATAGAGAGCTTTCTCTATAATCCAAAAACCTTAGAAGTCCTTTCATACTTTAACTTCTTTCAAAAAGGAAAGCTTTCTCGATCATCCAAAAGTCTTAGAAGATCTTCCATACTTTGACTTCTTTAAAAAAGGAAAGCTTTCTCGATCATTCACTAGTCGATACTTCGTTCCATACTTTGACTTTCTCAAAAAAAGAGATCTTTCTCGATAATCCTGACAATCTATTCCTCTATAAAGAGAGTGATTGGATTTAATCAAAAATTTCTTGAAGATTTTTTTGCTAAATGTAATTCGGTATTTTGATTTATTTACCAAAAACTTGTACTTTTATTTATTTTATTTATTAAACTTGGTTGTTTTCGAGTACTTTTGCAATTATATTTCCACACGAATTCACAATTTGGCCTGTGACAAAATTAAATTTCACTAGAAACTCAAGCGGCACTAAATAAAAACAAAAAAAAAGAAGAAGAGAAAAGTAAATCACAAGAATAACGCTTAAAAAATGGAAATCATGGCAAATCGAAAACTTTTCTTTTTGGGTCAGAATCAGAGTCAACCGAGAGGAGTGTTTCTCAGTGAAGCGAGCAAAAAGCAGAAAACATAGACGCGACGATAAACTCAATCTTTAAATTGAATTTGAATATTACAACAAATGAAATGACTGAGTCGACTGACACACTGACAGACTTACAGACTCAGTGACTTACCAACTCTGGAATGGACTAAAGAAGTTGTCGCCGTCTAGAGGATGAAGTATTCTAAAAAAGAAAAAAAAGTCGAAGAAAATCAAAAAGTCTTGTCAAAGAATTCAACTCGATATTTGCTTGGCATCGTATTACCAGCTGTCCACAGGCTGTTCGAAGTATCCTTGTAACCTCAAACCAACCGTTGAACTTTTCCGCTTTCCTCCCCACACCAAAATGGGCCATAAAAGTTGCATGCTCGCTGGCCGAACGACTGGTTGGACTGGGCTGGTTGGCCCAGTTGGCTTGGTTGGATCCGTCCGTGCATTAAATTAAATTCAAATTTACCCAACTTTAGTCTGGCGTTCATCGATACTACTAAGGATGCCAGCTACCCATTGTGCCCTCTGAGTCCCTCTTCCGATTCAGCGCTCAGCTCTATTGGCAGTTGTCACTCTCTCTTTGTGATGGTTTTGGCTTAGTAACATTTTCTTATATTTGCTTTTGCCTTTCCAACCACACATACGAGTCCGCATCAGTTTGTCTTTCAAATTTCATGGCACTTTTATTTTCCTTATTGTTGGCTTTCGGTTTTGTAGCTTTTGTAGTTTTTTAAGCGTTTAGTTTCACAATGTTTTGGTTTTATTTTGTTGTAGTTGTTTGCTTCTTACTATCCTTTTCATTCTTTCGATAACTTTTGTGGCTTCCTATTGAACTATTCAAGAGATGCAATCGTTTACTTAAATGAAATGCTAAAATGATTCACTTAAAGGAATGACAAAGTCCAGGGACTATTAAAAGTCTTAAAGCTTCTCAGTCGTCTCTGATTACTCTGATTTTGTTCACATTAAAATAATCAAATTCTAAATATTTAAAGAGCTTTCCTTGTAATCTAAAGAGCACAATTGCCCAATTATTTTCGAAGGAAAGACAGAAAATTTGAATTTGAAACCAAATGATCCATTCTAAATTGTTATTTTCGCTTAAATATCAAATATGCAGTTACACTTGAACCACCCAACATTTAGCCAACAAAAGAGCCTTCAATTATTTGATTGAAAATTTAATCACCAAGCGCAATCAACATAATCAAAGCTGACAGTCAGAGACTCTCACATGCCGCCTGCCTCCGCGAAGTAATCATCGAAGTCGAGAGACATTAAAAGTCATAATATCATTTCTAATTCATAAGCTAAGTGAGACATAGGAGGAGCAGGCATAGCTAAGATAAAGCAGAGGAAGAGACGACAGGAGATTTGCATAAACTACGTGCCCAAGGAGAGAAGCGGATGACTTGACTTTGCAGCCTCAAGGCTTTCCCTCCCCCCACGATATTTTTATACGCTGTGTTTCGCCTGGCTTTGCTCAATTGAGCTCGGCAATTGTTTTTTACACATCTGATGGTTTTGCTTCTACCCTGCGATTTTCATAATTTTTACTTTTCTCTTTGACAGCCGCCCATGACTCCGATTCGCGTTACATGTCCGCCGAGGAGCAGAGTCGGGAGCTGGCACGCAGCATACGCCGCGAAGTGGGAAAACTTTCCGAGCAATGGAACAATCTAATCGATAGATCTGACAATTGGAAGCACCGTTTGGATGAGTACATGACGGTAAGTCAAGTCAGTCTTTTATTTTTTCTTTACCATGCTTCCTCATATTTTCCCCGCCCCGCCCCACCCCTCATAAAAGTTACATTTTCATAATTTTCTTACAAGTGTGTGGGATGGTTGGGTATAATTTTCCGGAAGCTGAAGTCGTTCTCAGCCGTGACTTTTTCGATGGTGTAATTTTTATGGATTGCAATTTGTTTAAGTTGAGTTTTTCTTTGTTTGCCTTGCCGCCTCGGGCGTAGTGGCTTTCTGACAAGTGCCATAAACTTTGACTCGAATTTGCATTTTCATAACTCGAATTTAAATTATTTGATTTTCTAAATGCAGGAAAACATTTTTGATATAGGTCAGCTTTAAGGTCTCGTACAAGTTCTCCCACAACTCTTCAATAAAATCAGAAAGCATTTTATTCAATTGCATTTACATAAACATATAAAAAGGGGACGAAAGATGGCAGGAAAAAATTGTCTGTCCTACCAAATCACCAGGCTTTGGCTAATAAATGCAAGTGTGTTTTTTACGACACATGTTTTTGGTTTTTGCTACAAGCCAACCAAATCCCCCATCACTCATACGCACCGTTTACTCGCTGAGCCGAATCGAAATGTCAAACAATAGAATGTAGATGGCAGACACTCGCATAACTCCTTTAGGGTCCAGTCTTAATTTTATACAATGTACCAAAACGATGCACATATTGTGTTGTTCTTGGCATCTTATACAATTTTCGGGCCGGGCCAAAAGAGAGGCAAAAATATAAAAAGGAAAAATCGATATAAAAACGATACCAAATACCAAAAAAGCAATACCATAAAACGAACGCCATGTGTAGACAGACCTAAGTGGGAAAAAACGGTTTGGAAATATAAGATGAAAAATGTGGGGAACAGAAGAAACCAAAAAAATAAAAAAAATAAAAAGTAAAGGAAAAGTATTTGCAACAAAGTGCGCTTAAGTGCGCATAAATACGACACTTGAGTGCGGTTGAAAGCAAGCAGAGACTGGCGCGCACAGAATGGCTGAAGACGGCCTCGAACCCAAGTAAACTTTTGCCATTTCAAGACAGAAATTTAAATTCGAGGAATATGCCTGACAATTGTGCTTGTCAGACTGTGGCTTTCAAATGGCATTGCCAAGGACTTTAAGGAGGGACACACATTTTCAATTTCTCATTTGTCAAACTAGAAAATGGAGCATAAGCCATAAATTTATGTGAGCCTGAAATTGTACTCTATTGGAACCTTTCAAGAGAAACGCTAAAAAATAGTTTGTCCAATTTTTCGATACTTTTGAGAAAATCTTTTCTTTTCTCTCAGCTTAATATGTTTCATATTTATTTTTCTAAATTTTTAGCTCGAGAGAGCCATTGACATTTTATTGGGTCAAATGTTGTGTACACCCAAAAACTGTTAAAACGAAAATTTCCTAGTCACTCTGCGATAGTTTAAACTTTTTATTTATTTATGTTTATTTATTTTATTTCTTTTTTTTTTTTGTGAAACCTAATGAAAAGCCTGTTGACCCATTTCCATTAAAATGAATGCAAATAGTTTGGAGAAAGCAGGCATAATTCATGTCTAACATTTTAGTCCGTAATTTCTATTTAATTATGTTTGCCAAATTTGTTAGCTTCTTTATTTATTTTTCTTAATTTAGATTTATAATAATTTATTAATCTATTTGGCAAATTACTCTTTATTTACCTAAAATTTAAATTTATTTCAAATGAATGCATTCTGCTCAATTTGATAAAAAGCCAACAAGCCATGAAAATTTCGAAATTTTCTAATGCTTTTTTTTTATTTTAATTTTTCATATTAAATTGCAACTAAAACAACAAGGTAATATATAATACAGAAAAAGTTGGTGAAACTCTTTTTTGTTTGTATTTTTTCGTAACATTTTGCACAAATTTATTTTTAATTTTATGCCGTGTGCGCGCGCTGGTCAAAAATGTGGTCCTCTCGGAACATTTACAGGGAAAAAAAAAAGAAAACGGTAAAAATAGAAAAGCAACAACTACAAGCTGATAAGAAAAACTTTAACAAAATTAACAACGTGCTGAAAAAAGTTTTTTCCCCAACAGAAAAAGTTGCCTGACCCCAGAGAAAAAAAAATAAAATAAAATTCAAAAATAAAGAACAAGTAAAATAGGAAAAAAATAAACCTTAAACAATTACAAGGAAACTTGTTAAAAAAATAGAAAAACCAAAACCAAAAAAAAAAAAGAAAAGATTAAAACTTTCTCTTGTTAAAATAAAAGCATTAAGCGAATATAAAAATTAGTCCTGCTGAGTGGGTGAGTGTGTGTTAAATGAACTCGCCAAATAGTTGGCAATGTCGGTTTGGAACCTGGCAACCTAAAAAACCAAAAGTTTTATCTTGGCTTAACAGAATAACGGTTAATTGACCACACTAAAGCTGCGTTGGCATTTTTGCATTTCCTTACTTGGCCCAGCATTATTTTCTACCGCTTTCACATTTTTTTTTTTCCTCAATTAATTGAAAGTTTTGCCGTGGTAAGTTTTACCACTTGGTAAAATACAACAACAACAAAAAAACACACACACCCACACAAAAATGTAAATTTCAATTTCAATTTGCATTTGACGATTAAAAGTTTTATGATATGCCAGGCTTACCCTGCCAGATCCTGAGTCTTGCATTCATCATTCATTTTCATTTCTGCTGCGTACAGATTTTTTTTCCGCCTGCTTTCCATAAAGTTTTTTTCATCAACTCAATGAAAAATATTGCCAAAAAAAAAAAAAAATGAAAATATATATAATAAATTTGACGCTTGTTCTCCATGAACCGTCAAAGGCATAAAATATTTTCAATTTTTTCCACCACTCTCGTTTTGTATTTCCCATTTTTTAAGGTATTCTTTACTCTGGCCTGGCAATCGTTGAGCTTGTTTGCTCTTTCAGCAACAGACTAATGAAATTAAAATACCATTCGGAGTTGAAATTTTGTAGCTTGAAATAATATGAATATTGCCATACTTAGCCTTTTCAAATTAAGATGCACTTTTATGGCAACAGCAATTTCCATTTATTAAAATGCAATCCTAACAAGCCTGTAACAATTTTCGCCTGATAAACTTGTCTTCGTTGATTATGCTCCCTCCGACCAGAACAAGTCAACCGGAATCATTGAAATTCTTTCGACATGATGTCAACAATTTCAACTGTCAACTGGCTGAAGTATTTTCACGGAAATGTGCATGCCACTTGCTCTTCATCCGGCTGAAATGCCTCATCACTCAATGAGAATGCCGAGAAATGTATGTTTGGCATACTGAATGACTGACCGAGTGACTGAGTAAGGATATGCATGACTGATTGAATGACCCACAGAAGCCACAATGTTGAATGCAAAAGCCACAAAACTACTTCTGCCTCATTTAGCCAATAATGCGAGTCCGAATTTTATGGAGTTAAACCAGCAACAACAACAGCAAGTGAAGCTGCTAGCAATGGCTAACTTAAGAGGTTTTAACAAGAGTCGATGCTTTGTTTTCATTGTTGTTGCCGAACCTTTTCCTGGTTTTGGTCTTGCTACTGAGGCTGAGATCGAGTTCCAGTCCGAGCTTTGGTCTTGCTGCAGTCGACAAAATCCAATTGTGTTGCCACTTAACCTTTTACATACCCAGTCACACACACACACATGCCCAACTGCACATACAACTCTGAATGCGGCCATTTAACCCAGTTAAATGCGTTGTGAAGCAGCAGACATAACCACAAAAGGAGTTGGCAATGGCCAAGCCGATGGTGGTGTTAGCGATGGTCATGGTGATGGCGATGTGGTCATAGGGTCTGGTAAAATGGACATTGGAGGTTTTGGCTGTTGGACGCTAAAAAGCAATTGCTTTCGGTTTGAAATATGTTTCATTGATTTCCTGTAAAAATAGGAAAAATAAAAAAATAGAAAAAATAAATGTGGCAAAAGCGGGGCTGGTCAAATAAAGCGAAGCATTTACCACCCACAGGATTGTAATATGTTCAATGACGCGTATGTGGCCACCGACATTGAAGCACTCTCGGCCACGCTGTGCCACCTCCTCTCTCCGTCAGAGCTCCCTGGCTTATTGGGCCTGTCGTCCAGTGCCCTTTTGTCATAATTTAACCACATGTGGTCGATATTGACACACCCTGGGAAATACTGATACACTGTGAGTCTGACCAAGTCATTTAACCCCTTCTGGTCAAGCTGAGCTGAAATACTGAACTAAGCAGACCAGACGCTTGGCTTGCCATCCTTGAGAGGAAATTCTGCTTTTATTCCGTTTAAGATAGTTTATTAAAGTGGTCGAAAATGTTAGTGTGCGTGCATTCGTTGCATATTGGTTGCCATATCATAAAAGGCAGTCAATGAAATCAATTTCTCCTTTAATAAATCACTCATACGCAGCGTATGAAATTATATTGAATGCACTGCATTTTGTAGTGCATTGAAGTGTGATTTATTATTTGATCTCAAACAGAGAAAACCATTGATTTTCGAACCCGACAAACACTTGCAGAACTAGAAGACGAAAATATTTACTTCACCCCAAAAGT
Source organism: Scaptodrosophila latifasciaeformis (assembly GCA_037075145.1). Classification (NCBI taxonomy): domain Eukaryota; kingdom Metazoa; phylum Arthropoda; class Insecta; order Diptera; family Drosophilidae; genus Scaptodrosophila; species Scaptodrosophila latifasciaeformis. The sequence continues at coordinate 10,151,958 of JBAMCM010000100.1, read as the reverse complement.
ATACTATAAAAATTACAAATACCTTAGCCAAGACAAGAACCTAAACAATCCCAAATGCAAACACATTTAATTTATCAAAAATGTAAAATTAATAGACCATAAAAAAATATAGCGGCGAAATAAAAATATGTAGCATATGATGAATTCAAATTCCAGAATTTCACAATTTATTCATTACAATGAAAACGTATAACAATGAAAAGCAACAGAAAATCACTTAACAAATAATGCTCTTGGCCACACATAAAAATTAAAAAACACCAGCTGGTGGTATATTTGCATTTGTTCTAGCAAAAAAGGAAAACATAAGAAATTCTTTTCCCTTTTCTTTTTCAAGTTCTAGTCCCGTTCTCTGTTTTGTTTTACTTTTTTGTTCAAAACTTTTTCTGTTGCCCTTGTTGTGTTGGTAATTTGGTAAAAATTGGTCTCACGCAGAAGTGCCAAAAAATAAAAGAAAACGAAAAGCCAAACCAAATGTCAATAAAACAATTTAAATGGCCGGTCAGAAGGACACGTGCCCCGACAAAAATAAATACATTACATGTTAAACATTGATTAACACACAATAAATAAAGAATAAACGCTGTTTTTGTCTGGAAAAAGAAGTCAAACTGAAAAAAAACCGAGAGAAAAAGATGTTAAAAATGGTATAAAAATTCCTATTTACCGCTTGGGAAATCACTTGATTGTCACGCTAAAATGCTTTGCACACTTTTTAGACTCTTTTCGAAGAAAAAGGAGTCTATTCACTTTGCTCTGATGTTTGTAACGCACAGAACCAAACATCGTAGACCCACAAAAGTTACATCTAGAATACTTAGAATCACTAGAGGAGTCGATATAGCCATGTCCGTCTGTCCGTCTGTCCGTCTGTCCGTCTGTACATATCAGATTTACTCCGTCAGTTTAAAAGCTATTTTGCTGAAACTTGGTATATAGCCTTCTTTTTTACCTAGGTAGTACACTAGTTTGAATCGGTCGGATCGGACCACTATATCATATAGCTGTCATACGAACCTAAATCGGTTTAGGCAATAACTTCCACATTTATTATCCGATTCTTTTCAAATTTAGCATGCGTGTTTTTTATATAACGATAGATAATTGTGCCAAATTTCGCCTGGATCGGATCACTATATCATATAGCTGTCATACGAACCTAAATCGGTTTAGCGAATAACTCACACATTTATTATCCGATCCTGTTGAAATTTAATATGCATATGTTTTTTATAGCAATTAATATATGTACCAAATTTTGTAAGGATCGGACGACTATATCATATAGCTGCCATACGAACCTAAATCGGTTTAGGGAATAACTCGCACATTTATTGACTGATCTTTTCAAAACTCGGCCAACACGTTTTCTACATAAATATACGCGTTTGTACTCAATTTTATTAAAATCGGACTACTATATCATATAGCTGTCATACAAATCGAAATCGGCCCTATTAACTGACCAACCCCGTTCATGTGATTTACGGCAGAAACAACTTCGAAAAGAGTCTGTAATCTTCGGCACCCCGAAGATAACGTTGGGATTTTTTTTTGTTGCTTTTGTTTCCTTTGGCTTTTCTTGCTATTCTCCATGCCTTTTTCCATATCTTCTTGGGAATGCACAGCGCCCACGTTTGTGCAATCAATTTGAGACCGCATATTGCGTAGCCTTTCTCCAATCGATTCATTTATTTGTTTTTTTTTTTTTTATATTTCAAGCGGTCCTGTTATACTTTTATTTTGTTGCCTTTATTTTGTAATGTCAACGAAATGCAACCCTGTTTATAATTGCACAAACGTGCTGTGCGATTTTCGTTATATTGAAAACAGCACAACAGTTGTCTATCCAGCCCGCCATTCACTGCCATTTTAAACCACGCTCATTTTTTTCTTTTTTTCTGCGGGTATGTGGAGCCACAAAACTTTTCCAATTTCATTCCAATACTCCTACCCCAGAGCCTGCCCTTATTTCTCTCCGCTTCAGAACCAAGTGCATGTCAAGTGTGGAAGAATTAAACGGAAAATTCAGGCAGCCTTTTTTTCATAAATATTTCAATGCATTTTTGATATTTTGTTTTACTTTTCAAGGCAATTTTATTTTGATTGTTTCTTGTTGTACTTTTTTGCTGGCAAATATTTTGCTTTGATTTCGGTTGGCTTATATATTTTCATATATTGTATGTATATGTTATATGATTCATAGAATATTCAAAATTGCTGGGCAGCACATTTAATTGTATTTGTTTTAATGCATATCGATTCCAACAGCTTAAAAAATAACCGATATACTGTCGATTGATGAATTGATTATATTAAAAAAAAATAATAATAAACATGCATTCTAATAAAACATCTAGTATCCTTTTCATAATCCAAATAAGCCGGTATAATGAAAATTCTAATTTTATTCTCAGTCTATTCTATACTTCATAAGAGCAAGTTGCTTTTTCAACATTTTTATTTATTTTATTATTTTTGATTTTATATTATTTATTTTATTAATTTTATTGTTTTATAAAACTTTATTTATCATTTTTCGATCGTCGATGTTGCATCTTTAATCTATCTTTAATAATATTAAGAATTTTTTTTTTATTTAATTATTTCTTTATTTAAATTTCAATTGTTTTATTTACTATAAATTTTTGAGTTGTTTACTGTTTCGCAGTTTTAATTATAATGAAAATAAAAATGTGAGCTCTGACAATACACAAATATTCAGCCCAGTTTTCTTAAAACTGAATTACAGAAAATATATCAAATTGAATTCATATAGTATGGGAACATGAAGTATCCTTTTCATAATCCAAATAATCGGTATAATGAAAATTCTAATTTTATTCTCAGTCTATTCTATACTTCTTAAGAGCAAGTTGCTTTCTCAACATTTTTATTTATTTTATTACTTTTAATTTTATTTTATTTATTTTATTAATTTTTTTTTTTTTTTTTTTTTTTTTTTATGGCTTCTGAACTGTCCATAACTGTTTACACGAACTTTGTAAAACTTTATTCTTATACGTTCGCTTCGTCTTACTTCCATCTTTAATCTAACTTTAATAATATTAAGAATTTTTTTATTTAATTATTTCTTTATTTAAATTTCAATTGTTTTATTTACTATAAATTTTGGAGTTGTTGACTGTTTAACAGTTTTGATTATAATGAAAATAAAAATGTGAGCTCTGACAATACACAAATATTCAGCCCAGTTTTCTTAAAACTGAATTACAGAAAATATATCAAATTGAATTCATATAGTATGGGATTACTGTGTGTGGTCTAAGATCGGACACTACCTGACTTAAGATATCCTTTCTTATTAAGGAAAGATTAGAGATTCATTTGCATAGAAACAGATGGACAGGCAGACACGTCTAAATTGACTCCTCTTACATAAAAACAGACGGACAGACGGAAAGACGGACATGGCTATATCGATTCTAAGAATTCTAGAGGTAACATTTGTGGGTCTACAATATGTGGTTCTTTGAGTTACAAACATCAGAGCAAAATGAATATACTCATTTTTTCTTCGAAAAGAGTATACAAATTAAGAATGCACGGAGGATCTTAGTATAAAAAAAAATACATTTATGTTTTTGGAGATGAATAAACTTAATTTTTAATTCCAAGAAAAACAAAACCGATATATCGAAAACTATCGAGGTTTTTTTGTAAAAACATCGAAAACCTCGAAACCACCACTAGTAATTATCATTTTAATAATTTCGAAAAAAAATCAAAATTCATAAAGTCTTAGTCTTCTGTGATGACTTCTGAACTGTCCATAACTGTTTACACGAACTTCATAATAAGCCATTAAATTGTTAGGAACTAAAAATTTTAATAATTAAAATTGTTTTTCTGAAATTCTATTTTGTTTGTCGGAGACAAAGTAAAAAGGAAAAGTGACCACCCTGTTTTCACACCTCGCCATCCTCGTTTCTCCTAATCCCTGAGAGTGTCACCAAAGTGTGAAAAAATTCATATAAATACATACATTTTTTTTTTTTCTTCCGCACGAACGAGTTTATCATAAGTGAGAAATTTTTTCTTTAATTTTCTTCGGGGATTTTCCGGGGACGGGGCGGTCTGTGGCAACGTCAAAGGACGCTTGGTCTGGTTTCTGCGCCCAAAGAGTTGTCGCCAAAAGACGACAAGTTCACATGCTTACAGATTTATTAACTGTAGACTAGCGGCAGACCGAACGACTGCACAACCGACCACCGACCCGACTGACAGAGGGACCGTCACGACAAACAGGTCCACTTGGGTTGAGCAACGCCAGCGGATCTTTACAGTGTGGCTGGAAAATCTATTTTTGAGTAGATAATTTTTCACACTCGAACTTTTCAGGTCTTTGTGGAGTGTAAAGTATTTTTAGCTTATGCCAGATTACCTAGAAAAGGAAAAATTTTTGCTTCACTTTAGGCTCTTTTAATTTTCATTTTATTATTTGCCACGAATTCCTTTGACAGTGTGAAATTTCCGCAGTCAGTTTTGAATTTTAAAATAACAAAAAAGGGTATTGAAAGATTCGACTATACTTTTGTTTTTGGGGATTATATTTTACATATATGACCGTTAGTTTTCCGTCTGAGTGTGTCTTCATTCATCTCCTTCTATTCACTTCATTATGCTGTCTCTTTTCGGTTATTTATCTTCACAAAGACGATTTGTCATCTCTTTGGTCGAGAGTATCTTTTTGTAGCTGCGGATTTCCTGAATTTGTAAATTGAATTTTTGTCTGGGCTTCTTCTAATTGTGGTTGGCGTATTGTTTGCTCTTGCTCGTTTTTGTTAGCATTTGGAAATGTTTTGTTGTTTTTTTTTTTTTTTGGAATGTGGTAAATTTTGATAAATGCCCTCAGGTTCAAAAGTTAAAAACGAGAGTATCTAGGTGCTTTGACAGTCTTTGCTTTTATTTAAAGTTTGGGGGAAATGCTTAAAACAAAATGACTTTATTGATTGTTCGCCATTTATAAGAGGCATACAAATGATTATTTATATTTTGCATAGGCAAACAAAGCAAATTCATTTTATTATTATTTGAGAAAAAGACTTATGCAAGAAATTTATTCTTCTCTTGATTAAAATAAAAAATACCTAAATAAAATTTCAAACAATCCTTTACGGGTTTTTATACTTATGAATAGGAAGTCCAAGACATTCTCATATTAAACGACTAAACCAAACACTCTCATGACTCACACGCCTCTCGAGTTTCTAATAAAAATAAAAGAAATTACCTTTTTTTTGCTTAAATGGCCATAAAAATAGCAAATAGGAAAACCAATCGGTGGAAATCTGCCCTTATAAATCACAAAAAAAAAAGAAAATAAATAAATAAAATCAAAAAAACATATTGAAAAATTATAACAACACTCAAAAGTGGCACTCAATTGGCCGGGACGAGCCACTCAACATGACAACCACTTAATGGGCATGCCGAGAGCCCAAAAGAAGCCAAAGTGAAATGAGCAAACGGCAAGCACACACAAAGAGTCCACAACAAAAGCAACAACAACACCAACAAATAAAGTATAAACAATTAAGCGTAAACAAAACTCAAAATGTGAGCAACAAGTTCTACATGCGTGCCCTGAGAGAAAGAGAGAAAGGCAGAGAGAGAGCGAGAGAGAGAGAGGCTCGGTGAGTTGGATAGGGGGCTCCACACAGAACAAGTTTCATTTGCTTTGAGCGCAAAGTGGCTGCAGCGCTGCCTACGCCGGCAGCGACGCTACGTTGACGGCACTTCACTTACCGCATGTTGGGGACCGGCATTGTTGTTGGCCGGGTCAGTTTACGAGACGGCGGCGCGTAAGTTGGTTGCGTTGTTAAACCAAAGCGGCTCATCGGATCACCGAAGTGATCGACCGGCAATTAAATCGATTGTGATTTTCATCTCGCCTCTCAAGGCACACTTGAGATTAGTTATAGACAAGTGTTCGGGCCAATTTTAAAATTACTTCAGGATAATTCCTCGAGAAGTGCATGTGCGCTAATGATTTCCGGTTGACAGTTTTCAACAAATTCGTGTGGTGTGTGTTAAGTGAAGACAAATAATGTACAGTTTTGAATTGTAAAAGCAAACGAAATTAACAAGAGTACTGAGGTCGAATTTATAAATTTTGGCAACGTTGGCGACTGCCGAATAGCAAGTTTTCAGATAGATGAAACTGAATTCTTTGTAACAAGTCACGTTTTAAAATTGTGCACCCTTTTTTTTTAATCATAATATTTTTATTTGCAATTCGGGTTGGTTATTTTTTTTTTTTTTAAGTGGTCAAATATTTTTTTGACACTTTTCATTTTAAATATTTTGACTAAAGTTGTACACAAAATAAAAACGTCGACGGCGTTAAGTAAAAATTGCTGGCAAAAATCTTGCTGATATTGAAGAATTTTTCTGCTTGTCTTTTTGGCAATATTTTTTGTTGAATTTGTACTCTTGTTTTGATTGTTTCTTTTTTTTTGCATAAAAAATAATATTAATATTATGAAATGAAAAAGGGAAGGCAAAAAATTGTTTATCATTAAATAAAAATTATCTAAACCAACAGTTGTTGCTTTTCCCATAAAGATAATAACACAGCTTTATTAGCTATAATAATTTTATTTGATTTTTCCCCATTGCGATTTACAAAATTTTAATACTCTCATTTACATCTCATTTTTTATAAAAAATAAAATAAAAGAACCTTCGACTAAATCAAGTCGGCCACATTTTTAATATCCCACGCTCCCATATCCACTGCTCTCAAGTGCTTCAGGCCCTTTTGGCTACCTCAACATCTTCTGATGCTTCTTATTTTCCAAGCTCCTCCAGAAGAATCACTTCAGTGGCGAAGGTCGTTTATTATTATTTACTTAGCATTTTATTGAATTTTTTTTTTTTTTTTTTTTTTGTGTCATTTTCGCTTAACACCGACACAGCCTCCACAGAGTCTTGCCTGTTGGAGTATCTTATGGATACATGGCCAAAAGGGGAGCAGCGAAAGATGCCGTAGGCAGGCCCATTCTCGTTATTTTTCCCAAACTAAAGTTTATTTGTTGAAGTTGTCGCTTTATTTGCCCGACTGCCTCGCTCAACTCGGTTCACTTTATCTTTGTCATCATTTTCGTGTGCAGTGTTTGGCGCCGTGTTACACCAACGCCTCCGCTCACTTCTACAGAAGCTTATGTAGGACTCATCTACATGAGATTTATAAAGTCGGGCCATGTGTGTTTATGTGTGTGTGTTTGCAAATTTTATTTTACAGTTGTTTCTGTGGTTGTTGTTGATTCTCAGCTGGGTTGACTTATCTTTTATGCACATTCCATGAAATGTCTGATGAGCCAAGGCAAGACAGGGCAAGGCAGAGTCAGATGAAGTCAGGGCGATCCTCCAAATGTCTTTGTTGTCAGTTGGTTAATTAGGACGAGAATGACTAACAACAACAACAACAATGAAATTATTCATTTTGGCGCCAGCCTGAGTATTTTTCGCCAAAAAAAAATATTGACGATGATGAAGATAATTAAATAAAGATTATCATCATGGCAAAGTTGTGGGTGAAACTTTCTGGATACTGAAAAAAGAAAAATATATAAAATTAGCCTAAAGTTTTTTGTGGAGTTTGGGAAAGTAGTAGAACTCTGCAGAGTTAAGGAAAAAATAAAAACTGACTCACTTACTTGAAAATCTACTATTTAATTTGAGCTGCAAAGCAAATATTTGTATACTTCAAAATTTCGAGATCTACCAGTCAGGGTGCCTCGCACCCCAATCAAAATCAAAACAGTTTCAGACACTGTCCACCTCCTAAGTGATGATTCACAGTCCATTACTTTGAAGCTTCAGGAGTCCCAAAAATTTTTGCCCAGCCATCTGGCAGTACAAACTCCACACACACATACGAACAGACACAACTCTAAGTTTATTTTGATTACCCCATTTTGGTATGCCTTTGACTTGAAAGACCCATTAAATTTCTGGTCATCGATGATGTCAACTTTCATGTGGTGCGAGCGAGCCTCCCTGCACCTCACTCTGCCCGGTTTCCTGCTGGTCTTTCATTTAAGTCATTTGTGGCAATAAGCTTGGGGTAGTCCATTAAATGAAATGCCTGGGGAAGTGAAAAGAAATTTCATTGATGAGTGAGTTCCAAGTAAAATCTTTTGAGAAGACTTCTAGGCAGACTCAAAAGTGTTGAAGGAAATTTTTGAGTTTTTTGAGAAAACATTGAGAATTCTGGAATAGTATTTTATTTGGATTCATCATAACTTCATTATGTATTCTATCTACTACCTCTGCGAAAGCAAAATCAATACTTCATACTTCATTTTTTTTTTTTTTTTTTGATATTTGAATTTTATGTATCTTTATCTTTTTGCAGACCAATTCAAATGCTATAATATCAGTATCTGAAATTCTTACTTTCAACACTCTCAAAGTATGTTTTTCCGATTTTCTGTTGTTTATTTTTTCTTTTTCTTTTATGTTTTGTCTTATCTGTTTCTATATAAGCAAGCAAACAGCAACAAAAAAAAAATAACATTCCACAAATTTTGTCTTTTATTAACCCCAAAAAAAAAAGCATAAATCACACATACAAAAACTTTAGACAACTTCACACCATCAAAGACACCCGACAACCACTTGAGATCTATTGGTCTTAAAAAAGAAATAACATTTGTGATAATAACGATGCACATCTCATTTGCCAAGACTTTTACCATCCAAATATAGAGCACAAGCATTTGTAATATTTTTTTTTTAATCTAAAACTCTGTTGGATAGCAACACCTTCATTTCTCATAGACCAATCCGAATGCTAGCTTTTGCTTTATTCATATTTGGTTTTTACGATTTTATGATGATGTGTTTGTTGCTGACATCAAATCATAATTAGAGCTGTCGTCTGCAAGGCTTTGGCTACTTGACAATGAATTTGTGAGGAGCTCTCCGGGCTTTTGTTGATTTTGATGTACAAATTTTGATGAGCCTATAAATTTCTGCATCGCTGTGGGATTTATTTTAAGCCTCCCTGAGCAAAAGTGTAACACATCGAGAACATAATAAAAGCGATAACCCATTTTTTATGGATCACAGTAGGAAAAATCTTTGAGAGATAAGCGTGAGAGCAATTAAATATTTGAGCAATCCGAGTCTTTTCAAATGCTCTACAAAGCTAAATTGCACCAATTGACTTCACATATGTCAAGAGTGACCCAAAATATTTTGATTTCTGGCAGCTCTCAACTGTGGCTTGTTAATAACTTTTAATTGTGAACAAGTGTTCAGTGATTATTATTGTAGAATTTTTACTGTGCAAACAAGTTAAGCTGAAATATTTTTTTTTTTCGTAGCAACTGTATTAATAAATGATCTATGAACCTTCAAGTTGAGTTGATTAAGCCTAATTGTCTTGTTCATTTGAACTAGTTCTCTGGCTAATTTATTATTTAGTAACAATTTCATTTATGTCTCAATTACCATCGATGCATTAAATTCAAAAATCAGTCCATAAATTTCCTCTGGAGCTAATTATGTCAACTTGTGTTGTGCTGATAATATTTATAAAAATTACAAAAAAAGGCTGGCAAAAACAGAAATTGCCTAATTACAGTTTTAAATAAAAAATTATTATCAATATGACCTTCATATCAATTCGAAAATAAAAAAATAAAAAAACAGTTCATAATGAATGGATTGCTTTTAATATGAAACCAGCTGCATTCCGCCTCGAAAAGGGGTGCAAAAGCTATCAATTTAATTTTTTTATATATTTAGTTTAAAATATTTCAATACTGCTGACATATTTTTTTTTTTTTAACGAGGCTTTCCCATGATTTCTCCTCTTACAAATTACTGAATTTTATTTAATGTTTGCATATTCATTTTATTTATTTGTTTACTGCCTTTCGGTTGGCTTGCCTGTCTGACATGTGCTCGGCTTATTTACTTGGCAGTTCTTTGCGTAAATTCCATCGACTAAATAATATTTAAACACCATAACAATGTGCAAAGAAAAGTGTTTTTTTCTTATTTCATTTTTTTTTTTTGGCAGACAGCTTAAAAAATACAAAATGTAAACAAGACTTTATATGCGGGTTACCCTGACTTTTATGGGGTGGCTGGTTCGCAAGTCTTCTTTCACTTCTTTATAGCTTTAGAACTGCCTTTGAAGTGGTTCTTGTTGTCTTTAGTTTCAGTGCACTTTACTGTACGCTCAATGTCATTGAATTTGATGAGTAGCTTCTGGAATTGTCATATGAGACTTTGGGAACAGCTGCCTTATGAAATCGCTCAGCGGCAATGGCACTTATTTTTCAGTAAAATTTAAATCTAAAAAATATTCATATATATGTATGTATGTATGTTGATGTTTGCTTGTAGTTTATTTCACTTGTTTATTCATGTAAATTGAGGAGCTTTCAGGCTTAAATTATATAAACAAAATGGAGTATACAAAAGTCTTGAATAACAAATGAGTTGATTCGGCTTGCCAAAATGGTGTCAAACCAGTTATTACAACACTTTCTTACTAGACCACAAAACAAAGGAGTATAAAAGATACCAGAATTTATAGGGTGACATTTTCCACCATGTTTTAGTCTATGGAATCAGAAGAGTAAAAGAGTATCTGAGCTTTGAATGCTTAAGGTGAATTGTGATTGAGCTATTGAAATAATTTGAGAATTAGACAAAGTTGCATTACGTTAATCGATAAGTTCATTTCAAAAGGTATTTCGAAATTAGCTCGAAAATCACTCAATTCTCGAAGCCGCAAGACTTTTGAATTGAATTCATAATAGCGCCTACCAAATCGGCACTGGCTTTTCCCTTATATGAAACAACTTGTTGTTGTTGTTGTAACTCGAGAACCAAATTGAGCAGGGGCCAAAGTCTCCCGGTTGCCTGTGGGGCTGCCTGGTTGAACGTTCCCGCCTCCCCTTTTGATTACTTGCATAGTCTGAAAGCAGAAAATTGTTTATGCTAATTGCGTTTAATTTATGCATGCGTATGGGCAAATGCAAAGTAAATACTGACATACTCTATGTGCAGAAGCAGGAATGTATTTGTGGGTATCTGTGTAAATTGTATTTACAAGTTGTAAGGGGCCCAAGAATGCCAAAGACTGTCATGAAAAGCAAGCAAAACTAAATTTATGCCAGGCTCCGAGCACAAAGACACAAGGAACAAGTAAAGGGGTTAGGAGAGGGGAATATCTTCGTCTTAGTTGGGCCAACTAAAATAACTTGTGAAGGCAGGCATACAATTGATATTTATTAGTATGACAACAACTGCGTAAGTCTTAATTCGCATTTTGTTTCACGTCCTCGGAGTTTCACAATTATCATCTTGAAATTAGGTAGGAGTTTCTGAATCGTGTGCTGCTGCCATAGATTTGACATTTGCATACACACTTGGCATCACTTTGGGTAATGTAATACGCATTTGTTACCGCCGAGCCCACCCAGCCCCTTAGCCAGCCTGCCCACTGCCTTCTGCACTTTGACATAACAGGCGACTGGCAAATGCCATTTAAGGCTTTTCGCACGAAACAAACAGAAGAAAAAAAGCATTTGATGTGGCAATGTGACGCCTTCTTTGGAATGTTTTTGAATATGTTTTTTTTTCTTTTTTTGTTTCTTTTGCCATTTTCATAGAAATGTCAGGCAAATGTCTCGATTTCAGCTTGCCGTCTGAGTTTGGCCTGGCCATCAGGCGAGTATGTTTTTGTCTGAGGCTTGTCCAGTGATGGCGTCAACATTTTGCGAAACACTTAATCCTGTCAAATGGCATTGGTCTCGGTCTATTTGTTTATTTGTTTGTTTGTTTGGGGGCCAATTAATATGCAGTTAATGGTGTTAACCGTTTGGCAGGCATATTTATGGCCGAGACCATTGCAGCTCAATTGCTAGACAGATGAACAGACCGATAGACAGACATGCAACGTGAGGCGCCACAAACGATAAATACCAATTTCAGCTTAGTTGCACACATTTTGCATGTCAATTAGCTGCCACAGATCGGGCCCAAATAGACAGGCAGGCTTAAATTGTAGAGCATTTTAGTAGTATTAACATTTTAGTTTATTTTCATCAAATCAATTTGAAAAAGCTTGGTCAAACCGGTGCAAATTTCAGCTGTGGTTCTGGGAAGCTTATCGGTAATTCCAGAAAACAATCAATGCTCTTCATGGACTAACTCGATTATTTGTATTTTAAAACTTTATCTCTTTAACTTATACCACCTTAAACTATTTGATAACCTCATTTGCTATCTGTATTTGTAGTTGGATACAATTTATATTTCTATTATCTTTAAGTAAACAAATCCAGTATAGTTAAAAGAACCCACTTCCGATTAATATATTATTTTTAGTTGAAGTTCTTTTTCAGTCATTTAAGATCTTAAATTTGTAATTTCTCTGTATAAAGATGGCCTTGTAATCATCGGTGAATTGAACACGTAGGCCTGAGTTTTAGTCTACTTATCGGCGTTATAGGCAGCTGTGAATTCTTCAGATACTTTTTTTTATCTTGTTGCGAATTTCTCACGAACTCAGAGGGTCGCTGCGTTCTTGTCAGCCTATCAATGAAATTTTTCGAAAAGAGTGCAATCAATTGGAAGAAACAATTATTATAGTATTCTTCATATATCGGAAATATGTGACTCTTGAGGCGCCACACATGTCAACGGCATAATCGTTTCAATTGAACAATTGATTATCGAGTTGCACTCAATTGAGAATCCGAGGCGACAATCATTGTTGTCGTTGGTTTCTTTTTTTTTATCATTTTATTGGTCAGCCTTGGACGAGCGAGGGAGTTCCTTCTGTTAATTGGAAATTGCAATATTTGATAGAAAGACTGCAAGTTAAATTAACCCATGGAGTGTGTCATAAAAAGACACTTCTTGTGCCCCACTTACTGCTAATTCAACAAATTATCAAAACATTTATTTAGGGTAGAAAAAGAGACAGTGGGTTTCGCTTCATTGAACTGTTAAGAAGGCAAACAAATGAAATAATTCAAATCAACAGAAGTCAGACAGGCTGACAGGGACAGGGACAGGGCAGTCTCAGAAAGAGGCCAGCACATTTGCCCGTCCAGGGCGGAAGAAATCAGAGCAGTTTATGCAAATCACCGAAGCAGCAGCAGCCTCAAGAGTCACTGGCAATCTCAGTCAACTTATTGCCTCTTCGAGTCATTCCTTCAATCTCTCAGTCTTTTGATTGAGGCAGACAACGAAGCTCTGGCCCCTCTCAGGAATGTCAAGAATTAATAATTCCACTCGCTCTAATGAGCGCAAATGTTTGTCAAAATGTTGACAACTTAATTGAGTAGAAAATGTTCATGCCCCTCCTCATAAGAATGGGAAAAAGGAGGTACTAGTTAGTTAGCTGCCGTCAACTCATTCAAATAGAGTCGAACGCAAAGGAATTGAATTGAATTGAAAGTTTTGATTGTTTCACTTTAACAATTTAGTAAGGGCTGAAAAATTCTTGGACAAACTTGCCGAGATCATTAATCAAAGTCAAGTGAACCAGCTGCTCGAATCTCTTTAAAGTTTAAGCCATGTCGAGCATAATTAGCCCATCGAAATGGCCAGTGAAGTGTGACATCAAAAAAGGGAAACTATTTCAAGCCTTTTGTCAAATAAGAAAAGAAAGCCAACCAAACGACTTGAAGCTCCGTGACCGGCTTTGCTGACTCAGTTTAATGGATCTTTAATGAGACCAAGACAACAGCTGCTCTGGCAGATAGATATTAAAATTAAATCAACCATAGTCACTGAAAATTGTATTGCATTTGAAAATTATTTCAATAGAGCGATGCCCAAATCCAACAATCTGTGAGATTTTCAATGAGGCTGAGAAATTTATTCTGCTATTCTGGCTGGAACTATTGTTTGTTTTTTACATAAAAACAAAAAATTAAAAATAATAATAATAAATAATTAAATGTATCAATTTTATTTGTGCGCGCATTGTTGGCATAGTTTGACTAAAAATATGCACCAAATAATATTTTTATTTTGTGGCCTCCCAAAAAAGAATCCCATCAGAAAAACATTCAACCAAAATTATACACACAAATTGCATTTTATTATGGCATATGAAGAATTTTGCATATTCGACTGAATGGATGATCAATATTATACCTGTATACAATTTTAATCAAATCCAAATATAAACATTTTTCTTTATGGTTATTTTAATTGAATAAATACATAAATACCCATCAACCGGGGCAGATGTGTGCAAAACTTTCCTCTTTTGTCTCTTCTCGCCAATTTTCGAAAATTCTGTTTTCCATTTTCTGTTTTCTTTTGTACAAACAATTTAGATTGCATTTAGTATTTGTGTGGATTTTCTTTAACTTTTATCTGGAATGTGGAAATTGAATTTGTATTTGTTTATCCAAGTAAATCATTTAGCTGGGCCTTCTGGTCTAGCTTATCTAAATTGGCAATTAAGTGATTAGATTATTGCAAACTTTATTTAATTTCAACGAGAATCTTGTATTTTTTATTTACAAAAGAGCCAACGTAAAATTAAAGTTGACTGATTGAATTGATTGTTTTTAAAAACAAAAATACTAAAATAAGCAAATGAATCAGGCTCACCTAGCTTGGTCAGAATTTTGGCCAGCATCTGTTGGTCAGAATGAAAAAGCAACCCAATAACGGACATTGAAAATCTGTTTGGCTGTTTTCTTTGTTTTTGTTTACTGCGGCCAGGTGAAATTCGAAAAGGCATTGGCTTGTTTAAGAGGTGTAGCCAATTTCATTGAAGGCTTGTTTGTTTATGCTCAAGTAATTTGTTGATTGTTTTTGCCTTCAAAAAAAATAACAAAAAAAAAGTGAAAATTTTGTTGAGTAATTTTCAAATATTCAAAGATTTATTTTAAAACACTACTTGGGCAAATTAGGAAAATTAATTTAACCCTGAACTTTTCAACGCGAAACACTTGGTTCTTTTTTTTTTTTTTTTTTGGTTAGCCGAGACCAACATAAAAATCAATAAACATTTTAAATTCAGATGAAGAATATGAACCGGAAAAATGTGGCAGAGAACGACAGAGAGGGAATGCAAATTGGAAAACAGATAATGAAAAACCAAAGTACTAAAGGCCTCAGGGCTGGCTTCGGTTTGGTTTCAGTTTGGTGGAGACACCAGCGAGAACGCTAATGAAATTAAAAATTGATGCTTTGAGGGCATAGCGAAAAATCCAACAACAAAAAAAAAAAAACAGAAAAGAACTGAAATATATGCCAAACATGCAGAAACAAATGTCGTTTAATAAATTAGAAACCAAAGGGGGTGGTGTAAGTGTTAAGAAGAAGAAGAAGAAAAAAAGAACAGCTGGGCCCAATTCGACTGGAAAGTGCGCTACGCCTGATTGATTTTGTGGCGTTGGCGGCTAGAGAGCCTCAAGTCGCTCTGAGCCTATTGCAATCAAGCCACTGACTGGCTGAATGACAGACTAGCTAACTGACTGACTGACTGACTGAATGAGTGAGTGAGCGACTCGACTTATGAAAACCACAAGAAAGACAAATGCCGCCGCCAAGTTGCCATCGGCATCTCTATTTTTCTCTCTCTCTCTCTCTCTCTTTCTTTCTTTTGGCAACATCGTCATCTTTTGCCACTGACAACTTTTGACGCGTCTTTTGATGAAGTTGCTGCAAAAGGCGTTTTGTGGTTAGCGTTGCCATCAAAATGACAACGTCAACGGTAACTGGCAACTGGCAACTTGGCAATTGGAACTGCAATAAGAGTTGCTCAATCTTCCTGGTTTTGCTGCAATAACAAAGCCGTTGACATAAATTAATTATATGGCCAACATTGATTAAAAGCAAATTATTGCATACAGGAAATTCAAAGCGTTTTCCTCCAAACACCCACGCTCACTCGCACGCACATAGAATGGAAAATGCAAACACACACACAACATACACACACACACATGCACAGATGCAGACTCTTACAGTTATTGGCCACTTATCAAATTGGAGTCTTATTGGCGGTAACTGGTGGGCGTTGTCTCTTTTCATCTGTCTCTTCATGTTGGCGCCAAGTCGATTTAGTTTATGGGTCTTCCTCTAGCAGTTGCCATACGGACACACAGCTGGTCTCTGGCCTCTGGTCTAGTCTGATCTGGTCTGGATAGTCTCTGGCTGGCTGGCTGGCTTGCTGGCTGTCCAGAGCTCTGCTCTATTTGTGCTTCATTAGCTGGCTCAAATTATTTCTCTTTTACACGCCAATTAATCAGATTACGTCAAAATGTGTCACTGGGTTAAAGCAAATGTATAAAGACTGTGGAAGTGGACGGCCGGACGTTTCTTTTTATGCATTTTGTTGTTTTCTTTTTTTTTATGGTCTTAAAATTTGTCTATCCCCGTGATTTATTCGAATTGACTTGGGATACCTTTGTGTTTGTTTTCACTTTCCAAAGCAACCCGCTTAATTAGTCAAACACAGAAATACGAAACTATAAACCGATTACAGATGCACAAGCAAATGAAACTTAATTGAATTGACTGTTGTACTGAAAAGCTGATTAATTTATCTTCAATCTGTACAAAAGGGTTTCTCAGATTATTACAGTGATATTGGAATTATTAAACAAGTCGGTATTGCCTTCAAAATATAAAAATTTATATAGATTAAATGCAAATTTTACTGCCTCGACTTTATTCCTCCAAGAGAGATCAGATCACATAGGAACACCTCGAACCACGGATTGAGCAGTGTAAATTTTCAATCTCAGATTGTTCTTCGAGAGGTAGGAAAATATTCATTATTATGACACACCCGCCTACAATTTGTAACTGCTTCACTTTCAATATTGAAATGGATTATGGGAGCCACCTCCACCTCCTTCCTGCCATATTAATCATCGAACACAAAAACTGGGCTTGCCCAGACTCAATCACGCATAACCAACCAAACAGGCAGTAACAAATTCTTGGCCACTTGGCAAACTTTACCCGGTTCTGTTTTAAATGGCTTAGATCTCTATTGGTGCGCTGCTATTTTCAGAGCGCACGAGCCAATGAGCCAGAGAGCCGCTGTGCCAAAACTCCACGGCCAATTGTGCCACCAGATAAAAAACGGAAATGAGTGCAAGAATTTTTTTTTTGTTTTTGTTGTTGCCTTTGTTCATTCGGCCATAAAGTATTGTAAGCGTAATGGTAACGTAATGAAACATAACCTGGGCTTACTTACGTAGTGGGGGTTAACGATAGAAAGAGAGAGAGAGAGTAATCTCATCGTGGTATAAGTTTCAATTTGTTTCGGCCAGCATATACAAAAATTTCCACTTGGCCTGCTGAGCATTTAATAATGGAATTCAACTGTTTCTGTCACCCCCTTTCTCTTTCTCACTCTCGCTGTAGCACTCTCTTTGGACCTGTCCAAACAACCCGGTTTTTGTGTTTGAGACAATAAAACACCAAAGGCGCTTAACCCAAATAATCGAGGTGGGATTCACTTGGGAGACCCACAAAAACAAAACACGCGCTCTTGCAACTTCCTGCACATTCTTGGACGCCTTTGTACAGCCTTGCTACACACGCCACAAAGTAGGCTATGTTAGGCTACGTTCCACTTAGTCGCCGGGTTGGCTTTTCGCTTTTCGCTGTAATGAAAATATTGCAAAAGTATTTCCGAAAGCACAACACGCTTTGACCGTAAAAATAACGTCTTCGTTTTCGGCGTGGATCCCTCCGACCATCAAATGATTATTTGAACGAGTTGTAAAAAACACTTTTTATAACTCATTAAAATTATTATTGTTATACGGCAAAAAGTGTGGTTGCCGCAGGGGCCGAACAGCAAAGGTGTCAAACGCTTAAAGGTTAAGTAAGGCAAAAAGGAGTCAACAATATCTCAGCTCTTTGAGGGGGGTTCCTTTTAAAAGTGAAATTTGCCATTAAGTTTGTGGCCGAAATTCTTATGAAAACTGCTCAATTTAAACTCTCATTTCCTTTTGGTAAATTCCAACCCAAGGCAATTCTCTGGGTTAACTGGTCGACTGAGTGTCGACTGAGAATGGGTAATTCAGTTTGCTAAGCCATTCTAACAAATTCTTTGAAGTGAAAACAAGATCGGTAGATTAATAAAAGAAAGACACAAATGATAAGTCAGTCCGAGTAGACTTGAAGTTCTTTGGAATATGCAAAAGTTCTGGCAAAGTTTTGCCATCTTCATTCACTTTGTGGGCTTTGCCCATTGCACTTGGACTTAATTTAATCTATTATCCCTCATTTTAGCCATGAGGATTCAATGGCACACACACGCACATACATGGCCATGTTGGCATGTGCCAAACACAGGCTCCGCATGCCCGAAAGCGCCCACATGCCTGCCTCGATACGTGGCCGAAAGTTGAAGGCAACTATTGTTGTCTCGCTCTATGCTGCGGGGTAAGGTGGTGCCGATCCGATTTAGTTCAGTTAACAGAGCCAACAGAAGCGGCAAGGACGCCAGCAGCAGGTGTGTCATTGAAAGTTTCTGTTGGCAGCTGCCTGTCTGTGCACTTAGTTTGAAAATGTGATAAAATGATTATAAAATAATTTTCACAAACAAAAGGACATGCATTCCATGCACCATCCTCCCACCCTATTTTGTTGACTGGGGCATCTGCCTTTGATACGTGCTTCTATTGGCTTTTGGCAAACTTTGCTAATCGCAGTTCGGCTGCCCATTGTCCTTTGGACACGGTCATTTTGCACTGTCTTGTTTTGGCTCAGTTTTAAAGTTATTTTATTTTGTTTTCGGGAAAACTTTGATTCCTATTCGCTCTCTCTCGAAATACTTTAATCTGGCTTTAATCTTGTTTTTAATTCTTTCTCTCTACACGCACGAACATTTTGCTAATTTCGCATGCACCAAAGAGCCACAACTTCCCCGGTCGAGCAAATGTATAAGATTTTAGTACTATTGTCATAAATTTTTGCCACATGCTTTGTAAATAAACAGGATGGAGAGGTCGAAGGGAAGATTATGGTGTCTGGCATACATAAAAATAAACATTGCCATGCATAGCGAATGTCTTCAATCTCGATGTTTTTCTGGCCATACCGAATGTGCCGGCCTGACTGGTCTGGTCTGACTGACATATGAAAGCATAAATAAAATTTTTATTTTATATTTATTATTAATCATAATGCAGCGCTATAAAAGCTGCCGAATTTTGCTCATTTATTGCTGATCAGACGAGCAGCAGTTTGATTTGAATTTTGGCTTAATCAAAATTAATTCAAGTGGGCTAAAGTTATGATCCAAGAACTATAAGACACACTTACTTGAATCTGGAAGTGGACTGGCTATTCCCTTTTCAAAATTTATGGCGCTTGCCAACTATTGAAGTTAAAGACAATGAAAGGCATTTAAACCATTAATGGTCCAAACCAAGGCAACCTAAATGGCCTGAACATTTTTAGTTTGCCAAAGTAGACGATGGATGGTCTATGTTTTTCTCCGCCTGGCAATTGGCAATGCCATAAAGAAGTCTTGAAGTTTTTCATAGCCCAGTTCTAACCGAGTCAGGCAAACCTTCAATTTGTTTGAATGCGTACAAGCAATTTGAAGCAAATTGCAGGCACACAAACAACAAATACCAAATCGAGGGACACTGAAAGGGAGAGCCAGAAAGTGTTAGAGCGAATGGGATAGAGGGGACAAGGGACATGGAGTGCTTGAGGTAGATGGCTGCCAGCTGATGCAACTCACATTTGCAACTTTATTTATCGCTATGAAAACATCTTGTAAATTTTCCACGTTATTTTCGCCTCAAGAGAACTTGCTAGAGCAGGATGAAGGGGAGACAGGGAGGCAGGTAGGCGAGGACCTTGCCAGGCATTGCAGTGTGGCAAATTCAACAATTGATTTCATTTTATTCCACCCACCAGTTGGGGCTCTAGCCAAAGCTTTTCAGCCAAGTCAGACAGACCAACCAAATTGATATGAAAATTCGTTTAAGCAAAAGCCTTTTAAGCGCAGTGCAACTTCTTTTGCTGCCACGCCTCCACCTCCTCCCGCCTCTTGCCTATGCAGCATCTTTCTTCTTTTTTTTTAATAGTGCATTTTGCATGGACGTCAGGCAGCCTGGGGCAGAATTTTTTTTGCTAGATGTTTTTTTCTTCTTTTTTTATTTCAGCCTTGAATTTGAGTTGACCTGGTCTTCTGTTTTGTGCATTTCACCCTTTAGGTGGTTGATCGTTTGCTGGTGATAAATAGTGGCATTTCGGCATTTGGCACTCTTGACTTCTACGGACACAGACCAAACGACGGTCCATCAAAAAGACTTGCCACATTTAGTTCAAGTTATTTTTTGAAACTGGGTAACGCGGTCCAACTGACAGCCCTGGCACACTCAATTTGTAGCTGGTGATTCTCAAAGTACTCTCCAATATATTCGATATCATTTCTCAACGCCAACTGGAGTCTAGGTGGTGCCCGCCTTGAACTATTTCGGCTCCTTTCTGGTTTGAAAGAGAATTTTTGTCGACTGCAATTTTTGTATTCTGATGCAAAGTGTTGGATCTAGTTTGGGTGGGGGTGGTAGGTGGGGGCCTTGGGAATTGCATATTGATGGCGCATATTTTTGTTTTGTTTGTTATTCCTTTTCTTTTGTATGGAAGCTGGGCGTGTCTTTCAACTCGACTCGCCTCGACTCTGTTTATGTTGTTCTACTGGCAAATCCATTTTGTGGTTTCCAATCTGCCGAATACATTTTTCCCTTGTTTTTTTTTTCGTTTCTTCTTTTGTTCTGTGGCATACATGACGCATAGATTTGTATTTTGTGTAGGAAATTTGATGGGGATCAGTTTTGTGAATATTGAAAATGGCATTTTAAAATGAAAAATTGATTTGTATTTATTCGAATAGGATTACCATGGGATTTTGAAAACTAATAATAGGAAAATAAGCAAATAGAATAAATTTATAAAATCAATATGATGTAGCGAATATGATATTCTATCTTCAAAATAAAAAATTACTACCAACTTTGAGTCACAAAATTAATTTTAAAAAACTTGATAATTTCCAAACTATTTAAATATTCCTTTGTAAATTGTTGATATCATAAATTTCCCTTTCGACTAGTTGACTAGTTCCCAACAGTTAGAAAGGTTTTTCATAGTAAGGCAAGATTTCCATCGTTTTTTTTTGTTTTTTTTTTTGGTGAAACCATTAGAACAAAGCCGCTTGGAAACAAAGCATTTTCCATGTTTCGCCCACGCATTTTGGCTTTGTGAATGTCGCTTTGTTTTATGGGCAGACAAAACACAAACCGTTCTATGGTTAAAATTTACGCACTGTCATGACAACATTGACAAAAGCAAGAATCAAGCCATAACGAACCCCGAAAGAAGTCGCCCAAGTTGCCCTTTTACACCGCCACTCTGCACTTGGCCCACTCGCATGTGTGAGAAGAGAACCCGCCCGCCTCTCTCGAGCTCATTTTAAATGCAAAAACGAAACAGAGCGCAACGTTAGACAAAGTCAGCGGCGACTGCAGCGTCAACGTCAACGTCAGCGTCAGCCACGGTGACAGACAAAAGGCAAATGGGGGGGTCAGCCAGTCTGTCCATTATGCACTTTTGCTTTTTTCCCTGGAAAAGACACCAGAGACTCTGAAAAATCAAAACACTAACAAAAAGGTTAACTAAATAAAGCAGTTTAAATTTCCGGCTCACGCAGACACAAACGGTGAAACACTGAAAAACTCAAAAGAAAAAAACAACAACAATACTCGTAAATAAACTGCCACAGAGTCGAGTGTCTGATTCTTGATGGAGAGTTGGTTTTTTTCTTTGTTTTTTTGAGTTGCTCTCTTATTTTTGGAGACTCGCTGATGTTGTTGTTTTTGTTTTTTTTTTTTTTTGTGTGTGCATAATGAATTCAATTTCAAGTTGAATGCACTCCAAAAATCAGGGGCATTCTTTGTCTGGACATGCTTCAAGTTTGACTGTATAGAATGGACCTCAGAATGACCAAATCGTTAAGCGTAATTTGTCAGAGAAAGAGCAACAGAAATTATCTAAAAGAATTTCAGCGGGTCTCCATTACTAGCCCGGTCGGTCAATTAAGCATTCTTAGCACACATGCAATTCGGTTGTAAATCAATTTCATAATATTTCTTTTCATAGAACTGTTGAAAGCTCCATCTCTGCCTTGCCCCTGTCCCTGCCCCATTGCCGGGCGTTCATTAAATGCCTCGTGCTAAGCTGCAACTCAATCAATTTACAATTATCGTAAGCACGTGCGCGTGAGTCGAAGGCATTTAACTCGAGAACAGGCCCCGCCAAAGCAATCTGCCCCCCTTATCATAAAGAACCGTCAAACGAAAGACATTTTAGCCGGCTCCAAAGAGACAACTGAAACTGTGGCACAGGCGCAGTGCCAAAGTGATTTATGTGCACAATTTTGGTGTTACGATTTCAATTCATTTCGGACTATGAATCAGCCATTTCGATCTTGGCAATTGCAGGGCCAAGCAAATTTTCTGTACTTTTCTGGTTGATTATTCTTGTCACGGTTGTTGATCTCTCTTTCATTGGTCTTTGAAAGTTTGGATTTATTTTATTGAAGATCTTTTGTCCGAAACCACAAAAATTATGATTGTGGCCGCAGGCTTTCTTTTTCTATTGTTCGATCGCCCCGGGGCGTTAATCTTTGAGCTGCTGATGGTTGAATCCAGCCAGGCTTACTTAATTAGTCTTTTCATTTTATTTTTTGATTTTCAATCAGGTAAACGGATTTGCTTTGGTGTCTGGCTAGAGATCATAAATTACCAGAGTTTTTTTTATTGTGGCCTAAGCATGTTAAATTGAAATAAACACACTAAAAACATTCGTAGTCAGTTATGTGTTTTGAATTCTATTTCGAGTCGGGGCGCTTGAAAGTGAAAATTTATTTGCCAATTAGTAAAAATCTGAAACGAAACAGTGTGGAGAATAATTGATTAATTTATTTTTATATTAAACTTAAATTTCAGAATTGTCTTGGCAACTCTGGTTTCACCCTGTTTAAATTGACTATAAGCAAGTCAGCACGTGTGCCTTTAACAAGCTCAAAATTCAAAATCATAGCTCACATAACCGACGCATATCTCATGCATTTCAATTACACAATATTACCAACATTTCCCAGTGAAAGCTAAAAAAAAAATACAAAGATGGACCACGATTTTTGCATTTACTGTGAAATTTTGCATTTCGAAAAAGTGGGGGGAAAAAATAACAAAATCTCACAACAACAACAACACATTCTATAAAGACTCTATGGATTTCGTATGCATGTCGCCATCTCCATTGATACAGAGACCACGCATGTGAATCTGTTTCTTTTTTTTTATTTTTTGAGCAGTGACATCAGTTGGGGGGAGAAAAAAAAAGTGAAAATTATAATGAAATACATCTAGATTTCCCTCACGTACAACAAAGTACATCAATCAAATTGAAATGCATTTTAATACTCTTTTTTCAATGAAGATAGCCCAAGGGGTTTTCTGATAAGGCTTGTCATGTCCAATGAAAGAAATCGATGAATTTTTGTCTTTCTTTTGAAAATTAATTTGAAAGCACACAAAGAGAATCTTGAATTGAAAGCTCACATGTTCTAGGAAAAAGCATTTGGAATTCGTTGGCTTTTCACCTTTGATTTGTTTTGAGATCTCGTCTCTTTTCACAAGGGTTCCGATTGCAATTTTTTCTTTATGTCAAAGGTCTTGGCATATGTGTTGAGCTATTTGGAAAATATTAAAAAAAAGTTTAGCAAAGTTTAAAAAATGCTTCTGGCATTTTTATCAAAAACAAATCTCAAGCCACAAGTAGATCAAGAACAAGCGTATAGATAAAGAGTTGTTGGAAAATGTTTTTAAATATGAAAAAATGCGAAGAAATGTGGAAAAATGTTGCCTTTACTAATTAGACACTTGTCATTCTTCATAATGTTGTAATAAATACCGTTACAATGTCATTACCGGCATTACTTGCCGGTTTTCTTCCCTCTTACTTCTTTTGGAATTTATTTTTGTTTTTGTCATTGACCGTTGTCAGTCCCGCCGCTGTCTGTCTGCCTGGCTGTCTGGTTGTCTGACTCTCTGTCAATGGCTTGTTAGTTAGCTGCCTGTGTTTTTTCACTTGCCTCTTGCCTCTTGGTCCCTTGTCTTCGTGCTCCAGCCACATTTTCTCTGACTTAACTTTAAAACTTTGTTTTGCTTTACGGCTCAGAATTTTAATGAGCTTTTCGTTCGCTCTTCGTTCTGTTCGTTTCTGTATTTCTGTTTGGTTTTTGTTTTATTTTTTGTTTACCTTTTCTAAAATGTCATCTTTCTCGGATTCTTAGTTAGTTGCCTCTTCGCACTATTTTTACCCATTTGGATTTTTGTTTTCAACGGTCATAACTCAACTATTTCAACTGCAACTGTTTTACGACACTTTTGGCCAAGTTGGCATGCCTCTGCTGCCCGTCGAAAATTTCTCTTCTCCTGAGTATGTCAGCTTAATGGTCAATAAATTCGTTGACTTTACCCGATGATTTATGTATATATGCTTAAGTTTTTATTTAGTTGCCTATTTTTACTGGCTTATCTCGGTCTGCTACCAGTCTTGAAATGGGCTTAGACAAACTGAGATTTTTTTTTCGCCTCCTCCCCTCATTCCCACTAGACCAACAAGTGATTTTATTGCCTCAAGACAAACAGTTTGATGTTGCACCTCTTCGTCATTTTAGAGTTTTAAACTGGCAACAATGTCAGGGCTGAGTTCTTGTATTAATGAAGACTTTATCTTATCCAAATATTGCCCAACATAATTTACACGCCCAGCAAGTGTACAAATAGGCGGAGGGAAATGTAGTTGAAACCTTACTTTTTTCATTTCGTCTTCTTGTGTTGACTTGGACAAACATGTTTATAAATCGCTTCGTTGCCTTGATAATTAACGTTGACTTTTGCCCAAGGGAAATGACACTTCAAAGTCGAAAGTGTGGGAGTAGTTTCTAGGGAATTCCAAAAATAATTAAGTGGCCTATTTACGTACTCTTGTTACTCTCGCGTTTGGATGCAGTCCAAAACAGAAACTTCAATACGAATTTCTTGAAAATAGTTTAGTGTTTAGTGTTATCCCTGCGATCATCGATAAAAACCGGTTAACCATAAAAATAGAAGCCTTCATTACGCAAGAATGTGCCCTAAAACTATGTAAACTAAAACGAAAAACCAAACGAAACTAAGCAAAGTAAAACCTGAAATCTGCATAAAGAAAGATTAATTAACTCGACAACCACAACAACTGCAGAGATGCGCCTCTTTGCCAGTGCCTCGGCAGCCACCGCAGCCTGCGCAGCGGCCAACCAAAACAGCTGCAGCTCCGATGAGGCTGGCGAAATTATAGAGAATGCCCACATCAATGGCAACAGCCTTACCCGAAGAGCTAAGTCGACTCTATCCAAAGACGGTGGGGCCACCATCTACAGCAATCGCCCAGAAGACGGACTCTTGGTCTTGCCGAGTCAGACCAAGTCAAGGTCATTGGAACGTTATGCCGGCGCGCCGCCGCAGCACCACTCCATGGATGCCACAGATCCGCCCCACACGCCTACCCTGAGCACACGGCGACGTCTGCTCTCGCCCTTCCGTTCAATGAAGCGACGCAGTCGCAGCAGCAGCAGCAGCGGTGGCAGTCGCAGTCGCTGCGACTCTCAGGCCTACAATCTCACAGTGGTGGCCAATGTGGCAGCCACCTCGGCTGCGGCTGCAGCTGCAGCTACCAACGCCAACCCGGCCAAGGCGAGCTCGCAGAGCGGCGACAGCGGCACCGGCGGCACTGAGTTGGAGCACGAGAGCAGCCAATTGAGTTTGAGTTATTCGCAATTGAGCAGCAGCAATGGCAGTGTGGGCAGTTGCGATGTAGATGTGGATGTTGATGTGGATGGCGAGGCAGATGATGAGGCCACGGCTGGAGCACTACCGCCGCCACTGCCGCAGCCACCTACTTCGGCGAGTGGCAAGAATCTATTGCAACTTGTTTCGGAGGAGAGGAGACGCAACATTTTGTCAATTTACTCTTCCTCTTCGGACGACTGCTGCTTTGGGGACATCACACTCGTCGACGACACCTACTCGAATTACGATCCACAAAATGATGCCGAGCGCATGATTAAACAAGTCATGGGCATTTTACGCGATGAAAAAGAGGTTTGTGTCCAGACTAAAATAAGAAAAAAACATCGACAAATAAAGTTGTCGCAAAAAAAAAAGAGTGTTCAATTTTTATTTATGAATTGGCATTTCTTTTGCATTAAAACTTGATTAATGCGATTGAAATCAATAAAAAGTTTTGTGATTTATATGGATATGGCCACACTCAGCTAAATGATAATAAAGTTATGCCAGAAACAATTTATTTAATGGGCGCTACTTAAAGACTTATTTAAATTTAAACACAAATTAAATAATTGAGTTTTTCACAAAAATATTGAAAAAAAAATTAACAAATAAATATAAATGCCCATGTTCATTTAGAATTTTCACAACAACTGCAACTACCCAAACAATCAGTTTAACTGGCTTTAAAAAGATTTAGTCGTTTCCACTTTCAACCAGTCAACCATTTGACATAGCCAAACAGAGAATAGCATATAAGACCAACTTGCACATTTCACAAGAGCAAATACAGGCATTTTTTAATAAGCTCTTGGGTCTGTGCTGGCTTGCTTGGATGCCATAGAAAATATGACGTGGGCCAGAGCGTGGCTTATTTATGCGCTCAGAGCAACACTTCCCCCCCCTCAGGCAGGCCAAGAGCCTCGAAAGTCGTTGGAAAGGAATTACAAAGTGCCGGGAAGGCTCGATCTTTTGTAAGGGTGTAAAAGAGAAAAGGCGTCGCTGCGGCAACCGCAAGGTATTAAATTTCACAGTGTTGCACTTTTTAGTATGGCAGCCTCCTCCGGGTGGGCCGCGTCAGGTGGATGTGTTGTTGACTTGCAAGGATTCTTTCAACGAACTACGCATATTTAAGGCTTTTTTAACGGCACGCCATTGTTCGTTGATTAAAATTGCAAAAGTTCTGGTGGAACTACTCAGACTTCAACTACTACTTTTTCCGCCTCCAAAGTAGTCGTAGGCCAGACTTTGGGGGTGGGGGTGGGGGATGGTAAAAGTTTCTCAAAGCAGGTGCAAAGTGCGGGGAAACGCTGCTGGTGGAGTGCATTGCTCTCTTATCAGTGGTCGCTATAATTGGCCAGTCAGTCATTAAACTTCGATGGCAATGGAAAGCAATGACTAACACCGCCAACGCAAGGGCAAACAAAGTTGTTGTTGTTGTTATTGTTGTTAGTTGTTTGTTTGCTTGTTCTTTGTTGCGGTGGTGCTTGGTTGGCTTGTTGCCACTAATTAGTGCAACATTGTGGATAGGCAGGTTCTGGGTGTGCGTCTGTGTGTCTGCATATCAAACCATTATTTATTGTAAACATGAAATTATTGATGGGACACAAAACAAACAATAAAGTAAACAACAAAAGAGCACGTAGAGAGGATCTTCTGTGCTCAGCCTAATTAAAAAATATTGCAAATCTGAATAGCAAAGACTTTACCACACCCTCATCTCATTTTGCAATCCCCATTAATGCACAGCAAATTGCAACAACAAATTATTGATTTTCTATGCCTAATTGGAGTGGTTTTGATGCCACTGCAAAGAAAAAAAAACAACATCGATAAGAAATCGTTGAACAAGCTAACAAGCATGAAATGAGCTCTTCCGTCTTCAAGGAAAATCAAAATTTATGCTTTGAGTCCACATGAGTGCATTCGGGATATACAAACCAATTGGCAGCCCTGGCACTTTCTAGACATGAATAAACTTGCAAGAAAATATGCAATTATTTATTATTATAAGTAATAATTTATTTAGATACTCCTGATATAATTCTTCAATCGGTTAACAAAATAACTCTGGCAAAAGCTTAAACAATTTGAATATTTATGAGTTAAGTTCCAAAAAACTACAATTTATCCGATTTCAAAATTTGATTCAAGTTTCTTCAATTGAATTAGGTGAACTCTTGCTGGAAACTTGACAATAAAATAACAGGTGGCATGAAAATCGACTTAAAAGCATAAAACAAAAAGACCATTCAAATTCAAAACAAAACTTTTCAAATGAACAACAAAACAACTGAAACGACTCAGTAATACCAAAGGGAATACCCTGTCTGACCCTATGCCCTAGAGTTGGCACACTGAAACACATGCAAACTTTCATGAATTTCATAGCCAAAGTCGAAAGGTACACATGCATTATAAAGCATAAACTTACGCTGGGGAATAAAGGAGCTGCCAAAGTTCAAAATCAAAAACACAAACTCCAAAGAAAACTAAATTAAAAAACTGAACAAAAGATGCGCTGAAAGAAAAACTAACCGAAGAAGTAATAGTAGAAAAGAAGAAAACAAAGAAAAAGAAGAGAAAAACTTCAACTAAATGAAATAAGAAATAAAGTAAACGGTGTCCGGAGAATCAGAACGAACAGAGATGGGGAATTTTTAGATAGCTTCAGTTTTGAAGTTTCAGCTTCTTTTTTTTCTTATTTTGTCAGGTAAATGCATTTTCCTTTCTTCATTTTTTTTGCATATATTTTCTATGCAAAATGCTACCGGCAGCATTGAAAGTTTCTGTTGCGAGAATTGAAAAGCGAAAATGAGTAAATTGAACGTACCCACCTGTGCCCCACGCCCAGCTTTCAAAAAACTCCGACTACCTCGTCAACGTGAGTTTTGAGTTACAAAGCACCAAATTGGCACGACAACGAGCACGTAAAGTGGAAAAGGAAACTCTGGGTGAAAGTAATGCCAACGCGGCACAGCTGCTTTTAAGGCATGGGGAACCGGAAAGAGCAAGCATAAAAGTTAAAGGCGTATTGCATTTTCCCTTTGACTGCTAATGAAGAGAAAAAGGGCAAAAATAAAATTCTCCAGCGGATGCTGGAAAGGAATATCCTTTTCCATGTGTGTCGATTCATTTTGTCCCACCCATATATGTATATATGGACAACTTTAAGGTCTGCCAACTCTGTTGGTCACACTCGATGTTGGTCCAAGTTTTAATAAAGCCAAATTGTCTGCCTGGTACGGAGAAACCATAAAGAAATTACTTAATTATAAACAATATAAAATGGCAGAGAGTGTCGTAAGCGAATAATCATCATAAAAGTTTTCATAAAATAAAAACTAAACAATCCAAAAACTTCCACACAGAATAAAGTGAATCAAGAGCAGACGAGAAGTATGCAATAAAAATGTTCCATAATACGAAAGAAGTACAGTCGGTATCCTTCTCACTCTCTCCTTCACTTCCTATCTGTTTGGCATATGCAAATTAAATGCATTTTACTAACAAAACTGTCCTTGCTAGCTTTGTTTCTGTTTACCCAATTTCTTTGTTGTCTTGTGCTTCAGAAAATGAAATTTTATGCATATATGAATATTATGGCCAGGCTTAATATTAAGCAAACAAAAGCCCTGGCCAAAGAAGAATCACACACAAAACTAATTATAATAGAATACAATGGAAATAAGCTTAGGATAATTTCAAAAGACACTTCCAATGAAGACCTTTCACATATTAGTTCTAATTTTTATCAAAACAATCTTTTATTTTGTAGAAAATGCGTCAATTCCAAAAGATACTGGAGGATCTGAGCTCTCGTGTGGCCCTGGCAGAACAGACTAAAAACTCCTGGGTAACGCCACCTAGCGTTGGGGAAGCCAATGATCAAATGCAGCAACTGCAGCGACTCCGCGACAAGATGACCACGGCCAGTGCCCTACTCGACGATTGCAACGAACAGCAGGCATTCTTTACCGCCAATCAGGTGCTAGTACCAACGCCTTGTCTATCCAAACTGGAGGATTTGAACACCAGGTAAATAAAGAGAAAGAAAGTGTCTTTATGCAGATTCAAAAACATTGATTTTTGCCTCAATTGCAGAATGAAACTCTTGCAAATTGCAATGGATGAGCGCCAGAAGATTTTATGCCAGGCTGGAGCAAATCACACGCACGAAAATGGGGATGATGGACGCAATACATCGAACAGTGGTACAATTGGGCCATTACCTAACCTGGGCCAGAGCGTTAAGTCGCCTTGGGAACGGGCCACGACTTCCGCAAATGTGCCTTACTACATCGAGTGAGTACAGACTGCGAAATTGAACATCTGTTGGCAGTGGAACTAATCATCACACTTTCTGCTTTATCCTACAGTCACGAACGCGAGACCACCCACTGGGACCACCCGGAGATGATGGAACTCATGAAAGGCTTGGCCGATTTGAATGAAATACGCTTCTCAGCTTATCGCACGGCTATGAAACTGCGTGCAGTTCAAAAGCGTTTAGGTGAGTGCAAATTGCAACTTTCAAGCCCTTTCTTTTGGAATATAAGTCCAACACCTACCCAACTACTTCGAGTCTGGCTTTACCACAAACACTAAGCCGATGTCAACATTTTTTTAAACCTTTTATAGCCTTTGATCGCATTACAATGGCCACAGCCTGTGAATCCTTCGATCGTCACGGCCTGAGAGCTCAAAATGATAAGCTCATCGATATACCCGATATGACCACAGTACTCCACTCACTCTATGTGACAATCGATAAAATTGATTTGACGCTCATGCTAGACCTGGCCATCAACTGGATACTCAATGTCTATGACTCTCAGCGCACTGGGCAGATACGAGTTCTGAGCTTCAAAGTGGGCCTAGTCCTGCTTTGCAAAGGACATTTGGAGGAGAAGTATCGCTATCTCTTCCGCCTGGTGGCTGATACAGAACGTCGAGCAGACCAACGTCGATTGGGCCTGTTACTTCACGATTGCATTCAGGTAAATCTGAGGAAAACACACAAACCTCCCACACTTCCTAATTGTGTTTACTTTTTGTTGTAGGTACCACGGCAACTGGGTGAAGTGGCCGCATTTGGTGGCTCAAATATAGAGCCCTCGGTGCGTTCTTGTCTCGAGCAGGCAGGCATCTCACAGGAGGGTAAGTACGCCAAAATGCAACGCCAACGGTTTACCAAGACTAATCAAGCAATTGACCCTCTTGTCATCTCTCAAACAGCCATCGATGGCAATCAGGAAATCTCCATTGAACTCCAACATTTCCTGGGCTGGCTACAGCATGAACCGCAAAGTTTGGTCTGGCTGCCCGTATTACATCGACTAGCCGCAGCCGAGGCAGCCAAGCATCAGGTGAGTTTTGCCACACCTTTATTGTGTGATAGCCTAACTGTTCTATGTTTGCCCTTCTACCTTCTCCTAGGCCAAATGCAACATTTGCAAGGAATATCCGATTGTGGGCTTCCGTTATCGTTGTCTCAAGTGTTTCAATTTTGATATGTGCCAAAAGTGTTTCTTCTTTGGACGTAATGCCAAAAACCACAAGCTTACCCATCCCATGCACGAGTATTGTACAACGGTAAGTGTCAAATTCACTGGGGCTGAAACTATATTGTTGACTTGAATTTCTGTTCAATTTTGTGCTATAGACCACATCCACCGAAGATGTACGCGATTTCACGCGGGCGCTGAAAAACAAATTCAAGAGTCGCAAATACTTTAAGAAGCATCCCCGGGTTGGCTATCTGCCTGTACAAAGCGTACTAGAAGGTAAGTGGCTAAATTTTTGATCTCTCTCAGAACCTAATAAATGTCTTCTGACCAGGTGATGCCCTAGAGAGTCCCGCTCCCAGCCCACAGCACACGACTCACCAGCTACAAAGTGATATGCACTCTCGCCTGGAGATGTATGCCTCCCGACTGGCCCAGGTGGAATATGGTGGCACTGGTTCCAATTCCACGCCCGATAGTGATGACGAACACCAGCTGATTGCACAGTATTGTCAGGCCTTGCCCACGAATAACGGCAGTGCTCCTAAGTCCCCGGTACAGGTAATGGCAGCAATGGATGCCGAACAGCGTGAAGAACTCGAAGCCATTATTCGTGATCTGGAAGAAGAGAATGCCAACTTGCAGGCAGAATACCAACAGTTGTGCAGCAAGCAACAGAGTGGCACACCCGATGACTCAAGTGGCATGCAACACTCTAATTCCAATATGGGTGGACTAGCTGCTCAGGGTGAACACGGTCAGGTAAGCTGAGTCTAGACTAAGATAGCCTTACAGTTGTAAAAAAAACTGAAATATATTTACCAGCAGGACATGATGGCTGAGGCTAAATTGCTACGCCAGCACAAAGGTAGATTAGAGGCCCGCATGAACATCCTGGAGGAGCACAACCGGCAACTAGAGCAGCAGCTTTCCCGGCTACGTCAGTTACTTGACGAGCCAAACGGTGGACCCGGCGTGGCCGGTCTACCCAGTGGACCCAATTCGGCTCTCAATTCAAAGCCAAACACCTTGCAGACTCGTTCGGTAACTGCTTCGCAATTGAATACGGATTCACCGGCCAAAATGAACCAGCAAAATGGACATTATGAGCACAACACAAGTGAGTTAATTTTCAACCATTCACAACTGCAAAACTATTCAAACTAATCCAATGAAACATCTGCTTTGGCTGCACCTGCCTAACGAAGTTAATACGCGACTGTTTTTTCAGTTTTCATAGCCCTCGAGTTCGAACGACTTGAGTTCGACTAGCCAGTGTAGTGGGTACAAAAATTTAAGAATAGGAATATTTAACTTGAGTCTACCCTACTTGTTGTCTAGAACTAAATGTTAGCCCACAAACTTAAACCTTTAAATGTTGTCCATTTGTTTCTCCTTATGCCTGCTCCAATTTGTGTCGTCTCGTCTGCTACTTATATCAGAGAATATAATGCTGCCTGGCCTGAATAATTCCGAGTTGCCACAACACCCGCATGCACCGCCACATCCTCAACAGTTGGCAAGTTTGGCTGCCAAGCATCAATTGACTGGCGCCTTAAATGCTTTGCATCAACACCAACAACAGCAACAACAACAGCAACGTGTTCTCACGGGCAACGGCGGCATTGATATGTCCGGTAACTTGCAATCGTCTGGTTATTTAGGCGATGACGGACGTCCCCCGCCGCCACCGCACTCGAGTCTGTTGCAGCAGCATATGAACGGTGCGGAAATTGTTTGAGTAAATTCATTTCCCCCCAACTGGTTTCATGATTTCCTTAGTTTTTTGCAGTGTCTGTATATTTTTGTTAGTCAATTTATTTTTTGTAGCATACTTTTCGGTGCTGCAATTTATTATTTAAATTTCCATGTTGACTTGAGAGTTTTCGATGTTTTTTCTGCTTGCCTTATATTTGCAAAGATTTCTTTTTATTTTGTGCTTATATTTGTTAAACTGTTTCTGGTTTATAAAAATGAAACTAATGTACAAAACTTTTTCTTGCTTCAATTCACTTTTACTGAAAATCCTTTTGAATGTGTGCAGATCTTTCCTAAAGTGGAGAGCTACCAAGCAGCGGTAATATACAAAATTCAATTTCTTATTTTCTTTTTTTAATTTTAATTTAAATTTTTATAACAATAAAAAAAGAATTCATCATTTACTAATGAAAATTTCACCAACAGGTTCTACGAAAAATTTGGTCACCGTCATAACCGAACAGGAAATTGAAGCCATTGGCGATGACATAGATATGGATGAAACTGAATCGAGCAGCACAAATACCACAGCGACAACAACGACTACAGCAGCCACAGAGAAAACCTTTGTGGAAACCAGAAAATAATTTTTGAAAAAAAACTTAAGGCAATACTTCAAGTAGAAAACTGAAAGTGGTGTGCTTAAAAAATCCAAAACAGTATAAATAAATATACCATATATATATATATATACATACCTATACATATATACAAAAGAAAAAAATATGGAACTAATATACATATAACAATTTAGTACGTATTAAAAATATTAATATACAAATATATTTATACATATGCATGCATACTTAAAAAGAGAAAGATATGAGAAAGGTTTTTTATTAATAACCCATATCAGGGTGGCAGTGAGTCGAAACACTTACATATATTATATCAAAAATAATAATATTAAATATGCTGGAAATAATGCAGAAACTTAGTGAATAGTCAAAAAAAAAAATATACATATATATATATATCTAATGTAATGTAATCATGGCCAATGGCTATAAAAAATATCATATTTTAGAAGAACACAAGAAAATTGTTAAGTCGAACACTGATTTCGAAAGAAAATAAAAATTTATTTTTATGATTTTAACGAGCTATTCTCTAATTATATTTTTATTATTAGAAACGATGTCAACGCCAATTTCAAAAACCGTTTTATAAATTTAAAAAATTTGTATTTTTGTTAAATCATTTTTACACCTTAGGTAACAATATACCAATTAGCAATTAATTACAATTTACGATATAATTTTTTATTATTTCTTCGAGTTTATTTTGTATTATAAAAACCTGTGTGTGCTTAATTAAAAATTATTTTATTGAAAAAAAAAAAACAAACAAAATATGAAAAAATGTTTTTTATTTCTTATGTTTTGGGTCGAGTTGAATATATTTTATTTTATTAAAGTAAACATACTGTATAATCATATGAACACTTTACCCACTTGAACTTAATCATGCTGACGAATACGATCACTAAATGGACCACCCTTTTCTATAATCTTTACTATCGAACCGTACATTTATTCTATATATAAAATAAAATAATATTCAACCATTATTAAATAGATAAATCAATAATCTCTCAATTAATACTAGTCAAATTATATGCCTATTCAAATATTAAATAACTCTAAAGTATTGTAAGCATTTGTCATCAACTGCAACTCTACTCATATAACCTCCGAATTGCTTTAAATACCTTTAAAATAAAATAAAACAAAAATTAAATTAAAGTAGACGTCTAAAGAGTTCATAACAAGGAAAATCTATAAAGATATAGAATATGATATATTCAAATAGTTATATTAAATATTTATAAAAGAAAAAACACATTTAATGTTTCTAAGATTTCCATCTCTCACAGAAGACTTAAAAACTATTTAATCCACAAGTTTATTTTTTCAGTTTTTCATCACTTTTTAATTCAAGTTTCCTAGGGGGAAAGATTTTATTTAATACATTATTGACATGAACAAAGTTTTTTATACTAACGGACCATTTGGGTTTATGAAATGAAACCTGGACAATAGGAAATTTTTTGTTATTTATGTAGAATATTTTGATTATTTTGAAATATGGTGGATAGGCGTGAAAAAATATAATTCCCTTTCTTATAAAGGTCAAGTCTAAGCAAAATTTTATTTTCAGAAAATCCAGTACGAAAAATTGACAATACAACTTAACAAAATTATGTTTAAATCTATATACTAGTACAATCTTCTATTAGTATTTTATTTTATCATATAAAATTTATCATCTATCTAAAAGACAAAGAAAAAAAAACACTATGTACAATATGATATTT
This sequence comes from Scaptodrosophila latifasciaeformis, assembly GCA_037075145.1. NCBI lineage: Eukaryota > Metazoa > Arthropoda > Insecta > Diptera > Drosophilidae > Scaptodrosophila > Scaptodrosophila latifasciaeformis. Next base: position 10,116,475 of record JBAMCM010000100.1, on the reverse strand, counting down.
CATAAATATCTTAATTTCAAATATTTTGAAATGCAAAAACCATTCTAAATTATAGATAAATTTTTGTCAAAACTCACAATCAGTGTAGGTAGAACTTCCACTATTTAAATTTAAAAAACAAAAAATCTATGGAAAACCATAACCTACCAATAATCAACAGTTTAAACCCTCCGTTTCAAGTTATAAACAAATGAACCAAAAGTGAAACAAAATGCTTACATTAAATGCAATAAAAAAATCTAAAAAAAAAAAAACATAATTAATAAAACCAAAATTTAAATTTCTGTAGGTAATAGCGAACATATCTCTAACCATAGAAATATATCATTAAAACTAAAACTGATCTATTTAAGCGAATTTATCGTCAACGGAAGCAAGAGGAAATAAATGAATTCGTATTTTTGATTACAACAACATATCTGCTATAATTTTTGATTTTGAAAATATCAAGAAATGCTGCCAGATTTTTATATCTTTTTTCTTAATCAAAACATTATTTAAACTGAGCAATTCAAGCATATCCCAAAATAGTCTTCAAAATACACCAAAAGTGGTTGTCTATCATAAATATCGTATCAAGCATTTCATAAAAGATATTAAAACAAAACATAAACTACTGATAAAGCCAAACAATCAACGAAAATTATAAATTTAAATAATATACATATATGTATGTATATCATAAAATATATATATATAATCGTATGAATATTGTGCGCTATATTAGCTCATTATTTGAAACAAATACAAATAAAACACAAGAAATATTTATACTTTAACAAACACTTATGAAAATATTAAATATTCTAAATAATAATTGCTAGTGAATGTTTGTCAACACATTTTTCTACAATACCGAAAAAAAAAAACAAAAAAAATATTAATACAAATCAAATTATATTTGTATATGTCGAAGCGGGCTTGACTACCACTTAGTGAAATTGTGTCCAACTGTACAATTAAAAAGCACTACTCCTCCCTTCTCCCTTTAGTTAAAATAATTACCGATCAGCTTGTTCTATATAGTATATTATATCTATATTGATCAATTCTATTTTAAATGAAATAGCAGACAAGGCAGAGCTCAAAAGTTGAGGGCCAAACAAAAAAAGTGGAGGCTTGACTGCAACTCTATAACTTCGACTTAGATTGCAGTTTATTAGTTTTCTATCAACAACAATCTTAGGCACAAGGCTTTAAAAATAATTTATGCTACTTACTGATTTATAAAAACAATGACAAAGTGAAACAAAACAAATCGAAATGTAATACAATTAATTTAGTAGCTTGCGCAATGGGCACAAGTTGACTCGATTGTACCTATCTTTTGATAACGTTTATTACAAATTAAAAAACTAAGGACTATAATCATATTAATTTAATGCTGATAAACATAACTGTATTAATTGTCAATATCTAATTGATTTATCAATTTTTTGTTGACTTCAAGATGGATATCAATCTTTGTATCAGGCGCAAGAGAATAAATTACCTTTATCAACAAATACATATACAATACAACACATATTAAACAAATTCCAAATGAAAAAGAGAAAAAAAATTATAATTAACACAAGCGATATACATTTGTATTGGAATCGAAATAATTATATACAACTGGATATATAAAATTTATATATACATATATATATATATATATATTGTAACTTTAAACATATGCATAATATGAGAATTAACTGAATGAAAAGTTGACACAATTAATAAAAAATAACACATAAACTGCGTTACAATATATTTATTAGAACTTTGTTCTTTTTACTATTTAAACATTATTTATATAAAGATGGTAAGAGGAAGATGCTGGAATTTTGGTCTTACAAATTTTAGGAATGAAAATAGTATCAAATCAAACCGAGTCAAGAAAAAGATTCTCGGATCTCATTTTTAGACTGAAGGTGCCAATATTTAAAGTATGATTAATAAACCAGATTTTTTTTTTGGAATCTAAATTACGGAAATTATTATATTCAAAAGCTGAGCTATTATATTTGTCACCCCTCAAAACTTACAAGGCGAACCAAAACACATAGCGTCACATTCTTATCTTTTGTTTGTTAAGTATGTTTTAATTTTAATCTTAAACTTGGGATACAACAACACATACATCTTTATGAAGAACTTATAAGATCGTTTAAGTATATGGTTTAAGTTTGGGGCTACGAGTTATATATGTGAACAACTTTCAATGACAAACACAACTGTGGGCATTAGAGAATAAAAACAAATATTTAAAAAACGAGATTGCGAAGATCATAGAGAAGAATGAGTCTGCAAAATGAAGAGTAGAGCATAATTGGCTTATAGATATGATGGGGAAAAGTAAGTCGTCGTCGCCTTTAGTTTATGAAAATTTAAATGAACTCAGTGATGATAGTAATGGGCATGAGGGTCAGCAGCATGGGCGGGGTAGGCAGGATAGTGAGCATAGGAAGTGTGTGCTAGGGCTGGATAGGCGGCATGAAAATGAGCACTGGGAAGGTGTGCAGGTGCTGGAACAGGAGCAGCAACTGGGACGGGTACCGGGGCGGGAGCTGGAGCAGGTGCTGGTGCTGGTGCCGGTGCCACACGATGCAGAGCCAATGGATAGGAGAGCAAAGGAGCTGGTGCTGGAGCCTTGGGAACAGCAGGAAGTGGGGGAGCTGGAGCTGGCCCTGGTAGAGCCAAGGGGTGAAGAGCATGTGGAGCTGGAGCTGGTGCTGGCAAATGTTTGTAAGCTAAAGGTTCTTTCCGAACGACAGCATTAAAGCCATTATGAGGATCCGCTGTGTAGTCCACAGTACGTTTGGTACCATCAGGATCGACAACTGAATAGCTGCCCTTGACCACATCGCCATGACGCGTCTCATGTTGGCTCTTCAGATCGCCGGTGTAGCCGTCCTGGATGTCATAGCCGAAGGAGTATTTTGGATCAGCATCATAGGGCTCGGGCGCCACGGGCTTGGGGGCTGAGGAATTGAATTCAATTGAGAGTGATATTCCGCAGAACTTTGGAAACTTACCAGGAGCAGCATAAGGGGCTGGTAGGGGTGCGTGATGCGGCGCATAGCCTGCATAATGATGCAATGGCCCAGGTGGTCCGCCATAATAGGGACCCGGACCTATAACGCCAGCGTAGGCAAGGCTGAGCAGGGCGCTCAGCAAAAGTATCTGCAAGTTAGTCGAGGCATATTCGCAATTTATTTTTGAATTCTGGGCACACGTCTTTCACAAAATATATCACACACCTTTAGCATAAGCATGCTATTTAGTCCTTTGGCAAGGAAGCACACTTCTTAGTTCTTTTGTCTGCGCCGAACGCGTCGGCAAATGCCACACTAACTGTGGCAGCAAAATTGTATTTTGAAAATCCGCCAACAAAACTACACGCTCAATAAAACAACCACAACTGCAAGCCAAGATCTCAAGTTCTTGCAATTTATAGTCAAATCCGACAGCAAATGTCGCCTGCTTCACATGGCCACAAAGACCAAAGACTAACAATAAACTAATTTAAGATCAAGAGAGGCGCACAAGCTTGTAAGTTGAGCCAGCCAGCCAGCCAACCAACCAGCCAAATACACAGCAACCCGTTGCAGCACATGACAGCCGACATAGCAGACTCGGCAGACCCAGACTTGGGCTAACTGGGCAAGAAAATACAGCCACCTGGCGGCAGTTCGTGCTATCCCCTCTCCCCTCACCTGGCTTGGTCGTGCCGGCTTAGAAAGGTTATTCTTCCGCTAAACCATTTAAAGGGACTTGTCTGTCGAGGTGCTTTGGTGTTTGCCCTTTCACTTTTGTATTTTGCTAGGTGCTGTTTTATTTTCCGATTCGTTGTCGATTGCCCACAATTATGTGAAAATTTATTTCGCCTCACACAATTGAAATGTTAAATTATTATCTATCAATTTGACCCCGTTACGCGTCCGAGCCTCTAAGGAGTATAGGATTTGCATATATAATTAGTCGTAATAAAAATCCATATAGAAAAGGCAAAACACAGGCAGCCAAACGAAATGGCAGGCGGCAATGGTAAAGCTGCGCATGAGCAAAAGGTCACACAAGCGCCACAGAGAGACTGACTCTCGGCGCACCAATTGAATTAAAGTGTTTGCCCAGGCAATGAAAGATCAGCCAGACAGGCAGACAATCACACAGACAGACAGACAGACAGATAGACATAGAGAAGGACAGGCAACCCAAACAACCAAGCATTCAGTTAATAAACTGCAAATGCTGCAAAATGCTGAACAAAAGGTCAACGTGCCCCAGAGATCATGGCAGCAATCTCTTAGTGCCAGGCTATAGACTAAATAATGTCATTAATTTAATGTTCACTGTGTGTTGTTGTTGTTGTTGTTATTGTTGTGTTGAGCTTGTGTGAATATGTACTCAATTTATGACCGCAAATTTGTAGAAACTTGTATGAATTGCAAAGTTCTTCTCCGGACCATTGTCTGGTTACACCGAACTAAAACAGAAATGCTACAAATATGGTGAAAAGTCGTGCCTCGGACTTGTACTCTATTATAATTTTTACAAGTGGAAAGATCAAAACAATAGATCAAGCAAAGTAAAACAATGTCAAAGAGTTGCAACACTCAGACTGTCTCACTTCCAGGTATAGAAAATAAATTTATATGTCTGTCTGCTTGTTGCAACAAGTGGACAGAAGAGCTATCAAAGAATGGGAAATCCAAGACAATGGAATTAATTTATGTGCACCCAATCAAAGATCAATTATATTTTCCAACTTACAGATCCAAATCCGCCTTTCAAATAATCTATTCCCACTCAACTTCACGCAAAACTTTCTCTTTGGTATTTCTAATAGTTTAAGTTTTCCGAGTAAAAATGTCTCCGATTTTTCTAAATTATAAATCGAGTAATTTACGGTGTCGGCACTTGAATGCTTTATTTTTATTGCAAAACTTGCGATGGCACCAAGATTTACCTGAAATTTTCAGCTGTTTTGCTCAGAAATAAACATTACATTTAATAGAGTTTGTCTTGAACTCAAACCTGGCAAGTACCCAGTTCCGCCGGACTTGAACAGTTTGTGGTTAGAATTCATTAGAGAAAGGTGTGCTCAAACGGGAAAAAAGTATATATAAAATGGATTTTGATGCAGTGCTGGAGAAGTGTGGAAATTTTGGACGATTTCAGTTTATACTTTTGCTTATGTACGGTTACACGAACATACTTGGCTCCCTACATTATTTTTCACAAACTCTGATCACCTTTACACCGGAACATTGGTTAGTTTTGTTTGATTGAAGTAATCTTTGTGTTATTCATGATTGCTTTTATGAAAGGTGCTATCACGAGGATCTGGCGGGGCTGAGCTTTAAGCAAATACAAAAGGCTTATGAAAAGTTTGATCAGCCATCTTGTACCCTATTAAAAAGTTTTATAAATGACACTGCGATTCCGGATAGAGAAAATCAATGCCTTGACTGGTTCTTCCAGCGTGAAAATGGATACGAAAGCATCACCACTGAGGTAAATTATTTCCAAATAATTTTAACTTTCCCATAATGCACTTTTTTCTGTAGCTGAAATGGATCTGCCATAATTCCTATAAGCCAGTTGTGGGACAGTCATTCTTTTTCATGGGTTCCGTTTTGGGCACTATGACTTTTGGCTATCTGTCGGATAATATTGGCCGTTTGCCAGCCATGTTGATGACCACTTTGACTGGAGCCACAGGAGACTTTATCACTTCATTCGTCAACACTTTGCCTTGGTTTGCCTTCTCTAGATTCGTGTCTGGCCTCTCCACAGTCACCATGTATTATTTGATGTATATTTTGAGTGGGTTTTGTTGGTATTTTAAAATTTAATAAATAATTTAATAACTTTATTACAGCTTTTGAGTACTTGAGCACGAAACGACGGACTTTTGGTCTTAATATAATACCAGCTCTCTTTTATTGTTTTGGCCTGATAACTTCGCCCTGGATTGCCATGTGGATAGGAAACTGGCGTCAATACCTTTGGTTGGCTTCCTTGCCGGCTTTGGGTGTATTGATCTATCCCTTGTTTATCTGTGAGAGTGCACAGTGGTTGCTGACCAAGAGGAAATACGACAAGGCTGTGCAGTGCCTTAAACATGTGGCCAGGATAAATGGGCGTCATGTAGAGGATTCTATATTCGAGGAGTTTGTGAAATACTATCGCCAGAAGATGTCCGATGAACAGAAACATTCTGTGGCAGAAGATACTTTTCTGGGCATGTTCAAGACGCCAAGGCTAAGAAGGTTCACCATCACCTTGCTCATCAAGTCGTAAGTGCTTGAGAGAGCTAAAAGTAAATCTTATTGACTTTATATTTTGTTCAGAATAATAATCACACTATCCTACGATGTTGTGAATCGTAATATGGAAGGCCTTGGGACCTCGCCTTTCAAACTATTCTCCCTGACATCGATTGTATATGCGCCGGCTGGGATCACAATTCTTCTACTACAAAATAATATAGGCCGCAAAGGCATGGCCTGTGGCTCGCTATTTGTGGCCGGAACTATGACTTCTATTACAGGTTTTCTCATTGCCTTCTTGGACCCCAAGGAATATGCTCTCTTGATTGCTATTATGATTGGCTTGGGACGCTACGGAGCCACAGTAGCATTCGATGCAGAAATCCAATACGCAGCTGAAATAATACCAACCAGTGTGCGGGGGCGTGCCGTCTCCAATGTTCATGTGGTGGGCCTGGCTTCCAGTTCACTGGCCTTTTATGTCATATATCTGGCTAAATACTATAAGCCCTTGCCATCAATATTTACTAGTTGTTTTATGCTGATTGGAGCAGCTCTGTGTATGACTCTGCCAGAAACATTACACAAGTAAATTGAATAGAATTCTGAAATAATTCAGCTCCTTAAAATTTATTTTTTTATTTTTCAGAAAACTACCCGAAACTTTGGCCGACGGCGAGCGTTTTGCCATAGACGAAAAATGGTTTTATTTTCCTTGTTTTACTAATGGTCCTGACATTTCCAAAGATGAAAGCAATCACAATGAAAAATAATTCTAATCTGAAGAATTAAAATTGAAATACTTATTGAAATTATATATTTGCAATTAGTCACACAGTAAATCCATTGTGTACTAGCTGTATTTGTCTTTTCTCAAAAAACAAAAGTATAGTAATTATATTATGAAAAAAAAACAACAGATGTTCTACAGATTATTAAGAATAAATAATAAATATATCTAAGCGAAGAATGTGCGCTTTTTTCTTATGATTCAGAAAATCTTGATCAATTTTAGCTTATAAATTTTAAAAGAATATTTTCAATTTGTATTGAAGATTGATTAGGGTCGAAAGCAATCAATATATTTTTGTGTAAGTCATCAGACACACAAACAAATTTATATACTTATTTTTTTGTCAGAAAGGTGGTTGCATTATCGGAAAAAATAATATGTCATTAAGAGCCGAAACAAAATAAATATAAGAGGAGATGCCCGAGAGATGCCAATGACACGACCCACCTAACAATACATCCCATGAAAAATTCTATATATAAAAAAAATTATAAGCTATACGATTCGAGCCTATGTGACGTAGCTCCACGATAAAATCGAAAGCATTTAAGTCACAATAGGCAGGGCAGATAATTATAATCTGGCTTTCAGTAGTCTGAGTAGTTGGTTGGCATTTTTTTATATTCTTTTTTTTTTTTTGTCATCATAACTGTAAGCAAATTACAAGCACACGACATGCAATCATTTACAAAAAATCTATATTTATCTGTTTTGTTAGTCAAACACAAAAGCAAAGCAAAAATTTTCTATACAATTTTCTTTTATTGCGCAAAATCTATCGTGAAAATGAGAAAAAGCTCTTCACATCAAACTTGACTTTCGTACAAACTGGCGGATTGATGAACAATCGCCAGTAATATTGTAAAAATTGACTCTCGAAATTCTCAGTCACTTTCGAAAACTCAGCTGTTAAAAAAAATATATATATTTCTTATCGCCGAATCTTTTTCGAAAGAATAAAAATCACGCGTAAATTGGCCTCGGTTCGCACCACCTCGGAATCTCTTTGGGTTGATGTTCTCAAGCAATCTGTTAAAATAGTCTGCTATAGCTTTTGGTACGTGTAAGTTCATTTCTTCTGATGACGATCTCGAAGACAAATTGTTTATAAAATTTCAAAAAATACAAAATTAAACAGACAAGAATTTAATTTTGTGAAAAACAATTGCAATATGAGCTGTGAGTGATAAATAATTTGTTTAAACTGTGTTGAAAATGACCAAGAAAAATACAAGGTAATTAAGTGGCTAAAATGTAAAAATAAAAATCAAATATCTTATCAAAAAATATGATATTCTAAAACCAGAATTTGTAGAATTTGTCTACCAAAAATTAAAAATAAAATCTTATTTAAATTTTCTTGTAAATAATCTAAAAAATTAGTATCAAAAACAGATAAAATATTTAGATAAAGCCCTGAATTTTATCTCAGCATATTTTGATTGTTTTTGAACTAATTTAATTTTGATTCTCTTAGTCACAAAGAAAGAGAAAAACTGACCTTAGACACGACAACTGCAAAAGTAAATTAGAAAATTTCTCAATTAAAGAAATAAACAGCAAAAAAAAATTTAAAAGAGACTCAATTTAATATTTGAATAGGGAAAAAAAAACTTATTTCGAGTGGCTGTGAAAAGCCATTTGGGAAGCATTCTTAAATCATTGTGAGCACGAACAGGTTGAATTGTTTCGGAATTAGTAAACACAACTTTGTCAAATATTTCAAAACTCAAAATTCAATCATACAACAGAAGCGAACAAGCTCATAAAGAAAAGACCAGACAAACAATATATAAAAATCTGTAAACAGCTTTACTAATTAAAGCGACAAGCAATTAAGTAAATCAAATGCAATGCAACTGCCACTGCAGCATTTAAGCAAAATCCAAAGGCGCATTTGGAAAGCTCACTGAAATAAGAAAGACTCACTCTCTATTTTCCAGAGACGGAAAATAGCCCGAGTGAATGCAAGTCGCACGGGTTAGAAAAAACGCCATGCTTGAAGTTGACAAAATTCTCCAAAAATGCGGTGACTTTAATCGCCTGCAACTGTTGATGCTATTGCTATTTTGCTTCGTCAATATTTTATCGGCTGTGCATTATTATTCCCAGACAGTAATTAGTTTCGTGCCCAAATACTGGTGAGTATAGTTCTAAGAACTTTTGCTTCCGAATAAAGATTAAATTTTCCACAGGTGCGCAGATGGCTTGGAAAATGAGGATGAAATCCCCGAGCATTCTAGCTGCTTGCCTCAGGGAATGAACTCCACCACCTGTGAGAGTTACAACTACGAACTGTTTATGGGCTATGAGAGCTTTACCAGTGAAATGAACTGGATTTGTAAGGATGCCTGGAAGGTAACCGTAGGCCAGTCCATGTTCTTTGTGGGCTCTGTGGTGGGCACTTTGACCTTGGGCTATTTGGCAGACATTGTGGGTCGCTTGCCTATAGTAATTCTGGCCAATATCATAGCGATGACTGGTAATTTGTTGACAATTTTTGGCACCACCTTTCCGCTTTTCTGCATATTTCGTTTAATTTCGGGATCAGCCACAGATAGTAACTTTGTCATGATGTACATATTGGGTGAGTAAGATAAAGAAGTTTTATAGGAACAATTCAGACAAGCTTCTTATTTTCCTTAGTAATGGAGTACGTACGTCCCTCGCTGCGGACTTTTGGCCTCAGCATCTGTATTGGTATTTTTTATTGCCTGGGTTCAATGGCTGCTCCCTGGATAGCTGTAATCATGAAGAATTGGCAGGGCTTCCTTTTGACCACCTCCCTGCCGTTTGCATTGGTGCCGCTCTTCTATTTCGTTGTGCCCGAGAGTGTGCAGTGGCTTATTTCCAAGCAGAAATATGATCGAGCTATCAAATGTCTCAAGCGTGTTGCCAAAATCAATGGACGTCAGGTGGATGAGAGTGCCTATGAAGACTTTATTGAGGAGTGCAAATTTAGCCAGCTAAACACCAAGACTGCACCCAATCTGATCGACCTCTTCAAGACACCGCGGCTACGTCGCAACACCTTGATACTCTTCTTTAAGTCGTGAGTACTCATAAAAGTGTTCTCGCCTGAATGCCACCTACCCAAAATAATTCTCTAATTAACCCAAAAACTAGTATGGTGATCACCCTCTGTTACGATGCTGTTTCGCGCAATGTTCAGGGCCTTGGCATTTCGCCGTTCATCATGTTTAGCCTGAGTGCCACAGCGATTTTGCCGGCTTGTCTGCTGATCATTGCCCTACAAGATTATATTGGACGCAAGGCGATGGCTTCCATTTCATTGTTGTTGAGTGGCATTTTCATATCAGTGACCGGAGCTATCTTATTTGCTGCTAGTTCAGCAGAGCTCAGTGAGTCCAAATGAATAAATTAACCTATAAAAAATTTAATACAATACCATTTAATTTTAGATAGCACTTTGCTGGTCACACTATCGGTGATTGGGCGATTTGGTGTGACCGTGGCCTACAACTCGGGCTCTCAATATGCCACGGAACTCATTCCCACATGTGTCAGGGGTCAGGGTGTGGCTGCAGTTCATGTGATGGGCTATGCTTTTACATTTTTCAGCCCCTTTATTCTTTACACTCGAACTATCTTCTCGCCCCTGCCGGAAATCATTTTGGGTCTCCTCTCCTTGCTGGGCGCTCTTCTATGTCTCCTGCTTCCGGAAACACTGAATAGAACGTTGCCCACATCTCTGGAAGATGGGGAAGACTTTGGCAAAAATGATCGTTGGTACTCTTTCAGTTTTTTAGAAAAACGAAGTCAGTCGGTGGCCGCTTTGGCACCTCAAAATGCCAAATCACATTCCGAATCTCTCAACTCATCAATATATTTTTGAGTATATAGCTAAGAATTCTTTTATAAATTATTGGTAAGGTGATATTTTTGTTAACTACTAAGCAATAATTCAATTGTATACTAAAGCTACTATCCAAAGTTTTAAAGTAAATCATTGAAAATAAATAAACTTAAAATAATTTGTGTTGACTATATTTTTCAGGGAAATTTTCCAATCTTTGAATTACAAGATTCTCTAACTTTACTACATCTACCAGCACACAAGTGCTGACATAACTCAAATTAACATATTTCATAATCTTTTATCCTAACCTAGTCGTTCTATAGGGCTTTTTATTTATATATATTTGCTTACAGTTTGGGAGCAACTGATGTCAACTTTATGGACTCTGCATTTAACATTCACTTAGCTCAAAGTCTTTATAATTAACAAAGTGTGGAGTTTTGTAATATTTGGCAAACGATAAAGATTATCAACTGTAAAGATAAACGAATAATATACACTTTTAATAACTTACATCTTTTTTTTTAAGTTTTTTTTTGTTTCATTTTTTAAATAAAAAAATTTTTCATTTTTCAAATAATACTGAACTGGCTATGTTCTTTTATATATTTCAATGCCAAGGTAGTGGGAGCTGTAAACTAATAACAGTTTATAGCTCAAAAGTCTCTATGGGATTTTGTCTGGCTTATAATTCCCTTAGCCGGCGAAAGCATCAAATTTATTTACAAAGATCAACAGAATGTGTCTGACGATAGCACTCTAATTTGTTTGCTCTTTTAAAGATTGTATAGAATAGATATCAAGCACATAGCTTCTGTGTAGGTTTCGCCTTACGTTACAAACTTTTTGGCAACAGTCGCACTCCAAGCAATGCAGGCAAATTGTCGTCTTGCAAGAAACAATTTTCTGGAATAATGGATTTCGAAAGTGTGTTGGAAAAATGTGGTAGCTTCGGACCCTATCAATTCGTTTTACTGGCTCTATATGGATATACAAATATTTTGTCATCGATGCATTATTTTACACAAACCCTTATCAGCTTCACACCGCCGCATACGTAAGTAAGAAAAGGAAAACAAATGCAAGTAAATTTAATTATTTTTGTATTAGATGTGTACATCCCAATATGGTAACTGAGATGTATGGAAATTACACCTCGACTTGCTTTTATTATAATGCAAATGACAATACTTCGTATGACTGCTACGAATGGCGCTTTGATAAAGAGAGCGGATATGAGAGCATCACAACCGAAGTAAGTGCCAGCCTAAAAGCAGGCAATATAACAGTATTGAAATACAGTGGCTTCCCAAATATTGTGCCCACAGCTTGAATGGATCTGCAAAGATGCTCCGAAAACAGCAATTGGACAGTCTTTTTTCTTTGTGGGCTCCGTTTTAGGTACCATATTTTTCGGTTATCTGGCTGATAAAATTGGACGTCTGCCTGCCTGTGTTCTAACGACTCTCACGGGGGCTACAGGAGATTTTTTAACTTCATTTGTTAGCACTTTGCCGATGTTTTCCCTGGCACGTTTTATATCCGGTCTTTCGACAGACACCTTATACTATCTTATGTATATTTTAGGTAAGTTTAGCTGGGTAAAATTTAGCAAGTTCACTTATGATTTTTTCTTTTAGTCTTTGAATACCTTAGTCCCAAAAAGCGAACACTTGGACTCAACCTCATTCTGGGCTTCTGCTATTGCTCTGGACTAGTAATTTCTCCTTGGCTAGCAATTTGGGTAGGCACTTGGAGACGTTACCTGTGGGTGGCCTCTTTGCCAGCAATGGCCGTAGTTTTTTATCCATATTTGATCCACGAAAGCGCTGAATGGCTCATCACAAAGAAGAGATATGAAAAAGCCGCTGATCATCTAAAACGCATAGCTAAATTCAATGGTCGCAAAGTAGAGGACTCAGTTTTTAATGATTTTATTCTATTCTATAAACGAAAGGAATCCTATCAAAAGACTTCCAAGCAGGACACTTTCATGGGAATGTTTAGAACTCCTCGTCTGCGCAAGTTCACCATTATTCTACTAATTAAGAGCATGATCATTACTGTCGGCTTTGACATATTAAGCCGAAATGTTGAGGGTCTGGGCACTTCACCCTTTAAGCTTTTCTCATACACATCTATTACTTATATACCTGCCGGACTCACAATCATCCTTTTTCAAAACTATATTGGCCGAAAAGGAATGGCCTGTGCTTCATTGCTTGGGGCTGGTTTAATAACCGCATTTACTGGTTATCTAGTTGCCACCTTGGATCCTGCCAAACATGCTCTACTCCTGGCCTTTATGGTCGGCCTGGGCCGCTATGGAGCTGTAGTAGCCTATGATGCTGAAGCACAGTATGCAGCTGAAATTATACCAACAAGTATACGTGGGCAGGGCATGTCCAACATACACGTTATGGGCTTTGCTTTTGCCTTCTTTAGTTCATATATCATTTATTTGGGTACTATTTTCAAGCCATTACCCTCGCTCTTTATAAGTTTTCTGATGTTCCTCGGAGCTGGATTATGCTTAGCACTGCCTGAAACCTTAAATAAGTAAGTAGAAAAGTTAAATCAAATGATCTTGTCTTAATTTTTGGTTGAAAATTTCTAGAAAACTACCACAAACTCTATCGGAAGGGGAAACATTTGGCCTAGGAGAAAAATGGTACTATTTTCCATGTTTAAGTAAAATGAAACTGAAGGATCAAGAAGAGCCTAAACCTTCCATGATGGTTAAAACAATAGCTTTATCTGAAGGAGAAGCCGCTTAAATGTTTAGTTTAAATATTATAACTAATAATATCAAAATTTATAAATATGTTTTAATAATAAACTGAACCCAATTTGATAAAACTCTACAAATTTATTTTGTAAATTATTTTGGTGCTCGAGAAGTTATTGTGCCTCTTTGAATAATTTCCATTCATGGCGTAATTCCTGAAATTCTTTGCTCAATTTAATTTTATCAATATTATCTTAAAACAAATAAGCGTAAAATGTTTGTGAATAGCAATTGCAATTAGATTCAGTAAGTTATCTACCATCAAGATCACGCTTTTGGTTCCGGAACTTTTACTATATCGTCTGTGTTTTGTTTGCTGGTGTCTGCGGATTAAGATATAAAAACCCTTTACTTTTATGACTATCACGCATATGGTTCCGGAACTTTTATTTGTATTTGTACGTGTGTGAAGTGTGTCGATAAGAAAGCGACGCATTTATCTAAAATAAAGCACGTATTCCATATGTTTTGTTATTATTTCGGATGCTGTACCCCAAATTTCTACCAAAATAGGAAAAACAACAATAATAATAATATAAAATAATATAAGCAAACAAAATTAAGGCGAACGTTAGGATCCGACACAGCCGAGCTTGGGATACCCTGTAAGAATCCAATTGGAAAGTCTCACCAAGTCATAAAATAACAACCCTGGCCTACTGACAACACGGAACAAATACACCCACATAAGAAATATACTATGATTTTGAAATTGAAAAATATATTTTCCTTTGACTTCTGATCATATTACTTTGGGAGTTCTCCAAAGTTTCCTTACCTATTTGACCTACATTTGAACAAACTTAATATACCATTTCTCCTAAGTTACAGGGTATAGAAGTCCTAAAAGTAAAAGTTGATCGCTCACGTAGAGGTGTGACTTACAGCTCTGTTTACAGTGAAATTTATGGTTTTTTATAACAAATTTAAGACTAAGCAAACAGATAAAATTCTATTGTCAAAAAAAAAAGCCAAAATAAGTGGGTGCGTCGTTGAACTTCAAATGAGTTAAATGGCTGATAAGCACTTAGCAACACTTCAAATAAGCTAATTAAAATAATAATTTTTTAAGCATTTGTAGACCCCCAAGGAAGTAGTTCTTCTAGAAGCCCGGTGAATAAGTCATACGGTACTCTAGAAACCCACAATATATGCAAACATTCGTTGAATAGGCCCTATAAGCTAATAAAAACCGTTGACTGTTTGAAGCTTTTGTTTCCTCAGACTTGTTTGCAAAAAGTCTTACGCTTATATTACGGCTAAAATATACGCAAGCCCACATCTTAATCTAGGTAGTAGCTAATACTATAAATAGGCGAATCTCGGCTGGCCCATTGTCAAATTCTAACAGGCAGAGTGAGAAGCTGGAGGCTTGTCGCTGATATTCAAATGGTAGAATTATTGAGAATGTAAATTTCTGCAACTGAAATATTGCAAATATTGTGAAAAAATTGTTTAAAAAAAAAAAAGTTTACAATGGATTTCGATCGCGTACTAGAAAAGTGTGGCAATTACGGTCGCTTTCAATTTGTCCTACTTTTATTATACGGATACACGAACATACTAAGTTCGTTGCATTATTTTTCCCAAACTCTCATTTCGTTTACCCCGGAGCATTGGTAATTCTTGATGACCATCTAGAAAGATCAATAGTTTAACATTTGACATTCATTTAAGGTGTTCTCATGATGATCTCAAGAGCATGAGCGCTGAAGAAATACGTACAGTTTATTCAAATGTGGCACACTCGTCCTGTACTTTATTGGATGGCATTATTAATGGCACCGCTATAGCTTCCGAGAATGAGTGTAAAAGTTGGATCTTTGAACGTGAAAATGGCTATGAAAGTATTACCACTGAGGTAGGTCGACTAAGAGGCTTTAGAACTTCGCGAACATTTAAGAAATTCTTCTCTCTTTAGCTTAATTGGGTTTGTGACAAATCCTTTCAATCGGCTATGGGACAATCGTTCTATTTTATGGGCTCTGTTGTGGGTACTATATCATTCGGCTTTCTATCCGACCATATTGGTCGCTTGCCAGCCCTGTTAATGGCTACCATAGCTGGAGCTTCAGGAGATTTTATTACTTCCTTTGTGAGTACCCTGCCCTGGTTTGCTTTCTCCAGATTTGTCTCAGGACTTTCTACAGATACCATGTACTACTTGATGTACATTTTGGGTAAGTAAAAATCTCTTGTCATTTCTTTTATCATACGATCTTTACCCAAAGTAAACACTCCATTGTAGTCTTTGAGTACCTCAGCCCAAAACACCGCACTTTTGGATTGAACATAATTCTGGCCTTTTTCTATGGTTTTGGCTTGATTACCTCCCCATGGGCTGCCTTGTGGATTGGCCATTGGCGGAAATACCTCTGGCTGGCCTCTCTACCAGCTTTGGGTGCCCTGCTTTATCCATTATTTATTTGTGAGAGTGCTCAATGGCTGCTCACCAAACAAAAATATGATCGTGCTGTGACATGCTTGAAAAAAGTTGCTAAATTTAATGGCCGACAGGTGGAGGATTCAGTGTTCGATGAGTTCATTAAACACTATCGTGAAAAAGTTAATGAAGAGCAGAAAACATCACCAAAAGAAGATACCTTCATGGGCATGTTTAAGACGCCCAGACTACGCCGTTTTACACTGACTCTCCTCATTAAATCGTAAGAAAACCTAAAAAAAAACCTAACATTTTTTTCAATAAGATCTATTTCCTTTTAGGGTCATTATCACACTCTCTTACGATGTGATCAACCGAAATATGGAAGGCCTTGGCAGTTCCCCCTTCAAGTTATTCTCCCTTACTTCATTTGCATATATACCTGCTGGTGTTACCATTCTCCTCCTGCAAAATATTATTGGGCGCAAGGGCATGGCCTGCTTAGCTCTCTTTACTGGAGGAATCATTACCACTGTAACTGGTGTGCTGATTGCTTTCCTAGAGCCTTCGGAAAATGCAGTACTGCTGGCCATAATGGTAGCCTTGGGCCGATACGGTGCAACGGTTTCTTTCGATGCAGAAATTCAATATGCAGCGGAAATTATACCAACCAGTGTTCGGGGGCGTGCCGTTTCCAATGTGCATGTCATAGGCCTGGCTTCCAGCTCCTTGGCATTCTATGTCATCTATCTGGCTCAATACTTTAAGCCTTTGCCTTCTATTTTCATCAGCTGTCTGATGTTCTTTGGAGCCGGTCTCTGTCTGACCTTGCCTGAAACATTGCACAAGTAAGTTTTTAGAAAGATAAAATTAATTTAAACTACAATATATTTCATTTTTAGAAAACTACCTGAAACCCTGGCTGATGGTGAACGTTTCGCTATGAACGAGCATTGGTCCTATTTTCCATGCTTTCACAAACGCCGCGAAAGCCTAACCCAGCATGTAGATTACAAGTCTGAATCTTAGTGGTTCTGTAGAATCAGAAACAAACCAACGCTTTTATGAACCTGATATGCAACCCAAATAACCTGATGAAGAGCTTTTCTTTTATTTAGCTCATGAAACTTAATGGTCTGATAGGTCCCACTCATGCAAAGAATGCATAGTGGGCCATATCCCTTATATACATATACACATTATCCAAACTAATAATATATTTTAAGAGGTGTATCTAAAAAGAACTGGCTAATTATGATACAAATAAAATAATCCAAAAATAACTATTAAAAATATATATATAAAAATACTTTGCTTATTATAACTGAGATGAGACTTTTAGATTAGATACAGCTTTATCTTTCCCATAAAATAGGTTACACCAAAATAAGGGAGCAAAATTACTCGTACAACATTACATATAGCCTGCTATATTTGTCAGAAAGATTAAATGAAAAGGGACTAGCGCGATCTAAAATTCTAAAAGCAGATATAATCTGAAGATTGCTAATTAAATACTGGTATCCCTTAAATTCTTCAGATACTTTATTAAAATAATAAAAGAATAAAGAACTATTACGAAATCTTATTACGAAAAATATTACGAAAACTTTTTCACACATTATTCACCAACGTAATGAAACAATTAATTTTTATTACATTACTCATAGGCTCCACTTTTTACGAGATGTTTTCTTATAAATGAGGAAACAACTAGAACGGAAATTGGGTATTTCAATATAAACATCTCAATAGTCAAGGAAAACAATTTTCAATAACACATCGAATTTTATAAAATAATATATGTATCTTTAAATTCCTTCAATCTGTGAGTTTCAATACTTAAAACTTTATCAGATAAATCCCCAATATTTTTAAAATAATTACATAATCCATAAAGCTTAATTGAATAACAATTAAAAATCAAAATTATATTCAGTAATTATATTTATTTTTTCTATCAGTTTAAATTGATCGAAGTTCCACATCTATCGCTCTCATCAATCGAAATACTTAAGCTTATTACAATTATGTTGTAGCCTATGAAAAATTGAATACAAATTTTGAAATTTTTATTAAAAAATTTTGTTTTTTCTTTTGTTTACTTTAAGTGAAATTGTGCCGCTTAAAATGTTAACTATCAGATTACATTTTTTTAATTTACCAAATCTTTTAGTAATTCTTTTCTAAACACAAAAATCGAAAAAATGGTTCACATTATTTATATACAAGATATACATACCATCATTTGCTTTATTTATATTGATAGCAAATATTTAAATATAGTCCCTAAGTACATAGTATTATTTTAGCTTAAACACTTAGGCATATAAATATAGATACAAATATGTATTTGCTTTAATAATTCTAAAATTGTATAGATACCTATATAGAAAAAAAAGGCGTCTTTATACTGAGCACATTTTGTAAATGTAATTATTTTATCATAGAAAATTGATAGATAATTGGAGTAGCTGTTATTGTTGGTGTTCTTTTTTTTCAACTATTTTAGTTTTTTAGTTTAGCCAAATAATTGTTAGATAGAGTTATTGAGATTTTACTTGCAGAACTAGGCAAAATTGGTTTAACTAAACTATCAATTAACTGTATTGTAATAGATATTAGAATTTCTTTTATTTGTTTTTTATTTTTAGTATTTATCATCCTTCAAGGCTTGTTCCTCACGATCGGCATCAACCAAAGACTGTTTGCGTTTTTCCTTGGTAGACTCTGTGTGCGCTTTGGCATCGATAAGCGAGTGCTTGCGCTTATATTTCTCCAATTCCGAATCGGATTCCTCGTCATCACTATGATGCAGGCAAGGGAAGTCAAACATTTTTTCGCCTTTGCCGAATAATTCGCCCTCTTCAATTGTGGTGGGCAAAGTTCTGAAAAACAAAAACATTATCAATAAGCAAACCAAAGAAATAGAAAAAGTGAACAACTTACTTATTGAGCGTTTCAGGCAAGAGCAAACATACAAATGAGCCTGCAAAGAAGAGTACACCCAGAATAATAGATGGAGCTGCCTTGAAGAAAGTGCCCAACCACAAGATGTAGGGAGCCAGGAAGGAGGCAGCAAAGCCAGCTACATGCACAGCTGCCACACCCTGACCACGCACACAGGTAGGTATCAATTCCGTGGCATATTGAGAGCCAGACTCATAGGAAATGGCCACTCCAAAACGAGCAGCTATGGTCAGACAGGCCAACAGTATGGCATTGTGGTTGTGCTGCTGATAGGCAATGGCTATGCCCGCGGCTGCCGTGAAGAAGCCGCCAACCAAGAGTGAACCGGAGGCCATGCCCTTGCGGCCAATGCGATCCTGGAGCAAAACCAGCAGGATACTCGAGGGCAAGACAGCCAAAGCACTCAGAGAGAACATAACGAAAGGTGAGATGCCCATACCCTCAACATTTCGCGAGACAGCATCATAGCAGAGTGTGATAACCATTCTGGGGAAATACAAGAAAAATTATTTAGTATTTGAAAATTCGGAGTCCTTGTATCAACTCACGATTTGAAGAAGAGAATCAAGGTATTTTTTCGCATGCGTGGAGTCCTGAACATATCCAAAAGAGTGGCATGTTTCTTTTCATCACCGCCCTGCATTTCTCTCGTCATCTGGCAGTGCCGACGGAACTCGTCAAAGTCCGCCTGACTCACTCGACAGCCATTGAATTTGGCCACGCGTTTCAAACGCATAATGGCCCCATCGATATCGTTACGTGTGACTAGCCACTGGGCGCTCTCCTGTACCACAAAATAGTACAGCACCACCAGCAAGATGGGCAAAGAAGTGCACGCCAAATAGATCTGCCAATGCCCAGCCAAAACTGCCAACCAGGGCGTGAAAACCAAACCCAGGCAGTAGAACAGACCTACAGCCATGTTCAGACCCAGAGTACGCATGCTTGGTCTGATATATTCGAGTACTGCAAAAGATATAGAATTAGATTTTGTATTCTCAGAAAAAAACTCAATGCCTGAATTGTCTTACCTATAATATACATGAGATAAAAATTGGTATCAGCTGCTAGACCAGATATAAAACGGCAGAGGGTGAAAGTCACCACACTTTTGGTGAAAATTGTGGAGAAATCACCAATGAATCCGCAGAAATTGGATAATATCAGGGCGGGTACACGACCAATTTTATCGGATAGCAGACCATAGAAAAGAGTACCGACCACAGAGCCAATGAAGAACAGGGACTGACCAATTCTCGCCTTATAGGCTGAATCACAGACCCAATTTAACTGTAAACAAAATGAAGCAATTACAAATTGAAACAACTGATGATATATAGCAATTCCATACTCACTTCAGTATTCATGCTTCTATAGCCATAATCGTAATTATAGATCCAGCGTTCACATTTTTCTGGACTGACTGTGACATTCTTGCCGTTAATGTCGGCCAGACGAGTGCATGAGGGATTTGGAAATTGTGCATAAATATCCCCTATTTCCTTATATGTCATATTCACTAGCTTATCATGGTAGCACCAGTGGTCGGGCACGAAGCTTATCACAGTTTGGGTAAAATAGTGCATCGATACGATGATATTGATAAAGCCGAAAAGTGCGAGTATCATGAACTGATAGCGATTAAAATCGCCGCATTTGGCAAGTATTTGATCGAAATCCATTTTTTCTCGTTTACTTGTTTTAATTTGAATTTCAATTTAATGAATGAATTTGTACTCTATTTGATTATTGTGCTTTTATTTTTGAGTTCAGGCTGTTCAGGCTGTTCAGACTGCCGGTCGTCCAATTTGTTTTGTTGTTTATTGTTTAGGATAGTTAATTTTATTTTCTTTTCTTTTGATTGGGAAGCCAATTTAATGAATACCGTGCAGTATGTTAGCCGTATAGGTTTTTACTTTTAGGCCTTACATGTGGTACAATGTATTGTTTAGTTTTATTTTATTATATTTTTGTGGTTTCTATTGAAGCAATTTAATTTATTGTTTGACGTTTCCCTTTGTGTATTCCAGATTTACATTAGGCAAATTCTGTAAAACATAAAATGAAATAGGGTCATTGAGGTGAGCTTGGTAATCCTCTTCTTAAACCAAATTGCGCATTTCGAGAGAATTAATATAAACATTAAATCTACTAAAATATTTTAATTAAATGAGATAAGATAGTCCTACCTGATATTAAAGGTTTATTAAATAAAAAAGATTATGTTTAATATAAAATCAAGTCAGCTCGCTCCTCTCGAGTAAAAACAAAATAAATATTTTGGAATTGGGTTAATCGAAATGTTTATTTCTTTTCAGTATAATTTGCATATTTTTTAAATTAATAAACAAATTTTGGACAGTCCAAATGATAATTTAAAAAATTAACAAGAAAAAAGTTTTGTAAATAAATTAAAAAATCCAAATCAAAAAGGCTCACCAAGAGACTTTTGAGAAATAAAATTGTCGAATAAAAATACAAATTAATAATTTTTTTTTAATTTGCCTGCCTGCTTCCCAGAACTGATAATACAAATGAGAAACAATGTAGACACGTCTGTTCGGTACTTGGAATATTAAGTTGGTATAAACAAACAAGTTAATAAAAATAACACTTAAAAATACTGCAGTTTAGTCACCTTTGGGTAATATTCTGGCAAAGTCCTTAGGCATGTGACAAAAATGAAATCATTTAATTTTCAAAGACTTGCTAATATAAAAAAAAATAAAAATAAAATAAAAAATATATATAAAAAAAAAAACCAACCGCCAGGCACCGCAGATGAAACTCAACTGAACTAAATTCAGAAAAGTTGCCAGAGAAATGAAATCAAGTGCAAAAAGAGAGTGAGAAACTCTTAATTGGTAACTAAACTAATTCGTTCGGTAGTTGATTACGTAGCTTATCACAAATACCTATTTTTTTTTTTTTCATATTGAAACTAATTTAGATATCAAGTTTTGAGACCACATCGAGCCCACTGACACATGGTCTGGCAATTTGCAATGTTCTCTTTTGAGAACTTCCCCTGTTGCCAAGCGAGCCAGAGACTTACAAGCGAAAATCGTGAGACTTGAGAGGTTCTGGCTCTTGACTTTTTAACTTTGTTTCAATTGGTCTGCTTCAATGACAAACTAAAATTGTTAACTTTCAACTAAGTCTTGTTCTCGCATTATTAAAAAAATGTTGCAATTTGTCATAATGAAAAACAAAAAAAAAAAATAAAACACATGTCGACTAGCTTAACAAATTTAATACAGTTTGAAAATAAATTATCACTTTGATTTGTTGTATTTTTGTGGAGCACTTGATAAATTGTAAGTGCTGGTTTTCAAGTTGAAAAGCCATAAAAAAAAACACATATACGAAAATTCTTTTGGAAAAACATTTCAAGGTTCAAAAAATACAAGTTGAAATTACTCAAGACACAGAGAAGATAAATAAATTTTAAAATTTTTATCAGGGTCAATTACAAAACTGGCCACCTTTTTTTTATTCTCATGTATATATAATTTTATATGTATATGTTTTTTTTTTTTTTGAAAGTCACACGATAAATGCTTTATCGAATATAAAAATGCATTTCAGAATTTATAAAAAATATCATCAATTTTAATGTCTAAAAAAAAACTTAGACCATTCAGAGTTTATTTACCTCCAGCGTTGAGCTTTCTATTTTATTTTATATTTTATCGGCAAACACAACAAGAAAATAATTTTCTATTATTTTTTTGTTTACGAAAATTTCAACAAAACAATTCTAGAAACGTAGAAAGAGACCAACAATTTCCTGCGACGAATTTGATTGTTTTTTTATTTAAAAACCGAAATAGATTGAATACTCAGATCTTGGATGATGTCTGAAATTTTTTTTTAATTTTTGGAAAAAATTGTTGATTGTTATGTTTTGTAGCGTTCCACGGATCTGCTCGCTCGCAAGTCACTATTTTTTTTTTTTATTTGTACTGATACGAAAATTTTAATGTTTGTTTAATAAACAAGCTTGGTGAAATCACTGTTTAAATAAAAGTTTTTTTTTTAACGGTTCTGGTTTGGATCAGATTTTGTTTTTTATTTTTTTATTTCGTGTCGACTGCCCGGGCACACGCGTAATGTGCGGACGACAACGACAGAAAGTGTGTCTGCCAATCGATGTGTATCCACGAAATGCTGTTCACGTACTGAGCCCCAAGACGCCAAAGTTTGTTTATTAAAAATACCAAACAGCTGTTCGGCCGAGCACCAAAAAGCAACGCTAACAGAGGCAGAGGCAGAGCCACAACAACGACAACGACAGCGGCACGACTTGAAAATAAAAAAATAACACAAAAAAAAAAGAATACACAAATCAAATCAAATCAGCAACAGGCTGACGTCGGAGGCAGACGGTAGACGCCAGCCACAAGAGTGGTATTACTAAGTAGTCGCGGCAGACAAATGGACAGCTTTGGATCTGAGGTCGTGGCTGTACTTTAAACGCTCCACTGAACAAGTTTCGGCAAATGTCTGCGTTGGCGGGGGGCCTAATGAAAACAGGTCATAATTAATGCCAAAAGCTGTGAAATGCAAACAACAATCTCACATACACACACACACACACACATAGACACACGCTCATACATTATTGAACCATCGTTATTTCAAAAGTCAGGGCAAAGCGAGTTTTTGAGCTTTACGTGTTTTATAAGCGGACTACGCGGCGTATGCGCATCGTGATTTAATTTAATACGCACCGTGTGACTGGCTTGAAAATCAATCTAAAAATTGCCCTGCTAATTGTTTTGTTACACTCACAGAATCGCCTAGAGAATAGTGGGTTCAAATTTAATTTTTATTGTGATTAGCGAATTTTTTTTTTTAATTCAATTTCGCCCTGACACTCCCTATAAATAAATGATATTTCTTATATGTTTGCATTTTATTTTTTTTTGCTATTTTTGAATTATCGTACCATATATTCATTTTTACTAGACTGTGAATTTGTGACTTTCGTTTCTTGAATGATTTTTTTTTTTATGATTATGATTATTAATGAAATGGTATTTCCAGCACACGAGTTAGGATTGCAGTGAAAATTGCTTATCCCGTTTAGAGTACTCATGTCAATTTGTGGGAAATTTTCGGAAGGGTTTCCCCCTTCCTGGCATTGAAGTGATTCATTTGCTTACAGGGTGCTAACTATTTTGATTAATTCCATTATATTCTTGGCGCCATTAAAGTGATTCATTTGTTGTTGCTAAGCTGCTATAGGAAATCACTCTCAAATTTGTAATTTTATTTTCATTATTTCTACTTAATTACAACTACTTCTAGCTGGTCTAATAAATTTATGGACTTGAAAAACGAAGAACCGATTAGATAACTTTTAAAAGCTGCTATAAAAGAGTCGAGTGCCTGGTAATTTTGATTACCAAAGTCTGATCAAATAATTGACAAATTAAGTCAAATACAATTGAAGCCCTTAAAACTTTAAGCTTTCGAGTGGCTAAGCACAACTGTACCTTTGACTGACAATCGATCTGCTAGTTGTTTATCAATGGTAGATACAGAAGAGCAGCAACCACAGATACATCTACATTTCTATATGTAAATACAAATATTTGCAGGCATTGTAAGAGTTCTTTGTTCTTTGCAGGCCAACAAAGAACAATGGAAAAATCCGCCAAGCATTTTGATGGCTCAACAAAGAACTGAGACAGCTGCCAAGAAAAAGAACACTCAAACGGTGAAAAGGAAAATTTCAATTTAACCTAACAATTCCAACTATCCAAGAAAAAGGCAAAGCTCAAGCTGATTGAAAGCTGATTTCAGTAATGATTTCCTTGCACTAACCAAACGGCACGGAACCTTGCAATTTGACACCTTCGTATCGGTAGCTTGTTAATATTTACACCCAGATGTCAAAATTCAGTTACCAATTGTTAGTTGCCAACTCCAAAGCAAATGAGAGTAAATAATTGTCAAGAATTTACTTTATTTTTATGAGTCATTTAAAAGAAAATCAGGTAATAAAAGAAACCAACAAAAAAATGTGACAGAAAACTTTCAGTTAAAACACATTTTCTTTTTGTTGGCAAATTTTTTCAATTTTCTTTCCCAGTAAATTGAAATATAATCCTGGATAATATTATTAATATTAAATATATTCTTTTTCTTGAATTGACTATTTAAAAAAATGTGTTTCATCCATTTCCAATACGCAAAAAAATAATTTAAAAAAATGAACTTTTTAATTCGACGCCTTCATTTGATGTTGATTTTGACAAAGGTTTGCGAAATATTTTATAACAATTTTTTTAGGTTTTGGTGATTTTGGTATTTACCTTTTTTGTTATGAAATTTTACTATGTTTGTCTCTAATATATTCCGATATTATCATAGATCCAAATGATCATGTTAATTTTCACACAATCTTTTCACATTTTCTTTATTTTAGGACAAAAGAAAATTCCGTTTTATCTTTTATCGGATCGAAAAGAAGTTGCAATCTCGGAGAGAAAAAGGCTGCATCCGACACACACACACACTCACTAGCACTCTCACTCTCTCACACACACACACACACGTAGTGCGACGGCCACTCGGGTACCTCGCTGGCGCACTCGACTCGAGATCAGTTGTTACTCGCGTGACAATTGAAGGCGGTATGACTTCAAGTTCATCGAGTGCTTTCAGTTTTAAATGCTCTGCGTGCCAGTTTCATTAATTTGCCATATGTATGCACTGCTGCACTTCGGAAAATTACACAGAATTTATGTAGATCAATTTAAAGAGCCAAAAAAAAAAAAATTTGATGTAAATAAATCGAAAAAGTTTTTGAGGAAAGAGATTTCTTTTAATAAAATCAAAATGCTTAATTTGATAAATTAATAAAATAATATTAAAAAAAAAAAAAAAAACATCAATAAACTCAGAAAGAGCTAATCGATTCTAAGAAGAATTAAGTTATAATTTTCACCTGATTTATGATAATTCTTAATTTTTAAGACCTTCATTTTTTCTTTGAAATTTAGACAAATAAAGTAAAATAAGTTTTAATTCTAAGAAAACAAAGATCTAACAATAATAATTTATTAAAATTTCATAAATTGTCTATAGTTCCTTTACAGATCTCAAGCTCGCAAGATCTTGCATTTTCCCACCAAAAGAATCTTAGCTTTTTTTGAAATTCCATTTAGGTTTTAGAATTTTCTCTCAGTGTTTTATTATTTTATTCAGTTGCATTATATAAAACCCGTATATGAGTGCATGTGCTGTTTGTAATTCTTTTATGCAACCCATTCTGCGGGCGAGCACACGACGCCATGGCAAGACCCGCTCAGCACGCTTCCCAAAGATTTTCTTTGCATTTATTCAACTTTTACATATTCATTAAAGTATGGTCGGGCACCCCACTGATTTCTTGAGCATAGAATTCTTTATTCTTTCCTTTATTTTTTTATATTCATATGAGCGTCTTTTATTGATTATGAAGTCAATATGCCCAAGACAATGAGGAGTGTGCGTTTGCACGCTTATTTAAGCGTTGCATACGTGCTATGGAAAAATTTTAAAGGTGTGGGGGGAAGTGGGGTATAATATTACTGCCAAAATATAATACTAAAAGTTTAAAGCACTTAAGTGTCTAGGAATGTTATAACAATAAGCTAAACCTATTAAATATTTAAAGACAATCTCTGACTCAAGTGTAGCGGCCAGCTTGGGTCGACTTGACTGCGTAATTTGAATGCCACGTTCTGCTCTTTAAATATTTAATTGTTTTTAATGGCAAATGTTTGCTTTTGTTTGTTACTGATTAATTTCTTCATATTTGTATTAATCGTGCGACAATAATATTTCTTTTGTTTGTTTGTTTATTTGTTTGTTTTCTCCGACAAGAGTTCATATTGTACAATCTATGGATATGAGGGTATTAAATATTGTACAAGACCATACAAAAATTATGAATACAATGTTTATAGTGGTACAAAAATAAACAATTGGCATCAATTGAAGTGTTGATATGCACAATAATAAAATTATTTATTCAAACGAATAAAAATGTGATATTTATTTTGAGATATTAGGCATGATGTGATTGAGGAGGGGACCACCATCTTATATGCTGGACTTCCCGAGAAAATTAAGAAAAGGGAATTTCCATCAATCCTATAATCAAAGTTCAAGTGAATCCCAAAAATGAATTTGCTTAGCTTAGCATAAAAGATTAAATAAAAAAAAAACAGCTGAAATCACATTTTGAATGGGTAACTATATATTTGCAATGATCCGCAATTTTGACAACTGCAATCGGCAGGTTATTCAATCCACAAATGTTCTTGAAACACAATCTAGCCTTTCTTTATAGGAAAAATGTAGAGGAACCCGTAAAAAAAAATACCTTATAGATTAGGAATGATCGGAGAGAACCAGGTTGTGCTTATGACGAATCCAAAAATGATAAGGCCAAAAGAGAGAATAACAGCATTTTTCATATATATATTACAAAAATGTGTATACTTGAGGCAGACCGAACCAGACTGGTTAGCGCCAGTTGTAACCACCTCAGAATTTGCCAGGCAAAGTGCTCCATGAAGCATTTTACTCGCGTGCACAATCATCAGAAGTAGACTCAGACTGTGGCGTCATATTTGCTGATAGGCAAGCATAGTTAATTCCAGCAAGAACTGGCTTGTGGGAGATCTACGAGTATACACACAGAATTTTCGATAAGCTCTGAAGACCGAACTCCGAACTTTTTTGGGACAGTCCAGACAAAAAACGAAGACCAAAAATTCGTATTTCGTCTGGCAATAAAAGAGCGCAATACCAGCTAATTATTATGACATAACATTTGTAAACACAGACACTCACTAACGTTAGACTCAATAATATTGGTGGAGCAACCTCCAGATGTTAGATTTGGCGAGTGTGTCCAAAGTCTTGAGCCTTCACAAAATAAACATATGGGGGGCCATACGATACTCGGCACGTGCTGTAAATAATTTCAGATTCTACAATTCAAGCCTTGACACTTTAA
Source organism: Scaptodrosophila latifasciaeformis (assembly GCA_037075145.1). NCBI lineage: Eukaryota > Metazoa > Arthropoda > Insecta > Diptera > Drosophilidae > Scaptodrosophila > Scaptodrosophila latifasciaeformis. The sequence goes on along the minus strand of JBAMCM010000100.1, from coordinate 10,088,442 downwards.
CTGAAAACGACCAAAGAAATGGAACCTTGCTGCAGACATTGAAAGTAAATAAAAACTATGACAAACTGATTTTGCAATGCTAGAAAACAAAGACAAAATAACATATAAAAAATAATTCAATCAGCCTGTTTTGATAAACAAACAATAACAAACAAAACAAAATACTTAAAAACACAATGACACCTCATGTCTATAAGAATACAAGTGAGAGTGAGCCCGTCTAGCGAGCACATGTCTGGCCGCTACGATATACCCTGTTAGTTCTAGATGATAACAGTGATAACCTATCTATAATCACATTATTTTGTTATTAAAATAAAGGGCTAACTTTGTTAGAAGATTTGATCAACGATAACGTACCTTGTTAATAAATTTATTTTAATTTATAGATCAGATATGAAGATGGTGAAGATCAGGAACTTGTTTATAGAAAAGGCAGGGTATCTGAAAAGCAATTAAGCCGCGTTCCCCAAATACACGAGACATACTCTTGCATGCAAATGATCTCATGGTTGGAGAGAGTTACTGGCCTACCCCCTACCCACATCAGCATATAAACTTGAATGGAATATTTCCAGTAACCGAGAAAAAAAATATATATCGGCGTAACAAACAAATTGTAAACAAATTAAAAACCAAAGGGGAGAGTCCATTGACAATGAACAGCAGAGAGAAACAAAACAAAACAAAATCATTTCAAAGCAAAAGAGAAATGCCGATCGGTCTGGGAGCTAAGCGAACGTACCGATCCGCTTAGATTCGGTATTATTCAGTTCACAATTTTGCATGGATTCCGCGGATCAAAAACAGCCATAAAAGCGAAACAATGAAAGCACAACAAATCCAAGTTACAACAGCTGATTGTGTTCAAAAGTCGGATATTGGCCAGACGCCAACTACAACTAACGTCATTATCTTGATGTATTTAGAAAGAGTCAGATATACTATAAGGCATATATGAAACATGTTCGACAAGTCTTAGCGACAAATTCAAAAATGAATTAATCAAAAACTTAACATTATCGTGACTTTCAAATATCAAATAGTGCGATTTACTATGAATAATTGAAACCGACGACCCCCTACAAAAAACTTCAAAGTGATTGAAACGAGGGGAGGCGCTCCTCTTGCAAGGTAATCAATTAAAAGCTCATAATCATTTATATGATATGATTTTTTATTTAAATGAATTTATTAGTTATTATGCAAAGCTTGGAATTAATACTAAAATCTAAAAAAAATATTCAAATGCAAAGTTCTCTCCTGATAAAGACTTTGTTTTTATTGCTATTGTTAATTTGGTTTTTTTTTTGTAGTAGTAAAATAAAATCAGGTTTATTGACGTAAATATTTCTTTAATTATTTCTAATAGGCAGGAGAAAGTTTGCTTTTGAGCTTGCTCAGATTTTTCAGAGCTCTTAAGCCTTCAAAAACAAAATCTAAATCGAATATATCCGACTATCTGAATTGAAAGAAATGGAAATGGGTAAGACAGTTATATGATATAGTGGGTCGACTCGGCAGGTTCCGACATAGAGCAGACGATATCCTTATAAAACTGACCAATCTGAAGATAGTTTTTAGAGATCTCTCATATAAATTATACTCTTATTGTCAAATCCGAGTATAAATATTAATGATATCGCAAACTTGAATAGGCTATAAACTTAATAGATCACAACGTTTGGTTAGATAATCCAGAAAAAGAGATTGTATAATTTAAAAATTTTTTATTTTCTTTGAAGCAGGTTTGTTTGACTATTCGAATACGAATAAGGTCAAGATAAGCTGACTGATTTATTTGCTAAAATATCTGCATAAAATTTTAGCTTTAAACTAGTTAAAAGTCGTAAGATCTTGATAGTCACTTATTTTGCCTATGAACTGATATCTTTTTTGGAAATTTATTAAGCAAACGGATACTTTTCATGTTTATCATTGTATATATTTTTCAAAGCCAGTTATCGTTTTGAGGAATGTTTTTGATGTATTATTCTGATATTTGCCGACTATAAAAAGTTTGTCTGATTTGCAAACGTATTTCTCACTTGTAAAAGTTAACTCAAATCAGACACAATTAAAACCTGTTTATTCGTTAAACAAACAAAGAAATTCTAGAGTTGTTTTTTTATTGTTGTTGTTGTTGTTGTTGTTGTTATTGCATCATAGAACAATTCCAAGAACCCTGACTAAATTGCAACTGGTTTGTAAGAGATATTACCTTAGCCATTGGACCTAACCGTTCTTGGGATATTGTTTTCCGTTACGGAATTAATTGGTTACGCTCCAACTGCACTTTTCCAGGAAACTAATTATCGCTGCTCCTCTCAGCCAAGCGAATGTCTACAAACTTAATCAACATCTTGGGGAATTGCTCGTGCAGTCGTATAAAATCAAAGTGACAATTTTGTTAGAGCTCGTGTGAGCTTAAGCAATTGATTTCAAAAGCACTTTCTATTTTTATCTACTACGATTGTCCAGGTTCTGTCAATTCAGATTTACAAGTGTTGAAAACAAAAAGCTAATTTCCTAATCATTTCTAATAGAGCACTTGAGAATTAAGTCTATAAATTTTATTAAATTGAGCTTATCTAATGGATTTACAGAAAATTAAGTTTATAGGTATTCCATATAATTTTATTATATATTTATTATATATTAAAGTAGCCAGCTTTTCAAGAAAAAAACGAATGGAATAGATTAAGGCACAGGGTGCTTCATGTAAATATATGGCGAGTGTCGATAAGCTCTATCAAGTTGAGTATAAATAAAGATATATATATATATGAATTTACTTAATTTGAATTCCTTGAAATTTATCAGAACTTCCTCTTATCTGAGCTCTCATCATCCAAGATAATATTTCTGTGGGAGCCATAAAAGCTGTCATCCAAGGTCCAACATAAAAATTTTTATATGCACCGTGCGAATTGTTGGCCCTTTCTCTCATCTCCTATTCCATTTCATTTTAAACATTCGTGTACTATTTGCTGTTCCCTCTTTGGTCGCTTAGACTAACAGGAGAATACTAGGAGAATATTAAGTGATAAAAGCAAAATTACTGGCGCCCATGAAACGTGCTGTTATGCTTCACATGCGGAAGACAACAAAAGCGATAATCAAATTTACACTGCCAAAAAATGCATAATATATTTGAACAAAAATTCTCAAAATTGCACTAAGGAGCTCTTTTTCAGCGTTTATATAGAAATCGAAATAGAAAAGAGCAAAGCAATTTACTCGGCTCGTTTTGTATTTATCTGATTTTATTTATTTGTTTTCAAGTGCAGAAATAAATTATTCATGTATTGGTTTGGTTTTGTTCTTTGGTCGGTCGATTGCATAAATTTCAAAACTTTCCACTCTTAGAAAATTTACACATGTATCATCAATTGTAGGCAATTAATTGTTGATGCCTTTTCTGCTCCTATGTTTAGATATGATTACTTGAGCAATTAACAACAACTCAGAACAGTAGAAATAATCTATATTTATTTTTATTTATTATTATTATTATTAGAAACACATTGTTGCCAAGTTGAGTATTTTTAAGAAATGACCAAAAGTATTTTGATATATTTCTATATATTTTCTCTTATACATATATATTCTTTTATATTTATTTCGATATTTTTTTTTGTATAGATTATACATACATATTATTAGTCTGCTTTAATTATTTAGCAGTTCATCATGTCAAAATTTCAGTGTTTTCTTGCCGCGCATTTCTATTCAATTTTAATCACTCTCTCTTCATCTAATATTTTCCTTTTTCTTCTTTCTTTTTTTTCAATGCACCAGCACAAAGTGAATTTCTTGTATTTCGCGCGAATGCCGTCGGGCGACTGTGCCTCAGGTATTCAAATATTGGCCATGACTTTGAAGAAAGAAAAAAAAAACGCAAAACAAAACAAAACAAAAATGTACAAAGCAAAGCAAAAGCAGCAGCAGCGCACAAGTACAAGCAGAAAGAAGAAGAAAAGCAAAAGAAAAAAAAAACTATGATTCTGCTTTGATTTGATTTTCTTTTCACCCGTTCTTTTTCTCTTTCCTTACTAAGCACTCGCTCAGCTGTCTGAGTTTATTGCCTTTGTGTGTTTGGTTGTCTTTGCGTTTTGTCTTTGGCAAATGAACTGCAGTCGGCATACTGTAAAGACCCCTTTCATTACTTCTTATCAACCCCTAAAAATCGTGATAAAATTTATTGATGCATTTCTTTGGTTTTGTTTAGAAAATTTGAAGCCCTTCATAGGAAATGCCACGCAATAAGCTAAACAATGAAGGACTGCAGGTATAAAACTCAAAATATGGTAACCTCTTTATTATAAAACAATCACACCGTTTCAGAAATACTCTTTCAAGTTTGTTTTTTCATCAATTATTTTCTTTGTGAAACAAAAAAAAGAAAAACTAGTTTAATTCCACCCTTTTCAGAACTCAAGCAGCAAATTGAAAATCACCGAACAAAGGGAAATCCTCGACCACATAAAAGAAATTGTATTTCATGCACAGACAATCCGACTCGCCAGGGACTCTAGCCTTGACAGAGAGAGTGAGGGAGAGAGAGAGAAGAAGAGAGTGAACGTCAAAGGAATTATTTGCAGTCTGTTTCAGCTTCTTTTATGTTTGTTGACGCTTCTTATTAACCAAATTGAACCGGTTCAATTTGCATTTCTGTTTTCTTCGTTTTATTTTCTTGCGATTGCCGCTTTATGACGTAGTTTCATGTTTACCGCCAATTATATTCTATATAAAAATAAAAAAGTTTAAATTTTTATTTTTATTGCACTGTCATTGGCAATATTTGCCGTTGTCTTGCTCTCTATTTTTCGCTACAAAGAAAGAATAATTTATTTTTAGTGCCTTAATTTGTATTGCAATAATCGAATCATTTCAATCATTGCGCTAAATTTAAAAAAAAAACTTCCGCTAAAAATGCTTTGACCAAGGCAATTTAAAGAAAGTGGAAATAAAAATGCAAATGAACTAGTTCCGAGGAAATAAAAAGGATAGAATATTTTAAGTCTATCTCTGACATATTCGGGATGACAGGAAAGTGTATAAAAAAAAATTTAGCTGGTCTTATTTAATGGATAAATAAATTTGACATTTGTTCATTGCTGACTCATATCTAAGTCGAATCACAAAAGCATTACGAAATATTAAAACTGCTTAGTTCAATTGCCTTTGGAACTCTGTTTGGATTTTTCGAAATTCTCCATCAAAAGAGACCTCCTAATTATGTGACTTATTTTTCTTATTATTCAAAATAAATTAATTATTTATCATAAGTCAATGGTGTAATTTCGAATTATATTTATTTATATAGTATTCTAGAAATTTTACGAAAATTTTCCATTACTAAATAAATACTAATTTTTTTTTGCAGCTTATCTTGATTTTATGTGTATGCTAATTCGATCAGCTACGCAAAAATGAAACACGGATTTTTGGTAGATTAAAAATAAAAAAAAAATATTCCAGCTTAAATTAGTTGAGCCACCCTTGACGCATAATTTTACTCCTGATACTTTCACCACATGTCATAAATCAAAATCCAAAATCTGAAAAATCTAAATATTTGAAGGGTATGTTTCCAGGGAAGCTCTAATAATAAATATTTAAAGAGGAAGTGAAAATTGCAAAATTCATACGCATTTCTTGGGTACACGCTCAGACATGCCATCAAAGCCAGAGGGAAGAGGAACGTGCAAATTGCCCGTCATTTCTGGCTAATAAATGAGATTCTATCTGGCTTTTACAACTCGGTGTTGGTAAGAAAAATGTATTCTATTAATAGTTATCAAGGACAGCAATAGAATTGCATAAAATTAAGCATCAGAAACAGTCAACGTCAAAATCTATTCTAAACTCAACGGGCGCGGCCGAGAGCTTGGGATACTCTTTACCTTTACCAATAAATCTAATTTTTCAAGTCAGCAATTTATTGTTCAGAGCGCCATCTATTGGACTGGGAAATCTTGACTCTATAGTTTGGTATTTTATATATATATTCTGCAAGTATAGTTCGATTTGATTCATGTTTGAGATCAATCGAAAGATCTCTAGAGGGGAAAAGAAGAAGGAAGATGAAATTTAAAAAATTATATCAGTTTGATAATTATAGCTTTCATAATCTCCAGGTGGATAAGGGTAACACTTTGTCTTTATTGTGGGCAACTTTGAAGGGTCTCGGAGGTCTCTTTCTCTTCATTACATATATCTTTTTGACTATACCAGTGAAAAACAAAATTATATAAAAAATTCACACACTTTAATAATTTTCCATTAATATTTTGAAAACCACACTATGGCCTTGATAAAATCTCAAACCCATAAAATATTTATTAAATAAATCATAAAATAGTACCAGCTAAATCTTTATAAACAAATTCCCAATAATGCGTGATAAGCTCATTAAAATTAAAACAAATCTTCATTACTTCAATTAAAAGAAAAAATTCACAAAATAATTTCAATAGGAATAAACGACCCCAAATTAGTCATATATGCTAATTACAAGCAATTATTGGTAAATATTTTGAAATATGACTTGATTAAATTCGATTAGCTTAAAAAAAAAAAAAATAAAAGAAATGCAAAATTAAATTAACATACACCTTCTTCCCCCTCGTCTGGTCTTACCGGAAGCAGCATGTTGCTTATGTGAATATTTGACCTCAACTCGACATTATGCCTGGCCACCTGAATAAGCCAATTAGATTTATGATTCATCTATGTTTTATAAAATTCTCTTGAAATGAAAATATTTACCATTTTACTATTTATTGTCAATTTAACGAGTCGAACATGTGCCCTAAAACCAAATAAATTGTGGAAAAAAAATAAGTCAAGTAAGGGCGAAAAATAGACTAATTGAATAAAAAAACACAAAACACCGCCCATTATTATGAAAAATGTCAATATGATTTGAAAAAATAAAAAATTATTTACATGTCAAGTTTGTTTTTTTTTTTTTTGCTTTCCTTTCCGAGCGAGATTGATAACAACAGACACGCAATTGAGAAGAAGGGCGAAAAATTATCTCAGGCTAAAAATAAAGCCTAAAATATTATTGTGCTTGTCATTAAACAAGTCGGTGTTGAATTCTGTTAATTTAATTAATTTCTGTTAATCAATTCAATTAACTCTTTCTTCTTTTATTGGTTGCCTGCGCAATAAGCCAAAAAAAAAAAACAAAAAATTCGTTTCACATTTTATGAGTCAGTTTTGCCTAAGCATTTTTTTGCTTTAGAAAGTAGGAATATAAATTAATCCAGTGAATATATGAATATACAAAAGCAAGCAAATGAAATGCATACTATGAATTATTTGCCTGTCTCACGTGTCGTATACGCAATGTCTCAAAGTGTCTATTGATTTTCCTTTGAGAGAACTTGGCAATTCAATACAAAGGCAAACAAATGTATGACGCGTATAATATTTACATGTTACCCAGCCATCTGCCACTAAAGGGAGACCTTTTTTTTTGGGGGGCAGAGCAATACAGTAGACTGTCCTTAAACAAGACTACAAGTCAAATAAAAACAAATGAAATGGAAGAATTCATGGACACCAAATGAAACACTTGTTCCATTTCGTGGGAAAGTTTTCAGCTTATGTCATTCTAAATTTAAACCACTCAAGGCTACAACGATAAAAAATAAAGAAAAAGACCCCTGAAACTCTGAATTCTAGGCAATCAAAATAAGCAAGCCACCAGAAAACACACTGACGGAAGATTTCAAAGCTTATAAAAATAAATTTGCATTCATTAGGTGAAAGAAAGATAATTTCAAAGTCTTTGTTAATTATTTTATTGTTTCAAAACTTTTTTCTGAATATTAAAAATAATTCAGCTAATGCAATTTTCACTGTATCAGAAATGATGTGAGCATCTTTGAGCTTATCCCGAGCTGATTTCGAGACTGTAATCATTCATTTTGATGACTCAGTGGCCGCTTTTGCTGGCCTCAATATTGCTCAATTTCTTAGTGAAAATTTCAGTATTTCAATAAATTTGTGAAAGGAAAATTCGCAGCTTCATTAATTTACCAAACTTTGTTGTGTAATTTGAAACTTGTTAGGGAAATTTACTACTTTTTCGTATGAATTAATATTGAATAGCATAATGTTTGAATAAGGGCATAAATGTTATTAATCAGCATTCATAATTCATTTATTAAATCAATAAAATTATCAACAAGCCAAGGTTGAAAGGTTGAGCGGAAAAGTTTTGAACCTGACTTTTCCAAGCAAACAAACAAAGCCGTGGAAAGGTAATTATTAATTGACTTGGAAAAATCAACAGAATTCAGCAATTCATTATTGAGGTAGGTCAAAAATAAAAGGGCAAACCAAATGAGTACAGTTGTGTATAATTCGAATAGCAATGAACTTCATGAAATAAGTTTTTTCTTAGGCACAACTGTACCCTTGAAATTTTATAGGCTACGCAAAAAAAAAAAAAAAAAATTGAAGAAAATTCTAATTTTTTTGGCAAGTCTTTAATTTGGCTGCTATATTTAGTTCGTAAATCTGTCGGCAAAATCTATAGAAAAAATTTTGCGAATCATCTCTAATTAGAGACAAAGAACACAACAGAGAGAAAGAACATTTGTGACTCTCACATCCACAAAAATGAAAAGCAAACATTCTGTCTAATCAGCTTGCAAAATATGGTTTGGCTTGGGGGCGGTGACCCTTGGAATACCATGGCAATTTAAACAAAGAATGACTGCACTAACAAAGAATCCAACAAGGCGAAGCCAAACAGGCAAGAGCATTTCCTTGCCGGCGTTGATGGCCTTAAAAATCGATAGTAGTTTTTTGGCAATTAAGTGTCGTGACATTTAATTACCCTTAAAAAATATAAAAGATAACAATCTCACTCATTAAAAAAGAAAAAAACACAAACATAAACATAAAAAAAGTTAACTTCGAAACTTACCTTGAATTAAAAGTTGGTAGGGATTTGGCTAGCACTTTTCCGCCGAAGACTTAATTTTAATTCTTGTTAGAAAGTTCTTCTTTGGCAAACAAATTTTCAACTCTTAACGGTAACCAGGACAATGCCTTGACATTAAGGCAATACAGACTGGAAACTCAACGAACAGGAAGAGAATGCGCGTGAACACAGAATTTGCTTGAAATATCGCACTTTGGTCACTTCTGCCATGTCTGTCCGTTGCCGCGTTGTTTACACAAGAAATCCGTAAGTCAAACTGGCAACAGTCATCGCTGCTACTGCCACTGCCACTGCCAGTGCCAGTGGCAGTGTTAGTGTCAGTGCCGCCACAAATACGGCAACAATGACGCCAGCAAAAAGTAACACACTTTGCCAAGAAAATCAAATCAAATACGTTGGGAAACTCACGCAAACTAAAGCCAAAAAGCGCAAGCCGCACAGTGGAAAAACAAATTAAACGAATGAAAATTTGTTTTGTTATTTTTGTTGTTGCTGTTATTTTTATCAGCACGACAACCGAAGACGCTGAAACCCTGAAACAGCACTCAGCACTCACCCGGAGTGACGGCGACAGCGATGGCGGCAAAATCAGCTGCATCAGAGCCCGAGAGTTTTTCCCCAATGACAGAGCAGGACAGAGCATATCGTCTCTTCTCTTTCCGTTCAACGTTTTCCTCTAGTGACGTCATTAATTCTATGACATGCGCGTATCTCCCACACACACGCACGCACACCAGCACACTCGCACCAGCTGACAATCGCTTGCTCTCATTCACTCACGACTAACGGTAACGGCAGCGTTCGTGTCGAGACAAGTTCGTGGCTAGCAATTGCATGCTTGTTGCGCTGCCGGTTGGCTTCCTCAACTTTAGAAAAGCATAACCCCTATCTGCCAGCATATCCTACGCATGTATCGGTGAATTGTCTCTACATCCTGGACTTCTGACTCGAGCCCTCTAGTGCTTTGGCTAATTTCTGCGAAAAATATATGAAATTAGTACAGTGAAGACTGTCTATAAGTAAACAGATATAGTAACTTTTTTTTTAGATATTTGGGGAAAACATTATTTATTATATAATTAAGGCATATGCGGTAGTCGAAGCCCCTCTTGATAGTCTTGGTATCATTGAGTCCATATTGACGCAGAGGCTAGGCTAGCTCTTAGGCTATTTCTCAAGCTCAGAGATGTTTGAAAGAACAGCTTTCTTTCGGTAAATTATGGACATCGAACACAAGTATTTTCCAGGATTTTCTAGTAGTGATGTGAAACTATCGAGCCACTATCGATAGTATCGATGTTTTCTTAATTATTAAACTTTTTTTTCGATGGTTTCGATAGTATAGCATCTTTTCAAAATGTTTCCGCATATACAAAAATTACAAATTCCCCCCGTTATCTTGGTCCGATTCTTAAAAAATTTAGTACATATATTAATTGCTATATAAAACAAACGCTTGTTGAATTTGAAAAGGATAGTAAATAATAAATGTGGGAGCTATTCCCTAAACCGATTTAGGTTCGTATGACAGCTATATGGCGGTCCGGTCCGGCCGATTCGGACAACTGTGCTGCGTAAGTAAAAAAGAAGGCTATATACCAAGTTTCATCAAAGTAGCTTTAAAACTGAGACAATCAGACAGGCATGGCTATATCCTCTTGTGATTCTAAGAATTCTAGAGGTAACTTAAAGGGGGTCTTACAAACATCAGAGCAAAATGAATAAACTCTTTTTTCTGCGAAGAGCATAAAAATTAAGATATAAAAAATAATAATAATTTATGTTTTTGGATATAAATAAAAACTTAATTTTCAATTAAAGAAAAAACAAAACCGATATATCGAAAACATCGAAAACCTCGAGGTTTGGAAACATCGATGTTTTCACATCACTATTTTCTAGTATATAATTTATATTAGATATATCTACTGCCTAGACTGCCTCTTTATACAAAAACTCACGATTCTTTGAAAGCTCTAATTATCAGAATTTGAAAATAAACAAATATTTCAAAGAATAATTAAATAGAAATATTTTTATCTAAATATTTTGATGTGAAAAAATAGGGCGTTGAAAATTTTATATGATTATGATTATATGAAAATTAAACAAACCAGAATCAAGACTATTAAAGATTAGTAAAAAATGAATAGGCAATAAAAATGTGTAAATAATTTGATTACTTCGACTTAGCAATACTCACAAATAATCTTTGACTTGTTCAAGTCTGTTTCAACTATCGAAAAATATTTAAATTTAAATACAAAGAAATACACAAAATTTTTACAAATGTGAAGACATAAATATTTTTTTTATTTCATTTAAAAATTGTCTCATCTCTAAATTGATAAACATTATAGAGCTTTAATAGGTCCCCCCAACACTTTCCAGATCGGAAAGTTTAAAGTTTATTTTGTGCACACAATTAAATAAGTGTTTATATTCACAATTCAACTAGATGAGATTTACATTTGCACTGCTAACATTTTTTTAGCCAAAATAAATTGGCACTCACTGGATTACAATACATTTCTGGAAAATATATATAGGACAGTGTGTGGCCTAAATTAAATTAAATTAAAATTAGATTCTAATTAACAAAATTAGCTAAAAATGTAAATGTTTAACAATATAAAATGTGAGATGAGTAAAGCTTAAAACCAATAGGGAAATATTTAAATAATTTTCTTTTTTTCAAGTTTTTTAAGTTTCTGAGAGGAACTTTTTTAACACAATTCAAGAGATTCAAAAAATCATAATTAAATATTTAAAAACAGAACTGAAAGCTCCGTTAGCACTGAGTCAGTATTTGTTTGTGATTCTGAGTTTCATTCTTTCTTTTCTTTGTAAGTATCACGTTATGAATCTAGCCCTGAGATACCCGTCTCTGGGTTATCGCAATGAATGATTGTATCCATTTCCATTTGCGAGAGATTCGCTTGGAGTAATTTTTCCACATTGATGAAATGAGCATTCGGTTCATGAACAGATGCAGCATCCATTTCTTGATCATTATTGTGCAAGACTGAAGAACTTCGTTCCTTGGCACGTTCTATTTAGAGAGAAATAAAAAAAAAATTAATATTTAATTGTATTTCTGAAATTGAATATGCTTATAGAGGATATTTACTGAATCGAGCACGTTGAGCTTCCTGTTCGATGATTATCTCATTGGTAATGTAAACTTCACGTCTGATTTGATCCCGCAATTCCACACTCATGTCGGGTATGCACCAACGCACCAATATCATAACCAAGGCAACAAAATTCTGTAAATAGAAGCACAAACATTTAATAAGACTTTAACTTGGCTAACTTTAGCCACATGACGAAATATTTCCATACAATGACCAATTTGGGTCATTAGCTCAGAAAGAAGCCACAAAATTGCACGCAGCAAAACTAGAGAAAACAATAAAAATAAAAGATAGAAAGAAAGTAGAAAAAAAGCTGCTGAAATGAGCACACCTTCAATGTTCAATAAAGCATCAGTTGAATTGGCTTGGCCAATAAACCATTCCAACCACGATTGATAGACTGAGACAAGTGTTAGCCTCAACCCTAATAGGGGCGAGTATTAAGGGCATCAATGAAGATGGGGCAAAAACTGCCTAAGTAGCTAAGTCAATAAATTCTATAGAAAATTTTATATATCTTTTCTTGGAAATAATAAATTTAAATTTCTGATTTCGCAAAAGAAGAAGAAATTCTATATTTCAAAGTTTGGGTAAGTTTTTCTCTATTGTTAAAATAGGGTAGACCTTATCTATGGGACTATTTTGGGATTTTAATATTAAAAAAAATTATAATAAATTAAAGATAAATGAATAAAAAATAGTGAAAAAAAATATATATATTATATAAGATTTTTTTAGGATTAAATATGTCTTTTTTTTCAAATAGAAAATAATTTTTTTATATATTTTTTTTTTTTTATTATTTTCAATTTTTTATATATTTTTTGTAAATAAAATTGTTTTATAATTTTCTTAATTTTTAAATTTTTTTTTTTATTATTTTTTGTTAATTTTATTTTTTATTTATTTCCAAATTTGTTTATATATTTTTCGTAAATAAAAAAAAATTATAATCTTATATTTTCAAAACCACAAGAGTGGCGCTGAATTTAAGAACTCAGTCAAATGGTAGCGAAAAAACAAAAACGTAGATCAATGCACTTTTGCTGTCAGAAGGGCATGGCACACACACACACACATACACACTGGGATTGAATTGCTTAGCAAATGCCACGAACTGAAAATAATGTAGAGAATGTTGGGCAAAAATGGCCTAAGCGCTTGGCCTGGTGCAGTCTTAATTTAGTAGCGGTAAAAACTTCGAAACGAATGGACGCAATTAATTTGAATTAAAAAAAATAAAATTGAAAAAAAAAATATACTAAAAAGGATTAAAAAAAAGGAGAAAAATATTTTAAATAAAAAAAAAACAACAAATTAAAAAATGAAACGTTTTAATCTACGCTCCTTTGGACTCTTTGTGGCCAGCTGGGATATACTAATGGCCATAAGCATCCTCAATTTATGCAGTTATCATCTTTATAACGATTTTTTCGATTATAATCAAAGGCAACAAGACGATGTGCAAGTTTTGAGTCCTGTTGGTAAGGTATCACATTAAATGGGAATAAAAAAAAAACTTGAATTTTTTATATAAAAAAAAAATAATAATAAAAAAAATTAATTTTTGAACAAAAAAAATTGAAAAATATTCCGAAAAAATATATATATATATATATATATATAAAATAGATAAATAAATATTCCCGGAAATTTTAAAAGTTTTTCAAAAGCAGAAACAAACAAATAAATTTTGTATTAATTTACAAATTTTTATATAGAAAATTGATCTCGATATCTAAAATGAATAATGAAATTTTTGGAACTTATAAACCCTAAGTAAATTTTTGAAAAATCGAAGAATATTCAAATTTTTCTGCACAAAAATAGACACAAAAAATTATTTAAAATAATAAATTTCATTTAATCCTAATTCTTTCAAGTTGACTATGTCCTGGTGCATAAGTTCTCTCAGGCCTTTTATATGATATTAACTATCACCGTTTGGATCAAGGCTTTAATTAATTTTGTGGTGGCCTGCATATTTATCAATGGCGTGAAAAAAGTAATTTGAAAGAAAGTTTTTCAGGAAACAAAAAAAAAAAACAAGAAAAATAATAATTTTTGAATCCTTTAGCAACGTCTAATTTGTATTCCCCCCTGGTTGATAAATACGTGTGTCTCGATGGTGATTGAGATTGCCATATTCATATGCCTTGAGATCAAAATAGACGAAGTGGATGCCTCTTTGGATCGACGCATAGCACGCAGTGTAATCTTTGGCGTATTTATTGGTGTGTATTACAAATCAAAGACCAAATATTTTTAATAATGAAATTTAAATTTTTTGAATAGTCATAAATGCCCTGTTTACCTATGGAGTATTTGCGCTTTATCGATCGATTAAATTATCTACAAATGAGACGCAACAACTGCAGGAGAGCATTGTGGAAACTTCGGGTATGTTTCAACATGTCAAGGTCTAATAGGTTTGTCTAGGACTAATCAAACGATACTTTATATAAATAAACAGAAAGCAAGCTCATTTAAAATGGGATACTAAATAAACAAAATCAAAAAGGTATTTTCTTATAACCAAACCAAAGAAGGATTAAATAAATTATTTTCCCTCAAATATTACAAACTTGATTTGTGGAATTTTATTTTACTACTCCGTACTCACCTCAAAGACAACAACGAAACCAAGTCGACAGGCTAGGATAATATAAAACATATTGTTCAATTTATATTTATCTGGAGATGTAGGCGGCTCCCGAAAGTCGGTGTATCTGCAAGTAAATTCAAAAAATATTATAAATTTGGAATTTCGGAATATTTCATCTACTCACTTGCAACTGCTAATGTGTGTGTGATTTCTGGCTAGATTATTTAAAGTGATTGAGTCCGTAACCCTAAACTCGGATAGGGTAAAGTCTAGATAACCAATCAGGCCGCCGTCATCGGAGACCAGATGACGATACACCAAACGAGGTATAAACTCCGAAGTGAAGGCAATTATAAAGGCCTAAAAAAATTCCAATTATTTATACAGTTCAATTTCCGGCAACAGAAATTAGACTCACATTTGTTATAACACTCAGTTTGCCTATGCAATCCAGTATGCGATACCAGACACCAATATCACGTACACGCTGCGACACCGGCCTTTTATGGTGAGTCAATAGTTTCTTGGCATCCAAACGCATTTCGAGTATATTATTGAGTAGGGCAAAGAATGGAGCCAAAGGAAAGGCGGCCACAAAAATGGTAACAAAACCATATTGCAAAACCATTTCCAGATATTCGGGAAACAAACTACGTGCTCCCCAGTCCAGGAGTTTGAAATCACGAAGCCAGCGTTCAGTTTTTTCCTTGTCTGGTCTCTGAGTGCTATTGAAAAGACGCGAAAGTCCCACCTGAATGGCCAAAACCTTCCGCCAGAACATGGGCATAAAGACTTCCATGATTGTGTTGAAGGCCTGCTTGCCTATCATTATAATGGCCAATTGTATGCAGAGTTCAGTTAAACAGCCACCAGAAGAGCACTGGAACATGAGAATTGGGAATTATCAAAATCTTCAAAATAAAATCTCATCGCTTTACCTCTTCCTGTCTGTAGTCAAAGAGCTTGTTGTATTGACCAGGATGGCCTACAAACTTGCCCTTGATGAAGGCTATGTAAAATATTGAAGCATAATAGTTGACAAATTGGAGTAAATAAATTTTAAGAGTCAACGAGTCATCGAATTGGGTTTGAGTGCGCCACATTTCCAATTCCGTGAGATACTCGGCCAAATGATTGTACATCTGAAATAAACATAAACAGTTTAATTTATTAATCAAAAATGGTTTGTATTTCACAACTTACATAATTAAGTATATAAAGCAGGAAGAGATTCATGAATGCCGCCGTTGCTGTGGCCACAACAATGGCACTCGAAGTAGTCATGGGTGTGGATCTCAGTTTCAGAGTAGCCATAACCGACATGCGATAGACCACCACAGCCAGCAGAGCCACAAAGGCCAAGGCAATGAGCAAGAGGACCACCGAAAAACTGAAAACAGTAGCCGGCAGCTTCATACGCCAAAATGGCACTGTGGGCTCTTTCATATTGGTCACATAATCGGTGCGAGTCGGTGGCAAGTGCTCCAGCTTGGCCAAATATTGCGGCCTGGGATGCTCTTCGTGCACATCGAAACCCGTCAAATCCCAGCGATGAGTTATTTCAGCTGAATAGCGTTTCCATAGCTCCAGGAAAAGGGCTGCCCAAAAGGACATAAAGACGGCAAAAAATATTGTGCTAGGATTATCTATGAGGTATGTTATTTTCGCATAATTGCAGGTCTCCTTCAGGTCCCAAAAGTCGCACCAATCACACAAAGGGCACATAGTTATATTCCCGCTCGGACTATGGCAAACATCTTTGCTGTAAAATATGAGTTTGTTAATTCATTGGTAAATGAAATTGATTTCTGGAAATACTCACACAGGCACATAGTTTTTTAGAGAGAACCAAGAGTATAGAAAGCAGCCCAAGCCCACTATGGAAGCCAGCAAGAGCATGTATGTGTAAAAGCCAAGCCAGGCAAAATAAAGCCCTGAAAATTGGAAAAGAAAACTTATTAGTTTATCTCGACATATCTAAGTTCCCAACGGTACCTCCAAATAAGTCGAAGATATGGAATACCTAAAGAATTTCTTTCGAAAAAGTTGAAAGTATTAGGTACTTCGTACTATAACGAGAGATCTAGAGTCCCTACATATACAAATTCAAACATCCGAATAAGTTATAGGATGTTATAGGTTCTTAAAATAAAGTCTGATAACCTTAGTGCTTTACTTGACAAAAATTTTGATCCCAACCGTCGAAGTTCTTTTTATCCCTTAGATTACTTTTTCTCTTCTATATTTCCTCAATCAAAGCTTACCAATTTTAACTCCGAAATATTCTTTGATATAGTCGAGTGGCTGATAACGATACCATCGCTTGAGTGAGGCCCAACGTTGATATAGCTTTGAGCGCATAGTGTGAGCTTCGGTAATTTCACCCTAAAAACAGAACGCTCAATTAATCAAATAATAAAAAAATTCTCATTCCCAGAACTATTTACATCATGCAAGGGATAGGCAGCACAGTAGACACCTTCAGCCACCAGACGCTCAATGCCAAAGGCCATATCATCTTTATGTTTGGCAGGAAACTTTTGACGATCCAAAATGAACTCTACAATTCGTGATCGCACGGCAGTGGTGAAAAAACAATCCTGACGTATATCAAATCTAAAAAAGAGAATATTCAATAAGACTTTGACGAAAATATTGGTTTTAAATCAACTCACAAATATTCCTTATCACGACTATAGATGGCGGTAAAACGATGTGCCAGTCTAGGGAAGTTCTTTTCGTCTATATAGATCTTACGTATGACAGATTGAAGGCTGTTCTTGACACAGGAAAACGCGCTTTTGGTCGACCGATTGACCACCGACATACCAGGAATCTAAAAGTAATCGAAATAATTTATTAAAATATAGAAATTTACAGAGTTCAAAAAATTTAAACATTTAACATATATTTTTGGGGGGGCAAAATTAGAGTATCTAAAATAGCCTTAAAATTTGCTCTTCTAGTTTAATGGGAATTTTTTTGTTTTGATCATGCAGATTAGTCAATTATAAATCTTAAAGACCCCACCAAATTTGTGATACACATTAAACAGCTGAAGTAAATGTAGTTTGGTGATTTCTGTGGATTAGTATCAAACTATTAGCTTTCATTATTTGAATCTTGAAGTACGAGTAATTCAATTAAGCCTGAATTAGGGCAAACAAATTCGCTGACCTTCTTGGACAGATATTGGGCGGCATTATGTAGACGATTGGATTTTTCGTATATGCGCAAATTACAAAGGGACTAAAAACATATAAAATGAAATATATTTCAAAAACAAAAATATATAGTTTTATTTACGTAAGTAAAGAACTTAATTTAATTGAGAGACAATTTTTAATTTGACTTTAAGCATTTTTTTGGTCTTGAAAAAAAGTTGAACATTTTTGGGGATAAGAATTATTTTATATAAATCAAAAAAAAAAACTCACCTCCTTCATGGGCATACGCAATTTAAGTATCTCCGCATAACGTCTTAAAACTTCGATTGGTGCATGAATCTATAGGAAGAAAAACATTAAAAATAAGTTAAGAAAAAAAAGCAATGGCAAAAATTATCTTCGTAAGACCAAAGATTACAGACTCTTTTCGAACATGATTATTATGAATCTTAAATGAAACCGATTGAGGTCTTCATCTAAGCTTTATAATGCTTCAATCAAAATGATATTATATATTTTATATATTTAGGATATAATATTACGCTCCTCCAGAAACCCGATAGTTCCAATTCCGAATTGGATCGAAATGGGTCAAATTTAGAGATATTTTATGAAGGTCTGTTACATGATATGAGGGCTAGAACCGGCCAAGTCTTATCTGTGATACAAAAGCGAAGATACAGAGAGACTTGAGAGTATTGTGTCAGCACCATTTCACAGGTCAGAATCAGAATGATATAAAATTCACCCTTCGGAAAAGAGTATAGATTTGGTATACTTATGGAATTTTATCTACTTTGAATTAAATTCAAAAATACTATATCAAATACATATATGTACAAATTTTATAATATAAGTTTTCCCGGGAAAAAACACATTTCATAATAAGTTCTAAGAATTTTACAAAAGGAATAATTTAGCTCTATGAAATCCCTTAGTTTCTACAGATATTTTCAAGTGGATAAAAATTATTGTTACTCTCAGCAAGTTTGTAATTTTCCAAGAAAATTGATGTCTTAAAGGTAGAGAAATCATGCTACTGGGGCTGGGATAGGTTCAGGGATCTAGCGA
Organism: Scaptodrosophila latifasciaeformis; assembly: GCA_037075145.1. Taxonomy (NCBI): domain Eukaryota; kingdom Metazoa; phylum Arthropoda; class Insecta; order Diptera; family Drosophilidae; genus Scaptodrosophila; species Scaptodrosophila latifasciaeformis. The sequence continues at coordinate 10,069,494 of JBAMCM010000100.1, read as the reverse complement.
TAAATCCAATTCTAATTTATGATTTTGTCATACTTGAAGATCTGATTTGACTTGGAGTCTGGGAAAGTTGTGTATTTCGCAGTTGAAGTTATTTAATATTTCCTGGATTTCTTGATTTATAAGATCGTCGATGAATGCTAGATGATCCGATGAATTTTTAAGTGAAAAAAAGAAATGAAAATTATAATAAATTAATCACTTTAATTAGTAAATCCACTCACCTTAATAAAGTAAATGGGATCATCATCTTTGTGGCCTTCCTCCACTTCCAGTCCCTGGTTCATGAGATTCTTTTCGAAGACCGAACGCTTCTTCTCGTTCTCCTGCTCGATCTCGCTATTCGGATTGACCTTGTAGGCCAGCACAAAGTCAATGGAACGCTGGCCATCCTCAAACAGCAAAGATGGATTCACGTTGGCTCTTTGGTAGAAATCACGTGGACAACTGCATTCGCGATCTTCGTAGGTGTCGATGGAGGGCACCCGATTTGGTTCAGTCATTTGATTTAGCAGTGGTGTGGTGTTTTGGTTACTATGTTTACCGTTAGCTGGCAGTCTAGATTGTCCACTGGGTATTTCGCCCAGCTGCAGAGTCGAGGCGTTGCTGTCGTTGTGTTTGCTGCGATAAGAGAAAAGTAAATGAAATTAGAAAAACGTGTGATATCACTTAAGAGATTCGATACAAACAAGGCGGAGTTATTTGCCTGAATAATGTTTATGGCAGCACAGCTTGACTTGCCCATTTTCACATCTAATGACCAGAACAAATCGACCACCTCTAGCGTGTCAAGGACTCGTAAGGGACACTAGGACGCCGGGAAGCCGGGAGCTATGTAAATATTTCAACCCACACCCATATGGCTTCAGTATTCAGGTCAATATGGAGCAAATGGTTGGAACTAAAATTTAACGAGGCGAACTTAAATACCTACGGACTTGACCTATTTATCATATGAATTGTGGGGTCTCTCACTCCCTGTGTGGACAGCAAATAATGTGATTAAGCTGTGATGTAATGAAACTTAGACGACTTTCGGAAATACTCTTTAAAATTTCAAAGACAATTTCTCTAGAATTAAGAAAAGAGTATCCAAAGATTGGAAGGCCTAAGGCCAATGAGCTTTTTCCATTGATTTATTACTTATTTTTTTATGTATTTCAATTATTTACCTTGTCAGTAAATATCAAGCTAATTAAATACCTTGAACATCAAAAGATATATATAAAAGTCTAGTGAAAAAAATTCATTATCATTCTCTTTATATTTTCAGCTGTTTTCACAAGTGTCTCTCGAAGAAAGTCCCCCGGCCAAGTGCTAATAAGCCGGGTATTCCGGGTACTACAGACTCTCCTCGTCTCGTTTTGGGTGATTCAGTACCTGCAGCATTTACAAGGTTTCAATGATTCACTTGAAATGAGAGCTTCGAAATCTTGAGAAACTAAATGACTAATTTCTTGATTTTTAAAGGGAAATGAGAATTATAGAAATAAACTTAAAAAATCATCTAATTTTGATAAGGAAATATATTAAATTTTTTATTTTATTTAAACATCAATCAAATGGCTGGAGAATTTTAATGATTAGTTTTTTTTAAGGCTGCTTTGGCTTTGAATGAAGAAAAAAGCCTATTAAAAATTTGTTTAATTTTTGAATGGCCTAAAGTAACCTTGGTCAACAATTTCTTGTACCTAGACATTTACACACAATTGCTCAAGGGCAAACAAAATTTATATTGTTTCACAAGAACAGCAAACTTTTTAGAGATGCTTAAATTCACAGAACTAAATTGCAACTAATAATTTAATTTAGTATATTTTTAAAGGAAACCACGCACTGGGGATATTTTTAAGTTTTCTTTGTTTTCTTTTTTTTTTTTTGACGAAGAAATATATGTATAATTTTCATATACACACTGAAAAGATTATTGTATTTCTCCAAGAGGCACACATGGTCAGGCATGATTAATACAATAATAACAACAACTACAACAAGAAGAAGAAGCAGAAGAAACAGAAAAACAAACACAAAAAGATGCGGCTAAAGACAAGACAAAACAGAAACGATCGAAACGGCACAATGAAAATATCACAATAAACTTGTTTGACTTGCAAAAATATTAAATAATCGTAAGAGTGTGTGTTTTCTCGGAACCTACCCGTGGCCAATAAAGACATGAATATGCTTATATATTTCTGTATATTTATCATGTATGCTTTGCCAACAAAATGTTTGACCGCGCGTTGCCGGCTATTAATAATAAATATGCTGGCGTGAATTTTAAACAAAACAAAAAATAAAAATCGCGACGCCAAACTAACGGCGAACCAACCCAGGGCAGCCTCGAAAAAAAACTGAGAAGAAAACATAGCAGACAAAGAGACACCAACAGCTGAGTTATTCAGAAAAACAAGTGTATAGGTGTGAGTGATTGCAAGCAAACAGCTGAGCAATTCAGAGTGTGAGAGGTAACAAGTCTTTGCACTTGTTGAGCCGAGAGAGAAAGAGAGGCAAGCTATTCCGGCTAACTGATCATTTCCGTTATACTTTGGTGAGAGAGTAATTTGCTGCGTGTTTATATTTCTGTCAATTTAATTTGACATTACAAATGAAAAATATTAAATTATTTATTTGATCTTTACACATTATATAATCGGATTAGAAATGTAATTGGAAAGGGAAAATCATTATTGTATCGAAACAAAGGTCAATATTCAGACTATAAAAAAAAGATTTGTTTTTTAGCCATTTAGTCTTACCAATTTGGCCGTGTTTATTCAACTTAGTAAGCCAAATAAATATTAAGACCACTAGTCAAAGGCTTAAGTGCTAAAAGCCAGAATGTTGAGTACGAGTAAATAAAATATGTAAATTTACGATGCCTCGACTCTTCTTCCATATGAATTTCTTACCTTTTGGCGAATCTGGCGCGCTTATCATGCAAGTCGAGTGATTCATTCGATGACTTTCCGGAGTGGCTGCTGCGTCGTTCATGATCCATAAAGGCCTTTGTCAGATTATCGCCCCAGATGCTATCTTTTTTGGTAAGCAATTTTGTGCCGAGGCCAACGCGATTCATCAGCTCAAAATCAAAGGGAGCCAACGGCGCTGAATACGGTGGTTCCAGATTTAAAGGTTCATTTGAGCTGTGAGATGGTTTAATTCTTGGTGGGGGTGGGGAGGTTGGTAATAGATTAGTGGACTCCTCATCGTTTTGTTGTTGCTGTTGTTCTATTGCACTCTCGGCTGGCAGAGACGGCGGCGTGGACGAGTCTTCTTCTTTGCCATCGTTGTTGTCTAAATTTAGCATTTTGATTTCGGCAAACTAACGCGAATTTTTATTGTTTGAACTGGTCTAGTAGGGGATTTATTTTTTCACATGGTTACGATGGCAGCGTGCTCTAAATAAACGGGTCAGCTTTAATTTGTGCAATAATTTTGTAGTAACTTAATTTTTTTTGTATATAAATATATTTGTGACTATATTATTCAGCATTGTTTATATTAAAACGAATTAAAATCACAACAGAAACGAGATTCTTTCACAGCGGCCTCCCCGCACCCGCGCATTACCAAAAGGTAAACTAATAACCAGTGTTGTTAGTTATCTATAAAAAAGAAGCTAGATCTCTAAAAAAAAAGATGCTAAAAATAGCTGAAAATGTTTACAAAAATGCTTTTAAAAAAAAAGCTAAATAAAAAATAGCACAGAAAATAGTTTATTTTCTTAGCTATTTAATAATAACAATTGTAAGGCGAATATTTTATGAAAAGCATGCCGCCAAATCGTCACTTTCTTGGTCTTGTTCATGTGGTATATATATTTCTGATTTGATGAGATAGTTGTTGCAGTGTTTCCGTTTTGCTACGCAGTCCATATCTGTGAAATTAAAAATAATCCAAATATATGACATTAAAAAAAAAAAGAATTAATATTGCACTCAAAGTTTTTAACTAAGTTTAGCCTGAAATATGCTAAAATGGCAGCACTGCTAATAACTGTTGTCTAGACAATTACTAGTGTTGGACAACGACGCTGCTGAAAATTTCTTTAAATATACCGAGGCTTACCAAATTTCAAATTTTACGCGCCATTCCCAAATCTGGTAAAATTATACCTAAGCAATTTGTAAATTGCCAATGCAAAAAATATAAAAATGAATTTATAAGCTCCATACCGAATATACATATAAACATATAAAATTAAGCAAATTCAAAATGAGCAGTGTGACCAGTCGTCTGGTCCTAGTAATTTGATTGGTCGCCTTGGTTTATGTCTTGGCTAAGGCTTATTATTTAAAAATGGAAAAGTTAATTTTGTTTTATTTAAATCTCACATTTTTATTGTTTCTATACGTTTCGAAATTGCATTTACTTAACTAACTATGTATGTAACTAACTTTAGTATGTATGCATATAATTATTGTTAGCATTTTAATTCAGTTAAAAACAATTAAAATTTCGACGAACATATTCAACTGTTTCTTTTTTTTTTCTTTTTTGTGCAACGAACACATTTGCATTTGGCAAAAAACATATATAATTTTTTTACTTTATAAGAAAATTTCTTTTATTTATGCCATTTAATTTATATTTTGTCCAATCGAATTAAAATTAATTGAAAAATCTTTTACAAATTATTTTGATTTATTTTATTTATTTTTTTTTTTTTTCAAATTTTGTTGAAAAAAAAAGTATTTCTTGCACACTTAATACCACAGATTACGAATTGAGACACAAAAGATAAAAATTTAATGAACGATTTCGAATGCATTTTGTGAAATTGTGATCATGTGAAAGGGGGGGTGGGGGAAAGATGCGAGGGGTGGGATTAGGGCAGGGCGACGCACTTATCAACTATTATTTAATTAAATTTTTGGGTATGTCTTTTTTTTTTTGTTTTTTTGTTCTTTTTGTTCTAACAAATATGAATTAAAATTGTATTTACAAAAGGCTTCTTGGTTGGCTTATTTTGTTAATTCAAAAAAATATAAAAAAAATGGTTTCTAAAATGCCAAAAATAAAAAATAAATTAAGCTTCTCAGTTTGTACGGAATTTTTTGTTCTTTCTAATGGAATTTAAAAAAATAAAAAACTAGATCATAAATGAACCAAATTTCTGTTGCTTACGGAAAATCTTTTCTATTTTTTAATTACTATTTATATATATATATATATGTATATATGTATTGTATATAAATCTCAATGAACTTTAGTCGTATTATTCCATTTTGTTTTTTATTAAACTTTTTAATACTACGGCCAGCATAAATTTTGTTGCTTATTAATTTTTTTTTGTTCTGCTCGGATTAACTTAAAGCCAATTATTATTATTGTTATTTATATATAAATATATAATTAATTCATTAATTATATATTTAAATTTAGATGTGTGTGTTTGTGTGTGTTTTTTAAAAAATCTTTCCCACTTAAAATCTAAAAACTCTATCATTCGGTTTACTTGCAACTAACTTAAAACACTTTTGATACTTAAAAGTTAAAAAATACATACGTTATTAAGAGAGAATTTCGAATATTGGATTCAATTATTTTTTAATCTTTTTTTTTTTTTTCTTTTAATTTTATATAGAGTACACTCAGACTTCCAGTTGTTTTGATGGTTGTTGTGTGATGAACGGCTCGCTCCACATGCGACGCAAGTCACCCTGAAAGGGAATTCAACAATTTTTTTTAATAAATTTTAGAAAAAAGAAAAGAAAAAACTTACCTTCAAATAGGCCATCAGGAGTAGCGGCAATAACGTAAACGGCACTAAATATAGCAAGGCAGGTTGGGCGGCCTTAAACACTTCCGAGCTGACCGTGGCCGTCAAAAGACCCAAAAAATAACTAAAAAAAAAAAAAGAAGTTTTTCAAAATTAAAATTTTTAAATTCAAATTTGAATATCTTTCGAAACTGACCCCAATAAGGAACAATGAAAATATGTCAACTTTGAGCCGACACCCTTTGGCGGTGGTAGCGTTGGATCCGATGTCACGCCCTGTGACTTTTTATAGGCATCGTAGCGTAAGACAAAGCATAACAGTAAACCGGGCATCACCACATCACCCAGACCGAGCATGGAAAAGTGTCCGCTATGCTGCATACTGGGAAATACCAGTTTGCCGGGTAAATTCAATTTGGGTGTATCCTTGACAATGCCGCCTAAATTGAATTTACGTGCCACAATGCCAACTGGGTTATCGGCGGGTCGTGTGGCCACTTTAACCATCACATTGGTACTAAAGATATACGATGAGAAGAATACCCAAAACACATCATAGATGAGCAAGCCGGTGAGCAGGAGGGTCGACACTTTCAAACTAGGCAGCCGTACAAAGGCAATAAAGGCCACACAAAGCCCCATGCCCATGGCTGCAAACAAAGAAGAAGAAGTTAGATAAATTCATTCAAAATATCTCAAGAGGTCCAGAGGAATCAATTTCTATATCCGTTATGGCCTGAGGAACTCACCATCCATTAGAAGCCAATGACCGGTCAGCACCCAAATGCACACAATGGAAACGGAGAGGGTGAAGCTGAATAGTTCGGCTGCTGTGAAGCGTCCACAGATTCCAAAGGAAATCCGCTTGCCATCCGTACAGGGTCGTATTATATACTGACACATGGGCAGCAATAAAAAGGCCAAAGCCACCGTGGCTATAACTGAAATAAAATTCAAAAGTTTTTAATAAAACGAAGACCTGATGGGAGCAAGTTCCACTTACTGGCTGTGCAGACGGCAAAGAGCAACTGCATCGAGTCGAAGAAGAAGAACATGATCAGCAAGGAGACGGAGGCACCCAAGGGCAGGCAAAGGGCATGCATTGTATCCAGGGTGGCAAATTTATCTGCTTGTTTTTTACAAAAGAAAAATTAATATTTTTTTTTTTCACATGCAAAAAAAAAAAAAAAAAAATTAGGAAATCTTACTTGGCTCCTTTTCGACGGGTTCGCCAGTTAGGAGATTTGTCATGGATTCATTGCGTTTCTTTTGCTCACGCTCTCGGGCCTCCTGCTCTATGTTGAGACTACGAAAACTGCCATAGACAATGAGCAGCATCGATATCAGACAGGTGGAGACACGCGACGAGTCCATAACACTCGAGACCGTCCAGTGTAATTCACGAAACTCACTGCCAGCGGCTGCAGCTCCCCCCACGCCGACACCACCGCCGCCACCGACGCCAACAGTTTGTGCGTTCAGATTCCCGCCACTGCCACCGGCGCTGCCGTGCGACATGCTCACCAATACCGATCCGTTTCGCCCAACAGCTGCAGCACCCAAAGCTGCTCTCTCAGGCTCTCTCTCTCCCCTTCTCTCTCTCTCTCTCTCTCTCTAGAGCTCTCTGTCTCCTACGCACACGGGGGTAAAAATATTGTTTGCTCGTCTGTCCGTGATATTCTGGGTCTGCCGGCACCCGATAGACGCTTCTCTGTTATCTGCCTCGATACGGTTAGGTGGCCGGTCGGTCGGTCGGTCCTCTGGTGTCTGCCTCGCTTCTGTCTCTTCCGATTTGGGTTTCACTCGGCTGTTTGAGTAAACAGAGATAAATATATAAACAAAAAATCATATAAATTTTCTTATTTTTATTAACTCAATGATAAGCTTGCGGCAGAATTGTTTACTGAGCACGTCTTTCGGCCCCGAACCCCCTTATCAGTGACTTTTAAACCTCTCAGCCGACTGATACCAAAAACCGAAAACCAAACTGCTAAGTCACACATTACCCAGACAACATTTGGTTTTCAGAAATTATTCATTTATAGAAAAAATTTAGACATTTTTAATAGTTCATTTAAAATTATTAATTAATTAATTTAAAAATTTATTTCAATAAAATAAAAAAAAAAATTGTAAAGAGCAAAATAAATAATAACAATAAAAAATTTTATAATAAAAAAAGTCAAAACAAAAAAAAAAAAGAATTTTAGGTTTAAAAAAAAAATAGTCAAAAAAATTCAATAAAAGAAACTAAAAACATTTGTAAAGAGAAAAAAATAATAACAATCAAAAAATTTATAAAAAAAAAAATAGTCAAACCAAAAAAAAAAAAAAAAAATTAATTATTAAAAAAAAAAAAAATAGTAATAAAATATAATTAATCAAACTATATTAAACCAAATTTAAAAAAAAAATAAAAACACTTTGGGTTAATTAAAAAAATATATATTTAATTGTAAATTAGAAAAAAACCAATCTTTTTTTTATTAAAAAAAAAAAATAATAAAAAAATATATTTTTAAAGCGCTCTTATTCAAAGTAAAAAATTATATATTTAAAAAAAAAAAAAAAAAAAAAAATACAAAAAAAACATGATTTATTATTTTTCTTTAGTTCTTTGATTTTGTTTATTTAAAAATAATAAAAAAAAAACCATTATTTTCGAAAGAAACTCGAATCTCAATTGAAAGTTTCAAATGTTTCATTTATTATTATTTTTTTATTCTTTTATTTATTTGTAGAAATCAATCTGACTTCAAATTAGTCAATACTATTTCCTGTATCTAGGAATTAATCGCGTATCTATATATTTAGTCTAGCTTTGGTTTAAATTTTTATTTATATTTTATATTTTTTTTTCTATTTATTTATTTATTTTTATTTTATTATTTATTTATTTATTTTTTTTTTTTTTTGATAGTTTGAAATCTTTTTTTTTAATAAAAATATTTTGGCTATATTCAAAAAGTCCCCAAAATCAAATCAATTAAAAAAAAAAAAAGATTATCTTAAGAATTTCAAATAACACAGACTCTTTTCGAAGGTAATTTTTATAATAAAATTAATTTAGGTCCATGTGTGTCTATATGAGAGATATATGATATAGAGATTCTGTATGAGAGATATATGATATAGAGTTTCGATTCAGGTGATATTCTGTACATACATATGTCTGTCCCCCTCTAAGTATTCTATCAAATCTGAATGGAATGGATCAATAAATATCCGAGATATTCCCAAAAATCAATTTAAAACGATATGAGGGCCGGAAGATATAGTGGTCCGATTGTATACAGATTTTCAAATTTAAATCAGATTGAATAATAAATACCCGAGATATTCCCAAAACCTATCTGGTTAAGGGCTGGATAATATAGTCGTCGGATTCAGGTGAAAACAATTTAGAACTTGGCTAGATATTATAGAAGCTGGATTCAATTGAAACTAGGTACAAATATCTGTCTGTTTATAAATGTATCATTTTATTGAAATTGATCAATAAATGTCGGAGATAAGGACTAGTGGATATAGAAGTTCGATTCAAGTGAAACTTGGTAGATACGTCTGTCTCTATATGGGTATACGAAATACCCAATTTGAAATAGATTGATCAATAAATGCCCGAGATATTCCCAAAGCCGATTTGGATGAGGTTTTAAGATTCCTTCGCTACTTGGAAACAGACCATGGCACCGACAGACAAACCAGTCCGGAAGTAACACTTGGGGTGATATACTGTATATTTTTTTTAATAAATTTTGAGAATGTTGGGGACATTTTTGAGAAAATCGCTTGTTTGCTTGTGTTTTCATGTTTATTCGCTTAGTTTGCTTTGGATTGTTTCTTTGTTTTTTTTTTTTTTTTTTTTAATTTGATCACTTGTCTTCATTTTGTTTGTTTGCTTTTGTTATTTTTTCCTTTTTTTTAATGCCCCGAGCATAATTTTTTTGTAAATTTTGATTGGTTTTAAAATTTATGACATTGACTTCGGTTATTATTTTGGGTCGAAGATAAAAATAATATTAATTTTTTCTTGTTTGTTTTGATGTGCAAATAAGCTTGATAAAAAATGAATCAATAAATGTAGAGTAATTTCCTGGTTTATCAACTGTCAATCGAATTGAAGAATATATATATATTTTTTTTTTTTTTGGGTTATCAAAAAAAAGGTTGATAATGAAAAAAAGTATGGCAACAACTGTTGCCATTTCTCTCAACTGACAGAGCCCCCCCCCCCCCCCCCTTGGTGGAATAAATTATATTTTTTTATTTTACCCCTTTTTTTGGTTTACTTTTGAAAAATAGTTTTGTTGTGTTTGTTTTTCGCCATTGTTTTTGCAGCAGATTCTATGCTTTTATTCGCATGGCATCATTTTATGTTGCTGTCGTTGTTGTTGTTTTTGTTGTGGTTACTGCACTTTATAAATGTTAAACACACACACACACACACACACACACACACACACACACACACACATACATGGACAAATTCATATGCTTATGGCAGCTATGTTAATGTTAACAATAATGGGGCGTTAATATGTGTAACACCAATATATACCCAGTCGAAAGAGAAGCAAAACTACAACAACAACAACAATTGCAACATTATTTGCAGTTTCCTTACTCCCGGCATTTGTTATGTTGTTGGCTTTGCTGTTGTTGTCAAGTGCCGTTAGTTGGCAGTTGCTGTTTCTGTCACATCATAGAAAATCCACAGCCACACGTTGGAGTCTGCCTATGTGTGTGTGTGTGTGTATATGTGTGCGCCATGCAAATGATTGAAATGCATATACACACAGCATATTTTGTTTGTATATTTGCAAGTTATTTCTAAATTTGTCCCCCTTTTTTTTTTTTGACTGCAACTATTTGAAAGAAATGTGCTTGTGCATAAAAAAAAAAATATACAAAAAAAAAAAAAAAAATTCCCACACATTGACGACAGCAGAGCAGCTGTGTTGACGGCCCCTAATTAGATATATGGAGCAGTAGTCGGTGGCAACGGATATAGCGAGTCAATTTAAACATTAACTAATTAAGCAAATTAAGCATACATAACACACACACGCACACACACATGCACAGTCACTTGTACATAGATATAGGCAGAGCAATGCACATATTCGGACAGCACTTTCTAATTCGAGACGCCCATAAGAAATGGCCCCTTACAGCATTGGCCGGCATTAGGGTCTTTCAGTCTTTCTTTGTATAATTTTGCTCACATTGATTGTGAAAGTGAAATTACAAAAACAACAGCAACACCAACACAACAAAAAAGTAACACAATTTCATATGGGCTTTCATATGGGGAAGAGGGGAGTAGCCAATTCAGCTATAACAACTACAACAAGTGCGTAGAGTTTTATTATGCAAAGCAAGTAGATAATTTTTGCCGCTATCTTCTCCTTTATTATACTTTTGGGGATTTTCTTTTCTCTTTTGCTCTTTTTTTTTTTGTACAAACTAGCAAAAACAAAAACCGTGACACACACACACACACACACGCACACAACTCACAAATGAATAGAAACACCTTACCACACAGTTCAATGGAACATTGGGTGAGCAAAGGGTAGGGGGCGCTGCAGACTTAAGCAATTGAGAAATTTTATCCAGCCTAAGCTTTTAAGTCATGTTTTTTTTTTGTAGTATTTTTTTTCGAAACTACATACATATAAAATGGTTACACTCCACTTCATTCCCGCACCGCTCCACTGCGTAGCAAAATTACAAGACACGGGCAAACACACTTACTCTCTCATACTTATAGAGAAACACTGTGTGAAGCAATGAACGGAGTTTGCGGGGGCATGAGGAACTCCAGTCGCCTTTAATTACTAAAGCTTAGAAACTACAGCCTGTTTAAATTTCATTGCACTCTCAAAGTTGTACACTATTTGTAACACACATACACACACACACACACACAGAGGCACAGACACACATTTGCTTGAGAGGTAAGGTGTGGGGGAGTTATTGCTTGGAATTTGCTTTTGCTTACTTTGCCTTTGCTTTGCGTTTTACATACACATTTGGATTTTTTTTTGTTTTTTTTTTTTTGTTATATACCGAATTTCTTTTTATTGCATTTAGAAAACCAGTCAGCACAATTTCGGTGGCTGCATTTTTAAATGGTTTTCCTGCAATTTTTATGCACTTTTAACACTTTGTGCTTAATTAAATAAAACTTCTTTAGACTGGACTGTGCATTTTGCAGTATATTTTTATTTATTGGATGTTGTTTGTTCCGGAACAAGCAACTGCAAGAGAAATGATTAGTTCCAAAATGAACAAATCGGGAACACGTTCAGATTTATTTATTCGTACCGAACTTGGTTCTTGGACAGGCTACATGGGCGGGAAATTTATTAATTAAATGTTTTGAAACCAGTTTTAGAAATTTTTTTTGCTTGATAACAAAATTTTATTATTTCACTTTTCACTTAATTAGCATATTCCTTGAGTATGGCCCCAGCAGTCACGAGTTTTTGTATCTCCGAGGTACCCTCATAGATTTCCGTTATACGAGCATCACGATAATGTCTTTCAGCAGCCATATCGGTTACATAACCCATTCCACCCAAGACCTGTATGCATTGGTGGGCACACAATGTGGCTGCCTCGGAAGCAGCTAGCTTGGCCATGGCCGCTTCTTTGGTGTAGGATTGCTTATTGTCCTTGAGCCAGGCAGCACGCCATGTCAGCAGACGTGAAGACTCCACAGCCAAGGCCATATCAGCAATCTTTTGCTGTATAGACTGAAGCTTTGATATGGGCTTACCAAAAGCTTGGCGCTTTTGAGCATAATCCACAGCCAACTCCAGCGAAGCCTGGGCAATTCCCAAAGCCTGGCTAGCTATACCAATGCGACCAGCATCTAAGGTCTGCATGGCAATTTTAAAGCCAAGTCCCGGGTTTCCCAACATGCTATCTTTGGGTATAACACAGTCTTCAAAAATGAGCTGACAGGTGGACGAGCCGCGAATGCCTAATTTATCCTCCTTCTTGCCTAATGAGAATCCTTTGATATTCTTGGGAACAATAAATGCCGAAATTCCTTTGTGCTTAAGCTGCTTATTTGTGGTGGCAAAAACCACAGCTGCCTCAGCCTCGTAGCCATTTGTGATCCAGGCCTTGGTTCCATTCAAAACAAAGTGATCTCCCTTGTCGGTGGCAATAGTAGACGCCGCTCCTGCATCAGAGCCATTGCCGGGCTCAGAGAGAGCAAAGCAACCCACACGTTCGCCGGTCGTATAAGGTGTGATATAGGCTGCTTTTTGAGCATCATTTCCAAAACTTAAAATAGGTCCGAGATACAGGGAATTATTAACAGACATAATGACACCAGCAGATGCACAGCCTCGGGAGATTTCCTCCATTGCTATGGCGTACGCAAGGTAGTCCAAGCCAGTGCCACCTGTACAGAACAGGAGCTATTAAAGAATTTGGGGAACATTTTTTGTCAACTACTCACCTAAATCTTCAGGTACGCTGACGGCCATTAAGCCCAATTCACCCATTTGTTTAATTTGCTTTTCTGGATAGAGATGTTCCCGATCAAACTTTGCTGCATTTGGGGCTAATTCACTGTTTGCAAAGTCTCTGCATGTTTTCTGAAGCATTTGATGGGTATCAGAGAGAGCTGATAGAGAGGCAATGTTACGGCGGGTGGGGCATTGCAGGGATGCTATGCGTGCTAGAATATGCAATATATTTTCAATTTCCATTCCAAGGAGACTCAAAGTTCAGCTGGCCATTAAATAAATTTGTTCAAGCCTACCAATTTTAAGGGTTCCTTTAAACACAGACTGCATTGCCAAGTCCTTACATAAAGAGTATTATAAACGACAATTATAAAAAAATTGTTAAATATAAAATATAGAGACACCAAAATTTTAAAATTAACACCGCGAGTTTATAGGTATTTGATAATGATAGTGTATTCTGCGCGGGGGTGCGGTGCTACCAGCCTGTTGCGGACAAGCAACAAATGGCAACATCTTGGCGCTGCCCACCAAATGAATTCGAAACTTGAAGCGGAAACATTTTAAAAAGACTGTAATTGACTAAGCAATAAAAAAAATTAAGCAACTAATAAAAATATAATTAACAATACTGTTTGTTCGAAAAAAAGCTAAATAATTTAAGAGCTGTGTATTATGACATTCCTATGCGCTGCAGCCCTGGTTAGCTAGAAATTGCTACACTGGCAACCCTGCAAAGCACAAAAACAATACTAAACAAAATTGTTAATTAGTTGTTAAATACGGTGTGTGAGAGACAAACAGCGCAATAAATTAATATATTTCAAGCACAAGTAAATAAGTGCAAAAGTGCAATGACAAATTTAATAATGCATACAACGATATAAGGCATAAAATAAACTTTAAAAATCCAATCAGAAAAGGGCAGCGAAACCAACTAGAGTAGCAACAACAACAACAACAGCAACTACGACAAAGACGTAGCAAAAGGTAAGCAAAATGTGTACATGAGAATGTGGGTGTGAGGGCGGCTAATATAACAACAACAAGAAAAACAAGGAAAGCGCTTTTAATAATAACAATTGCCACACATACTCACGCACACACAGCCACGCATTTACAGACACTTGTTTTTTTTTTTTGTCTATAGGCAAAATGGCAGCACCAAAGTATTTCGGTGGGTGGGCCGTTGCCGCTGTTTTTGTTGTTGGTGCTGATATTATTATTATTTATTTGACTTAGTGACGCGATTATTATTACTCAATGAAACCATTTCATATCAAGAAAACGAAGCCCATTTTCTAAAAAACAATGTAGGGCATATAGCAAAACTAAAAATGCCCTTCTTTTTGTGCAGCAAGTAACTTTCTTAATTACCTTACTAGTTAGACTTTTTCTAAGAGTTTCACTTTTGCTTGTACCTTTTTCCATCATTCTTTGTTTCTTCTATCTTGTCTTGTTGTGATTTGCAATTATTTAGTTATTCCAGCGTAGCCCACTTGCCTCAATTGTCGCCAGCTGTGGGCCATTTAAATTACTTCTCTCTCTCTCCCTCTCGTTCTCTCTTTCGGGCACAGCTTCCGTTACACCTACACTTGCATACCCTTTACAAGAGTGAGCAAAAAGAAGACGGCGTTTGTGTATTTGACTAATCCGTTAAATTCTGACTCAATATTAATTAGAAAAAAAACGATTTCAAACCACTTTGCCAACTTTTTATTGTCAAATTTAATTATTTCCTAATTGATAAAACACTTGGTCATTTCAACTTCCTTTGATTTTGCCCAAAACCTTTTCAGTTTCAAATTGGCACTTCAGGTGCCATCAACCAATCATAAAATATTTCAAATTTTTTTTTTTATATTTAATCCAAGTATCGCGCTGATAAGAAATCTCAAAAGCATAAACATTTTCCAAGGGAACCTTTATTCTGCTGGGTAAATAAAATAAGTAATTCTCATCATCAAGGCAAAAAGATATGAAACTGCTTTGGTGACTAATAAAAAAGACTCTTCAGTTTTCAGATATGATACCTTCTTCGCCTTCCCCCGAAAATGTAATCAAACTAGCCAAATAAAGATTTTACAAGGGGGGAAAAAAATGAAATGTTCTTAATTGCGCAGTTTCCCGATTTGAATCAATATAAAAATGCTAATTTTTCCCAACGCCCAATGAACACTTTTTTCGAAAGAAATTAGTAAGACAAATTCCAAATCCCACTACTTCCGAATAGATCACAAAACAAAAACTAAAAAGAGCATAAAATTTTCTTTATAGAAAAAATGAAATATTGTTGCTCTCGTTATTTGGAATTTGTTTTTTACATATTGTGGGCGTTTTTATTGTTATTGGAATCTAATAAATTCTGAAAGTATTTTAAAAGCTTCAACAAAAAAAGAAAAAAGAAAAGAATTTAATTTGGTTATGTTTTTGGTCATTTCAGTGGGCGATGGCAACACCATCGCGAGCTTTGGATACCATCTCGTTATGCTCGACCGTCTCCAGTTGTCCTGATCGGAATGGCTTTTACGGTGGCTTTCAGCGCACAGAGAAACCCAAAGAACCCTTGTCCAAGGCACAAATCATAGCCAGAGAAAAGAAATGGCTCTATATGATAGACAATTGGTCCATTTATATGTCAAAAAATTACAAAAAAGTAAGTTCCAAATTTAATTTATTTATCACCACAAATAAAAATAAGATTTTAATTGAAAATATAGATACGAGATCGTTGCCGTAAGGGTATACCAAAGTCGGTGCGTCCCAAGGCCTGGTTCTATTTATCCGGTGCTTATTTGCTGAAAAAGAAGAATCCAGATGTCTACAAAGAATTACTGGAAAAGCCTGGCAATCCGACCACCATCGAGGAAATCAAAAAGGATAAGCATCGTCAGTTTCCGTTTCATGAAATGTTTCTGGACGAGCAGAAAGTGGGCCAAATTGAATTATTCAATGTGTTGAAGGCCTATTCGATATACAATCCCAAGGTGGGCTTCTGTCAGGCCCAAGCACCGATAGCCGCGTTTCTATTGATGCATTTGCCGGCCGAAGATGCCTTTTGGGTTTTTGTTAGCGTTTGTGATGTGTAAGTTTTTGATAAACAATTTCTTTTGGATTCCTATTTCACTTGTTTCTCTTCTTTATAGTTATTTACAGGACTACTTCATACCTGGCTTGGAGGTGATACAAAACGATGCAGGCATTTTGGAGGGTCTGTTAAAGAAAACCTGTCCACCCGTTTATCGGCATCTGCAGAAGCACAAAGTCGAGCCGCTCTTATATATGACCGATTGGTTTCTATGCGCCATGACCAGGACATTACCCTGGGAGACTCTGTTGCGTGTCTGGGACTGTTTTCTGGCCGAGGGCATACGTGTTATTTTCAAAGTGGCCCTGGTCATAATCGGAGCCTCGTTGAGTCGGCATAAGGTGCGCAAGTCCTGCACTGGTCTCTGCGAAACGCTGGCCGTCTTGCGTTCCCCACCCGAACACATAATGGAGGAGGAGTTTATCATTAACAATATGATGCGCCTGAATTTGCGCGTGGAAGACTTTCAAATCGAACATACACGTCAGAAGGCGCGTCGTGCCAAACAGAAAGCTCAACAAGAGGCCACAGCCAGCGGTGAGTCTGGCACCAGCAATGGCAATCGACGTCATATGCCCACCTTATAAGGCAGGCGCTAAAATTTATACCATTTCAACAAGGAACTAATTGTTACTAAATCAACACACACACAACTAACTTTTAAGTATGAGAATTTTGGATACACAAAAGGTCTTTAACAATTGATTAAATCGGGCTTACCAAAACAAGTATTCAAGTATAAATCTAGACCAAATTAATTTAAAACAAATCTTATCTGATTGTGAATGAAAATTTTAGTTGAAAAAAAAAACAAAAGTCCATAAATTTTAAGGGAAAAATCAAAAAAAAAAAAAAAGTCTCATAATCAAATTCCTAAAGACCCCAAATGTATCTAAACTATATATGCAATATATATGTGCACAAAATCGAAGAAGAAGAAGAAGAAATCAACCACAAATTGTAAACTGTTTGTTAACAGTCAATTAAGATTCATTCCATAAAAAAAGAAAAAAATGCAGATTCTATTAAGTTTTAAGTAATTTTTTTGATTGTTTACTGCTTGAAAATGATTTAGTATTCAGTCCACTCTCCACCCACTTCTCTTCCACTTATTTAATTTAGTTGCAACTATTATATGCGTGCAATTTGTTTATGCTTTTTAAAAAGTATTTATCATATTTTTTATTGTATTATTTTTTTTACTATTTATTGTACTATATTAAATTAAATTTGATAAATCAAAAAAAAACAAATATTTTTATGTTTTAAGAATTCACATTTCCATATTCAAATCTTACCACCTTTCGAAGCCAAGCCGTTCGCAACATATCGTATTATTATCATATTCAATTAAATTGATTGTTTTTCTCTTCTTTTTTTTATGGGGCCTAAAAAAAATATTTATATAAATTCACCTATTGAATTGGCCTTTTGTTTATTTATGTTTTTTTGATTATAATCTAGAAATATTTTATAAAGAAAATTGTAACTGGTTTTTCGGTTTACGTAAAGCCACCAAACAAAATGCAATACATCGTTAAATTAGTAAAATGATTAACAATTTTGATATTTACACTAAAACAAAAAAAAATGAAGAAGAAGAAGACGATAAAAATAGAAGACAATTTTGTATGTCGAATGACTTATGGTGTATTTTTTTTAGACGAAATTATAAGACAAAAAAATAAAATAAAAAATAAAAATCGAACGTATTAAAAACTGAAATATTATTACTACTATGAAAAATAAATGATATATGGAAAGAACAATTTATTAAAAACCTTTCAAATTGTGTTTCTCTCAAAATTGGGTCAGCAAAATCTATTTTTTCTCGAAAATATAGAATTATTTCTGTAGAATTCGAATTCGAATCCTGAAATTTATATTGATAAAACTGATCCAACATTGGTCTCTCCTGAAGGAATCAGCCGGTCGGAAGCCTATAATGAAAATGATATATCAAAACAAAGCTAAAGACAAGTTTGAATTTCAGAGATCTTTCTTTTCGAAACTTTCATATTCTTCTCGATTGATTTATATATTCTTTGATCTTTATATATGATAAAGAACTCATAAATTTTAGAACCTATCAAAGAGATATTTGATTTTTCTTTTACCAAAAAAAATAAAACTAAAGATAAGTTTGAATTTTAGAGATATTTCATTTCGAAACTTGATAAATAAATTTTTTTATACTCGTTTCGATTGATTTATATATTCCTTGATATTTTTATATTTTACAGAATAAATATAAACTCTTTAAGTTTCAGTCCCCAAAAAAATGATAGTTAATTTTTCTATTATCTAAAAAAATAAAGATCAATTCAAATTGAAATTTCAAGAATCTTTTCAAATCTTCATAAATTATTTTCTACTCTTTTCGTATAATTTACATGTATCATATGATATCTCTATATATTCTTTAATGTAAATACATTTTTTTTTATTTCAATCCCCAAGAAACAGATAAGAAATTCTTGCAAACGTCAATGACATATTTTATCTTTAATTTACTGAAGATTACCTCGTCTTATCGAGTAAATTATTGGCTATAAATCAATATGGTATGATAATCAAAATTTAATAGCATGTAGTAATTTTTATAGTTCATTAGAATCTGTTTTTATTTATATAAAATAAATTTCATTAGGAATGGGCAATAAATTTCAAAGATATACCCGAAATTCCAAAGATCCATCGGTTCGATTAAGGTGAAATTTTGGTGCCCTGGTTTGTTTCTCTAAAAACGTTCTACCTATTTAATGGGTTCCGGAAGGGTCCAAAAATAAAGTGGATATTATTAAGACAGATTTGACCTCAAATGAGAGTTAAGTGATGGAGTAATCCGATCTATATGTTTATGTCTATATAAGGCCTATCTGATATAGTGGTTTGATCCGGGTCTAGTTTACATAGAAGCAGAGGGATATGATCCGATTCGAACTTCTTTGTTATCTCAGGAATCTTTAATATATTCGTTTGATCCGGGTCTAGTTTACATAGAAGCAGAAGGATATGACCGATCCGAATCTCTTTATTATCTCAGGAATCTTTGATATATGATATAGTCTTTTGATCAGGGTCTAATCTTTGACTCCTGAGTCCATTTAAAACCAACTTATTTTTGCTTGGAAATATATCATATTTGTATTTTTATTCAATTAATATAATTATGTTTTTTTTTATAATTTGTTTATAATTAATTTCAATCAATTTGTTTTTAAATATAATTTTTATATATTTTTATTTAATTCTATTTTAATTTCAAAAATTAAACTTTCCCTCTTAGTTTGTTGAGAGTTTTGTTAACATTTTGTCTTAGCTTGAGATTGTTTTGGGTTCCGCACCACAAATAAACAGATACGGGCCAATGGCGAATCTTATTAAAAAAAATAAATAATATCAGAGTAAACATAATTTCGAGTTTGTAAAACACTAAATAAAAGTAAACTTAATTTTGTAATACAAAAATTAATAGCTGCTATTGTTTAAAATTATATTTCTATTTATAAATAAAATGAGCGGGGGAGGTTGGCCCGTACAATGAGTATGATTGGAGGGGGTTAAGGGGGTGATGCTGGTCTTAGCCCAAGAGATACTGTTCATCGAAATCCAATTCGTCAACATCGTCTAGCAAGTGGGGAGGCAGAGGCATATAGGGTCCATTGCTGGCATCATTTTCCAGCAGGCTATTGTCATCGGCCTCGGGATCGAGTGCCTCATTCTGAACCTGGGCCTCATCGTCTGGGAAAAGCGGCTCTGTTCTGTCCTCTTCGTCGTTGTCCAGGGGATGCTCGGCCTGCAAGTGCTCATTGAGCTCGGCTAGGCTATGGAAATGATGCTTCTCACTGTCTGCCTGACTGTCAGCGGTTGTGGCGCACATCTGGCAGCGTATATAGGCTCCAAAGGGCAGATGCTTGAAACGGTGCTGCTGCATTTCCCTCACCTTGTTCGTTTCCAGGGTCTCCTCGCACTCCAGGCACGTGTACAATTGCTCGTTGATTTTCTGGAAATTCAGAGATTCCCGTTTGCCCATGGCATGGTAAATGTTTATATGCTCGCGCCACTGCGACTTGAATTGGAACTCATCGCCGCACTGGGGACACAGCAGCCGGTACAGACTGGGATCAATCGTGCCATAGCCATTGTTGGCCAGCTGATCTCGGGAGCCTCGTTCCTCGTCCTCCTGCTGGGATCGCGGAGCCGAGGTGCCCGGCTGAACGGGCTTGCTGTCACAACGATCCGTCTCGCGATTTAAATGCTTGAAAAACATTTGCTTCCGCACGAATTCCCCATTGCAGGTGAGACACTTGAACGATCGATAGGGCAAATGGCGGAATTTATGAGACTGCAGCTGACCAATGGCCCCCTTGGCATGGGTGACAGTCACACGCTTGTAGCACTCCAGGCAAAGGTAGTGATGGACACCGATTTGACGGAAGTTGAGGCCATCTCGGCTGTTGTAGTTGTGCTGCTCCACAATATGCTTGCGCCAGAAGGCATGCGAGCTGAAGCCCTGATTGCATTTGGGGCAATTGTAGGTGATGAAATCAAAGTCAACTGCATTGTGGTAGGAAATGCTGTCCTCGAGGGTATTTAGCTCCGCTGGTCGACGCGGCAGTGAGCCGACATTCGGTTTGAGAGAACGATTCGTGGTGGTGGCCACTGGCGAGGCCGGTGGTGAGCTGTTGGGCTTGGGCCCCTCCGTGGCTTTGGAGGCACTTGGATCCTTGGTCAGGCGATTGTGACGCTCCTGACCCAACTCCCTGTCGCTGGCACTGCTGTCCACAATGTTGTGGCGCGTGCGCAGGTGGGCCGCTATGTTCGGCTTGTGGTTGTAGCAGGTGCCGCAGATCAGGCATTTCAAGTAGAGCCGATAGGGCAGATGACGGAAGTGATGATCCTGCAGGCCTTTCAGCTTTGAATTGCAGACGATATCCTTGCACTGCATGCACTGATAGCGGTATTTGTCAATTTGCTTCATATTGAGATACTGGCGCTTATCGAAGTTGTGGACATCGTTGATGTGACGCCGCCATTCGAATTGGGTCTTGTACATTTCGCCGCAGGAGGGGCAGAGGAAAATGTAGCTCTTCTCGATGGTGGCCTTTTGGGCGGGACTGAGGGCTGATTGGGTGCTGGAACCGGCGGTGGCGGTGGTGGAGGTGGTGGTGCCTGGGGTCTTTTCGCTTTTGTCCAGTTTCTTGGTATTCTCTGGACTCACTCGCTCTCGATGCTCTTCTTTGATGTGAAGTTTGAGGGCTGCCAGATTGCCAAACTGAGAATTGCATTCGCGACATTTGTAGCGTTCATCTTCGTCGGGCATTTGCATTTGTTCACCGAAATCATTGTCTTCATTGGGGGTCTCCTCCTCATCGTCCAGATAGATGATCTCGAAGGTTTCATTGGCCACGGTCACAATTTGACGACGCGGCTGCTTGCTACTTGATTGATTCGAGTTGTTTTGATTTGTTTTGCGCGGCTCATAGCCCAGACGATGATAGGTGGCCAAATGCTTGACCAAGCCCTTGCGATCCGTATAGGATTTGTGGCATTTGCGGCAGCGTGCGTAGGCCTTGTGTGGCAAGTGGGTGATGCGATGTTGCTGGGCATTCTGTATGCCATAGGCATTTGTGATAATCTTTTCGCATTCGGTGCACTTCAGTTGGCGGTCATTGATCACCTCGAAGTTGAGCTTGGAGAGGTCGTTCATCTCGTGCACCTGGACCACGTGGAGACGCCAGTGTTTCTTTTCTTTAAACTCCTTGCCGCACTGCGGGCAGAGGTAATCGATGTGGGGCTCAAACATATCATCAATAGTGAGGCGACCTCTCTGCCTTGGTTGATCGTCCCACATTTGTGAGGTTGTGGCATCTTGACTTCTTTCGTCTGGATCCTGGTCCTGATCGAGGGTCCAATCACCTTCGCCCGAGGGATTTTGACTCTCCTCGGGCAGCAAGGTGTCCAGATGATGATGCTCCAGCAAATGCGTGACCAGACGCTGATGCTCCGAGTAGCCCTTGAAACAAAGCTTGCAGCGTAGCCACTCCTGATTGGGCAGATGGGAGAACTTGTGCTGCCGCAAAGTCTTAATGGTGTTGGGTCCCACAAACTAAACAAGGGGAGATCGGATGAAATTGTTGTTGTTGTTGTTGTTTTAAATGGACTCACCTTTTGGCACTCCAGGCATTGCATTTGCATGTCCACCGAACGAAAGTTGAGACCCCGACGGCTGACATAGTCATGGACAAATTCAATATGCTGATTCCACTGGGCCTGAGAGTCACATTCGGTGCCGCAATCTGGGCACATGTAGTGTATATAATCCTCACAGATATCGGAAGCGCTTGGAGTTTCCACCACACCAGCGGGAACAGTATCAGCTCCACGCTTTTTCTTGGCACTGGGAGCTTGTGTGGAGGTTCGACTGTGTTCCTCGTCCTCAATGGTCAGACTCTGACTGAAGCTGGGCTCATCTTGATCTGGTTCGAGTAGCTCATTTCTCACCTCGATGCCGTCGTCATCCAAGTCCAAATCCATATATCTGCTCTTTTTGCCATACATGCTCTCTTCTTCGGGCATACGGGGCTCACGTACACGGGTCTTCTTACCGGCACTGGGATCACAATTACGCATCATGGCCACCACTTCATCGGAATGAGTGATGCGCAAGTGGACCATGAGGTCCTGCCTGTATTTGTATTCTCGCTTGCAGATGAAACATTTGGTGCATCTGTAGGGCAAATGGGTGAACTTGTGCTTGAGGAGATTCTCTCGACTGTGCATGGCTATGTGCTTGTTGCACTCCAGGCATCGATGATATAGCTTGTCGACGGCTACGAAATTGAGACCTCGTCGTGTGTTGTATTGATGGACTTGGTTCATGTGTCTTTTCCAGAGATCCTGCTGGCGGTACTCGGCTCCGCAGGCTGGGCAAATGTAGACTACGCCGAGCTCGTAATTAATGGGCAGGCCACGCTCATCGGTGGCATTGATCTGTGAGGTGGTGGGACGTGTGGCTGAAGAATTGGCACTTGCACTGGCACTTGCTCCACTAGAGGGGCGGGCACCGATCAAAGGCAATGTGGAATGACGTGGGATTTGACGGTCAGGGGGTGGGGAATGGTTGGATTTTCTGGATAATGGTGGTGGTGGGGGCTCGGCTATGCTTATTATGGGCTCTAGCTCGAAATCAAATATGGCATCATCATCAGGTTCTGGAAGATTCTTTGATTTTCCAACTCCTTTTCGGCCCGTCTCGTCGTCTTTGTCATCATCTTCCTGTTCTTCTTCTTCTTCGCTGCCACCTTCGTTTAGGTCAATGCCATTATTATTGCCATTGAGATTATCATCAAAGTGTTCATCCAAGCCGTTATCATCGGAGAACATGGAAGTCCATAAATCCATACCGTCCATTTTCTACACCCAACTTTTGCCTCCTTAACTAAATCGTTGTATTTTTTTTGTATGATTGCAGTTCTTTATTTTTATTTCATGGGAGCTCCTCTGTCATCAGCTCAGCCGCACTTCTAGCTTTATATTTTTTCACAAACTACAAAAGCTTTCACCGAAGTGTGTGTGCCAAGAGTGCGGGTTTTATTTTTTTATACATTTTTAATAGCACCTCTTGCTTTGTACCTGCCGCACTCACTCATTTAGTTTGCGTTTGGCAAATTAAATGCTATCCTTTTTTCCTCTGTCTGCACATAAATCAAAACTAAAGCAAGCCATTTTGTTTGCGGCGTCGCAAATATTCTGGCTGGTATTTTCCCTAGGAAATCACGGCTTTGGAAGCGGAGAATTGCTGGCCTGTAAGCCTTATGGGCGGCCAAAAACGGTGCTGCCAGACTCGTTTGTTTTGATTGTCATGTTTTCATGTAGGCTATTTGTTTATTTTTAAGAAATTTATTTGGAATTTTTCCACAAATGGAAGCCGTTTACTATGGCAGGATGCTATAGCCGGAGAATTATTTTAAAATGTTTTCGTTTCATGTCCAAGCATGACGGCACTTCGGCCATAAACGCCACCGCCGTTACCAGCAGTAATAGCAACAAGTTGGCAGCACCACGCCCACGCAGCTTCTGTACGAAAACAACAATTGGATTTCGGCAACGCATGGACCACACTATACCAAGCAAGGAATTCAAATGGAACCCAGGCAATCTTATAAATGAAAACTTTCGCCTGAGTAACAATGGACACGTTTGCGTTGTTCTCAATCGAGAAATTCAACTGCCTGCCCACGTGGTTCGACTGTTATGGAAGAACGGTAAAGTAAATAAACAATCTGATTAAAAACAAAAAAACATGCAGAAAATTGTTTGATTAAACAAATTATTCTCTCATAGCGATTATACGTTGTGCTGTGGATGGCGGCTCAAATCACTGGCGCAGTTTTGTATTAAATCAATTATCAGATAATGACACAACGAGCTTGGGTGAAATAGAACCCCTCGATGTAATCACAGGTGATTTTGATTCGATTACAGAGGAGACTGTGGAATTCTTTAAGACTACCCCCAAGGTTCACACACCAGATCAGGATTCCACAGATTTCACCAAAGCCATCAATGTCTTATTGCCAGTTATGGAGCAGCGTAAAGTCCACGACGTGGTGGTCTTTCATGACTGCTCTGGACGGCTAGATCAGGTGATGGCCAATTTAAATACATTGTATAAAGTTCAAAAGGACACCTGCAATGTGTACTTATTAAGTGGTGACTCCATAACGTGGCTACTACGACCCGGCAAGCACACCATAAAAGTTCCCTTGGACTTGGTGACAACGCAACGTTGGTGTTCCTTAATGCCGGTTGGTGCAACAGCTCACAATGTTACCACCACAGGCCTAAAATGGAACTTATGTGAGTCTTATCAACTTATCAATAATCAATCAATCTAATCTAACGCCCCCCTCCATCCCACCAGATCATGCACAAATGGAGTTCGGCGGAATGGTCAGCACCTCCAATACATATAGCACGGAGTTTGTACAAATCGAAACCGATAGTAATCTAATCTGGTCAATGGGTGCCTATGACTTTGAGGAAAAAGTACGAATACCACCGTCCTAAAAAAAAAGAGGCAATAAATGTGAGAAGACTGCGGATCGAATCATAGTACAATTGGATTAACTTTGGCAAAAGGCTATTAATGACATAGGTGATAATGTATACGGATTGTTGTGATTAACACAACTTGTTATTGTTGTTACAAGAAATAAAAACTGTTAAAAAGATAAATCAAATATTTTCGTTGACACTTTTATTCTTTTTTATCAAAACAAGCTTTCAGTTTGGTAAAAAAAAGGAAGAGAATTTTAGGTTTAACTTAGAAATAAAATAGATAAGGAAATGCTACCGTTTCCCAATTACGGGCATTAATTCAAAACCTCCAGAGCTACCCGTGCGCTTGCCCAGCCAGCCACTGTTACTAGATCCAGAGCCTGGTTTGGTGGCCGTAGAGGCCCCGCGGCCCCTGCTGCGACCACCACCTCTGGTGGTGTTGGCACTGCCTGTCTTTTTCCAGCCACTGGCCGGGGAGCTTGTGGAGGCATTGCCTTGCTTATATCTTTTGGCTGCGCCAGCACCACGACCTCGATAGGAACGCTTTCTCTTGCCGGCTGAACTGGCACTAGTGCCGCCCGCTGCCCCCTGGGCTGTGGCCAAGGCACTCCAATTCTCATTGGTGTTAGATGACCAGGAAACATTATGGCTAGCAGCTGCACCTGTGCCTGATTTGGCTTCCTGCTCATCATCCATTTCCATTAGAACACACAACTTTTCCGAGGCATAGTTTCGGGTAATCTCCAAGAGCTTCTCACCATACTTGTCGAAATTGGCCTTGGTGACATGCGGTATGGAGCGCATATCATGCTCTGTTTCGGGCAGCTGTCGGGACATGGCCTTCAGGGCTTCCATGTTCATGATACTGGCCAGGGTAATATTCCGGTTGGAGGCAATGGTGCGGCATAAGTCCAGCAAATCGTCATGGCATTTCTGCTGGATTTCACTCAGCCTCTGATCCAATTTTGTGCCAGCTCGGCCTGCACCTGTCACATCGCCCAGACCGGCTATGGCCGCCTTGGGGCGTTCTTTACGCAAAATGGCAAAGTCCATGCTGGGGGATTCATTCATTAGTGTGGCTATGCGTGGACCCAAGTACAAATAGGCCTGCGGTATGTCCTTGGTAAAGATGAGGTCCTCTCTCAGATAGCCATCGATCACTAGACGTCTCAGCAGGCGCTGAATATCCGATTTATCCCAATCCTTGAGAATGCCATGATGCGGCAATTTGTTGTGGCCAAAGTCCACAATCTTCTTAATCAAAGAGCCCTTGAGGACATCGGCTATGTGAAGCAGGGTGAAACGAGCCCGTCCACTGCAGATATCCTTGACAGCTCGAGCCATCTTCCGGCTATGCTCAAGTACGTCGATTTGCTGATAGTCTCGCTTCTTCAGGCAATTATCGCAGGCAGTCGAACGATTCTCCAGGCACTGAGCACTGGTGAAATGCTCTCCAAAATAATCCAGTTGCTGGGCTCGCCGGCAATCGGTAATGTTCTCACAATATCCAACAATGCGATGCAAATTGTCTATGTGCATTTTTTTCACATCATATTTCAGGGTTCGATCCACTGGAAAATAACAACAGAAATAAGCAAATAAAACTTCGGGTGGTGTGGGGAGGCTAAGACAACTCACTGTCCAACATCTTCTTGAGCCGCATCATGTCGCCATAGTTGTAATACAGAATACAATCAGCTGGATCACCATCACGTCCAGCTCGGCCAGCCTCTTGGTAATAACCCTCGATAGACTTGGGCAGGGAATAGTGAAGGACGAAGCGTACATCTGGCTTGTCTATGCCCATGCCAAAGGCAATGGTGGCACAAATCACACGCACCTTATTGGTGATCCAATCCTTTTGCCTGGACTCACGCAGAGTATCAGATAAGCCGGCATGATAGGCAGCCGACTTAATTCCAGCCAGGCTCATTTTCTTGGCCACATCATCGCACTCCTTGCGCGACAGACAATAGATTATGCCACTGGCCGTCGAGGGTTGAGTGGCTATAAAGGCTCGAATATCCTCCAGGGTGGAGACACCCTTTTTGGGCAGCACCTTGTAGCGCAAATTGCTTCGATTGAAGCTGGAGAGAAACCATTTGGTTTTATTCTTAAGATTCAGCTGCTGTAGGATATCCAAGCGGACACGCGGTGTGGCCGTGGCTGTCAGGGCCATGGTGGGTACATTGGGAAAGCGGAGACGCAAAATGCCCAGCTTTTTGTAATCGGGACGAAAATCATGGCCCCATTGGGAGACACAGTGAGCCTCGTCAATCACAAAGCGGCTGATATAATTCTGGCGATTCAAATCATCGAGGGTGTCCTGGAAACGCTGCGAACTAGAGATCTTCTCCGGTGTGACATAAAGCAGTTTTATGGGCGGCGGAGAACGCTTCAGTTCATCATAAATGGCCATGGCCTCCTGCAGAGACTGTTCACCAGACATGCTGCGGGCGCAGATCTAAAATGGAAAAGAGCTCAAATCAAATCAAATTTTTAGTCAGAGAAAGTAGACTCACATCCAGCGAGGCCAATTTGTTGACCTGATCAAAGATCAGGGATTTCAAGGGACTGATGACAATGGTGACACCTTCAGTGAGCAGGGCAGGTAGCTGATAGCACAAAGACTTGCCACCGCCCGTGGGCATTAAGATGAAACAATCGAAATCCAGCAGGGCAGCATTGATGGCTTGCAATTGATTCGGACGAAAGGTTCTCAGGCCAAATTTATAGTTCAGGGCAGATTTCAAACGCTCCGAATGCTCATAATTTTGGCCATCAAATTCCCCGGTAATGCCATCATTATGAACATTTGAATGAAAGTTGCCAGACAATTTCTGTGCTGTGCCAGAAGAAGCAGGAGTAGATTTGCCAGCCCTACTTGTGCTAGGTTCATCGTCCAAGCTCAAATCAACCGAAATTTGAGTTGAAGTGGGAAGGCTTCGGTTTGCTGCTGCCGCAGCCGCCTGGGTGTGCACCAGCTCAAATTGTTCCATATCGTAAATGGGAAATCCATCAGCATCTACTTCAGGCTCTGGGGGCTTGACTGGTGCATTTTTGGCGGCCACAGTTTCAAAGTCCTTGTAGGCATAATTATTGTATTCCGATTTGCGTCCTTTCAGAGATTCCTGGGCTTCGAGTATATCCGCACACAAAGCATCCAGATCATCGTCATCGTCTTCTTCAGTCTTTGTCTGAGCTTGACTGGCTCCATAAAGATCCTGTTCATCTTGATCGTCGTCCAGCACAATGGTCTGGGCTAGGTAATTATCGTCTGGCTCGGGTTCAGGATCTTCGCAGAGATCGTGCACTAGCTCTTCGCGTAGACGGATTTGGTCTGGTGATTCGTTGAATACTTTGCCTGCCTGGAGGTGTTGTAGTCCCTTTGGCATGGGTATCAAATCATCCATATCCTCTGGCACACAATCGTCACTTTCAAAGTGTTTGGTTTTAATGATTTCATCGTCCAAGCTGTCTGGGGTGGGAGTGACCTGGTTTACCGAGGAGGTTTGTCTTTTTTGCTCTGCCTGCTCGGCTAGCATTTGCCGCTCTACTTCTTCCTGGTCATCGAGATTCCAGTCATTTGGATCTTCTTGGGGTTGATTTTTGCAGCTGCGTTGCTCCAGCATTTTGGTCAATTGCTGGGTCTTCTTTTCATATCTTTGACGTATGATTTTCAAGGCCAGAAAGGTATTCACCTCGAAGCCAGAAATGTTTTTGAAATACATGGCAGGTATCTGATCTATTATCTTGCAGTAAGACTCCATTAGCTGTATGTAGGTGGAGCGGCAGGTATCCAAATTGGTACGTACAACTTGCTCGCTTGGTTCATTGGGATCGAAACTGTTTTTGGGCAAATCGCGCAAATAATTGGATAGAGATTTGTCAAAGAATATACTGACATTGGAGAGGTTTTCAGTTGGCTCAGTTTTTTGTTGGGGTGGTGGACTTGGCGTTTTGTCTCGAGTTTCTGGCTGCGGCTGATTTATGAGTGCCTCGGCAAATGTTAATAGCTCGGCTTTGGATCTTGGCTCTGCCACAGATACTTCGTCTTCTTTTTTTATACCTTTTCGGATCATCAAATCAAAGCTATCTTCATCTTGTTGGATGGGACTGCTGGCAACTGAAAAATTTGTGGCCATTGGTTCACTTTCAGTTGGAGGCATAATAACAGGTTTCACAGGCGACATGGATAGTTTAGTGATGTGACCACGCAGTTTGCTTAGTGTAGCTTGGTAGTGCTCATCCTTTTCTAGAATCCCATCGATATTGCTAATGGTGTTTTGTGTGCCATCTTTCTTCTCCGGAGGCTTCACGGGCTCCTCGACTTTCTCGGTTTTTACAATCACTTTTTCTGGAGTCATTTGAGAAAAACCATTGAAATTATATGTCTTAATCAGGCTGTTATCATTGCCATCCTTCTTATTATTCGGACTTGGCTGAGTATTTGATTGTGTTGAGTTCTCTTCCTCTTCGGAGGACGTGTCTAAATAGATAGGGTTGTAAGCCTTAGATCTCAGGACCAGTCCTATAATAAACTTGTTTTAAATTTGTTTCTTAAGTTAAATCGTATTACTCACTTTTACCCTCTTTTTGGATCTGGCTCGGCTTAATACCTAGAAAAGAGCTCATTGTGAGCTGCTTGCGTCTGTTAGACATCTTACAGCTAATTAAAATCAGATTTTTAAGCTACGTAATGGAAAAACACTTTTCCGTAATGTAAACATAAAAAATAACATCAATAACACACGAATATCAACAAAAAAAGCCGCCAACAATTACAGATGGTTTTAGTTCCAAAGCAAACTGAATTCGCGAACCAGTTCATTATTCTTCGATAATAATCGAAAATACAATGAAGTTATTTCACAATAGCTCCACAGCAAGGTTTAAAAATATTACGAAGGAGTATAGTATTTATATTGATTTAAATTTCTGAATTTATAAATTTTCTTATTGCAGGCCTTGCTTAACAAATTTTTGATCGATAGCTCCCATCGATAGTTACCCAATTCTACCGCGCAGGGAACAGCTGATTCAAAATGACCTCCGAATTGATTAAAGCAGAAAGTTTATTTTTTTCTTTATTAAAGCAAGTTTTTGAAAAATACAAACAAAACAAGAGCAAAGGTGAGAATGCATATTAAAGTAGTGCATCAAAATGATTAATCATTAATTTACTTTTGGTAGAACAACGTGTGATTTTATTTTCGGAAGTTTCCACATTGGTGGGTGAAGAACTATTGACGCGTTCTCTGCGCCTCCTGGATGAATGGTCTATTACTATTTATTACACTGAACATCGAAAACGGAGCATAGCCGAATTCGTCAGCAAAAGAAATAAGTGTGAAGTCGTTCGTGTTTCACCTGACTCAAATTATTGCAAGTGCGAGTTCTTCCAATCACATGCGATTTCCAAAGACCCGGAAAATCTCGCCGATTTTTTCACGTGTGAACACATTTTAGCCTTAACCCTTCACAAAGTATTGGAATTGCATGCCCGTGAACAGTATTTATCCACTCAGCAGTTTAGCTTTCTACTCGGTGATTTGCATAATACCGACTCATGAATGCATCATTCCAAACAGCTTTACGACAAAGGCATCATCAAGAATCGTAAAATGTTGACACAATCTCAATATTCAGAATATAAGTTCGTGGCTCGATTGGATAACATAAAGACCTTCTATGCCAGTATCAAGGCCCTGTGCTTTGGAGAATTTGCCGTCATACAGGCCAGTGAAGATGGTCTACGAATAACCGTAGAACAGGGCAAATCCCTCCAAGCCACTTTGTTTATGGCACCGAATTTCTTTGCCGAATTTCATGTCCAAGGCGAGGTTCAAATATTCAGCGTAAAAATCAGTGTTCTATCGGAATGCCTTAATCTGTTCGGCCTCGTCGATTGTAGTGCTAAAATGATGTACAAAGGAGAAGGAGCTCCGTTCCTCATACTGCTGGATTCTCAAGAAGACGAAGATGTACGCACAGAATGTTCTATTAAGACTGTCAACGTCGAGGAACCCATCGACTACGCATTCGACGAGAATAGCAGCAGTTTGAATGTGATTTTCATACGTGGTCCAGATTTTTCCAACATCATTCACGAATTGGATAAGGCAGCCGAAGAATTCGAATTCACTATATCACCCAAACATCCATATTTTAAAATTTCAACAGTTGGTATCACGCATTCCGAGGTCGAAGTTGAGGTGGCCAAGACCAGTGATATGATCATTCATTTCAATTGCCGTGACACAACAGTGGCGCGCTACAAAAGTCAACAGTTGAGGCTGACAAGTAAGGCTCTTCAAGTAGCCACAAAAGTGGCCATCAAGACAGATGCCACCGGTTTGCTTGAAATGCATTTTATGATGCAAACCGAAGATGAGGAAGAAATTTATGTACAATTCTTCATCACACCCTTATTAGACTTGGATTAGTTACTAAAATTTATTAATAAATTTTAACAATTATTATTTTTTTTCTAAGAGTTTTTTTTTCAATAAAGTTGAATGAATTCTGTTAAAAAGATGAAGGTTTTTTTTCAGTGTATTTGTTAGCACACAATCAGCTGTTCATTGGTGACATGTGTTTTGATTGGCTGCGTGCTTCTTCTTGCTACTTCGCATTTTAATTCTGGCGGACAACGAGCGTGGTCGAATAAAAAGTAATAAAAACGCAATTAAATATCGAATTTAAGTTAAATATAACAATTTTTTATTGTTTAAAACAATGCATACGTGAGTTTACACAGTAAAACAGTTTTGTGGGATAAATCCAAGTCAAATTGCTTCTATTTCTTTCTTATTTAGGCATGGAAATTTTAAGAATCCAGGAACGGATGAAGAGGAACTTGAAGATATCTATGAAGATGATATTGGAGAAGGCCTGATAGGCGGCATCGAACCGGGCGTGCTCAATGAGTCCGATAGTGAAGAAGATGAGTACGATTTAATGGAGGCCGATGCTGGAGATGGTAATGAGAGCATAAGCAGTGATGGCAGCTTTGATCCCAACGCCGAGGATTCAGACTCGGATGACTCCATGTATGAGAATGCAGCGACGACCACCAGTGCCAAACGCCGTAAGGAGCAACAGAGCCAAGAAGACGATGCACCCGGTCCCAGTGGGTCGAGGACACAAGCCAGTGCCCTAGAGGACTTGGATGAAAACGAGGAAACCGATGAGACCGTACGTGCCATTATAGCGGCCATCAAGAAACCCCGCAGCTCCCCACCTGAAATCAAACTGGAGGATTTTATCACAGATATTTGCTTTCATCCCGAACGCGATATCATTGCTCTGGCCACCATCATTGGCGACGTTTACTTGTATAAATACAGCAACGAAGAAAACACCTTGATACGCAGTATTGAAGTTCACTCCAAGTCCTGCCGGGATGTAGAGTTCACACAAGATGGACGCCATCTGTTGACTGGCTCCAAGGACAAATGCGTCATGGTCACCGACATGGAGACGGAGAAATTGATTAAGCTTTACGAGACGGCCCACGATGATGCCATCAACAAGTTGTATGTCGTAGATGAGCATCTCTTTGCCAGTGGTGATGATGCCGGCACTGTCAAGCTCTGGGATCTCCGCACCAAAGATTCCATTTTTGAGCTCAAAGAAATCGAGGATCAAATCACCCAAATGCTCACCAATGACCAGGCCAAGCTCTTGCTCGTCACCAGCGCCGATGGCTATCTGACCACCTTCAATATAGGAGCCCGTAAGTTATATGTGCAATCGGAACCCTACGAGGAGGAGCTCAACTGTATGGGCATCTATCGCAACAGCTCCAAGCTGGTGGCTGGCACATCCAAAGGTCGCCTCTACACCTACAACTGGGGCTTTTTTGGTTATCATTGTGATATGTATCCGGGCATCAAGAGCCCCATCAGTCTCATGATGCCCATCACCGATCGCATAGCCTGTGTGGCCGGCGAGGATGGCAATCTTCGTGCCTGCCACATAGCACCATATCGCAATCTCGGCGTGGTGGGCCAGCACAACATGCCCATTGAATCCCTGGACATTAATTGCAGTGGCGAACTATTGGCCTCCTCTTCCCACAACAACGATGTGCGCTTCTGGAATGTCAAATACTTCGAGGATTTCGACGATATCAAATACAATGAAAAGCACAACGCCTACAAGGAGAAGCGACACAATCTACCTTCCTCCAAATGCACAAATGCCTCAGACTTCTTTGCCGATCTGGTCAACAACGACGGTGGCGATGACGACGATGCTGCCCCTGGGACGAGTAATTCAACTTAACCTAAAAATAATTAAAACTCACAAAAAGCAACATTTTTAAGGCACTTTTAAAGATGCGAATAGTTCGTTTTGGCAACTAGTTAGATGCATTGTTCAAATCTAGATTTAATCATAACTGTAACATACAATTATCTGTTTCAACTTAAGTTGTAGGCTAAAAAAAAAAATCTTAACAAAATCAGCTCCAATTCAATAAAATAGAAAAAGAAAAATATAGAAAAAGGAAGGAATTCTTTTAGGGGGAGCTAAGGGGCTCTTTATTCGATTTATATGGGAAGTTACAATTTAAATATTCCAAAATAAATTCAAAATTTGAAAAAAAAATCCCTGGGCAAAGGGAGAATTTTATATGAAATTATTATTCCTGAATTGTTTATATCCTAAATTGTTCAGCTAAATAAGAACCTTAGATTCCTTAGATGAATATATGGGCTTTCATCTGTCAAATCCGAAACCCCTAAAAAATGGGGAACACTAAGAAATAATTCTTATTATTCTCTGATCGAAGCGAACTTAAATTCATGGATTAAGTATTAAGTGAATAAATCTGATCCAATCTATATGAAAATAGTTCCCTATTTTTTCAAAAAATATATTGTATTTCTTATCTATTTAAAAAACACAATCCGAGTTTCTCTAAATATTTCAAAAGCTTAAAATTAATCAAAAAATCCCATTAATTTTTTACTCTAACAATTTCAATTCGATGGGTATGAAATACCCGTTTCAAATTACTCTCAGTTTCCCCGCAACCATTTTGACCCTTAAAAATAAAAAAACTGACCTAATTTTTTTTTTTAATATTTTTTATTTTATATATCTTTTATTATTTTGTTGTTTCCCATATGTTATTTTTAAATTTCCAGAGAACTTAAATATACAAAATAATTATTACTATTTTGCCAATAACTTTTCCGCGATGCTTTGCAACAAATATTTGAAAATATGGCACAGTTAATTGAGCAAACAAATATCTATTTATTTATTTTTTTTTTTTAATATTATAAAACAGAAATTACTTTGATAATTTTTTAATTTTAAATAAAATTTTATGAAAACCTATGACAAATAACGGTTTCTTCTTTTATTTATTCAAGCATGACTTGCCTTTTTTTTTTTTTTTTTTGTTAAAACAGAACATTTTTGTTTTTTTTTTTTTATAATTTAGCGACGAAGGAAAAAACGTATAATAATTTTATTTTATGTTTAACAAACGATTGGGAAAATTACATACACGGTATATAACAATCACATAAATTTTGTTTCATTCTTCTGTATTCTTTTTATTTTTTTTTTTTCTTCTTTTAACCAAAATTGATATCTCTTCAGCAGTACAAATTAAATTTGTTTTGGGTGGGTTAAATGGGGGCTTCTTGCAATAATTATTTCTTCTCTTTTTTATATATATATTTTCTTTGTAATTGTTATTATTTATATATTTTTTCTTGTTAGATTTTTTTTTTTATTGTTTGACTTTCGTTTGTCATTTTTGTTTTACACTTTCTCTTGCCTTTTTATGCATCTTTATTTGTCCTGATCTCGACGAACTCAGTCTATCGTTGTATGCGCGTGTGTCTGCTGTGTGCCCTTAAATAAATGAGATGCCACCGTGCACACAATGTCATAAGGCGGTGGTATTCACAGCGCTGCCAGGAGCCACACCACTTGAACTGGGTGCCAAGGCATCCTTGGCCATATGCGTTTCAATGTCCACACGACAAATTGGGCAGTGTTTATTCGTGACCAGCCACTGATCCACACAGTCGGTATGAAAGAGATGCATGCAAGGCAAGCGGCTGCGAAAAAAGAAAACAGTTATTTCACGGAACTGCCAACTCCATCAAAAATTTTGAACGACTGAAATAACTGACAAGAGTTTTCCAGAAGCAATTTGATTTTAAAGAAAATATAATTTAAATATTGCAATTGACCTATTTAATTATTATAATCCTATCAGCCAGAGCTGCCAACTCTGGCGAATTGAGAATTTTTAACTTACCGCACATCGTTTTCAATTTCAAAGAGAGACAAGCAAATAGCACACTTTTCGGCATCCTCATCCGTTTCACTGGGTCGACGTACGCGACGATATTTATGAGGTAAAGTGTTTCTTTCAATGGTTTCCTGGTTAACATAAACAAAATTAACAATCTATCAGTTTTATAATTAAGAGAAAAGCACTTACCAGAGTGGCACCACGATTGGGACGTGGTGGGCCAATGAGTATGCGAGAAGATCCCAAGGATAATGGTGTGGCCAAGCCAATTTCCAAATGCAAGGGTGAGTAATGATGGTGGAACATGTGATGGTGAATGGATCGCCGCCGCTGTTGCTGCTGCTGTTGTTGCTGGTGAGGATGTGGATGGTGTGATAGACCACTAGAATTGGGTCTACTAACAGTACCACCGCTACTCCCACCACCACCACCAACATTAGCTGCACCCTGGCCGGACTGTCCAGCAACATTACTTCCATTGGCTGCTGCAGCTGCAGCCACCTGGGCTGGATGAGCTTCATACGGAGGATAATAAGCGGGATCCAAACTAGACACTGGTCCATTCCGAGCATGGACACAGCTACAAATGCTATGCAAGTACCGTGGCCGCAGACTGCTTGTCAGATTCAAAGGATTCGAGGAAAGATCTATGGGCGTGGGTGTCATATGGCGACGGTGCAGCTCCTGTATGCTCTGCTGGCGATACCAAAGATTCTGATGCACCGGATATGGAGGTGCCGGCGTCAGCGAAGTGGCCACAATAGCACTGGCCCGATGTGGCGGATGTATATGGGCATGCATCTGGTTCTGTGGCGCCTGGTGACCCTGATGCGGCTGCGGCTGATAATGCTGTCGATTGTTATAGGCCTCCGAGCGTCTCAGACTGAAGGGCGGTGATCCACAATAACGCATGCTTGTACGCCCCGAATACATTTCCAGAGGTGGTGGTGGTGACACCGCCTCCCTTGTGGGCAAGTTGCCCGGCACACTCACCGCCTGAGCCGTTGACGGCGGCACTTGTACTGTCACCGAGCTGCTAGCCTCACTGTTCGACACCTGACCTGGTGGTGGTATCATCAAATGTCTCCTGGCCGGCGGATCAAATATGTTGGGCATGATGTTGCGATACTCGTCCTCGCTGACCAGTGTGGTGACCGGTGAACTCTGCACCTGACTAAGCAAATCATTGAACGATCTGGCCTGGGCCGCAGCTACTGTAGCCGCCACGGCGGCGGCATCTAAGGCTCCACTCAGTGAGGAACGACTACTGCCATTGGCATTGCTCAGACCTCCATTGTAATGGGGATTGGGTAGATTGTAAATGCCTGCCGTGCTGGCATGTCCCAAATTCCTAGACTGGGCTGGATTATCCAAGGGATACATAGTCTGATAGGGACCTCCACAATTACGGTTGCCATCACTCGGGACTCCCTGCCCGCCAGACGGATTGGGATTATCCGGATTCTCACGGCCCGGGGCCAGTGGAGCTATGGTATACTGACGCACATAATATGGCTGATAGCGTGTGAAATGTGAAAAGTATGGCACAGGACTGGAACGGGCAGTCCTACCAACTTCTCCGCCACCCAGTCGCGGCGGCTCAGCTGCATTGACACCCTCGACGACGGTGGCTGGCGTGACGGCTGCCATATTGGGTGGGGCCCGATGGATACGTCTATAGTTGGGCACTCCCGAAAGATGAAAAACAGGTGGCGGTGTTATGGGCTGGAAATAACGCTGTGAGGCTGGGCAACGTGTTGCACAGGGATTACTTCGTCCATAAACATGATTTACACCGCCTTCGGCGGGCTCGTCCAAATAGGTTTCACCAGGGGCACGAACTCCTCTCATATTGCCTGCCTGGGCCAAGTGCTGATTATGGTCAAAGCTATAAGTGTGATCAGCAATGGCCGTGCGATCCGAAAGGCCGGTGTAAAAGGCAAAGGAAGTGCCGGAATTATTTGAGCCTCCGCCAGCAACTCGTTCAGGCAATCCACTGGATCGGTGCATGTAATAGGCTCGGCGTCGTCGACGATCCTCAAATTCACTGGCCGAGCTGGGCCGTGGCAAAATGTGATGACCCATTTCTGACCAATTCTGATCCGGTTGAGCTATGCGTAGCTCCTGGCTTTGCTGATGCAGCGGCTGAGGTGGCTGCTGTGGATGCTGGTGCTCCGGCTGTTGTGGCATCTCATTGTGTCCACTGAAATTATCATCATCAGAGGTGAGGTCTATGGACAGAATGGGTTCCCTGGTAGAGTGGACAAAGACTACATCGTCGTCTTCACCATTTGAGTCGGAGGACCAGTCGTCCAATTGCAGATCCGGAGCAGTGAGGACAGCATCACCATTTCCGCGTCTTGCTGAGGTCCCAGCAGAGGTTGAGGGCTGATTGCCGGGATCCGGGACTTGGTGGCGTCGGGAATTTGTGTCAAGGGTATCACGAGATCTGCCCACATAGGCTATGACACAGGAACCATTCGAGGTAGGCTGACTTGTGGTCTGCTGTGTGGTGTGAGTGGACTGCAAGGAGGAAACATTAGGATTTATCAAAAGGCGGAGATTTTTGAATCATTTACTCACCCCATTTCCACCCAATTCCGCAAAGGTGAGATGGCCAGGTCGTCCTGCTTGAAAGGCAAAGTAGTTTGTGGGCGAGAGATTTGTGTGGGTGGACGATGGTTGGGTTGTGGGTTCCGGAGTTGAGTTGGCCCTTGGCCTTGCGTTTTCAAAGTCCTCGGTTAGGCGTGGTCTTTTTGCGGACCATTCGGAATTATCACTTGAGGCAGCTGCAGCTCCGCCAGAGCTGACTGGAGGTACACTTTCGTCCATGGAACGAACACGAGTACGTGGATGCAGACGCACGATGCCCGTACCTAAGCCATAGCGTGTCTCCAAGACCAGGCCAGTGCCATTGTTGGAGGGGGTAGAACGGAGTGATTCTGCCGTGGGTGTGGTGGAGCCTGCCTGGCTTTCCGTGGAACTGTGTCGAGCACGCAGTCTGCGCACTCCGGACACTCCATTGCGGCCATAGTCTAGGCTGCAGGTGGTGTGGGTGGCTGTGGAGCACGAGGCCGAGGGTGGCGGAACATATGGACGGTAGTCCATTGAGATGTCTTGAGACTGCGGGGCTGGAGGAACCAAGCCACGACTATTGTAGTAGGTGTGATCGGCATGCTGCATATCTGGATCATCGGTGTAGGGGGTACGTGGGATCTGCTGGAATGTCCTGGCTGGATTGAAGTAGGTCAAGTCCAGGCCATCATCACTGCTGTCGTTATCCAACTCATAGGGATGTGGACGGCGGTAGAGAGTGTACACCTCACCATGAGCTGGTGGGTTGGAAGACTCTCGGGGTTGTGGCTGTTGCTGTCCACTTGTGCTGGGTATGGCATCGAGATCGACAACCGAAGACGAGGAGGATGTATCACCTGGATTAGTTCCGCCAGCTAAGCCATCTCCTCCTGCTCCGCCATTACCACCACCACCGTTAGCTCCTCCTCCTCCTCCTCCATTGGCCCTTCGCGTTCGATTGGCTAATTGATGTTTATTCTTTTTATGTGCCTGCGCTGCCGAAGTGGTTGTGGTGGTATTTGTAGTCCTGGTATGGGCAAACTGTCCGTGCTCAGTGTCCGAGGCCGAGGAAGTCACATCATCATAGGATCCAGCATTGCCAAGGAGTTGAACATTGCTATTACTGCTGGCCTCAAAGGAGCTATTCGTGCTGTTGCTGAGCAAGGAACTCGAAGGCAGCTCGTAGACCAGAGACTCCACATTGGTATTATTACTGAGGGCAAGCTCTGAAGCGGGCAACATTTGTTCCGCATCCATGGCATGGTCATCCAAGGCAGCCGGCCATAAAGCCTCCATGGTGGTAGCCACATTTTCACAGGGCGCTGGAGCAGCGGCAGCTCTGGACGAATTGGCCTGATTCTGTTCCATTTGGAATTGATGTTCAGTCTTTCGCGGCTGCCGCAATGCTTGCCGGTCATAGGGAATTGTGGATCTGGCTGGGCCGGATTCGGCTGGATTGGTTTGAGTGGAATGGACTTGCTCCCGGCCAAAGCGTGGACAAGGACACAAGTTTAATAAATTATGGCAACGACTGCACTTGCCTATGGCCTGGCCAGTAATCACCATTGATGTGGTACCGCCAGCAGTACAAGCACCGCCAGTGCTACTGCTGGCCACTTCTTGGGGTGTGCGACTCCTAGGCGGCATCACCAAAGTCATTCGTGAGGGCTGTTGGGCCGGCGCCGGCATGGACATCATTTGTCCATGGGTGGTAGCTGCTGGCTCCTGCAACATCCTAGGCTCCAAATACGCCATAGTTGGTAAGTAGACATTGTTTTCGTTGCTGTTGTTCAGGTTGTTGTTGCTGTAGTTTGCCAGGACATGCGGCATGTAATACAAATCATATGTGGAAGCTATCTCTGTTTGGGAGGAATACTTTATTTAGAATATGCTGTTTCTTTGCCAGACTGCTTATGACTTACGAGTTGCCTCTCTTGTGTCTGCATATGAGACATTTGGTGACTGGTGCTGGCGCTGGCGCTGTAAACGGTGACTGTGTCTGAGTTCATCTTGCTCATTGTCCATGCTTGTTTCCTTTTGCAAAAACAAAATTAAAAAAAAAAATATTTATAAAATAAATAAACGAAAAAAAATAAGGAATATTTTTTAGTATTAAATAGTTTACAATTAATTCCGTACACGTACAGTTTGAAATAAGGCTTGAGTTTTGAAAAGTAAATAAGAAACTACGATGTTTTTATGTTTTACTTGTAAAGCTTAGTAGACTATATATTGTATATATGTATATATAGTGTAACTGCATAGACAAAACAGCTGTAAGCTAGGTGGGTTGGGTAAAAGGGAGAGGGTGGACTTATGACAAGAACATAGAAGAAAAATTCTTACCTGCCTGGCTGTACGTAGTACAGCAGCGAATCCAATATAATTTTAAAGATGCATAACCAATATCATGCTGTTTGTTTTAGTTTTATTATATAGAAAATATAATTGGAACTTGGATTACAAATCTTTTCATAATTAGAAAAAATTAAAACTGGGACGTAAAAATTGCACTGAGATATTCACACAGCAACGTAAACAGCTGAATGTATAAAATGACAGACATTCACATGTTTTCGCAGTGTGCTGCAGAAGCTAACTTGACAGTGGCCAGTGAATTGACAGCCCTAAAAGAGAACAACAACAGCAACATTAGGCAGTGGCAGTGTATAAGTGCGTTATTAAATTTTTATACCTTTTAATAATTATAGAAAGCTAAGAAAAATAAACAATATGCTTGTGTGAAATTCGCTTAATATAAAAAACTAAACGGGCTCAAGACCCGCAACGTTTAAATGGCAAAAAATTGATACAAAAAACAACTGCCAGCAGCAGCCACCAGCAACAACAACAACAACAGCAGCAGCAGCACAGCAGCAACAACAACGCAATTGTGATAGACAAAGAAATAGATTAAGAAGGGGAAACAGCAAAAAAAGCCCCTCAAAAAAAGAAGAAAAAAATGAGAAGCCAATTTCCGCATAAGAATAACATATTAGTGAACATTTAACCACATTTAAAGTCAGCATATCGCGCGATTTCAATATTTTTGCCTTGCCACTTCTAAAGCAGTTTTACTTCTTATTTATGCGCAACGAATATAATTTAAAGTAAAACGGACAACAAGAAGAGCGAAACACAAACGACGTGCAAAGCAATACGATAAAAAATAAATAAATATATCAAAAAGGAAAACAATAGCAAGAAGAAGGAAAGCAGAGAAAGAAGGAGAGAGAGAGCAAGCACAATTGGCCAACTTTTTTTTTTTTTGCTTTTTAAATATCTTTTTGTATATTTTTGTTGTTAACGGCGCTGCTGCTGAGCTCACACACACACACACAAACAAACACACATACAGTCACAGCTGATGCAAAATAATTGTTCGTGCGCGTTTTCAATTGATTAAAAAAAAAAAAAAAAATACACACACGCACGCTACAAACAAATGAACCACAAACACACACTGGATAGCCATTGTGAAAATTGATTGAAGATTACGAGGTGAGTGGAGCTGAATCTAAAATTAATTAATATAAAACAATAAACATAGTAAATATACAACTATAAATATATCTATATAGAGTAGAGTCATGTAAATAAAAGACGACGCCCTTTTCTGCTAACCCATAAGCATTGTTGTGGACCCTAAAAACTAAAAAACCCACTTCACTTATCTCTTCCCTCTGCCTAGTTAAATTGTATGCACCTGCTGCCATTTTCTTTTCACAGCCCAGCGAGGTCGACGCTGCAGC
This sequence comes from Scaptodrosophila latifasciaeformis, assembly GCA_037075145.1. Lineage (NCBI taxonomy): Eukaryota > Metazoa > Arthropoda > Insecta > Diptera > Drosophilidae > Scaptodrosophila > Scaptodrosophila latifasciaeformis. The sequence goes on along the minus strand of JBAMCM010000100.1, from coordinate 10,027,517 downwards.
AGCAACCCTATAGAGGAGCTATCTAAACCACCACCCGCTTGCATTTATTGTTTTTTTTTTTTTACTGTTTTGTTGTGTGTCTTCTTTAATAGTGTTGGTGCGTTTGCGATATATTTCAGCCATTTTGTGCCAAATTGCAATTAATTTGCTACAATTTACATATTAAAACTAGACCTTTCCAAGCAAATGACGACAAAAATAACCACAATATTGCAGTTGACTGAAATATTTCAAAATCGAAATTTCAAATTTTTCAAACCGAGCTTAAATTCATGCCACAAAATATAAGAAATTTGAAATTTCCCCTTTTAAGAGTTTTGTTGTTTTGTTGATTTTGTAGTGCTGCCAACTTGTTTGCCAATATCATATGAGCAGTGTTTTGGTTTACCCCCTGCTGCTGCTTCGGCTCTGTCTAAATGCAGCTGGTTGTGTGCATGTGTGTGTTTACCATTACGGTTAATTTTTTGTTGGTTTTCGTGTGCTGCTGCTACAGTGGATTTTATATGGTGTGATCGTCGATCAGCTGTTTTTTTTTCTTTTCTTTTATTTTTATCATCTGGCATTATCGTTGGCCCCCGTTTTAGCTTCAAATTGAAAATCAAACTTTTACGAGCTACCAAAGATTGCTTCATATTTACTAAAAAAAAAAAAAAAAATTGATAAAATTTGTTGTTCAATTTTTATGGCTTATCGTATAGTTTTATCATTAGTTTCACACTTGTTTTCCTTGTGTCAAACTAATTACGCACAATGAAATTGTAATAAAACAAAACTGACAAACTTATCAACCAAATTAACAGTTAATTTAAGAATCTTATATATATGTTATTTTGTCTATATCTCTTTTCGTGATTGTCTATTTTTTTTTATATAACAGTATTTCTATACTCTTTAGGAGATTATGGCATTTATTTTTGTTTTGTCAAAATATTTCCAATTTTTTTTTTTAACAGCTCAAAAATGTATATATATTTTTTTAAGTCTGTGTAATCTTTTATGTGATAGAAATAAATTGAGTCAGTTTGATTGTTTTTCGTGCCCCCCACAATGACTAAAGTGTGTACTGATAAACTCTGACGTCGCTGTCTGCCGCCTTAGCCATTAAATGTAATCAAAGTTAGCTAATGAACTGCCTAACCGACTGGTTTGTACAACTGAATTTTCTAATCTCTGCCTCAAAGTTCAATGTCTGTGCCTGAGGTAGGCGAAAGTGCATCATCTTATTTTCGATTCTTACATTTCTATTTTTATATAAATATTTCTCTTATTAAGGGGCACTTTTTTTTTTGTCTTTGATTACGAATAATTTCGAACAAAGAATTCTTTCCCAAAAGTCCCATTCTTTCCTTTTGGACCTCATGCTTGGATGACTCAATCAGTACAAATATTATTTATATATTTATAAAAAAAAAAAAAAAAAATAGCTTAAGAAGTCTTGACTTTGTTATCGACGACCTGAAGTCTGCCAAGAATATTTTCGTGCTCGTTCGTTTTAGTTAACTTACTTGGATGATTAATCCAATATATATATTTTTTTCCAATTTCATCAATCATTGTAAATAAGTTAAACTAAAGAAAGTCAGTTGCAAAAAAATGAACACGTTAATATTTGCAATCTATTTGAAATATTTCATCAGACAATAAAAAAAATTGGGTTTTTGCCTTTTGCTTAGGTAAAGATAAAACCAAACTAAGAAAAAAAAGGACCTGGATGACCACAGGTAAAAAAAGAAAAGAAATAAAATTTAGAAATTCCTTGAAAAGTATTTGCCACACTCTCAAAGTTTTGCTGAGTAATGCGTCAGTGCTGAGAAAGACAATAAAGAGAACCAAAAGAATCCGCTTAGTTCCACTTATTTACTCCAGGCTTTTCTATATTTTTATTTATTTTACCTTTAACTTTTTTATTTTTTTATTTATATATATTTTTTATTAATTTTATTTATTAAAATATAAGCTGTTTTATAAATAAGCAAGTTTTCAAGTGGAAAACCAAATTTGCTCATCACTTTACATAGGGTCTCTCTCTCTCTCCCTCTCTCTCTCCGTCTCTCTCTCGTTTCTTTTGTCTTGTTCGCGGCGTCGCGCACGTGTAATGAGTTGTTGTTTTTATTGCGTCGACGCAGACGCCGACAGCGCGCGGCCACTCAGTAAAATTCTTTACGCCAGCCAGTCTAGACGATATTTACTACGTTAGCTGCCACACAAACAAGGTGGCTCATTGTTGTTGTTGTTATTTGTTTTTTTTTAGTAAATTAATTTAGTAATTTCTAAATAAAACTATTATAAAAAAATTCAATTGAAAATGCTTTATTTTCTTGAATATATTTTTTGTTGTGCTGTAATTGGTGATAAGATTTATTCCTTAGAACGTGTTCATATGTGTGTGTGTGCGTTTCTGTGTTGGTGTTTTTGTTTTAATGTTTTTTTTTTTATGCACTGCAAAATTCTAAGCTGAGTCGGCCAGACAATTTGTAAACAAAAAAGTAAAAATAAAATCTGAATTTATACAAACACACACACAAACACACACACACACACACAACCAAACCATGAATGATTTCTATTAAGCTTCGCTGGTGTTGTTTTCAAATTGTGTTATATATAATTTGTTTTTTTTTTTTTTTATTTAAAATTAATTGCGACTTGAAAATTTTGTAGACATGTGCTAGGCCAATAATAAACACGTATGAATATTAATAAATTTTAATGTTTCTTTAAAATAAAATTAATAAGTGTAAAACTATTAATCACATAATAAAAAAAATTTATTAATAGAATTTAAAAAAAATAATTTATAACTAAAAATCAAAAAAAAATTCTTTGAATGAAATGAAACATTTTAACTGTAAAAAAAGAAACACTAATCTTTTTTCTCTTTTCTTTGCAGCTGAAAAAAAGGGTGGCAGCCCCAAACTTTGTCAACTGAAAAGCATAGCCACACACACACACACACACACACACAAACAAAAGCAAATGCAAATGCTTTTGCGAAAACTGAATTGAAGCACTGCCAACAAAGAAAGATAGAGGAGGCGGAGGAAAAAGAGGAAGAGGAGGCGGAGGAGGAGGAGAAACAACAAAATAAACGGGCGGAAGAAGCTGAAAAATTACAACTTCCCCTCAGTCCCACCCACCCTTCAGTAAAGATTACTCCTCCAATAACCAACCCGACCACACACACACATTCACACCCACACCTACACCCACACACATACACAAACAGACACACACACAAACATAAATGATGTTGTATGTATTTAACGTCCAAAACGGTCGAATGCTCAGCTTCGACATGACCGTGGCCCTGAATTCCGTGGAGAAGCTAAAGGAGACCATCCAACGCCTTCATAACTTCAAGGTCGAGCACATTGTCCTTTTGGCCAGCGGCGGTGAAATGCTGATACCCACCAACCGAGTCTCCTGCTATTCGGCAGGCACCGATACAAATCCCATTTATATGTTTCTCACCAGCGATTTTGTGCTGCCGCCCACAACGGCCAACACAGAGGCCGATGCGGAACTACGCCGCCAGGTGGAGGAGAGCCACAATCTGCCGGAGCTCTTCGAGACTGTAAAACAACGTTCCCAGTTGGCCCAAAATATGCGTTTGCTGGCCATCAAAGAGGAGGATTTGTGCGAACGCCTGGTCCACGATCAGCATCTCCAGCAGCAGGGCTGGTGGGCCTTGGTGGCCAATTTGGAGGACTTGACAAATGAATTTCAAGAGCGCTTCCAAAATTTCTGCAAAGCCTTTGTCCGGCATCTGGAAAAGCGTGAAAGGGATCTCGAGTTGCTACAGAATTTCGGGGAGGATCTCAAGCAATTGGGACGCATACCCATTCTGCCGGCTCTCATGCAGATGGCCGAGGCTGATTTTCATGGTTTCGATGCGCTCTTAGAAAATGATGATGTCTTTGCCCAACCCCAACCCCAAGCACAAGCCCAGGTCCAACCCATCGAAAAGCCAGACGAGCAGGAAGAGGATGAATCAGCTACTGGAGGTGACGTAGAAAAGAGCACCATCAGCAGCTCCACCTCGCCCAGTAAAAAACAGAAAATGGGCGATGAAGACGACGATGAAAACATCATTAAGCCAACCAACACAGCAACCTTGGATGCGGAGCGCATTTCTCAAACCTCCACCACCAGTTCCATGAGCCTGGCCCGTCGTCTCAGCCTATTGCAGTGGATCACCTCGCGAAGCGATCACAGTGCCTTGCAGATAATGTGCGATGAATGTGTCCAGGGTCTGAACACTTTCAATGGCAAAATCTTCGAAGAGCTCAAGACCGAATTCAAGGATATCATCAAAATGGCCAGTCAGGCCGATGTCAAGGAAATCAAGGGTCTCGGCGATCGTCTCTGCAAACTCGAAGAGTTTAAATATAAAATCAAAAAAATGGTCCAAGACCAAAAGGAACAGGCCACCGCCCTTCAGCAAAACGAGACTCGGGCCATAAATCTACGCGATAATTCAGTGCTCCATGATCTCTGTCTCTCGCATCGTTCACAGCTCCAGGTGATGCTACAGAATCACAATAAAATTCGGGAATTCTGTCGCTGCATAAGCAATTCCAAGGATGAGCTGGGTCACAATCTGCATGCCCGGCTCAAACGCATCATTCTAATTGAGAATACCATGAGTGATTTCGATAGTCGCCTTCTGTTCTATCATCGTTGTCTGAGGCGTGCCGAACGGCATCTCAGCATTATCGAGCAGATCCATCGGGCTCCCAATACCTATGTGGCGGCTGTGACGGAGGTGGTGCGTCGCAAGATCTTCTCCGATGAGTTTGGGCGCTGGGCCAATCGTCTGGCCGTGGACTTTGAGCGGATCCATAGTGAGGAGATAAGTCGTCGTCTGGAATTCAATACTAGCTTCGATGGACACTTTTTGAATATATTGTTTCCTGGCCTGGGTGATATGCCGCCGGCCTTTGCCAATGAGCATCCTCTGAACTTTGACACAAGGCTGCCCAATCTCACGCGGTCGGATATTGATGTGCTGACCAATTTGTTGCCCGAGCTGGCCCAGGATATACAGCTGCCGGACATGAGACCTGTGATAGATTTTTTTGTCTCACGTTCGGGTGAACAGCAGCGGGAGCGCCTGGAGCAGCTGGTGCGTGAGCAATTGCTGGCCACGGGATCGGGCGAGGAGAAGCCGTTGTTGCCGCAGCGTCTGACTGAATTGCAGGCTGGTTGCTGTGATGAATCCGAAACTGATACGGAAACCGAATTCGAACAGGTCAGCAAAGAGCCGACGATACCGCTGATTACCACAACGGCAGCAAACAGCAGCAGCATAGGTGTGGGCACTTCCACTGTTGGGCAGATGGCTCGCAGCACTACCACCGATCCGTTGCTCATGCTCAGCGCCACCACACTGACGGATGAGAATCAGCAGAGTCAGCAGGCCGAATTGGAGCGTCTGCAGGACACGCTCAAGGGCATGTCGAAGCTGGCTCTGGATTGCCTGAGACTGGCGCGCTCCAATCTGGCTAGCCATCGTGCCGATACGGCCACCTGGAATGATGAGGTGAAGTCAGAGCTGCAGAATTTACACGACAAGTGGAATGTCTTGCGTCTGGAGGGAGAGCAAAGGGAGGAGCTGTTGACCCAGGAGATGATCATTAAATGTGCCACCCTGGAGGCTCAGCTTGAAGAGCTGCGTGATCAGTTAAAATCTGCCGAATCGGAGAAGCTGGCGGCGGTGCGTGAGGCTCGTGAGGAACTGATACACGAGCATAAAACCGAAATAGAATCCTTGCGTTGTCGCTTCAAGCTAATGACCTCCATGGAACGCTCCCCCTCGGACACCAGCCTCGAGAAACTCGAGAGACCCACAAGCAGTGCCAGTGTCGGTGGCACCGGCCTGGATATGGAGCAATTGCTGCAGCAACAGCGCCTTGAATTGTTGGCTGAACAGGAGCGCCTGCTGGAAGATAAGGATCGCCAGGTGGATACATTGCGCGAACAGGTCCAGGTGCTGACCCGGGAGAACTATGATCTTAAGCGGCGTCTGGATGTGCTGGCCAATGAAGATAACAATAGCTGGATGAAGGATATAATTGAGTATTTGAAACGTGATCAGAGTCGCCTACAGGAGGAGCTCAATCAGGAGCGCAACAAGCGCCTGGAAATGGAGACCAGTGTGGCCGCCCTAAAAAGGTAAACCAATTTCACAAATTTTCTTAACTTTCCTTGGACTAAATTTTTGTCTATTTTTATTTTTAGTTCGATTTACGAGCCGCCAACCAGTAGTGGTACGATGACACGATCGCGTTCCACGGGCTCACGACATCGTTTTGTGGCTCTCGAAGGCTGTGCTAAGGATGATCTGGTCTTTGTTGTGTGGAGCATGCGGCATGCTCAGTTTATGGTGGTCCAGGACTCGCAGACACTTTACTTTGTCCATGCCGATAGTTTGGCTGGTCTGCAATTGAATATGCCACCATCGCCACCTCCAGCTCCAATCTCGGCAACGATTGGTGGTGAAGTTCTCTCAACTGCTGGAGACTTGAATTTAATACCTTTGCCTTACTATGCCATTGGAAGGGTGGCCGACAAGGAGTATTGTCAGGCACGCAAGGTGAGTCGACTGTAGGAAGGATTCGATTAAAAATTTGAGAGGATTTCTAACCTCCATTTTTTTTTTTTTCTTTTTTTTTTAGGATGGCAATCGATATCATGTACCCGTGGGCTCAAAGTTCTATCGCATCAAATTGGATCCTCTTCTGCCGCGTGCCGATAGGCGTCGTGATTTAAGTAATGGTAAGTGTGTCCTGCTTGTCACGATAACTGTAAATCTCAAGTGTTTCTCTTTGTATAGCTCACGCGGTGGCCATTAGCCGGCCTTTGTCGGTTGCGGCCGTGGCCATTTTGCCTGGCAGCTCGGTGCCTGTAAAAGATGCCACTGATGGTGGCTCAGTGGCAGTTGCTGGCAGCAGCAGCACTGGTAGTGGCATAAGCAGCATTTACCACAGCGCCAAGGAGCGCACGGTGAGCATAACAAGTGTGGCTGAGGAGGATGATGAGTCGGCCTCATTGCTGAGTGAACGCTGTCGCTATATAAGCGTTAGTGAGGAGGATGAATTGTCAGCAGCAGCAGTGGTGGCGGCGGCAACAGCAATACCACAACAACAACAACAACCACAGTCTGTGATAACAGAGCAGCCAACGGCTTCAAGCAAATTGAAAATGGATTTACTGTTGGCCTCTGCTGATATAGTAACACAACCCATACAACAACAACAACAACAACAACAAGTAGAAGAGCAAGAAGTGGCTACGCCCAATACCAATACAACAGTTACAACAACGATGGAAACAACTATTGCAATAACAACAACAGTTGATCCAAATGCAAATCCTACTTTACCAACAACAACAACAACGAACCTAGAAGCTAGCTTAACACAACCAACACCATCACCACCACCACCAGCAGAAGCAACACCAACACCATCACTTACCACATTAACAAGATCATCAACAACACCAACAACTTCAATCACTCTACAAGCGGACACAAGCAACACAGATCCGGTCATAATTACAGCCCCAATGCTACCAATGTCGATTGGTACAACCGTTAGTGAAGATTCCGATGAGTATCGCTCATTGGAGGGTAAAGACGAAACAGATTTTACCATTTCCGAATAGTGATCTAATCAAATTAAACTAAATTGTCTCCGGTGTGGCTGAAAGAGCGTGCTATCCAACAAAAACAACAACAAAAGAAAAAACTAAAATTAACTGGCTAATTTGGGCCTATACAATATAAATATTGTAAAAAAAAAAAAAAATATGCTAATGTCTGTCCGTGTGTAAGTGTGTGTGAGTGTGCTTGTATGTATGTTTGTTTTGGTATCGCTCTAAATACATATATTTATCTAGATATTTATCTCTTCTCTCTGTAAAACAAAATAAGCCTAAGAAAAGTTCTCGAGTGCTGTTGAGTTGAGCTCTTATACGCGGTCCATTGATTCGATTAAAATGGGTCTTATACAAGACTCTTATACAGATTAAAAAAGTTGATTTATATTTGTCTCATTTTTAGAAGAGTTCAATTTCTTTGGACTTGATAAAATTCAACTTATAAAAATTGCACTCTTATATTCTGTCTTATATTAATTGGAATATAGAACTATCGAAAAAGTCTTATACTGAATTTATATATTACTTTGAAAGTTCCCATTCAATTTGGTTCAAATATTTTGTTAGTCTTATAAAAACCCAAAACGAGTATAAGAGTTCAAGACAACTCTGATACTCTCTCGATTTATAGCATGAATGTTGCACTGACTTGAAAAACCCCACACGGCTCCTCAGAATTTTACCCAATTAACAATTTAAGCCACACAGAACCGGCAAGATCTTCAGAGATCGTTAGGAGTTAGGTTTTAAAAACCTACATACGAATTAAGAAAACAAAAAGTAAATTTTTAAAAACAATTGAAAAAAAAAAACAAAAAGTTGATTATAAAAATAAAAACAATAAAATCAAAAGGCAAATTCCGATTGAGCCTATACGATTCTTTATATATAAAAAAAGAGTAACAAAAAATTATGTAATGTTTAAATTACACAAAAAAAAAGAAAAAAAAATAGAAGAAGAAGAAAATTTTGAAATCATCCTTGTATTTTCATCAGGCAAAACTCCATTTGATTTCTCAGTTTTAAAATGCTTTTGCAATTTAAAATTTTTATTTTAAATAAAAATTACTCATCGCTTAGTCATAAAAATAAAAAATTTAAATCAAAAAAAATTTTTAATTTTTATTTTTCATAAAAATTTTTGGTTTATTATTTTTTTGGTAGCAAGTAAAATGTGAATATAAATATTAATTTAATTAAAAAAACAAAAATTAAATAAATAAACAAAATCAATTATATTTTTTATAGGCGTTTTAAAAAAATTGAAAATCACAAAAAAACATTTTGCTCACACACACACACACACACATACAAATTTCTTTTAAAATAATTCAAAATTTAGTTTGGGCTCAGCCCCACCCATAGACTTCTTTAAAGTTTTTCTCTCTATTCTCTCCCCTTCACACATACACACACACACACACTCTCTCTAAAAATAAATTTAAAAAAATTTAATAATTTTCTGTTTTAGTCTTTTCTTGTTATAATTTTTGATGTCCTTTGTGTAAATATAGACGACGAATATTTTTGCCTTTCAAAAGAAAAGAAAAAAAAAACTACTTATAAAAAACAAATTAAAATTAAAAAATCTAAAAACTAAAAGAAAAAAAAACCAACTGCGTTATTAATTCAACGCAAATGTAAATAGCAAACTAAAAAAAAAAAAAAAAAAAAAAAAAACACAATTTTACTTTAAACTTACAAATTAAATGAAGTGCATAAAAAACAATGATAAAAAAAAACAACAACAACAAAAAACAAATGTCAAGCTTACAAAAACATGTAAAATGAAAATCAAATAAAAAATGGTAAACATTTAAAATTTTTATCTCGTCTTTTTTCCATTCGGATGAGATCTAAAATTCTTGGGAGTTCCCAAAACTGCCTGAAATGTGATCAGGCTGATTAGGGGAAGTCTATTGAACTGGCTATGTATACATATCTGCGATTTCTATATGGTATCTTGGCTTACTTCATTTTCCTCTTATCTGATTTGGGTTCGGAATAAGGTTCAAGTAGATCCCAAAATAATAAAGATAAATTTATAGAAATTTGATAAAATGATTTATTCTTTAAATAATTTTATAATGCCAAGTTTGAGCTAGATCGGTTTATTTTATCCTATAGCTTCGACTTAGATCAAATTCATTTTGAATATAAAATTTTCTTGAAAAAATCGTAAATGAGAATTGTGCAAAATTTGAATATGTTCCTTAACCCTGCTTTGATAACTTACGTCTGAGAGACATGCGCTTTTTATATTTTTCGCTCTCTCTAGAGAGAGTGTTTTTTGAGCAAGCTCATTTTTTAGTTTTGATCAATCGTGTTCTGCAACTTTTCGATGGTCGTCATCAAATTGTTGTAAGTTCTTTCTTTCCGGAGTTTTGGCTATTGCATACGTCTCAGAGACGTATGGTTATCTTTTACGCACCTCCTAGGAGGGTTATCAAAGCAGGGTTAATCAATAATTCAATCCAATCAATAAATTTAGTTGAATTGAAGTTTGATAAATTTTAGTAAATTTTTAGCTATAAATTGAGGGTTCTTACGAAGGCCAAAACTGAGTTCTTGAAAGCTCTTGAAAATTATTAATATTACTATTAAATTTGACAGTGTATATCTTCTGATGACTTTAAATTCCCAAAGCATGAATTCCTTCAAAAAAGAAAGGGTTTATTTCCTTCATTTTTATTTCTTAGATAATTAAATATATTTTAGCTAAAATTATTGATTTCGAAGAGTATTGAAGCGAAGTATTTGTGTAGATAATATATAGTCCCCAGGGGATCCAACATTAAGATGCTTGCATAATCTAGACCATCCGAACAAGTTCAGGTGGTCTATCGACCCTACAAGTACGATTCGATTCTTAGCCTTTATCTTTATTTTAAATAAAAAAAATGTGAAATATTTTCAACAGAATTATAATTAAAGCAATATTAATTAATTTCTTCCTACTAATTTTTGCAATTATTGGAGTCTCTCCCTTAAAGCTTTTCAGATTTAGCAACGATACAGAAATTGATGGTATCGAAGGCAGTCAGAATAAATTTATGCTCCAATCATCTTCTGGACATAAAATGCTGGGATTAATTTATTAACTCAAAATATTTTCTTTTAAAATTAGTTTAGTTATACTTACGCCCCCCTTTTGATAAGTGCAAGAAGAGAAGACAAAGATTTATTAATTTTCTATATGTATTGTAATAATTTATTAATTTGCTTTAACATAAACACTTTTTAAGTAGTAAAAATACAGTTTTGAATATTTGAATAATTTTTTTTCTAAGAATTATAATAATTTGTGCTGTAATATCTTGGCCGAGCTTATGAAATTACGAAATTATCATAAATAAGAAAAAAAAATAATAATAATAAAATTGCACAAAAAGAAAGCTCAAATTAAAATTTAACCTGGCCAAAACTAGATTCCTGACACGAAAGTCTTTTCAATTCTACTTATAGCGATAGCATGAGCTTTGTCTTGCAAATTAGTTTAGTTTTCTTTTGGATATAAATCGAAATATATATATATATGTAGGTATAATTCTAGATTATGTACAAAATAATGCGGGATCAGTCTCCGTTACAGACAAGTGGTCATAATACGAATACACAGAAAATAACTTAAAAATTAATTATTCATTCGAGTTGTTAGATGATTTTGATGTTCGGTTGTATCTTTTGATTTTGAGAGCACAACAGAAACTGCATAAATTATATCAACTAAAATTGTTCATATCTGCGAATTTGTTATTATTATTATTATTATTTTATTCGAATCGAGTCTGGGCACGACTAGCGAATGGCGATGGCCAAGTCCAAGTCCAAGTTTTCCAACGCTTGGCTGCCTTCAAGTCTATAAACGTCTCGGGCAGTCACTTGTTTAGGCCTTAACGAGCAAGCGGATGGGGCAGCAGTTGAAGTTGTTATCTCTTAAATAATTTAACCGTTAAAAATGTGCTCCACTTACTAATTAACCCAACAATGCCATCTTTCACTTTGCAATCAATTAATTATTGTTAGATAAATTTTGATTAGTTTAGTTCTGAATATGAATGGAAGTCCTGCTCACAAGATGCCACATTTTTTGAGTACCATTTTTCGCTTTCGCGCCGCATTGGCACTGCTGCTGCCCTTCTTGGCCGGCCGGAGGACAATGGTGCCGCTGCTGGACTTGGTGAATGTGGGACTAAAGGCACTGATGGTGGGTGTACTATAAGGATGCTGATGGTTGTGATGACTCTGTTGACTGTTGGGTCCTGTGCCGGTGGCCTGGTCATAGCTCTGGGTCATTAGCTGGTGGCATTTGGTGGCCAAATACCGAAAGACCGAGGCCACATTGATGTCCTCTTTCACGGAGGTGCGTATCAGTCGGCAATTGAGTTGCCTGGCCAGGGTCTCCACCTCGTCGGCAGTGACGACGGCTTGTTCGATCAGATCGATTTTGTTTTGAACTATCACCGTGGGTATTTCATTGCATTCGTTTTCCACTTTGCGTTTCCAGTCTTTGATGGCCTCGAAGGAGGCGCGATCTGTGGTCGAGAAGACCAGGACAGAGGCCTGGGCTCCGCGATAATAGGCCTTGGTAATGCAATCGAACTCCTCCTGACCGGCAGTGTCCCAAAGCATAATGCGTACATCTTCGCCATCGATTTCGATTTGACGTTCCAGGAAATCCACTCCGATAGTCTTCTTATAATCCTTGGTAAAGATGCCCTTGCAATAGCGCTGTATCATCGAGGATTTGCCCACGCCTCCATTGCCCACTATGACCTGGTCAAAGCAAAGAAAATTTATGGGTATCAAAAAATTTATTCCCAAAAATTATTTCAATAAGATTCCCATTGAATTAGCCAGATATTCAAATTAAAAATAGATTGACTTGATTGACTTCCTGACTTTGACTTTTTCATCATTTTGCTCCATTTATTTATTTTTTTTTTTGGGAACTTTTTGATAAATAATTTCCGGTCAACAAGGTCAAAACTTGAACTATTCAAATTTATTTTTCAAAGTTTCTTTTTCTCTCTGAAATCTTTCAAAATATAATAGAACCTTTTGTAAGACTTTCTATGAAAAATTGATTTTGATTTGGTACCCAAAAGTTCTGAGAAATGTTCGAAAATTTCAAGTGCTTTCAGAAGAAGAAGAATCTATGTTTTTAGCTTTATAACTTAATTTATTTTATTCAGAAAACATTTAAATTGTTCAATAATATTTTTGAGCTTGGATTAGAAAATATTTATGAGATACCAAAAAGCCAGAAATTATATAAGATATATCCATATGTATATAAAGATTTTCCTTGAGAGTTTTAATATAATTTGAAACTCGAAGAAGATCTGAATTATTATTTTTGATTTGTCATTTGAAATATTTAAAGAGCTTGAAGCAAAAGAAGCTTATATCTTTGGCCTTACTTTAACCACAAAATATTTAAAAGGCTCACAGAATCCCTTTTAGATTTGGATCAGAAAAGATATATGATAGACCAATCTAATGTTTTGATAAATAGTCAAGACTTTCTATTAAATTTGATACTCAAAAGAATTCAAAGACTTCATGAAGATCTCCGTAAATAGTTTTTCATTTTTGTCTGGGAATTGTAGAAATTCAAGGGGCTTAAAAAGAAGATCTCATAACTTTATTTTTTTTATTTAGAAAATATTTAAATATTTCACAGAAAACCAACTCAATATTATAGTAGAGTTCGACTAGAAAATAATGTATGATCTACCAATCCATCAGGCAAATTAATGGGCATTTCAAAAATGCTAGCCACACCCCAACTTAGGATACTTGGACTGGATAATTTTACAGCTTATCCCATGGGCATTGCCATTTGATTTAATCTATTCCGGGAGCATCAAGGAGAAGAGTCGACATATATCATTATAATAAGCCTCATAAGTCATTCGAAATGTTTTTGGTCTGGCCAGCTCAGATGGCTGATTATGATGTCTGAATGGGCACTTACCACTTTGATGGCCAGCTCGATATCGTCCTCGCGCATATTGGTGTAATTGTATTGGGATGAGGCAGCGGCAGCCACAACAGCCGCAGCAGCACCGCCCGTCGCTGATGCCGTTTGAATTAAAAGACGCATGCGATGGCAATGGCAGCACGAATCCAACCTGGCTTTATGGCTCTGTCGGTCTGACTAGCTGTCTGCTTGTCGATCTGTCTTTCTGTCTATTTGGCTGCGTGTTGGTGTTGGTATGTTTAGGCAGGTGTTCCAATAATTAACGTGTGCCGTTTCTGCCGGCAAAGAAAAACAAATTTTTCCTTCCTAACTAAAAGTTTTGGTCTTTTCGGCTTGGCGGCTTTGGTGGTTTTGGTGGTTTCATATGCAACCGTCCAGTCTTGGGCGTATTTGGCGAAAATTGTTGTCTCTGCCTGAATTTTCACTTTCTCCCCCCAACAAGCAAACACGCACACACACAAGCTTTGCGTAATGTCAATCTTATACGATTCACTTTCTATGCATTGATTTCACTAAAAAAAAAAAAATAAAAACGAAAAACGAAAATTAAAACTGTAAACTGAAAATTCGAATTGAAGCAAATGGAAAAATCGTTCACAAAAGTATTAAAAAAAATAAAAAGGAAATGAAAAGAACAAAAAAGTTTTCTTTCGTTTTTCCATGAACCGGTTTCCAGTGTTATTCGAAAAAAAAGAACACAAAAGAATCTATTTTGTCTCTCTTGTTGTTGTTGTTGTTGCTGTTTGCGTTGTTATTTTTCTTCTTTTCTTTCTTCCTGTTCGCATGCGTAGCTTCCAGCGGTTTTTGCCTTCTAATAAGACACACACACACACACACATACAGACGCACGCAGAGAGTTTACAGGTGCTTCCACCACCACGAAAAAATAAATGTAAAGAAGAAGAAGGAGAAGAAAAAAGGCAGCTCAACTTCTTTCGTCTGCACAGTGGTTTGAATTGCTTGGTGCAACTTGCCCGGGCAAGTGTGACATTAAGAGGTGGCAGAAAGGGGGGGGGGGGGGGAAAGGATTAACGTCGACTTATGAATTCTGTGGAAATCTCCAAGTCTTGTGGACAAACTACATATTTGCGGTAAGTTGGGGGTCAAACTTGTCTACAAAAAAAGATTATGAAAAAAAATGAGTGAAAAAAAAATATTAATTTCATTTTAAAGACAAGACTTTTTGACTTTAATTGAGGTTATGAATTCCTAATTGATTTCACTCCAACAATGAACCAAGATTAAAATTAGAAAACAAGATAACTGACCCCATGAACTTGATAAATGATTTATGAATTTTTATTCGAAACCAACAATAGCAAATATTCGACCTTTGTTTATGTCGAGATAGTGAAAATAAAAAGATCTATTTTATGGTGGCAGTGTGCTCTTTTCTGGAGTTCATATTTCATTCAAATTTGACACAATTAAAAATATTTAAAATAATAATGGTTTATAGTGTGAATGGAAGCAATAATAAAATATGAATTATTAAAAAACTTGCGGAACTTTTAATTATTAAATTAAGTAAGAAAAACTTTAACATAAATTTTGTTTCAGTGAATTTATTTTTGATTTGGAATTTTTTAATTTTATTTATTTAAATCTTCTATTTATTAAAATTACCAAAAATTAATTTATTTAATTTTGTACCAAATCAAATAAATACTCAAAAAATTTTGTTAATTTTATACTATCAAATTTTCATTGATGGAAGAAAGAAAGAAATGCCGGTTATCGCTTTCGGAATAATTAAATTAAAATATTCAATATCAACACACTCTTTGTCACAATAACATGATTTTTTGAAATTTGCATATAAATTTGACAAATTTTTCTCACAGCAAAATATTTTCCAAGCCACTGTGCAACACGCTTTTCGTTTGGCCTGGCCTTTTGCTCGTTCTAATTATCTACTGAATTTTTTTTTTTTTTGTATTTTTCGCCTTTGACTTTGATGCGCATTCTTTTCGTAAAGCTTCTAAACGCAACTCCAGGTTATTATTATTATTATTATTTTTAGCTCTTTTCTTCTTTCTCCCTATATGTTTGTTTGTATTGTTATGCTAATTAAGGCCATTGGGGTCATAGTTATAGATTTAGTTCAATATGCAAAACATACAAATTTTTAGTATGTCGGTGTGAGCGTAGGCTCAAGATAAGCCAAGCTTGACACAAAATATCAAAATGACTGAATGAGTCTTTGTCTATGTGTGTGTGTGTGTGGGACTCATAGTGTGAAGAAGAAAACTGCACGCAGTCTCAGTCGGCCACGACTACCTGTTCTGTTCTGCTTTGTGGGCTTACAACATTTATTGTTTTGTATGTGTGTGTGTGTGTGTGTTTTATCTCTCTGAAGCACAAATTACGTTACAAATAATGCACATTATTACTTTTAAATCTATATAGACAGACACATACGTAGACACGATGCAACTAACTAAATTGTCTAGAATGCGCAATTATTTTGAAATTTGCTCGCAAACTAATAGAATAAAGTGGCTGCCAGAGCCGTTGCTGTCAGTTCTGTTGTATTTCCTTTTTCTCTGTGGTTAGTTTGAGTTAGCTATTGTTGTTGTCCATGGTGGAATGTGGAATCTAACTTGTACATCCATTTAAGTACACATTGAAAAAAAGTGCATGCTCTGTATGTGTATGTGTGTGTGTGTTTGATCAAAGTTGCAACAACAAGAGTCTTGCTACTCTGTTTCAGTGTGTGTGGAAAATTATGCAAATTCACAGGTTGGGGGCTTTGTTAGCTCTCCGCTTGCGCTACTTAAATCAATTATAAGCGCAAATTCCTCATTATTTAAATTAACTTTAAAGAGTGGCTCGGTTGGCAAGACTAACGGTACTTTTTAAAACAGCAATGGCTTTGGCGACAAAACTTTTTTTTCCCTTCTTAATGCCTTTTATGGCTCTTTCTCACTAAAAAATAAAAACCCGAAAGCATTGTTGTCTTCGAGCTGGTGAGAAATTAATAAATAGAAGTTGAAATATAAAACAAAAAAGATATGCGAATACGAAAACTTGGCGCTGTAAAGATCATAAAGACAGACACGCCAAACAACAGCAATATACACACACACACATATACAGAGATGAGACAACACCACATAAGCGCGTGCGCAGAGCTTTAATTAAGCTAGAGCTCTGGTGTGGAGTGACTTTGGTGGGTATTTTGCTTGGGCTTTGAACCGTAGTGAAAGTCTCTTCTTCTTATTGCCACACATAAGACCAAACACAATCTGACGCGCTTGCATGTAAATGGGGAACTCGCGCGCGCAACCGCAATAGACAAAAATTAACCGAAATTATACCTACGCTCGGCAAGAATATCAACCGAACAACGAAACCTGCGCACCTGTTTATCAAAGCGGCTTGCAACACGAACTGAATGGTGAACTCGGCTTTGCTGGCCAATAAGCCCAAGTTGGCTTAATGCCAGGGCTGCAGAGAATCTAATACTGAATACACCTTTTTCGTTTGAATAAGTTGATTAAAAGTGACAGAATATATAGATTTTAACTATTGCAACGGACAAACGTTAATAATTTAAAAATTAAATATTTCTTCACTATTACCTTTTTCTGACTAGGTGGCAGCACATTCAAACAACTGTTATCGTTTTTTTTCGCGATTGAGCCGCCTGCAGAGGGCGTCTTAAATTTGACATTTGAGAGGGCGCTTCAAATTTGTGTGGGAAATACAACACTGAAATTCGCTTTGCAATTTGCGGCATAAAAAATGTATAAACAAAATAACAAATTTTTCTATTTACATTTTACATAATTCCAATAAATCGTGTGCCTCATTATACTAGTTGTGCTAGAGCAAGTGAATTGATTGAAAATAATAAAATAAAAAAATAAAAAAAACCGTGACGACTTCTCTGGCATGCGCAGCCAGGACGCAGGAATCAAAGAGAAATGTTTCGGATTCGCATTGGCAGGAGCATTGGAGCCGATGTCGATTCAGTTTCAGTGCTCTACGGCAATTCGTGGCGGTTTGGTGTTTGTTTTTGGTAACGCGCTTTCAATTTCGGTTTAATTTGCAAATTCTACATACTTCAAACAAAAACCGATGGGCGTACGTTGGCGATAGTGTGTGCGTGTGTATAGAAAGTAAACTAGCAATAAAAAAAAAGACTGAAACTGAAACCTTATAAAAGTCAAAATGTTTATGCAAAAAGTAAATTCCAGCATGGGCAGTTGCTAGTTCTTATGTTATTTTGCTTTAAGGGTGACTCGTCTTTCAGGTGTTGGTCTCTAAATTTTTGGTGGTTGTAGCCCTTGAGGTGGTGATGGTGGTGGTGGTGATAATCTTGGTGGTTGTGTCGTCCTCACAAATTCCTTGTCAAGAAGCAGCCGCAAACAAGAAAAATCGCTTTGGTTTTTTTCTTCTTTTTTGCTTCGACTGTCTTCATGTGCCTGCGTATGTGTGTGTGAACGCAATAAAATCAAATAAAGAGGCAAGAAAAATCGATAGTTAATTTTGCATAGAACGTTTTCTTTTTTTTTGCCAATTGTCTCTATGCTTTGCTTTTATCGGCAGCATAACAAAACACACAATTACTGCCAACTGGCGCAGTCAGGTGGCTGCTTGTGTGGGTCAACTTTTGACCAACAACACAAACAACAAGCCGAACACCCAAACACCTACTAACGGTCAGAGAACCGACGAATCAAACAGTCAACCAACCAAACAGTCGACCAACCAACCGACCCAACAACCGAGCTCTTACAAAGAAACACTCACACACTCCTAGCCTCCTACAGTGGATGACTCATAGCGGCCGCAGGACAGCACCGAACTCCCTACAACCAAATTTCATCGTCATCATTGTCGTCACCCGGTTTTGCCGCCGCCTTTTCATTTATTATTGATTGAAAAATAAAAGTTTTACCTTCTTCACATTGCCAATTATAAAACAATTAAAATGCAATTAATTTGCTAGGAATTTGCATAACTCACAAACATAAAAAAAAAAAAATATTTTTTCAACAAATATTTTGTCTTTGTTTTTTCGTCTTCAGTGCAGAAAATATGAAATCGGTTTGGAAAATGTAATTTACATTTAATCTGCGTGCTTCAAATTAATTAATACTCAAATTAATTTTCAAACTGTAACGGCTTAAAGTGAAAAGTATATAAAAAAAAAAATACAGAAAAACACAAAATGAAAACACGCTTGGTATCTTTAACGTACCGCGGCAGCGCCTCAGTCGATCCGCGATACTCAGCTTCGATGTTACCCTGGACCATCAATGATATACGATCTACAGAAAGCTACACCAAGGTGAGTTGGAATATTTTAAACTAGAAATACAAAAATATAGTCTGACTTTAATTAAATCCTTCTCTCGACTACATTTGCTTTGACTTTGTAATCACACAAAATTTTGTGAAAATAAATACTTACCGAGTTAGGCAAACATTGAGAAAGTTAATTAAAACAATTAAAATATTTTGATCTACTTGAAAGAAGATTTTGTTTACAATTATTAAAGTTTTGCCTATTAGGTTGTTGAAGTTAATTAAATGCTTGAATATTTAAATATTGATTTAATTACTAAATTAAATTTTAGCATATTAAAGCAAGAATTAAATATTTATTATGTGTGAATGCTAACATTCAGTTTATTTCCGGATCAGGTGGCAACCCTGAATGTATGCACTCAAAGAGATTTGAAAAGGTATTACAAGCAAACGCGCCATCTATTGGAATATTCATGTAGTTAAGTGTTCCTTGCTGCTGTGTGCGATCTGAATTTATGTTTTGTCGAATATTTCCTGCAATTATGATCCGATTAAAGTTTTCTAAGATTTTTCAGACTTTTATTTCCACCAATGTTGACTGTAACAGTCATTCTTATCTTACTTTAGTTAAAATTGGCGAGTCCCTCAAGTCTGATTTTGGCCTAGCTATATGAACTTAACCCTTTTGCTAAAAAATCACATGCTCAAATAATCTCTTCAAAATTTGACCTTCATAGAACATTCACCTGTTTTATCTCTAGCCATCCAAATTGCTTGCGCCAATAAAATCAGAATTCCCCGTTAATCTATGCATAGAAATTTCATATTTTTTCGCAGAAAAATAATGAATGAACCAATTATAATACTTTTTCGGATAAACCCAAAAAATGCATAGATACTGCGAAACAATTAAAAGCAATTTCCATTTATAACCGGGCCAATAAATCAATTATCCTAACGCTTGAAATATTCGCCTGATTTGAATGCACATTTCAAACGGATATCCAAATGAAATTTGTATTTTATAAAAGCTAATTAAATGATTATGAAATGGAAGGGGAACGTGTGTTTTAGTCAATGAATGAACAATTGGAATAGAAGTGAAAATGATTCAAAATTTGATTGCTTTTTGGATTCGCTTTCATTTTCATAATTATAACCAATACAGTGCTGGAATAAAGAGAGATAGACAAACAGATAGGGAGAGAGAGATAGAGAGAGAAAGAATACGTTGCTGCAAATCACAGAGTGACAAACAAAACTAATTAAGAGTGAACAGAGCGAGTCACCTGAAGAAATATTGACACCACCGACAACACGGTTGGCAAATCGCGTATACGCCACATATGGCACGTGATTTGTTTTTTATCACTGTGTACGGGTGTGCGGGTGTGCGTGTGTATTTGTGTGGGGGCTAATGTTATGTATATTTGAAGCTTGAAATTAATTTCAGTTAAGCTAGCAATTAGGAGACCCTAAGCCTTCTGGCCAAACATGTGTGTTGATAGCGGAGAGATCACGGGCCTCACAGTCGGTTTTATTCGCGACCAAAAATAGACCACGTTTTGGGCTTTGATAATAATAATGATGACGGCCTACCTGAGACCCAAACGGAGAGAGACTTCTTTCATTCATTCATCCCTTTATACTGCCTGTCTCACCCACTCATATTTCATTGGCCCAGATTGTCTGCTCAGACGAACGCCTTACCAGTTGGCCAGTTGCCTGAATAATTAAATTCCCTCAATACTTTGTTCTGTTTTGTTTTAGGCATCTTTCCTTTCCCTACTCAAGTGAATTTCAGAGGATTTCGTTTTGGTTTGGTTGCTCCGTTTACTTTATTCTTGTTGTTATTGTTGTTGTTGCTTTATGCTAAGGTGCACTCAGGTGTGAATTCCCTTTTGCGCTACAAAGTATTAAAATGAATCCTTTTTACGTGCCAGCTGCTCAGAGCCCATCCTGGCCGTTTTTGCGTCTTGGCTGGCATATGTCTCTGGGGGATTATTCAAGCTGATGTCCCGTGCCGGACTGTCGCAATTGTTGTTTATGGTTATTGAATTCAATAATGCCTGGATAGACACATCAGTACCAATTCCTTAGGTCTTTCAAATAAATAACTAGCCTTCATACATATAATTAAGCTGTCAACTAATCTATATCTGTGGCTTAGTTATTTCTGGAATCCTTGAAATGCTGTTACCAAAAGCAATTCGGATTGAGTAGTTTGAACCCAGTGAAACTCGATATACGTTTGTGTCTATATGTGAATATTTCAAGTTTCAAATTTTATAGGAATTGGTCAATAGCTGTCGGAAAAGGCCAAGATTTTACTAATAGAAATCCAAAGAAGTAACCAAAAATCAAAATCCCATCGGAAAACAGGTTCATATAAAAACTTATCGATCTATCGATACTTCTATCGACCCACTGGAATCTAGAATCTACTGTACAAAATAAGTGTGAACCAAATCTATTCTGTTTTCTTTCAAAACTTTAAAGGAATAGTTTGATTTTTATTCCTTTCTCTTTCCTTATTTGACTCAATAATTCAGTAGATGAAATTGCATTAGATTTGCAATGATTTTGAAATAAGCTTGTTCACTTTATAAATCAGTTGTTTCTTTTCTTTTTCTGCTTACCATTTTCCTTTTTTTTTTTTGATGTAGTTTTAGTCTTTTTGGTTGAGTAATTTGTCAGTCAGACAGCATAATTTTCTATATATTTCTTATTTAAATATTTACATGAGTCCAGTGTATTCGTTGTGGCTGTATGTAAATTGATGCAAAGTAAACAACTTTGCAAATAAGAAAACTGAAAAAGAAAGAGAAAAAGAAAAAAAAAATATTTTTTGTTTACTGAAACCCTTTTTTTTTTTTTTTTTTTTGCAAGCTTTTCATTTTGTACATATTTGCTTGTTGTTTTTATTGTTGTTGTTGTTGATGATAATGCAATTTTTGTTGTTATTTGTTTGGTGACAGTTTATGGCTTTATTATGTTAAATAGCGCATGAAAATTATAACAAGCTTGCGACGTTGTCTGCATTGAGGCGCCACAGTCATTTGGCCATATTCCCATATACTCATGACTGAGGGGCCTTAAAACTTTTTTGCTTGACAGTAAAGTTTCTAATGCATAATGTTTTCAAAATTATATTTTACTAAACTTTGAGAGTGTAGCTTTGATTGGAAAATGAAATGAGGAGAGAAATTCCATTGATCCCAAGTGATTCCCAAGGGTTCAGGGCAGTCTCAGGGCTCTGCACATTCTATAGCAAGCTTCACTGTGTATTACTTTCGTGTACCAGGCAAATATAACTAAAAGCAAGTAGATAAACCTAATGAAATGAAGCCACCAACCTTTATTTAGCCTCTCTGTTTGCTGACCATTATGGAAAATATAATATAAAATAAACAGATATCGAACCACAATTAGCCGAAGACCCATCGATTATGGCAATAGCCTGTCATATAAAACTAATTGATTACTACTTGAATTATGCATTTCATAAAGATTTTGATATATATCTAGCAAGAAGGTCTCTTTGCCTCTGCTCACCAGTTGCTCTCTCTCTTTCTCTTTCGAGTCTTGAGCCAGTCAAATATTTATGTATACCGACTAAATAATTTATAGTTTTAGTGAGCTGCCAAAAAGACTAACTACAAAGCAAAGATAATAACACGATATAGCCAGATAAAATATACAATTTCAACAAGAGGCGCAAATTATATGAGATTACCTTTTCTTACTTCATTTCGCTGAGAGTGTGGGGAATTGATAGGACCTCCAATGTAACACGCCCCCTTGGCATGGTAGGCACCCCATCTTTAGGCCACCCAGGCGCTACGCTCTGCTGGCATTGACGTCATAACGAGGCTGGTGGGCCTTTGTTGGGGGGTTTTGTCGGAATTCACAGTCAAGAAAAATCAATATGTTGCCTACGTTTTGTTCTATATTTTCGAAAAAAAATTTGGTTTTTATTTTTATGATGTGCATAAAGTTCTGAAAATTATAGCTAAATGCTGGAAACTTTTCCTTTTAGAAAATGGAAACCTATTCTATATGTTTTGTTTATGACTGTATGACTGTACTTTTGCTTGATTGGTTAGTACAGAACTTTTTAGGTGTGGGACTTTATCTTCCTGTATCTTCTTTTTGATGAATGGCAAACAATTTAGGGTTCAGTAATAATTTGAATTGATTTAGTCATTATAATAATAATAATTAGTATTATATATTCGATGTTCTTAGATCATTAAAGGTTGGCTTCCTATATGAACTTTGAATTAATCTAAATTATTTGTAGTCTTAAATTTTTTGTAGTTGATCAGAAATCTTTGTTGGGACTATGGGACCTCGGGACTATATTTTTCATAGGTTCAAATTTATTTGGGCAGAAATATCTTATGAATGAATTTTTGTACCTATCACCATCAATTTTAATGTAGCTTTATATAGTAGATATATCTTCTAGGTAACTGATAATTCAGTTCCTAAACTTCTTCAGAATATGTTAGACTTTTCAAATATGACTAAAGTATCTGGTCCTCCGTAGAGCTAAATTCATTGACAGTAATCTGAACAATCAGATTTCTATATCGTTTATTTACACTTCAATGCAGGCCTAAGAAGCCTTGATAAGATTTATGATTCATAAAAATGTATGTAATCTTCGCCAGGCTCTTCCCTACCGCCCTCTCTCTCTCTCTTTCTCTCTATTTTAAAAATAAAATGTAAAGTCGCTCTCTTCCTCTCTGTCTCTCCCTCTCTCACTCTTTCTCCTTTTCTTATTAAGTTGTAATATTGCTTGGTTTCCTTTTCGGCAGTTCATTCCCTTGTGCTCTCTTCGACAGTCTGGTGAAATCAGTCAAGCTGAGCTGCCTTGTAAGCCGCTTTTTGAAATGAAAGTCACTCGACTTGGGGTTATTTTTTTTTTCATTTTTGCTTGGCCTGAAACATAAATTGCTTCGCACTTTTCCCCAAACGTGGGTGTTGGCAGCGTCATTTTCTTCGACTTGCTGCTTTGCTTCCTTGACATAAAAATATACATGGGCCAGTGCCTAAGTCCTTAGTCCTTAGTATGGAGAAGTACTGAACTAAACTGAACTCTCAACTCTGCACTCACTCAATTTCGTTTGGCTGGAAAGTACATATTTTAGTTTTGCTACTCTGTGGTCTGATGATTTTCACTCACACACACACACATATATATATACACTCAGACATACTTATAAACTCACATATAATTTGTTGGGTCTTTCTTTTTTGTGCCGAGGCAACAACTTGACATGGTTACGAATGCAAAAATCCCCCAGCTGATGTGCTCAGAGAGTAAAAAAAGGGAAGTTTTTCTTTCCCCTTTTGGTTATTACTTTTATTTCTTGTTTTTATTCTTACATATATTTTTGTCGTTTAATTTGTGCTTTTCTTTATTTTCCTTTGATTGTCACATGTTTTAAGCTTTTGTCTGTCAACATTTTGTGAGACAGTTTTGGTGAAAAGTTTCCTCATTTATCTCTCGGTTTCTTTGACGACTCTCATATCGTTTTACTGCAGTCACATTACATGGACAGTTACGTGAGTTATTATTATTTAAACACACACAGACTCACGCACACATGCTACCCTTGACTGGCTGACCCTCTTTTTTTTTTTTTGCCTTTGTTAAATGCATTTTCAAGCAATTTTTTACTGGAAATATAATTGCCTGCTACCTAAATGTGGATAGTCATGTAATAATTTGAGCAATTTGCTATTTGCTATTTGTTTTCCTATACAAATTCTCTCCAACTAACTATTAATTTAGTAGTCGTTTCTTTTCAAATCGAAGCTATCTAGGTAGTTAGAGAGAGTGAGAGAGAGGGGAAGGGTTAGTGGAAATCATTGCAAAAAAATCCGCAGCTCTTGGCAATTTTACTTTGTTTGTTACTTTCGAATTCATTAGAAACTCATGAGCTGGGTGGGTTGGTGGGCAAATTGAGTTAGGTGGGGTGGGTTGGGGCTGGAGGGTCCGACAGATGGCGTAGTTGGCTACCCATTGGCGTCATTGTCGCGTGTTATTAGTCAGTGATTTATAAATCTTAACTGTATTTTCTTTAGGTTTGCATGAGTTGCCTTTATTTTACTCTACAACTTGAGAGTATCAAGTGGATCTGGGCTATTTTAAAGACTTACAAATTGTAAGTCAATAAAAATTGAAATTTTAATAATTATGGTTTAGTTTTGAATTACTTAGATCCTATTAGTAATTTTAATTTTTATAACTTTCCAATGAGTGTGGAAGAGTATTTTTATTTTCTGCCTTCTTTCTATTTTTTGCTTAACCAACTTGGTCTAGTTTATTATCTGAAACTCTTGTTGCTGGGTTTTTTTTATAACTACCTGCTATATAATTTACATTAACTGCTCTGCTAACCTCTTAATATACGTAGAGTTGAAATAAAAAAAAAGAACCTTCGTTCCGTCAGCTGGAAAGCGTTGAGTCTCTCTGGCACTCCCGGGCATCGGTACTGCAGTGGCTATAAATATAAGAAACACCGTATAATACATAAAATGAAGGACTAATTGGAAGTCAGTTTAATTTAATGAATGGTTACCGACCAAACCGCATGCAATATTCAAGAATTATTAGGATTTTCAAAACTGTCTATCTGGAATGAGATATGTAAATTGAAATTTTATATGGAGTACAAATCAATTTGCAAATTTAAGTATCAAATTAAATATGAATTTTTGATACTTGCTTGCCTTATGTTAATCGATTGCAACCCTGCTGTTGATTGTGACGAAGCAGAACGATCGATAGTCAAGGGTCAAGCAGGGCCCAGGTGAAAATGAAAGAAAGAAGATGAAAGAGTTTCAATGGAACACAAAAAATAAATAAATAGTAATTTTTGCAAATCATTGAAGTAATTTATCAATGATCTTGTCTAACCATAATTAGATTTTATTTAGTTCATTTCACTGGATCTTGTTCATTTCGGAGCTAACAACTTCTTAATCTCCTTGAATTGTGAGTTTCATAGCAGACAGCTTTAATACAAATTTAATTTGATAAAAATTCGAAGCAACCTTCATGTTGGGGTTTCATATCAGCCAGCTTTAAAAACCTTCATTTTGAGTTTCATATCAAATAGCTTTAATACTTATTTTATTTGTTAAATTTTGCAGAAACTTTTAATTTTGAGTTTCGTACCAGAAAGAATTAGAGCATATTTTATTTGGTGAGACATGCAGCAACATTGAATTTTAAGTTTCATACCAGACACCTTCCATACGTATTTTATTTGTTAAATTTTATGGAAACCATTTTAATATTGCCCTTATCTTTATCGGCTTTGCCAAGTACTGGAACTGCGTTTATGCACTCTTTTCATGGACTCTTGAAACAATTCAGATATTTTGATTATCAAAGGATTTTCACAGCTCAATAGGTTTTTGCAGCATGCCATTCAGCCAGTCAACCATTTCAAATGCTAATTGATTTTCAGACACTCGCACACAGGCAGATTTATTGAAAAGGCTGAATGCAAAATGTAAATCTCGTTTTTTTTCCCGATTACAATTCAAAAATGTTAACAACTGTCGTTCGGGGCAATTAATGTATTTATCAGACAAAAACAGAAGAGAGCCAATAAAATGTAAAATAGCCAATAAAGTCACATTAATTGGCTATCGATCTCAAGCTCTTATTTCCCTTTGAAAAGTTTAAAATTTTTTTTTAATTTAATTTTTTGTCTCTGCTGATGTCGGTTACTATGGCTGCCAGCCAAAGTCCTTTGTCCTTCAGCAATTGTCAATGGAAAATTAATTAAAATTGACATTTTTCACAGAGGCATAAAAATATTCTGCCGTGTGGGTGGTATGTGATAAGGTTTTCTTTAATTCGACTTGTCAATATTGCTGAAAAAGTCCGTTTTCTTTTAGAGCCCCGGGGAGTCAGGTTTCATTTCCTTTCCTTATACTCTTTACGAAGATTAAGAAGCAAATACATTTTGCTGTTTAATTTGAAGGTCATGAAAGATCTACTCCTTATTCAGATTCGTCGGTATCGCTTCATTATATCATACTAAACTGAGAATTTACCCGCCCTTTTTAGGTCAATCTTAATAAAATGAGGCACTTGGAACATTTATATCGATATGCACAACTGTACCAAGTTTCACCTAAATCATACAGACCCAAATCAGGTTATACATTACCTCAACTTTTGACCAATATAAATCATTAAATCGTAAAAAAAAATACTATTCGTCTGTATCGGTTCACAATATCTTTAAGCTTTCACACTAAACTATTTATATTTCTGCTTGTAATAATTATATAAATATGCACAACTGTACCTAGTTTCACCTATGTCATACAGACACCAATTGTCTTATAGGTTATATCCAGTGTTGGCCAATTTGAATCACTTTTGATAGTTGAAATAAATATGATTATTTATAGTATGATAAATATTCGAAAGGAATCTATGGACTTTGTCAGCTCGTTGATTATCTGTCCTAACTTTAGCACATATTAACGATATTAATTTCAAAGTGTTTTTTCTCCACCTTTTTGCCACTCGACTTGTGAGTAGTTTGCCGTATTTTTCTCAACTATTTAGTTTTC